>JANCRA010000012.1:12400000-14800000 GCA_024362935.1 Setophaga petechia
TGGTTGTTTAAAAGAAAAAACTAGAAAGAAACCTTTCATGTTAAGTCCTCAGATCATGTTTTGCACAGTACCATGCTGTAACAACTTAACTGGTGGTTACTTGTCAGATGTACAATACACAGCATGGCTTCTGTGTGAACTGAACCAGTCCCAACAGCTCCCTTCATGCTATTTAAAGGAGTTGAGCATCCATTGACAGAGCCTTGTATCTGACTTTAAAACCACAGCTTTTTACAGTATATCATATTTAAAATATTTTAATTTAAATTTTAGGATCAAGTTTCTTCTTTCAAAGACAAGAGAAGATGATTATGATGCACTGTGAGAATAAGGATACTCTTCTGCATGAGAATTTATTCATGTGAGTTATTTATATATGACTGGTATTGACATTTTGAGATAGCTGAAGTTCAGATTGCATTTTTGGTCTATGTTTTTCATTTTGCAAATATTGGGGTATTTAAAAAAAAGTCCTGACAATCACTTGAACATACTATAATATATAATTTCAAAGTATTTAAAATACTCATCACTTTCTAAAGTGTTAATAAGATAGGAATCATGTTGGTTAAATGTTTATATAGAACATCATAATGTTAGCTTGAAGGCTAAATGTTTATATAGAACACATTTCTTCAGGTCATCTAGAGGGGCAGAGGAGAGGAACAAAGGACATTTCCCTCTTTGGATCACCCAGGAGGGCTGTGTGTCTGCATGGCATGGGCTTCTGTGTCCTCTTGTATTGAGCACTCTAAGGAAAGTGGGATGAGAGCAAAAGCCACAGATGTTTCCTGTGGCAGCATGAATTTGTGCCATCTTTCTTTCTTCCAACAAACTTTATCAAATACTCATTGAGTAACTCTGAATATGGCCTACCAGCAAAGGCAAAGTGTTTCAAACAGTGCAACTTGTCCATGAAGGGTTTCTTTTGGGAAGTTAAGTGAAAACTATAGAGAACTTATAATAATAACATGAAATTAAAAGAGCACAACGCAAACCAACAAGTACTTAAAGTAACCTCAGAGTAAAAGCAGTGAGTGCAGTAATTATTGGCCTAATCCTAGAAAATTTGCTCCTCCCATAAAACATTAATTGACCACATTAAGAAAATCACTGGATGCAGTCTTTGCATTAGAAACACTCAAACCAATTTTTTATCAGGTAGTCATTGGTGCTAGAGTGAACAGAAGTACAGCACTACGACTAGAAGGAAGAGCTCCAAGTTTATCTTCACCCTTATCATCAACATTAGCTCATCTTCCCTGAGGAGGACCTGAAGTCATCCAAAACAGTTAATTGTACTTTTAACCCTAGGACATTGCTAGGTACATTTTTTAAACCTAGAGTTTATCACTGATCAAAACCTAGGTTTTTTGATTAGTGATAAAATCTAGGTTTTTCACTCTGTTTTTCACTCACTGTATTTCCAAACATGTATTTTCAATACTCACTGTATTTCCAAACAAGAGAAAATACATAGCTGGAGCCAAGGTACATGAAAAACAATGAACCAGCCATGAGTACAACTACAGTAGACATCTGATCATTCAAGCCATGCCATGGCTTGGAGCAGCTTCTTCAGTTTTCATACGATATTAATGCATGCCCAATCATTTTTCTAAGCTTTTGGCATGATCAAAATTATATCAATCGATTGCCAGCATATACATACTGATGATTTGCATTTTTTATTTTTTTAATGAGCTAGTGTATTGTGCCATATTAATATTTGCATATTGCAGTTGTTAGCAGAACTGTACAATACCAGCAGAGTTGCACATTCATTGGTTTAGCTGTCTTGCAATACTGTTTAGTTCTGAAAACTAGAAAAAAAAGCGCAAATCATATTTTGCATCAACACTATGCTACACTGTAATATTGTAATTTACTGCACCAACCTGTATCACCAATGAGGTTGTATAAAAACAACTTCTAGAGTTATTATTCACAATCAAGTATCAATGTGCATACATATAGATTCAAGGCTCCCCATTTGTTTATATTTTTTCTAATCGCAGCAACCAGGTGTCATTTTGCTGTTAAATATGCTATTTTCAATTACAAATAGCAACACCATACGTTTTAATATTATGGGTGGGTTTATATGAAGGAAACAAAGGGGGAACCTGATATGAACCTTAGAGAACATATACTTCCAAAAATAAATGTGTTAAATCTGATTTTTATATTCTTAAAATATCTGTACACAGGTTTTCATGTGAGATCGCTATTCTGTAAAAAATCCACCTCAACCCTTTTGTTACAATAGCTATATTTACCCTATTTTCTCAGCTTTTTCATTGCACAGTATATTCAGAGCTCTGTTTCATAATATAATGTAATATGATTTGATTGCAACACATTGCAATGTTCAATTTCTCACACAATACAAGAATCACTCTGTTATCTTTTCAATGAACTATACTCTACCATCAAAGAAAACAAACTGAAAAACAATAACTTAGCATCATCATCATGCAAAATACCCCTGGAAACCAACATTCAAATATCACAAAGACATTTTTTATTCACAAGCATTTTTGTTTCAGCCTTTGAAGAATTTCTACTAGCTTTATATGTAACTGCATTGTGAAAAGGAGGTGAATATTACATTTAAATTAACAATTTTTTTCTGACAGAAGATTACACCAAGTTTAAGATGAAAATCGCTTTTTTAGTTACACTCTCCAGTACTTTTGAATTTTGAAAAACAGTAGTTTTCTCCATTCCCTCCTTTCTACATACATTATCAACCTACCAAAGCTTAGCTGGCTGTAGGATTCATTTTGGAAAATTAACCACTCATTATAAAGCATTCCAATCATGCTGAACTTCTGGTGAAGACTGGCCAATATTTTCATTTTACTCAACAAGTTTGGACAAAAGTGATGTTAAAAGCAGCCATCGTGGTGCTAGCAATTTATATTGGGGAGAACGTTTTCCTTTTGCTTTTTGGTTTTAAACAACTGTTCATGTAAAAGAATATAAATCTTCAAGATATCCAAAGCCTAAAAGAAACAAAAACCATATACATAAGCTATTGTTAGGGGAGCCCTTTTACATGAAGTCATCAAGATTACAACAACAAACAAATGAATAAACAGAAGGTTTTAGCTTTCCCCAGCGGGGCAGGTACAGAAATCTGTTAGGATGGCGTGGATGATGCAGCATTCACACACGGTTAAGGATCTGACACTCCGACATGCAGGCGTCGTGGCGCCCCGAGGAGTCTCACAACGCGCGATAACCAGACACGAGCGCTGCTGTTCTGCCGCTCTCTCAGTAGCTGACCCTTTCGGAAATGGAACTGAGGCTATCGTTTTGGCCAGGTCTCCATTAAGTTATGCAGGTTTTGGTTTAGCAAGGTCATAACTGGCAGCGTCTGCTGCCAGATAACAGCCAAAGCAGGAGCAGCTGAATTACTACCATAGACCACAGTGATGGACTCAGACCAGAGGCCCCACCGCAGTCAGCCGAATCTTCCTGTCGACAAGAAGAGAAGAAATCATTTAATATTAATTAAAGAGAAGCTGCTTGAGAGGTAACCTACACGTTAGTTTTCAATATTTTGAACTACCATTGAGGCATCATTTTTGGTCTTATATGTGTTATTTTGCTAAAATAACAGTAAAATAATCCCTGCAAGTTCCTCTGATTTTTGATACAAAGAGTGGCACTATTATTTTAACTATAAACATGGGAGGTTTAAATACTTTCAAGGTTTACAGCACAAATTTATGAGCTAGATGGGATACTTACACCATCCACCAAGAAATGCTATGGGACATACCTGGGGGCCCCAGTAAACACCATCTATATTGCTTAAAATTGCATTAATTTTAAGATTCTGAGTATAACTTTATTATGAGAAAAGATAGAAGAACAGATAACTTTTCAAGTTTAGAAAACACACACAAAAATATGTTTATGTCCATTTCATCAAATGATTGCACAATAAAATGAATATGGTCTGCAGGTGAAGATATGATCAAAGAGAATGAAAATCCTTTCTCTGCCTCTGGTGCCCTATTCAAGTATGACAAGGAAATTTTCTGTTGCACTACTTGTACATGCTTGATGCAGTTTGAAGCTGTCTCAGCTGCACTGCTGTCATGCATCAGTAACTATTCCTTATGGCACACAGCAATCACACCACTCTTCCTCATTCCTCTCCACCATCAATTGCTTATCTTTGGTTTCTCTTTACTTATAATGCCTAATACCTTTCACAAGATGGACCTATTAATTAGTTTGGCTGAAATACATTTGATACCTGTTCTGGAGCCTCTAACACCTTAAACCTTGTTTCTCAAGACTGATGCAAACTCTGATTAGTACACCAGGAAAATTTTCCCCTCTCCTTTTGTCTGAGAAGTCTGAGATTCATGGGTAGCTCTGAAGGCTGAAAATATTTGGTCTTTCTCTTGTTTTCACAGTATTCTGTAACCATGGTATAAAAAGACACTTTCCATTTTCCAAAAGATTCCAAGCCTCCAAGGGCAAGAAAACAATGTAGGTGGAAAGGAATTTAGGTATGTTAGCAACTGGGGAAACTTCTTGAACAGGAGCAATATGTGCAGGGAAGGACAGACAGCTGAATCTGAACAGTAACAGACTGGATGCTGGCATAGAAATTAAAATATATATATATAACAGAAAGCAGAGGAAAGCCAACAGGAAGGGAAAAACTCCTGGTTCAGACTGACATGCCACTGAGGCATATGCAATTAATACTTAATATACTCCAGACAAGGCTGGGGTGGGTGCGTGTGGGTGTGTGTGTGTCTATAAAAAGTACCATCATGATAAGTAAGAAAGAGTCATTAAACAATTTTTAATTTATTAGCAAATTTCCTTAAGCAAATTTTGCTTTCCTTAAGCAAAATTTCCCAGCTTTGTAAGAATAGCAATGCAGGACATCAAGTTTACTCAAATGGGCAAGAACAAGAAAGTACATAAAAATGGCAGATCAGATATAAACAAGAAATTGATGGGGTGGGGGATAAAGTGGTTCTTTGTAACCTCTTTGCAGAATACACTGAAATGATAACAGAAATTTTTTGACTAAATTAAAAGCACAAAGCCAAATATGATGTTAGGGCAACTCCTTCATAACAAAGGTGTAAGGACAGAGTTTGGAAATTGCAGAGCATAGGAAAGGCCTTCAATAAGTTCTTCATACCAGCTTTAATGGGTGAAAATTTTAATGTTATTTATTCTGCACACAATGCATTCTTTAAAGCTGGTAGGTTTCCAAAACAGTTTGGGAAAAAATATGGAAAATCAGATAAAGCAGACAAAGCAGACCCAGTACGTTATCAGAAATTATAGCATTCACCAAGAGTCTCTTTTAGAAACTTGGAAGCAAAAAACTGCAACAATCCCAAGCCCAAAAAACCCCCCCCAAAAATAGCATTCAATTTCCTTAGAAAGAAATAAAAATTCATTTTGTCCTAAAGCAAATACCTCATGTTGGCTGCCATTCTTTATTATCAGTAGCTTTTCCAGACATATTCTTTCATGTGTTAGCTTTATAATTTAGTTGTATAGTTTTGGCTTAGGTCTTTTGTTTTGTTTGGTTTTGTTGTTGTTTTGGTTTGGTTTTTGGTTTTATTTCTTTTTGGTTGATTGCACTCTACAAGTTCAAAATTCCTAAGATTTCTGGTCAAGAAGAAGTCCTAAGTGAACTCTGCTATACCAGATTTGCACAGGATGCTAAGAATTCAAGATGCACTGAACATTCTGGTTTATTTAGTTTGGCTCTGCCACTATTTGCATCTGCATTGTGTCTTGTCATGCAGCTTTATTTCTATTTAAAGCACTTAAAAATAACCCTGTTCCTTCTTCCTCACAGTGACTACCATTAAAAACAAAATTATCTGTAAAGGTTTCCTCTCACGTGAATTCAGTGAATGGTACTCAGTGTTACCTCTTGGTATTTATTATTCTTATCACTGAAATTACTTAGAAGAGTCATCTTTGAAGAAAGAGTTGAAAGCAAAGCAGAAGATATAAAATTTCCAACAGACAGGAGATATCTGGAGAGTATAAGTAGTAAACTGAAGGTCTTAAAAAAAATTGTGCAGAACATGAAGGGAAAATACCTTTAGAGAAGAAATGGTATCCAGTATAGCAAATAGGCCTCCACATAGAGTTATACAGGACTCAGCTTACATCATCTTGATTAGACAAAATATTGCAAATTATGTTGATAAATTAATCCTACCACCACATCGTTTTGAAAACACCTTCCATTCTGTTGTCCTTTTCTATTTCCTTTATGAATTTTGTTTTTTTTTAAACCACATCACAATTTCTCAACCACTCTTACATTCATCAGTCATACAATGTAATATTCCTACTGGGTTGAAAGGAAGTATTTTAGAATCTTTTTTTCCCTTTTTCCCTTCTCCCTGCACTACACAAGAGCATACAAGGCTTATACACATATTTAAAGCTTAGTGAGATTTTAACCTCATATTGATCAAAGCCACATCAAATTTCTGAGGTTTGTAGACCAATTTGCAGTGGTAAACCAGCAGTTCTGCTAAGAACAATTTCTAAATATTGTCTCTGGAATCAGTTAATTCTTTTGTGTCCTAAGCTAAAACAAAAATAGTCATGGAAAAGAAGGTACAGTAAATCCTATCTAAATTATTTTTTTTTCCCCACAGAATTTCACACTGCAATTTTCTTCTGTGCTCTCACTGTTGTCAAAACTACAGGAAATGTGAAAATATAAAATAAAAAAGAGGACAAAATCTGGATGTGTTTATTTGCATGAATTAAAACAATCAACAGTCCCCTTGAAATAAGCAGGATTCCACCCCAATTTAAAACTAGATTGAGAAAAATGTCAGTTCTGAATGGTCTTCAAAATGCCTTTTTTTAAAAACACCTCTCCTCTTCTTGAGTTTTAAGAAAACTTTTCAGCTGTTTCAAGTAAATGTTATTTTTGAGATTTCTTCTAAAGTATCTTATAACAAAGATATACAGCATTGTTTTATCTTCTCTTTACATTATCTTATCTTTACCTCTTCTAGTGCAATTAGACACTGAACTATTTTTAAGCAGTTTCACTGAAATTTTCCAGCCCATGACATTAATCACACAAATCCTGAATAACAGATCAGCTGGGGATGTCCTCTCTTTGTTGTCTTCAAAATT
Organism: Setophaga petechia; assembly: GCA_024362935.1. Lineage (NCBI taxonomy): Eukaryota > Metazoa > Chordata > Aves > Passeriformes > Parulidae > Setophaga > Setophaga petechia. The sequence goes on from JANCRA010000012.1 coordinate 12,407,168, forward strand.
ATGTCTGTGTATAAATTCTCTTTGAGAGAGAGAGACTTGTAAAAGAAATTGGAAAGAATTGTTGTAGACTGCTTTCATTTCACCAGAAGTGTATGAGAAATTTCTTGCATTCATTACATCAAATTTTCTTGCATGCTTTGAGATAGAGAATTGTCAAACCCAAACGTCATCTTCTTCATGTCATGCCTTACTAAAACAAGTCTAGGTAAGGCTGTTCTAAAGCATCACATGCCATGAAAATTATTTAGTACTTTCAGAATGGAAATGAATGCTTTTATAAAACCATACCTTCATTTTTAAGTATCAAAACTACATACTCATTGCTATATATCAGCATTTCCTTGAAAACACTGCCAGTCCGAAGTTTTAAAAATACACTTGGAATTATAAATACTTATATATACACCAAGCCTATAAACATACTTGTTTCTCCTTTAGAAGTGTACTATAACTATTTAATGTACTAAAACTTTGTTTTTAAACGATAATAATTCACCAGAACCCACTGTGCTACTCTGACTTATGAAACAATGTCTGCCCAAAGAGCTGATGTGGCCTTTGATACCTATGGATTACTTCAGTCATACCTTTTATGAGCATGTATTATAAATGTTTCACATTACACTGTGAACACCTTTGCTTTTACTCAAGAGTAATTTCTTGTTTCAATGTGTGGTCATTCACAAATTTTGGGTTACCTTCTTTTGTCTGGACTACCAGACAAAGCTGTCAAAAGTGTAGAGCTCCCCATGCACAGACTGGGGACACAGGCAATTCCATTGGGACATATCCAGTTGCCTGGGCTGCTAATCACCCTCAAAGCTCCCACTGACATACCTGGAAGCTGATGGAAGTAAGACATTCCCACTGGGGGCTAAAAACTTGTACAGTTCTTTTCTTTAGTCTCAAGCATGGCAAACAAAACCAGTGTGCATGTACAAAGTAAGAGCAAGACATTTGAGGCAGTGATAATAACTATTTTGTTAGCCTTGATGAAAATTAAAAAAAAAAAAAAACAACTGTCAGGTTAGTGAACCTGATCAGCTGGATTGTATCTGTGTTGGCTTCAGTGATTTTAATATAACTACACAGATTAATGTCCAGAGAGAACCCGTTTCCAAAATCACAAAGTTATTAAAAACAAGATGGATGAACAAAATTACCTTTATAACTTTCTGCTGCCAAAAGCTTATCAGCTAAAATTATATTCTGGGTGTTTCCCATCTTCAGTAGAAAGCACATTTTGGGCATAAAGAACTCAGCTCAAGGTGAGTCTCTGCTGTTTTATGTACATTGGACAGTAGCTTTTTAATTAAAGAAAGCTATGTGCAGAGCAAATTGCATGAGCAAGAACATGAGATGCTAATCTAGATTTTATTGTGAAATACTACTGGCTTAAAGAAAGGCCTTTCACCTTTCCCTACAAACTTTTGCCATGGTTGTGCAAATTCCTAGGTTTGCAAGAAAGTATGTCATTTAAATACAGAGTAAGAAACTTCAAAATAACTCAAAAAATAAACTGTTAAACAAAATTTAAAGATTTTTTTTTTTTTACTTATGTTCAAGTTATATTAATTGAAACTTCCCTTAAGTATAGAGAGAATATAATTAACTTTGAAAAAACTGTTCTAAATTTCAGTTAATTTCAATATTTCATTAATTTTTAATATTTCATTACACTAACTCTGAGAAATGCCCTGCAAGCTTTCTGTTCTGCCTGTTTGCTTTACTTTGATAGACATGTGAGTATCTCCCTCTAGTGGTTTTCAGAACACTGTTGATCAGAGCCCCCTTCAGACCAGGCTTTGCTCTTCAGCTCAGCAGCTCTCTTGCAGACATGTCCCTTGCACAGTGGCTCATGATGCAGCCCCACACCATAAATGCAGCCCAGTCCAGTTGCCAAGGCTTTCCTTGGAAACCCCAGAGCCTGCCCTTGGTCAATATACAGGAACTTGCTTATGTACTTGTTTAGAAGCAAAATCTCACCGTCTGCTGTAATCAGGCAGTTAATATATTTAGGATGCCAAAAATTAAGAAGTAAAAAAAATATTATTTTATCGAATTCCTATTTTAATCAAACTGATTCACACCATTATCTTCAATTATTTACTGTTGTGCTCATTTGAATGCAGTGAAAACTCCTGACTCTTCTCAATAACAACACACACACATAACACTCATCCTTGCCACCCCTAAGTAAAGCTTTACTTTCACAGGTATGCTGTCTCTTCTATTTGCTTTGTATCTATTTTTATCTATGGAAAAACTTTCTTCTTCTGTTCATTTTAACAAGGACAAGGAAAAAATTCTTAGAAGTGAAGGATGCAGATTCAGCTGGTACATGTACAATCTCAAAGAGCCTACCATATAAATCCAGCAGGTTCCCTTGTCTTTGTATGTTCTATGGGAGAGGCCCTCATGTTTAGTAATTGTGATTTATAAGGCTCCAGACAGGTTTTTTTCATATTTAATTTCCCTGAATATTGTGACAGTAATTTACTCCAGATTGTTGCTTTTGGGACTCGCTTCATTCTGTTTTCTTTTGTATGCTCAGTAAGTAAAAAAGTCTGCTAATTTTTTAAGCCAAGAACAAAACAAAAATTAGAGAAAGTAACTGACCATCCACACCACATGAAAACTTGCAGAAAAATGAAGATAGGAGCGGACATCATGGCAGAGGCACGACTCGTTGTGCATATAGGCTGATCCTATTAATAACGGGCAAAGTAGCAAGTAGAGGAAAGGAAAGAAAACACAGAAAAAAATACATACAAGATGAGATATCATGCAGATTGCTGGCAGTTAGCAGAGTTAATGTGAAAGCATCCACCCAAGAGCAAGAGATTGACAGCAAATTTTGCAAATAAACTTAATCAAAACAATCCACTGTTACAAAACACATGACTTACACACTGATCAGCACATCAAGCTAGTGAGCAAGAGTTGTACTTTCACACACAATCATATCAGGATAGTTTGGAATATTTACAATGGCTAGATAGCTTTTGGATGGGTTTTCAACTTTATTTAATCTTTGTTGGCCAGTAAGAAGATCTCCTCTTTAAAATAAAATTCCGTTACTAGAAAAATGCATTGAATACCAATTCTGTAAACTTTTTAAATACTACTGACATGTCAGTAATTGTGCCTCATTTCAAGAAAAGCAGAGAACATACTGAAACAAATTTCGGTATACAGCAGTTATAAACAATTAAGTACACTGGTTTGGGACAAACTTTCCATGCAGAAATTACAGAACTGCATGAAGCATTGAAAATACATTTATAAATTTTTTATTGTAACTAATGCCAGGCACTTCCTTGTTCAGTACCATTTGTCTTGAGATTTATTCTGAACAACTTGAATTCAGCATAATCTCTTGTATCTTTGAAAGGTAACATAGAAATAATATTAAAAATAGTTCAGATATGTAGCACACATATAATTTTTCTCTTTCAAAACTAATGCATTCAACACAGAAGTACCAAACAGCATAGTTTTGGTGATTTCAGTAAAGCAATGCACTTTTAAACCTGCTAAGAACATGACCTAATTTAGATTTAGAAACAATGTCCTAAACCATATATAAAATTTTAATAATTTAACAATACTTTAAATAATATTTGGAAACATTACTATAAAAATACTACTTCTAAGCCAAGATTATTGTATACTTGTGCAAGCCATTGAAGAACTGAATTTCACAGTACCATACAGAGACCAACAGTTTTACGCTCACTGATGACACTTTAGTGGGAATCATGTGTGAAAGTGCAATGGTTATAGGACAGGCAGATAAGAAAGCAGCTGTTAAGTTTATGTTAATTGAAATAAAGTGGCTATGGTCTAGAGTGAACAGTATGTTTAGTGATAAAAAGGTTACCAGGCACCAAGGTATAGTTAAACACATTTTTCACTGATTGTCTAAAGCTGCTCTACAATTGTTTTTTAAGGTAGTCATAAAGTCTCACAACTTCAACTTTACCTGTTTGGCTTCATCAAAACAGATTTCGGGACCCTTTCTGTATCTCGGTTGTTTGACCATTTCACATGGATTTGGCCCTTCATCTGTTTCTCTGGTTAAGGAGTGTCATTCTTTTTCATGCATTGTACATGAGCAGGATCAAAATTCTGGTTTTATTTTTATGGCAGGAGAGAAGATTTACACTAATTCAGATAGTGCTGAAATAAACATCAATATTCACAGTTCCTTGCTGAAATTCAAGAAACCCAACTCAAACATTTAGATAAATCAAAATGAAATACCTTTTTTCATACTGCTTTAATAAAGAAAATATACCTCCTTCAGAACTTTTTAGAACATTTTCAGAGCTGTAAACAGAAATAAAATAAAAGCTTAATTCTTTTAACATTTTCTGTATTTCTTTTTTATCATTGCATATATATTTCAGAAAATATTTCATAAAAAAGTAAACTTTGAATGGTACTGATTATAGTTTATGTTACCACTGGGTTACTCTGTCATAATGAAGATACACAGTAATAGCAATGAAACTTTTTTGGGAAAGTAATGTCATATACAGGTTGAACACAGCAGTGAAAGCCTATAAAAACTACTGGTTTTATTATGGGTACACTTATATTACCTCAAACATCATAGAAAAGATTGTGCCACTGTAGGCTTTGTAGTAAATTACAGGAGAGCTACTGAGATCCCATTAGCATTTCACTGATGAAGAGAGACAGAGAAAATGCTGTCCATACTACCAGCAGAACAGCAGGAGAGAAAGGGAGCAGTGACATGCTACTAATTAGTACTGCTTTAGCTCACATCTCTGAAATCTCTAATTGCTGGTGTTAAAGTGTTCCTCACACTGTACTTCACATGTGCCACTGGCTAATGAGGGGCACAAGTCATTGCAGCAGGCTTGAAAGGCAGGGATATGGCAAACTGCAAAACAGCATTCTGGTGAGACCTGCTCATATTACCATTCAGTATGCTAAGCTTGCTTTTTATTCCACTTCAGATGGCACACATATTAAATCTATTAAAAGAATAGAGTGCCAGAACTTATCTTAGTAGGTCTAATTTATACTTGAAGCAATCCTGTTCGTGCACTACCATGGAGTAGTACAGCAGCTTCAGTGCAACAAGTGGAGAGGCCAAAGCAAAGAGAAGGCAAGATGATGGGGATTTATTTCTGTAGTCTGCATCTGCCTTCATTCAGACATTATCAGATTCATCTCCCCTTTTCTTCAGCTGTGGCTCAACTGAAAGGAAAGTTGAAACACAAAAATGTTCCAAGAGGCTGCATAAGCAAAGCTGCACCAGCCAAAAGGAAGCAAAGTGTAATAATAATCATCTAAATAGCACCCAAAGGTCATTTTGTCTGCTTGGGTGATGTTATGCTACATCTGCATTTCACTATGTACCTTAGTTACAGAAAAGAGTTGAATATCTTAGTACTGCATAGTTGAACAAAAATAAAACAGTCCCTTTAGTCAATATAAGCCCCTCCAGCTATTCTGACTGCCATTTTAGGTAATTTACTTCTTTCTAGTAGTTTTGGGCTCCACAGGGAAATGCAAGTCATGTGCCCTTTCCCATCCATCATGCTTGATTTTCTATAGTGAGTGCTGTCCATAAATTCAGACAGTGGAAACAGTTGATCAAACTGTCATGGACTGAAGCCAATTAGAATATTAGGCTAAGTTTACATAGCTCTGTGATGACACCCCAATGTAACTTCCTTTTCAGCCCAAGCGTAGATGGAATTCCAGTTTTATTAATGTGGCAATGAATGCATTGATTGTGCCAAAGAAACACAGTCATCTGTACCACCATCTGCTTTTCTTTCAGGAGTGGGAGAGGCTGTCTCAACTAACTTCCTGACGTGGACGGAGGGATTACTAATTGTTTTCCTTGTTCTGTCACAGTAATCCAAATTATGGTTTGATTTACCACTTCTGGCACGCTGTCCTCAAGCCTATGTAGAAAAGAATGGCTGAGGTGAATTTCTCCTGATCTAGATTGGTTTTATGTATTTCCATCACCATCACCTACAGTTATGTACAGCAATGAACAGCTAAAGCAGAGAGATTGGCATAAAGGTAGTTGTAAATTAAAACAGTCTTTCATGTGCTTTTAACTTCAATGCCTGTGTTGCAAGACCTCTGCCTAGCATGTAAGCCACCTATGTCTCCAGCCAGCTTTGAAGAAATTCTGTAGAGTTGGATGAACTCTAGCCTTTGATGGCTGATGCAGTTACCACGAGAAGTAAGCTCGTCTTTGACACTGGCACACACTAAAGTGCCTTCATCAACCAACCAACATGCAGCATCCCAACTTTTCATGGCCAAACACTCCTATCTGGCCTTTTTTTTTGTTATTTCTCTAGACAGACATACCCCTGTCTTTTTTAAATGTTGAACAAACCCAGGACACTCAGACTTTCCCTGCTTGTGCTTTCAGATGCCAACCCCCTTTGTGGCACTACCTTAGACTCCCTCCTGTAGGGCAGTGTGGTCCTGGGAAGCACACAGAACTCCAGATGAGGTCTCACCAGTGCTGACAAGTTGGGATGGATCAGTTCTCCCTGTCTGCTGACTACACTCTTGCTGCCATAGCCCGGGATGTGACCAGCCCACTTCTCTGCGAGGCACAGTGCCAACTTACTGTCAACTTCTTGCCCACCACAAACCTCCAGCTTTTTTTCTGCAAATCTTTCTGTCACTCTGTCCCTAGACTGTCCAGCTGGGCAATTAATCTGTCCTGGGCCCAAGATTTTGTATCTGCTTTTTTGAAACTTCATTAAATTGTTGTGAGCCCATTTCTGTCTAAAGTCTCACAAATAACAACTTTGCTCTCTACCTCAATGACTGCTGCTTCACATGATTTGTGATATCACCCACAAATACCTGCTACTTCAAGTATTCCAGTGGCAACCGTGGTAATAACATAGATAAGTGGTTCATTTCTCCCCAAATAGATTCCAGTATCCCATAGCCAAAAATCAATCCACACTAGTAAATAACGTGGTTTTTAAAGGATACCCGGCTTCTCCGCTTGCATCAGTGGCTTTGGGTCACAGGAACGGCACAGCAGTTGGCTGTCACTAATAATGAACACTAGATTGGTGTTTGAAATCTTCTCTGCATGATAAAGTCTGGGAAAAAAGTCAACAAAAAACTATGTTTAAATGAAGTAAGGAAAATCATATTTGAGAAGGACACACAGTATTGGCATAAAATAATCCAGTTTCAAAGATTTAGTCTGCTTGCTACTGTTTATCTTTTTTATTAACAAAGAGTAAGAAAGATTTATAATAAATTTTGTAATCTTTTTGACATTTCCATCGTACCCTTTTTCAACTAGACTTGTTAGTGGAAAAAATAGAAAAGAGCATAAAATGACTTTAATTGAGTTAATAGTTAGCTCTGTACTGCTACCACAGTAGCTGTACTGAGAAATAACATCAGTTCAGCATCAATTAACACAACAAAAAAAAAAAACAACCCAACCACAAAAACAAACAAACAAAACCCCAAAACATAAACCTGTCTGTAAGAAGGTCGAGAGAGAAGCATGGAGTATGCATGTCATGTATTGGATGTGAATTTGTTGTATTTTTATATCCATATAGTTCTGCAAAAGGTATTTAAGCTAGTAGGGTCGTTTTCAGTTTATAAATAAACCCAGTGCATACTAGTAACATGGAGGAGGAAGTACAGAGGTTGAAAAAATGTCTGTGTGTTTTGATCATTCTCCAAAGCTCTCTGTCTTTTTTCCTGGCTTGAAATACTGTCTTTTTTTTTTTTTTTTGTTTGAAATCTGACTATTAATTCTAATTTCTAAGATGCTTTCAGAGGCTCCAAACCTATGCAACACCCCAGCAGGCTCTTGTATGAAACAGAAATCTAGGTCCAAGATGCTATTTTTCTAAAGCATAAATATTTTTCACTTATTATTAAATATCATCTTCAATAGGCCTCTTACAGCGTCTGGAGAGTAATTATTTTAATAAAAAATTATAATAGCTTCATTTGCTTTATAAGACTCATGGCTCTTAAATCATAAGCACTATCAACTAGAAGATAAATTAGAAGATAAATTGTATAATCTTCTTGACTGTCAGAAATCCTGATACAAAACCAGATTAGAGAAGATCATATCCCTTGGGATACTGCAGAATGCTTTTAAGTTGACATAATAAATTGAAAGAAAACAAATTGGGACAGAGATAAAAATACAATTTTCATGGAGCACAGACTATAAAACAAAAACTGACTAAAGCATTTCTACAATTCTTTAACGATTAAAATTAAAATTAATTCTAAACAAATAAAAAGAGAATGCAATTTTCCTGCCTCTATTCTTCTCGGTCCTGCTTATGTGAGTTTGGTGAAGTTTATCCAAAATATATTTTTGCTTCTTATAATAATGTCCCTGTATTTTGCAAAATAAATAAAATCCCCAAAGTAATTACTTATATTGAAGAAATTTTACCTGGAGCAGTTTATACAGTCTACAATCCCACCAAAGGATTTATCATTGTTTTCAAAGAAATATTGAGTTTGCTCCGTGATACAGCTTGTTTTAGGCAGGGCAGCACCGAAATCATCATCTTCCATATCAGCTGATATAAAATAAGTAAACAAATAAATGAATAAGCAAAAAAACAAAAACATTTTTAAGTCACAGACGTAATGGGGAGACCCAAATATGTCCCCTGGCCCAGATTCTTACCTTCTACTTCTCTCAAAGTTGACTCTCTAACATTCTTTTGACTTACCTGCTTCAAGGAACCTTGGAAAAGTCAAGCTCAAAAACAGCTGCTGTAAGATAGACCTGAACACAGAAAGACAACAGATTTATTTTCAAAGGCTCTAATTCTTCTTTGTATTTTAATGGATACTTAAAAACTACTCAAATATAAGTTATTAACAATAATTTTTTATGCTTTTGCCAGTTATCAAAGCTGTATTTCTTTAAACCTTCCAGCATGACTCTAGTTTTCTTTTCCCACGTTCACAGGTCTTTCACACTAATATTTTATTCTACTGTTCAGATTTGCTGTAATGTGTGCCCAAAAGTCACATAATGGAAATGTTTTCATTTCCATTATGTGACTTTCCAACATTTCCAAATGTTATCACACCATCCCTGCCCCCCTTTTACACCTCTGTTGGAGGTGGAAGAGGCATGTTGGTGTTTCTCTGCAACTTAAACCAACTGGAACTCCTTTCTAACACACTCAGGAAACATGCTCCTGAATTAGATACTTCACACTGATTGAGGTTCATTAAATTTCTGAGAAGGAGATTAACACTGGCATGGTATATTTTAAAAAGAATTACTGTAACAGCTGACTTTAAAAATCATCTCTATTCTCACTCTTGATATATGGACTACATTTTCTTTCTATATATGCTGCCAAAATACTTAGGCTTAAACAGCTCTATTTATTGATTTTTTTTCTTCATTGATGATGGCATTTTTTCCAATTTTATTTGCTTAAAATAGGTACCAGCTAGCCACACACACAGACCCTTTCTCCTCCACCAGCCTGTCAAAACAGGAAGTGCAACAGGAATATCCTCTGACTCCCTGCTTCTTCTTAACCTTCCTAAGCTGTATTTTCCAGTTGTCAAGTTTTAGGCTTGCTTCTACCCACAAATATGACCCAATCTCATCTCATTCTCTTCTAACACTTGTTCTGCAGAAAGAAGGGACTGTATAACTTCATTCAACCTGGAAGTTTTTTTCTCCTTTTCTGGTGTGATTCCTGTGTAAAGAAGCTGAACATGCCAATCACCTTCCCCGTGGAGGCATTCCCCAAAGGAGTTCTGGATTCACATCCACGACTCTGTGCTTTGAATCATCAGGGGGACAGCACAGAGCAGTTATGGATCAGAAAAGACCTGATTCTATTCAATGGTGATGCAATTTGCTCACAGAAAATAGTAATCCTTTGTAATGGCTTACCTCAGAACTTACAGGCAACTGAACAAAAAAGGCAGCCTGGGAAAACTCCTAAATCTCCTGACTTGAAGGAGCATGAAGGAGAAATGACACACACTCTCTTAACCAAATGCTGATGTATCCCATATAAATTTTGAAAATGATAGCTCACACCTTTATCCCACATTTTTTGCCTGAAACACTATAGCTTTCTTTAATAATCTGGTTTCTCTTATTTCCCTGTACTTGCTTTTGCCAGGTGTCTCACTGAATCCATTTTTTGGTCATCTCTTTTCACTTTGCTTGCTTAATGGCCTTCTCTGCCTGCTCCTAACCTAGATTCCATTAAAAACATGGCCACAGTAAAGTACTTTAATGTTGTGCTTTCAAGTTAAACATCACACAAAATAAACCTCACGTCTAAATTGAGACCAGACCGCCGAGTCTGATTTGAACACTGATAAACTGAAGTTTCTCTGTTTGAAAAGAACTCAAATTTCTCTTCTGGATTATTGCCCATCTTCAGTTTTGAAGCTTGCTGTTGCCCAAGAAAACCAAGATTATTTCTCTTCTTGTTCACTAAATGTAACCAACAATAAAGAACAACATACTGTCTTCACAGTGCTTCTTTGAGAAAATTATTATACGATTTTTCAGCTGCTACATATTTTAACTCTTAGCTTTGTAAAGGAGGTAATTTATTCCAATTTGGTAATTATTATTAGGAAAAAAAAGTATCTTGAATCTTTAGAAAAAGGACCAGTGTCCAAGGGTGCAATTCACACCACAGCAAAAGCACCACATCCATGCCAATTACTTATCCCCATAAGGAAGGTGCTGAGGGAAGCAGCTGATAGGAGTGTCAATCAACATGGCTCTGGAAAAGGTAAAATACCCAACCTGAGCACTGTTGGGTATTGCTCTGCAGTCCTCAGCAGAGAAAAACATCGGCCTGTAAGTGGCTGCAGATGAAGGCCACAGAAATGATCAGAGGAATGGGACACTTTTGCCATAAGGAAAGCCTGAGAGAATTGAGGCTCACTCTGAATAAAAGAAGGCTCCCAGGAGAGCCTTCTTTGTGGCCTTTCAGTACTTACAGGGGGTTTAAGAAAGATGAAGACAAACTGCAGCAGGACCTCTTCCAGCAGGACAGGGGATGATGGTTTTAAACAAGAGGGAAGATGCAGACTAGATGCAAGGAAGATATTTTTTACACTGAGGATGGTGAAACACTGGCACAGGCTGCACATAGAGGTGGAGATGTCTCATCCCTGGAACATTCAAGGTCAGGTCAGGGATGGGGCTCTGAGCAACCTGATCTAGTTTGAAGATGTGCCTGCTCACTGTAGGGGAAGTGGACTGGATGACCTTTAAATATCCCTTCTAACCCAAATGATTGTATGATTCATGTGTTTTGTAAAATGATTCACTGAAAAGCAAACATTGATGTTCTTAGGACTTATTGCTAGAAAAAGGCAGAGATTATATTCTGAAATAGGGAAGCAAGTGATCAATAATTCAAAACATGATAATTTAGACTTCACAACTGCCCATTGTACATAGGCCATTAATCCAAACTCTGTTTCCTGAAGCTGATTTTGTAGTTAGAACACAGAATCACAAAACCTGTCAAGAGCAGTTTTTAATTGAACTGTTGACAAAACAGTCATGTTTGAGACATAGCTAAGAATTTTCATTAAACTGCAGAAACAAAGGGTCCAGAGAACTTTTATGGAGGAAAAAATCCAAGTCAAATAAAGTTTCAACCCACTGAATAATTAGAGTTTGGATACAGAGATTTCCTACACACTCATACTTACCAGGCTGCTGCTGAAGCCCACCATCCAAGCTGCAAAATATCTGTTATTGTAGGCTGGGAAAAAAAAAAAGTAAATAAAAGAGGTTATTTTATTTATGTAAACAAGTGCAGACTTTCAATGGATTGTCAGCCACTGCACATGGGACTACTGACCACATAAGCAGAACGAAGTCCAGCTCCTTGCTTTGGTTCTTCTTCAGGATCACAGACTGACTGATAGTCATAAGACTTGTTAAAGGCATACAGGGACATGTTAATCAGGTTTCTCATCAGGCCAGGATCAATTTCACCAAAGAATCTTCCAATCTGATGGGGGGCAATACAGAGAGATAAGATAAAACATTTCCAAGTATTTTTCTCATAACAAAGTGCACAGTTCTAAATTCCTCAGTTAGACAGTAACTGTAAAATGAAGAATCAATGACTCCTTGCCTGGGGAAGAGCAAGAAGAATATGAGAAAGAAGGTGTATGGATAACATATTACTTGTCCTCACCATCTTAAGTCCATTGGCAGCCTACAAGCCCAATGGCAAAGCACAAAGAATGAAACTTGGTAGCAAGTTTGGTGTCTTCATCTATAAAAAAACTGTAAAAAACACTAACAACCCCCCATAGAATTTCTGATCCAGCAATATTTTTGTAATTCAAAAATCTTTAGAGTAAGTTGAGAGTTAAATGCTTTTTTTTTTTTCTCTTTAAACTTCTTCCTCGTGGTTTTCATGTTCTGTTCTTAAAGAATACACATACCTGTTGTGTATATTCATCTCGATTGGACATCAAAAGAAATCCACCATCATCAAGGATAACACAGTCCACATGCTATTGTAAGAAAATGAAATATGTTTACAGGAAAGATTTGTCAATAGAACACTCTGTAAGAAGCAATTTATAATTTTTTTTTTTCCAAGACATCAGAGTATCTTCAAATCACAAACCAATAGCCAAGGGCCAATTTTAAGTTATAATAATTAGGATTATCAGTATAATAAAAGTTTGAACAGATCAAAGGCTTATTTGTGGCTTAATTTCATAAAAGTTGTTTTGCAAATACTTATTTGCTCAATACTTTGTTAGTTTCCAAGAGTGCTATATCCTTATTAAATCTGATTAGAACTGGAACTCAGTACATAATAAGGGACTACAACTTCTCATGTGCCTCAGCCATGTTAATATATTTTTCCATTTGCAGATTTCAATGGTAAAAATCTTAAGTGCAGGCTCCCAGCTTGCTGGGCGTGATTATTTTCACTTGTCAGGGGCTGTAGTGGGATAATTCCAGGTGTCAGGTGCAGGAATGGGAAACCCTCTGATTCCATCCATATGCTTTGCACTTTGTAAAAGATCCATGCAGCCAGAGATTGGAGAGATAGCAGTGAGGTCAAATAGATAACTCCCCACAGTTCCCTTTCTGCTGTAATTCTTGCATTTAATGATCTTCACATTCCTCAAAAGAGCTCAGAAGACCTGAGCACAGAAAAGCTTTTAAGCACATGGCAGAACCTGATACGGTGACAGTCCCTGGATCTGGGCTCTCCTGAGTGCCAGCAGAGCTATGGGGTCCCCTGATCCTGAATGTGCTGGGAACCAATGACTGGAAAGACACATTATGGACTTTGGTGCTTCTAAATTTGCACTTGCCCTTCTCTGAGTTTCTCTTTTTTTTTTTTTTTAGAATTTTAACTTTTTTCCCCTCAGGATTTGTCTCTTGTTTTGCAAATCACTGTTATATTTTTATCACATTTTTCTTGACATCGTTCTCTCTTGCTTTTCCTGCATATTTTTCTTTACACTTGTTCTCATAACTTTATCACCATAACCACTTCACCTGATTTTATGCCCTCTTTCTCCCCATCCCCTTCTAACCTGTATCTTTCTCAAGACACAAACAACTAATCCCTGTTTTCTGTGAAATTAACACTGAAATAATAATGATAGATCTGTCTTACATAGATCTACAGAGAAGGAGTGAATTTCAAATACTCTGTCAAATATTCATAAACTGAACATTTTCTTACCATGCTATTTCTTTCACAGCCGCAGATTTCACTGTTGCACTAAAAAACAGAAGTATGGTAATCTTCATAAAAATGTTACAAAATAAAATGTATTTTGAAGTTATATTAATCATTCAAGACAAGAAAAAATATTCTATTTTCAATATCTGTATATAATCTTCAATTTTGAGTGTGTTTCATTTATCAGAAATATCTCTCTTAACCTGTATTCTGTAATTATCAATAGCACAATCTTGACTGCCTTTCTCAAAGACTCTGATATCTTTTAACAGTATGCTCAATATACATAAATAGTTTGGAGTACTTGTCAGGATGTCAGTGATGTGAGCATAAAGAAAACCAGAAAGAATAGGAGCATTCCCATGTGTTTGGAGTTTGGAAGGAAAGCCTTCAAAAGTATCTTTTCTGACCATGAAAAGCTTCAAAGCATGGGAATCCCGTGTGGTAAAGGAAGCCCATCAATCCAGCTGGCTTTTATGGCTGTGGTGATGCCTAACATGTTTTTTCATGCCCTTGCAGTGTGTGTACACATCCATACACAACTGTGTCCTTGCATTATGTCCTCAGCAAAGCAACTCCCAGGTGATGCTGCAGTCATCAGAATTCTTTCTGAAATATTCATCCTACTATCCATCTTGCACTTATGTATTTTTGTCCCCAACTGTTCTGACTCTTAGGCAATGCACTTGCCTCCCCACTGAACTACAGCTCCAATACCCAACCAGCCAAACTCTCTTTTTGATTCCCTGAACAAACAAACAACATTGCCTCACCCAGTAAGAACCAGAAGTTCTTTAAGTTTCTTCATTTTGTGCCTTTCCTTCTGCAGTTCACTATCAATTCCATATTTTCTTTTCATTTAACCTTTCCTCCTGCCCATTTACACCTCAGATGTATTTCACATTAGATGCATGGAATGAAATGGTTAAGCACATATTTCATTAAGTTCTGCTAAAATGCTGTGATGTTGGATGCAATATAAATCCTCACTGTTCACTGCTTACCCACCCTGGATATTAAATAATAAAGGATTCACCAATTGTTTTGCAGATTTTATTCACTGCTACTGCATACTCTTACTACTAGCTAGAATACATCATTTTTCTTTGTCCCTATCCATGTCTTATAATTATGAAAGTAAGACACGTACAAAATATGGCCTATTTCAACATAGATTTATTTTGTGCATTTGGATGACTTAAATACCACAACTACTTGGCAACTATGCATCAGTGTGACTCTGGCACAAAGAGACAGTAAACCTATTTGCATCTGAAGATTTGAGACATGCAAATAAAGTTCAAAAAAGACTTGGTCAATTGCTTACCAGGCTCTTGATTGTGGTTTTTGTGAAATTGTCCATCCAGCTGGTTGCATCAATTTTTATTCCAACAACTAACAAGAAATACATGGAAGTTTTTTAGTAAAATGAAGGAAAAAAAGGTAACTGTATAATCCTAAAAAAGGGGGGGAAATTATAAAGACATCTAAATCACTGAATTGGAGAAAGATAAATTACAATTTTTGTTGCCTGATCACCAACATAGTTCATGAGACTCATAAATTAAACACTCTTACTCAAATGCAAACAGATTTCCATTAGAAAGATTAAAACTGTCTCAGAGAAAATAATGTTATTATAGAGTAAAGTTGCTTTGAAATCTCAATTAAATTTCCAATTTGCTGTTGAGCAACAACCAAATAAATAAAGTATTTCATGTTTAAATACCACTTTATCATACCTGCTGGCTTCAGAAGTTTTCCATCAACTTGTATTTCCACAGCCTTGCTTACCATAATGCCTGATTCATAGCTATTGGCACCACTTTCTGACAGTACAGAAGAGGAAAAAAATGAACAAACAGAAAAAGAAGTTAGGTTGACATGAAAGTCTCTTCCTCTGAAACGTAAATCTATTATTATTCAGATACCAGACTGATTTAAAAAAATCCTTTTCCAAAAGCACTGACCCAGGTTCATTTATCACCTGTGATAGCTTAGATCACTAACACTGGCATGACTAAGAAATATTTGTGTTTACTTTTCTTCTTTTTGTTCTTTTTTACTGCTTCATAAAGTTACCATACCCTTTTCTTCTGCAAACAGAACCATGAATATTTGTACACACCTGAGCAGCTCTGGTAAAACCAAGATCAGAACCAAAGATTTTATCCTGATGTTGTCTGTGTATTTTTCAATGCAGACCATACTGACACCACTCACTAATGTGCAATTTCTGCTCTGACTGACTTGAAACTGTTTTCAACACTGCTTAATTTGAAAAAGCAAGTTAAAAGTAGATTTCCTGGAGCTGTTTGAGGAGCAGCAAAGGCTTCAGGGTATTTTATTAATTAACATCTTTACCTTTTACTTAGAAAAAGATGCAAGAAATAATTATGAAATAAAAATAATGAAGGATCCCATATGTTTAAGAGAGGAGTAAGTGATTTATGGTAGCATCTATTTATTAACAAACTTGAGAATGTTAATGTTGCTCACATCAATAAGGAGCACTTGCTATTGTGCCTATATCACTTTTAAATATCACAATATCTCAGACCAACTGGTTTTGGTGAATAAGTGCAATCCTAAATAGAATTCAAAAGCAAAGTTTAAACTAAGTAGTGATGCAGTGGATGGAGTTATGGGCTCTGGACCCTTATGCCTGGTCCCCCAAGCCAGTGCTGGGGGTGTTGAGACAGTATACAGAACTCAGCTTGTTAAGACTTTAGGTAGTGTTACTGTCTATGAGTGTAATTTTATTTCACTTTCTGTTAAAATAGTTCTGCCAAAGTGTCTCTGTAAAGCAGTGTTTCAATACACTGAATGAACATCAGTACTCTGTGTGTTTTCACTTAGGTTAATTCTGAGCACACAGGGCCACCAGAGTAGTTGACAAATTATGATGACCTTGTTTAGTGCCTCCTAGCTTTTCCATAATAATGGATATTATCCCAAGACTTCCTTCCTTATGAAGTGTTACGCTTGAATCTTTTGTCAGTGACCTCATCTGGTATGGGGAATTTCCACTTATGTTGAACTAGCAAACTCTGAAATTTCCAAACTGCCATGACTTACTGTTGTAGTATGGAGCTGTGAAAATATAGTTGTCATTATCTAAACTCCTCTTATAGAAGCTGACTTCATAAGTTTCAGCATTTTCCAACCAGTCTTCTCCTGCCCTAAATTAAAAAAAGGAAAATACAGATAAAAAAATACAGTTTAGAGTCTCATTAAATCTGTTTTGTGGGTTGCTTTCTTTCAATGTTTCACAGTTGGAAAACATGAGATTCATTCTTACAGTCCTCAGGATCTGTCAGTTTTCACTGGTTAAAAGACAGGTGTAACCATTAGGAAAACCCCAAACTAACAAACTTTGGAGAAAAATAAGAATTATTATTCTTGAAAAACCAATAATTTAGTCTCCTCACTTTTAGGTTTGTTGTGACAAATACAACTGCAACACTACTTACAACAAAATCTAAAGGAACTTTACAGCACATGCCTACTTTGAGTTTAATCCTAAAAAAATTAATATAGTGAATTATCCCAAAATAGGAAACAAACTCACTTGAGAAGTAAAATTCATTGCCATTTTCACATTTTGGGGAAACACAGAATAACCTAAGAAAATAGATCAATTTGCCATTTACCAGTAGATCTGTACTGGTGTGCTCACTCGTGGGGTGTGTGTCTAGTTTATTGCGTATCTAATTTCAAATTTCCTTTTTGTCCTCTGTTAATGACACATTTTTTCTCTCCTGAAGTCCCTGGACCTTTAGGTCTGACCTCAGTCTAAAAACAAATAAAATATCACCCACTACTTTCCAGTACTTGCAGCCTGCCAAACAACTGAGAGCTTGGGGGTAATTAGGAATTAGCATGGCCCCACTGCTACTACAAAGGCATTGCTGTTACTGCTACTCTGTGCTGATTAGAAACTTGGATTACAAGGGCCTGTCATGAAAATAATGGGACAGATTAGATTCAAGCAGGGACACAGGTAAAATAAAAGAAAAACAAGGCATTCCATTAATTTCATAGCTATGAGTACAAATTAGACCCTAGGAGACTGTAGCTTTTCATTCAATAAAGCCACTGTTTAACAGTCCAGCCTTTCAGGCTTCAAAATATCATATTATACTATTTTTTAATAATTCTTACCTTTTGGGGAACACTCTAGTAATTCCACCATCTGTAACAACAAATTGTGCAACAACTCCATTGCTGTAAATAAAAATAAGATTTAAAATGAAAACTGACTGGAATTCTAACAAATTTCTATGTCAAGGGTTGCCATTAAAGTGCATAACTGAATAAATATCTGTATATTCACACAGATGTATAAGATTTTGTTTCCAAGCTCTGAAATGCATAAAAAACCCATAGTCAATAAAAAGAATACTTACAGTGACAGTTTACTCCAATAATCTTGGGCAAGTTCATTTGTAAATCCTGCATCCAGCAAAACTCTAATGACCATGTCAGTATTACCTATCAAAAGAGTTAAAATGTAAGTCATCTGAAACCATATGAGATGGAGTTTCAATAAAAGCCTAAATTGAAATTCTGAGTTATCAAGATTCTCCAGCCACAAAAATAGTGCCTGTTAATATTTTACATTCTGCCTAAGTTCAAATGATGTCAGGTAATTAGAGTTAGATAGATGCTCTCACAGTGTTGAATTCAGTTAAACATTTTCTTTGTATCCTAAAAATGTGTCTGTGGCTCAGGAAAAAGGAAAGTGATAAGGCCCACAGCTTTGTAAAGCCCCTAAAACTCCAAATTAACTTATTTTTAAAGCATGTGTTCATTAAAACACTTTTTATCTCAGTTGATTCAAGGAAACAACAATTCCTAATGACATTCAACTACATTTTAAATATATTTAGATCAATTAAGTCCCAGGTTCTCAAATAAAACCCATTTGTCATCTGAAAATGGATACAGGGAAATAAACTCATTTTGAATCAGTAGCTTGTACAGAGATGCCATGCTTAAATTTCTTTTAAAGGATGGTTTGAAGTCAGTGCTTCTCAACCATCTTCTTCAGTAACACTTTAGCAGAGTTACTGAAGATTATTTCAATGTGGGAATTTCATTGTTATTTCTTTTGAAAAGCATTTTTAGCTGAGATTATTTCTATGGCCACTCAGTCCTTTAACTCTGTTAACACTGTTTCTTTATTAAGGGGACTATTTTTAAAGTAATCTAATTATTAGGAAAAAAAAAAAAACCAAGGAAAAAAAATTGCTGCATATTCCAAACTGAAATACAGCAATAGGTGGATAAATTTTTGGAATAATTACTTACTAAGCACAACTGTATATTATAAAATCATTAAATGTGTCCTCAATATTTGCTTAAATATTACACAAGGATTTTAATTTCTTATTAAATTTTATAAAATTGTCATTAATTGTTTTAATTGCTGGAGGTGAATGTTTTAATTTCCAAGACTGAAGATGAATGTTTTAATTTCCAAGACTGAGTCAAGGTATTCAAATAAAATTTCAGTCAGTCAGCAATGTGTCAATGAATTAGATAATTCTTTTAAAACAACATCAAACACCCATACAAGCACACAAACATATCCTTTAGTGAGAAGATATCATATCTAAGTGGACATTCCTGCAGTTACATGGTCTAGCACAGAGATTCCTTCTGAACTGATCAGTTATCCCTGACAACAACATGTCAAAAAGGCTTCAGGAAAACAAGAAAAAAAAAAGTTATTCCAAGTATTTATAAATTATTAATAATGATAAACAGACGTGTATGTACCAAACGAAATCCAAACACTGATATTTTCTGGAGAACAAGGCATTAGCACCTTACTGATGGTAATAACTCTTCATTTATTCTAAACAGAGGTTAAAGCCCAATCTCAAAATATGAATTAATCCCTTCCCAAAGGCCTGTGCTCACCACTGCAGCAGTTCCATGGATTTGTGGTCTTAAGCTATTCAAGCCCAAGTGAGATCTCTTTAACCAATTTGTGAACCAGCAAAAATATCTTCCTTATCTTTTATTCTGGTTACTGGGTATTTCAGTCTTGGACTTATTTTCTTTACTTTTTTTGGAATAAAATGACAAGAAAGCAGGTTGAAGATTTCCTTACAAGATTTTGAGTCTGTTTGAGGCTTTGGCTGCTATGCTCAAGCAAAAAAATATAAACTCAAAAACATTTGGCGTGTATTTAAATGAACCAGTATTATTTGATGTTTCAGCAAGATGCTGAGAGGAATTATGGAAAACACAGGATTCATAATGCCCTACAAACTTTCTTAAATAATGCCAGAACTTGAAAACTGATTTTACACTCTCTACCTCAGATAGAAAATCCCAGCACTAGATAATTTCTACTGAAAAATACAAACCCACAAAACTTGAGCATGAACTCTCATCCACAGGTAGGTATTTTCCTAAGGAAATATTTCAGTGTGGTGAGAAATGTACTTACATGATGAACTGGTTGGAGTATTTCTGTCAATAAATTCATTGAAATTTAATAGAAATTCAGTGTTGTTTTCTGATTTTTTTACATCGTTACAGAATTCTCTGAAAACAAAAAAAAACATCAGTTTTCTTGTATTTTTTTCTTGTGCTACTAAAGCAGAAAATTTAAAAGTCCAAACAGGCTTGCACAACTATTATGAAGTAGCTGGTACTGCTGTGTCAATTGGCTGCCATGATCAGTATTTATTGATTACCATATCAATCATTGAAACATCTGCAGGAAATAAAGTGTTACAACACCCGCCTAAGCATTTGTCAAGATTTGAATTGTAAGAAAGCTGTATGCATGAAATAGGGAATAGATTCCCAGAAAAAAACCTGAGGAGTAGTGTAGGATATATTAGGACATCACTGTCTGTACACTAAAAATATGCCCAGTGAATTTAAATTGCTTCTGGACTAACCTGCACTGGAAAGAACCTGGACTGCTGGTGAAACACAGACACCCCATGCTCAACTCAGGCCACATTTACAGGCTAAGGCCCTATCCTCTGAGAAGTTTTAAATGCAATTTTATTAGGGTACAAACCACATGAACATAT
Source organism: Setophaga petechia (assembly GCA_024362935.1). Lineage (NCBI taxonomy): Eukaryota > Metazoa > Chordata > Aves > Passeriformes > Parulidae > Setophaga > Setophaga petechia. Next base: position 12,427,986 of record JANCRA010000012.1, read on the forward strand.
AAACACTCTTTGTTTTGACATATGCAAAGCAGACAAAGAGTAAACTCCTGTGCCTTGTATAATGAAATAAAACAATATCATTGGGCAATTCACTGAATGCAGGCAAGCAATACAGAAGTCACTGGGCATTTTGAAGGCAAATATTATATGATGAATGGCATTAAACAACTTTAATTAAAATGTAAAGAGTGTTTAGCAGTAAAGCAGGGGGCTCTCTTTTTAAAGTGAGCTTTTATATGAATTTAATTTTACACACAATAGAAGTGTGTTCAAGTATTTCATGTGACTAAGATATCTCATTAACCTTTATTTACCTTACCACAAGCCAGAGATACCACAGGCAGAATTCACCTTACTATACCAATATTCACATTTAAGCACAGCTACATATCAAATAGACTTTGTTCTGTAAGACAGTAGGGACTTGCTGGAAGCTGTAATTGGTACAGTTAATTCTCAATAAATTCAGTCTTTCAGAAAAATTAAATTGAAGAGTTAATTTAGGATATATTTTAAGACAGAAGACTTCACATAAATCAATCTATTAATTGAAATCGATCTATTAATTGAAATTTAAAAGTATACAGAAATGTATCAGATAAAAAAGAATGCAACAATTCTCAATTATTTTAACTGTACACCATTTCCTTTCTTTATCATAACTATCTTTTAGAGGAATTCAATTTTTAGGAAGTGTTTATCATATCAGGTTTTCCTTGCAAACATAATTTTAAGAGGGAAACAAGAACTGCAGAATTTCACATTAAAAACCCAAAACCTCAGGAAACTAATGAATTTAATAAATTTTCAATGACTTAATAGTTTTTATGTTCAATTAATTGAAAATTAACTAATATTTAAATAATAGCTTTGAAACCCTTTGTCTTGAAGTTGGGAAACATGCTGTGGTCAGCATTATGAAACCTATTTTAAAAATAGTTGTAAAATCTTAGAAGTCAGAACCACAAGAAATGCCCAGATGTGAATAAGTTTTCCATTAAAATGTCAATATCAGTTTTTGCAGTTCTCTGACTAATAGGAGCAAAAATCAGAGCCTGCAAATGCCTTTGCATTCCAGCATGAAAAAAGATTGACAATTTTTTACCAAATGAAGCTTTATTGCTCAAATCAGTATTCCCCATGTGCCAATAAGCAGATCAGATGCAGCAATAACACATTACTGGGAAATCCACCAACCTGGGTGCTAAAAATGTATAGCCAGATTCATCAAAATGATCCAGCTTCAGTGATTCTGTAACTAAAAAGATGAAAAGTAAATGCCAAGTAAGTAAACTGGAATTTTTGCCATTCTTTCTCTTATCAAACCATTTGGCTAACTTTTGCATGCATCTATGAATTTAGAAAGAAATGTTTTAGACACTTTCTCCCTAATGAATTCTAGGCTTCACAGTATTTCACAACATAGAAGAAAAGACTTGATTATTATATACAATGTACAACTGGAAACAGTAAGATAATATCTAACAATTTATTTAAGACATTTAAATAGCATAGCAACATGAGATATTTTCAAATATCAAACAAATATCAAAAAATGATACATTTTCACTAGAAATAAACTTTGATACAAATAAATGATGCTGAATTTTTAGAACACAAAGAAAAATACTGCTAATATTTTCTGCAATAAAGTGTAAAAATCTCAACCGTAGTAGCATCACTGTAAATCCCACTAAAAAATGGCTTTAATAGATGATATCACTGAACACTGATGGGACCAGACAAAGAAGGATTAGAGATTAGCAACATATTAAAATGTGCATGAAAACAGAAAAATACTTCACTTTTGTTTTTCCCTTTCTATTGCTATGGTACCCAATGTTCATGAAGAGAATCCTGAGATGAGGAATACAGAGGAGAATATCCAGTAGGAATAGAAATATAAGTGAAAAATATCAACTGCAGTAAACAGAAGGAAATTGAGCAACAAGAATATACTTGCCCTTTTTGGCTGCCACTATCCATCAGAAAGAGAAAGCAGGGAAACAGAAAAAAACAGGGTAAAGCACAAGGGGTCACAAACCAATATTTTATTCAAACCGCCCCTTGAATAAAAATATTGCACACAGATTCAAAGGTTCAATTTACAAACAGCTGTAGTCTGGGAAAAAAAGGACAAACATCTCTGAAGACTGAAGAATAGGTTCTTGGTTATTTCTCAGTACCTTCTATACACTGTGGCTATTTCAAGGGTCTGTTTTGCAGGTTTTAGTGCAGATACAAGTGCAGAAGCAGATGATCTAATTCATCAAGAGAATCACACTCTCTGCTTAAAAATTTAAAGTACTCCATATTGGAAAAAGTTACAAAATAAATCACTGATTAATAAAAGTTGTTTAATTCCTCTTCATATGTGGGAGCTATGGTAGAAGAGAGTGATGTAGTGCTAATCAACTTTTCTCTAAACTGACAGTATCTATGCCTCTCTGAGGTTTTTTTTTGTGTTTTTCAAAATTTCTATTTAATTACATACTTTTTCTAAATTTATCATAACACCTGGAAAAGGTTAAAAGGCTGTGATTTGTTCTATTTTGTGTACTACCTAGACTACAGTTAAACTACTCCTAACAAAAAAAGGAAAAAAAAAAAAACAGCAAAACCTCTTTGAGTCCTGACAAGTATAATTTTCAGCTATCACTTCAGAATATGTAAATGGTTTGAAATCAGTCTAATATAAAACTACATTGCAAACATCCACTAAAACTAATTGTAAAACAAATAAAGTCTAACAGCTACCCAAACCAAAAAGGGCTTTCACATCATTCTAGCACAGATAATTTTCTAATTATTATACTGTAACTAAAATACTAAAAAAAAAGGTATACTCTTACAGTCTATATCACTATATTTTACTAATAAAATAAAAAAAAAAATTAAAAATTTTATCCAGACCCTTTTTATATCCAGACCCTTAAAATGACAGCAATAGAGGATACACAAAGCAATGATTCTATAGGCACAGAGCAAGGGGTAGGGGTTGTCAGTGGAACTGACATGTTCTGCACATATTCTATTTTTATAGAATATTTCTTGCACCTCAGATGTTACAACAGGTTAGAATCATTGCTGAAGATTTTGGGTACATCATGGCAACATCACTGAATTCCACAAAATTTATGAATTTCAAACATTGCTTTTTAAGAGAATCTGAGACTTGGCAATACCAGACAAAATCAGGGAATCTTTACAGTACTTACATCTGGCTAGAACTATGGGTTCATCTATTTTGGCTTTAATATAATAAAAGCTGTATGATGGTAACACCAGTGCCAAACTGCAACAGAAATGAGACAAGTAAAGCAATTATGTTATTTGCAGCAGTTTTCTAGTTTCAGCTTCCTTGTGTTTTGAAAGTAATTAACAATTTTGTAATTTGGACTGTCACGAGATGAGGCACACACACTGAAATACCAGCCTCACGCTCAATAATAGACACAAGTACATTGACACCAGTCTTGATTGCCCCTGAGTTTATTTTCATTCTTCTTTACATTTTTAAACACAAATATATCTGCACTGTTTAGCAGATACACAAGGAATTTCCAAATAACTGCAAAAAAAACCCCCAAACAAACAAACATGATTTTTGTATCTTCCTCTGACACAGTTAACACCCCAATATAACATGTTATGGTAATCACTGACTGCAAAAATATCACCTAGGACTGTGCTGATTTGCACACATCATATAACCAGAGACCCTCACTAATAAAACAAACAATATTCTCCAGGAAATGCATCTGGCAATACTTGCATTAACATCCATTGCATTCAGGATCCAAAAAAAAAATTTCTTTAATCATGTAGTCACCACCAATAGTTACTGAACATAACTGTACAATAATATTTTACGATTTGCAGAGCATTTGCAAAGTTTTCTTTTATATTAAACTTAGTTTTGTTAAGAATGTAGGAATTATTTTTGCAGCTATATTCTACATATATGTAGAAGAGTTCAGTTCTAAAAAAGCATGTAAAGGACAGGAGATATGAGTAATCATTAAATAAGTATCATCAACTCCCAAGTAACATCCTTCATTTTTACACTTGGATTACATCCATGCAGAACTGCAACACTTCCTAATGAAGAGCTGCAGAAATTAACATTAAAAATCTTGCACAGTTGACCCATAAATGAGCTGACCTTTAGTGACACATTTGCAATTTATACAGAATATAAGTGAGATTGCTGAATATTTAGCGATAGCCTTCTACCAATTCTCCTCTAGGGAAATCAGTGGCAGTGTACCTGTCATTAACAGTTAATGCTAGCAGAAATTGCTAATTAAAAGCTATAATTTTATGTTTAATAAGTTTTGTGCAAGGATACTCTGAGGATTTATTGCTATATCTCATGCCAGGAAGCTCAGGCAGAATTAAGAAGTCATGTAAATTTAATGTATTTCTCTAGTGATTGCTAGATGGCAGTCTGATAAAAACTTCCTTTTCTTACAGAGTATAAAGATAGAGGCAGCTCAACAGAAAAATGGGATAGTGAATAGAAGATCCTAGGTTTATGTTCTGTTGTTAAAATGGATTTGTTTGGTTTTACACTCAAATTAATGTTTGGATTCTCGGTGCCTGTACACCTGTGCAGAAGACAACAGAAATTGGCATCCAGTTTGTCTGAGGATGACTGTAATTCACCACAGCAGAAATAGCATTTTGGTCAAAATTTGACTCAATATTTATACCACTTAGTTTTTAACTGGAGTAGGTTGTAATGCTAAAAATATTAACCAAAATTAACCAAAAGGACACTTAAATAAACAAAGGAAGTCAGTAGGCAGAAATGAGTTACCTGTAATCAGTGCCATTCACAGCAGTCCATGTATATGTTCTGTTTCCTTTATCAATATACCTCTACAAAGAGATATTGGTGAAAAATGGAATTATTAAACTAAGGAGCTTCAATAATTGTGACCTTTCTTTGAGAAATACTGTGTGAAATCAAGTACAAATATTTTGTATTTCTATCTATTATTTTGCTAAAATAATGGGTTGAGCTGCAACTGTTTTCCTTAAATATATTCTAAAACATTTTGCGAAAGAACCAGCCATACAATTTTTATTGAACACGAGAAAACTTAAATTTAAATAAAATCAGACAAACCTGACCTGTAATTTTCACATTAGCCAGACCCATACAAACCATTATCTGTGTGATTCAAATTTGATAGAAAATGCTTTCTCTTTTATGGATCATTTTGCACTTAAACTATGAAAAGATTTATAAAAAACCAACTCAGCTATAAAAAGACTTCGTAGGTAAGTCTTTAAAAACAAAAACACCCAGAGCCTATCCTTTCAGGTCACAGCACCACTGGCTTAATGCATTTAAATTTGAATCATAACTACAGGCACAGTCTGGTAATTCTGATTGTACAGATACCCCCTGCTAAACTTAACATGTGTTTCTAATCTAATTAGAAAGGTCATGAATTTGGGAAAAAATGTAACATTGAAATAAAATGTTTATTTTTACAAAACTTAATACATTAGGATAATCTTTACCATTTGTTTTCTTGTGGTATGAAAAAGAGCATGATAGGCACAGTCCCACAGTTCCCCATAGATTTAATCATGAATCCACCTGGCTGACATTGTTTTACTCAGTTTTCCACTTTGAAAGCTCTAAGATTATGCCAGCTGCAAGATATTATTACTTTAACAATCAAATTTTTCTAAGTATGCCAGCAGTGAAGACTGTACAGCTGCAGCACTGCAACACTGCAAACATTGGTGAAAGGTACCACAGGTACACCTCTGGGTTCTTTCTTTCCCTATGGTAAAAGGATATTGAGAAAATGACCATGTGGAAAAGAGGTGACTTGTATGACATTGATGAATTGAAACCCTCTCATTACCTGGTTGCTGCTTTTCAGTAAAGCATGACAGGATGAATAATTTATTAGCAATTTTTGAAAGAAAATGAAAAAAAAAGATGAAAGAAAATGAAAAAAAAAGATAAAAGAAAATCAGAAAGAAGATGCATAGAACAGTGTTTTGTACTCTGATACATTTTATATTTAAGGTAAAAAGATGGTTGAAGAGATTCTTATTGAAGCCTATTTATACTGAATGTGTACTTCAGGCTAAAATCAGCCACCTGAACCTAGTCCTGGCAGTGCCTCCAAATCTGGCAGTGTCATGGCTACCCCCACAAGAAAAAAAAGCAGTGCCCAAGGTGGGAGGGGAGGGAAGAGAAGAACGGGGCTGTCATTAAATCCTGCTGCCACCAGCATTGTCACAGTGCTTGAAAGCAAATTGGCTGAAAGCCCCCTCCAAAGCAGACCCAGCAGATAACACATCCTCACACCTCAGCTCCCATTTACCTTTGCCAACTTCCTCAGCGGGCACTCTGAGCCCTCCCATCCCCAGCTGATCTCTGCCAAGGAACTCACACATGGCATTGCAGCTTTTGTGACCCTTCAGTTTTCACTACTGCCCACCCCTGCTGCCAAATGTGGCAATGCTTTTGTTCCTATGGCATCTTCTCTGTTACTTGGAAAGCCCCGGAGGCCTAGGGAGACTCCAGAGCACCCCACCCACATTTGCTACAAGTCCAGTCTCTATGCTGCAGTATGAAGTCATCTCCCAAGACGCTGCTGGGGCCAGCTGCAACACAAAAGGAGAGCGATGCAAACTTAAACCAAAAAAGCAAAACAAAAAGAACATAAATTTTAAGCCCGAAGACTGCAACTGTCAGTTCAGAGCAGCCGACCACATCAGCCCATTTTATAAGAAAATATATGAAGCTATCAAGTGCTAAGTGATGCATGGCTCATGCGTGGCCCGTGGTTTAAAGCAGCTTTTTTCTGGTTCTAGCAGCCTGGAGCTGGGAGCTGCAATGGCTGGAAGCAGTCATCATAGCCAGCCAGCTCTGGCTGCTCCTTTCTTCTCTCAGAGACGTCTGGGTAGAGGAAGAAATCTTGGGCCATGGTGAAAGGGAAGGTGAGGATAATTAATTTCATTGGCATTGAGACATCTGGGATCAAAGGCTTGGGATATTTTGTTCCAACCCAAAATGTGGTCTGGGCCGTGTGTAACTGGCACATTCTCATGCACCCAGGGATGTTACATCCTCCCTCCTGCCCAGATACTGTAACTGACCTCAGCATTTGCAATACTTCCCTCCCTCTTTCTCTGGGCAAAGAGTTGCAGGACCAACTGTTTCAGGTCTTTTGTAGAACAGAGCCTGAGAAATGTACAAACAGCCTGAAATCTCTTCAAAATGTTTGCCATTAATGCAATTTCTTGTACGACTATAATTGTGTTATTGTATTTTTTGTGTTTGTATTTTTTCTAACCCTTCCTCTTCCAACCACCTACACAGAGCCTTTTTCACCCACAGATCTGGAAAAGCACTCCTTAAACAAAGCAACATAAATCTGTACATGTCCCAGCATGGAGTCTCTTCCTTCAGTAGCAGTTTATCCTCATCTCAGATGCCCACAGGCCTTTGGACTCTCTGACAGTGGCTCAGGAACGACCCAGTTTCCCTTAAGGGAACAGACTGGTGGCATCCTAAACATCCTAAACAGCATGGGCTCCTGACACAGGTGAGGGGGCAGAGCTGGCATCCACTGGGGCTTAGCCTCTCTGCCCAGAAAACACCTATTTGTGCACCATTCTCCAACACTGCAACCCTTCAGGAAAAAACACAATTTTTTCATATGGCAGGATTTACCCAGAGATTGTAAAGCAGAATTGTAAAACTTGGTTTTAGCATTTTACTGTAAGAAAGCATAAAGCAGTAAAGGAGGCAAGGGCACTTTTCCCACTGGGAAAAGGGGAAAATCAGTATGAATTAACTGTAAGCAATTCTTCTAATTATTGCTACAGTGAGTTTGTATCTGTGGGTTGTGCAGTGTCTGCTAAGTCATCAAAATCAATATCTTCAAACTGACTTATGGTCAGAGCAAAAGAGTTCCAAAAAGCTGTTGTGGAACTGTAACTGTGGGGCACACTCTGGACAGAACTGCTCCTTCAGCACACCAGTCATGAATTCTTCTCACTGAGGTCCCCATGAAGTAGGGCACCCATGTAACGAACCATATCAAATTTGAGTATTTCCTATTGCTATGAAATGTCTGCTTATTAGAGAAAACAGTAGCAATGTTTTTCAGGGATAAGTATTTTGGACAAGAAAATAAAGAACTCAACAAGCTGTTCAGAAAGTACATGATATAACTGTAAGATGAAATTGCTTAGCCCAAAGAGTCTTCATTTATGGCATAAAAATATTACTTTATTATTTTTTCTCACAACTTTCTTCCCATTCAACCACAATATAAACTACCAAATCCATCCTCACACATCTCTGCAAGCAAATTAAGCACTTTGTTTTGGAATTCATGCACAGAAGTAGGCTGGGTCCATTTCCTGTTGAACAGAGTGTAAGACCTCATCAACAACTGCCTGATTAATGATGCACCAAAGAAACCAAGAAACAAAACAATTCTTTCTTTCCTAAGTAAATTTTTTTTTACTATTAGCCAGTAAAACTAGCAAATCTGGAGGGAAAAATGGTCCAAATTGTCATTACAAAATGAATATCGCAACATTTCACCATTTTAAATTATTTTTCTGGTTTGGTTTGTTCCTGTAAATGCAACTCTTTGGGTTCCTATCTTACCTCATCCTGGGACTTGACCAGTGTTTCAAATGTTTTTTCTCCACTTTCTCCATCTATCATTTTTTTCCGAATCTATTGGCAAGGAAGAAAAGGAAAAAGTGAAATAAAGAGAAAAAGTGTAGGTGTTGCATGTAACATAGATAATCATTCAAGTGATCAAAATATTTCTTAAAAACACAGAAAATGCTAATGCAAATGGAAATCACAACTCTTAAAAAAATAAGTTTTGCTTAAAATTTTCAGATTTTTCCAATTAGAAGTTGTTTTATCCAAATATATACTCAATCAGTAGAGCTAAGCAGCAACAATTATGATCTACTTTCAATTGCTAGACCATGCCATAAAACTCCTTGATGTTGGGCACTGACAGAGAGAGAATGAATTCAGCATGCACAAAAAGAAGTTTTGCCTAGCATTTCTTATGCCTGCCAGCACATCTGTGTGATTCAGGTAGTAGCACTGATTCACAAAAACATTTTTGTACCAGTTCAAGAATAACTCCCCTCTGAAGCAGCCATTTCAAAGAAACTTAAGGCAGAATTAAACAGATACCAAGGCAGGCTGATTACTGTCTGTATAAAAGAACAATTTCAGTAAAAAATATGTTTAAAATGTAAAATGTTTAAAAGCCTTTCATTTGATTTCAGAGAACTAACTAATTATCTTAAAAATTTATAATTTCTGAATATATTACAAAATCTGTAACTGAAAAATATACAGAGGAATTAATTTGCTGTCTACACTTAACTTTGTTTCTCAGTTCTTTCTTGTCACAGGAACAATCTTGCATTAATAGGGAAATACTTTTAAAATATTTCAGGTAAATATTCTATTAAAAAGTGTTTTGAAAAATTTTTCTAGCTTCCTTCCCAGGAATTGGTACTTCAATGAAGAAGAATTTAAGTAGAAATCATGGTGGTTTTCTAAATGAGGGGAATATAACACATTGCCCTTGCCAATAAATAATGCTGGGGTTTAATTTGTCTAAACATAACTTCTCTATATAAAGTCATCATCTTACCAAATTTTAAATTCAGATTTATATTGAAAGAGATACCCATTCAAAATCCAGAACATTCATTGCTTTGCAGTTATGACATGGTGAAATACGAGCAGCAACAGGAGCTAAGAAAGCAGGTAATCTCACCTCAACTTTAATATCATTTTCCAATTCAGCATCTAGAAAATCCAGCGTGACAGGTTCCTGGGATTTAGGATTCTGAAGCAGAAGATATTAAATGATCAAATAATAAAGAGTACTTTAATATTACAAACCACTCTAATCCCTTCATTTGAAATTAGCCTACTTTACTGGGTTTACTCACCCAGCTATTTTAATCTCTTGTAGCATTGCTAGTGGCCCTTTCTCATTTATTTTATTTTGTTGACTAGAGAGGTTAATTGGATAAGTGAAAATCAAATCAATACTAATTGCCAGTGTCTGTCCACAGCCTGTCATGTATGGGGCTCATGCTGAGGTGCTGCTCCCCCTTCCCCTTCTCCTCGTATGTCACAGACTGTGCTGCTTTGGGAGGAAGCAGAGGATATGGATCTCTCACTTGATCTCCTGCCTCCAAGAACAGAGAGAGAAATTTGGGAGAGTTTTCCACCCAACCAGTAAGCTGGGCAACTGTACTCTGTAATTTTACCACGATCAGACAACACAGATTTGCTGATGTGAGATGGGAATAGACTACAGTTCAAGATTCAAAAAGGCAGCAGTTACAGCCAATTATTTGGGGTTTATAAAAAATAAACCCCACTTTTATTGCCAGCATTGCAGGACTTCCCTGAACACCTTGGAGTTTCAAAAGCATTTCTCTTGACATCAGTACTGTTATCTCAGTTTAGAAGATGGAAGCCTGTAGCACAGCAGTACTGAAACCCAAGCTTCCAGACCTAAGGAACGCTGATGATGTCAACCCTCAACTGTGGAGCACAGAGAACTTTGATGACCTACATCTGTAGAAACCCTGGCCCCACAGGAGCTCTGGAAGACCACTGTAGCTCTGCTGAACTGGATCAGACCACCCTCCAGCCTCTGCTCCTCTTCTCAGCTGTAGAATGCATTTACTTGGCCAGAGCCATCTTCCATATGAGTTTTTAGGAATCCAACTTTTTTTCTGGCAATTTTGCCTAAGCCCCATTGACTTTATATTGTGTGTGGTGTAAAAATCATCCATCCTCATCACCCAGTAGTTATTTAATGCACCTCCTAAAAGCAAGTGCATTTCTTTAGAACTAGGAGTATGGGGATATATTACTTAACCATTTAAATCTGACAGTCCAGAGTAGAAAATGAGAAAAAAAATAAATAAGGGATTTCAGCAATCCTCCTATACTGACTTATAGACTAAAGGTAGACTAAAGTCCCTTCCTTCAAAATTATAATTATATTCCTCATATCTTAGCATTCTCTGGCAAACCTAAATTACAAATGTACTATCAAGGAATGCAAGCATGTTTCATCACAATACAAATATGTAATGGAAGCAAGTAATATCCTGAACAAAAGGTAAAAGATGCCTTCATGTAACAGTCTGGAGTACTAAGAGCTTAACAATAGCCCTTATTATCAAGATTGTAGTATAGAATAGTTCCAGAAGACAAAATATTATTTCTTCCTTCTCTTGAGGACAAAATGTTCATGTCTCTGACTATACAGAGTCATTCTTGTTCTTAATAAGACTTACTGTCTGCTAAGAGAAAAAACAATACATTTATTCTCAGGAAGAGAATATGTACTTAAAAGATTGCAGACAAAGATTCTGGGAATATTCTAAATATTTCCTTAAAATATTTACTGAAAACTTCAAGAAAATTTTTTGCATATCTATTACCTATGATTGATAAAGATAGCAACTTCAATATAATGGCATTAATGTATGCTCTCTACTAATTCAATATTATTCAATTATTGCTATGCAGCTGCTTTTCCCTCCCAACAAATCCACATTCACAAAATAAATAACAAAAGGCTAGAATGTAAAAAATAAATAAAAATTTTATATATCTTACATGCAATGGATAATGAATAGCATGGTCAAACCCAAACAGCATGCATGAAGGCATTGGCATGGCAGAGGAGGCATTTATGAAGTTCACATTCCATTCCACCACACAAAGGAACAGAGAAGAAAATAAATGGTAAAAAAAAAAAAAAAAATAATAATAAAGCCATCACATCAAATCAAGGTCAATACTCATTACAAATGATAACCTGGGCTAGTCGTAGTCAAGGAGTCCCAAAGACAAAATAGCAAACTTTAATTCTATGAAAATTCAGGTATGCATTAACTGTTCTGCTTTTTAAGATTTATATGATATCGCTTCACATTTCTTATATGATACTTATTCATCCTTTTAATAGGCAAAAAAACCAAATCATGTATAAATGCATTCTTAGATGTGCCTGAGGCACAAAGACAACCACTAAGAGCTAGAACAGAAAATTCCTACACTGCCACTTTAAAAGGGAAGACTAATTCCCCTTTATGTCTCTTTCCCCCAAGAATGTTTTTACCAGTATTTGGGCTCCATAATTTTTATTTCCAAGGTTGCCATTTACTGGGGTTTATTCCAAGCCACGAAGAAACAAACTTACAGTTCAGTTTGTTCTTCTCTTTATCCAGTCATGCCTGTAACATGACTGGAATAAGCACACCAGCACCACCACATTCAGCAGCACAACTTAACCAAACAGAACAGAAATAAATCACCAGCAATGAAGCATGCAAACAAAAGGATTGCAATCCATTTTCGGCAGGACAAATAAAGGCAAGGATCTATAATTTCAATGACAACTCATGAAGGAAACAAAGAAAGAAAGAACTGGTGCAGCAACATAAAAAAAAAAAAAGTTAAATAATGTTGTTGTGTGTTTTGGGAGGTCAGTTCTCACAAATTCTATGGATGACCTTTGCTGTGTTGCAGGAGCCTAGTTCTCACACCTGCAGTACTAATGAAGACTAAGGCTATTAGGTTTTTAAAAGAAATAATGGGGAAAAAAAATCAGCAAAATCCTGGGCCACAGAGGTAAACTCAGGAGCATCTGGAGTGGATGGGAGCCCAGAGCTTTTCCAGTGCTGACCTCCCTGGGCAGCAGCACTGCCAGGCAAACCCAGCAGCAGCCAGACCACACCACGGCAAGCTGAGGAGCCTGGTGTGATAAGAAAACCAAGATTTTTTTTTTATGATTCAGTGCTAATTTCTCCAGTGCACAAACAAAAACCCCAGCCCTGAGGTGGCCTTCTACACGTGTTATAAACACAGCCACCCAACACTTGGTGAAATCACTGACCTGGATCAGGATTTTACACCATGTTTTACTGGTGTTGCTGTGCAGCCACAAGTTTTGCATTACAGATTCCCATATGTGTAAGAAATCAAACTTGATATACTGTGTTTAAGTTTACTAGTTTTCTAGTTATATAATTAATCTATTCGTTTCATGATTTTTAAGTTATCATTAAGTGTTTTTTCCTCAGGAATTGCATTACATAAACATGACTAGTTACACTGCTCAGGCTAATGGCAGTTAATTCTGTGAAGTTGGGTCTGCTGAACTGAGAAAATCCCACATAAATAGCAGATAGAACATATTCCCTACTCTGACTTCCCCAGGGAAAAAACCCCAAAAAACAAAAACCTGAACAACTCATCTCCTGTAATTTTATGCAGCATACACTGTACAATAAAACTTGGCAATAAAGTCACAAGAATTGTCTTCTGATCTTCTCTTGACTTTGGGTTTATGCAAGCAAAGGCAGCACAAGTAGTCTCTTTTTATTTCCAGTCTTCAAATTAATTTCAACATCTGAAGAAGAATTTTTACAGCACGACTGTAATTAGCACCCATTAGTAAAGCATCATAATTTAATGGAATGCCCTTCACTACAGCCAATAGCATGTTTTCTATTATTTAAACAGGGAAGGATGCAAGCTTCATGCTTTGGAAGCTGTTTGTCACAATAAACAGTTCTCTAGTTAGATTTTTCCTAGTAAGCAGGGCAGAAGCTTTCTAATTATATTTCCAGTTCTATGCATTCTAATGCACTAATCACCTCCATCCAAAGTTACCTGTACATGGGGTCTCCTTTTTCTCAATTTAACTTTTGGTATGCCCACACCAATTTGCTGAAGTAACAAAAAAGCAGTAATTTATATTTTTGCACTATTAGTTAATAGCCCACTTATAGAATGGAAGTGTTTTCTCAACATCTGTGCTGTCCAGTGTGTGTTTTCTACTGCAAGCAGAGACTACACCTCACCCTGATCATGAGTTCTGAGCTCTCTTCCAGAATTAAACACAGTTTTGGATAGGGAAACAAAAATCGGACACATGCTAATGTGAATAAAATTAACAGAGAGATCTCCCTTCCACATATTCTGACAGAATAACATATAGAATGAGAATAGCTCACTATTTGTTTACTTTTATATTTGATCCTAAAACCCAGCTCCTCTTAAGTTTCTTTAATAACCCTAAACAGTAAAAAAGAATATTGGACCTCACTGAAGGCATATGGAGTTTTAGGACTGCCATTAAATGGGTTTTGATCAGTACCATATTAAAAATGAAGAGAAGGATTCTAATCTTTAGAATAGATAGAGAAATAGAATTATTTACTATTTTCAAAATGTAATTAAGATTTAGCTTGTTAATACATGCTTAATGGACTCACTTCAGTGACTATGTTTGTTTGGTGGTGCATCCACCTGTTCTCTCCCATAACAGTGGGAAAAATATATCCATAAATGCAGTCACACACAAAGAAAACTGACAATAAAATAAAAAATTAAGCACTATAAAAAAAGTTTCTAATTACACAAACATAAAAATGGTTTAAGCTGTTTAAAATTATATTAGGATGCATATTAAAAAAATTCTTGTTATGCTTTGGCATAATTTTCATATATTTCAGCAAATAAGAAGATGATGGGAAAGGTTTGAATTATTTTAATATGCTTTTGAATTTGTTGTTTGTTGGCTTTTCTCAGTTGTGCAAAAAACTTTCCAAACTTCAAGACAATTTCTCAAAATAATACTTGTGTTGAACCAGTTGTGATTGGAGGAAATAGATTTTCAGAAGGAAGGCAGAAGAAATTCAAAAGAAGGAAGCATTGGAAGTGTAAGAAACCCTCACCTCTTCAAAGGTAAAGACGTAGTTATGTTTTATTTTACAACTATTGAAAAATTGCTGGCAAAGAGGGTTAAAATGATGTTTGTTAATAAGTTAACAGCTACTGGGAGGTTCAATTAAAATTAATATGACGTGTTAAAGGAAGTCCATGAATTCTAAATACATCTGTCTTTGTGGAGTACCTTAGTTTTAAACTGTAGCTCTTGTATCAGTCAGAATAGCATGCACCACCCCACACAAACTGGGAGTGGAAAAGTCTAGTCTGTGTAACTGTTAATAACAACAATAATTCATATGCTTAATGTTACATTTAGACATTGTTCTACAACATAAAATTTATTATTTATAAAACATCCTGTTTTAAACATACTCTAAATCAAAGTTTTGAGCATTAGGGGAAAGCATCTCTGGACTTCCATATCCTTTTAAGAGCAAAACCACACAGTGAAACCATGACATTTAGTGTCCTAATAATCCATCTCAGTTGGCTGAGATTTAGTTGGGATGAGCTGAGTTTTAAACAGAGGTTTTTATTCTTCACTGTTGTGAGGGAACAGAACAGGATAACAGCACATCTGAGATGAACAGAGTCCATACCCATCCGTTTCTGAGAAGATTAGGTCTAAAATAAGACTATTGCATTGCTTATTTTTACATTACTCTTATGAATGAAAAGAGTTTAATTTGCATGCAAAGGAAAGATAAATAGCCCAATCGCCATCATCTAATTACTAATAAACTGTAATTAAGAAAAGACTGGGTCAGTAATAATGCAGATTTTTGCCTCTGAAGAATTCACAAAAAAAAAAATCAAAACTTCCATTTTTTAAGACATGAAAGTCAAATGCAGATATCCAGAAACTGAAGTCCTGCTCAATTATGAAGACTATATAAAATCCTTCATTTTCATGGTTTTCCTTTATATTTTTGAAATGTCTTTTAAAATAAATCAAAAGGGATCTCTCATTAAAAGTTACAGTCAAGTTATTCTTTCTCTTCTTCAGAAGCACTTTTTTCTTTCCTGTGTTACACACTTGGCAAAAGATTTCAAATGCATAAATTACTGCACCAGGAAATTAATTCAAATATTCACAAAGCTGACTTCTCCCAGAATAAGAATTAAATTAATCACTAAAATATGTAGATGAATGCTTAATTTCTTCTTCTGTCTTTGACAATTAAAAAAGTTATTTTAACTTTGTAATTTATATAATAGAACCTTAAGAATTCAAGAAACAAAGTTCACTGAAAAGAAGCAATTAAAATATGAGAATTTTCAAGGAGTCCACTAAACAGAAGATTGTTTCACATGGAGAAACCTTTCATGGAACCCAAGATCAAAGTTCTGATCTTAAAAAAAAAAAAAAAATCATCCATTCCTGTTGAAATTTCTTATCAATATCAGGGAGGCAAATTAAGAAGATACAGACAATGTAGGATTTTCCACAAGGTAAGGAATACAGTTAATGGATAAAGGGTCAAACTGAAATATTTGGTTTCTGTTTTCCTGAAATTTGATTAAAGTTATGTCCTAATAATATTTAGAAAAAAGTATCGTGTTTAAACATGAAAGACCTTTCTCAAGTTAATCTACTAAAAACCTAGTGTTCTGGGGAGGGGTGCTCAGCTAAATCCATCCCAACTCTGAGATCAGGTTTCAGCTCTGGTAAACAAAAAAACAACCAAATAAATAAGTACAACAATTCAAGTAAAATACATTGTGTTTTCCTCTGATTTCTTTGGTTTTGCAAGTATGAAAGTTTCAATCTTTTAAATGAGAAAGCATCACAAAAAAAAGGTGCACAAAAACTCAGTTTGCTTCAAGATTCTTCACAATGATTATACTGTTTTCACAATGATATTACAGCTACTACTAATTGTTTTAATGCTAATAGGCATATTAAAACACTTCACATGTATAAATATGCATTCAAAATATACATATTTTTATTTTATAAATAAACAAATTCAATAAGAGCCAAAGCTGGTTGATTTGGATGAAGCCATATATGCACCACAAATTTTCCTAACACAGACAAAACTGAGAATTTTCACTATTGCTGTCTTGTACCTTCTGATTTTTTATGACAACATCCCCTTAATACAGAGAAGTAAATAAGAAGGTGTTTCATACCTTTGGTTGGAGATTTGGATGCAGTAGCACATACCCATTAGGATCAATTGCAAAATAGTATCCATTTGGACAAAGCTGAAAGAAATAAATGAAGTTTAGCACTATATGGTTTTAAGTAATGAAGAAAGGGCAATCAATGGTTTTCAAGAAATGCTCACATTGTGGAAAACACATGCCTCAGGCATCATGAAGTATAAGATTACTAACACAGACAAGATAATGTCTTAATTTTTACTCTTTAGGATCATAAACTTGGAGAATTTAGGCTGATGAAACCTCTGAAAGTCAGCTGGTACAACCTCTCGCTGAAAGCAAAAAATGAAGTCCAACTTAAAAAATAAAGTCCAGCTTCGAAGTTGGACTAGGTTCCAATTCTTTGAATACCTCCAGTAGCAATTCCACAATCTCTATGGGTAGCCTGCTCTCCTTCCTTAATTTCAGCTGGAATTTCCATTGGAAATGGAATTTCAAGCTACCTATGCTGGTAGCCTCTTTTTGAGGCAGTGCTAAATTCCATTTTCTCCAGAATTCCCTTCAGCTAACCCTTAGGCTCCTTCCTCAGCCCAAATGCATCTCAGCTTCTTCCTGGTACCGGGTGCTGCAGGCCCTCAGCCAACTTAGTGGCTCTGCCCTGGGCCTCAGAGTATTTGTTACACTGAGGAGATCAAATTTGGACAGTGTACTGATGCACAGCAGGTTGTTACTGCCAGGGCACACTGCTAAATTAGGTGCTGTGTGTTCTCCATCATGACTCCCAAGTCCTTTCCTGCCCTTTGAGGCAGCCTGAGCTGTGGTGTGGGACTATTCCATTCTAAATGTAGGACTTTGCATCTGCCTTCAGTAAAACTTGTGATGCTCCTTTTCCTCCCCAGCTTTTGTTTTCCACAGCACCAGTTATTTTCATAGAAATTTCTCAGCTAGATGTCTACATAAATAAACCAGTCATATCAAGTAGAGTACAGACAGACACCTATATTAAAGGAATTTTCTATAAAGACCTGTCCTAGACAAATGGCAAATATTTTCAGCTGAAATGATTGTGCATTCTGCATTAAGAATGAAACCCTTAACTAAAGAGCAGAGCCTTAAGATACAGGAAGATAATTACTTGCAATACATCCCCCACTGTAAAAGCTGACTTTTACACAGTGCACCCTGATGGACAAATCACACAAAAGCACATATATGGCTGGAGAGAAAACCACCAGAAAATGAACAACAATAGAAAAGAGTATATGAAAAGAAGCCTGCTGGTATTTTGACTCAGATCCAGCCATTGCAGTATGACTTATGAAAGAGCATGCACAGAAATCACACACTGAACATACACTATGGGAAACCACCAGTGCAGGCAGCTCACCGTAAATCGGGGGTGTCAGTTTCTTTATGTCCTCCAAAGAGACATCGACCCCCATTACTCCAAGAATTAGCTGATTCTGGTAAAATTCCAAAATGTTAGTATGTATTAGATATATTCATAATGCAGAATAACTGGAATAGTCAGTAAAGTTGTATTTTTGCCTTCATCTCTTTTTTGACAGATACATTTGTGAAGTTGCCTATTTAGTTATGTGTCTATTCTGAATATATAAAATAATGTCAAAGTAATCCAAAGTAAAATTTAATAAATTTAGAATTTAGTATAGAGTATGAAAATTATTTCTGAAGATGAATACTTTCCCAGATTAAATAATATATGTAAGAACAAAACAGCTAAAAGCAAAAGTGATGCAATAATATTGCCAGTTATGCAGATACAAAACTATCAGCACCAGCAACAGCTATTTTTCATGCTTAGGTTGGGCAGCTGGTAAGACCTCAAAACAATTAACTCTTTGGGCAATAGTATAAAGATAAATGAAATGTATTCCAACACAATTTTAAAAACCCAGCGAGTAAAAGAATCATCAGCATTTGAAATTAGGGACTCAGGCAGTACAATTATTTTGCATATAATTTATTTTCCTACTACAGAAAAGGTGGGCAGTCATTTACATAGTGTGACCTGAATCCCTTCTCCATATTAAATAAATTGGTAAAATTTGCTGGAGGAGGAATCATGCAGCGTATAAATGTATTCAGGTAGAGATACAAATTGAGCAGACTGGAGTTCTCTTCTTGCTCCTGTGTACTAGATCACGTCTGTTTTATTTCTCAGAATGATATCCTTTGATAATCAGTAGTCTGTCACTTTGAACAAGACTCAGACAATTCCAGGCA
This sequence comes from Setophaga petechia, assembly GCA_024362935.1. Classification (NCBI taxonomy): domain Eukaryota; kingdom Metazoa; phylum Chordata; class Aves; order Passeriformes; family Parulidae; genus Setophaga; species Setophaga petechia. Next base: position 12,447,142 of record JANCRA010000012.1, read on the forward strand.
TTGTCTTGTAGATAAGATTAAGCAACCTTTTTTTTTTTTTAAAGGAAGCTAAGAAAACTCTTCTGAAAGTAAACTAAAGAAGTGCCAAAACCTCATTATTCATTCTATGTAATAGCTGAGAAGCTGAATCAAAAAATATTTGGTCTAAATTTCTGTATATTTTGACCTGAATGGAGTACACCAAAAGTACAATATTTTACCACACATTGTTCAAGCATATTCCAAGTCTGTTTTGTGTTTTGTGAAGAGGACACAGATTCCATGTCAGACAGTAATAGGGATGGGCAATTTTATTCATTCAACACTTAGAATTTAATTGAAATATAGGCTCTTTTCCATTATCATTATTAATTATGTACTAATTTATATCTTCTACATCACTGCCTTTTACCCTGAAATGCCACAGCCTCAGAGATTTGCTAGAAATTTATCTAGACATTATTTCTTAGAAAAGTCTAAATAATATAATCATCTACTGCCCATCTATTGAGCACTTAATGCATTCCCACTGCCACTAAGGCACAGGGATAGACAGTGGAATGTCACACCCTGAAACTCAGAATGACAAAAAGGGTAAAAGAATGCAGTGCATTTTCTTGCTCCCAGGAGGTGACCAGGTAAGTGGATATGACCCCTTTGTTTCTGATGTACAAGACAATTACACTGCAAAATACTCTATGGAAATACACATACTTCAAGGCATTTAACATTAAATTTAGTTTATATAATTGCTACTTTTTTTTTCTTTGAATGAAAAGCTTACAATTTTCCCATTTTGTTCCCTTGTTAGATTGAAGACAGGCAGAGTTCCTGTAATCACAAGGCCCAGCTCCTGAAAAAAGACCAGTAAAGAAGGGAGAAAAAGACTTTAGTTAAAAAGCAAATGTTAAGCCGTAATATATTAGAACAATGGTAGAATGTGTGTAGCTAAGAAATTACTCTTAGTTTTTGTAAAAAATAATTACTTTCAATTTTGTAAAAAAGAAAATAATACTTCACTGACTTGATGAATAGAAAGTTGAAATTATGATTTTTTTTTGTCCACATATTAGTGGTATAGTATTTTTTAAAAAATACATGATGGTCAACAACTTAGGATATAGAAATTTCAAAAAACCTAAATGTTATGAAATCATATTTGCAGCTACAGTATAAACTATGCATAAAACTATTGATAATAGAGAGGGAAGGGAAGGGAAGGGAAGGGAAGGGAAGGGAAGGGAAGGGAAGGGAAGGGAAGGGAAGGGAAGGGAAGGGAAGGGAAGGGAAGGGAAGGGAAGGGAAGGGAAGGGAAGGGAAGGGAAGGGAAGGGAAGGGAAGGGAAGGGAAGGGAAGGGAAGGGAAGGGAAGGGAAGGGAAGGGAAGGGAAGGGAAGGGAAGGGAAGGGAAGGGAAATTAAGCTTAGAAATAGTAAATTTCAATTTGGAATGATGGTGTTTGTTTCCAAGTCACCTTCAGTGTAATGGGGCCCTCTCTCCTGGAGATGGCTGAATTCCTGCCTTCCCATGGGAAGTAGTGAATTAATTCTCTGTTTTGCTTTGTTTGTGGGCACAGCTTTTGTTTTCCTATTAAACTGCCTTTGTCTCAACCCACAAATTTCCCCTTTGATTGTCTACCCAGCCCCACCAGCGGGGGAGTGAGTGAGGAGCTGCTTTGGGTTTGGTTGATGGCTGGGGTTAAACCACAACAGGTATATAACATATACAGGAAAAAACAACAAAAAAATACAACACATAATTCCTCTACTTTTTCTATCATCACTACTTTTGGGTGGTGTGCAATAATGTCTATCATGGGCTTGGCAAAATCAGTCTCCTCTGGTACTGAGGCAACTGAGGCTAGGAATTCATATTTACTTGGGAAGATACAAGAAATCTGGTTTTTCTTTAGTAACCTTCACAAATCATACTGAAAATAGGATCTAGAACACCGTATGTCCAGATAGCCAGAAAAGTTTAGTTTTCTATTCCAAACTGTCCATAGGCAGATTTCTACCTTTTTTTATGTGATTGTTTGGGTTTAATTTCAAAATTTTCCCCTACATTTATGCTTACTCTCCTTTTATCTAGTTTATTGAGGAGTCATATCCCTTCTCTCCTTTTGTTTCATTTGGAAAAAAATCAAAAAAAAACAAAAAAAACCAAGCTAGAACACCATATGAATGCACTCTGGTGTAATCTGTTCTCTCTTTTCCCAGCCTAGTAGCACCTTTTTGAATTTTAAACCATCCTTCATGAACTCACATTTGTGTAGCAAATGAAAGATGATGAGGTGAGAGTGAGCAAAGTTACAAGCAAAGTGAAGTGGATTTTGTAGGAAAGTAAGAGAAATAGGAATGAATCAGTAGAGAAGACATTATTTACAAGAAACATTGAAAAGATACATAATGAAACAGAGGGGGATGTAGTACGGGGAACAACACAATCTCTCCACTATTAAAATTAAAAAAAAAAAAAAAAAAAAAAGAGTAATTTAGAAAGGATAACAATTATGAGTAAGTTTTGCCTAACTGGTAAACCTAAAAGTATCTGAAAATTCTTGGATTATCTTGAAAATGAAGCCAGAGCGACACATAAATAGAATGTGAAGGGACAGGGCTAGAAAAGAAGTGTGAATTGTACAAATACATCAAATTATTTAAGACAGTCTTGAAAGCCAGACCGAAATGAAAGTTCCTCTTCAGAATTTTATAACCTGAATTTATGCACTAATGTGGCCTCATGTAATATATTTTGCATTACTTTAGTCTTAGCCAAAACCAGCAACTGGATAGTAAGAACCAAATGATAGGAATGAGTCCTTTAAGCCACAAGCAGGACAACTGTAAGCCCTACATGAGGGAATTATTTTAGGGAATTTAAGATAACAAACTTGCTCTCCAGCTAAAACCATTGGTCTTCCCAAAACATCCAGATATTCCTGTTGAAAAGTGTAATGAACTCATCAGAAGGCATTTATTAAATCAAAGAGCACAAGCAATATTAAAATCAACAATAATTAAATGATAAAAACTGTGCCAAATTAGACACACTCCCTTATACAACCAAGAATCAGGAAAAGGCTTCAGAGGGAGTTAGATACACCTATGCCTTTATGGTCTCAACTATGATGAGAAATTCCACAAATCTGAGGCTTTACCTGAGTATTTTACCTTGTTTTCCTACTTCATTTACATATAATTATGTGTATATCTATATACACATAATTATATGTAAATAAAAGATATGTGTATATCTATGTGTGTGTGTGTGCACATACACAAATATAGGTATATACAATTATATACTCACAAACACACATATGTAACACATGAAGGCAAAAAACATTTAGGAAAAAATGAATGAACCCTCTCAGTATATAAAGTAACACAAGAGATGCCTGCAGGCCTCACTTATTTTACTTGACTAAACAGATTCCTAGTAACAAATTTATCTTTGGCTTTACAACAGGATATGTACAGAGCATAAAAACTTCTGTCATCACATCCTTTAGGTTTCCAGTAAGTACCTCAAAAATAACAAACAAAACACAGTTAAGGAACTTCTGGACATTGAAATTTCAACGAAAAACTAGTTCCTCTGTGTCATGCTCAGTTATATTGACAGTAAAAATTATATGTTGATAAAAAAAAAATTACAGGAATGCTGACTGACAGGAAGATGTGCATTTTGACATGACGTTAGACGGCTACGTGAGCCTGGATAAATACGTGAGCCCAAAGCACCATTTTGTAGTAATTTTTGCCCTGTTCCTCAAAAGCAGGTTATTCAGAGCAAGAGATTAGATTTCTGCTAACAATACTTTTCCTCCTGTAGTTTCCTGAGTATGTTTGTTTTACAAGACCAAAGTGATAAATTCAGCACTAAGAAAGCTTTTCATATCTCTTTTTGTTTATATCCCCATTATTTACACTGTTCAATTAAAGGCTAAAGAAATCATTACCTTGAGGAAGCAAGCAATTAACAACAACCCATGTTCAAAATTTGTGCAAATACTTAGTAATACTGATAGATTTCATTCTGCCTGAAATGTTCTTTGGAAGGGGCAAAAAAAAAAAAAAAAAGGAAAAACTAAGAATTCTAGGAATTCCTCCACACCAGAAATGACCTTTACTGCAGTAGGTACAACAACAACAATGCAAAGCTATGCTACTTCTTTTTTCTTTTTTCTAATAGTTTTTTTTTCCCTTAAGCTGAGAACAGCAGTGGTCTGTACTTCAAAGTCTGCAGAGAATAAACTGTTTTTCTCTGCTAAATTTCAGGTCACTTAGAGGATATGAGGTGCAAGTAAGACCAGCACATTATAAATAGATCTCTTTCTAGAGGTTGTTGTATTTATGTGTATAGATGTTAGAAGCACAAGAATATCATGTTTGGAACTGTAAGAAATTGGGTTCATGGGAAAGCAGACACACATAGTTACTGATTTTCTAAAATTCTTACTTTTGTAGAGATAAATACAGATCATACCAGAGCATCCAGATAGACATTTGTCCATTGGACTTGTTTGGCTTGCTCTCCAGCTAAAACCATTGGTCTTCCCAAAACATCCAGATATTCCTGTTAAAAAGTGTAATGAACTCATCAGAAGGCAATTATTAAATCAAAGAGCACAAGCAACATTAAAATCAACAATAATTAAATAAGAAAAATTAAAATATCAGGGAAAAAAAGGAAATCAAAAGTCACCATTACTACAGGAGAAGCACTTATTTACTTCTTAAAAATTGTACCACAAAATAACTCAGTCTTCAGTATTTACTGAAAGGGTAATTCCTGTATTTCATTCCCAGTCACACAGACCTTACACACTCTTAACCACTACTCTTTTTCCACAAACTGAAAATTACAACTATTTTTATTTAATTGCTAATGACATAAAGAAATTGCAAGCAGATTACAGAACTATCAACCCAGAAGAAAGAGTGGACAATGGAGGGTGAGTGGTGTAACATCTGGGTATGTTAAGCTCCTAGAGCAACAATTTGTGTAACTTGCATTGGAATAACAAAAATCAGAATTATAAAATCTCTTTTTCCTGTCTTTCTTCAGTTTGTGAGTATGGCTAAAGCTGGTGATCTTATGAGATGTCAGGTTTCTGGACTTATTTGGGAGTGGATGCCATCAAACTTTTTTCAGTCATCAATTTTTTCTACTTGTCTGATCTTATTAGAGATATGTCTTGCCAGACAGTGTCTGGAAGAGTTTAAGAGCATCAAAGGGTTCTTAGTCAAGCCAAGAAAGGATTCTTATTTTGTGCCAAAAAATGTCATGCCTGGCCTTGGAAGGACAAAGAACTGCTATGATTTTTCTTTGCTGTTCTGGACATGTGAGTATCTGGACTTTCAGACAACTGAAAAGAATAATTTTTCTTCTACACTGTCCATCTTCAGTTTGGAACTCATCATAAAACCCCAGCATCCTGTGCCTTTATTTATCTACATGCAAGTCTGCTAGCATGTTCCTACATCCTGTTTGAAGGAAATAATGCAGTCTCTTCTGAAAGGGTTGGATCCATCCAGGTACCTCTCCTATAAAGCAGGATTGTGTTGTAGCATCCACAGGAGTTCAGATGCTCTAGCAGTGCTATCCCCTCACACACATCCACAGCAGTGATAAAAACCTCTGGATCATGCAGAAGGTGAACTGCGAATGCCTAAGCACATTATAAAAAATAACTGGTTTTATAGAACTTTATCATAAAATTGCTGTTTTGTCCCAGCATCAGAGTTTGAGGGACCATGTAAGGCCTGGAGGAGAGCTGAGACAGAAGCACAGTCCTTGTGCAGAGGCCTGAAGGACACGAGCACTTCAGACACTGCATGGTGTGCCCATGGTCAGCCTGCTTTGGAGGAGGTGAACGTGACCAGGGCTGTGACCAGCACACAGCCTGCTCTGGGCCAGGGTGTCAGGGACAGTGTTTTAAACCGGTCCACTGCAACTACTTAAAATACAAAGTAGAACATTTTAAGAGAATAATCCCTTAAATGTAGAAGAAACCATTAATTTTTTATATTTTCTTAATGTGTGTATCTTAAAATTTAATTGATTTTAGCAGAGGTAAAGAGCAAACATATCCAAGAACATATATTACTCCACTTTCTGTGTGCTAAAACTGCATCTGGATTTGGCCAACTCACTTACCTGGGTGTTTATTCTTATGGCTCCAATAGATGGGATTTCATAATAATAACCTAAAATTTGAAACAGAAATAATGTCATTTTACCATAATAGATTGCTGGCCTCTTAATCTTGAGGAATTTAATTTAGCTTATAATTTCTAGTCTAAATTCTATTAGAATTATTGTTTTTGAATGAAATACTTTTTAGTAGATGCCACCACAATGCATGGCCATATGATGGGTCACCATGTGATTCAGACCAAGGTAGTGACTCTTAAGTAATGACAGTTATAATTTGTTTATTTTGGCTGTTTTGGTAAGGCTTTATCATATCCTGAGCTTGTACTCATGAAATCCCAGTTACTATGATATGCAAGTATATTTAATGCTTATTTTAATATGCTGTGACAGCAACATAATTATATACTGAATGCATATAGGAATGTAAAAATAGCTGTGGTCTGCAACAAGAGTGAATTCATAGTATAAAAATATAAGGCACTCCATGGAATGAAAAAAGCTAATGGGTATTTCTCCTACACAGAGAATGTCCATCAGAAATGTCTTTATTTAGCACTGATGTTATTGTTCATTATTTTGAATTAAAAATATTTAAAATAGGGTCCATGTAATAAGACTTAAGCCAGGCACTGAGATCCATCTTCAGTCCAAGAAAATTTTAAGTCAGATTGGAAAGAAGAGGCAGAGAATTAGAGAGGTAAAGTATTGATATTAGTAATTTCCTATGCTGTATGCAAAATCTTTAAATTTAGGAAAAAATAAATAAAACTGCTTCCTTGGATGTGCAAACAAATAATCACAGGAATTTTGGACACAGATTATGATCTTTTCACTTCAATAATAAGATGACATAGGTGGTTATGCTTTAAACCAGCTGGTCCTCATTTGTTTTAAAACAATGGAGGTCACATGCACACAGTATTTTGAGATACAAAGATGTTAGTTAAAAAAAAAACTCTGTTCAAAACACAAATGTCAATTTTCTGTTATTATCTCACAATACAATCTGCTCCTCATGGAGTTGTAGCATCTTCTGCATGACTTGTCAGCATGCTGAGGGTTTCATGAGGTTATGACACATATGTATGCTATTCACCCAGGCTATGGATTCTTCTAGTTTGTTTTGTTTGGTTGGTTTTTCTTTTCTTTTTTTTTTTTTTTTTTCTATATCTATGCCTTTCTCTTATCTTTGCTCTAAGTTACTCTTCTGCCTGAGCATATCCTTATCTCCTTCCCTGGCAGTCCTAATTTTCAAGACCCTTTGTAATCCAGCTCACCTCTTGCTTCTCACCAATTTTTAAAATAGTTTTACATTTTCAGTCAGGCCTGCAAATTGCTCTATTTAAAACAAAAGCAAATGTTTGATATATTATATATGTTCTACTTATATCTATTCTATTATTTCTTTTCTATTTTCTGTTATATCTCTATATCTTATGATTTGTTATACAGGTATAATATAAGACATTTAAGACTCATATTTCTCACACTCTTAAAATGCTTATAAGTATATTGTTCATGTAAAAAATTCATGTAGAAAACATTTTACTTCCTTACTTTCACCTTTTTTACTTTTTATTTTTGTCTTACATAAAGAAAACAAAATAAAAACAGAAAATACAAGAAGCTCTCAAAAACAAAGAAATCACAGCAAGACTAATTTTGATATTTTCATTTAAAAAGGGAAAAAAATTCTAAGTATCTTATCTCTTGTAAGTTTTGGAGAAAAACAGAAAGAAATGTAACCAGCCAACTAACCAAACAAAACTCCCTTTGTCCAGACCACTTAATTTAAACCAGCTTTGACTAATTTCTTATCTGTCATCAGTTCCAACTTTACATAGATGGCTATTACAACAAATATTCTCAAAACTGAACCATAATGGCTCATTATTATAAAAACTACTGTGGTAGCTTTCATACAATATGAAGTTTTAAATAAAGTAATAAAGAAATAAATCTACCAGTTTCTTGTTCACGTGATTTTTTCATGTGTATATTATGTAATAAATAAACTTTTGAAAATTTTGATACAAATACAATAAACTTAAAAAACAAGCTGAAAAATCTGCTGTTTTTAGAGAACAAAGATATCACCTACCCAAAGCTCTAGTGAAGATCAGTTTAAGAGACAGACACAGTACCTTTATTTTCACAGGCCATCCACTGTATGGGTCCTTTGTCATAATTATGTTGGCCCACAGAAAATGTGAACACACGAACCTGTGCAAGTCAAAAACCAATGCATATAACAACTGTTTATCATTTGTTAGTTGTGACCTCGAGCCAATGATACCTGGATTTTTCATTAATTTAAAGAGAAAAAGAACACTATGAATTCATCATAATAGATATGAGAGATGTAAAAAAGAAAAGATCATGGTATTTTTTTGTATTTCTATTATTTCTTCCATGATGTAGAATCAAGAAGAATCCTCTTTTACACAACCTTCATACTTTAAAAGTCTTACATTGGTGATTGTTCATGAAGTATTTTATTTTTAGGTTCTTTGTTCTAGGGTGGTAATTATAATTCTTCAGGTTTTGTTAAATTAGTTAACAAAACATGTCAATATTAGATGCTTACCAATGACTTTAGAGGAATTTATGCATGTCAGTAGAATTCAAAGCAATGCAAAGCAGGACTTTTTAGGATTTTAAAAAAACCTACTGATATGAAATATACTACAGATAAAATATACTACACATACTACACAAAACAATTTCTCATTTTGCTCAGACTCAGTCTTCTTTATGTAAAACCACTAAATTAGTTCAACAGACTTCACATTCCATGCTAAGGTTAAGCTTCTGATTTTTCACCTTAAGCTCTTGATATTCATTTAAATTGTGGGTTTTTCAGCATAATTCTATTATTTTTACACAATGCTACTCTAATCTATCTCAGCAACTGTAAGGAGTTATGGCTTCAGAAGAATTTGCCAAAATCTCTCCAGGTTTTGGACTGAAAACTGACTTTTCAGCTGAAATGATTTTCCATGCAAATTTTCTAATTTGAATAAGAAAAATTAAAACCCAAAACCTGGTATTGTTTTAAAAAAATATTAAAAATCTTACTAGATAGACAGAAAAATTAGAAATACTATTTTTCAGCTTTTAGCTGAATATTTTGCTCTAAATTTGAGTTTTTCTGTTAAAAGCTGGGAAAATTGTTTTCCCAACAGTTTTAATTAACTGCTCATTATATTCACGTCCCTCTGTTCAAGGATCAGACACCTTTTTAGGCATCTCTTTCTTTATGAATCTTTAACTTTACCACTTCAATGTACAAATAGACCAAAATATGAAATCAGAATGAAAATTCCTTTCTATGGATTGGATGCTTCAAATGAAAATATACTACAATTAATTTGCATGCAGGCTGTGAGTAAGTAATAAGGTAATGTTTTTGTTAAATAATACACTAAATTTGCAGAGACTCCTTGTAAACAACTGACCATTGCTAAGTTTGTTAATGACTATTTATAAAAAGTTTCACCACATTATTTAGCATGTGCAATTAGTACCAAATCTTCACTTCCAAAATAGGCAAAAAAAAAAGAAATTGTGTGATATAATCAGAGCTCAAGTATTAACCAAGAGCTGTAGGAATGGCTTCACATCATCCATCAGCAGGTAGCAAATGGTGAAACTTTATTAGTGTTGACCCCTGTATGCAAGAAGGACAAACAAAACTTTGTGCTGGATGCCATTTTTAATTAACAATATGTTTTGATTTGCTTTATCCATATAACCCCTTTTTCCTGCATTTAAAAGGAAAATTAAAATAACTGATTTAAGTGTTTGTTTTATAGTTTAAGAATACTCCATAGAGGGTCATTCCCCCCAATAAGTCTGGCCAATTACATTTCTGGTTACACAGGCAGGTGTAGCAACGACTATGTCTGCATGATGGTCATTTTTTTTCCTCATAGTTCATATAGATAAAGACAGATGAAAAATACCTTCTATTACCCTGAAAATATCAGTATTGACAGTGCAAAAATGACTTTACCTGGCACGTTTACATCTCATTTATTAGTACTGTACCACAGTTGCCATCCCCCTTTAATTCTTGACATCTTTTAGAAAATGACATCTATAATTCTTCTAATAGATCTTTCTTCTTCTTCTACTTAATTAACATCTATTTTTTTCTTATCTGATTATCACCATGTTATTTTACATTGGCACCTCTCAGCTCACAAGGTCCCTGCCTCCTATATTCCTGTTCTTTTTGAATTCACACTGCTCCCAGTCCATTGTCCACTAAACACTTGAATCAGAATAGACTCTTCTCAAAAACTATGGAAAAACCCCACTGATGGTCACTAATTAGATACTTGAGAGACCTGATGTTTCTTTTGGATTAAAAGCTACCAAGTCATGCGGGTTCTCTTGTGTGTGCAGAAAACATATGAGTCAATTAGACTGGACTGTCTAGCATTTGATCTCAAATGTAAAAATGAAACACTGAATTGGATTCAAGTTGCGAAATGCTGTGTAATTTAGGGAAAAACAGCAGTGTGTTAAATCTGCAACAAATCTATAAAGAATTTAGAATTTAAATTATTGACAACAAGCAGGAGACAATATATCTGATTTACTGTTCCTTGGATAATTAACAGAGATAAAGAACTGCAATGAAAATTGGAGATTTTAATTGTTACTTGGTTTGGCAAGAGGGTGGGATATTCAAAAGAGTATTCTTTTTCCTATTGCCTCATCTGGAATTGAGTAGGATGACAGACCAGCTGGAAAAATGAGTCAGCAAGTCAAATTAAACAAGCCAATTTTAGCAAGAAAAAAAAAAAAAAAAAAAAAAAGCTCTCTGCTAAATTTTTTGCAATAGGACCCAGAGTCAGCCAAAGTACTGAGACGTACTTTTCTATATGTTTTCCTTATCTCTCCAAAGAAGACAATAGGCTATTGAATTAAAAAAAAAAAAATCAACCCACAAAAACAAAATGAACTAACCAAAAGAAAACCCAACAAAAAAAACCCAAAAAAACAAACAAAAAAATTCATTACTTTTAATAGGGAATTTATGACTAAGAATATTTTAGGCAACTAGATCAGGCACAATGGGTATGAGCACCTCTCCCTTTGCCTGTCCTTTAAGCTTGGCATCTACCAAGTGGGTTTCTGAGTTGAAGCAAACTGCCAAGTAGTCTTTGATCCCCAGAAGTTGTTTTCCATCTCCACTGGTTATTGCTTCTCTCTGCCTCTCTGCAGCCTCTTGGGTCTCTGTAAACTGCAGTTTCTGGGTGGTTTTGCCATGACATTTCCTCTCCACCACCCTCACTAGGGATGGATGGACATTTGTGCTCCCCAGCCCATTTCCTAGGGAAAGGGCAAGCTTGGCTCAAGGCAGATCTATTTATTCTCTTCATAAAGAAACATAGCTTCCAAGGCAGTAAAATTAATGGAAAAATTAGATAAACAAATAGGAGCTGTCATGCTTTCTGATTTCCAATGGAACTATTGAAAGTAAAGTTCTCCTAGAAAACTTCAACCCTTAGAATTGAGAAGAACTAGAGATGGGCACCAGCCTGCCCTGCCAGCACATCCAGGCACTGTCTTGAAATTGTTCTGAAATAAAAAAGTCCTAACTTTCAGCAAAGGAGTTCAAAACTATCTGCATTTTCCTCACTGAGACTAACCTTAGGAGGAAAAAAAAATTCTTTGTTATAGTAATTTACAGTATATGGCAGAAGACTATACTAATTAGCAACAAATGTGAGTGGCACAGGCTGCCCAGTGAGGCTGTAAATCTGCCTCCTTGGAGGTTTTAAACACCAGACTGGATTTGGCCCTGAGCAACCTGGCCTGATCCTAGACCTGATCTTGAACTAGGGACTTCTGCAAGTCACTTGCAACCTGGCTTATCCTAGGAACCTATGAAGGACAGCAAAGGAATACATACAAAAATCCAACTCCTAAAAAAGCAAGTAATAGATAGAAAAGAATTCTACAAAAACAGAGGAAGAAGTACTTTATTGAAGAAAATATAATTGTAGAATTATAAAATTTATTTGCTATTTATTTGTATTTCTTTCTTGTGGAATAAGATCATAAGCACCAAGGTGAGTAAAAAAGATTTTGACTACTACAGATTTTTTGGGACAATGACACTCGAGAAAGTTGTGGTGAAGACAAAAATGAAGGGGTATCTATAAAAAGGCTGCTTTCCCCTCAGATCTCCTTCGCTTTTTATGTATTTTATTTCTTCATTTTGGTATTGGACTAAAATTAAGAAAGATTAAATTAGATGCTTCCTTTGGGTATATCATGTTATGAGTACTACAAAAAATTAAGTCTTGGCTGAAGTTAATTCTAAGGGGTAATTAAACACAATGCATTTGGTGTTTAGGGTACTGATTATATGTGCAGACAATGTAGAATCCTTGAATCACTGAATGTTTTGGTTGGAAGAGGAATTAAAGATCATCTCATTCAAACTCCCCTGTCTGGCCTAAAAGCACTGCACCCACTCTGCATACCCTTTAGAGTGGAAGACATGCACATTTTTTGACAGATAAATAATTTGTCTTGAACTCTGTGCTACTGGAACAAGAGATCTCTCAATAACAATTTTTGTGCATATCTTCACTCCTCTGTTTATGGAAAGATTAATGGACTTTTGGAGATATATATATTTATTTTACAAAATACCAAGAGAGCTATACAATTAATTCACTTAATTGGATGTAGGCAAGATGAATCCTGTCATTTTATGCCTAGCATGTAAAGAGTGCATCTCTTTGTACCACTAAATAAACAAACTGACTATGAACAAAAACTGAGCTCATCAAATCATTCAGCTGTAGTTTTCATGATGGCTGTAAGATTTCAGAACATTTTACTCTGGCCTTTATAGCTGCAGGTAAAGATTCACAGATAATCCTTTTTACTATACAACAAGGAAAACTGTGATAAAGGGAAATAAATAATTCAGTAATTCCAGCATGACCCAGGGAATTATCTTTCCCAGTAATGGGTTTACAGATTATCAGAGATGAGGAAAAATCGTTCGCAGTTTATATTTAATAGATACACTTCTGAAATAAACGGGCAAAATAAGAACCCTATCATTCTGAATAAAATCATAGAAATGCTCCTCTATTTTCCATTATGCATTCTGTCTTCTAAATCCCTTGTAAGTATAGCTTGTAAATCACTTAGTCAGTTTTGTGTTTTGTGCTGTAGGCCAAGGAGATGTTATGTAGTGTTCAAGCCGCCCCAGCTAAAACTGTGAATGCATTTTTTTCCTTACATTTTTACATCTGTGGACAGAAATTCGATGATGATTTTGGACTCTGCTGTGAGTTAGCTGAGACAGAAGACATTTATGACTTATTTGAACTGAGAGCAGAATTTCAGAGGACAAGCTGAAAACACAATATACTAATTAGAAAACCACCTAGGATTAACCAATAGGATACACCAAACACAGAGAGTCACCTAAATTCTGCCTAATATTATGTCATGCTGAACTTCTCAATTCAGGGCATCCAGGGACACAGTCCTGAACTATCTAGGTTAGAGCTGTAAATGTAAAGCAATTTTCTTTTTCCTTCCTAGAAGAGAAATAGAAATTCTGATTTTAACAGCAGGGGCAAGACTCACAACTGTGTGCTAGAGGACAGTTTTAGGATCCCTTAAGCCATCTTTTATGCATTACACAAAAGGGACATAACCCATTTTCCTTCTCAGGCCATGAGGGAAAGTGGCACAGTGTGGCTCACATCTCAATGGCCACACCACAGTGCCATCCTCCCTCCCTGCCCAGCCCCCATCTCAGGTCATCTCACTATAGAATTTTTTGGGAATAAGCCCTAGCTCATGCTATCACTGAACTGAACACTGACATTGCTAAAAATTTGACTGCCACAGGCCAGGAGCCATTCTGTTGGGTCTGTAACAACTGCAGTCTTGGATAACTGGGGATTTCTGCAGCCTGCACCTTGGCTCTGGATCATTTATTAGTTTGGACAGAGCTGTCTGGTTCACTTCTGCAAGTAAGGCTGGCTTTCTTGTGACAGAGCCCTAAGGCCCAGCTTTTCAAAATTACTGGGACAGTGGTGCCACTAAACTTATAAATGAGAGGTCAATACCCACACAAAAGGAGGGATGAGTTCATGATTCTCAGTTTGAGCACATTCATAACTTCCCCAGGTTTGGATGCCAGGCTCAAGAAAGTTCAGAAGTTGGAGATTCAGGCTTTTTTATGTAACTGTCTGGCTGCTGATGCATTTTACCATTAATAGTAGTTGGGAAAAAGAAACAGAGATGACCTGAGCAGCAGGGCATGACACCTAGTCAGGTGCCAAAGTTCTGAAGTTTGTAAGGTCTAGAACTCAGAAAGCAAAATTCACATTTTAATGTCAAATTAGGAAATAAAAACAATGGCATCATACACCAGCAGATAGGTATCAAGTTATATTTTTTTACATTTATGTATAAATTAAGATCTTTCCCTTCCTGTGGGTACTCTCCAAAAATATGTGTAGACTTGGGAGTAACTGAGAAGAAAAACATGAGAAACAATGAGAAGGAGAATTTAGCTCTCAAATAATTAAATGCAAATATAATTGCAGGATGGATATCTTTGAATTTATAGACATGAAGAAAGTATAAGCCCATAGGATTTGAAAATCCATTTGATACTACTCGAGTGTTTCCATAAGTGACCCTCTATACTCTGATTCAGCAAGGCATTTAACTGTGCAAGTGTCCCCTTGAAACCAAAGGAAAATCTTTTAACTGAGGCATGTATTTAAAGAAAAATAGAGCAGGTCCTTGGAAATACTATTTTAGACATTCATCCACAACAAATTATTTCTTCCAAACTTTGCATGTGTATTTGCAATCTTCCCTATCATTAATATCTTTCATTCACTACAATTAAATCTCAAACTTTAAACTGCAGTGCTAGCTTATTAATTCATGGTCTAATTATAGTCTGTGTAATTATAGCCTAATAACAAAAAGAAATAATGACACTCTAAAAAATCAGCTCACATTACAATCTAATGCTAACCCTCCTTCTATCTTAAAATAAAAATTACACTTATTGCATATCAGGAGATTATTGGAGAATCTCACTTTCTTTGGATAAATTTGGATATATATCAGCATATATATACTGATAATATGGACTCCAAATCATTTAATGGTGTTAATATATTGAGAAAATAAGATCAAGAGCATAGTGTAGGTGGAAGGAGTTATTCTAGGAAAGGAATAAAAAAATGAGAATTATACCTGAACACATAACACACATATACAATGAAAGGTGCATATTCATGGAAGTTGTGACTGCCATGAATCCATTAAATATGTTTTGCTAACTGCAAAGTGTTTCAAAAATGACAAAAGGGGTTATTTTTACTTGGGTTTTTTCCCCCTAGTTTGTTTCATTCCCACACAAAGAAAACATATCTACACGAAAACAGGGATATGTTCTGCTTCAGACTAATGGTCAAAACACCACTGTTGTTATACTGAAAAAATACAGAACTAACATTCTCACAGAACTAAAAAACAATATACTAATTCAGTCACAGTGTTCTACAACTTCTTAGTGCCACCTTGTGGAACCACAGCACCTCATTCCCTACTCACACAAGGGCTGATGTGTGCTGCTCCTTCCTCTGCTGCCACACAGCTGCAAGAATGAAACTCTAAATTCCCTGCTGACACCTGCTCACCTACCCCTGCTAAACTGATCCTAATTAGATAGAATGGACCACTGATAATGTGATTCTTTAATTCTTTACCTAGTTTAGACATAATCTTTGATGGGCCTCAAGTATCACAGGAGTACAAGCACAGTTTCATATGCTCACTGAAACACAATGTTGGACTATTACATAATGATGAGGAAACAGTGTCCTCTGCACTGCAGTCTCCTCAAGTAAAATGAAGTTTTTTGATCTCAACATTTTCTGGGTGTGGGTATAAATCAGCTCTGTTTTATTAGCTTTGTGTAACATATTGCTTAAGAACAGCAATAAGAAAGAGAAAGGCTGTACTCCCAAAACCACCAGCAGGACTTCACATTGATGTGCTTGAATTTTATGTTTGAGAGTCTGCTTGCCCATGCCAACCCTGCCAAAAAGTGGGCTTTGGTCCACTCCTCAGCCTTTAGAGCAGCTCTGTCAGCAGAGCCCACATGCACACACAGAAGTCAAAGCTTTGCTCTTCCCGTTTCTTTGGAGCCACAGGAGCACAGGTGCAGTCCCAGCACTTTGTCTGGGACTGTGCCAGTTGGCACAGGCCAAAAACCTCCCGAATTTAACTCACTTTAACCTATAAATTATTGAATAATTGTGGCTGTAGATAGCTCAAGGGCTGTGGACACATTGTGGACACATTCCTTCTCCCAGGATTTCCACCAGAAGGGCTGTCTTCATGACACCACCCAAAATCAGAAATCCCTGTAAAGCACTCAGGTGCATCAGGTGATTTTCCAGCTCCTCATCCTCCCTCCCAGACTTCAGATAAAGAACATATTGGCATCTTTTTAACAATTCATCTGTTGAATGTTTTACTTGGACTACCCATGTTGTATTTACTCAAACAGTTGATCTATTTTCCTCTTTGGGGAAATTTTCCCTGTTGAAATGAAAAACAATTAAATTCCTCCTTTCCCTAAGCAGCTTCTCCCTGACACTCATCATTTAGCATTCTCTCTCAGTTTTTTTCTGAGAATTCCTTGTAAATTTGGTGGTCCATATCAGGAACCAGACAAGGGAGTTGACAAAGTAATTCCCACTGTATTCTGGATTAAAAGAATTTTAGGCATTTCTTTGATAGTCAAAACAACATTTGGAGGCAGCTGAGCAGCTGGAAAGGACTGGATTAATTAGAGAGATATTTACGGTTCATATTGTGACACTAAGTCCTCTTTTCTTTTTTTTTTTTCATTGTCCTTGTAAATCCCAGAGAAGAAGTGTTACAAATATCATCCAAGTACTTAAAGGAATATTTCAATATGCCATTTCAAATATTAATTCTAATCACGTACTCTGCCTTTTTCCTTCCCACGCAAATAGTCTTGTATATTTTCTTCCTCAAGTTTTTGCTCCCATTTACTCCATTTCTTGTACAACATGGAAAAGTGACTGAATCTTCACAGTTTGAAATGCCAAACAGTTGTGCTAGAGGAGGGAAAAGAGTAGGTGGGAAAAGGAAGGACCCTCAGAAACCTTTATTTCCAGGAGAATCCACTTACAATAAATCTCCCTCTCTGGAATTATCAATTACACAAAATTCACGTCTAATTTTATAACTGGCTGATGCTCAAAGAAGCATAAAAATTCTAGTTTAGACATAATCTTTCATCGGCCTGAAGTATCACAGGAGTACAAGCACAGTTTCATATGCTCACAGTCACTCAATATTGGACTATTACATAATGATGAGGAGACAGTGTCCTCTGTACTGCACAGTCTCCTCAAGTAAAATGAAGGTTTTCATCTCAACATTTTCAACAATGAGTTTTTGATCTCAACATTTTCATTTTTAGAATGAAAATTCTAAACAAAAATGATTCAGTGAGCTTTAGAAGGGTGTGCACCCCAACAGGCGAGGAGGGCACTTTGTCCATGCTCACATCCTCTTTCTGGAAGACACCTGGGAACAGAATGGTATATTTGAAGAGGAAGATTAAGGGATGAAAATGCTGCAAGTTTTCCTTTTCTAGGTGGAAAAGCCCTACCAGCTCCTGTATACTGCTGGAAACAGAGCGGTGGCAGACAGGGCTGAGCTGAGGGCAGCCTGACCTTGCCTCTGCCCGCAGGTCGGGGCCATCTCTGGCACAGGCAGGCGGTGCCGACGCTGCCTGTCAGCAGCTGGCAAGAGCCTGAGCAGGGCTGAGAGAGAGAGAGAGAGGCTTCTGTGCACCCCTGGAATAGAGAATGTCCTTCACAGCTAATGATTCATGCAAGCAGCTCATGCCCACTCGCTGCACGTCTCGCCAAAGTGCACCTGCAGCCTCAGGACTGTCAAAGAGAAGCATTGGATATGTACAGACAGCTGCCACCCATCCTGTGGGCTGCTAATGAGAAACACAAACTTAATCATGACACAGTTCACTCATACACTGAATGATACACACTTTCATTTCTTTTCTAATCAGCTAAATAAATGAAATTTTCAGAAAGAAAATACAAACGATATTCCCATTCAATCCACAGGTAAAACAACCTTGAGGGTGTGGGGTGTCTATAGCCTTAGTGAGTTGAACAGTTTGTACCACAATGCTCTCAGTGAATTTAGACCTAAATTTTGCATTCCCAATGGCTGAAAGAGAAGAGCAGAGAAAATGTACTCTAATAAATCATACTTTATGTGACAAGGTGTAAGCCATTTCTCAGTCTATAATGTCACATAAATGGATTTTAATGATTTTTGACAAAGTCTTTTTTTTGTTTTTGAAAAAGAAATAAGGAAAAAGGTCTTCAGCCCTAATTATAAATATGCTTCTTACAGAGAAATTTATTATAGACAAAACATTGCCTCAGAGGGTTTGTCTTTGTTTTTTGCTTTCAAATGAAATAGCATCTTCAGACTAAAGTTTGTAACTAAAAGCATTGAGCTTATTTTTTTTCCTGTCTACACACAGGATTGAGAATACAGTATTGTCATACTGCAGTATACAATTCAAAGTGATGGCTTAAAAAAAAAGATCTACAAATAAACCAAATTCTTCCCTGTAACAAAAAAGGGCATATAAATAAATTCAGAATTATTTAGAAAAATACATTTTCAGCTGGCACTCCAGGTTCTGTGGTCATTATGGTTTAGATGTTTTTTGTTTGTTTGCACATGATTTAGGATGAGATAATGAAGAACAGAATTCCTATCTAAGCCTCAGTAAACACTGAAGATATTACTTTGAATTTGATACAAGGCTAACTTGCATTTGAGTTCAACTGAAATTAGTGACTTCAAACAGAAGTTGAATAAAGAAACAGAGGAATGGAGATACATAATAGGATAAGAATTCAAAGACTACATATAGGAACTGATTCTCTCCTGAAAAGAAGATTTTTTGGGTTCTTTTTTTCATTCTTTTTTTTTATGACTAAGCCATACAAAAATGTTTGTGACAACCTCAAAATAATTAGAAGCTCATACTCCCCTCACCATGCAGTACAGATTGCAAAGTCAGTTTCTTGTTCTTTTATTAAAGACAACCTATTCTTATAGCACATTCAATTCTGCATATTAAACTCTATCCTGTACCATGTAAAGTATTTGAGAATGTAATTCTGACTTCCTGAAGATATGACAGAGCAGATTTTAGCCTTTTCTTTGAGACTAATCAGGATTCTGAATCCAAGTCTCTTTCTAAGCAGAGACTGTGGTATTTTCTATTTACCAGCAGACTCATTCCCTACTTGTAAGATGACTTTTCCCCTTGCTTTTTTTCAAAATAAAGGGTTCAATTTTTTTTGCAAAATATTTTAGAAAAAGATGTTCTAAGTGGCATTTAGTAGTTCTTACTCTGGGTAAGACTTCTCAAACAGAGCTATTCCATCTCATGTGCTGATGTTCTCTCCTGAAAAGCAACCCCTCCTTACAACATCTGCATCAATCTTTAATACTCAGCACTGAACTTGCACAAGGTTTGTACCTGCCTGGGTGAAATCTACAGTTCACCCACTTCACTGGGACTCTAACTTCCCATTTCACATCCCTTTCCTATGTTATGCTTCTTGCTATCCAAATTGATTGTAATTTCATTTTCTGAAATTTTTATTTCCTTCTTAACCTGTCAACTGTTTAGGCTGCTGCACGCTTTCAGGTTGTGCCACCTTCTGCTTGTTTCAGCTGTTCCCTTATTCTCTTGCCCCCCAAAGAGATTCCTATTCTGTACTTTTCCTCTTGGAGCCCAGCTACAAACTCTTCATTCTGTCCACTTTTTCCAGCTGTGCATTAGCAAACTTTTCCATCTACTTACAGACAAATCCTCAACATCCACCTATGAGACGGCCTAAGAAGCATTTAGAAAATAAGATTTCTAAGTTTTAGAGTGAATAAATAATAAATAATTATTTTTAAATATTGTTCAGTTGTGCCACCTTAGTTATATTGAGTATTCTATTAAGTGGACAAATTCTGCTGTTTCTTCCCAGAAATCTGCAATTTAAACCAATGTTGTAAAGTTAACCTTTGGAAAACTCTAGACTCAGTGATCATACAATGTCAGAATGGGCAAGTGGAAAAGCACCTCTTAATCTTCATAATCATATTCATGCATTTTTTCCTGCATCATTTTTGGCTTCTCTATCTGCAGAAAACAATTCTTAACTTTCAAATTTTCTTCACTCTTTTTATTTTTAAATGAAGGGGAAATGTGAGCCTCTTTTATGTGGCCCTTAAAAAAACCCAACTTAAAATTTCTGTCTTAGTTCTCTGCAACTGACTCATCACAGTCAGTTTTTACTCATTCCACTTCCCCTAATAAACACCAGAAGCATAGAAAAAATATTTATAACTGTAAATATATAAGGTCATGCAGACAAACTTATCATTTGAGACATGATTACTGAATATCTATTAGCAGGTTAGGAAAATTCCTTATTCTAGAAGATGCCAATAACAGTCAATTTATACTTGAATTTTAAGGCAAAATTATCTGTAAATCTAAGAGAAAGAAAATAATTTGAGTGAAAGATCAAGAAGATATTTTTATTACAAGGAAAGGAAGGTTTCATAGCAGTAAAAAAAAATAAGAAACCAACTCCAACAAACACAGAGAATTAGCTAGCTGAATGAGTAATGTAGGAAGATAAACTAAAGAATGAAGGATTAAAAGAAAAATGGTCATTTAGGAAGAAGAAAACATTAACTATACAAGAAGAGACAGTTTGATGTAACGTAGGATTAAAAAGACTTGGAAAATCAAGCACAGATACTGAGACTGAAGATGAACTATTAAAAACAAAAAACCAACAAAACCTACAACAAAAAAAACCCCAAACACCTAGGGAAATAATATCCAGAATAAAGCAGATAAACAAATATGGTTCAATAATATAACACAGTTCCAAAATGGTAAGTTATTCTCTACGATGTATTTACTCAAATGCTGACATGCATCAAAAATATATATATATATGTGTTTTTATATATATATATGTATATATATATATCTAAAATGCTCTGTTCTCTTGATACCACTTAAGTTTCTCTTGCTGTTCAAGAGTCACAACATGCCTTTATACACAAAAGGGGTGTAAAGAATAAATAATTCATGTAATCTAAGATACACATTTAATTAATCTCAAAGAAATTAGCTTGTTTAGTTGAAAAGACAAAAGCTGCATAGCAAACTTGGATGAAAATTTCAACATAGAAATTGTTTCCTAAAATGGAAGGGATATTATTATGATAGGAATTAGTTGTTCTTGTTAAAGAATGTAAAATGAAAAGAAAAAAAGAAACCCTAAACCCTCTAAGCCTACTTTGTCTTAAGGAAATCTAGGAAAGCTTTCTAAACAGGTGGCTGTTGAAGGAGAAGAATGTAAATACCTAAGGAAGCTTGCAACTGGATACTTTAAAGAAGAGGTTACATAAACATCATTAGGCATGGCCTAGGTATCAAAAGGCTTGTTGCAGAAAGTCCCATTCCTCCAATTCTTGAATTACAGGAGAACATAATCAAATCAAAGGCATCTCACAGCAATTGCAAATTCACAGCAATGAATGCACAGTTAATGTGTGGGGAGGCTGAGACAGGACAGACCCTCTGATGTCTAGCCTCAACCAGCTATGCCATTTTGTTTGCATAGATAAGCAAAATGCAGTCTGACTCTCTTGCATTTTTCCCAAAACAAGCATAATGTGCTTTCTATATTAAATGATATTCTATCCTTGTTGCCTTGATTAATCATTTTATGCCATCTGCAGCATCAACCTTAATGTGATGCACTGAATCAATTGCTATTACTACAGTGTTTGGAATTAAAAATCAACAAA
Source organism: Setophaga petechia (assembly GCA_024362935.1). Taxonomy (NCBI): domain Eukaryota; kingdom Metazoa; phylum Chordata; class Aves; order Passeriformes; family Parulidae; genus Setophaga; species Setophaga petechia. The sequence continues at coordinate 12,469,278 of JANCRA010000012.1, forward strand.
AATAGAAGTATCAAATAGCCTCCTCCATGCCAAATTTGAAGGGAACAAGCTGCCAGTTGGGTTTTATGTAACAGATACACATGACTTTAATAAAACTGATAAGGTTACTTTTCAACAAAGCTATATTAAAACTTTCATTAGTCTTCTGCAGTTCTCAACACCTCCACATGGATTTTTATCTTGCATGGGAGATAAAAAAGCCACGTGGCAACCCAGAATCATGCTCGTAATGAAACAGCAGCATAAACAGAAACTCACATCAACAAGGAGATGTGTGTGCAGACACATGCATGAAAAGGTTCTGCAAGCAGATCTTCCTAGAAGAGCCCCCCTCAGCCCTGCTGCACTTCCTGCTGCAGCTCTCTGAGTCTGCAGTGACCTCACACAGGTGCCCACACACAGAACAGCACAGGGGATGAGATGGCTGAATGGAAAAGTGAAAAAAGTAGAAAAAAAGTAAAATGGATATTACTTCCTTATTGAAGTCTCCAAGAAAGGCTTGGGGATGTTTGGTGATGTCTAAAGATAAAGGGGTCAGTGAAAGATAGTGTAGGAAAGATGGGCAGGCTGTTGTAATCCAAGAGCATGGCCAAGGCATGGACACATGGCAGCCATAGCAGGTTAGCTGAGAAGATGACTGCTGAAAGAGCAATGCATAGATAATTTTGAAAAAGACTATCTTAAAAATCACTGAACTCAGATTCCTAGCAGGGAAACAGAGCTTCACAACCATCAGGTAATTGTGGTTCAAAACCTAAGTTTATGGGGAAAAAATGTGTGCCTAATATTGTACTGAAAAAGAAAAAAAAAACCCACTAACCTCCCCCTTCCCCCCAAACTGTTATTGCATAGATTTATAAACTCAAGACTTACACAGCTTTGTATTGTGCAGAATGACTATTACCAAAGCATATTTGGGTAATGAGTGTCAAAGGAGGGAGACTAAGATATGGTATATTTAAATTCATTATTGTAGTGGAATTAATTTATGTTAGGAATCCAGAAAATGGGACAGTAGGTATATTGCAAGCCCTTAATTTATAAGTGGAGCTAAGAGGTAAGAAAAAATAAAAGGTAATTTGCATTTAGAATAAGAAGCTTCTTCTGTGAATACTCTAATAACAGTTTCCAGTTCTTACTTTGACAGAAAAAGTAATGGATTATGGAATTTTTGAGTACTGACCCAAGTTTCACCCAGAATATTTTAGGTTTACCATTTGTGCATATCATGGAACGTACAATAAAGTAAAATTAACAGCTGGAAAGTGACACATTCTTAAGGCAGAAGTGATGAGGAAAAGGGCTGGGAAGCAAATTTAACCAGCTAGCTCAAGCTTTGTTCAACCATTAATTTAATTACTTTGTGTTATATCCTGTGTCACAAGCCTACCACACACTCAGAAATGCCAAACCTGCTGGGTTGCACTCTGACAGCTGTTCAGTTCTATTCAAAGCTGCCACCAGTGTTGTGAAAGATGCTGTTTCAATTTTAAGCTCTGTAAGTGACCATATAAAGTTACGTTTGGTCACTCTGATCACTGATGAGATTTCCACAGCTACCCAAAGTGGAAATGTCATGGGCTTGCTTGAATGTCCTTTGTAGTCATCTAGAACAATACATATACCACTGCCTAAATTAACATAATTTTGATTTTAGTTTTATTGACTTGCAGTTATGCACTAATGGATTGAAACCAAAAATGAAAATGGTTCCCTCCACTGGTAATGACAGTAAGAAGCTTGTTTTTTTTTTTTGTTTGTTTGTTTGTTTGTTTGTTGGGTTGTTTTTTTTTTTTTTAATGAAAGTTTTACAAGCTCTCTCTCATAAATATTTCATTCTATCACTCTATTGACATGCTGAATGTGTCCCATTTGGAAGAAGTCAGTGGCAGCTCTAAGCTTCCCAGGGGAGTTCCAGCAAGCTGGAGCCTTCTCCCATGGGGTGTCTGCAAGAGCAGCAATTCTGTGCCCATCACACACAGATATTCTTAATGGAGCTGAGTTGATGGAAAATTTCTCTTCATATCATTTCCTCTCAAATGATACTGTCAGAAAAATCTACAAAAATGAAATTATAATAATAATGGAAGATAATTCTGTGAGAATGGGACATAAGACCCAGTTTATAGTTCTGCTCCCACCTGAGGGGTCAGACTAATCCTGCCTGTGTGTGTCAGGTCAGTTCATCCAGCCCACACAAACCTCTGCAATTCTATGAAACTTCAAACAACTAAAAGTGCACGAGGTATGTTTAAGGTCTTTTCCTACTCACATAAGTTGAGCAATCTTTCCAAATACAGATTCCAAGGGGAAAATTTGCCCCAAAGATCTGTGGTTTTCTATTTTCAACCTGGATCCAAAATTCTCACGATAAACGCCTACAGGGCATACATTTCAATTAAATTTACATTGCTGTCTTCAGTGAAGCCATCTGTAGGAGGAGTGCAAATAAAATGAAATTTAGCACCCTCATTCCCGAAATTTAGAGCATGTGTGGTATTTTACACATTTAATGTGAGTGCCCCAAATGTCACTATAAAGGTAAACACGCCAGTTTTTAAATATCAGGCTCAGCATGTAGTTGCAATATGTGACAATGAAATCTGGCTTTATAAAGGGAAAAAGGCATGCAAAGGTGAAACACAACTGTGACTTTCCTCTTCACACAGAGAAGTGTTTCTCCCCAAATCTGTGTTACGTAAGTTTTATAATAACCCTCTTATTCACACTGTAAATTATTTATACAGACAGAAAACTATTTAAAATATATCTGTATGCTATTTCAAATAGATTAAAATTTTGAATTTAAAAGGACTACTTTTCAGCTTCTAGATTCTAGGCTCTCTTTTAGTAGTTTTCAAGTGTTTATTGCAATATTTCACTTAACTTGAAGGTTGCACCAAGGACACTGCAAACAAGTGTACTAAATCATGTTACTTGATGGGCTGAAACTCAAACTTCTTTCATGGCATGGATTTACAAATTAACTGTCATGAAAAAGAAAATACTTCTATAGCTGAAGCCATTTCACATCAGTAAGATGGAAACAAGGATTAGGAGATTTGAAGAAATGGTCTTTTGTTAGTATAAGAAAAAGAAAGTAAGTTTACAGCTCAGTGGTGCTAAGTGACTGACTGTGACATAAGACAAAAAAGATTCATCTTTTAGATGCTTTATGCAAAAACACAAAGAAAAGTGGTCAAATAAATGCAGAGCAGGCATGAAGATCCATATGCTGATACATATTTATACCATGAACTGCTTCTACTGTAAAGGAGTGAAAACTTTTTAGTACCTTATATTGAACAGTCCCTCTACAGATGATAATTATCAACATAGTCTGAAATTCACTGGATATTTATGAACTAAATTATAAACTAACTGCAATAAAGACAACAGAAACTACACCCACATCTCTTTAAAATTTAATATAAGAAAGCAGCCTACTCTGCAATCTAAGAAGGTAACACAATATTTGTGATTATGGCTCAGCAAGATTAAAAGTGTATGCATATTTTTCATGTTGGAATGTGTCTACCACTTATGCTGTTGTCTACTGGTAATGAACTAACATTAAATTACATACAGAAGCAACAACAAAAGACCTCACATGTCATCATTCTGGAATCAACTGTAGCCTTACTAAGGAGAGCATTATCACAAGCATATTTTGCATAAGGCTTATTTTTAAAAATATTAGAATGTTACAAAAGACATTGGGAGATTTCATTGTGACTCCTAAAAAAGAATTTACTGCTGCAGTCTCTGATGTTCTCCAAACATGAATTTCCCTTCAACACTACAAGGATTGTTACTGATTGAAAGAGATAAAGGGAAAGGAAATGGTTCTTCAAACTCCACCTGCACAAACTTGGTACTGCAATTCCAATGTCACCCTGGAGAAAACCAGCAAGGACTGAAATCTAGCAATCCAGTGCTCCATTAGACAAGTGACAAAATGCAAGTGTTTAGATTTGAACCTGTAGGTGCATAGACCATAAACAAATGTATAAAACATGCCTTACATGGTGCTGGCAATGCATTAAATTATGTATGATAATACACTGACACACAGTGATCATTATTATTACCATTATACGTTTGCTGTATTCAATAAAACCCCCAAAACTTCCTTCACAAGAGGGAACAAGAAAGTGACTGTGTATAGTGTTTTATATATAACATTATACCTAAAACCACCACAACCCTTGGCAGTGAAAATTTACAAAATTAAACGATGCAATAAAATAACCATTTAATATTAGTAAATCCTACATTTCATTTAATATACTTTACAGAATAATTAACCATCAGGCATGAAGTGATTAAGATAAAAAACCTCAGCTCTCCAAATCTGTTTTGTTGTTTGGACTGAATATTTTACTACACTTTCCTCCTAACACAGTAAATAGAAAAATATAAGAAATGAATCATACATCTTCCCCCTTATGGGGGCATTTCCAATAGCTGATGGCTGTTGTTGTAATGTGATGAAAGCTACCACTATCTATCTACTACTCTCCAAATTTTAAGAGGAATCCCTGTGTATATTTTCAGAGTAAGCCATGTGCATCACACATGGTTATGACTTCCATTCTCTCTTCTAATGGAGAGTTTAAAAAGTACTTTAGCTAGACACAAAGACTACTTAAGCCCCACCATATCATTCTGTGTGAAGCACTACTGCAAACCAGCCACAAAATGATTATTCAAGGTCAGTGATTAAATCACTGGTCAAGACACAAATTGAGCACTGCATTTCCAGATATTCTTTTGAAAGGATTAATTCAAACATATGAAGATTTCCAATTAAATACTTCCACTGCTTTATGCATATACATCCAAGGCAGCTGCCTTCATGAATCACATTCTTTTAGCTGCTTTTTTTGAATACAAAACAAAAAATAACACAGAAACCCCCACAGATGTAGGCACAACCTCAGGCACTGGAAAAGGTAAATGCTCAGTTGCAGTGTGAATCCAGCTCACATTCCATTTCTATTTAGAATGTGATTAATCTTCCAATAATAATAAATAATAGTTTGCACTGAAATTTAACAGGAAACAACTTTATAAGCTTCTATATTTCATGCACACACTCCTGCATTTTTAAATCTTTAAGTATGCAAAAGCCAGACCAGAAATTTGATTAGATTCAAAAATTAAACCCAAAACCAGCACAGCTAATAATCCAATTTTATCTAAAGAAGAGAACTCATCCAGGGATTCTCATGTCAAACCCATAATTCTGCTTTAACCACAGATCAAATTTCATCAACAGAAAGCCATCCCACTTCTTGCTAAGACATTCAAAGGTATAATTAGCCTCACTGGGAAAAATGTGAGTTTGTTCCAGCCCAAATCTATTCATATTCAGATTCTAACCTTGAGTTCTCATTTGCCTTTGCCTGGAAAACAATAAAAGCACATAGAAGATATTTGCAGTGAGGAGACAGAGATACACATATATATCTTGTCATTTAACTACCTATGTTTCTGCTGGATACTTCAGGGGTTACACTAATGCAAGAAAAGTGTCAATAGAAAGTTGAGTAATTTGTGGTTTACAGTATACTTCTGCATCACTTGAGACCAATGAGTCACAAAGTGTAAAACATTAAATATATTTTATCATTTTTCAAATAAATGTTATAGATTGAAAAATATTTTATTGTCCTAAGGATCAATACTAATAAGTTTTTAAAAAATACTTTATACATTTATGCTGTTATCTTTCATACAGAAAATTTTTCATGTATCACTTACTTTTTTGTCTTCATTATATTTGTGGAAAATTTCTTGTGCTCTTTCTTCACCACCATCTGTAAACAGCATAATAATCTTATTGCAGTTAGCTCTGGAGACACTGTGCTGTAGGAGATACAAACAGAAGAGTTTTTATATTTCAGGCTATAAGGAATAACAACTATTATATCTGATGGCTTTTATAGTTACACACTTACTACTTTAACATAGTAATGTCAAAGCAGATATCTTTTAGAATTTCATTCAATACCCCCCACTGAACAGAAAATAAAATAAAGTGAACCAAAGCCACTTTTCTGTTCCAAGATACTTCAATGAGTCACTTCAGATCTGGCCCAACAGTGTGGAATAGGGATTTGGTGGTTCCTTCCACCTCCACAAGCACAAGGAGTGTCCTTTAGCTCATACTCATCACATCAACCCCAATGTTCCTTGTCAGATATTCTTCATGAGACTTGCACAGTGGGAATCTCAAAATATTTTTTCTCCTTTCTCATCCTTACATTTTTTTCCCTTATCATTATTTTCCTTGTGGAAATTAGGAAACAATGGACATGTAATGAATTACTGAATATGCTTATTTTTTTTTCTGTTGGACTCCTACTCACAAAAACTTTCCAGCTTGCTGACAGCTTGAATAAAAACTCTGTAAAGCATCCTATAGAATATCCACCTTATACCCTTCAAAATATTTTTGCTATATTTCCTTTAATTGAGCTTCATTTTCCAAATCTTTAATTCTTTCATGTTGTTCTTAAAACTATTAATACTCTCAAATGAATCTTGAGAAAAGTACTTTAAAATTAGGTTTACATTATATATTGCAGCCAAGTTATGGCCACCTAGATTATTAAAATCTCTCCATCACCTTAGAACTGAAAAATGGAGCATGTTCCATTATTTCTGGAGAGCAAGCCTGAAATACAATTAAGAAGAAGCCCCTCTGACTCCTAATTCATCAAAGTAAATAGTAAAGCCCCTGAGAAAAAGGCAGTGTGTTTTGCAAAGAAATAACAACATTGTTCCACAGCCAGATCAATAGAGGTGAGCATGAATTTTGTCTCATTTTTATTCTGTAAAAGTTAAGACTCTAGTCTAAGCAAATTGCTTATTGCTTTTGCAGCCATTCCTTGCCCTTTGTGTTGCATACAAATGGTACCTTGGTACTTCTGAGTAGCTGGATGTGACTGACTAAAACCCTTAGAGATCCAGAGAAACAAATTCAACTTCTCCTTTCACGAGCCTCAATTTTGCTCTATGAAATTACTCTAGAGTCAGGAAGATAAATATCTTATAAGATAAGGAGAGTGGTCCTTACAAAGTCCCCAGTTCCCCCCTGCTTTACTCTTTGTGGCTACAAACTGACTGCCACCAGGCTGGTCAGGTGTGATGATCCCATTCCCCTCTCCCACTTTTCATTCTACTCATTGGTCTAATTCTTGCTCAATATTCAGTGAAGAATTACTTATTTTCTTACTATTACTACTTTAAAATCTAGTAATTTGTGAAAAATAAAAATTCAAGCCCACGGAATTTAGCCCATATTCCCTTACATGTAACAACATATAAAACCTGGCTATATATCAATACCTTCTCTCCCAGCCTCATCAGCACACTGTGTTTCAGCTGGGATTAAATAATTTATGACCATTTTTCGCTCATGAAATATAACTTGCAAGATACTGCTTTGGGCTGCAATTCTCTCGATATTAAAAAAGTAATAAAAGTAGGGTTGGATACCTCATAAATAAAGAAATTCACCTACACCTACAGTGATTTAATATATAGACCAAAATAATATCAGAGAGACAAAGAAGGGAACCAAAATTTGCTCGTGTTATGGAACTTTTCTATGGATTTTGCAAGAAGCACTACTATAGGCAATGGAAACTTGAGCTAGGTTTTGCTTTTTGCTTTCACTGACTAAAGCAGGACTTTCTGTGACTTACTGAGCATATCACAGTATCACAAAAAATGAGTTTTCTCTCATTTCCTCATACTTAGAGAAGGACACTACTTCCATTATATTGTTTAGACACTAAAGACACTAACGTCACTGAAAAAAATATACAAGATTTTAACCTCCAAATATTATTGGAAACCTGAACATGAATAAATCCAAATCATAATACCATAATATTACCCCATCCCTGGAACTGTTAAAGGCCAGGCTGAATAGAACTCTGAGCAGCCTGGTCTAGTGAAAGATGCCCCTGTCCAAGGCAAGGGGTGCTGGAACCAGATGATCTTTAAGGAATTTAAAACACATCTTCGTCCCCCCAGCCTCTTTTGGTCCAAAATGGAGAGATACTGGCTCAGGGAGTGAATCCATGACAGATTGAGCATCTGTGAAAATCTGATGCTGTAATTTCATTTTTCTGAACAGTTTGCCTTAGCAGTCCAATGGGTCACAGCTGAACGGGAATGTGTTGTCTATACAGGAGTTTCCCCAGGACAAGAAACAGATTCTTAGCTTAAACCATAAAGGAATAAAAGAGGAATTGAACTATTTAATAATATTTAATTCTCTCTTCTCTTTGATACAGGTCTTATTTTTCTTCTTTCTAATAGGCAAGCAAGATATGATCCATTTATACTGCATCTAAAATTGCCTTTGTTTTAAACAAGCTTCACATCTTTAAAATTAACTGTAAGTGGCAGGTTACAATTATATTTTGTGACATGACACTTCAGGAATGCATTTTTCACTAATTTTTCTTTAAGAAGCTGTAGATAGTACAGTATGAGGGGAAAAATCCTGCTGAAGCTGAACTATTATGATTTTCAAAGAAGCACCTTAATGTAACAAATAGCAATATGAAAATGCTGTATAATATTTATGGAATCCAGGATATTGTTAATCACATTAATTATTATGCTGAAAAAAAACTTAGTGTCTATTTCCATTCAGGAACACATCAGACAAACGTTTTTTCATGGTACCAACCATTAATTGGGTATACTGGAAAATTGTTTGAAATAACTGTCATCCAGAAACAGTACCCACAAAATTGTTTTGAAAATTTGAGAAATACTTGATTTATTTGGAGCTTAAAGCAATTGGACTATACAACTGGCAACTATCCCAAAGCATATTTTTTTATTATTTATTTAAGCTTGTGTTATACCACAATATTATATTGTCTCATCACCAGAGCCTTGGCCTAAACCCATCACCATCCCTTTACTCTTCCTGCTAAAGGGATTTGACAATATTTGGAGAGGATGAGAATATATCCATAAACTTGTGTAATCCACAATGTCCAGACATAATTTCTAGGCTTGCAGAGATCATGTGAGGCCAATCAACTTCTGCCTCCAGCTAAAAAAGAGATGGTGCCACTATAACACTCATCTCCAATTATTTTTTAAATAATACTTTAGTTCTACAAAAAAGTCCAGTTTGAAGCTTCTCCTGTGCTCAACTTTTGCTAATGCTGTCTATACACCAAATATATGCTACACCAAATGTAATCTGTAACTTTAAGCAAGTATCAATGTTAGGAGAAGCATATTTGGCAAAATTTCTTTTCTTCCTGGTTCCCTCTGCATAAGATGTCAGTAGGTGCAGAACAGGGGAAAATGCCATTCAGCCTGGTCCAAAATGTCCAACAGACTTCAAACTATTGTTTGTGGTTTTATATAACGATCAGCAGAGGACACCCACTCATTTCTCCCCCCAGTCCTCTGCTAATCTGAATGGTAGTATACTGAGAAAATTCCCGTAAAAACATTGCATTTTCTTTTTCCCTGTGAAAATTTTACAAGGTTATAATTTTTTACAGCAGATATAACCTTTAACTGCACATACAATGTCAGGGAAGTGTCCTGAATTTCAGAATCTGGCAGATTGGGGGAAATAAAGTAAAAAAACCCCAAAACCACAATCACAAACAAGAAAACAAAAAAAAACCAAAAAAACCAAAAAAAAAAAAAAAAAAAAAAAAACCACCAAAAAACAAACAAAAAACCCCAAACAAACAAACAGAAAAAAAATAAACCCACCCAAATAAAACCACACAAAAAACCAAAACCAAACCAAAACTAAAACCAGTAAGGATTAGAATATTTAAGCTATACCTTACCTGCTGTAAAGTGATACAGCTTTATTTAAGCTAAGATTTAAGTTATAATATGCCTAATTCGGGAAGGTAACAAGTAGAATGATTTTTTTAAACAAGTGTATAAACAATTTAAAATTTACTAATAAACCCCAAACATTTGCTATAAACAGGAAACATTGCTATTCAAAAATCTTGTGCCTGGTCAGAAAGTGCAATGTATTTAAAAAATGGAAACAATGCATTTAAATTATGAGGAAATTATTATGTTTATACATGAGAAAGAGAAAAGAATTAGAAAAGTCTCATTGAGTGAATATTACGCCTTAGGCATCATCAGGTGCCTGGTATTCCTCTGTTCATTCCTCCAACTCATTTCCTCTCCTCTGTCTTCCTCAAACCATGGTAAAGTATTTATGACTTCTAATGAGTGTGAAATTGTAGGCTAACTAAGCATTGCTAGGAGATGATGGGGTAAAATTGAAACAATAACACAGTAACACAGATCTTTCCATTTTAAAATTAACTGCAAGTCAACCACTACCACAAGTATGTGTCAACTGTGAATCACATGTTAAATGAAAAACCAGCAGAATGAATGAAGTAAAACAGTACAACAGATTGAAAACCAAATTAATTACAAAATCTTAGCAACCTGCTGGGAAACCTGCAATGAAAAAAACATTGTTGGGATAAATTGACTTGCTAAATATAGGTTTGCACTTGTTCCACTTAGTTACACAAAGAAGGAGCATGCAGTGGCCTGCTGAATATTCCAGTTCTCCTTCACTTGACAACAGACAGATCTTGCTTAAATACTTACATTTAGCAGCTGTTCAAAAGCATAGCTAAAGCCTTTTTTGTAATCTGTAATTCCTTTAGCAGAGATTTTATAGACAGCTTCTTTCAGTTTCTTCTTGTTCCTCACATTAGCTTGGACGAGATGATTAAAGCAACTGACATTCTGAGCATTGTTATTAAACTGCAAAATAAATAGAAATAGTATTAAAAACAATTAATTTTCTTTTCTGTGTACTGTAGAAGTAAAGATTTATGTTTTCTGGATCTTCGTGTGATAAAGAATGTCAAACCTAGATTTTCATTTCCACTATGCTGAGAGCAACCAGTAGTGATTGAAGAATCCAAAATGAGTCCAAATGTTTTAAAAAAATTTGATGCTATTTGATGCTTCACTCTGTGGCAACCCAAAAAATCTACAATAGTGGAAAAAATCACACAAATTTGATTTCAAGTTTACATAAAGAAATAAAACTTAGAAATGCAGAGTCGTGGAAAGTAAAAAAAAAAAACAAAACAAGAAACCATAGATAAAGATAATCTTTACCTTTTTTAACCCCCTGAAAAATACTGGTTGAGTTATGAGGTGACTTCCATATTGCATGAATTAGTTTGGTGTTTTACAATGTAACTTGCAGATCAGACTCAATTGGTATATATAAATGATGGAAAACAAAATACACCCTTGGAAGCACAGGAGAGTACAGCTGCAAATATGAGAATACTGATGATAGCAGTAGCAATTTGTGTCTTGAGAAAACACATACTTCTACTGCCTTACTCACATATCCATAAAGACTACTCCCTGAAAAGTAATTTATATGATATTCTGACATCATGCAAAAACATACACAGATATCTAAGTGCAAAATGTTGTCTGCACAAGTGGAAATCAATTTAAGGTTGCTTTTAAATTTCTCCCTGTATAAATATACATATATTCATGTATACTAAAGTACAGACTTCACAATTTACATTTCAACTGAAAACAGATTATTATGCCTCTTCCTGATTATGGATGTTCAGAGAAAGTAAACATAAATGTAATTTTATGCTGTCAACATGGTGCAAAGCCTTAAAATAACCTAAAAATCAAGCCTCATTGGCTTAAATCTCACTACTGCTAACTAGTTCAACAGTGCTCTGTAGATAAAAGGTAAATAAAGTCAAAGGTTTCAATAAATGTTCAACTGCTCAAATGTCTAAAATAAATCACTGAGTAGCAGGGAAAAAGCACAGAGAGAGAAGTCTTTTCAGCAGCAAATACCAACCTGTAACTGTATGAAACTTGTAACAAACAAAAATTAAAAGGATAAAAGGATTAATAATATTAAACCATTTTTAATAATGCCTAGTATTTCAATTCATGTTATTAGGGGGTTACACTGTTATCTCCTTAATGTATTCCATATTGTCCAAAAAGGAGTATTTTTGGGACCAAAAAAGCCCAGTCTGTTTTGCTGCTTAAGCAAAACCATGAGATGATCACACAACTGTAACTAGTTCACTCTGCTGCAAAACTCTGACATATTCAATTCCAATAAAAGTTTCTTATAGAAGTAATCAGTAAATCACCTATGATTTACTAATGATTATTGGAAACATAAACCATGTGGGAGTGAAAACAGTTATTGTGCTGTGGAATTATTTCAGTTTGCCTCAACCATGATAGGAAAATTACAGACATAAAGTAATTTTATAATGACAAAGTCTGAAAACCAATTCAAAATGTGAGTTGGGGTAGAAGTACAGAAATTGTATCTGGAAAGTAAAAAAAAAAAATACCCATGAGTAGCAGGCAGCTCTGCCATACTAAAGTCAATTTTGTCTGAAAAAATAAAGTGAAAACACTTCTTCACTATCTATCTAGTATATATATATAGATCTAGTACACACATATATAGAGCTCACTAGTATTTATATAATATCACTTCAGCAGGGATATCATATAAAAATTATTTAATGACAATATAAAAGAAATCCTAAGTAAAATCCTATGGTCTGCGAATGCCTTGTCTTGGCTATAAAAGCAGCAGTTTAGGCATTCAAGTGAAAATTTAGTGACAAGAGAAAATTTCCCCCAGGAATGTCACTAACATTAAACTGCCAATCGTAGTCACTTGCTAGCAGTCCTGCAAAAATATCAGAATAATTATTTCTAAGAAGGTCAGGACGTATCCAGCACATGGATTAGTAATTATGGCTGTAGAAATGATTTTTAAAATATTTTAAGGAATACTGGTTCAAACTGTGCAGGCAGCAGACAAGGAAACTCCTATACTGCATTTCCACACTAAACTGCATTGCACTGCACTCACACTCTGTAAAGTGAACACAGAGTCAAACCAAAGCATCTGCATCTGTAGATGCACAAATGCTGATGTAAAATGAAAGAGAGAAATGACACATTTGTAGCATGGAGAGTCACATCAACCAAAGTCTGCAAATGCTCTAATTGAATTAAGCAAATGTATGAGCCAGCTGTTTGCAGAGACATCAGTCAGCATTAATGTTAATGCCAGTCAGAAAGGCAGAGGAGCAGAGTTTGTGATTCCATGAAGGAATCACTAGATGGAACAGCAATCCTCAGAATGAACATTTCCCTCTTTGCTCGGAGATGAAGGCAAAGTTCAAATCTGACTGATGAAATGCTGATGAAGAGGGAAAGAAAATTCAGGGGTGAATTTAATTAATCTAAACTCCAGGAAAGTATTGAAGTAATGGAAGGATTTCAACTGTAAAACAGAATATCCTTAAAACTGACTTTCCATATGTGGCAAACACCAGGACCATTCAAAACTTAGAGTTAGCCAAACTGAGACAGCTTTTAGTTATGCTCATATGAAACATAATAGCAATAGCAGCACTATTTGTTTTTACACATTAAGATTTGTAAAAATTTACACATCTTAATTTACAAGCCAAAAATAACTGCTGTAAGACTTTACTGATTACTGGTCACATTGTCTAACCCCTAAGTACCACAATAATTCTGATTTCAGTCCATAAGATTTATTGAAAACACAATCACTTAGGATTCAACTGAAGAAAGAACATTAAAGCTCTCAAAAACCGGATGCCATTTCAGAAAGTCCATGTTCTTACAAAATCAAATCCTATCAAAGGTGTAAAATTAAGGTAATTACAACCCATACCTTATTGACCAAAGTACTCTCAGTGCATATATGTGAAATATGTCAGCTGGGTATTTATCAGCCTGGCATTCCCCCGAATTATTGCAGTAAATATAAACATATGCAACAAAAGTGCTATCAGAAAAAAGGAAATGAATGGATTTTTTAAATGATGTTATGGCCTCAGTGATTCATTTACAAAACAAAAAATGACATTTAGAGGCAAACCATTCAATTGTTCAAATGTAAAGTCACCCTATAGAGTCTGTCACCACCAATGACAGCTTCTATTTTTTCAAGTATATGAAAAGCTTTTTCCTTATCTAAGCTAAAATAAGAGAGGCTTGCAGCAAAACAGTTGTAAATCAAGGAAAACAGGATAACCTTGAGCTTTTTATTTTAAAGCTTCATGAAGTATTAATATAATTAAATCTGTCTTGTAATTATACCTGCAAGGTATAGGATCCAGTTGCAGTTCCCACTGGATTATTTCTCACTACCCCATTTATTTATATCCTACTGCATTCTCCACCTCTGGGATGTCCCAGAACAATCCTCTGCTCTGAGGAAATTAAGACCTTCTCCTCACAGGTTTGGGCAGGAATAACTAAGCCTGCTACTGGGGCATAAAAAGTCTCAAGAGAACTCAATCTCATTGACCTCAGACCACCAGCACAATCTCTGGCCATATATGGGGCAACTCAATAACCTGAAAGACAAGAAAACCAATTCAACTTTACATGAAAGTCCAAATGAAGGGCTTTGAACCTAATGCTGCTTGAACTGTGCCATTCTGGAGAAGGTCTGAAACAGAAACACTAATCTGACAGTCTTACTAGGACTTTATCTTCTGATTCACAAAAGGATCAACTTGTGAAAACCAAGTGGAAAAAACCAGTGAAAAATTACACAGAAGTGCAGCAAAATATTTAAATGTTTGGGACCTTTCCCCTCCTTTGGGTAGCTCCACCGAGCTGTGGGCTCCTCCAGCCCCATGGACCTCTGCAATCCAAGTGCCCCAAGAGCTGAACTTACAGAAAATAGGAGGCTGTCATTCTGAAAACTTCTTATTCCAAAATAGTTACTTATGCCTTGCTAAAAGCCTCCTCTTTTTTCACAATCTTAACCTGGAAATCCTTCTAATAAAAATACTAAAATGGGTACCACAACATGAGGTTATGAGAAAATTCAAGGGAAGTAAAACAGAAATATTGATTTATTTCCTGTATGTATTCCACTTTGTGGATATGCAGATCAAAGAATGACTAACAAGATCCTACAGACAGGTGTTTTCACTCAATAAGGCAAAAGAAGGGAAGGTGAGAAATAAAAAAAAAAAAACCTAGAGAAAGCATCTGAAATGAATGATGAAAGTATCAGAATTCAGCATGAACTCTGTGATTCAGTTTGAAAACAACAAAATCTTCTGTAAATCATCTCATCACTGCAAAATGCAAAACCAAACGCCAATAAATTGAAAACTTCAAAAAAAGTTTTCAAGTTTTAGTCACTAGGTGGCACTAAAACAAAAAGAGTTGAATGGCCTTAACAGGACCCTGAAATGTGGAATTTTACATTTCTGGTGGAGGACATTGATGCTTTCTGTAACTAGCATAGATTTTTTATTTCAACTAAAACAATAAAAAAAATCGTGTTGTAAATGTTTGTAAAATCACTGATATTAAAATCTAAACTTCTTCCTGAAAGGAAAATTTCCACATCTGGAACACAAGAGGTCCTGACTTTAGGAGGATGAAAATTACGGACAAGCTGTAAACCAGCCTACTTTCTAAATGGCTTTCTGTGCCTCCAAAATCTGTAGAAGTGATAACATAAGGTATGTAGGACCAGATCTCTGTAAAACTTCAGATTTTCCCAATTATCCTTACCTACTGCCTCCCTTTTCTGTCAGTTTTTTTACTGACATACATTGATTCAACATACCATGTTTAATAAGAATCTTCTGGAATTGCATTTTAAAGTTCATAATAAAATTTATAAAAAAAAAACCAAGCCCCAAAAAAACCCCAACGAAACAAACAAACAATCCAAAACCAAAACCAAACCAAATAAAAATAACCTAAACAAACCAAACCAAAAAAAAAAACCCAAAAAAACAAACAAAAAAAAAAACCAACCAAACAAAACCCAAAACCCAACAAAACCCTAGGAAAAATCTCCCTTTCCAAAAATTTCTGACATGAAATGAGAACCTGACTTAAACTGCATGAAAGTGGTGCATTTTTAAACATTCATTAATGTTTGCCTTCTATAGAAAATAATAAAAACTTGAACCAGGCAGCAATTTCTACACTTAAACTTTCTATAGAAATAAAACACATTTAAAATACCAAAATCCCAATAGTTTAACAAATCAATAACATTATTCCAGGAAAACTGAAAGTTGAGAAAAATATAATGACTTTGCTAAAGACTTATTCATACTACTGCTGTTGACTTTCAATCTGCTGAGGTTTGTTTTGTTGCTATGCTGCTTCTACCTCGTGGCTAAATCAGCTTGGTGACCCAGTTGTATCCATACGTATTAAATGAGCAATAGTGAAATAGATCTGATTTCAGTCGGCTTTCATTTTGTAGCTAAATCCGGCTTTGTCATTTTTTTTCCATTTTTTTTTCTTCCCTGCTGCTTTAGGTTTGGTAATAGGATTTCAGGGTTAATCCCAAGAATAACTGAATCTTGAATAAGGCCAGTTAGAATCTGTATTTGAGCAGTGAGAAGACATTATAAATATTTATCAGAACCCATTTAGAGAATAGCATGAAGGCAATTTGCCAAGTTTTATTCCCACGTAAATTCTCAGTACACAGAAAATCTGAGGTAGTTCAAGCAATAAAGGTTTGTAATTTGACATGAGTGAAAATAATACATGATATCAAAGTTCACCGTTCATATCTTGCTAAAAAATAACTTATTTCTCTTATTCTATGACTTATGTACAGACAGTCTTCAGTACAATCCTACAGATACATGGTAGAGAAGATATAAAAAACTTATTCAAGTACTGAGAAGGAGAACATCTGCATTTGTTAAAGTGTATTTCAAGTAACAATGAAACAGTATTAGGATTATATGCCAATTTGCACTACTGGCATTTGCTGAGATTTAAAATTTATCCCATTTCTTTTCACTGTTAAATATATACGTGTCCATCATACACCAGAATTACCAGAATTCAACAACAATAAAACTGTTAGATCAATACAAAGCTGTTGAAAAAATATTGCAGAATAACATAAGATAAATATTAGAGAAAAGACCAAATACAAAATCAAAGTGTGCTCTCAGTCAGCTTTTTTAACCTTTATAACCAATACTATTATCTGCAGATAAATCACTGCAAAGCTCCCACTAAGTACGCCCAGGATTCATGTTCAGACCATAAAGCAGGGTGCTGCACTGCCAATCCCAGAGTGACAACACAGAACGCCAGTGTAGGCTTAAAGATGAATTTGCTTAGCAGGATGAAATTTATGGTCTTTTTCTGCTGCTGTGGCTAAGTTAGCATGTATTATTTACATGAAATCATGTGTTTCTGACTTCTACTGAAAAATTCAGAACTGTAAACTTCATCATCTCCCAGGGAAAGCTGGCTGATCTAAACGACAACACTGCAGCTCTGCAGCCTGCCTGCCATGGCACTGCTTCCCAGATCCGCTGGGGAAAAGAGCTGCAACAAGGAGAAACTTCCCAGAAAATTTTTTTGTAGACATTTTCTTATTATCACTTGACAGGGAGAATCTTCATTCAGTCAAATTCAACTTGTCTAAAACATGAAGCACACTTGCCAAAAAGATGAATCATGAGAATATATCAAACTGGAAGGGATCCATAAGGACCATCAAGTCTAACTCTCTGCTCCATGCAGGACTACCAAACACTAAACCACAGGACTAAGAGCATTGTCTAGACACTCCTTGAACTCTGACAGGCTTGGAGTAATGACCAATTCCCAGGGGAGCCTGTTCCAGTGCCAGACCACCCTCCCAGCGAAGAACCTTTTCCTAATATCCACACTGAACTTCCCTGACATTCCTCAAGTCCCCTCACTGGTCATCCGAGAGAAAATTTTAAGTATTAAACTGTTACCTGTAGATTCTCCTGATATGTGAGGGTATGAATGTTTAATTGGTGCAAGAAGTTACAAGACAGACACACATTTTAGCATTTTAGCATCAGCTCACAAGGCAGAGGGACAGTAGGGGGCTGCAGCATCACCTCTGCATTCTCACATCTGGACTCCCTTGTGCCTGCTCCCCTTTAAGGGCAGAGCACTGTGCCTGGCTGGGCAGGTCCCTGGAGTTCCAGGGCAGTGAGGAGGCTGCAGCAGCACAGTGCTGACAGGGGAAATGCTGCTGAGGCAGGCAGTGAGAGACAGGGGGGAAAAGCGTGAGTCTTGAAAGTGTGAGACCTGAGAACTCCATCAGTATTTCATTCATGCTTTGCCTAAGTCAGGAGATCCTTTAGATACCAAACCAAGACACTGCCACACAAAATTATTGCCTAACAAATAGATGACTGGTATAGAAAGTATGATTTAAAAGGCAGATCACAGAACAAACAGCCTCCACCTTGTCTCAAAACTTCAGGACAGCCTGCATTTTCTTCTTTTTTCACTAACATGGTGAGTCATCTTTCTCCAGAAGAATCATTAGAACCAGCCCAGCCTCTTCTGAACTGGTAAGGAATGAGTTTATTGTTCAAGAAACCATTCTGCCACACAAATTTTTAATGATATTGTCACAATGCTTCCTGATAATAGTTTTCTAGTTGGAAAGCTGACTCAGAAATGCATTTTTGGTCCAGCATCTGACATGCCATAAAACATCCCAAGATCAATGATATGTCTGACAAAGCAGGGGTCTCTTCAGTAAGATTTGTGGTTTGCTGAAAATTAAGAAACTGGAAGGATGCAACAGATTTATTAGCCAGTGGAACCATGAGGTAGAGTTATCAAATAATTTTATATACCACTAAACTACACATTTTAAATACTACTTTTTATATACTACTTTTTATACACTACTCATTTTAAATACTACTAATGTACTAGAGAGCTCAGATTTATTCTGGAAATCACAGACCCCCATGCCATGTGTTGTTAGAAATCTTACTCCCTGACATTTGACAGCTATAAGAGGAGACAATAAAAATGTGTATTGATGCCCAAAGCAATCCCTCAAAGTAGGAACGGAGGTGACTTTTCTAGTCATCTGGAGCTGTCAGCTATATGGTACAGTAATAAATGTACAGTTTCCAGCAACATTCCTGCTCCTGACATCCTAATGTAGAATCTAAACTTCTAATTTCCACTCCCCTTGGCTCTTCATGCACTCAAGCAAACTATTCCCAAGAATTAATGCTTTGTGACAGATAAAAAATGAAACAGATCATGTTTTTATATTTGTACTATTCCTTTTCCAAATCTTTCCATGTTTTTTTTTTTTTACTGTCTTATATCCATTTTGAACATTTTCCTTCCACAGCAAGCTAAAGTTACAGTTAACACTGTAAAGAGCATTTCAGGTTTGCACAGGATTTAGTATGGAATATTTAAGAGAAGAACCCTTAAATAGAGTAAGGAGACTAATTTAGTTGGTTTGGAGATTAAAAAGTTGTGTAAAACAGAGGTGCTGGTCCTAGAGATCTCTAATAGTGAAACTCATATGTGTGCTCACATGAATGTTTTACATTTGTTTGTGTTACCTGTGGAGACATACATATATATACATATGTGTGTGTGTGTGTGATATATAGGTATATAGATATATATATATGTGTGTGTGTGTGATATATAGGTATATAGATACATATATATATATGTGTGTGTGTGTATACACATATATTTATGTATTATGTGTATATACACGTGCTCCATGTGTATTGGGACAGTTGGGAAGACATTGGGTAGGATACATGGCACACAGTTTTGCAGGTAAAATAATAGATGCATAAACAAATAAATTCCAGGGTTCAGATGTCTTGTGTATTAGTTTGTAATTCTAAAAGAAGAATAAAGCTTCTAAAGGTTTGTCAAGTTTCTTTGTAGCTATGTAAGGCTCAGTTTAAATGAGAAATTAAGAGAAAAAAACTGTTGAAACACATTCTTTCTTTCTAAATCCTGTAGCAATATCTCAGATATGTCCAGATGGTCTTTGAATATAAACATGAGTAGCTTCTGTGTGGGATCTGTCTGGCTGTAGTTTTACAAAGGCTTTGTAGCTTGTGCACAGTTCAGAGGTGAATGTGGCAACTTGGCTTCTGGAGACGGTCCTGGTCTGAGCTGTAATTCTCAGAGAGAAAAAAACTGACATGGATTTTATGTTATATTGTTTTTTTAAACACTGACATTACTATTTTAAGACAGATATTCCAGAAGAAGCACAAGCAAGTACCACAAGGAATATTATCACTGGGATGGAAAAGTAACACTTCATCTTCACCTCTCTGTCACAGACTAGTTTGTATTTGTCTGCTTTGTGTAAGCACTTGCCATTTGGTCTTGTTGCACAGACAGTATTGTAGGGTTTGTTAAAATGAAGTTAACAAAAAATTTTTACTTACACTAAGGATAAGGGAAAGCCTAACTACTG
Organism: Setophaga petechia; assembly: GCA_024362935.1. Taxonomy (NCBI): domain Eukaryota; kingdom Metazoa; phylum Chordata; class Aves; order Passeriformes; family Parulidae; genus Setophaga; species Setophaga petechia. The sequence continues at coordinate 12,489,649 of JANCRA010000012.1, forward strand.
AATGTGTCTTTTGTTAGACAGACATGGAAAAACTGTGAAGTAGACAGAGAAAAGAAAAAAGGAATTGATATGTATTTCCTGTTTGCAATAATTAAAGCTTTGCAATATTTACTATTTTGAATATTTGTACCACACAAGGGTCATGAAGTACTTGCCAGTCCATTAATAACTAGGGTGGATGATGAACAACTACCTGGGAAAAACATTTAAGTTGGCAGGACAAAACAAAGACAAAAAACCCAAAAAAAAGAAAAAACAACCAACCAAAATCTTTACATATTCGTGATTTCAGGCTAAAAGGGACAATGGGACACTCCAATCTGACCTCTTGCATACTGTCTCACCACCCACCTACCACTGGTCATTAAAATTCCCTTGGCTCCTTCTGCAATAAACCATAACAAACACATTTAGTGGTAGATGTTTGCTTAAAGTGCATCTTCCAGAAAGTCATTAAATATTGATATGAAGACAACAAGAATCTTTCCTTGGAATTTTAAATGTGTTTTAACTGGTTATATGCCATTCAAATTTATTTGGTTTCCACTCATGCTTTTTGAAGTGTTTTTACCTGACAGGTTTGAGAACCTATAGATAAAAGAGTTTCCCCAGCAACAGCACTCCTCATCTGTCATGACATCAGACATTCAATTATTTATTTCTGTACCCCAGAACAACCAAAAAAGAGCTCAAATTCTGTGAGTCTGCACTTAGGTGTGTGAGAAGATGCTTTCTAGAGCCAAGCAATCACCTGTAAAATACCTTCAGTCCTCAGTCCTCACCTACAATATTTTTAGTAATATCTGCACCAATCATTTTTTGTGTTAAATAACTGATATGTTCCACATATATGTAACAGTATTCAGCACCAACAAAGAAGTCATACAGTTAAAATCTGAGTTCAAACACTTAAAATTTGCCTTCCAGGAGACAATGAACCACCAATCCATACATTATTTAGACAAAAAGTTGTCTCTAGCCATGCCACTGAAGCTGCACAAGCATTTCTAGTTCATCATGTCAGATGAAGACTGCAAGAAGCTCGAGTCCTAGCAGTCCTTCACTTTTTCTTTTTTTTTTGACAAAAAACACTGTACTTTGCTTTCCTGAGGATCAGGGTCCCACTGAAGCCAATCTCATTTCAAAAAAGTCAGCTAAGATAATACTCCCCCAACCCTAATCTTCCTCTCAAATCCAGCCCTAGAAACTTTCCCCCTGAAAAACTTCTAACAGATCTTCACTGACTCATTTCTTGACTTTCCTTTTAGAGAGATGGTAAAAAAAACCATAATTCTACAAGCAGATAAATATTCCATGACACTGTTTATACTACTGTAATTCCTGCTGGTAAAAATAAATCTCTTTCCAACTTCTTAATAATCCCTTGCTTTCCATAATTTCCAAATTTTCTCCAATTTTATTTGCAGAATACTCACCTTCATTACATTTGCTCAACCTGTCCTCCAGATATATTTCCCCTACATTTATTTCCATAGATACATAGCCTTTCTCTACCTGTAGTTATTAACAAGGTAGAAATTGAATACTAGATTTTGATCATAACTTCTCTATAACTTCTCTAAGCTTTTTTTAACCCTGCACCTACAGCACTTATTAAATATACCTGTATAAAAAAAAAAAAAAAAAACCAAAAAAACCCCAAAAAAACCTCCTGCATTTAATTCACTTGCTCCTTGGAAATAGAAGATGCAAGATAATGACCCACCATTAAGGAATGCTAATGATTTTCCATTAAGGAACATTGCTACCAAGATGTGTTTATCTGCAGCTATTATTGCTCCCCTTTTCTTGAAGATGAACCATTCAATTTAAGAGAAACTGAAAGGTCAGTCAGATGGATTGCTGTTAAGAGAATCAGGAGGCCCAACACTCAGACCTAAACTTGCCTTTCTACCACTTTTCAGTGACTAGTAAAAAACACCAAATCATGTCCCTTGACAAAAAAAAAAAAACAAAAAAAACAAAAAACAAAACAAAAAACAAAAAACAAATTACAGGTATTTGTTTACTGCCTCACACAGCTATGATGATGAGGATCCTGTACACTTAATTGCAGCTAATGTGATTTATTACCTGAAATGCTTCAGGATTAAATCACTTAGAGAGGCTCTTATGCAGACATATTTATTGTAGAGGGAATCTGATTGTCTGTCTAGATTTTTATTTGTCAAATAATGAAAAAGATGGCAGGCATCTTCATATTTTCTCCTTAGTATTGTCCATTAAGGAAAATGAGAAATAAAGAACCAAAGTACATTGGCAGAACCCTTTATACAGGAATCCTCATTTCCTCTAGATCCACCAACAGAAATACTTCAGTTCCACTGATGCCATGATCATGTTTAATTTCTCCCTCAAGTAGTGATGTTGTTTGAAAAAATTAAGCACTACTAAACTTTTCTGGTTCAAAATTTAAGAACACAGAAAAAAACCCTGTTATACCATTTGAATTTGCAATTTAATTTCACGTCTACTAAAAATGTTACATTGAAATAATAAAGGAAACAAAGTTTAAGCTATTTTTAAATAACATTCTTCAAGTTTTTGCCAACAGAACAGAAGTGCAGTCCTACAAAGCTAAGATTTCTAGCAAAGATTGTATAATTATGACAGGCTCCCTGGTAGTAGAATCTACCATCCTCTTCCCTCCACTAGGACTTCAGGCTAAAGTTTTCAACCATGGCATGTTATTTTATTTTTATAATAAACTTAAGAAAGTAGTTCCCAGAAGGAAGGAACATCTCCCTGTATTTAAGATAATATAGGTGCACTATGAACTGCAGAATACAGGAAGGATCATGTAGCAGAAAAGGAAAGGAGCCCTCTGACATATTGAAAACACTTTTAAAAAACTTCCTTTTCCCTCTGTTAGCATATTTAAACATTTTAATTAGTGAGGTGTAAATATTTTACCAGCTTAGCAGTAAGAGAGACAAAGTAAACAGGTTTGCAAACAATGAGCTGTGCAATTACATGAAAAACTTCTATTAAAAATCAGTGGGGAAAGAAATGCATCATACACAGATTTTTTTTTTTTTTAATCCTCAACAATAATTTCATAGGCTGGATGCAAACTTTATTCTATGAAATCAACTCATGTAGAAATCATCTTCCCTCTGAGTTTACTCAATGTGCAGAACTGCACAAGAGCAGGAGATGAGTTTTCAATTTTCCCAGAATATGATTCTGTTCTATCTCATATGCTCTTGACATTTGATTTCCAGTTCCTAAGCAGTAAATACTAGTTTGGATTTTTACAAAGGCTAAGTGAATTTAAAAAGTACAGCAGCTCCTGACCTTTAACACATCTGTTGCTGTAAGGGAGGTTTCTCCTTTGTGTGGTTTTCTGCATCTCTGCAGATTTGAAATCCATTTCTCCTGCACACTACCCACAATCACAAACAAATTACATCTCTGTGTCAACATCTGAAACCAAGTCACTAAATCACGACGTGCTGGGATGGAATTGCTGCCCCCACCATCTACTGCTCGCTGCTATCAAAGCCTCTAACCGGATTAGTGGGAAAACAGCTGTATCACTCATCCATTTAAGCCCTTGAAAACAGCAGGTTTTCTCCCTGCAACAAAGCACAGCACTTCAGATAAGGAACATGCAAATCCCAAAGGAAACCATGATATATTAACCCCTGGCTATCTTTTTACAACCCAACAGTTCATTCAACCTTTCTTTCCCTGGAAATAAAGGCAGGAATGTCACAGAGATATTTTATGAAAATTCCCTTTGCCAGGATCTCTTCTCCTGGGAAGATGAGAAGCCTCAAGTTCTCCATGTTTTGCTGCTTTGGAATATGATTTGGAGAATTGTTTACCCAGCATGTGAATTGTTTTAATTTAATGACCAATCACAGCCACCTGTGCCAGACTCTGAGTCTGTCACGGGTTTTTATTATCATCCTTGTTTTAGCCTTCTGTCTGTATCCTTTCTCTTTCTATAGTATATTTTTAGTATATAATATAATATCATATCATAATAATATCATATCATCATATCATATCATAATACATCAGCCTTCTGAGAACTTGGAGTCCAATTCTCATCTCTCACCTAATCCTGGGGACCTCATAACACCACACAGGAACTACATTTTTTCAGTAGAACGAATGTTTTTAGCATATCTATTTTTAAGCCTTTTTTCCCTAGGATTTCCTCATGAACAAGGCACAGTTCATTAAATCATCCTGTCACTTTTAAGAAGTGATTGACATGAGCTTAAATCCATGTCTTTCAGTTGTGGGTATGAATCATCATGCATATGGGCTTTGTGGGACAACATCTTGGCAGAGGTTAGCAGTGAAACAGCTCTCTAGTTAACTCAAAACCCCAGACCAAAGGCTCCATGGTTATTAAAGCTAACAAGCCATAAAACAACTGTCACATTTTAAGCCAAAAGATCCATGAGGGAAAGAAAATTGTGGGTAACTTCTAGTTAGTGTTAGTGTTCATGTATCCATATGCTAAGGCTGTATAAATTTAACATTTTCACCTAACTTTTTGGACGTTTTGATTAGCCTATGTCTTATACTGGGATGCCACAGCAGAAAATGCTGTTTAACAAAACCATGCAATATATTGAACAATTTAAAAAAAAATTGAATAAATCTGCATTTATTTCACCTAAAACAAAATGTTTAAGTTGTTTTTTGCCTGTTGAGTTTACTAAGAAAGTACTGGAGTTGGACTTTAGATAGCCCTACTCCATTATGGAATATTTTGCCAATCAAGATGATAGAATCATGGAATCATTTAGGTTGAAAAAGACTTGGAAGATTATCTAGTCCACCTGCTAAACCGATTCTGCCAAATCTTTAAAAACCAAAAAAAAAATCATTAAAAAAACAATCTTCAAAGACCAAACTTTTGTGTTCACTTTTCTCACATATAGAATGCCTTATAGTAGTACAACCATTTGTTTCCTATCTATAGCTTATTATTTCCTGCCTATTAGAGAAATAAATTACATATATGTTATAAATCCTCCACCACAATTTCATTCATAAACCATCTAAATGCATAAAAATATAGGTTATAGCAATACAATTATAACACTGAAAAGTTTTAATTAGGACGATTTTTAAATTACAGGAGAACAACATCAAATAGTATTTTTTGAAAGATTTAGGGATGCCATGTTCTATTATGCACATTTCTGTGATTGCTGCCCTCCACTGATGATGAAAACAACATGAGCAAAATGCCATTTTTGATTCTGCAATCAAATTTCTGATGTGAACCTCTAAAGTTAATTCAAAGGGAAAAAGTGGCCCCCATATATTGTAAATAACAAATCCCTGAGGAAATATACTGTAGAAAATAGTGAGGGTTCCTGGTCCTTTTTTTGACACAAATCCCAACCTTGAGGCCTCATTAGAATAATAGTGACCCTTAGCTAATAAACTACTCACAGCCTAAGGAAGGCTTAGCATTTAGCTACATTCTTTCTGGTCATCTTGGAGCAAATGTAACAAAAGAGTTTGGAAATATGTGTAAATCAAGAGGTAGTAGGGGTCCAGATTTTCCAGCAGTGAAAGCTGGCACAGCTCTGCTGAACATAGTAATCCATTTCCATCAGTTTACATTACAAGCTTCTTTTTTTTATAAATTGGTGAAATTAAGAAAGTTTCAACTCCCCAATACCATTACAGAGAAGCTTATTTCCTTTAATAACAATAATTTTAAAAAATCAGGATTTGTTTTTTGGGGTTTTTTTCACTGCAATTCAGAATTGCAAGGAAAATGGTCTTATCCACTATTAGAAACTTTAACAAATGAAATACCATTGAGAATAAACACTGCTCCTTGCAGAAAGTTTTAGCTAAACTGTCAGAAAACCACACAGTTTTAAAAAAGATTTCTTTCAGTTATATTTTGTGTCTTTCTGCTTCAGGCTGACTACAACATGAATCTGCAAGTTAAAAATTATCTCCAAAATCATTCCAGTTCCTCATCATTGAGGCTGTCTCTTGTTATTAAGAATATGCCAGTGTTCTCATCTTAAATTCATAGAATCAAAACTCTACAGTTGAATAGCATAATAAAAAAAAAAAAAAAATTAAAAAGTTTTTCTCAAGGCTAGAACATGACAACCAAGGTATTCTCCTGAAAATGGAAAATTTCCCATGCCTTCTTCATAGATTCTTCCCTCTATTTTATTATTTATTATGAGAAAAAATGTTTTGCCATCCATCAAATGGCGAAGAACTATAAAACTTTTCATAAACATTTCTTGGGTAGGTCAGATAAATGGCTCCAAATCTTCTGCCATTATGCATCAAACAACATGAACAATCCAAATATCTTCTGTGTAAAAAATCTGGGAAGCAGCAATTATTTAAAGAGAATTTGCATACACCAATCTAATGGGAGAGGCTTTATACAAACAATAGAATAATATTGGAAAGGAGAATTTGGCTATGCAGGAGTTTATTTAAATAACTTTTTCCCTTCACTCAAATGTACATGCAATATCAAATTTAGGACATTTATTTTTTTATATAAGAAAACAAATACAATATAATTTAAGTCTCTTTGCAGCTTAACATTGAAGTATCTCAAATCTGGTATTAAAAACTGTTTGCTTTTTGCTTTGTTGACAACGCAAATTTTGTGGAAAGAACAGATACTCACTGAAACTACATTCACAAAGTCATCATCAGACAAGGTCTCCAACATCTCAATGACCGACGTGCGGATCAGCTTCAGTGTCAACCCACTGACACTCCCACTCCTAAAAAAATTCACAGTGGAAATGTTGAATTCATCAACTAGTGTGTAACATAAAAAGAAAACACACAGCACCTGCTTTAACATTAAAATTTTCAATTTTATAATAAATAGATAAAATTTATTCCTGAATTTTTCAACTCATCATTAGTGTTATTAAACTATTCATAATTTTTAAAGTCCAAAACTGGCATACAAAGCCCCAGTCCTGTGCCTCAGATGACATCACAATGCTACATCCTTTACTCATTTCCTTTTCAAGAAATCTGAGTTTAACACCTTCAACCAATGCATTATCTAAACATTTTATAGTCCTACACTCAGATATACAGCTCTGGATTTCCAGAGATGCCAATGACAGCTTCTTTGATTCAAGGCTAAACCTAAGCTGAAGTGAAGAAATAACAAATGTTGATAAAACTCACTGCTGATATGAAAGCACTTCACCACGTGTGAAAGCATTAAATGCAAATTCTGTGCCTGAGAACCTTTTCAGCATAAAGCAATCTGACACATCAGGTTCAATGCTCTCTTCAGTCCCTCAAATTTGCCTACACCACAGAAGCCTTGCTGAAGCAGACAGCAAGTTTTTATGCATTTCTTTGCCTGCTTTCTAGCAATTCTTTATAGTAACTGAACTTGGCAATTTTTAAATCTGTATTGTAAAACACACAAAGTCCACATACATTCTTATCTGTCAGGTGCATTAAATCATTGTCACATCTATTGTAACGCTTCTAGTCATTTGTTTTTAGGTTTGTGCTTTACAACAAAACTTGGCACACACATGAGAAATATTCACTTGATTGCTGCAGTAATTAATAAGTTGGAAACAGAAAAATATTGAAGTGATTTAAACAAACATTTCCTTGCCTCGAGTTTAAATAACTTTCATGTTTAGTTTAGGCTTTTTGGAACTATTTTCTATTACATGTTTATTTTGCTCATGCCAAGATTTTTGAAGCTTGCATACAAGACCCCTTAATTCCCTCTCAGTTTTTCAGCATACAGAGATTTTTTTCAATGTACCAAAGTACTTTTACCCCACTAATGTCAATATTCAGACATTTAACACTCACGCATCCACTAAAATAAGCATGTCCTTGGGAGATGCTGCTCCTTGGATATACCTGAAATAAAGAAATGGCATGAATCACACAAATTTGCATAAACATTTTTTGTGTGTGATGGAAGACACTCTGGGATCTCCAAACACAAAGCAGCTGAACCAACAACATCCTCCTGTTGTAGCTAGTGCAGCAAAACCCATGTGTTGTTTTTTAACCCATGTTTGTGTTATTTCCTCTCTTGCTGTGTCTCCAAGGTAAATCTAAGTCTAAACCACATTAGGGTAGGCTGGACATGGGATATACTAATCAAAATTCACTGTTTTCACACAACTGAAAAACAGGAAGGCTGTTTCACAGCTACAGATCTTGATGACAAATGAATTATTACTCAGTCCAGCTTAGGCAAAAATAGTCCTTTAGAAAGAAAATATGTCTGACTAGATCCAAGTATCAATGTGCTTTATGTCTTGAGAGGCTTGCATTAAAAAATCATTAGAAGTAATTCCACCTCTCTCCTGTCTTTTACACATCTAGTAATTTTACTGCTGTTCTAAACCACTGAGGCATATTTTTAAGTATTTGGAAAAATCTAGAAGAAATGTTCAGTCTAATATTCGGGATTATAATTGATTTTGACACAAAATCAGTTTTTAACTGTCTTACACCCATCTGATAGTTATCCTTCTATGAAAAGTCTATGGAATCCAATAGTACAACAACTATAGTGGATATTGCATAACAAGGAGTATAATTTGAAACTTTTTTATTTAGAAAAACTAACAAGAAAAAGAAAATAATATCTAAAATAAGTACCATTACAAACATGCAGAAAAATTTTTGAATAATATCTAGAGAGTAAGTGATGTAAATATGTATATCTACTAAACCTTTAAAAAGAAAGCTTACCATGGTCTTCTGCGTACATCATACAGATCAATTTTGTTAGGAGTTCGACTTTTATCTACCCATGGGGAAGCTAAAAAGAAAAAAAAAAAAATGTATGGAATAATATAAAACTTTATCTCAAGTATTTTAATTACAACAATGTCAGGAATCAGTATCGCAGACTTTGCACTCTATAAATATCAACATTTCATATGAATTAAAAAGAGTCTGTATTTGTTTTATATCTTGTTGAAATATCTAGACATCCTTATACACTTTACCACACAACAAAATGCAATAAAACTATATATACATGTATGTGGGTATGTAAATTAAAATGTATAGGTATAGGTATATGTATGGCCAAGTGTGCTGAAGAAACAGGTACTGAAACCAAAAATTCAACTAAAAAACTTCAGATAATGAAACAACTTTTTTAATAACAATTTATTTAATTAAAAAAATTGATTATGGCTGTGTATAATACTGGTATCTCAGTAATGAGACTAAATTATTGTTCACTGACTCAAGAGCTTTACCTAAAAATGCTCATTGGAAAATGAACATGAAAATAGCATATTCTCAGGAAAAAAAAAAAAAAAAAAAAAAAAAGAGATGTAAATATTTATGTCTCTGTAAAGAAAATGCTAAAAATGATGACCTTTTTCAAGTGTTTAATCTAGGCTTTATCATAATTTTCATCAAGGGTAGGAATTATTTCCTTACTGGAAAGTAAAATGACCCTCTCAAAACCATGTGACAGCTTAACGAACACAAATAAAAATGTGAAAAGCTACAGGGAATGAGATAATGTTCCACAATTTGTTCTCTCACGGTGTGCCAAAAGCCTTGGGGGTGCTATTTCCTGACATCAATCATTTTCCTGTCTAGGAAATAAAGGAAGATATAGGCAGCTCCAAGATTCTTCCTGAAAAATAATATACCTAAGACAAAATGGGAGATTTATATCTTCACCCATGAATATAAAAGAAGCCATCAGCTTTGAGCAGATGCCTATTTTGGATTTTAGAAAATGAATCATTTCCTAAGAGACCAAACCATGATCTGGCCTATCACTTACTGGAAGCTTTAAGCTGACTGTAGCCCACATTTAGCAGTGCACATTTAGCAGCCACAGAGAACACTGCGTATTGTTGCACACCAGAACCTCAAAATCTACACCAGTATTGTCTATGATTTCAGACTAGAGCACCCATCCTTTGGGACCTGACAGGATAAAAGTATTTGAATTTTTCAGAAAGGAGAGAATTTAATTTTTTGAGATGGATAAATGTTAAAATTCTAACTTAAGTATCGTTATTTAGACATGCACAAGTTAAATTCACCAGTATTTTATGAGCCTACAAAGTTAGCACAGGTTCAGTGATGGATTTTTTTTTTTGTCTCTGTCCAGGCTATCCTTTCCATAGAAATTCCATCTGAAAAACCATCTTTCAGATACGTTCCCTGAGACTTGCAAAATCTTCATGAAATGTTTTCATTTCAGTTTTTATTATGAGTGCTTTAGGTAAAATATCAAAAATAAATCAAGATATCTTTGCCAAAACCTCCAGTCATTTCAGTTACATCCAGTAAAAAGTCTGTGCCTGACCAAATACGTCCCTCTTAATTGACACATATCTTGGACAGCCTTCATAAATGGAGAATTATCTCAGTTTATGATCTGGATTTATTTCAAAGCAACAGAGAAAATTCAATTTACACTGGTAATGTTATTTTATTTCACACGAAAGATAAGTTCAACTCCTTAAGTGCATTCTGTAAAGCAGAAGGATGAGGGTTCAATGAGAATTTGAAGGCAGGAGCTGAAGAAGGGCATTTCCAACATCATCTTCATATACTACTGTGACAGCAAATGCTGACAGAGGTAGTCATTTAAAACTGAACAAATGTTCTACAGGCAGAATGACAAAATGGCCCTTTAGCTAACATAAATTATCTACTGAAAACCATCACAGGAACATTTAGCTAGAATCCATCAGATATCACAATCTTCACATCTTACTTTAAACTACAGGGTAATTTTTCTAAGTCTAAACCAACATTTATAGAAATATGGGTTAAGATTTCATTTTAGTTGTGCAGTAGAAGACCATGAGAAATAATTCAGATACTTTTTTCTGCAAAACTTGAGAGCTACAAATAAATTTTAATTAACCTCAGAGAGGTAAGCACATCCCATCCTTAAGGCCAACACCAGTGGTCTCAACAAAGCCCTTCAGAACCAGGGCCTTTAGACCAAACAGCATGTGGCAAATCTTTCAGAAACATGAAGAGGCAAAATTTATACTGATTTAAACACCTAATAGCAAAATCTGAAATACCTGAAACTTTTAAAAATACCTAGTATTTTTAAAAGGACCAAATAATTGTATGACAGCACTTGAGGGATATTTAACTGGAATAACAATCTCAACACATTTAAAAAATTATTTTCTTTGGTTTTCTTTTTAAATATGGAGAAGATTCTCAAAACTTCTGGTTGAGACAGTAAAATGAAGGATGTGAAGACAATTTTTTCCAAACTGATCTACAGCAGAAGTCCTTTGGTAAAACCTTGAGCTGCTAAACCTGGACTCAGTTCTACCACAGCTGTTCAGTAATAGCCTGGATTGCAGTGAGGCCCAAACTGTCTCTTTTTGAATCCATCTATATTAGCAGGTTAAAAAGAACAGTGGAAAGGAAGCCATTCATGAGAACTAAGCTATAAACTCTAATAACAATATAGATACACACAAAATAAATTGAGCAGAAGCCACTCAGCACACTACTTACAGCCTATCTGCTCCTTCTCTCATGGAGATTTAATGAGATTTTGAATGGTAGCACAGCTTTTGTTTTGGGTAGATAGGCACAGAGGTGAGCACAACAACTAAATTCTACTTTTTGCTCATTAGCATGGCTCTGGCAGTGCACACAGTCCTGGAATGACTGTCAGCAGCTTCAGGGAGATCTGGAGAAGGTTTTTAAAAACATTATTTATTACAATGCTGTTAAACCACTATTTCCTGTGCCACAGGTCAATAAGCTTTGTTTTCCTAATAAATATATTATTTTCTTTCCAGAAAAAATACAATAAGTTTCTACATCCTTAAGTTTCAATGACTGCACGATTTATCACAGGATATTAATGGCTGCTGGGTCACACACTAATTAAGATATATAATGTATAATGAGAAAACTTGTTCTATTGATCTTTCTGATGGCTTCTGCAACAATTTACATAATCTAGGAGAAAGTCTTTGCAAATCTCTGGCTCTGCACAACATAAATAAGGACTCAGCCCTTAGTATCTTAAAATTCATTCACAGCAAAGAAGTGCTGAGTTCCCTCTCCAAGAATGAACATGACTAAATTACCCATTCCTCCTAGTCTCTATCTGGAATAACACTTTTAATTTGAGATGGCTTTGAATGGCCTGAAATGTGTTCACTGGTTTTAGTAACATTCTGAGTAATTATGGATATTGTCGAAATTGTTTTTAGTAAGAAACTGAAATTCCCTTATGATATTTGATCTCCAGTGATCAATTTTAACTTAACCTGATTTAATATTTTTAAAGCAACTTTTAAAAAGATGATTAATACTTTATATGCAAAAGATGCAAATATGCATTAATAATTATACAGGAAATAATTAGAAGGGATGGAGACAAGTGAAAGAGATGTGTTGCTTTTTTGGTCCATATACAGAAAACACTATAAAGTCATTTGGGGAAACTGGCTTATATCTTACTGAAAAAGGTATTATGTGGTCTAAAATAAAAGCAAAATGAAAACCACAAAAACATTATTACACTTTTCCATCAAAAACTTAAATTGATCAAATATTTTCAGATTTACAGTATTGCTTATATAACCTATTGTTCAATACATTTTGAGAAGGTTGTTTGGAACCTGGTTCACCAATATCTTCAAGAAATCAGCCTCACCCCAGTTCATTGCTGCATAAGAGCATCTTTGAGCTATATCAACACTCCACAGTTCTCTGGTGCACACATCAGGCTTTACTCATGCTCCCTTTTGATGATTTTCCTGTTTGGCATGGGGATACTTTGATACTTTATAAATTATTCATAGATTTGATATCCCTCCCACTTCTGTTTGCATTATTGAGATACAAGGACTGGATATCATTCAAACAAGAGCAAGCCATGTTTTTCTGTTATTTCTGCACATTTAGAGTAGAAATCCTCAGGTTTGTTGGTTACAAGCAGAACCAATTAATGCACTATTGTGTCTGTCACAGGGTAGAGCCTAAATGAAAATATTTCTTAGGAAAGGAAGACCTTGGCTACAACCTCCCATTTTGAATTCATGAGATTATTCCAGAGGCATAGGTGAGTGTCATGAGAGAAAATCTCCTGAAAGTTCTACCCTGTTCTACTGGCTAGGTATGCATGTGCAAGAACAGAGAGGCAGAGATGAATTATTAACAGCTTTACATCCCTCTACATTAATAACACACTTGAGAAAAGAGGGTAAAAGATGCTATTAAGTTTAGTGAACTTATGTGAAAAAGCCTGAATTCAGATATGTGATAGCCCAGACTATTTGAGAAATCTGATACACTTCAATTTTCTACTCAGAAAGAGGTAATTTGAATTTCAGTGTAGCAGCAACACTTTTAAGAAATTCCATAGCTGTTTGTCAGTAAAAGGTGAGACATGGTAACTAAAAATAAGAAAAAATCATAACTTTAAAAGCCCCTAACATTAATAATCATAAAGTGTTTTCAACTGCTATAATTAGTATTCAGGATATCTGTACCATAATAATGCCTTGGATTAATTCTGGTTTGTACCATCCTCCCAAAAGAGAGATTGTTACTGACCAGCTCTGTGCTACCACACCAGATGTTCAGTCAGGACTGAATGCAGCCATTCCCTTGTGATTTTCTTTTCTCAGTGACTGAAATTGCTAAAACCTTAAAATGTGTTCAGGTAAAATCTATCTAAGTTATGCAGGTCTGTGCAATACCTTCTGTAACAATATAGAAAAGAGAGGATAATAATGTTGAAGTTTTTTAGAATGTATTAACTCAGGTGACAATGGGTGATTATGTTATCAGCAATACTGCACTCAGTTTTATCACAAATCAGTTAAGCAATGATTTGATATGGGAATTGTCCATCCACAAACAAATCTATTGATTTTTGATCCCTATGTACCAAAAAATCCAAGAGCGATTAGAATGTGCAATACCTGCTGCAGTCTGCCACTTCAAATGAACCTCCTTCTCTTATTTCAGAGGCAAACATTTCTCTTTCTGCATCCATAAACTGAATTTCACCCTAAATGTGTTGCTTGCATTAGTTTCACCTGGACTAGTGACCGTGTCCCCAGAGAGGGCTGGGTATCAGAACTTGACAAGAAGCAGCAACAAGCTGTTTTGTTGGCTGTGTAATGCTTTTATGTTTTCCCCTATAAAAGCACATTCTGGAGATTTAAATCTGTATCATAAAGACACAAAGATGGCATGAATTTCAGCATGAAGGCATGGTGACCTGCAGTATGTAATTTCATGAACTCACTAGAAATAGCAGGTTATCCTGTAACTCGGTGGATCTGCCTGTGTAACTGCAAATTTCAGCACATCAGTTTTGAAAAATGAGCCATATGTAAGATTTTTCAAATCATGAAACGAGGCTGTAGTGAGGTGGATGCCAATCTCTTCTCTCAAGTAACAAGGGACCAGGATGAGAGGAAACAGCCTCAAGTTGTGCCAGGGGAGATTTAGATGGGATATTAGTAAATATTTCTTGCCAGAAAGGGTTGTGAAGCATTGATATATGCAGTGCAGGGAAGTGGCTTCCATCATCCCTGGAAGTTAAAAAAAAAAATATGTGGATGTGGCATTTGAGGACATGTTTTAGTGGTAAAGGTGGTGGTGGTGCTGGGCTGATGGCTACACTTGATGATTGTAAAGGCATTTTCCACCAAAAATTCTATGAGGAGTATGGTTAGATCCAAATCATGTCAGTTCCTGTTCCTCTCTCCCAGATTTCAAAGAAAAAAAGAAAAAAAAAAAAAAAAAAAAGAACACTCAAAGAGGGTTATTTCTATGAAAAAGCAGAGGTATCTGCCTCACACACACTAATTGCCCTAACTGATAATTTATAAGCTGCATTACCAGGAAAGTGTTTGTTGTTTTATTTTGTTTGTCTACTTTAAAGGCTCCTTTAAATGTTGAGCTGTTAACAGGAACTAACAGCTATAAAATATAAAACCTTTTGCAAAAAAATTTAAAAAAAGTGACATTCTCAGTTTTGCAAGGCTTTTGATTCATTTTCTATGGATTTTTTAGGCTTTCCAGTCTCTCAGTACCTGCTTCAGTAATTACTTTCTCTGGAGAGTTCAATATCATGGCCACAACACTATTGCTTGCCATTAATTGCTAACACAAGAGCAGCTGTGCACAGCAAGTTCTTCATTTTGAGAGATATAATTTTATTTTATTAGAAATTGATTTTTAAAGCTCTTCTATTATTAATTTGTCTAAACAGGGAATGCTCTAGTAGCTAAGTGAAACTTGATTCACTAACATCTGGAAACAGGTTAAGGGTTGGTTTTCAGGGGTTTTTAGGATTTTTTTTAATTTTTTTTCTGGTTGGTTGTTTTTTTTAATGAAGGATAAGAGCTAATCCTTACTCAGATAGCTCTGTTCTATCTATATTTTTAATCCCAAATTTTGAAGACTTTAGGGACAAGATTATTTTTCTGGAAAATCATCAATGAAGTGCTGCTTTCTTTGAGTTTTTCCATTTAATACCTCATAAGCTCAAATTCCATAGGAGTACCCTAGTAAAATACTAGTATGAGCAATGCAAAGAGATTTTCTTCTAATTAATTAAAATCTTTATCATATTATACCTACTTATTACATAAATAAACAAAGGAAGACTAAGTAGAAGGCAAGTCTATGGTAAAGAAAGGGAAGAATGCAACAGTTCTTTTCACTGTACTCTTCAGTACTGATATGACAAACATCCAGAGGAGATTACCAGACCTGCTGATATTTAAACTGAATTTAAATATGAGTTAACATAAATGCACACTCAATACTAGAAAAAACATTGCTATGCATACCCCTGGCTTGAATACCTAACCTTCAGAGGATCACTGAAGAAGCCATTTTATCTCTCTATATCTGTTTCTTTTATACGCAAAATGAGGACAAAATTTATGTTTTTATCAGTTTTTTAACCAGAAGTGTTTTGCACATCAAAACTTGTGTTTTATATGCCATGCAGCATATACATGACATGCAGTATAGCACAAAACAATAAAGTCTCCTGGAACAAAAGTGAAGAACTTTGCAGTATTTAAGAAAGAAAGCAGCAGTCAGTGCTGTCCTTTGGGAAAAGCTGCCAGCACACGTTGTCCCTTCAGTCACACCATGGGGCTGTCTGAAGGATTCCAATGCAACTCTGACTTACCCTGTTCAATAACACTGATATATCTTTAAGCTGAGGGAGCTGATGAACTTACAAATCCCATGTGTACATGATTAGGGCATGATCTGATATACTCAAAGTCAGAATTCTTCTCTAATACAGGTCATACAGGTAAGGTAAATGAAGAGGACAGGTATGTGTGTGTAGGTGATGAGGTAAGAGAAGGGTGTGGAACTGCAGGTTGGACTCTGCTTTGTCCTCTGTGAAAGACCCCCAACAAAAAGACTCCACAAAAACAACAAAGAAGTCACAGATCTGTGCAGAAGCTTGGGAGACTGGAAGACATATCTTTTGCCAGAAATACCACATTTTGAACATAAGCTTTCAGCTGAACTTCCCATAGGCCCTTCTTAAATCTCCAGGTAGAATTGGGAAGATTTGGGGCAGCTGGGAACAGGATAGCATTTCTTTCTCGTTTTGTTTGTTTGTTTGTTATAAATTGACTCAAATTTTCAGATCTTGATCAAGTGTGGCACATCCTCAGCTTCAGACCTTTGGTCACTGCAGACCAAATACTGTTCCAGTGTGCCTATGTTCAGGATTTCATCATAAAAGATGCTGAATCTACTCATAAATCATCATGCCACTGTTATGGATATTTGTAACCCACTAGCTGAATCTGAAACTATCAGTACTATCAGTCTCCCTATCAGCATCACCCTTTCTAGTACAATCCTTGGGAAAATTATTGTTTAGTGTACTTCCCCAAGAGAGCTGAGTCAGTGCTGCTGATCAAACAGCTTTTTTCCAAACATTCATCTAAATCAGGAATGTGTTTTCATTTGAGCAATCCTATGCAACCAATTTTTCTTAAGTAGATTTATTACTGTAGCTAGAAAGCTTCCTGTATCATATTTATACAAATAAATGTCTGCTGTCTGCAGTCCAAAAAAAAAAAAAAAAAAACCCACAAAACAAAAATACCCCAAAAAGACCACACAAAATGAACAAAGGGAGAGATGGAATCTGGTAAAAGGCACATAAATACAAAGTTGTTTTTAAAGTTTGTTTAATTAGTAATTGCTGCAGTGAAAATAATACGCTTCCCACTGCAGTATTTTAATGAAACAATGATTAACAATTATAATCCTAATTATACCTATAATTAAAAAGAACTTCATGATTAAAAGAGGAAATGGTTACCTTATACCTACACTTCCAAGTAGTCCACCAAAAAAATTATATTAAATTGTTCTTTTAGATAGTTGCTAACTAAAACTTAGCATTCAAATTACCTGGATAGATGCCTCAAAAAATATAAGTAACTTAATATCTGTCAAATCACATAAACAACTTTAATTAAATAATTTATTTTTGAGCAACAGATTTGTTCAGCGCTCTGTGATTAATTATAAATTAAATCTGAAACCTGATCTATATTAAAAATACCATGTTGTCCACACAGCACCAACAAAACACTACATGTGCAAGCCCACAGTGATGGAGTCAATATTTATAAAAAACCAGAAAAAATTTCAATTGGATTGGAATGAATTGCTAATTTCAATGATCTTCATACATCACTGCCAGAGTACTGTTTTATTTTGAATCAAAACCTACTAAACCCTCTGTCTGGACTACAATTAGTCAAGAGTCATCTTAAAATGACATCTTAAAAGCCAATACAGAGTTCTGGAATTAGACTTATAAAGTCAAATAATTAGGCAGCTGGATGTACATCTACTGCTACTAAGGAGAATGCAATTCAACATTTAGAATAATTTGGGCTCTCTTGCCCTATCACAGAGAATACAACTTCTGAACTTAGTGACTCACAGTTTTACCTAAGAAACTCCTCTGGTTTTGTTTACTTTTTTCACAATACTGCATTTCAGTAGTGTTTGCTTAAAAGAGTCTCACAAAATACATTTGAGCTTCCTTCCACAACACTTTAGAAAACTGGCTCTTACTCTTGAGTTATACATTAATGATGTAAAACTGTCTGCTTGCAGGAAAAAAGGCTGGAAATGTCAAGTATTTTTAAATAATGTTAAATTTAGTTAAATTTAAGTTATCTAAAATTATTAAATATATCATATACTTCTAAATAATTCAATGAAATTACAATTTTATGAGTCAGTCTGTTAACTTTTTATAACAATTAGACATATTTTAACTTTAGTTAATAATCGTTAAATGTAAAAAAAAAAAAAAAAATCCAAATTTTGTGCAACTGTTTATTCTGTATTAAACTGGCCTCTGCCCTTGAGGGAGGCAACAGCTTCTCCCAGTTTACTGTCTCTGGAAAACTTACTTGGTATTTCTTTGAGTCCAGTTGTTTTAATATTCCCTAGCTCAACCCTCCTCCACTGGGAAAAGGTGTCCTTATTCCAGAATTTCCTTTTGATTTTAGAAGCCTGTGATTATTGAGGGCTGGTCTTACAATGGATGAAAGACTAATTTGTGATTTGTGCCTTTGAACATAAGAATGAGCAGATATTACATCCTTCTTCAAAGTTTCATGGACTTGATATTCTTTTTTTTTTTGAGCTCTTTTATTAAATTGCTGTTTACTTTTGAATTCTTCAGAGCTCATAGGGTAGCTAACAGAAATCTCAAAATTGCTCTTGGCATCTTCTATCAAAATGGATGATTGCCAGTAGAGTGACAGAGCTTAGCATTTCTCTTCAAAAATACACAGCCATTGAAACTGATGAGAACATTGATAGCAGTGTGAGAGAATGAAATGGTTAATGGCTCAAACATGCTAAAATCCTCTAAGAATCTTTGCACAGCTGCAAAGGTTCCCCATCCCTGCCCACCAAAGCCACTCCCCCCAAATACAGCTGCTCACTGGAACTGGGACTGCAGCAGGAACTTGGGATAAGATAAAGGAAACACGATGGTCTCACCAGCCCGGGTCTGGGGAGAAGAATGTACCCACAATGATGGGGAAGACTGGGGTGCTGGTGGCTCAAACATTCATATTTTACACATTCTTCCTTCTCACAGGGCTGCTCACAGAAAGATCCCTTCATGTTGTTGATTATTATGGTGAAAAGGACAGCTCAAGAGCCTCCTCAGAACAGCAGTGATATACCCTTTGGCCATGACTCAAAGCAGTGGGACAATATCAGATAAAAACCATTAATACACAAAAACTTTGTTTGAAAACACCCTTTGTAGCTTAGAGGTACTGATTTTTTTTTTTTTTTTAGCATGGGAAGAAAGACTGGGTGAATATGTTCCAAATAATAATGAACAGACTTATCTATGCATTTTAATTTTGGGCTTTGATATTTCCAAATTCTTTCAAAAATATCATCACTGTGGAAAAATTCATGATTTTTAAACAGGCTTACCGAAGGCCAATATAATGAAACAATTTATTACAATTTATAATATAATTTTCAAAATGCAAACGTGAAAAGCATCCACTTCAGCATATGAAACCTGAATTAATTTTTAGAACATCTGTTGTGTCAGCAAACTGAGAAAAAGTTTGCAAGAGAAGAATGGAGAGCCTTGTACAAAGACATATTATAGAAACCCAAAATGTAAAAGGCTTTTCAATTTGAGCTACAATGGGAAGCAGATGCAGATATAAACTACAGAGTATCAGACTACTTTACACTGTGTATTTATGTCTGGCATTTAAGAACTGGAGAATTAGAAATTTGTGATATTCTGACAAAATAGGACAGCTGTTAAATACTTAGCAATGGAATGAATAGCAGGTGTGAGTATCTGGGCCTTACACTAAATTTAAAATTCTGTTTAGGTGAAGTATATACAAGTAACATTTGCACCTGCAAAACAGAGAAAAGCTTCTCCCATTTTATACAGGTGTTCTAAGGAAGAATACATAGAGATTTTGAGGCTCCTATGTTGTGCTGGTGAACTACTGGAGTAGACAGGTTAGCTAGATATAAGAATCTATTTTTAAATATATGAGATTTATTTTCAAGTGAAATATTCTTTCCTAGAGATTGGCAGAGAGATATATTTAAGAAACATTCTTTTTCAGTACTAAAAAAACATCACATAGTAAGCCATTGCAAGTGCTGGCCCCACACATGATGACAGATCCCAAAAGCATTGGAAAAGTCGGAAAACAAAATAAATAATAAATTTGCATTTTCAATATTTTTTTTTCTGCAACATCTCCCTGTATTTATTTCATGATCATCCAGCATGACAAAACAAACAGGACTCAAGTGCTATGAAATATTCTTCCTGTAAACTAGCCTGAGGCAGTTTCTCTGCCTGTGCTGGCACTTGTGCTAATGATACAATAACAGCTTCAGAATAATCCCCTTCACCCTCAGAAACACAAACAATCTTGTATAAACAGAAGAGAAAGGTTCTCAAAATTCTTCCTCAGGCAGTTGTAGGCATGAGTCAACATTGCTTCACACAACACATTGTTGTGTGTGCAGCAGACACGTTATTCAGGCATTGATAAGGGCATCATTTAACAACAGCAGCAGCACAGGTCTTGCCATTAGACAAGGTTTTCCATTACATAGCAAACAATAAAAATCAAATTCAGGCTACTCATTATCCAAATTCAGTAAAATATACATCTATTTAATATAATTAGTGTGATCAAGCGATGAGATTCTTTGGTGAAACAAATACTGGTTGAAGTAATCAAGTTGAATTGACCTTGGCTCTAATAGCAAAGATGTACCTGTCAGAGGCTGTGGATTCTGAGACATGAACACAGCATGGTGCACTCACACTTTCACTGATGTTAAACATGACTACATGTCTACTTTCCATGTCACTATCTTTAAAACTAGACAAGTACAAAAACCTCACTAATAATTTAAGTGATTATTTACACAAGATATAGAAAATAATAGAAAAAATAAAATTAAACTCTTCTGCTTTTCAAATGACAATCTCTGGTTCTTCTTACTTTAAAAAAATACTAATTACATATTTCACTCCCAGTTCCTTCTCCCTCATGTTAGCTTTATGCCAGAATAATTTCACAGTCCTTGAGTGTGTAATTCTGATATAAAGAAACTGTGCCTATGTAAAAAAGCAATTTTTAGTTATATTTCACTGCTTGTAGATAAGTCTGAATATTTTTAAAGCAATACATGGCACAGGACAGTTGTCTGGTGTGGAAACCCAGGGCACCAGGAATGTTTCTCTGTCTGCTCTGAGGTGCCCTAACCCCCAGGGGAGCACTGACTTTGACCCTCATTGATGGAGAAAGTTTCCTAGATGTCAAGATAGACTAGAATCTACAAAAGTGTGAAATAGATTACAGAGAGTAGTGTAGGTGTATCACTTGTGAGTAATTTAGGTTTTGGGATTTTTAGTATGTTGTGGATGGAAGCAAGATGAAAGACACAGAGTGTCATCCTGGGTTTCTTCCTCATGCTTCTTCTTCCTTCTTCTCCATGGGTTTGGGTGGCATTTTGTAATTGGGCAGTAAAGTCTGCATTGCAGCTCTTTGGGGTCAGTTATTGGGTTAAAAGGGAAAATAATCCAGGTGTCAATTTTTAATTGGATAGTTTAGTTTTAAAAGACCTTTAAATGGCCAAATTGTTGGCCATTTTGTGCCTTCTAATGAAAAACTGCCAACCTCACAGTAGTGAGACTGTTTTACTGATAAGAAATAATAAACACCTGAGTCCGAACACAGACTACCGTCTCAAGAGCCTGTAATGCAGACCCAGAGAAACCAACAACTGGTACCCCACAGTCTAGGACAGTTCAGTTACCTGGGTAATACCTTGCCAGGCCAGTGGCACTGCCAAAAACCTGCCATAATAACGTGGGGTCCTCTTCCCGGTTCCGCTTGAACACATCATCCAGCGCCGCCGTCCAGTTGAGCTCATTTAACACAATCGTTGCTGTCAAAGACAAAACAAATCTGCTATTAGAAAGTCACATCCTAACACAGGAAGCAACAGCTACAAAAGGCAAGCTGGAATATTGAGAAAGCTGTAAGATTTAATGTAACTAATCCAGAAATTAAATTTAAGAAACATGCTTGTTTTCCTTGGGCATTTTCTTTAAATTCCTCACACTCTCTTCTTCCTGTTGCATTATTTGCATGCTGTGATCCCTGGTTTATTTGCACAGACTATTGTCACCCTGTTCTTCTAAAATTCTTCTAAGCCTTCTGATGTTTACATTTTTGTAATGGAGTTTGTCACGCACTTTTCATATAAATAATGATTGTTTTGCATGCCTTTCTGGAGGAGGAGAGAATTGATGGACTGTTGGTTTGACCCGTGTGGCTGGAGAGGTGGCAATTTCATCCTACAATCCAGGGTCACTTTTGGAATTCTATAAATATTGAGGTCTGGAAATAAATGTGCCCTTTTGTCCTTGGACATCTCAGCGTGAATGTTGTTCATTTTGTGTCGTATTGCGACAGACAATAGCTTCTAAAAATATTCTTTTCTGAGATGTCACTCTAATTGCACTTCCCAGCCACAGAGAAGACTCTTTACAGAAAAGCAAATGCTGACTAATTACAGTGTACTGCAATATGAACAAGTAGAATGACATCAACAAAAGTAGGTATAATATAAACGTAACAGAGATGTCCCTTTCAAAATGGATTATATGGGAAAAAGACACTGATGAGTTATTGCTTGTATTAAGGAGGAGCTGCATGAACAGCAGTGCTCATTAGCAGAGACTAAAAAGATCTTAATGTTCATAGATCTGGGCTCTGACAGTAAGGACAGCAAAGTGAATGTTAACATTTATGATTTCGGTCAATTAACTTAAAATACAAGAAAAGTTACATTTCAGCTAAACACTATATTGCCAGTTACACAGAAACTTAAATTCATAAAGTTCTGCTGTACCAGCTGTGGCTTTAATCAATCAAATAGTCTATATAATGAAACCAATATGTAATATTTTAACATGTTCTATACCTTCTTGAGAAAGACCTATATTAGGAAACTTAAAAATTGAACATTAAGTGATCAACACTGCTACACTAAAGAATCAATGGATTAGACTCAGTAATCAGTGAAATTGCATTGTGAAACAAAACACCTTATGATAAATCATGCTTTTCACCTCGATCAGTTGTAAGTACTTCATTAATTCTCCTCCCTCCCCCACCACCAATTTTAAGTCATTTCAAATGCATAGGTATTTTTGAAAAGCAAAGGCTTTTTGATGATATAGTCACTAATTCTTTCTTTTCTGTTTCATACTGGGATTGTAAGCAATATTTCTTAAATTGAAGCACCTAGTTCAGCAAGCCAAGAGTAGAAAGGAACCTAGAGGAAAAAAAAACCTTTGAAAAGAGCTAAAGATGTAGGTATAAATCCAATGAAAACTGCCACTTGTCATAGAGATCCTGCTTACGTTATGGTATTGCACACAAGAAAGAAAATTCATCTTTTGCAAATGGGCAAGTCAAGCTGAAATAAAACCAATTCGCATTTAAGGGATCTGAGTGGTATTACAGAGTAAAATTTCGTATGTAGCCAAATTTTAGCCCCCTGCTACAAAGAAAAAAAAAAAAGATAAAAATAAGGATGGATTGAAAGTTAACAGTTTACAGCCCATTTCCAAAGTAAGGCTCCTAAAAGGTACTAGAGAAATGAGATCAAAACATCAAATTTTACAAGGTTGTTTTTAAAGGTTAAGGAGAAAATTGCTACACCATGTATTTTGCAGAAAGGTTTATCTATTTTTTTCAGAGTAGTTTTAAGATATTACCCTCTCAAGAGATAGCTTTCTGAAGAAATATCAAATTAAATTTCCAACTCTTGAGATTTCCTGTAAGCAATAAGCTTGTATTATATACCTCTCTTTTTGTCAAGTAGATAATTATAAATAAATATATGTTTATGTAAAGAAGAAAAAATCCCTGAGGCACCATGAGATGTTAATTATAATTTTTAAATGGTTACTGTTCAATTATGTCTTCGATCCCCTTTGACCTGCTGCGCAATTAAAGATTATGTACAGACTCTCTAAACTTGACTTTGTGTCAGATCTTGCTTCCAGAAGTGGCTCCATTAAGTCATTAGAAGCTCTGTCCCTTAGGCAGACAAAATATTTTCAGCTTGATTTTGTTTTCATGGCACTGTTTCCTGTTTGGAGGGACAGGTACCAATGTCTTCATTCTTGCGACCAGGGAGGGGACTCAAGAAGAAAACAGGGAGCTGTGTCAGGCAAGGTTTAGGCTGGGTATCAGGAAAAGGTTCTTTTCCAGAGGGTGGCTGAGCACTGGAACAGGCTCCCCAGGGATGTGAGTACAGCCCCAAGCCTGACAGAGTTCAAGAGCACTCTGGATAATGCTCTAAAGGAACACAGATCCTGGAGCCAGGAGCTGGACTAAATCATCCTGATGGATCCCTTTCAACTTAGTATATTTTATAATTCTATGATTGCAATATCACCCAAAAATTATGGCAAAGAACTACATCTGTATGCACACACCTCTGCACATATACAGTCATATATATGCAAATACATATGTGAAATAAATACATACTAAAAAAAGAAGACAGTCTGCAGATAGTAAAATAACTAAATACTGAAGTGCCAAATCCAAAAACTAGAACTGATAATTTTTGCAATTTATTAGACTTGTTGAGATTAATCTATAAGGTAAGAGATAAGAATTACTAGATCTTGTGTGTAATATTTGTGGGGAAGTGATGTTTTACAAGGAGATGTAAGAGGTTTATGATATTATTTATGTCTCACTTTCCCCTTCCTCCTCCTCCTCTATAACTTTCTCCTGGAGATAAATACAGCCTAGAAAAAAAAAAATCCAAGAATCAGCAGCAAGGGGGGAAAAAAAACCTCAAATGGCTAAGACATAAAGCTGGAATTAAAAAAATAAATAATGTGGAATTAAAGAAAAGCCACAAGAACAGGGCATCTTAACAGAAGGAAACTGTAATAAATCTGGAAAAAGGCTACTAACAGTTTGCAATATATTCCTATTCTGCAATATTGCAGATATTCCTGCACCCCAGAAATTCACAGTTAAATGGCCAAGTCTCATTTCGGTAATAAACCATAACACATGACAGGCTCAACATATACCACCTTCTTCTTAATTCACTTTCTCATTATGACAGAAAAAATCGTGTTTGGAACAGAAATACAGTTTATTTGGTGGGACTGATACTCAAATAAATTATTGATCATTAAAATAATAATTCCTGGAGTGGTTTGCTATTTTTGTTTTTTGGTTGGTTTGTTGGTTGGGTTTTTTTATTCTGTCTAAAAGTATACTTGATATAGAATGGACCCACATCTGTGTCAACTAATCCAGTAATCAGCAAATGAGGAAAAGGGTGTTGGCAATTTTTGTTTGAATAGTTTATTTTTCTAAGTGTTTTTTCACAACATCTACTAATGTTTTCTTTCTGCTAAAGCATACACCCTGAACTTAAAAAAAAGAGTTGTAAATCAAGTCCTCTTTCTTTTTTCCCTTTTTTTTTGGAATGCAATGTCACTGGTAATAGACAATTTAAAACCAATACCTCTGCGTTCTGGTTTAAAGCCTAGAGCAATGGATTTGAGACTTTCTAAAGAAAAGCAAGCAAACACAGTCCTAATCTGCAAAAATCTATCCTTCAAATGGATTCCTCCTAAAATATCCTGATTCTCAATTGACACATAAAAATCAAAGCTGTGGTCCTTTCACTAGCTCATAGTAGAGAACATAGCACCTGTCAGAAAACCCTGATTGGGGAGAGAGTTTGTATTGACCTCATCTACGCAGTGAAAATTTATTTTCTGTTTGGAAAAAAAATGCATTTTACTAAAATAAAATGTTTAAAGGTGTTACAGTGACACTTCTGTATATCTACTTGCCTTTCTTTGAGTTAACTTACATACAGGAAAGAGCTCTTGACTGATAATTGGCAGAAAATCTAGTTGGAGAAAACACTCCAATAAGCTTATTCTCAGCTCTTCTTTGAAGAAGTCTTTGAAGATTACTACTTGAGAGTACATCAGCTGCTACCTTTCACATGCTACAAACAAGATGAAAAAATAAAATTCATCATCACACAATATGAAAGATCATTCTTTGTGGCTAATTTCACTGAACTCCATCCATCTTTTCATTTTTTCCTTCTTCTTTATGATATGAGGTTCAGGGGCCTTGACAAGGAATGGATTCAATTTTCCCCTACAAATGCAATCAATAAAAAATAGGGAGCACTGCTGTACCTTCTTTAAAAGAACTGGAACATGCTTCTGATGATTTATTCAATGTGGAGGCTCTGGCCTGCATGCAAGACAGGGAACAACTTTATTTGAAAAGCCTGAGAGCTATTTCCTATATCTGAAAATCTGTGAGCTGCTGTTCCCTGATGTGACAACTACAGACACTGGGGAGAAGAGAAGGGAGCTCCTTAGCAGTTCATTAATCTTCTTTTAATGTCTGGAGTGTATTACCCTTCCATACCATGCTTGATGAAGTTGACCCATTGATTTCCTTAAAGATAACACTGCGTAGTAATTGTTATGATTTAAATATATATTTTCAATCACATATTATGGTATTCAAAAGTGGGCAAAGAGGGACAATACTTTTGCAAGTGCATATTTTTGTATATATGTGTGCAGACAGAGACGCTTCCATCTGTAGCCATGCCCATCAGATAATAGAGAAACTCTACTGAAGGTATAAACTAGTTTTTTATGACTTGTATGTTTCACTAATGTTTTAAAATAATTTATCCCTTCATGTTTATGTTAAATTACACCGAATTTTATTCACTCTACTCTCACTGGAAAGTTGCACTTCTGTCTTCTCTTATATGGGACTTGGAATAGACATTTTATGTCAAGGTTCTTTTAAAATGGATTTATGCACTGGTTTATCCATATGGGTGTCTTTATTAGCACATGCATATACATCTATGTACCCACAAACACATGAATTTTCTACATAACTCCCAAATGTAATTTGAAGAACTGTTCTAGTACCTTGAACTTCCACCCTTTGATTTTAGATGTGTGTTATAAGTCAGCTTCTTCTCTCTTGCAAAAAGGCGAAAGCAAGGAAAAGACTTACACTGGCTTCAAAACAAACATTTTCTCCAAGTTAAATGGTCCTTTGAGAACCCCAAATTTAGAAATTTATGCTATTTATACAAAACCATAGGGAAGTGTCCAACTCAAAACAGTCATCCAAAGAAATTTTACAGCTGATTAGAAAACAGGTAAAGGAGAACAGTAGCAAAATTTTTAGAGATCAGGGAACTGGGTAGTATCCACCCTCTCTTTTAGACTCTCAAATTTTATCAGAACAAGTAAATACAAAAGCCAAGGCAATGTATCCTTTTCACTCAAAGCAAGGGAGGAAATGCAAAAATAGGTCTTTGGATTTAACAAACAACCATTGTTATACAATGGAATTTCCAACTGGATAGGTCATTATGCAATTCTCTTCTAGATCTTGCAAGCATTACATTTCTTCAAATTTGCTACAAAATCTTACTTTGAATGAAGTATCCTACTTTGAATGAAGTCCCTATCCTATCATATCATAATTTAAAATTACTGGATAATCAGAACTGTTTGGACAATATGCATTTAATGGTGAATAAAACAAAAGTATTAAAATACAATTTTTAATACATAGAGCAATTTTTGAATAAAATTATTTCAAGTTCTATAGAGAGTAGATATTTTATGCTCACAATTAAAGCAAAATGATAAAATGCCATGTATTTTTTTTAATGAACCACTTCTCCATGCCTCATTAGATATTTGACATTATGTCTCAGACACTTCTATAAATAATTCCATTAAGAAGTCTGAATTCCAACTGAAGTCTAGAATATTGTTGTGTCTGTGCCAAATCAAGTAAATTAATTGGCAATGCTATATGTTGTCTGCTGCCTGGCTTTGCTGCCATATACTGATAGCCAGAAAAGCACAGTAAAATCTTATTAAAATAAGCAACAGCCAGGAGTGGGAAATGAGAATAAAAATGTCAAGAACAGAAGACGGAATTAAGCTTCTATTATAATTCAACAAAAAAGAGTTAATACAATGCAGAGACACAGATTCTTTAGTACACAAGTTGTGTATCTCCACAAAACACAAAAGACACCCATATTCTAAACTGACACCCATGCTGGAAACAGCATTTGTGCATCTTACACGTTGGTGCCTTGCTTCCTCTTATCTCAGAATATGCCAGGATGCATTTCCAAATGGAAAAATACCCAATGTCAGCCACATAGTGCTGTAAGGTTATTCTGGGAAGACGTCAAGAAGACAAAATGTGTGAAAAATACTGTTCATTAGAGTGGTTCTAGAGGACTTTTCAGATTTTGTAGAGATAAGCACAGTCTAAGAACTTGAAAAACACTTATCATTATTTTATTATTATGGAAATAATAATTATACTATTCACTCTTAGTCTTACAGAATACTTGAAAGTAGAGTCACTATTGGGAATAATTTCTTCTTTAAAAAAAAACCCCAAAAAATCCCAAAACAAATCAGCAGAAAAAAATACAAACAGATAAATATGATGTCGTTTTATGGAAATACAAGGGATTAATTATCAAAAAAATACACACATCTTTCATATATTGACTCTGCTCTTCCTTCATTTGCTCTAATTTTTTGTTAGCATTTCAAAGGATATCCTAGTGACATTGAAATTAAAGTAAGTACAGAGATATGCTTGATCTTTAATGAAGATTTCTCTCTCTAAAAAAAATTAATTAGGTGTTAACAAAACCAAATAAAACCAATCAAAAGACTGTCTGAAAATGCTGTTCTAGAATAATTTATTAAGTTCTGTCATCATTCTGCCACAGAACCACCACTTCAATAACTTTAAGAGCACCTTAAAAGATCAATACATCCCAAGCAATAGCTGGCTTAAGTGAGAAGGAAAAGAACTAGGAACAGATAAACTCATGCAAAAATGCTCTCTTACTTCATGCTTTCTGCATTTTTAAAGCATTTTGCTGTTTTCCATCATATTTTGTTTTAATTGCACTCTGGAAGCAGTTAATTCAGAACTGATGCCATCCTGTTTGTTTTTATGTAGATTGCCTCTTAAAAAGTTCTTACAGTTTTTCCTTACAACAGGAATAACATCCACTAACATTTCCTTATTTCCTCTCCCAGACAAGGCAAACTGGAAAGCACACGTGTCTCCAGCAGAACCAGAGACGTGGTAGTAAAATAAATAAAGATCACTCATCATATTGGTTGGGATTCTTTAAGTTTGTTTCATCCATCATGACAAGGAGATGAACTGCAAGAGGACAAAATGCTGAAAATGGCCACTAAGATGGGCTGTGAAGAACAGAAAATCTGTCCTCTGAAAATAGACAGAGGTACAGTGACACAACCTAAAAATGAGTCAAAAAGGAAGCCCACCCTCAAAAATGGCATGTAAGAGTAAGGGCAGAAATGGCACAACAAATGGGTAGAAAGTACTTGAGAATAAATGTAAAAAGGCAGTTAGAAGGTCACTTTTGTAGCAGAATGTCCTAAAATGGTCTTTTACTGTGAGATACCAGCAAGCAGCCCAAATCTTCTAAGACTGAGCTTGATCACTTTATTAAAGGAATGACATGAACTAGCTAGATTAAGAATTGGATTTGGCAAGCAAAAAGCTGCCCTACTCTGATATGTCACCCTTTGTTACAAATAAAGAAAATGTCTGTTTAGAAGCTTAAATTTAGTAACCACAAAAATGCACTTTTATGAAGCAATAATGGCAGAGCAAGAATGGGAAGTAAAACCACTTATTTATCTCTAATTACTGAATATTAAATGCTTGCAAATAAACTATGGATATCTACAATAACTTCACATATATTTCTAAATAGATTACATACATATATATGCTTTGTATATATTATAAAAATATAAAAATGAATTATTAATGATTTTTGTGCTGTAAAATTATTTTCCTATCTAGGTAATATATGGAGAACACGTATTTTTAAAAATATTAAAGTAATACAGAGGATTTGGTTAATGGATTCTAATCTAATCCCCATATATGTGAAATATTAAGGAATATCAGGCTGGTTTATTTTATTTAAAATATATCTCTGGCAACAGAAATCTAAGGCACAGCAAATGTGAGGGGAATATAGTGCACAAGCAGGAAACATTAGAAAAATGATGATGAGACAAGGTCTGTTTCATCACCTGAGCTGGTAAAGATGTGACAGCTCCTGCTTCTCAACAATATTTCAATCAGCTCTTGGATGAGTTTTGTGAATTAAAAATAATGAAATTTCCACAAACATTCTTTTTTTGCTCTTTTTCTTCTTGTTACTGGTCACAGGCTGGTCCAAAGAGAAGGCAGACTGATATTTTCTGAAATTCACCTACCCCTCTCTCTAACAGATGAAAATGTTTACCATATGCAATTGCATTATGAGTTCTCAGAACACAAAAACAGAACAGAAATTGTTATTCTTGGCTCTAGCATCATCATAGGTATTGTACCTCCATTGCTAATTTGGTGCTCTCCAGATTATATAGAGGGAGCATGAATAAAACTCCTCTCAAAGATTATGGGGCTACAGAGCACCAGAAAGTTGAAATCTTGCTGCCTGCATAAATGAGGTGCTTCTTCCTCTGAAGACATTTCTATTTCTTGCTATAAAGACTTTCCCTGTTTCTTTACAAAAGGAAAAACATATTTTTTTTTCTTTGATAGAGTTTATACTATGTGGAAGGATACACAGGTTCCCAGTCCTGTTCTGCTTGCCAAGTTGTGTTCCAGTGAATCCTGACCTCCCTGAAGTTAATGACAAAAATTTTACTGCCTAGGGAACTGATTTCATCCCTCATCTTCAGGACACTTTAACCCTGCAGTGTTCAGCCACTCTCTCTGTACAGAGTATTTTGTCAGACTGATCCAAAAAGCAGATGACAATATTAGGAGTTGGGGCTTGTTGCTTTAGATGTTTTAAGAAAATTTAAAAAAAATTCTTATAAATTGCTTCATAAGAATCTGAATGCCTTTGAAATAATAAAAAAATTCAAAAGGATCTTTGAGAACACAGTAAAATTAAGCTTCTTTGTAGTTGTTTTCGTCTGCTTCCATGTCATGGGTACTCTCATGAGTATATATTCATCTGAATTTTCTCTATTCACTGCTTTAATCATTCAGTATAAAAGTTCTTTGTTCTACAATGTCCAGCCAAAAAAAAAAAAAAAAAAAAACCAACCAAAAAATTAAAAACGTGCTTGCTGACAGTCATAAATTTTTAATGTACTTTGTCAATATAAAGCCACATGACAAGGCAGTAAAATTACATAAAATTGGAATGGGATGAAGAAAGACATCTTATCTAACATATACTTTACTGTTTAAGAAGAAATTTTATCTTGTTATAAATACTTACTCTAATGGCCTAAAACGTACTACATTTTAATTACTTTAACTAAGGGAGATAATCCTTCCTGAATGAGGAAACACTGCATAAACAGAGCTTTTAAAATGAGAGAAGCTGCTGAGTTTGAGGTGTCTAAAGGCTTCTGTATGGGTTGTTTCCAATTCTAGGGAGTGAAAAATGTGCTAAGGAAATAAAGACACAGCTGGAGCAATGGCTTTGGAGTGAAAAAATGCATATGGAAACAAATTAGTTAAGAATATATTATACAAAACCCTGAAGTCATACAGTATTTTAAGCAGCTATTTTCAACTGAAGTCAGGGAGTAAGGATGCCATATTTCTCAGGATAGAGGAGGTGGCTATAAAAGTATGAATCTGGATTTAAAATAAAGTGTAGGATTCATATGACATAGTGAAATAAACCAAACTTCAGACTCATTCTTTCAGGCATTTCTTCACATGTTTAACTTTCATATTTGATGAATGAAAGAAGCAAAACTGAATCCCAGCAGCTCAGCACCAGCTAAATCCCACTGTGCTCTGACATTCTGCATCAATTCAGGTTGCACTCCAGGGAAATAATGGCTTAATTTGCTAACAACCCATTGCAGCAATTGTTTCAAAAATGGAAGACCAATTTTTTTTTTTTCATATAACTTTCAGGAAAACAAACAAGCAAAAAAAACCCCAAAAACTAAAAGAACCAATGAAGCAACAGAAATCTTCCTGTAAGAAGCTCATTATTTTGCTTTTCTAACAGCACCTTGGTTTCAACACCTTCCCCTTTATTAATGGAAGGGCAATGGAATCAGCTATGTATATTAAAGAAGTTGCTGCTGGGGTTACAATTTTCATATAGAGGATTTGGAGAATTTATTTTCTGCTGCATCTGCCCTGTGCTGCAGCCTGCATGTCCACTAACAGCAGCTGTGGGCAGGGGCACTGTGGGAGTGCATCTTCTCTTGGGCTGCATCACAGGGAATCCTGCTGCACTCTGAGTGGCTCAGCAGTGCCAGCTGCAGTAACTTGGGCCAAAACGTTTTCTCAAAAAGGGCATTTCTGATCTGAACTACAACCCTACCACAGACAGATCCAGCTTTCATAAAGCAATAGTTGTCAAATAAATCAGGTAGCTGAGAGTGAGAACAACTTGCTTTCCAATGGCAAAGAAGTCCACAGTCAACTGGCAACACTTAACTTTGTACTCTAGAGTGTCATTCTGTCTCATGCACACTGGCACATCACAATTTTCATTTATCTGTAGCAGCAGCTGTATTTGGAACATATGAATATCTCCTATTATAACTGCAAGGAGAGTACAGTCAACTTACTAAATGAGATGGGCCTGAGCATGATCAAAAAAACCCCAAAAAACATATTTTTATAGACATATAAACAAATTCTAGCACATTTAACAATGAACTTCTTATCTGAAAACCAACTGCTTCCTTGATACAAATATTCTGTCATACTAATGGCCAGTTTCCCACCTATTGCAAGCAGACATATTTTCACTGAAGCCACTGCTGTTATTCCAGTGTGAAACATGAAAATGAGATGTAGTTTCATTTTTTTATTTCTGAACTTCAGGCTTCCTACCATTGGCAGAATGCAAAAAAGCCCCAAAAAACAAAGCAAACAAACAAAAAAAGAGAAAACACACAGAAAAACCCCAAACAAAACCCAAAAAAGAAAACAAAACAAAAAACCAAAAAAAAAACCAAAAAAAAACCCCAAAAAAAACCCACTCAAAATAACCGCCAAATAATTTTTTTGAAGTCAGGAAATAAAAAATAGTAAATTTCAAAATACTTATTTTTATTAAAATAAGACATACATATTTTTCCAGAAACAAACAAAAAATTTTTTTTTCCTTCAGCCATCTACAAGAGACAGACAAAAAACTGGCAAGATAAAAATGTTCTGAATAACAAGCTCCTACAAGCTTGCTTCAGGGACAACATTTAAAGAAACACTGTAGGACTAACCAAAGGCAATCTTTCTTGCAAAATGAGATTTCAGGTGCATGACCTAGTGAGTAATCATCTGGTATCTATCCCTTGTCTCCCTTCTTGACAGCTTATGCCACAGCAAAGCATAAAATACTGTCAAAGGCATCCAGCTCACACTTAGTGACAACATCCAACAAAGTGAAAAAGCAGACAAGTTATCCATCATCTGCTGAGGAGAGCATAACCCCTAAGGCAAGGCAATGCAAGAGACAAATGCTGCAGCTCTGCAATTTGTCACAATTAATTAGTTCATTATTAATGTATAATGATTCCATTTTGTTAAGTATGATCTAATCAAATAAGTAGAAATCTTTCATGTCTTGAAAATTATAAAATGAGAATTAAGACCCAACTTATTAAGATGAAGCCCCAAAACAGATAGCCTTCAAGAAATAATGAGTTAAAACATAGAATGTGAAGCATTTGACGAAAGCATAGCATTTAGGAAACACATAGAGCAATAAATCGGCTAAAGCATGAAACACAATGACAGGAAAGAGAGATAGGGATAGGGGAACTGATGGGCTAAGCATGTTCAGAGCCAACAGTGTCAGACTGACCCTAAGGGCCTTGCCAAGCCATGGGGACCAAAGCCAAGTACACCGGGAATTGGCCAAATTAGGAAAGGGGTTCAAAAGTTTAAAGAGGAAGACTCATCAGGAGACCCCCGCCCATGATGAAGGCAACCGGAACGACCACCAAGAAGATCCTCAAAAGAGATGTCCCCGCCCACGCCCCGCCTACACCACGCCCCATATGAATATTCATGCAAAGATATGATTATGTATGAGATATGATGTAATCCTGCATCCAAAACTGTATAAAAGGCTTGCTTTTGTTACGGGAAACTCAGAAATCCATTTTGTGATTTCTCCGACGCGTCGCAATAAAATACCTCCTGCCTATTTTGACTAAAGTTGAGTCTCTTAGACAGTTATTCTCGCCTTTTGGGGCAAAATTCGGCATCAAGATGAACATGAGCTGGGAATTCATCATGAGGGACAAACTCTATCAGCAGCAAAACAGAATTTCTTGCAGAGTTCTGCCATACCCTTCAATTCCCTACTGTCCTCCCAGTTTTGGAAAAGTAAAAAGAACTACTCAACATCTCCCTGACTCTGACCTCTCTTCCCCTGTTATCAGGGAAGATCAAATTAAGGATCAGTTTTGAAAACTGAAGGAAACTTTACTGACTACAAATGGAAGAGCTCAAGGAAAAGTGGTGCAAGAATGAACCTGGTGCAGAAATGAAGAGCCATTTGTGAAAAATCAACTGAACAGGTGTGTTCTGTGCAGATATGTACTGAGATGCAAAAAAAAAAAAAAAAATTAAAATAATTTTTGGGAGATCTACAATTTGAAGGAAAAAATGCAATGCTTTGAGAAAGTAAGTCAAGAATAATACTTATGAGACAACCAGAAAGGGTTTCATAAAATTACTTAAAAATTATCTCTGATTATTCTGGAAGAAAATGGGAAATAAAACAGTAACTCCATACAATCAACTAAAACTGAGCTACTTGCAGAGGTGCACAAAGCAAATCTTTAAAAAATTATGTATTTTGTACTATTTTCCATTATCAATCAATTAAAGACCTATAAAAATTATTTTTAAAGCATAGCTACATAATTGGCAGCTAAATAAATTTTAAATGTTCAATGTTATCTAGATTATATTTTAAATAATTTTGTAAATACACGGTAAAGATATGTGTACCTATACATATAATATATGTTTTCAAAAGCAGTCAGTAAGCAGTTCAATGTATGGATGAGACAAAAATTAGTTCTTACCCTGGAGAGGGAAGAAGCTGAGATAAACAACTACTTAATTTTGCTTCAGGTTATACTCAGCCCTACTCTAGGCTTTAATTAGCCATTCCAGGAATTTATATTTTGCTCATGATCTTGGTTCATCTGCCTAGAGCTTTCAGTGTTTGCATCTATCCTTCAGTGCTAAGGATAAAATAAAATAAAAACTACAAAAAACCCCCAAAAAACACCAAACCAAAGTATAAAACTGGAATGTTTGCTTGTTGTCTCTGGAAAAATGAAAAAAAAACCCAGGCAAACCATTTTACTTTTTAAGAATTTTTGGGTTTGAAATCAGGACATAATTAAGAATTCGATCCAATGGCTACATTCACTGATTTAATTAGCATTTTGCTACCCTAAATATTGAAAATAATGCATTTTTCAGTGCTATCTCCTAGTTAAAACTGAATCAGCAGATACATCAGCAACATAAAAATACAGATCTAGTGATAGGAGTAGTCTCCCTGATATTAATGCATATTGGAATGCTAGGTGGGAGGGTTTTCCCAAAACTGAACACTGACACTTTCAGCCACTACATCAGCATTGCTACCCTTTAATTATCTGTTAGGTCTTCAGAGTATATTTAACAGAAAAAGAGGCCAAAGTTCTAATGCAGGAATTCTGGTTTGCTCTTTAGACTGCTACATGATCATGGAATGGTTTGGGTTGGATGGGGTTTGTTAAGTTCTTCTGGTTCCAAACTCCTGCCGTGGGTAGAGACACCTTCCACCAGACCAGCTTGCTCAAAGCCCCATCCCACCTGGCCTTGGACCTTTTCCAGGGATGGGACATGCCAATGCTCATCTGCCTCATGGTTCAGTTCAGTGACTTCATGTGACCCCAGCTCTGAAACACTCGGGCAATATTTCTGTCTTTTGAAAGTTTAGCTACCACAATGCATGAAAAATGCTAATGGATCATTCATGAGAGACCATGAATCAAGTAACTTATCTGAGCAAGTAGCAAAGAAATCTCAGCATTGCTACAGTTCTAATTTTCAAGGATAAAAGATTAATTTAGGTCAGTGACAATCAGTCCCTTACTGAGAGCTCAACAGATTTAACTGTATTACCATTTTTTTTCCTTTTCTGTACCTCAATCTGCACCTATTGATAATATTTTAATTATTTTTCAGTAGCCAATACTAGTATTAAGAAGTCAAACCAACTTTCAGAGATGTGAGCTTGAAACATGAACAGCAATTAAATTACTTATCTGTGCCATAAAGAACTGATACACTCTGTGGAAATGGGCTGTGTCATTACAGTTATTGCTCCAAAGACCCCAAATAATAGCCCCTCTCCAAATACAGAGAGTGATATCTATTTTCTAACAGGAAATTTCTAGATCCTTACCCCCCCCAAAAAAAAAACCACCAAAAATACCCTTACAAAAGCCTCTGGAGCAGCAGATTGCGTGGTAGAAGAAAGGTATACATTGATTTTATTCAACATTGTCTTGTGATTTTAACAACATGGAAAATCTTAAATTTCTTCAACTCTACTGAAACAAAAGTTCCAGAAAGATTTCTCTTGTGCTTTCCACTCTCTAGTCAGTACTATCAAACAGTGTATTATTGCAAGACAAAGGATTCGATTATTTATAAACAACACAACTGAAAGGATTGTCTAAGGTTTTTACTCTCAAGCTGTGCCTTCATCTTTGAAGACACTCAAAACCCATTTTCGCTTGAAGTTTAGCCCAGAATTTCTTGAACACAGCAGAAGTGACTTTCTGCAATAAAGTAATTAAAAAAAAAAAAAGTATAAGGCATTGAAAAGAGATGATGTGGAGAATAAGAATGTGGATCTTCCCCTTCCAAGGATGTGAACACTATTCTTTAAAAATCTATTCCAAAATATTTCCTTCATTTCCCTTGCACCTTCCTGTGACTTGCAATACTTTACAAAAGCTATTCAAGAAAGAAGAGAGAACTAAATATTTGTCCCAAGGTGACCAAATAACAGCAGATTTCAACGAGTAACTTAAATTAAAACCACAATAAAAGAAACAAATACACTAACATAGCATTATTCTTATTTACATGATCACATGCCTATTTCAATGATCTCTATTTTACTTATTTTCCATACTCCCATATTATTCTTGAAAGAACCCTATTTTAATTTTTTTAATTTTTTTTTGTGTCATTGCAATGTATTTTTTTACATATTGATCATATGCATTCAGCAATCTTTCATTTATGGATCAGATTTCATTTGTCTCTGATTTATATTCATCTTATTCTAGCAAAAGGCTTTCATTTCTCTTGTCAGTTTCTATTGAATGTTTTTGTATTGATCTTCTCAAAGTAACTGCTTTCCAATTCTGTATCATTTTCACAGGTATCATGTTCACTTTTACATTGAAGTCAACATTTTGATTTTCTGCTGCTTTTTTCCACACTATAGCCTTTCTGCTGCTAAAAGCATTTTAAACACTTGATTTAAACATTATTATTATAACCTCTCAAGAGGACAATCCAAAAACCTGGTGATGACTTTGTTCAGTGTCTCCTACAGTGCTGAATTCAGAGTGCTCCTGGATGATACCATTCTATCTTCACACCAAACACTCTCCCCTCTTCCAGTAAACCCACTGATTTGGATGAGAGAAAAATAAACTAAAATTTCATAGTAGTGTCACCTTGTCATACAAACACACACACATCTGTCACACAGAGCTGCACATCTATTTTATGGTACAAGTAGGCTAACTGGCTTTTTTTTACTTATTTATGAAGCCTTTACACAAAGAAAAGTTTCCACAAAGGTCAGGAAATACATCTCCAAAAATAATTGATGCTTCTTCCCCAGGACTTCATCTCCACACTTCCTCACTTCCATCTACCTCAGTGAAACACATTCTTCCTGTGGCCTGAAAATGCTGAGTCTGGCTGGTTTCCAGATCTGAGCCTTAAATCTTCTCAACTCCACTTCAGACTAAAACAATTAAAAATGGCAGCAGTGCCCAGCACATGTGCAAACAGCACTGTGGGTGTAGGCAGGAGGGAGCAGGTGCCACCCTCTGGGTTATGACCATTATGGTGACACCTTCAAGGGACAGTAAAAAAATCTCAGCCTGGCCAGATATTATTATTGCAAAACTCAATTTTTTTTGCCATATAATAATTGGTAAACACAAAAAAAAAAGGACTGGGAATTAGAGGTTGGTACAGCAGAAAAGCTCCAGCCTAAGACATAACTCCTTGTTTCACCACTGCTTTCTCAATATAGCAAATACATCACCAATTTTCTGCAAGTGAATACTGAAAGACCACATCGGGGTTTCACAATAGAGTCCAACATTTTAAAACAAGTCTATCTATGTATTTACTGAAAGACAAATGAGTTGTTTTTAATCTCAAAAGAGCAACAGAGCACACATTTTCTATCAACAAATTTGACCTCAAATTGTTTAATTCTCACAGTATGACTCTTAGACAGCATCCTGAGATGAATCTTGAGTAAGGATCAGAATAACAGATCAGACACAGAAAAATTAGTAGAAGTGAACTAAAAGAAAGAAATATTCTGATAAAATTTGAATTCTAAAGGAATAAGCAGGCAACTCTTCCAGGTAATGTGAAATATCAGAACAGTAGAAAATTAGGAAGCAATTAATTTTCTAGAACAACACATTTCAGTCTTGATAATAGTCAAAAATGCTTTCCTCCAGCCAGAAGTTATCTATATAAACAGAGTCAATCCCACAGTTAATCTTATCAATCAATGTAATCAATATTTCCCCTAACGAATATATTTAAAAAACTGTAGAACTGTAAAAAATAATTTTTGTTCACAATGAAAATAATAAATAGTTACTGAGCAACATTAAAAACATATTTAAAAGGAAAAAAAGGAAAAGGCACAGAGAGATCTCCCTTAATTTAAGAGTTAAATAGTTCCATTCATCATGATTGGGTACATATATGCAAAAATTCCAAATATTTTTATTTGATACACTATGAAATGGCATAATAATGCAAATTTTCTTTATTTCTCATCAAAATTAACCTCACTGTAAAGTTATTTGGGCAATTGGTTCCAATCCCCCAAAGCAGCCACTCATTTGTACTTCTGTGGCTGCATGCTGCACCTTAAATTGACATTATACAGTAACATAAGGCTTAGGTGCAGGAATGTAGATTCTAAATCCTGTTTCTGCACAGGCCCATAAGGAGCAAAGTTTTTCATAGGAAATACAATAATGCAGCTACTTCAATCACCATTATTTCAGAATATAATCAGAAATTTATCAAAACGAGGAAAACTAATCAAAGACCAACAAAAAAGAGAAAAGAAAAAAAGGGACTTGGCCTAATGGGACCTAGAAGATGCTTTTTTATTTTATTTATTCTTCCAAAAAAGGTGATAAATAGACCAGTGTACAAATTTTAAGGTGCTTTTATTCCTAATGGAGCACTGTTTTCATGTTTGAAGGCACATTGCACTGACTTGACGTATTAGTAAGCACTCTGTATGGTTCAAACGATCCATTTATAGTGAAACCTGAAAACATTCATTTCCTTGCTGAAACTAGCACCAGAAGAGTATTTGAGCCAATTTTCTGCTTACTTGCAGTGAACATGCTATTTATTACAACATGGCTGTCATTACTGTTATAAACACATTAAAGCACAAAAGGTAGTTTGTTTCTGTTCTTTCAGAAATTTCAGTCGCTGCTGCCTCTAAGGCACAGCATTTCCAGTAACTTTAAGTGGAGTTTTCTTCATAAACAATCTGTGTACATTTCTGTCAAGGAAATAAAACAAGGAATCACCTCTTGTAACAACTGTCTACACTTGCAGAATTTCAATTACCAAAAACCCAAGTGGTTCTCTTCTGGATTTGTTTCTGATTGAAGCCAGCTACATATGTGTAATCTATATTAGGTATATATATGGTGTATATATATATATACACGTATAATATGTGCAGAAGGTAAAACTCCCGGCTGAAAAAATCAATCTTTAGATTGGAAATGTCAGTGAGAGCAGCGATTAACATCAGGCTGGAATCAGAGGTGTGAGGGAAGGAAGGACGAATAGGACTGGACATAAAGCTGCTTGTAGTGAAACAGCTAAATCAAAAAACTGTGTGGTGCATTGGCAATCAGTAGGAGAAATGAATTACAAAAACAAGCAGAGAAAGACCAGCAAGTGAAAAAGCAAGAGTATAAATCTGATGTCTTTGAAGATACAAAGGAAAAACAAGCAGCGGCAAATGAAGGAAACTGGAGAAAAATGGACAGTTAATTCAAAATGGGAGGATGATACTGTAATTCCTCTGATACTGCCCAAGACAGCACTTCTACAACTATATGAGAGAGATGTCAGAATGATATATGTATATTTTTGGTTGAATGAATGGGAGAGAGAATTCTGTAAAATCACACTAATATCACTAGAAGTCTTTGGAAAGCTGTACCAAGGAAAAATGGCTTACTATAAGTTCCACAAATGAGACAGGGTTCCTGTCTCCTGGGAACTAAAATGTATAAAATTGGAGAAGACCCCTACAAGAGCAAGACAGAGATTACTTACAGTTTTTCAAGCTGGAATAAATAATTAAGCTTTAGCCTCCTTCACATTGATCTAAAGCAACTGTCACAAGTGACAAAAGATGCTCGGAGAAGTTTAGGCTCAGGGAATCCTCAGAAAGGATTCTTGCCCACAAAGGGAAAAACAGTGGCCCAGATAACAGAGTCATCAGAGTTTGCTGATGTCTGACCACAATAAGCATAAAAAACACATGGGTGAGAAAAGATCTCAAGAGTTTACTGCGAAAAATCACTGAGAAAAGCAGAGTCAAAGTTTATACAATTTTTCAGCTAAAAGAGATGTGAGACACACATCTTGTGCACCACACTTCATACCAAAATACAGAGAAGGAATTATATACTGTATTATCAGTAGAGGATAAGTAATTCAATATGGAAAATATGAAATACAACTAAAATTATGACAAGTGCAAAAGAATATAAAGTTATAATGCAGCAGCATTAAGTGACAAAACATTAAAATCTTTATTGATTTTTGCATTACTAATCCTATTCTGAATAGACAGAGCAAATATGGTTTCAAAAACCTGTTGACACAGGGAAAAAATGAAGGAAGGAATATGAAATATGAAGACATTAACCCTCATCAGAAAGCACCTGTAATTTCAGCAAACTGAGGATATATTAAAGATATATGCTAGCTTTGCTTTGAACTCTTTCCTGGGAGTCTTCCAGGAACTACTGTTACTAAAAATTTTTCTGAATAAATGGGGGATATTTTCCATTTCACATTTTGAATTTGCAAATGTACTGCTAGTGTGGGAATAAAATGCTCCTAATCTCTCCTGCATTTTTTCCTGTGACAGACTTTAATGGTAGCATTGATTTTCTACTTAGTTCTTAAGTTTACTACAAGTAGAAGGCGACTGGAATATACTTTGTGACCTGTATCTCACAGTCTCAAAAGTGTAGATTATTTTCAGGATGTGGATGTTTTAACTGGACAACTGCTCCCCTTGGTAACATCAGCATGGGTGACAGAGCACTAAGGCTGCAGGAAACTGGCCTTGATTTTGCATTCTATCCCTTCCAGCAAAACACATGAATTATTTGTACATATATCAATCATTTTTAAATAGAAGCTTTAAATATTTGGTTTTAGAAACAAGAAATCTAAGTTGCCACCTCAAAGCTATAATAAAGTACCATATCTTTAAGTATCAAAATCCCTTAACCATCAGAAATGATTGTGTGCTTGCTTCTACCTTCCTAGAAAAATTATTACAATAAAATGGAATTATTCTCCATTATCAATTTTTACCTTCATTCATAGTAGCAACAATGAATTAATCTAAATTACCAAGTGATCAAAAATTATTGACCTAATAGTAATGAAAAGCTGTGATGTAGGAAGAGTAGGAAAAAATTACCAGCATAAAGTGTTTCACATGTAAAGCTGTTTAAACAGTACCTTAAAAGGAGGAAACTACAATGCAGTTAAGTGTTTTATCAACCATCCCAGTAACAATAATTTTTAGTAGTCGGTCTAATATACTGCCTTCAGGAAAATTCAAGCAGATTTCCTTGTTTTTAGATTGTAGGAAAATGCACCTTCTCCAAGTAGAACACATAAAATAGTAAATATGCTCTCGTTAAAGAAAACTTGCAATACTAAATACTGTGCTTTATGCAATGTAGTGTTTGGTACAGCAATACTGTGCCTGATCAGAATTATATCCCAGAGCAAGGATTAGGTGTTTTCAATAATCCTGCTGATGAAAGATGATTCACCTCTGCTTACTGAGAATGTATTCTACCTCCCAAAGAAAGCTACAGTTGTCCTTTAATGGCCGTTGGTCTTTTCATTAACATCTTCCACAAAGCCAATCAAAGCTCAGGATGATGTATTGCTTTATTCTGTGAAACTTACTGTCATGAGTGTTCTCTTGTCAATGCCATCTGGAACACTGTTGGTTTTCTGGCTGTTTTCAAGCAAACACCAAAACCAATCAACCAACCACACAAAAACCCAAATCAAAAATAAACGAAAAATCATGGGAGATAAATTTAAAAAAATTAATAAAAAACTCCAGAATCTGAAATTATGATGTGCCCTACAGGGTACTAAAGCATAGAAAGGAGAAAGAACAAATCCATTGATATATTAAGTATACAAGCAGTTTTCTATGATATTAAATAATACACTGCCTGAGAAATGAGCAGGACTAAATTGCCTCTCTGTGTATAAATTGATGCTTTAACACAATGCTTAGCCAGCACTTTGGCAGAGACAAGCTATCAGAAAGTAACTCTCCATATATACCTAACTAAATATCCTACATATATTTTTCCCTACGGCTGGTGCAGCGGTGTTTAGTGCTCCCTGCAAAAGGTAGATTACCTTATTTCTAGAGTGGAGAGCAGACAGCTCCATTCACTAGATGGATTACTTTATTTTTATAGTGCAGAGTATGCATTCAGACAACTCAATTCAATAGATGGATTTGATATTCTGACCAGAGCTTGCCTTCTTTCAAATGCGTTTCAAAGGTGTTATCCTTATTTGCAA
This sequence comes from Setophaga petechia, assembly GCA_024362935.1. Taxonomy (NCBI): domain Eukaryota; kingdom Metazoa; phylum Chordata; class Aves; order Passeriformes; family Parulidae; genus Setophaga; species Setophaga petechia. The sequence continues at coordinate 12,533,040 of JANCRA010000012.1, forward strand.
GCCCTCTCAGGGCCCTCTAAAGAGAGATCAAACAATGCAGTTGCTTGGCATAAGGAAGAAAATATTAGGGTGTGATCATTGTGCCAAAGGCTATTAAGTCAAGATAAAAATACAAGCTGGTAAATGCATTACAGCTGAAGTTTTCCTTTCTACTAGTAGCTCTATTTCCTACAGCAACTTTTTTTTTTTTGTTTTTCCTTTTCAGAAACACATTCTCAACCACTGTAAATGAGGATGCAGAAACAGAAAACAGAACACTGAGATACATAAAAGTGTACTGCAGAACAACCAAGGGAATGGTTAATCTTTATCATTAAATTCTGAAAGAAAGGGATTGTGAATTTACAGGAAGGATTTCTAACAATAGTACCACAGTGCTTTTCAAATACAGAGTTTACACTTGGGAAGAAACAGGAGGAAGTAGTGACATATAGCAAGAGACCTATAATGAATGCTGTTAGAATTAACAGTGAAGGAGGCAAAAAAGAAAGATGAAGGAAAAATGTATTAATTCTAAATATGTAATTATTTGATGTTTGGGGGATGGGGAGGAAGAAGGAAATTCAAATAATCTACCAGGTTTTCAGCAAAACATCCAAAACTATGTCCATAGAACAACCATCAGTTAAAGTGAACTGTGAAAGTGGATTCAATAAATCTAGACTGGATAATGACTAACCAGGAAACTACACTGGTGTAGTGAATATGGAGTTAAGAAGACAACTGAAGCTTGCAAATCATAAAATTAAGCACCATTTCAGTATTTTATACTAATGACACATAATCTAAAAAGCCCTATCAATGAGGAGTCATTGTCTGAAAGATCTGTGGAGAGACTAACATCAAAGAAATGAGTGTTTGAAAGAAGATTATAATTAACTGAATATTCTCTTGGAAGGTCCACCTTCTGACAGTTCAAACATTCAAAAGCAGAGAGGGCCAGAGGTATTTCAGCAGCAGTGCCATTGCACAGATACTGATGTTGAAAGAAGATGCTTGTGCCATAAGTAGAGCTGGTGAGTACATCTACAGGGATTATATAAAAAAAACCAAACAAACAAGCAAACAGAGAGGAAAAAGGAGTTCGACACACATCACAACAGCAGAAATACAGTCAGAACCACAAGTGGTAAGTAAGCAGGCAGGGCCTGACCCCATAAGCTGAGATATGGCATTGGGCAACTGCAGCTCACCCTGCACAGGAGCATTTCACTGAGCCAGTCTGATGAACTGAGCAGTCAAACAACTCACCTTAACCACAGGACCTGCCTTGAATTAATAGCTAAACACCCCAAATATTCTGAAATCCATTCCAGTACCTTAAACTTCAGAAGATGTAGAAATAATGTTTCTACAACTAAACCCACCCACATTAAGGGTTTTTGGGGCAGGAAAGAGAGATCTGTTATAGCTGCTGGGTTTCGTATTTCTTCTAGGATTAACAAAATTATAAAATGGTGTCTGAATTTTGATTTTATTTTAAATTTTCATCTACTTTTAAAAAGGTTTGTTGCAACAATATGCAAGACATAATAATTCACAAGTTTTTTAGAAATTTTCTCCACTGCAGTAGAGAATTATTCTTACGTTAACCCCCCTTTGTGTCATGACCAGGTTTTGTACTTTGCCTGTTGTAGGACTCGGTATAGTCATCCCAAACATCATTTCCAGAGGCCTGAATATGAAATCACTGAGAACAATCATCCCCTCAATGACATCTATATTTACACTCAGGTCCTGGCAATGGATTTATGATACAACTTCTTTTGATCAAATTAATATTTTCTTGAATATGCTGAAATGGCATAATTTAAAAGCAACCTTTTTTCTTTCTTTTGAGAAACCAAACATCCCTATTCCTAAGGAGCTCTCACTATAAATTGGATCTTTCAAAAACAAGATGCTAATGTTGAGTAATCAATAACAGACTGCAAGTGAATTATTGGGTGTAATCATCAGGGATGAAACAGCCTCTGGAACTGGAAAACTGAATTTTCTCTCAAATATCTATAGGCAGAGATTTTTAGACGGGATGTTTCTGTCTACCCCAAATATACAGGAAGTTTTCCTTTGAGGCCCAAATATACAGGAAGTTTTCCTTTGAGGAATTTATTTAAATATCAGCAGAAACCTGAAGCTTTTCATGACCTACAATATTTTTCAACTGATATATAAAAGCATGCATAGAATATTACCATATGAGGGTAAGGTACAGGTAAAGTCATAAATCTTCTTAAAGTACTGCTGCATCATGTCAGATTTAAAGCTGCTCTGGATCAGGGTGTAACTTTTTCTAAAATATGAATATTGCTGGAGGGAACTTCTAACTCTCTGCTGCCTTAGAAAGATTGTTCAAGTTCTGTTTCAATATTTAATGAGTTCTCTATGATATTTCAAAAGAATTACTAGAAAGAGACCATTACAGAAGTACTCTTTTATGGGTGACATGAAAGGGATATGGATAGTTAAATTACCAGTTAATCAGGGCTTCTGAGACAACTCAACTAATGCATTTATCATTAACATTACAAACATGCTCTTGCAAATCAAGGAGGTTTTTTCCTTTTCTCTTGTAAAATAGGATTTTAGTACATTTTTCATTCATCAAAGGAAAAGGTTCTTGATACTTCTCAAGAACCCTTATACAGTGTAAAAAGGAACTGGTACTTGATTTTTTTTCTTTTTCTGATAGAAATCTTCCTATTATTGTCTAGTTATTATTATGTAATTTAAAAAACATTTTCTGGCAGCTAAAAAAAATTAAAATCTTCCTGGATATTTACTAGGACTCCATTTGGAGGTACTGAGAAATGACAGCATAGAAGCAGCTAATATATGAATAAATCATCTTTTAATGGATTGTGTATACGAGCTAAAACCAGATTCTGGCTCTTCCCCTGTTCTTCTTGGGGAAATCTGAGATCAAAAGAGGTTCTGTCATACCAGGTCTTAAAAAGAAAAAAATAACTCACACTAGGAGAGAAGTCCTTCAAAACCTGCCACATGATGAAAACAGACTTCTGATACTTCCAATCCCATTACAAATTTACAAAGAACAGACAAATCCATACTCCTGAAGTACATTTGAGGAATGCTTTCTGATGCATTGCTAAGGGTCTGGGAGATTACCTGTACACTTTTTATTTTGAAGGCTGCAATTTCTCCACCTGTTTTTGTGGGTGCATAAAATTTCTAATACCGTTAGCCACAAACATTCTTTTTAAAACAGAGAAGGCATGCTTTGTTTCCAAATAAAGAACTCAGTCATATTAAAAACCCAAGGTCTTGTATTTGTTTTATTATTTTAAATTCCACATAAAAATACAAAACAACTAACATATAAAAATGCACACAACTGTGCTTTCTATAAACCTGAATAAATTTATGTAAACTAGCTATTTAAAAAGAACACCAAGACGTTTGACTTGTGTACTGTATGGAATTTTAATTCTCTGATTATCATTAATTTATGTAGTTCTACAGAAGTTCATCACGTTTCAGCAAAATGCATTATGAAAATATATTCAAAGAATGGTATCACTATAATGATTATAATAGAAAATTCTAAAAGTTAAATATTTCTAAACCGACCATCCATGACAAAAATCCAGCACAGAAGGTAAATGCTCTAAAGGGTTTCCTTCTCTATAGAAGAGAAATAAATATGTATTTGGACAATCTCCCATACAGTATTTTGTACCATAGAAAGTCTCTTTGTCATTGCTATAGGGAGTAGGTGAATCCTCAGCCTTTCAGAGCTTTGTCTTAAGTTACCCTAAAAGGATCTACCTGGGCAACTCAATGTATCACTTTGAGTAGATTAAAAAAAAGGTGTTTCCCAGTTTTCAAGGCTAGAGAAATCCAAAAGTTAATGAAAACATGTTATCTTCTACATCAAGAATTTACATTTGTTTATGAATTAGGCAAAGAAACCCAAATAAACTACCCACAACTCATCTGCCCAATTCCCCCTTCCCCCCCCACCATTATTTTCTCATTTTCTGTAAAATTCTGTTCTAACTTCGAGCTCTAACTTTGAGCTGTCTGTCAGACAAAGGCTGATAACCAGCACACAGAGGTTAAGCTTTATATGATATAGAACATGCCTTTATTGTCTCTGATTTATTTTTTCTCTGCTTCCAAAATGTGCAAAAAGTTGTCAGAAATTGAACTAAAGTTACTTGCTGGATTACATGCAACCAATATGCAATATACTGCATTAATTATATTATATAATTATATACACTCAATATATACTGGGTTATTTTTCATATATTCCTTAGAATTTTGGATCAATTTATTATATATTTATGTATATTTATGCATTATGTATTTTGCCACACTTCAGTACTGTTGTTTCAAACAATCCAAGAAACACCAGAAAGTTACCAGTCTCTGAGAAAGATTCCAATTTTGACATTGTTCTCCCCCTTTCTCAGCTTCAACAGAATAAGCTCACTCCACAAGGAAAAACTAGTTGAAAACACTTTAAAATAAATATTGTAAAAGGCATAAAAATTATTTTGTCATATCTAAAATGAAGGAACAAAGTTTTGCTAAACATGCAACAAAACTCTGATAATGAAAACCATAATGACAAGAGATGTGATACTGGAAAATCATAAGGCAACAGATCTGTTTTTTTACTATTTCCAGAGTGTGCATGTTCCCTGCACATCAAATAAAAGAAAAAGAGAGGGGGCAGGGAGGATGGGAAAGAGAGAAGCACACTCTTCTACAATAATAACTGTGATTTTATATTTCCTGTAAGTGTGGTCCATATTTTAGATGAAAAGCCTGTTATTGGAGTCAAACAGCTTTTAGCTGCTGGAGCGTGTAACTCATTCTGAACACACCAGGCTGCTGCAAACAGGGGGAAATGCTAACTTCTATAGCAGTAATTTGCAGTAATAGAAAGCTGTTACTAAATCAATGTCTCATCTGGAAAATAAACGTTTCCATTTCACCTTTCCCTTAAGCTGGTGGCAAGAGGCTATTATCCTGTGACTTTCCATTAGACCAGCCCGATCTCAGACACCCATGGACATCAAACACTGTCTAAAAGACTAGACATTATTTGCTAAGCTTGCCCCTAAAAAAAACCCTAATAAAGTAAAAGAAAATGAAAGTAAGAAACAAACAAGAAGCCTCAAACAAACAACCAAAAATCAGGGAATAGAGGTTTTTTTCTGATGACCAAGATTTTTACTACAGTCAGACTTGCAACCTGTCAGCCTGATAACGCCCAGGTAATTCCATATCCAATTTATTGAAGGCAATCAGGATGCCTTCTGCACTACCAAAATTCTTAAAGTAATTAATTCTTGTAGTACAAATATTTAATCTAAGAACAGATGCTACATAATATTAGATAACTGCTCGATTTCATGGCAGGCTTTCACAAGATAAGGGACAGCCACTATTACTTTAAAGACAAAACAAAGTTGGGCAGTGACTTCTCAACATCATGGAGCTTGTTGAGGGTAGCCATAATTGAGACTGATATTTCTCAAAGGACTACTAGAAATAATTAAGCTAAAAAAAAAAATCCGAGGAACAACTCAAACTGTGAAAAACTTCCCCACTTCTGAAATCAACCATTCATTTTTCCTTTTTTTCCTTTTTACAAAACCATTTTTTCAGAACACAGAGAACAAACTAAAATCAGCAAAAGTATATACAGAGAGTGGATAAGAGGAAAAAAACCTCACAGATGATGAAATTATAAATATGCCACAAATTGGCACTCTTACATACAATTTCATCAAATGCCTTGTCTTTAAGTTAAAAATTACAATATTTTTTGCAAGTTATTATCTAAAGAACAAAAGCATGACAGATCCTAGCAAGAACTGCAATTCATTACACTTTACAAGATTGTAAGTAATAAATGCCACATCTTTGTTCACTGGCAAACACATTTATGTTAGTATCTGGGCAAACTATTTCATTCTAAACATTATACCATTTTCTCTGCATATGAGCAAAAAGTATTTTATCAATTCAGATACAAGCCCTATGATTAAAATCAAGTCTACATTTGTTGACCTAACAGTACATGTTGCAACTATCCAGACTATATGTCAATAAATGGTTTCACACTGCAGTAAGATTTGCAAAGTTAAAAAATTTCCCTGGTTAAGTAATATACATTTCTCATGCTGGTGACAGCTGCAGGAAACAAAATTTAAGCTCAAAAAAAGAATTATTTAATCAGGGAAATTATTTCTGGGCTGATTTTTTCTAGATATAGAGCAGGTATGAAATCTCATTGATTCACTATCCATGCCATTGCATTCAAGCTAGAACCAATGAAATCTCCAGGACACAATTCTGTCACACATGTAAGTTGAGAACAGAAAATCACTTGATTTCCCTAATATTTTACTATCTGCAGCCATCCAGAACTTAACAAAATGCACAATTTTAACAGTAATTTAGGATATTTAGTTTTATTTTTCCTATAATTTTACCTACTAATGTGACTATCTTAATGTTATCATAATATTCATATATATTCATAGGAAAAGTGATGAATAGATATAAATAGCATAAAAATATTAGCATCCTTTTTTATTATTTAGATGCTTCAGATGAAATACTAGTCCAAATAAAATCAGTGATTCTAGAAAGTTAAAGGGAATTTGAGGTAATTAGTAACCTTGTTGTATCTACATTTTTAGGTTTGCTTAAAAAAAAAAAACAGATTTAGTTTTTTATCCAGGTTGAAAACATGTTAAGATCAGCAATTACTTTGACCTGCAATTACTACTGAACAAAATCCTGTTAAAATGAAAACTCAGATCAAGCCAGATACTATGTAAGAAGGCAAAGCAACGTGTTAATTGACTGGAAAGCTGAAAAATCAGTAAAGATACACTAGATATCTTGCAACATATGCAACTATCTGAGAGATTTAGTGAGCCTTTGCAAATTAGGAACGAAACCACCGGTATTTGATATTTATCATGCTGTCCAAGGAGTTGAGCACTTCTATTTGGATTCAACTAAATGACCCTGAAGCAAGGCATAAAGTATGTATTTGGTATGTCCAGGCTGACTGTGATGAAACCTCAGTCAGATTCACAGTCAAATTCTGATTCCTGAGATTTTTCTTTCAAGTAAAGCAAAATAATATTCCAAACAACTAAGCCTCTTCTCATATCCAGAATAAAAATTACTAGAAAACATTAAATAAAACATCTCTTGGAACCAAGCTGCCAGTTCAGTAGCACCTATGCTCCATCCTTAGATCATTTAATTTCCTTTAGTCTCACAAAGGCTTTTTAACTGTTAATGGGGTTCACAAAATCCCATTTGGTCATTTTTAACAAGGAATGCAAGCACTGCTCTTCCATGAAGAGCCATAGGGATACAGCATTATCACAGAACCACACAGTCACAGCATGGCTTGGGGTGGAAGGGACATTGCAGGCTGCTTACTTCCAACCCCCGTGCCATGGGCAGGGACTCCTTTTCTGCAAACATCTGTAACAGCCACTTTTGCTACCAAAATCTCCTTCCATCCTCCTGAACACGTGCAAAAGAGAACACAGCAACTGGAATCCACCTCTTTGGACCTCCAGAGCTAACCAGGAAAATCTCAGACTTCTCCAGAAACAAGTTCACATGGTAACCTGAGTTCTTGAATTGAAAGGCTCTAAAGACATAATGCATTTTGGCATTCCCAATCTCTATTTCTTCTTCTTTTTTGTCTTTGCCAAGCCCTATGTGCCATTTTTTTTAAAATTTGTTTTGAGCAGTGTTGTCAGCTTGCTGTGGAAGATTTTCTAATTTAAGATTTTGTTACTGTCCTTCTTCCAGCTCTGACAGTCTGTCACTTGCATACCCAGCATGCTGAGCTACTCCAGCATGCTTTTGATTTTCAGCTGCCAACTGAGAAGGCCAAGGTCTAGATTTGTTTTTTCCCCTCTTTCTTACTCTCTTCCTAGTCAGCAACTATTTACTGGTTTTCAACAACATAAAGTAAGGTACTGACCTAAATGGGCCTGAGTGACTTCAAATGCTACTGAAAACAAATGTATACTAAGGAAATAGAGTTTTTCAAAGGAATAGATCAAAAGGTCAAAAATGTAAATAGCTTACCATTAAACACTTCTACAGATTGAATAGTTTTACAGATAACTGCTTTGAAGAGTGGTGTGTCTAACTGAAGAAATCAAAATAATTTAAATAAACAAATTTTAAGCTGAAGGTTTACTTGCAATGAGATGTTTGACTTGTTAAAAGTAACCAATCTTATCATGTTGATTAATGGAAAAGTCCTGATCTAATTTTATAATAGATGCTTAAGCTAAATGTTTTTCTTGAAAAATTGAACATTTCCTTGAAGGAGGCCTGACAGTCACCAATGGCAAGGGCAGCTAAAGGTCTTCAATGAAATTTTCTGTATAAACTTGGAAGTCCTGCTAAGAAATGGGCCCTTCAAGCACAAATGTACTTTAACACATACATAGCTTACTTAATTTCATTCAACTAACTCAGAATTCAGTGCAAATCCTTGTAAACATATCCACCAGGTAATGTTCAGTGTTTTGTCCTAGAGCATTTTTTCCACTGAAAATTATCCTTATACAACAAAAATTATCAATATTTGTACATAAAAATGCAAAAAATAAAATTATTTTTAAATTTTTGGTATTTATTTTCAATTTTTTGTATTGTGTAAAATAACTAACTACTAAAGACATTTGAAAAGACAGATGAAGCAAGAGGGCACTCCAGGGGGAAAGGACACACTGAAGAGGCCAGGATGCCAAAGCTGCAAGATGCCAATTATCTTAAGCAGAAGTATGGCAAAAGTTCTTTATCATCCAACAGGGATATAAATAACTAGAGATGCAATTTGAAAAAATAATAAAAAAAAAAAATCCAGTATGTAATAAAGTGAGTCTGCAGTAACAAATAAACAGTACTCATATCCTTAAATTATATTCTGTATGTTACAACCCATCAAGGCTCAAATTTTGGACACATCCACAAAAGACACCAAGTGTATTCAAAGCCATATATGACTACACACTCTTTTTTCCAGTCTTTCTTCTTTGTTATCTGCCTTCCTCACTTCAAAGCTAAAACTGAAGATACTGTTTCTGAAGGTGATACTACTTTAAAAATAGTGATAACTGCAGTGCTGCACACACAAAAATTAGAGTATAGAAAATATAATTCAATTCATTATGCTGCTCATGTTTTTACATGTCATTTCTTAGTAATCAACCACGATAAATTTATCAATATGGATATCCCAATAGTTTCCAGATTTATTACCTTTCTTTTTAATAAATAATCTATCACGGTTATTATTTTTTAGAATAAAATACTTTGAATCTTAACTTTTATGTCCTGCCTACCTAAAACCTAACAACTTTATTTCACTTTCTTCTGAAAGAATCAAATCAATGAAGTATTTTTAGAGTATAGATTTATAAGGATTCATCATGTAAGTCTTGTAAAGTGCAATAACACAGGGATATCATTTTTAACCAGTCGAGGTTTAAAAAAAACATACGTTAGAGCTAGGCTGCCATAAACTCTGCAAAATTCACAGCTGTGGTATTACAGGCTAGAAATACAAGTCATTCTGAAATATGAGGACTAATTATTAAAAAATTAATTTTACAGAAACAAAATTTCTTTTGCAACATTGCAAAGCTGAAAACTAGATTTCTTTCCAGGGGGAAATCTTTCATAACTCTGTTGAGTATATCCCCATATTAAGCATATTAAACCTCTTAGATATTAAAACCAAGACAAAGCAACAAGACAGTTACAAAAATTTAATGAGTAGAGGGATGGTTCCATACAAAATATTTCACACTGCCCAAGGGAAAAAAATTGACAGCCATGCACAAATATTTTATTTCAATTCCTCATAATTTGTGTGGGTCAAGTAAAGTAAGCAAACAACGTCTTGTTATTCAAATACATTATTTTTGTGCAATATTTTTGTCTCTGTATGCACCAGGTACTTATTCTTCGCAATACACGTTGGTTATTTTCTGCAGTTTATATTTTATTGCTGGCTTTAATGACCTTGTCCTCATCTTGAAGGACTTGCACAAGCCTTTGCTCAGCTCATCCCCTTTGAGCCCAGAGAGCACCATGAGATGCCAGAGGGGCACAGAGGGGGAGGCAGGAGCTGCCTGCACAGGTGCCTTTGCACAGGGTCTCAGAGGGTGTCACCCGCACAGCTCAGAGCAGAGCTGCCAGCTTGGGGCAGACCAGGCAGGAAGGAAAAGGGGGAAGGCCGTGGCTTCCCTTCCCTTCTCCTGCCTCATTTAGGTCTCAACACACTGAGCTGAAAAGAACATCTGAGAACAAAAAAAGCAAATTGTTTGAGGAGAGGGGAAAAAAAAATTGAAAGGCTCTCAGGGCAATCAAGGAATATTCCAAAGCTCTTGCACTTCCATTTAAAGTACATTTTAAAATCCTTGAGAAAGAACATCATTATTAATTTTCATACAAATTGGTATTTTCTTGTTAGATATAAATTACTTCAAGAAATTTAGCACTTTTTTTTCTAGTAGTCAACTTAAATTATCATATCTACTTGTTTAACAATCTGAAGCACCCCTATACATTTATTGGTGGATGTTTAAATTGTCTTATATTTTTAATAAGTGGAATAATGAAGATCTACTGATATTTCGTGTTCTGCTTAGCAGTCTGTATTGCAAAAATACAAAGGCCACCATTAGCTATTTTTACCACAAGAACATTGCAAATCATACTGCACAGCCAACTTTTCCCTCTTGGTACAAGAGGGTTCAATACTAATTGCTATTCCAAGCTGTGCAGAAGAGAGAAAATACAGCAAAAGAAATGGAAAGGGATCTGAGGAGCAGCAGCAATCATCTGTTCTCCAAAATAGATTTTGGCAGTATGTAGATTTTAATCAATTATTACTTAGTCAAGCAGCCCAACAGGCACTGGAATCTCAGGACCTTCTATAAAGTCCAAGATAATTCTGGATGCACACCATATTGCTGGTCAAGAAATCTGCAGAGAGAGGCAGCTATGCTGAATGCTAATGATAATCACCACTCCATTATTAGAAAAGTGTTTTTCACATTTTTGCTTTTTTACAAACTGCTCAAATTAATGTTATACATTATGGGAAAATAAAGTTAATAGGGACACAAAATTGTTTTGGTGTCTTCGTGTTTAAACTCCAGAGTTTTCAAAATCAACAGTAAGGAAAATCTTTTCATTGCATGGTATCCCAATTTTTTGAAGGTACATCACAAAGACCAGCTTAACCAGGTAACACAACTTTGGCTTCTGGTATGGCTTTTCACACCCCACTGTGATATTAAAAATGCTAAACACATAGGAGATCATATCCTTTCAGTATTTAATAAGACTGTATCATGTCAGTGGTCCATGCAGATGAATTTCTGGTTATAAGAACAGCAAAGACATGATATAGAATGCCTGGCAGTTGATGGTGCCCAGAGGGGTCACTGTGGAAAAAGCCCAGAGTCCTGGGTTAGGGCTGTGCCTAAGGCCTGTATTGCTCCATTTCAAACTCAAACTCACTATTTTTCAGGTTTGCCGCTTTTTTAAAAGAGAGCATGAATAACAACAGCAAAAAGGAAATAAAAGAACCATTTCCTCAAATTAAATGGAAAAATTAATTTTTGATATATTTTATTACATTAAAAAAAAAAAATGAGGGTTAACACACCAAAATGTGATTTGTTTTTGTGGAATATGGTTTTCATGGGGAATTGTGTGCCAGTACAACAACGTGACATAGTTACATTTTAGCAATATAGGGGTTCTTTGTAATTAAATATATCTTAAAATATTTATTCAATAAAGATGAAGTACTTTGGAAAAGAGATTTTTTTTTTTTTTAAGATATCAATTAGAAGGCAAATTTCTGTATCTGACAAATAGGAACCTAGAAGATCAGGAGGCAACTATTCAGTGCATTTCTTTAATGAAGTACAGATGGTAACCATGAAATTTGGGATTCTCTGGAAGCATGCTGAACATGAAATAGAGAAAACTAGGATACCTGCATGGGTGCAGATATGCTGTGTTAATATGCTTACTCATAAAAGAAAGTTGGCAGTGGAAATGAAAATATTATTTCTGCCAAATTACATCCATAGGAAAAAAAATATTTGGAAGTAAAAATAGCACTTGGTAAGAGAAGAACACTGCAACAACATGAAGAAAATTTATTTCCAAAGGATCAAGAAGTAAATCCTGTAACTTCTTTTCATCCCTATAACACATTACTGTATTGGATAAAAGGCTTCACCATGATCAAGAGAAAATTTTCATAATGGATTGCTAGTGAGTTGTAACTGTTTGCTCGAATGCAGTGTTTAATTTCCTCAGGCTAAATTATTAGAATAGATGTAAAATATTTCAAATATAGGTCTAAGCTGTAAAAGCTGTCTCACATCACAGCAGACCACCAGAGAGAAGATGTTCTCATGAGGGCACTGGCATTGTGCCAGCGTCAAACCATGACAAAGTTAAACTTTTATCTTAAAACTTTAAATGTTAAACTTATACTGCTATCTGAGAAAACTCTTCACCAAAAAATAACAGACAGAAATGTAAAAATTATTATCTACTGTTTTGAACTCAAGATAAGTAATAAAACATAGTACAGTTCAAACACTAGACCAGTTATTTTGGGCATAATTTATTCTGTTGTAAAGTGTCCTTCAAAAGTTTTTAAATAAAACTTATTTTTTAAAAGGAATAAAAAAAATACTGCCATTCCAGGAAAGTTTCTGAGTGTAAAGTATCAAGACTCACATTACGCTCTCTTTCAGTCAGCTCTCACAGTAATACATACAAATAAATCAAATCAATTATATTGATTATAAATAGCTAACCCTTGATTCATTTCAAATAAAGATTTTTTAGTTCAGGGGTAGACTATTTCAGAATACCCACGTTCAGTAGAAACTTGTGTTTAGACATCTGTTTCCCTATGAAAGCCTAAATTATTTGGGTTCTAAATTTACTACTGAAAAAAAAAATCTGTTTTTGTTTTGCAGAAACATATGAAAATTTTTATCAAACCAATTAAGATAATGCAGGTCTGGAAGAGTACCTGGAAATAACAGTAGTGTGTTTTATTTCAGATTTGCCACTATTTCTTTTCTTGTTGAGAACTTTATGTCCCATTTAACAATTAGTCTTGGATAAACTTTCCAGGCCAAAATGGATTCCTAATATTCAGCTTGAGAGTATGCTGTTATACAATTTTTGTTATGCATCATTATTAAGCAGATTGTTTTAAATCTACATTGAGAATTCCTTACTGCATCTGTATTTTTAAAATAGCATGTACCTAACCAATTCAGTCTCTCAAAGAGGAAAAATTTGCCTTCGGCATCAAGAAGGTCTTTCCTTTTTCTAGCTTATTATCTTAAATTTTGATAACTTTAGACAGAAGTCATGGTCAGCTTGGTGTCAAGTGATTATGCTAGACCATCCATCCAATTAAATTAATGGTGCTAATCCCAGTACCAAAATATAAATGTCTCCTTGCAGTGGAGGATACTGTTCAAGTTCTTTGGCCTTCTGGATAGTGACAGCAACAAGCTTTTTTTATCAAGTTAGAAAAGCTATTTCTTTTTGCTGATTAATCAAGTAAGAATTTAATTCAGGGAGCTTTAGCAATCTACCAGGGTAAAAAAAAAAAAAAAAACAACTGTAATTGTCACAGCATAAAAAGTAATACTGACCATAGAGTTCTTTACTTAAGCTTCTGCACTGGTATTTTCCCTCCAGGTTTAATATTGACCAAACCAGGCAATACTTAGGGACTGAGCTGCAACTAACATTTGCTTTATAGTTACCCCAAGCCATGGTCTTTGGTATTTAAAACAGGCTGACACTGAAATTCATTTAAAGGTCTACTTCACTCATTACATGTTTTCACAAATAAGTCCCCGATTAAAATAACAGAGAACCAAAAAAAGTCAGAAGCTACAGTAATCTCACATGGTAATCTGCATGAGACATACATAATATATATTTCCAAATTTAAAAGTGTGAACACACACAAAATCAGAGACTTAAAACAATCATTTTTCAATCTCTGATGTAGTAAGCCTGCACTACTCATTTAACCCTTACAATAAACCAAGGGAGTACCTTCAGTTTGTCATCTATAACAAAAAAATATATCAAGTGCTAATCTTAAAATATGCTGAATGAATTCATTTAGGTAATAAAAGTGTCTTGGCTGTTTGTAACTGCTATTTAAATTAAATAGGAAAAAATAAAGCCCACAAACATTTTATTGTCTTTCGATATCTGAGGAATGCAGATGAAGCATGTCAAAATATTTACACAACACTTTATCAATACCTGGATTCCTTAATAAATCTTATTTGTTATCCACACATAAGACCTTCAATGAATAAATGATAACACACTTTTTCCTAGTTTATATAGATTGGAGGTTTCTTTTGGAGAGGTAATATTGTCACACTCATGGTTCATTTCCCAGTATTTCTGAGGGTTTTATTCACAGAATCATAGAAAGGGCTGAGTTAGAAGGGGCCTTAAAGATCATCTACTTCCAACATTCCTGCCACGTGCTAGAACTCCTTCCACAAGACTGCTGCTCCCAAATGATATTTTTTTTCTTTTCAAGCTCTTAGCCTGAGAGACACAAGATTAGCAGAAGCTGTAGAGCATTGTAAAAATTCAGCAAGAAATAATATTCTGGTCAAGATAAAAATCACTGTAGCATATAACTCTTTTTTTTTAATTCTTTCTAAAAGTTTTTATTACCCATCAGTAATATACTGGAGTACCAGAATGTCAAAATACTTTATCCATAACTAATTATTTACATATATGATGCACCACTACAAAGACAAAATTTATGTCCACTGCCAAATGTGATATCACATAATATATAATAAATACAAGGCTTCAGACAACAGAAAAATTTTGACTGCCATGAAAGGGGAATATGAAGTAACAGTATTTATATTTTATTATTACTAAGGTATATGAACCATCAATTACTTCTAACTCAATATTTATGCCTCATTTGATGGCTTTGGAGAAGGGGAGCCCTTTTTTCTTGCTGGTTGCTGTCCAAATGTATTCAAAATTATGTTGTCATGTTCATGACATATTACTTTCAACCTGACACTTGAATCAGCTCTTCCACACTAATCAAGTAGTGAGTGACATGTGAAAGCACTATTTCTGATTTAAAGGGAGTAAAGTAGGAATAACCACACAGAAAAAAAGCAAACGTGGTTTGCATGCTTTGTCTAACACCTCACCATTTTGTCATCTTATTGCAACAGATCCCATACCTTCCTGGTGATTTCTCATGGGCATCTCCTCACAGCACTGACTCCTTCTTCTTCCCAGAACAACAAGCTCCAACTCTCTTCTCAGCACAGCCAACAAGCTCCAACTCTCTCCTCACCCAGCTCACCCACTCTTTTGTAGCACTCATCATCTTATTGCACACAGCTGTGGCCTGTTAAGGGCAGGCCAGTTCCTAATCTTTGGTGATCAGTACAGCTGCAACTCCTCAGGTGTGAGACTACCTTCTGCAATATCCTTATTTTCTTACATTCTATCCTTCCATACCACCTCAAACCATAACACCAGTGCAGACCTGGAGCAATCACTGCAGCAGATGGGAAAAGTGGACCCCAGGCAGCCAGGGCACGTGGTGTATCCACTGGGAAGATTAACCTTGCTTTCCTTGTGCCAGGGATTCCCTCTCGCTCCTGGCCTGCAGTTCCTGTATTCTGCTTAGGGATAAGCAGGGTACAGTTTTAATGAGGATTTAGAAACAAGACTTCAGCTATTACTAATAGGAGATGCATGACTAATTCCTAGTGCATATGTTAGAAAGAGGACCTGAGGGTCTGTTCTGTTTTCAGCTGCAGATTGATTTTATTTCAAAACCTAAATGGGCCTCTTGAAAAATACTGAATTAAAAGTCTGATCTGGTTCTATTTTATTGGGATTGCCTCCTTTCTTCAATCCTCAGAAACAGGCAAGTAAATTAACTCCTTAGACTTTCTCCTATCTCTGCATAGCTTTTGGCACAAGATCAAGGAAGAGAAAAAAAAAATAATAATAATAAAAAAGAACAGCTCTCATAATACTTCTTTCTACAATCAAATAACTCACAAAGTAATAACCTGGATGTAGTAAATGGATATTTTGTTATGATGTATCTCATATTTCTATGGTGAAATACATAAGCTACTTCACAAGAAGCTCTTCTCTATATTTCCAACAAAGCAAATCACTATATATAGAAGAAGAAAAGGATATTATTTTATCGACCACACTACATTTCAAGTAGGTTGTGCACCATTACAGAATTATTAGACAAAAAAGTTTCCCAATTTCAAAACTATAAGTGGTCAGAAATTCATTATTTGATTCAATTTAAAAAATCACTAAAAATCATAAGTAATAACTACAATATAAATGAAACATAAATAGAAAAAAATTTAATGGATAGCATTTTGATTATCTTAAAGGTCTCTTCCAACCCTAATGATTCTATGATTCTATTGTTAAGAGTTGAATTCCTAGTTTCATACAGAAAATAATTACATGAAAAAGCATGATTGACAGGCCCAAGTGAAAATCCTGGTCACATGTGGCTCTGACAGTAATTGTCCCTCTCCCCTAGGGACAACAACCTGCTGATGTAAGAGGCAAGAGAAGTGAAAACCAATCTCAAGGAGGAATAGGCAAGTCAAATATCTGGTTGTTGAAAACTGTTCTGTGAGATTCAAAGAGCAATTCTTTGTTTATCTTGGCCACCTGCAAAGCATATACATTAAAGGAGAAAAAATGAAATCTGCTTGCCAAGGCATAATTCAGTCAAAAAAACTGGCTTCCAAGCTGTAAGACTTTTGAACTGTGTCTCTTCCACTGATTTTCAGAAGGACTCATTGTAATGCCTGTGTTGCAAATGCTTCCAAGCAGAGTGGGATTTAGACAAGAAATTGCAGATAGCATTTTTAAATGTATAGCTGCTCCCTGTTATAGTGGACACTGAAACCTCCCAAGAAATGACAGGTTAGCTCCTGTGAATAGGCAGAAAAATGACAACAGTGTTCAAGATGCGTTATCTGTCTTTCTAGAGTTATAAAAAATTGCTTGTGTATCATAATGTGAAAAGAACAACACTAAATTCTACTTTTGGAAATCTGTTGGTGAATGACTACCTCACAATTGCTCATTTGTGTTTCAGATGACACATGAACTTTGTAACTATAAAATAGAACCTGGTGAACATTTTGTGTTTATTGACATGAAATCTGTCACTTTTAGGTATTCTCAAGCTGTTATCGCTGAAACTTCCATCTGTAACAAAAAGTTACCCAGCCATAAAAGAACATGATTTTTCTGACAAAGAATTACAGACTTCCTGGTAATTTTCTAGGCTTCCACTTCTCTGGTAATTAATATAAAAACCAGATCCAATAATCATAAACCATATATGTTGCACATGCACATATATTTCTCTGTCAGGAATTTACATTTCTCTCTGCTATTATCATTTTATTAGATACCAAAGTTGTACCTTTCCTGTGGAATTCATAATCTGTCTTCCTTTCCAGATTTATGGGCTATACAGGAACATTACATAGTGTACATTTTTAAGGGATCTGTGTCATCAGGAATTCCATTTAACATTTAAAATGTCAATTTACCACAATAAGCAAACATTTATGTACTGTTATGATGACAATTTTATACCAAAGTTCACACGGCATTTATAAATATCCTAATAATTGGAGATGAGTTTTTTCAACATTTTAACAGTGAAGTATCAATTCTCTTCCAAAAAATGGAAAAAAAAAAAAGGAAATGGCCTGTCACTTCTCTGTAATCCTGTAATTAAGGTGCACTTTAGCACTTATTAAAGCCAGAATCCCAGAATAATCCTTTAGGTCTGTCAGTCAAGCTCACCGTGTAAGAATACGAGCTACTATGATTCTTTTCCCCATCACAGTGACATTTCCATTTTCATCCCCGTGCCATTTATGGAAGCTGCACGCAACTGTGGCCATGAATTTCAAAAAGCTCAGGTCACACCAGGGTCTCTTTCCTCTTGATGAGACTTTAAAAGAGGAAAAAGACTGAATACTTGGAATTAGGACCTTAAATAAAAAAAAAATAAAACTTAAAATTAGAAATCCTATCTAATTTTGCTCTTCACCTTTTAAAAAATATGCAGCTCCTTTGAATGCTGAAATGTCTTTTTGTTATGTAAAGATTTTTGCTTGATAATGAGCACAGGGACTTATTTCCATCTTAAAAATAAATACTTCGTTTTGAAATACAATTAAAGAATCCTCATCTGTATATGCATATATACATTATTTTTGGCATAGTTTAGAAAGAACTTATGTAAATTCTCTGCCAGTCTGTTACTGCAATTCTAGAAATGCACTGGATGAAATATTGGTATTACCAGTTCACACAGCATGTTATTTCCCCAAACTGTACCAGCTCATGAGATACTTAAAAATGTTTTCAGAACTCATCCCTGCCTGAGGCCAAACAGAGTGTAAAGAAGAGCTGTCAAGAATTGTTTGTATTAAATGTGAACAGCACAGAGAAAGAATGGATCAGATCATCAGAATATGCAAGAGTTTTGTTTCACCTCCAGTTACATTTGTGAAACTCAGATCCAGTCCTAATGGATCTCTTTAATTGCAGCACCTACCAATTCATAAAATTAATGATATCCCTAATACAACACATCTATGAAGTAGCACTGAAAGAAGTAAAGGTGACAATAACAGCAAACCTGTACTAAAAATGGACACAAGCATTGTTTTAAGAATGTGACACAAATAATGAGCTTAGTATTAAAATGTAAAATCATTTTGTTCACTTACAGCCTTCATAAATATCTGTGGGTATGTGGACTGCTGCATGTTGGTAAGATGTTTGCCGTCGGAAAACAGGATCATCTTCAAACACTGGTCTGATTCTCTGGCTGCCAGATTCAGTTTCATTCTTTTCAGGCTTTTTAAAGAAAAACATGTAAAGGGCAAAATATTAAAAAATGTGCTAAAAACAATGCCACTCACATTTTCTCTTTTTACGTTAAACAAATCATAGCTTTTCTTTCACTGCTAACATTCTGCATTTCTATATAAACACAATTATTTTCTGTGGGTCAAGGAATATTTGCGTAGTTTGCTTTCAGTTTCAATTTAACCAATGCAATTCAGTGAAATGAAGACCTGCAAAAGAAAAGTATGAACTTAAACAGCTCACACACTTCAATTTTATAACTGCATGGAATTTTTACACCCATAACATAAGGCAAATTAACTACCTTTTATTACATGTAATAATTTGCACCAAATCTTAAATGTTACTTTTTCTTCCTTCTCAGATTATATCAAAAATCACAAATCTAAAAATTATACCACCCATATACACTGCATGAATAGATTTTTCAGAAACATAGATGTACATCCAGATAAAGCAAGGAAATTAAGCCTTAGAACTTCTGATTGAATCAGGTTTCTTTCACTGATTTATTTTAAGCATGTCTCAGTGAAATTCCATGTACTGGCTACATCTGTCCAAGTGGACAGGTCCCTATATACTCACGTGCTCACCATCACCTGTCTGCCTTAGGTTCCAATCTTTTCTCACCTGTCTGCAGCCTCATACACATTTCTTGATTCCTTCCAATTCATTCAGTCAGTTTGTACTAGTTCTTAAACATTTTGAAAAGCTGAAATTTTTTGAAGTGTGGAACCAAGGAGGCAGTGAAGGCCAAAGAGGTGGGAGTGCCTTCAGCTGGAACAAAAGGCCCCCTGCCATGGGTCCACTGCCACTTAAAGCAGTAATATAACAACTGTGATACTGAATGATTACTCAGGCCAGCTATTGAAGGTAATTATAAGATATTTTTAATACTATACAGTCATGATGTTTTGAAACTGTGCTATGCTTGATAAATAGTGCTGACAACTAAGCACCTGATGGTCAGTTGGGCATGTGCGTGCTGGGACCACTCTGTTTATTATCCTCTATTTATGCATTTATTTTTTTATTTATTGTCTATTTGCCTTTTTCTCTATTATCTAAGTATAGACAGATAAACTTTAGCTTATCCACAATGCCATGTAATGAAACTGCCTATGTTTTCTTATCTGCTTCATCTAAACATTACAGAACAAGTATATGGCCTTCTAAATACAGGTTCAAATACTGCCTGAAGCATAAAAACCTGGGTGGGTTTTAAAGAACTGGTTTCCTTTAGAAATACAAAGGGCAGAACCCATTTAACCAGTAACAGCCACCAATTTTCAAAAACCAGTGGTGTTGTGCTCATCACTGCAGGCTGCCTTCATGGTGAATGAAGAGGAATGGGAATGTTTAGAGTGCAATTCATCTTATTCTAATTAGACACCTATTTTCCCATGACATGAATCATGCTTTAGCAGTGCCTCCTACTTTTGATTGATTGTAGAAGTGGCTCTAGTGCAAATCACCCAGATGTAGAAGTCAGCAATACAGCTGCCTAGAATAAGGTGAGACGAATCTCACAAGTCTACTAAACTTCCAGAAAAAAAGAAGCTGGATACTCATGTTGACTATTTTTATGCAGCATAGCTACTACATCCTATGCTGACAAGGTCAATTTTTTGTAAAGGATTTAACCCCATCTTGGGAATGAGTAAGAGTTTGGGAGTAAGATGATCAAAGAGATACTCCTTTCTAATGATGTTATGCTCAATACTACAAGCTCAGAGAAATGAGGAGAGAGGGGACATTCATCATTAAGATGGAGTATTTGTGGAGCAGCTGCTGTGTGTCCTACTAAGATCCTACTTCCCAAAAAGTGTTAGGACATTTCCTGCTGGGAGAAAGTAAAACACAATTTTTTTTAATTTCCATTGCTTCAATATTTGGAATTTGTTTTTCTTTATTAAACCGTCTTTATCTCAGTCCATGAGTCTTTTACAGTTTTATTTTCTCACTGCTGGAGAGGGTGGTGGTACAGAAGAATGTGACAGACAGCTTTGTGGGCAACCAGCAGCCAGACAAGGCTCACAACCATTATAACTTACTTGGAAGGGTGCAGACTAAAGCCAGGATCAGTAACAGTCTATGTATTTATGATTTGAAATGACACAGCACTATGACAGCTTCAGAAAATGCAATTTGGTTCAATTTTTCATAGGTTTCTGTTGTGTTGTTTACTTGGGTGTTTTTTGCTTCTGTATTATCCCACAGGTTTTTTTTTTCATGCCCCAACCTGGCATGCAAAACATGAGACAAATTCTGGAGTTCTTTCCGTAAGTTATCTTTTAGCTTCAAGTTGCTCAAAGTAATGACTTTGTCTAATTATGCAAATGCAATCTCAATAGTCAATCATTCACGTGGCAAAATCTCCCTTCTGTTGGGAAGTCATTTGATTAAAAAAACATTCTAGCAGTCTTATTTCTAAAAATTAGTAGCAATGACTACAAACCCTCAAGGCTTTCACAGTATACTTCATAAAATAATTGAGGACCATGAGGCCACATAACAACACTAAAATATGTGAATGAGTGAATGTCAAAAGATTTATTTCAACTAAATTTCCATAAGAAATACACAGGAAGGAATGGGTATGGTAAAAGAGAAAGGGTGTGAACATAGAATCAAAGAATAAAACAAAGAATATCCTGAGCTGGAATGGACTGACTAGCCAAAGTTCACCAAAGTTCAGCTTCTGGCCCTACAAAAAGCAATCCCAATAATTATGCATTTTTCCATCCAGTCCATCTTAGAAGGTCTTGCACAGAAGTTTTCATATTACAATATATTTAGATTTTTGCTTGAAATTCCTGAAGCAACATGAAATGATCATGTTCTTCTAACTGATACTGCAATTTCATTCCAATTAATAACTACAACCTTTCAGTCCTTCCATTCACTCATATGCTATGAAAGAAGCTTCATGTCTACTGCCAAAATCTGATTAAACTTTGTTGAAATTGAAACTACTTAATTAATTATGACCTGAATGCCATAAAATTTAAAAAAAAAAAACATCTACTTCTCAAATTTCTAATAGCACACACACACAGGTCCCCCTGAAAAAGACTGTGACTGACTCTGTTGTTATTCCCACCAATATTCCATAGTACCAAATCAAAAAACGTGAATCTAAAAACTCTTCTCAACTTCATTAATGCAGGCAATGGATTTAAAACTACATAAAGTAATGTAGATGCTTTCACACTGCTCTCGTTGACCTTCATGGCAGTATTTTATGATGTACAGCTCTGACACTGAAATAACACATCAATCTGCCTAAAAATCAAAGACAAAAGAAAACAAAATCCTTTCAAAATTTCGAGGTACCCTCACACAGGAACAATTTGTTCTGTAAATCTAAATGTGTCTGAACTAGTTCTGTACACAACAGGTAAGTATCAGAACCATTAATGGCAAATTAGTGCTGAACTCCTTCTGACAAGACAAAATTTATACTATAGTGGATTCTTCTATAGATAATAAATCTATTTGGTTTTAATTTGCAAACTTTTGAATTTCAAGTAGTTTATATCTATAAAAAAAAGAAAATGGAAAAAAGGAATGATTAAAAAGGAAAACCTCAATGTTATTAATTATTTTAATCTTGCATTTCAATGAAAAGCCTGACAGATTGTGGTGTCAGTTGCTACCATTTTATACCCTGTTAAACTTTGTTCTCAGAAAAGTAGCAAAACACCTATTTTGATGGAAAGTGATCCAGCATGTGAATAGAATTAAAACCCAACTCCAACCAATTTCTCTCTCAAGTCAGGAGCTGAAATGCAATCAATACTGGCACAGAAAAATCCCACAGGAGACAGTGGGTGAAGATTAATTTTCTATCTATTCAAACCTGGCCTTCACTTATTGCATTACATTGTTACCTACCACTGACAGTCAGCAAAATAACTCACTCATTTTGCTGCAATGAATTTCCAGACCAATTTCTTCCTCCCTTGAGAGGTAGATAAAATTAATTTCTCTTTTCAGTTCACATTTGTGCCATTTTAAGGTTTTTTTTGTTGTTGTTAATAAATAAAGTTGGGGGTTTTTTTATGTGTCTATCATCCACCACCAGGATAAAAGGAAATTGGTACAGCAGCTAAAAACACAAGAAATGAGATTTTTTGCAGCTATTCCTTGTGATTATTTCTAAATCTTTCTTGGCATGATGTCCAATAAACTGGAGGGTACCTTCTGCATCATTCAATAAGCCAAGTACACAGTAGAAATAATGCAACTTCTCTCTAGAGGGCTTCCTGAACATAAATTAATCTATTTACATGAGTTAACTGGAAGCTTTATGCCAAGAAGTTTTACTGAAATATTTGTCTGAAAAAGAAAACATCCCTTAAAACAAAATTGATAAAGATAATTTCAGAAATTGTGACATAGTCTAGCTGCCCATTTCACTGCAGCCAAACTTATCCTCCTTTCCACAGCATTCAGTTACTTTCCATCATCACAGCTGTAAAAAGATGAGTGGATTTTCTATCTCTACTAATATATTTTCATTTAAAATGTTGGAAAATAGTGGTTATTGTGGAAATGAGAAGGCTTTTCCATTAGTATAAAAAATATTTTTGCTTTTTGAAGATGTTGAAAACACAACGAGAAAGCTGACATTATTTACAAAAAAAAAAAAAACCTGAAAACATCAGCAAAACACAAAAAACTCACCACCAAAGTGAAGCAATCTTCAGTTGTTTTCTGAAAGAAGATTCTTTTCAGAAACAATTTAGAAGTTGCTCAAAGCATAATAGTAGATTTAGCATCATGATGAAAGAATAAAAGTAGATTTCTTTCAATTCCTGAACTGATATTCAGCCATTAACAATGACACCTGCCTGCTTTAATATTTATGTAAAACAGAAAGGAATTGGTTGCTGGTATTTTCCATTGCCTTCATATCCAGGGACTGTGTTCTGCACAAAACCTCACTCTCCTTACCACCACCATTTTAAAGAATGAATGTAGAGAAGGAATTATAATCGTTGTAAAAAAAAAAAAAAAAAAACAAAAAGCAAATTTCTTCCTCAGTGATTCCTTCCTGTCTTGCCTTGCAGAATTCTGGAAGTTTTATATTTTCATCTCCAGCTTTCAGCCTGGTTTTTATTTCTGAATATCTGCTGAAATTTCTAAATGTAAATTTTTAAACACTTGGGGCTCACTACTTTTAATTATCTCCCAGATCTACTCTGTACAAATGACACTGTCACATACAAAATAAGCACATAATTTCTCCGATGCTCAGTTCTGTATTCTTTTATTCTTTTTCTGTTTTAGTTAGTTTTGCTGTTTTTCTGCTTTTTTTCCTCCCTGAGGAAAATAATCCAGTAGAAGCACATACAAAGACCCTCTAAAAATACTTGTGCCCCCATTAAAAAGTCAAAGCTGGACCTAACAGAGAGAGTAAAATGGGACATTGCTCGAAGCACCCAGCTCAGCAAAAGCCTGCAGCAAGCAAGGGCTGGGGGCAGCTCTTCTAAGGACTAGGAGTTCATTTTGAAAAGCAGCTAGCATGAATTTCTAATAGCCACAGCACTTTTACTTAAAACAAAATTGATAAAGATAATTTCAGAAATTGTGACATAGTCTAGCTGCCCATTTCACTGCAGCCAAACTTATCCTGACTCCTTTCCACAGCATTCAGTTACTTTCCATCATCACAGCTGTAAAAAGATGAGTGGATTTTCTATCTCTACTAATATATTTTCATTTAGTTGAAAAATAATGGTTATTGTGGAAATGAGAAGGCTTTTCCATTAGTATAAAAAATATTTTTGCTTTTTGAAGATGTTGAAAACACAACCAGAAAGCTGACATTATTTACAAAAAAAAAAACCCCGAAAACATCAGCAAAACACAAAAAACTCACCACCAAAGTGACACCAAAGTGAAGTAATCTTCACTTTGTTTTCTGAAAGCAGATTCTTTTCTTTTACTGCATTTTAGATAATGTAATGAGAGCATTGCCTTCTGATAACATTTTTTATTTCCTTTTCACTAGCTGTGATTTTCCAGCTGTGGGAAGACTGCTGAGTGCACTCAGGTGGTTGTGATGGAACTATGAAGAATTTATTTTGTTTTCACTCTGTGTCAGTGGGGGACTCTGGTCTTCCCTTTGCAACACGATGATTTTAAGCGACATCCTTTGGCCTACTCTTAGCAACCAAACAATTAAAAGGCTTACAAATAAAACAAGAAAACAGTTGGCTCAAAAGACCAAATATTTTCCTGTCATACCACAGGGAAGTGTATAACAAAAGAATATATGCATATACATATTCACATATATAAACATAAGAATATATATATATATATATATATATATTTCAAATATAAGTAGGTTCTGGGTAGCTTCAGAAAGGAAACTAGGAGGGAATTTAATAAGGAAATAATTTATATTTGCATTTCTCAGTGTGCCATTCTTAAGGGCCGTTATATTTAATACAGATAAGAGTTGCTTTCAGTGTTTTCAATGTTTCCACATGCTTCTAATGGATCAGTTGGTTTCTGTAAGTCAATGATAAAACCAATGAAACTCTGGATTGAATATTGATATTTTAAAAAAAGAGATAAATTCTCTTATTGAAATAATTTAGTTTCCAGCATTCTGCCCATTCTGCCAACTGAGAAATGTCAGTATGTACCAAATACAAAGTCAAAATAATTTAGAAGTATTTATTTGCCTTTTAGGCTAATTTTATAATACAGATCTCTTTTGTCTATGATAATTTCTATACAGCTACTTACAGGCTTGTCCCTGTCTACTGTATACAAGACTATAAGATATTTTATGGATGGTACAAAACCATGTGGGGAGGTTATACATTCATTTATCTGACTTTTCTGGTTCACAGCTTCTGATCAGAACTTTTAGATAGGCACAACATTATTATATATCTCAAACATAATAGTGCTTTCTTTTTATTTGTATTTTGAACTATTCACAGAATTCAATGCTTCATGACTTTGGTTTCATGAATTAATGAATCCTTGCTGAAATTAATTGATCAAATGTAAAGACCTGAAAATTTGGCGACAGACTTTTTTTTCTTTTTTGTCTCTTGATACAAGACAAAGGGTAATAGCTTACAACACAAAGAGGGTAGATTCAAACATGATATAAGGAAAAAGTATTGAGAGATTAGGGTGGTAAAACACTGGGAAAGGTTGCCCAGAGAAGTGGTAGATGCCTCCATCTATGGAAACATTCAAGGGAAACATTCAGGAATTCCATTCTATGGAAATATTCAACAGGTAAACATTCAAGACCTCCATCTTTGGAAAATTCAAGTTCAGGTTGATTTGGTCTCTGAGGAACCGGATCTAGGTGATGATGTCCCTGCTTATTGGATGGGCTTGGAGTAGATGAACTTTAAAAGTTGTTTCCAATCAAAAATATTTTATGATCCTGAAAATATTGTAACATTTCAATGAATAATATTCTAGATAAACAGAAAATATCTGGGTTTTCCCAATTTCTTCAGGAGGAAAGATTTTCAAAATAGAAATCGAAACTTCTGGAAGTCTTCTGTTTAAATGAGTTGACATTGCATCTATGAGGGTGCCTTAAATACCATGATTCAGGTAATTATATATTTTTATAATTTTCTTAATTTCTGACAAAAATGAACATTTATAAGGTATCATTTTTCAATAAGCTAAAAAAACCCTTTAAGATTAAAATATAGTAATAAATGAATTGATGAAAATTTCTTTTTTTAATTATTTCAGATTGCATGTGACCTTCATTAAAAATCTACCCAGAGTCTGCTGTAGTAATATCAGTATGCAAAAAATTCATTTCTGTCCCGTCCTATTTTCTCTTGAGCTACAATGACAGGTAAAATGAAATGTGTATTTAAATATTTAAGCACATCAGAAATGTAAGACTTATTTATCTTCCTAAAGATAAATGTGACTTCCCCTCCCCGAGGTCATTGCAAACCTCTCTGTTGCTTTTTGGTTTTGAAGGCTGGCGACTTGGTTCAGAGAACAGCATGGTGACTTTAAACTATTTTTGGGTTATTCGGACTAAATGATAACGCTGACACTAACGTGGTGGATGGTTAAAAGGCTTTTATTAACTGATTTCTAGGGGTTTTATAGTTTGGGGGGTTTTTTACGTCAGAGAAGGGGCTGGGGGTTAGTACAGGGGTGGAAAGTTACTGGTATCTTTTATGTTAGGGGGGCTACATGTCTGGCTGCATTTTAAGGGTGATCTTTATTTCTGGGGAAGAGAAGAAAGAAAGTTTTTGTACTTTTCTGTAACATCTCGAAGTCTTCTGAAAGGCCTGTCTTTACTACACCTCTCCAATCCCCAGAGTGCTTCAGGGATGATGGAGAGCTGCGTCACAATGACATCAGCACCCCTGCATCCATCTCATCTGCTCCCATGGACACACACGTGTCTGACAGCTCAGAGGTCCCTAAATCCATCCCTTCCGTTCCTGAAGGTCCAGGCAACATCTCCCTATCCCTCCTGGGTTACATATCCTGCTCATGAGATTGGGGATCATGATGTGTAACCCCATCTGAACATCCCACCCTGGTCCTCTTCCACAGGGGATGATGGTCTGGAAAACTCAGGGCTTTGTGGCCAAGGTGTTCACCAAGAGTGATCTTCCTGCCTGCCCTTAAACCATCAGGTGCTGCACAGATCCACCCACTTCAGCACTGAGTGTGACAGTGGCCTGACTGGATAAAAAATTATCATTAGACAGCTGTGGGAATACAGGATCATATTAGAAGAAAAGCAAATCTCCCTTTAACGGATTGAAATGCTACTAAGAGTTCAGAAAAAAAAAGTTAATTATTAAACAAACAAAAAAAAAATCCTTAAAATTTCATACCCTCCTTCACTGATCTTCCACATCCCATGAGTGCACTCAAACATATGTAACAAAATAAAAATATCCATTGTCGACAAAAGTCCTGTAAAATACTTAGTCATCTAAATTTCAAGACCAAAATGCACTCTAGAGAATTTAGACTTTTCATACATCACCCAATTAAATTTTAAACTAGGAACTGTTCTTCCCTTATTGGAATAAATTACCCTGTCTACCTTTTACTATCCCCACATCTGATTAAAGATCATATCCCTGGAGAACAAGAACTGTTAAATCATCTTAAAGCTTCATTGGGAATTAGTTATAATACCAACTGAATGTGAACACTTAATTAATTAGATTTTTTCATCTGATGCAGTTGTCTTTGCCATGCTTTGCTAAGCCATCAACTGATCCTGTTTCACAGTTCATTCTTACCTTCAGTCATACTGGCTAGGTCTAGATTTTGTTCATCCTGCAGCATACTAATTTGTTATTGCTCCTTCTTAATTTGTACCCTCTTCTGTGTCAATAACAGCATAAATAACATCACAAACTTGCTTTGAGAAGAAGGTTGGACTACATGACCTCCAGAAGGCCTCCTAATCTATTTTTTCTCCACTAATGTTGCTTAAAACACTATAGAAACATCACAGGGTAATTCATGGTCACAAAAATTTAATGCAGCTTTTCACTAATTAAATGACAGCTTTATCTAGGCAGACAAAGGCTGCAGGTAACATTAAAGCATGCACTGACCTACTGACCACAGACTTTCCCTGCAGACTAAACACCATGGCACAATTCAAGTAAAATGCCATAACACTATTAGACTAACATATATACTAGACTATCGTCATAAGACTATTTATTTGAAATTTTTAAATGCTAATATGGTGAAATCCTAACAGTGCAATAATGCAGAAGAATGTCATCTACAGAAAATATGGGAAGTTTAAGAAAGATAATCTGTCCAAGTAAAGAATCATATCAGAAGAAAGTCAACAAAAAAAAACAAAGAAAAAGAAAATTTAACCAAAAGGAAGAAGATGCAGGTCAATATGTAGATTTTGAAAGAGTTTTTAAAATCTCAGCAAATAAAAATACCTATGTAAAAGGTCAGCTGATGTTTGAGTTCCAAAGTTTTTAGGTCTGGGCAATGTGATTTCCCACCAGATTAAAATTTATTTTCAATACACACTGTAAAGAGAGCTGCAATAATTCCTTTAACGCTCTGTTTCATGCACCAACACTAAAAACTCTGGAAGATTTCAACTCTGTTGATGATAATAGATATGACTTTCTCCTTCAATCTGTTTTTTTTTTTCCCACCTATTGTCCAAAAATCAAAAGGGACAGAACATGTTGAGCCTGGCTACACGGAAGGGCCAGGGAATGTTTTCTGGCCCTTTTCAGATTGCATCAGCTGGTTCAGAAATGCTCCTGTTTGCAGCCAGGGGCAGGAACAGGACCTGCATTTCATCACCTACACCACACTACACCCCACATCACCACAGAGAACTCAATTTGAATATTAAAATATTGTAAGTGGTCCTTTCCAGGATTTTTGATCTGACTTGGAATTTTCAAGGCCTACCTCCACCTTTGATCCATCATATGAAAACATCAGATTGAGTCATTTGTTTTGTTTTGTACAACTTAAAAGTGTCAATGTGACCCACACATTTCAAAACAACACATCAGAACACCCATAAAACTCTTGGATCTGGCAAAAAGAGTGTTTGCTGAAAATCACTGCCTCAAATGCTATAAACAGGCTGTGACAAGTTCAGCTTTTGGTCCTGCTTTTATTTACAAATAAACAATTACACTGCATTCACTGCAATTGTTATCACTCATGCATTTGATACCAGTAGGAAACATCTTGAAGCAAGAAATCTTCCATTAAACTGATGAATCACCATCTTTATGGCTGAATTCTGATCTTGATGTGGCATAAACTCCACCTCCATGGGGAGACTTCAAGCACTGCTCTTTTGTGCAAATTTGCCTTCAAGGTAGAACTCTCCACATTAAGAACAGTCTCATCTTTTTTAAGACACAGGCAACTACAGTTATCACTCTTGCCATTATTATTTCATAACTCTGTTTCACAGATAGGTAGGATAGCTTTAGGGCAGTCATTTATTTCATTATCATCTATTTTTCATTTCAAGCTTAAACATATATGCATCTGGGAGAAAGGAAGACTTGCACAAATTTGAATAAAGGAATATAAACCTGACATCTACTTTTTTGATCATAGTACTAGGAAAAAAAAAAAGAATAAAGTAAAAAGTAAGAATGTCTGCTTCCTGTGGCAATAGATCACTGTAATTGCAATAGGAAGCTCAAAGAAATCCCTTTTTTCCCCTGTGGGCTGTACTCAAGCTCACCTGTAAGACCTTGAAATGGGGAGACCTGAATGTTTCCCAGTGATACTTGGTAAAAGGAACACATTCCCCTTTAAACAATGCAAAAAAGTCTTGGTACTAAAGCAAACAAAGTCAATCATGCCCTCACTATCAGTTCAGATATTTTCAAAGAATGGCATCCAAATCACTCTTTCAGATAAGACAGAATTCCTGATGTGAGAGAGAAATTACTTCAGCAAGAACACTCAAATTTTCCTAAAAAATCTGGAAGCCAAAATAACATTATTACTAATATTAGTAAGTCCTCTTGTATATAAAAAATTATGAACAACAGATGAAAGATAAAATCATAAAAATATGGTTTTCCTGCTTACTCACTCCTTGCCATATATGAAAGATAAAATCCTGTGCATCCTTGTAACAGAATAATTTTCTATAACAACCTTCACTATAGAAAGAAATGTGTATTTTGGCCATAAATACTATTTTATTATGCACCACAATGCGCAAAAAGCAACACTCTGCAGTACAAGTAAATAAAATACATTAAAAAAAAGATAAAATATTGATCTACCTTTTCATGGCAGTTCATTTTAATATATGTTAATTCAAATTAAAATATTTCAACATAAGCAACAAAGTATGTTCTATGCTATCTAGAATAGTCTAAATTATAAAATCTATGAATACGTTGCATATTTGGGAATCACAGGAAAGAGGCTTGGAATACTCTCAGCAACCAAAAAGTACAACAAATAGGGAGTTCTTTTTTAAATGGAATTAGTAAAGGAGTCTATGTGAATATATCAAATTTTCAGTCCTCATTTCATAAAATGTTAGGTTTATTATAGACTGAGTATTAATTCCAAGCAATAAATTCCAGTATTAAAAGGTTAATTTTCAAGATTATATATATAATTAAAATGAAATTATAGCTGAAAAATATGACATTTACAACAGATTAGAAATGTTTGTTCTAATGAAACTTCTCTAAAGTTATCAAAATGTTACTTACACTGGTCCATCACCATTCCTACTCTGACAGTCTTTCATTATGAAAGATATAATTTACACTAGCACAGATTTCTTTCCTTCTCATGGTCTAGGTCAGTTTAGGAGCAAACTACCCTTTCAAAATGGGTCCTCTGTCTATATCAAAAAAAGGCTAGAATAAAGCATTTGTCTGTGCAGCTAATACCCATTACACTACAATGAGGAACCAAAGCAAACAAAAATTCAATAGAATCCATGCCATATTGATAAGAATCAAAATACCTGGAACAGATGCAGCCCAAGTTCTCAAAAAATTCAAATTCCAAATATCTCCATCAAACACTATCCAATAATATTTCAGTCTATTTACAAATTTAGTCACTTGCCCATTTTAGTATCATCATTCTCCAAGAACATACAAAATTTTGTCTAGAACACGCAGTAAATTATGTTTTCCAGTGAAATCTTCACATGCCTAATTCCACCACATACCATCAAGAGATATGACAGAAAATATAAGAACTAGGTAGGTAAATATGTATAAATATTCCTTAATATGGGCTAGTAAAAAACCTTGGTAGGTTCAAACAGAGAAGAAATTAAATCTAAAATTAGGTGGAAGTTAGACACATGGAGAACAGCAATCATAAAAATAAGTTCTAAAGAGATATGCTGTGTGTACAACACCTGCTTGTTGGCACCTTCTTGCAGGGGTGTGCAAATCACATTTCTCATAGTGTTATCTAACTTGATTTTGCAATCTCTATGACATAGACTTTGCCCATTTACTCATCATAAATGAGAATGGCAGGAATTCTTTATGACTCATTTTAAAAATTTCTTCAGTATCAAAGCAGTAAAGGACAAAGAGAAGATGAAAAGAAATACAGCACATCATAGCTGTGACAGTAATGTCAAACCACATTGGTTGTCATGCAATGAGAGCAAGGGAATAAGAGACCTAAGGGAGCTAAGGAAGGCAGCTGGTTACTCTTGCTGGGCTGCCCTAGTGCAAAAGGAAACAAGATCCTCTACAGCTTAGCACTTAAGCTCATCCTAACTTATTTGAGACAAATTTCTTATTGAAAATACCTATCCTTCACTGTCTATGAAATATTGGAAAGTTAGTAGCTTTAGCTGAGTAAAAACCTGATGCTCTGAAGTCCACCTTTGGCTAAAGCCAGGTGGTGAGATATTGATTTGGTTATTTGTATGCTGGCACCCAGACACAGGGGAAGCACAGAGACAGAACTACTCTTACATATGCAGATAAAAGGGAGCTTTATAAAGGTTTTATCTTATCAGAATCACGTTTAAAAACATTGATAAGCCAGAGAAAATCTGCATCTGTTGGATGAGATGCAAATGCAGACCCTGTCCCAGCTTTCTCTGTAGTGTCAGGGCCACTCATTCCAATCAGTCTCACTTTTCAACGCAACAACTGGTGGCTGCTGGACTTGCAGAAATCTGCCATCACCCTTTCAGTCTCTAGAAGTCTTTTTATACCTGTCACCTTTGAGACTGGACCACTGGAGTCCCCCATCTGCCCCACCTCAGCTCCTGATTCTCTTCCAAGCTGATCATATTCAGGTGCCATCTCCCCTCAAGGGCTCCACCTGACCCAACAGAGCTCCTGAAACACTGGAGTACAGAGGACACTTTTATTTTCTGATGTCCTGCTATAAAATACACAAAATAACATACTTGTATAAATTAAATTATTCTGTCATTTCTAATTCATGTTATAAGTACAAAAGCCAGGAAACTCCCAAATTCTTGTGGCTGGAGGGAAGCAAAAAAAACAAACCAGAATTTCTCTGATCAAATCCACAGTAGGTTGAGACTTGTTTACAAGTAAACCTGGGATATTTAATTAACAGACTTCTTTTTACTAAATTAATCATAGGTGCACGTATAAGCAGATTTTTCAACTTTGATACCATAAAGCAGTAGAAAAGGCAAGACTTGACTATAAGCAGAGACTCAATAAACTCCCAAAGCCACTGTCTTTTCAATCTCAAAGTGTCTTCTTGGGAAGAAGCAGACCCACAAGGAGCATGGCTTTTAGATAACCATTCTGGTCTCTGCTTACTTCTGCCCCATATTTATTCTTCATTTCATATTTTAAAAGGAAAAAAAAATGAAGTTTAGGGTTGGAAATTATTTTGTTTTCTAAAATGTTTGTTAAAACACACCACGATTTTTCTGAAGAATTTACATTCAAAACCAATTATCCTTTCATATTTCTACAATACTTTTCAATTGGATGCAGATGTAATTTTTTATCAGTATTTATAAAGCCCCAGCTTGATAGCCGTATTTATGCTGCAGTTTAAGCCCAAAGAGAGATAATGTTCCACAAATTATTCCAAAATAACAAGGCATCACTGAATTAGGAAAAATTCCTAAACCATATGGCATAGACAGCTTATTGTTTCAAAATATTTCTTCCTTCTTTATAATAAAATAATAAGTATTTGTTTTAAAATCAACCATAGGCATGTTCCAGATTTTTGCCTCTAGTGGAACCCACACAGACTCCTACTCACATTCTGAATTCACACTTTGTGCAGATATTTACTGTCCAAAGGGACCCATAATTGTAGAGCCTCCACGTTATCCAGTAAAAGAAAAGGAAAGATGCTGCTGTCACTGAGTATGTGATCAATAATTGCACAAGGAGCACAGCTCTGTTAGCCATGACTGCAAGCAGGCAGTGTCTAATAAATCACTTGTGCTAACTAGGGACACAGCTCCTGCCAGGAGACACAACTGGCTGCTCCCAATTAATGCCCAGGGATTACAGGGAAACTGGAGACTACCAAGATATGTGTCTGGTTTCATATAGACATTTCCTTATTTGTTTTACTTTGTTCTTTCCATCAAATAATTTAAAAAATCATTTCCTTAGACTGTTGTAGCTTGTCCAGGAACACGTTTATAAAACCACAACAAGAAATTAAACTAAAAAATTTTGGAAAAGGAGCAAGATGCAAAGAGGGAATGAAAGAAACATTAGGAAAGGAATTTGGGATATATGAAAATTAAGCAACTGAGCAATTCAGTGTACAGTAAAGTTGTGGATTGCTTGAATACAAGGAAAAAAAAAACAAACCAGTTTTAGGAATAAACTAGACATGAAATCACTGGAAATAAAATGGAAACCAAAATAAAGAAGAGGAAAGAATTAAGCAGTGAAGCAAAATTACTATCAATAAGGTACAAAGGACAAGATGAGAAAACAGGCAAAGCAATAGAAAAACTAATGGGAAAGAGCAGCTAATGTGGGACTGACTAGCTGTCCATTGAAAGCACTGCAGCATTTGTCCAGTTACACCAAGCTGTTGACACCTGCAAATTAAAGTGCACAAACAGGCTGCAATATATCACACTGAGAGGGTTCTTGGGAAAAGGACAGTGAATGAAAACCTGAGAGACCTATACTAAATTACAAGTTTGGCCATTATCTTCCTATAAGATAAAAAATGGAAATATAATACCTCCTACCTTGTTGTGAGGATAAAACTCATTAATTATCATCAAGTGCACACACATTACATGCAGGGGGAAATAAGCAAGCAGAATATAATTGCTGTTGTAAGATAAAGAGTACAAAAGGTCTATTACTGATTGATGGACTACAGGGTTACAAATTGATCATTTCATCTGAGAGACTGAGAAATCCAAAGGCCAGAGAATGATTGGCCTTCATGTGCTTCTTTTTTTTTTTTTTTTTTTTTTAAGTACAAACAAGCCCAGTCATTAGATTGGAAAAGGTCAATATAGACAGCAGATGAAAAATGAGAGAAGGATCTCCTGAATGTGGTATGGGAATGGGAAGAAGGAAAGGAAACTGTCCAGCAGTATATAAGCATACACCAGAAACATACACAGAATTTAAGAGGACTGCTCTTCTAAAAAGGCTGTAATATTCAAAGGATGAGTGGAGACAAATAAAAACTGGCAGGCAAGACCTGTGAGATTGATTTCTTCTGATTCTTCAGCATCCAAAAGTTAAGATCTAAAAGGATCTGCTACAGGGATCTGTTTACAGAGAAACACACACCTAGAAATGATTCAGTTCAGATAACTTAGACATCTGTCTCAAAACAAACTGAACAGCTCCCTAGAGATACCCACAGTGATTAGTTTAGATGTCTAATTTTATTAAATTAATTTCTGCTACTAATTATTCTTGATTGTACTCAAAGATAAATATAATATCATTTCCTGTGAATAAATGAAGGCTTACAGCATGGAAGAGGAAAAAAGTGTGGACTTGTTAGACACAGAAAGGAAAGGATTGCAAACACAGTTTTACTAACCACTGCTTCAAAGATGATGCTATTAAAATTTCTAAATATATAAAGAAAAAAAACTTTCTCAAGCATTTTTTTTCAGGCAGGAGAAGGAAGAATCTGTTTACATTCACAGTTGAGATCTAGATGAAGATTTTCTCAAAAAAAAAATCAGTGTCAGATCAATGACCATTGTACCTTATCACTTCTCAACAATAAACATTATTATAAACTTCATTCTAATGAATGTTCAGAAAGACATAAAAAAAAAAGACACAGAAATAAGACATTATAACTGGTCTAACAAACTTTGTTTTAGTGTGTGTGTAATTTTTTCTTGAAGGGAAATAAATGTCCTGAAGAAAATCAAAAAACTAAAACTAAACTCTGAAATAGTACTTCCTTTCCTGCTTTGCCAAACAGATTTGTATTTTGGTTGTAAAAGTAGCAATCTGAAGACCTGTCCCCGTACTACTTAATCATAACAGACACACCACATTTTTTACTTCACACCACAATCTACAATTACTATCTGGTATATTGAGATTAAAAATCCAATATTTAGGCTTTTTAATTCTGTTTCCAGAGAAGATTAGCACCTGGCATCCAGTGTATTTAATGAGAACAGAATAATATATCTCAAAATAAGTTTATTTCTAATGAATTTTACTTAAATAATGCAAACTTTAAAACTCAGGACAGTAGTTAGTGGTATCTGAAATGAAGTACTCATAACTCTATATAACCTTATAAAATAGTTCTGCTTGACATGATCTATGTATCTTCTTTAATTGCCTTAGAGCAGAAGCATCCATTAAACAGTGATGCCATCAATCTCTAAAGTATACTTGATTAAAAAGTGCAAATGAAGCATGCTGGCAATTCTGATTAATACATTTACAACATTTTTCTATGGTCTTATAAATTAAATCTATAATGAAGACAAGCAGTTGTATTATCTCCAGTGAATGTGAGGATAGCTTGTATTGTCTCCAGAACACATAAAGACTTTTACCTGTTAAAGGTAGATGGGAGATTTCAACCTTTTTAAAGAAAGAGTTTTAGTAAACCAGGAATTGAAGTATCATACATTTAGTCTAAATCTTGTGATTGGATTTTCAGTTATCCCAAATCTTATTACAGTCACATAAATGATCACAACGTGAATGAAAATAATTATTCAGTAACATTTCACATCTTTTCCTGCTCATGTAAAAGATTTATTACAAAGAATACAGAAAAACACCACATGATCTTGGAAAATAGGGCCAGAAAATGATTCCTTCAAAGTGAACTGAATTATTTACATTTATCATTTTGATTCTCCAATCCTATAATTATGATTTTATTACATTTCAAAAAGTGAATTATATTGCTGTCAGGATCTTCATTGTCCCAGCACATTTTCTGCCTGACCAGTAATTCAAACTGTATGAAAGGAGACAGACTTTGAGAATTAAAACATAAAATATTTTCTGGCTCCTGAATAAACTTTTAAAGACATTTTAAGTTTCTTGCTTTCTTTGCTTCTGCCCAATCTTTAAATGATATTCTTAAAGTTTCATTAATGTTTTCATTCCCCTAATTTTCTGAGATTACAGGCAATGAAATTAAGTGAAACATATTACTTACATCATTCTGATCATCTTTTGCATTGTAATAGATTATATCATTATTCTGTAAGAGAAAGAAAAGTAATTCTGTTAGTTTGAAAGCAGAGAATAAATTTAAGTAGCAATAATCTCACTATTGCAAGATACTTTTTGAACCAAACCACCAGTTCTTTATGTATTCTCTTTGAAACATGACAAACTCTGATCTTTGCTTGCTCTCTGTTGCATGCACAGTTTCCCATGCTCGTGCTAAACTTCATTCATTTAATTCATTTAATGCTCCTTCCATGGGAGGCTGCACAAGTCACTGAAAACACAGCTAGAAAAGTACAGATGACATTGGACAAACTCCAGAGCTCATACAAGGCTTCCATGAGCTGTTTCTGTCACACACGTGTGACTTTCACTGCGCAATTTGGGGATTTATGCACCCTGACATCCAGCAGGCAGCAGACACAGCCAGGCACGGCCTTTGCTAAGTGGGGTAAGTGTTTGCTGTACACATGTTTATTGTTTTATTCACCTCCCACTGCGAAAATAAATCTGTGAAAATACATCACAGGCGAGTCTGGCTGTTGGAGAGTACAGCAGATCCTGGCAGCTCTGTGGAAACACTGCACCATGAAATTCAAGTAAAGCACAGAAGAAGATTCCTCATTCCCATTCTAAAATCTGTCAGAAATTCCATTCAGTGCTAACTTTTATAGTTTACTGAAAATTGGGGTGCATACTATGGTGTGGAAGGGGCTAACAGCAGGCCTGTTAGCTAAAGCAGCGAGAAGAAGCCGAGAAGTAAGAAGAAGCTGATAAGGAGCTCTGTCCAAGGCTGTAACCAAGGAGATCGAGAGAAGAAAGATAAGAACACCTTGCAGCTGGATGAAGTAATGTTAGAAAGATAGGTGGAGTCACTATAACTTTAACCAATAGCATTATGTTGATTTATTGTAGCCAATAGATCAAGTAGAAGAAGTATCAACAATTGAAAAGTGTATAAAAGTTAGCCATGTTAGAAAGTAAAGTGTTGCCAACTGAGACTGCTTGTGGTCTCTGCTTTATGTCGTGACCGCCTCGACAACGACACTATGGAATACAGGTTTTTGTGGGGTTTTGTGGGTTTTTTTTTTCATGTTTAAATATTACTGAACCATTTAAAAGCCTTGAAGATTTAGGTTCACTGGAGTAACTTTCCACCAAACAAATTGCTGCAATGTGCCCGATATTTTTTGAATAAAATATCTTTTAAGTGCATTTCTGTATGAAATAGAGACATGTATGAACAGAGCCTTTTTAGTTACCTTTACTGGTTTTGAATAACTAAAGAAAAGAGAAGTTGTATTTCTTCACGTCCAACAGTGTGCTTAAAACAGCTGATTGCTGTTGACCTCCAAAAATTATCTCATTTTTCCAGTTCTGTTTATAGCAATACTTCTATGTATCTAAATAAAAAGTTGAACACAACAAAGTGTTTTCTTTTATAAATACCAACAGGAAAGAATGCTTTCAGTAATCATTTTTCAAGCGGACAAGTCAACAACAATTTTTACTTTCACTAAAAAAGTATGACATGTATTAAAAGTAATGCAGTTCATCTTTAAAAATGATCATTTTACTCACTCCTTAAATAATGACATCATTTATTCTCCTTTGTGACCTTTTAGCAAGTCAAACACAAAATATATTACAGATGAGCTAAAAGCCATTTTGAGGTAAGTGCTATTAACATGAATTCATCCTTTTCCCTTCAAATGAACTTTTCCACTTTGCCATCAAGACACTTTTCTATCCATAGGTCAGCTGGTTGAGTATCTGTATCTGGATATCAAAGCCAGACCTCCAGGCATTACAGACACAGGAGGAAATTCTTTTCATCATTAAAGACTGAAGCTAATTGCTTATTCACTTGATTGTTGTAAGGAAAAGGTCACATAATGTTTGTGGATGTCTTCAAGTTAGTCAGAAGAGGCAAAGGTTCCATTTTATTTGGTTCTTCTTCATTTTGTAAATAGCTATGTACAAAATAACTGTTCTGTAAATAAAGTGATTGGTTCAAAAGCCTCTCTGATTCTTTAGCAGGCAACATTTGAAGCTGCAAAGGATGCAGCCACAAATACTAACACAAGTGTTTTCATCACATGGTGATCTGTTTAGTGAATAAATAAATAAATAAAATTTGCACATTTTGTTCACTGCAACTCTCATCCCTAGAAGCTTTTGCGCAGGAAAAATGAGAGCAGGAAAAGCAATGCAGACATAATTAACTGCCTATATTGTTTCTGTTTACAGCTTTTGTTTTTAAAATGAACATTTTCATAAAATACAATTTCTGTTAGGCCCTCTCTTGTATCAACTCTCATCTAGACATAAGTTTATTTCCTGAGTCCCTCTCCACTGCTCTTGTTTATCCTGGTATCAAATCATTATTGTATAGGATTTTTAACACTGTCATCAAGAGACAAAACTCTCTTTATGTACTTCAACAAAATGACTCTTTATTTTCCTTGTCTTTTATATTTTTATTTATTTGTTTAAATTTTTCAAAGCTGCCATAGCTTTACTATTTATCTCTACTGGACTGAACAGCATTTTTTAAATCACCTTTTAGAATAACATTTCAGGAACATGATATATTTACAAGTTAATGAAAATAAACACTTCCTGCCCAAATGACTTAGGTAGCTTTTGTAAGGTTATTTATATGTTGTTGTCCATTACCCTGCCTGGAGATATTACCTATATAATGAATAAACTGACACTGACATTGGACGTATCTCACTACTCTTAATATAGAAAATATGAGATACCCAGTGCTACAACACACTGAATGCTGTATGGCTCACAAATTAGATTCATGGATCACTCAGATCTTTAGAGGACAATTTTTCATCATTTAACCACTTCCAGTTGGCAAGAACAAATTGCTTTGTTGCTGGCTCTCAAGCGAGTAGTTTAGTTATTTATTAACTTCTTGACACAACAAATTTGAATCTTCCCACTGCTGCACACTTTTGGCACCAAGTAATACTGCAAACTTGGTCAGCAAACTGAAGGTAAATAGCCTAGATTTTTATTTTTGTTCTTTATCCAGTAATTCTGTGCAAAAGAGGGGGTAAAGACACACTTTTACTTCTTTTCACCAATGAAGATATATAGTAAGGCAGTCCTGAAGCTGAACTTATAAAAGAATGACTCTGGAAGACCATATGCATATAGGAAAAACTGTAGTGTATTATCAATATATGATTTTATGGTTTTCACCATCTTTAGTTCCCCTTTCAAAGCAAAAAATTTTAGTATCTGCAAAAGACATCAGGAAAGCCATATAAAAATTACATTAAGGACAAGGTCATAAATGCTTTATTTTTGACTCTTACTATTTTCTTTTCTTTCCTAATCTTATTTTTTTCTTTCATGCTTTCATTGACAGCATTGTCTGTTGAAGTGAGATTATTCCACTGTCTTTAAATTGCTTTTCATTTCAATACGTCCCTGTTTTCCAGCTTGGGGTATAAAGCAATTCAAATGGGAAACATTACATATTGGGTCCTATCAATAAATTCTTAAATTTCAGACCACAGAATCTTGAGTTGATGGTCTCTATAATCTCTGTGTCTAGAGAAGAAAAGCATGGGAAAACCTTGGCTTTCAGAAAATCTGCAGATGAAATTTGAGCTCACACCAACACTAACTTAGACTCATATTTTGCATCTCTACAAATCAAGTTCACAGACCGTCCATTGATTCAACACATAAATGCCAAGGTCCAGCTCAGGATTACATGAATGAAGCTGCAGTTGGCTTTTCATCTCTGGAAACACCACTTTTCTTCAATCTAGTTCTTTCAAGAACAACAAGGAATGACATTGCAACAGAACATATAGACACTACAGATGATTATGTATTGCAAAAAATTGCAATAGTACATCTATGCCATTTTGCTGGTAGGAAATCTGCACCCTCCTTTACCAAGCTCCAAAAAGAAAGCCCCTGGCCATTGCTGCCATGTAGTGGTGGCTGCAGGAACACCTCCTCTCCAAATCTTTTGCTAGAATTCCAAGAACTTTACATGCAGTTTGTGCTCCACCAGCCAGTCTAAAGATTCACTTTTGAAGTCTTTTTCAACAGACATCCAATGCAGTCTGTCCAGAAATGCTGCTTTCACTGAAGCTGTGGTTAAAATTATATAAAACCTAAGATCTATCTGTAGGCTTCCTAGAGACCCTCCAGGACCCAGAGCCCATGATGCAGCACAAACTGGTGTTAGACCTACAGGGGAGATTGACATGAAATCAATTCTAGAACTTTATAAGACTCTAAAATGAACTACAAGAAAAAAAAAATATATTATATATTAATTTTAAAAAAAGGAAGGGGAATAGAAAAAAGTTTATTGCAGCTTTTCATACTGTAAGAAATTAACATAATATAATAATTTTGACAGATATCACAGTTATCCATCTTTTCCTCAAAAGCTGCATTTCCACAATTGTAGGTAAAATGTTAAAGTAAAAAAATTTTTGTCATTACAGAGACAGTAGAAAACAATTAACTCCCTAAGAAAAGAAAACAGAAGAGCTTCAGTTAAAGGTTTCCACAACTCAAAGATTTTCTTTAGTAAACCCCAGGAAACAAACTTAAAATTTTTGTAGAGGATTCTATTGCAAATATAAATTACTGCAAATTGTAGGTTCATGTTTTAAAATCTGAAATTGCAGCCAAGTATGTTTATCTGGATTTTGTTTTAAAATAGGACACGTCCCATGACTTCTAAGTATTTTACCCAAGAAGCTCCAAAGGACCCAAAGTGAGTCAATATAAAAAAGCTGCTCTATATTGCAGATAATCTTCAAGTAGTGAGGATTCTTTTAGTTTGGAGGTAAGAGGTAGAGAAAGAAATAAAAAATCAGGGAAAAACCAAACCATACAGCAAATAAAAGCCTGATCTTGACTCTTCAGTTTAAAAAAAAAAGGTCTTGGAATTACAGATAGAAATTTGGCCAATATTTTAAAATCATATTAGTCCCACACACTTGGTAAAGGCATTCACAATGGTGAAAAGTCTGGGAGTCCTTTTGTTTAGCATAAAGCAATAAAAATATTAATAATACTTCTCCATTTCATTCTTTAGGCAGACCAAAGGAAATTAATGTAAATGCCTACAAATTCTAAAAACAGCATTTCATTAACTGTTGGCAAATCATCCATGTCAATAAAAATAGAAATAAAAAATCCTTGTATCCCCTTGTTTAAAGAAATGTATTTAAAAAGTTCACTCCAATATCTTTGGGGTAATTAAGGTTTAAACCCATCCTTACAAATTCTATGAAAAATAATCCAGACAGTTTTAGTTGAATCCCTTATACAGTCTGACATGCAGTTTAAGGCACAATAGACACCTCAGAAAAGAAAGCTAAATATAGCCTACCACACATAAAAAATTACATCTGTTTCTAAAGAGGATAATATCAGGGAATAAAAGCCTGCAAACAGGGAAAAAAAAAAAGAAAGAATGTCAACTACTACTATCTCTTTTGTTACAGCTTTGTGATTTTACATAAGTGAAATGACACATATAAAATAAGTAGCTTAGCTGCTACTAACTTCTTTTTCCCCTTCAGTATCCATGTAAAAATACTGATTTATCACTTGTCCTTAAAGTGAACAAAATTTCAGGCAATATAGTAAACCAGTTGCAATTATAATTACAGTGTATGAGTGCCATTACATGGACTGTAAGAAATTGTAAATTCATTTCAAACAGGAAAACTGGACATAGAATCAAGATATTTTTAAAATAAAATTATTAAAATAAAAATAAATTGTGAAATAATAATCTATCAAGAAATATGTCACTATATTACCCAAAATAAGGACAAATGAGTCACTAGGGTTAGACATTTTTCCCCCAAACTTGATTTGATTAAATAACTGCTTTGTCAGAATATTAAATTTCATACACTAATTAAAACCTTCCAGGTCTGCACTATAATTTATGATAAGCCTTTTTCATCAGATTTGTGTAAAGGACTTTTCTCAAGATTCCACTGAGACTAATAATTGAAATGAAAAGATGAAGGTGAAGATTACAGGAAATAACATAAAGGAGCATTAAAGGTACTGCACATTTTCATAGACTATTCTTTCTTTAAAATGGTGATAAAGATCAACTTTTTCAGCATTCATTTACAGGTAATTCCTTCCCTGAAATTATCAATCCAGAAACCTTCCAAATTTACTGACAGCTTTCATGAGGGGCTCACCTGATCATTCACAGATGCATCAGAGTGATAAATAAATAATAATTCACCAATCACCTGCATGCTCCACAGCAGGACTAAAACATAGAAGCCTCATTTAAAAAGATATTAGTTAAGTGTAATGCACACATAGAGAATCCAGATAAAAATACACTGTAGGAAAGGTTTTCTTTCAAGCCCTTAACATGGATTCTGAGGATTTTTGATCTGAGATTGGATCCACAGAGTGCAGCATTGATGGTGGTCAGATTTTAGGCATCTGAGTTAAAAGCTGCGATCTTGGAGGAGTGCATTGAAGTCTGAACTTGGAAGAAACTTTTGAAATATCTGAGATTCCACCATAAATATTCTCTAGGTATGTCACACCCCACTCACCCCAGGCTGGGCTCTGCCAGCACCAGTGCTGTGACCAGGGCAGGTCCCAGCGTCTCTGTGAGCAAAGGTGGAGCTGTCACCCATCTGCCCCCGCGTCCCCTCACTGGCCT
The DNA here is from genome assembly GCA_024362935.1 of Setophaga petechia. Taxonomy (NCBI): domain Eukaryota; kingdom Metazoa; phylum Chordata; class Aves; order Passeriformes; family Parulidae; genus Setophaga; species Setophaga petechia. The sequence goes on from JANCRA010000012.1 coordinate 12,576,957, forward strand.
GACCTTCACAGGGACACATTTCCTTGTGCCCTTCTGCTCACTGGGACAAGATCTGATCACGTGCTGAATTTAACCACGCTGGATTTAATTTGTCTTGTGCAAATCATAATTAGTAAAGCTGAGTAAGAAGTTTTTTATATAATATCCAAATCTCAGGGGGGAACCCTCTTAGTTTTCACAGGACACAAGATGTAGGGGTTTTTTGCCTTTTTTTTTTTCTTTGCCTCAGTGTCCATATTATGCTATATTATACATTTACTTCAAAAAACAGGGAAAGAGTGAAGAGCACTAAGGTTACCTGCATAACCCCAAAAAGGAGGATAAAAAACATTAGAAAGAGTACTTCTGTCTTCAGATCTCTAGAATTCATCACATGAATGTAAAAAACTTTTCCATGTCAGAAAACATCCAAAATTTCAAGGTATTTTTAACTGTAAGAAACTGCCATTGGACTACTTAAGCTGCCAGGACAATAATTAACTTCATAAAAAAAAAGTTCAGAATATATTTCAAGTATCGATTGCACTTTGACTGTAGAACTAAGAGTCAAAAGTAGTTGAATGTGTGAGGTTAAATGTAATAGACCCCAAAAGATGAGAAATACAAGTCAGACAAACACACACCCAAATCAAAATCTACAGAGATGTCTATTCTCCTGAAAGAATACAATATTCTCCACAAAAAACTTGTGCATAAAGACATCCTCTGGCTCAATGGCCTGCAGTCAAACACCAATCTTTGTTGGACAAGCTGATAATTGTTAATACAACAATGGAATTTTGGCAATCTGCCTACTGGTAAGTACAGTCTATTTTTTTAATGAATTGCTTTCATTTTGGAGACTTACTTAATTTACTTCAGAATTTTAGTGCAACTGGTAAACTAAGCAAATTAAATGTGGCAAACAATTAAGCATTTTTTTGGTTGCAAAGAATCAAAGGCCAAATACTTCATGCAGGAATGAAAAAATTAGTGACTGAAAATTTAAAGTTGCAAAACCACATTGATGTTATTCTGTCGTAGAGTTGCCGATGTCACAGACTGACTTCTTTTAGTTAGTCAAACTGAAAAATTATTCTCAAGAATGGCATTTTAATCCATAGTAAAACCTAGGATTTTATGTACTTGCATGAGTGACAAATGACCAGGAAAGAATATCATAAGGACACTCTTTTGGAGTTATCAAATTTAAAGAACAAGCTTTAAATTTGACTTAAAGAACCAGCTACATATATAAAGAGATAGGAATAACCATCCTCTTCATTCTTCCTCAAGTGCTCTAAGCCAAAAACAAGGAAGACAGAGAAAAAAAAATAAATAAAATCCATTTTAATTTTGGTAAATAAATTCTTCCAAAAAGTCAAGGAAACTGCTGATTTTCTCATCACAATAGCTTCCTCAAAGAAAAAGCAATTTATTTTTATAAGGCAAAATGCAATTGATTACAAAGCAGATTTCCAGGTGGGAAAATGAAATTAATTTGTTAGCAGCTAATTAACCTCTATATCACACTATCTGATCAGTTTAATTAAAGCAGCAAACTATGTTTACTATCATTTATTCAGCATTACTTTCTTTAGTTGATGAAAGAATATAAAATAAAATGAAGTTTTTGAAAATTTTCTGTACTAATTGCATATTTTTTATATTGTGAAAAGTGCAAAATTAGAGTACAGGAGCCTAGTGAAACAATTTGGACATAAATTTCTTTTGGATTCACTAGAAATTGGCATTCTGAATTCATATATGTGTAGGTGCTGGGATGCAATGAACCACTTGCACTATCATAACCAAATATAGAAAATATGCCAGTTCTCCAACTCCAAACACTTTTCAAAAGCCCTTGATAAAATTATTTTCTACAAAGCACGAGGAAAACATTTAGTAGAATTTGTTTTCCCGAAAAAATGTGTGTGCATTTGTTACATTTCTTCTGTGTTCTATCCACTACCACCAACAAATCAGACCATGGTTAGCAATGCTGCAATCAGTTGTTACAAAAAGGAATAAAATTTCAGGCATATGACACTACAATGGAGTAAAAGGTTGAGGGATCTTGGTGATCCATGAGAGTGGCTGAAGTGTGATAATTCAAGGCTTATCTTCACAAAAAAAACCAAAAAAACAAAAAAACCAAAAAAAAAAACCCAAAAAAAAAGTATCATAAGAAATACATTACACAAAGAGTCACTGTATTTATGTTTTTTGGGTACTATTGCTTAGATTTTTTTTCTAAGCAATAGTACCCAAAAAACATAAATGTATTTTAATAATCTCACTGGAACAGAAAAATGCCAACATTTTGCATAACTTTCCTTAAACAGCAACAGCAGAGAGCTTTACACAGCTTTTTATTTATCCACATGTAAAAATTAAAATATAAGAAGATTTTAGGCTATTTCTATGGGGCATTACAATCCTGTGTAACACAGGAAAAAATAATTTTCATATATGAATTATGAAATATGATCCAAAATTTGTATCATGTTTTACAATGCTGACACTGACCTGTAAGTTCAGTGATCTCTAATATTTTTAAAACTCTGCTTTCTTTCTTTTTCTGGACCAATTCTTCACTGAGTTTATTCAAACACTTAAAATGTGTCGTTAAATCCCAGAGGGTTATGACATACCAAAAAATAATTTAAAAAATCCTCAAAACGATTGCTATAACTCATCTTATACAATTTTAATGAAAATTAGGAAAAAACTCAACCAAATCTCTCCATTTCCTCCTGAATGTGAAAAGTGCCTTTACAAAAGGTAATAAAGTTCCCAACATATCAGGCTGTGTTTTCTTTTCAGACTGCTTTGGCTTACCCATGTAACAAATGTCTGGCATACTGACTGTTGATTTTTTTAATGGGTCACTTTTAAAGACAAATCTTTCTTAAGACTTGAATCTAAATCACTTTTTTTCTATCTCTGATGTCTTAAAAAGAAAGCAACTCTGGACAGCAGTTACCAGGTTCCAAGAATTATCCCAAGCTCACCTAATTAATAAAGAACAGAAGGAATCATAATTTAATTATTCAGCTTTGGCAGCTGTTTTGTGCATGTCTTGCACTCAATCACTGCAATAAAGCAAAGCTTCAGGAGCACACCTCATTTCAGAAGTAGCTCAGTAGCATGAGACAAGCCAGCAGCTGGAAAATATTCCTTTTGCTATTTAGTATGAAATGATGAAGACTTTTCTAGTTAATCACTACAAACAAAAGGTTCATATAAAAAAAACAAATAAAACATACAAAAAAACATATAAAAAAAACAGAACAAAGCTCTTTTTCCTCCTAGTTATTGCTGTTATATTGGTATGCCGGAAGTCATGCAGAAGAGAAATAGGATTTAAGAGTTCTATCAATATTTTGCTGGTATGTTTCTCATTTTCCATCTTAACAACAGCACTCAATGAAAAGGGGTTTGTGTTTCCTCCCATGGATCACAACAGGGGTTTTCATTCATCAAGTCTTTGATGTTTATGCCACAAACTGCAAAGACATAGAGAGAAACCTTTGAAAGCCAGACTGATGGCTGCTGGCTGTCAGTGGGATGGGGAGAACAGCAATCTTTACTTGGGAACAGTCCTGGGCTTTAACAACTCAGAGAAGGAATCATCTGGTTATGAATTTGCACATCCTTCTAGTTAAACAATTGCACAAAATTTAAAAAAAAAAAAAAAAAGTTTTATATAGATGAATTTTATTCTAGGCAGGGACTTATCAAGTTTACAGCATTTTATCATTCCCATCAGAGTCCATGGTAACATATGTAAGTTTAGGCCCATACACTACTCACTTTCAAATTCTCATACAAATCAGCACTTTGAAATTCATTTCTTTATTTAAAATTCAGGGTGGACAGACAGATATATCGCAGAAGTGTGAAGATGTGAAGAAAGAGACAATGTGAGAAATTTTGAACAAGCAAAATAGCTCTCTCTTGTAAAAATAAAAATGAAATGAAGGCAGGTATTTGTTAAGAAAGACAGAAAAGTTCCTGCAAACCTAACCAAGGCTACTGAAAAAAGAGCTTAGCACTGGAAGATCACAGTGAAGAAGAGAGAATGAAGTAAATTGCAAAGTATGTATTAAACTGATTTTAGTTTGAAGAAATGCATCATTTTGTTCCCTGAAATTTATTCTGTGTTGCTTAAAACTATCTCAGCTCAGCTCTCCACAGCACCAGTACACCATACTACAGAAGTGTGAGCTGAGACTGCAGAAAGCACAGGAGGGAGAAACTACAAGTGTTTAAAAAGGGACATGGGAAACTCAGGCTGATGGGGAAAGAAGAAGGAATGCTGCAAAGTGTCTTGTCAAGGATGATCTCATGTGCACACCCACAGAAGACACAGCAATGAAACTGGGGAGAAGGGCAGAGACCATTGCAGCAAAGCTGTCCTTCCAAACTGTCCCCATCAATGACCTCTTTGATACAGACAAAACTTCCTGGGCCTCTTTCCCTTCCCTTCCCTTTGTTCCCATTTCCTCTTCTCGTTTTACAAAATTCATGTTAAAAACTTTGCAATCCACCTTGCTAGAGATTGTTTTCTTTTGGTTTCATTTACTGAATATGATAAGCTGATAACTCTTACAGCTCCAGAAAACGAAATGAACAGAAAACATCCTAAATTAGCCACTCTTTGCCTAGAGAAGTCCTCCAAAATTATTTCAGTAGTTGATGTTGAACTAGTTGATGCTGAACCCCACTATCCTGATGAGTGCAGTACAGGCTGTGTGTTATGAACTGAAAATCACAGACATGAGTAAACCCGGGGTTCCTGCACAGAGTGAGCATCAGCCAACTGTACAAATTGACCCCAAGAGCCAGGAATTCTTTTTTATAGTAAGCCACTGTTCACACTGAATATGAAATATTCCTGTGGTTTAAAACATGAAAGAAGTAAAATTTCAAAAGTATGGGCACATACTAGTTTAAAAATTTGAGATATTCAAAGTATCTGAGCCCACTAGAGTCAGTCCTTTGTAGATCTCCAAAGGACTCAGCTAAAAGTGTGCTCCTGTTCATAAATACTCAAACACTATTAGATGATCTCTTTGAGCATATATGCATGTAGATACAAATATAAATACATGTGTAAGTATAAACACAGGGAAAATTTATACAATTGATATCTGCATATAAATAACTCCCACTCATTTAAGTAGGCTCAGCACAATCTTAAAATTTGTCTGATTCTCAAAATATCACCTAAATATTATTTATGAACACTGAGCAATAGGGAAAAGCAAATCCAGTATTTCAGAAATCTGTACGTTTTAGTTCATTATCTCCAAGCAATAAAGAAGACTGTTTTCTTTGTTTCATATAAAAACATTTAAAGCTCTTGAAAATATAGTACTGTAGACCTTATCCAGACTTAAAAGAATTTAAGTCTGGATAAGACTGTATTTATCTTGATATTTTCTTATCAGTATAGAGATGACATGAGGAGCTGAATGAATTAATTGTATCCTATTCTAAACATACACAAGTTCAATTAGATAGATGGATTTGCACTGCTCTACTCTCACTAGTACCTGTAAACACTTCAGTGAATTATTATAATTTCAGTACTATACTTTCAGTAAAACCTACTGATGTTAAAGGAAGTCCTGTCTTGTCCATTTCATAGTTATTTTTCATAAAAGCATCATTCATAGTTTACAATATTCTAATATAGTTAATATAACTATAGTTCATAATATTGTAAATATTTTCACAGAAATTGTGGGATATTTTCCCTACTACTGTTAGCTGAATGTCTGAAGAACTTACTAGACTTATGGATTTTGCCTTCCAATTTTCAAGGTTAATTTATCTGTAACTGTTAAGTATCTATTGCTGTAAATAAAACTGATTTTGTCTTGAACAATATTTCCTCTTGGTGCTTATTCTTGACACAGGATACTTACTGATGTGTAACCATGGGACTTTTTAGGATAGACCATGCTTTATTCTTCAAAGAGAATATGATGTAAGTGTATCAAAATAAGACCCAGATTCCTCTGCTTTCATCCACGTTGTGGTTATTACAGCTGTCCCCAAGACACTTGAGCATGCACCAGGAGCCCTTCTCAACTCAGCTGGCAGGTCTCTGGGAGGTGACACCCTGTCTGGCTTTCTGCATCCTGCAGCATCCTCTCAGCAGGTTTTACATGCTCACATACTCTTACACGTCCTGATGGAATTAATGTAGACCCAAAACATTAGAGATCAAGAGAGACTGGAAGAATTTGGAATTCAATCACCCATTTGGTATCATCCCTATAATAAGGAAAGTAAGTCAACCATCAGCAGAAGAAATGGCAGCCATCACTTGGGATTTATAAATACATTAATGACATGTTTTTGAAAAAAACCAATTAAACTTCAGTCGTAATCCAGCTTTTTGAGATTTTTTGCTGGTATCTCTCAGCAAAAATGAAAAGAAACCAAACCACCCTGTTTTACAGCAACAAATCTTTAGCAGAAAATATCTGCAAATATAGTTAAAATAAAATGGAAATGTTCTGTCTAAAAGGTGGGGAAGTGCTATGGCAAAACCTCCTGGATGAGAATTTAGAATACCTTAAGTCTAAAGGTCCTTTAAACTATGATGCCACAGCAAATTAGATGAAACTTGGCTATATGGAGAATATTCAGTCTGGTAGAAAACTTTTGCTGGAAGTTTTCTTTAAACTTTTATGTAGGAAAAAACCTCACAGACAAAGCACAAGAAGTTTTATGAGGTGAGAACACCAGAATTTTGTGCAAGCACAAAAAATTACCAACTGAGCCAACCTTCTTAGTTTTTCTGTACTCCTGTGTAACTCTTAAGAAATGCAAAACTGAGTTACCCTCCTGAGAGGTGGCAATGCCCAAAGGAATAAGACATTCCTACCTGAATTAATAATTCATCAGGGATTATTCACCCATTTTTAAATGTGAGGATCTGGTCTGACAGTTTTTGTATTTATTCTCACATTTTCAAGAAAGTTACAATTCACAGTATTTCAGTGCAATATAATTTGTGACTAACAAATGAGAAAATTAAAACAGAATGATAGTGTGTTCTATAAACTCTTCAATCACAGTCATAGAGCTGGCCCAGACTTTTTCAGACTTGCTAAATCCTAATGCCCATTCAATGAGACCTACACTTGTTTGTGTATTTATTTAAAGAGTTCTTATGTGCTGATAGCGAGAATTAACTGGAAAAAAAAAAGCAAATGCTAACAGCTACATTTCTGGTCAAATCAGGTAGAATTTTAAGCATTTCTTTGCATGATGTTAGCAACGTTAGGATATTGCTAATTTTGAAGAATTGCTCTGCTCTGTGTAAGGTACATCTCCTGCTTTGTGGCCAAGTCTACAGAAATATCTGAAAATACTTCAATCACACATCAGCATTTGCAGGACATAAAAGAGACACTTTCACCTTTTGTTTAAATTCTAGTGAGAATTACACCATACTCAGGAGATGGAAAGCTAAGAATTCCCAAATCCCTTGAGCAAAATGCAGCTCTTAATAATAAGATTGTCTTGCACTCCCAGAGCATTTGAAAGTCTATGTAAAATGAAATACCTATTAAAATTTCTACAGCATTGCAACTGCAAAAGAGTGCAGACATGAAACATTTTCTGCTCCCATCTGCTGCACAAGCCTCTTTTCAAGGAACAGGGCTTCTTGGGAGTGCAGAGGTCTACAAAATTTTCAATATGGAAACTTTCCAACTCCCCTCTCAGGTTCTTTTCTAAAGGTAATGAGCTTTGACAAAGACAAGCTGAATTTTCATCTGGCATTCTACAGGAATCCTGGGACATAACAAGAAAGTAAAATATCAGGCCTGCATGACCTCACTGGTTTTGTCATTTGAAAAGAAAAAGAAGTACATGGAGTTAAGAAACCCACAAATATCTCCACTTCCAAAACTTCAACCCATTAAGCTCAGACTTTGAGAAAAGTTCTATTTTTAGCATGAAATAACACATGTAGAATTCCATATACACATATTCACAGTATTTGCTCTTTCTGGTAGGAAATATTTTAAAAATATTTGGGTTTAATTTCATTTAAAAAACTCCCAAAACTCTAAGTTTTGCTATTATGACAGAAATTCCTCCTCTGAAGTAAGAACCAAACCTGCTAATATTCTCTGAATTTCTCAAACTTAGAAGTCTGACTCCATTATGAAAAGCCACATTTGAGTCTTACACCATTGATAAATTTCCTGTGTATATTCAATCAGGGGTTCTTTTAGTTTTAAATTAAAAAAAATAAAAAAAGAAAAAAAAAAAAAACCGAAAAAAAAAAAGGCAACAACAAAAGAAGTCCCTCTCCCAATTTGTAAATATAACAAAAAAATTTCTATTTGTAAATATTGACAGCAAAGTTAGGTTAGTTAATACTTTTTCCAAAACATGGCACATTTCTTAAATTCAGTGTAAAAAGGGTCAGAATAATATGTGATAATCAGCAGAAAAATGAGTTTTCCTGGTAAGGTGAGGAAACTACTCATATCCTAGTTATACTGGCAAGGATAAATCACAGAAAAAAATATATTGTTAGTTTTAAAATTAAAATATTTGACAAAAAAAGCTTACAGACAAACTAAACAGCACCCTTGAAGTCCATTTCTAATTGATTTTACTTATTCACCAAGGGTATTAAAACAGTGCCATGTATTACTTATCCCAGAAACTGAATGTGAGGGTGAAAGGTAACATCAAAAAACCAGTTAGCTTCATCTGATTCAATGAACTCTTAGAAAATGTGCACAATAGCAGCCTGCAAAAGCTTCTCTTGGCATATTGTACTTCTCAGTTTTAACCTGAAGAACCTACAGGATGTTAATAAATTGAGTACAATAGTATATCTTGCTTTTAATAAGGTGTTTGTTCTGAAAGCACATTAAAGCCTCATTCAAAATGAAGGTGATAATGCACATGTATGGCAGCTTAATAATAAAAATCACACCTTTCTCTCTTTTCTTCTTACCTAGATCCTTCCCTCCACCTCTTTCAGAAGCTGCACATTTTTTAAATGAGTTGCCTGGTCAATAAGTTAAAAAAGTGTATTAGATGTCTTTAACATATTTGATTTTTCAGATAAAATGGAATGCTTGAAAGCCCTCAACAGTGATTGAAGCTGTTTCTTTGCTCTACTCTAAAAGCTTTTTTGGCGAGTTTCCAAGCAGTGAAGCACTTCACTGCACAGATGAGACCCGTGCAATGATTTATATTATAAAGTTAGACTCCTTTACTGAAGGTAAGCATAGTAAGAGGTGGTAAATAACCAGTATCTAAAGGCCAAAATCTAGCTCCTCTATAGTTACACATTATATATCCCTGCTTATAATCTTAATTATAATTATTTGATTGTACTGTCTTCCTCATCAACAAAAGCCAGCTCCTTTATAGCTACACATTTTATATCCCTGCTTATATATAATCTTAATTCTAATTGTACTGCTACCACTGTCTTCCTCATCGACTCTGTAATTGGTTTAAAATCCATAAAGTGTGAAAAAGAAAAAAAGAAATCAAGGATTCCAGTATGATTAACCAAACTAACACTCATTGGTGAAATTCTCATACAGGATTGTGTCAGATATATAATGGAAGAGAAGAATGGAAGAGCTGTCCTATGGCAGCCCATATTTGAGAGGAAAACCAATTATTTCTAGAGTGAAAGACCCATCTGAGAGATTCTAGGAAGTTATAAAACTCCAGGCAAGGTAGCAAGAAACTCTACTCTTAAAAAGATTTCTAATGACTCAGATTTTTTGTTGGGTTTTTTTTTTTTTTAGTTTCTATTAAGAAGTTTTTCTTTTATCCAGCTAGTACCTGCTAGATATTTGTAAACAAGAAGGCACACTGAGACTTTTTGGAATAAGAATCAAACATTAGAGGGCAGGATGTTGGGGACAGACTGGCAAACAGAGGGATCTTGTTCCCAGGAGGGAATGCCAAATTCTGCACTAATCTGGTGAGGCTTATGCCACATCTCCAAAGAGGCTTCAGCATGGACGTGTTCTCAGTGGATTTCTGCACTTAGATAAAATTCTCCTTATTAATGATAGAGATCCTGGGAAGCTGAATTAAATGTGTTCCAAAGGCTGTAACTATCATTCTCCTGTCGCACTTTGACAAATATTATAGAGAACTGCAGAAATGTTTGTTCCTGGAACATTCACAGTGAAGTTCCATGACTCAAAAAGGTGTAAGAGATTTGATAAACATCAGCTAAACATCAGAACAACCCTTAAACCCACCCAATTTCAATAAAGAGAATTTATCTTTATTTCCTCTTTACCTCACCTTCTTATTACTCTCAGAGTACACACACAGAAATTCATGCTCTGGGTAAAAAATGTCCAAGTGTAATCACTGACAGGAAAATGGTACTTCATTCCTTTCAGTGAGATAGGGCACATTTAATTTAAATTATACACAAATGAAGGCTACAGGTCCCAGAAGAGGTGGCACACAGCCCTTCAGAGAATAAAATATTGCCCTCCCTAGAACCTGTCCATTTTAATTAATCATTTGGATGGGTTTTTTTCAAGTCACAGAAATCACTTTAGAAATATGAGGCATTATCCAAAATGAATCAAAATTAATGGAAAATTTATTTCAATCAGTTTTGTATCAAAGCTCTGTGTGAAGATACTGACAGTTTTGATACTTTGCCTGTGTTCAGTGTTATTATAACTTCCACAAAATTATAAAGTATCCATGACTTACTAGGAAAGGATCCAACACCCACTTTGCACCTGTGAGGGCTGGTTCCCTGTGCTGCAGCTCTGGTGCCAAATCTCAGCTGCAAAATTTCTCACAGATGCTCTTTGCACAAAAGAGAATTACCAGAGGTACAAACCATGAGAGAACTGTATCATATCTCTGAAGAGATGAGAGAAAAAGGATTCTAGCTTGTTTTCTTCACAGTTTTCCTTCTTTCAAGAGGCAAAATATGTTTAGTAAACTGCTTCTTCATAATGAAAGTATGCCAAAGCTTAAAGTTTCATAGTTTTTTTGTTTATATTTCAGATGAGGCTTTAAGGATACAGTGTTTAGCATTGTTGTAACATCCACAATAAACTACAGACAGTCCTGAAAATCTTCAAACTGTGAGATAGAACAGAAACACCTACTACTGCTCTGCTCTTGCAGGTCACTGTTTGGATCAACTCTGGTGATAGGAAACCTGTTTTATCTTAGTTATCCTTTTCATCTTTTGTTTCTTTGCTGAGCAACTTTTCACTACAGTTTTATGCAGCCAAAATTTCAACTAGAAAAAGATAAACAAACAAACCACGATACCAAAGCAATATCCCATGACCTTTTGTCATTATTCTTAAGCCCAGTTGGTACATGAACACCAGCCTACATATCATTATCAGAGAAAATGCTGTCTCATAATTACCAAGAGGTAAAAAACATTATTTACACAGAAGAAAATAAAACTACACTACTGGTTTAAAGATAAAGCATATTGAAATAATTTTTACTGTGGTATTTTTAATATGATAATTAAGTCTTAAAAGTTTGAGTTTCAGTCTCTGTATAAATAAGTGGATGTTAATAGGCCATCCATACAGACTTCCCTTTTAAAATACCAATGAGATATCCCTTATGTTTTTACATGTGTAAGTACAATTAATACAGCAACCCAACTGGAAACAAAATTGCTTTAGTTAACCAACCATTGCAAGGCAATCAAGTGTGGTACCAAATGTAATTGTAGAAGATTCATTTGGGGAATAACAGCAATTACTTCACACAGAATTCTCCCTTTCATTCTTTCAGCTTGCATATATGTTTGTTCATGAGTCTCTATCTCAGAAAAATAATTGGATGATCACAACTGTCAAAAGCATCCCCCTTTCAACCTGTAGTGTACAAGAAATTTCAAACTGACAAGGCTGTTTCATTTAGATTTATTGGTTTGTACCTCTGAGTTGTAACTGCTTTAATCTAAAATATTCAAGCAGGCTTAATTCCTCCAGCTGTACAGGCAGCTGGGGAATGGGGCAGTACCAATGCAGTAGGAAACAGAGAATGGGACTTCTCCATTTGCCTGAAGCTAAGCATTTTTGATTTGCCTTCATAAACTTCACAAATATTCTCGTAGGACCTCATAGTTTTCTAACAGGTAAGTATTATTTTTGGGCCATTGAATTATTCTAACCAACTTTGTGCTTCATCAGGAAATTACACATCACAATCCAGTATTTCTTTTTTCCCTTTTTTACTTAGAAGATATTTGATATTCTTAATTACTATTATAAATTAATATTACTTTGAATAACTTTGTACCTTTAGTAAATTAATCAGTCATTTCCAAAACTGTTTTGATATTTATTTACCAAAAATACTCATATCCACAATTATATTTTTTTCTTGTCACTTAGCTAAAATTAATGGTAAATATGCAAGCTGCACACTCTTAACTCATTTTAGATTTCCAAAACATCCAGCTCACACCTGAATAACTGAGATACATAGTGGATGACAATGGGGTCACGGGTCAGGGACAAAGGTGACAGTGAATGGGGACATCAGGCTGGGGACCTGTCACTGCTGGGGTCCCACTGGGCTCCATCCTCAGCCTGCTCCTCTTCAGCACCTTCATTAATGGCTTGGATGCAGTACTCAAAGGAATTCTAAGTTAATTTGCTGGTGACACCAAACTGGGAAGGAATTGTCTGCTCCCTCAGAGGCAGAGAGGTCCTGCAGAGACACCTCGATACCCTGGAGTGATGGGCACTCCAACCTGATCCAGTTTAACAAAGACAACCTGAACAAGTGATGGGCAACCACCAACCTCACCCAGTTTAACAAGGACAAGTGCCAAATTCTGCACCTGGGATGTGGCACCCCTGGATGTGTTATAGACTGGGGAATGAGAGACTGGAGAGCAGCTGTGGAAAGGGATCTGGGGATCCTGGTTGATGGCAAGTTGAACATGAGCCAGCAGTGCCCTGGTAACCAGGAGGGACAACCCTGTCCTGTGGGGCACCAGGCACAGCATCAGCAGCCAGGCACTGGGGCGGCCTCACCTCAGGTGCCGGGGGCAGTTTTGGGCACCACAATATAAAAAAGGCATTGAGATATTAAAGAAAGTCCAAAGAAAAGCCAGGGGAATCCTGAGGAGGAACATGTGAGGCCACGGGGTTTGTTCTGCCTGGAGAAAAGGAAACTGAGGGACAGCTCAGTGTGGTCTTCAACAATCTCATGAGGGGCAGCAGAGGGGCAGGCACTGATCTCTTCACTCTTGTGACAAGTGACAATATCCAAGGAAACAGCCTGAAGCTGAGTTGGGAGAAGGTTAGGTTGGATATCAGGAACAGGTTTTTCCCCCAGAGTTCCCCCATAGTTGGATACTGGAACAGGCTCTCCAGAGCAGTGGTCACATCGCCAAGCCTGACAGAGTTCAAGAAGAGTTTGGACAACTCTCAGGCACAGGGTGTGATTGGGGTGTCCTGTGCAGGGCCATGAGTCAGACACAATAATCCTAATGGGTCCCTTCAAACTCAGCATACTCTATGATTCTATGGAACTGAAAGAAGGTTTAGATAAGGCATTAGGAAGAACTTCTTTCCTGTGAAGGTGGTGAGGCACTGCCACAGATTTCCCAGAGGAGTTCCCTGGAAGCGTTCAAGGCCAGGCTGGACGAGGCTCTGAGCAATCTGGTCTAGTGGAAGGTGTCCCGAAGGTGTCCCTGCCTATGGCAAAAGGGTCAGAACAAGATGACCTTTAAGGTCCCTTCCAATCCAAACCATGCTGTGATTCTGTGATTTATAAAAGCCTCTGAATTAAAGTTTTTTGTTTTGTTTTTAATTGTTTGGTCTACTTGAATCAGTTGGAATTTAATACACTCTTGTACCTAAAATACTGCAACAAATTATCTTATTCAATTAGAAATAGTAGAGAAAAGGACTTTTAGTAGATGTGGATCTGTATGTCTGTAAATAGTTTAGTCTCCTAACTATTTCTCTAAAGGACAAACAAATTTTGTACTTTAGACAATTTGGACAGTATTTACACTAGATTATTAGGTAAAATTAAAAAAAAAAAAAGTCTGTGGGAATAAATCTGTTTTTTTCCCTGTAGTAGCTTATTTCATAAAATTGTATCTAAGATGCTGAATTTTCATTATACGGTGAAATTAATCTGAAAATCAAATCTTTAATGCTTGCATGTTTCTTTTGCTGCGAACTGCGCACAATCCACTCATATTTAGAGTAAGGTGTTAGAACAGGCACCCTGGTGGTTTTTTGATTGACACATCCCTTGTAGCTCTGTACAGACCTTGGTCTCACAGTCAGCCTTCTTTGCCCTTTCTTTTTTGCATATTTTCCTCTCAAGCCAGCCCATACAGACTCCCCCAGGTGGAATGCTTGTGATATTTTCTCCTGAAAACTCCGTAAGCTTTTATTCATCTGCAATCTGACTGTCAAGGACATTGCTGATCACAAGCTCATTAGAAGCAGAAATAGCTTGTCCCATGAGTTTCATTCTACAGTGACTCATGTGCAATGCTGCTGGAAGGGCTTTCATCACCCAAACCTAAATCCTGGATGAGAAATGAACCTCATGCAGCATGACACAGACCATTCATAATGCTATCAGAAGAGCTTTAAGAACCTTTAACGGCAGAAAGTTTTACAGTCTATCTTCTATTTTCCATCACAGCCATTAGGAGAATGATTCTTCCAGTGAAAATTAAGTTTATCATAAATATCTGGGTCCAAACTAATTTGAGAAGGCGTTTTCTAAAAATTAGGCCAGAAGAGAAGAAAGATTACTTCTGGCAAAAATGGAACAAATTAAATTATAAGAGGCTTAATACATTTATTTGAAATTTAATTGCATAACCTAATGTCAAGGTTATTATATGGTGCACACTGTTCTGATCCAAATCCAAAACAGTAAAGTACAATTTCAGTTTGCAGTTACTTTATTATAAATTCAACTGCATTTTTTTTTTCAATACTGATCATAGCCTTTCCCTGAACTACAACATCAATATAAAATCACATTTTCAAATTATTTTGAGATGTCTCCTTGGCAATGAACTCAGGTAAAACCTGAAGCCTCTTTGGTATAACTGACTTGTACTGGGAAAAAAAGGATAAAAAGAAAAACAAAAGCTGAGGCGGTGTTGACATGATGCCACAATATAATGCAGAAGCAAAATGGTTAGAATGAGATTCTGACTGTATTCACACAGCTCTTCACTGAGTCCATCAAGCCTGCAGGTTTTGTTTTCCAGTCACAAGAGAGACAGATTAGCAGAAAAGGTCGCTGCAGCATTCTTGTTAGAGCATCTCCATGGAATATGCATTGAGTGTTTTACTGCGTGTTGGAGGCTGTACCTGTGCAGAGAGCACAGTTAAAAGCATTCAGGCTGTGTCCAGACTCTCTGTACTCCTAAGTCAGTCACTCCTCTCTGAATTACATGGCCTGACCTTACCAGCTTTTTTGTCTGTTTTCAGATCTTCAAGTGCCTGAGTAACACTGGATCAGAATGAACATTTCTGCCGGTTTTGACTGGGTTAGAACTAATTTTCTTCATAGTAGCTAGCATGGGCTACAGTTTGGATTTTTTCTGAGAAAAGTGTTGATAATTCTGGTGTGGTTTTTTTTATTGCTGAGGAGTGTTTTTGTGCAGCTGAGGCCTTTTCTGTTTTTCACAGTGCCCCACCAGTGAGGAGGCTGGGGGTGCACAGCTGACCCAGCTGACCCAGGGATATCCCATGCCATACAGCACCCTGCTCAGTGTATAACACTGCAGGATGAAGAAGGAAAGGGGGACCTTTGGAGCAATGGTGTTTCACAAGTCATCATTAAGGGCAAAGGAACCCCATTTTCTGGGGATGGATGAACACCTGCCTGCACACAGGAAACGGGGAAGGAATTCCTTGTTTTGCTTTGCTACTGCATGCAACTTTTGCTTTACTTATGAAACTGTCTTTATATCAACCCATGAGTTTTCTCATCTTTACTCCTGCGATTGTCTCCCCCATCCTGACTCAGTGGGACTGAGCAGGTGTCTGTGCAGTTCTTATTTGTCAGCTGGGGCTAAATCACAACAACATTCTTAGAAAACCACTGTGCATTTAACTGTGTGCTAAATTATTCCCATAGATGTGCAAACACCGTTCAGGTTTGCAGCAGCAACATGTAAAAGTACTATCTGCTTTTATTTCTGAATGAACATGGAATAAAGGCATAATAAATAATTTTGACACTTAGCCAGGAACTATAGCCTAAAATTAAGAGGCTTATAATAATGCAGAAAAATATTAATTTAGCCAAATTGGTAATAAAAACATCAAGGTTGTACATTTTTAAATCATGGCACTTATTTTTTTCAGTAAAGGCTGAAATTATTAAAGAAGATAATTTAATGTTTGACCAGGTTGGGGCCTCTTTTTGCAGTATTAGAATATTGAAAGAAGAGAAGTAGCTATTAAAATATGGAAAGAGATTCTATAGAAACATCTATGACTCCCAAGTCATGCAGATAACCAAATCCTCTGTATTAAGCTTTTCTTGGTGGTTTTTTTTTTTTGTTTTTCCTTCTTTACACAAGAAAAAGACAACGTGTAAAAATCTTTTCTATGCTTCTGTTTCAGTGCTTGGAATAAGCACACTTTTAACTGATAGCAACCATCACTCAAATGTCTTTTCTGTAATCATTGTTTGTCTGTCAAAACAAACAGATGTCTGGTGTACAACTCAGAGCTACATCCCTGCTCTGTGAAGCTCCCTATGAGCTTCTGAAGGGAAAAGTTCATTTTATTCTCTAGACACCCTGACTGAGACTGTTTGCTGAATTAAATAGACTGTCTATTCATAGTCAGTAACCCCTTCTGTAGTAGATACATAAACAACATGTTTGTAAGACTACAGTAAACATTTCGAAGAGGAAAAATTCAAGAAGGTTAAAAGGAGAAAAACCGAAGCTTACCCCAAACTCATCCCTCCACTGATGTGATGCTTGGTACTTCTCTGCTTCTTTAGCAAGGCGCTGAAGAACAAAGAGAGAGAGAACAAAAATTTTAGTCTTTACTGATTCTTTACATTAAAAAAAATCTTTATATTTTACTTTTTTCCAATGCATATTTTCTCTCTAAAAATTTTATATCTATGCTTTTTTCATTTACGTGAAAATTATATGCATTTGAGTCAAGGTGCACCATCACATCTAAAAATAATATTTTCTGTATTATTTTATATTTAAGTACCTTAATGCATTAGAAAATTTAACCTTCACTCTGATATAATTTAAAAAGTTCTAGTTAAGTTCAAAATCCATCAACATCCTGCTGAAAATACCCTCTCTTTACACACACTACTTTGTCTTACGTGCATTAATTTAATCTACAATCTAATGACAAGTACATATTAAAATATTAAAACACCATGTTATGGACATTTATTCCTCTGTTATATCACTTAGCTTCAATTAGAGAAACTCCTGACAGCCCTGTGATTATTAGGGATACATAAAATATCAGTAATTTAGGACTAGCTGGAGTCTGATCTCATGGATTGAATTAGCAGCAGAGAGTAACAAGCATGTTCCTAGAGGGCATTCACCCATATTTAATATTTTGAATAAATCCAGTCTTTTCACTTAGCCCCACAGAAGGAAAAGCACAAGAATTTGCTCTTTCAAATCAATCTCTTGTACACAAACATCCATTAGCTCGGCTGATGTGCTCCTCCTCATAAGTCTGAAAAAGACCTGTTTGGACACAATTCTTAGGACTTCACTACAATTTTCCATATAGAATTTTCCAAGGTAATGCATGTACTTCAGAAAGCTGCACACTGATCCCCATCCCACAGATGCACCCATCCCTAAAGCAAGCCAGCTCACCCTGGAGAAGCAGCTACCTGATGTGAATGCAGTTCATGTGGACTCAGCCATGTCCTAATTGCTGAGTGACTTACTTTTAGACATAAATTATTTTACAGCCCAATAAAAATTTTAGCAACTGTTTTTAGGAGTCATGGTCCCTTTCTAGGAGACACATCCTGACTATGTCCACCAGATAAGTAGGGATGAAAATGCTTACTGTGTAACAAGAAGTCTGATGACCCTTTTAATATTCAGACCAATCCTTACACAAGATGAACTGGTGTCTGAGTCCCACTTTCAGTTGAGTCACCTTGTCAGTTCTTGCCAACAGCAAAAGGAATATGACCAGAAAGTCCAGGAAAGCTGGAATTCCAGACATGGCTCTGTCAGAACCTCACCTCAGACCTTGCAACTGCCTGTGCTACCTTATCCCCTGAGGGTAACCCTTCTTCCTGCTCTAACAGCTACCAGGATGATGGACACATTTCAAAAATCAGAACTTAGGACCTTTTCCTTATTTTTAGGTTTGAAATAATTCTTTAAAACCAGAAAAAAATGTCAACAAACCTATGTCCTCTACTGCCACAAAATGCGTCCCCACTCTATTGTTTTATTGTCAATTCAAATGATTCATATCTAACAGAAAGATGGATTATGGAGAGAAATAAATACTCATCATTAACACTAGGAAGAATTTTCCATGGAAAGAACTGAGGGCATGCTTGAAGTTCCTCAGTTCAAATGGTAAATTTCTTAGCTAATCTGCACTATAAAGTGAAAATGCTTAAAGAAAATTAAAAAAAAAAAAAAAAAAAAAAAGAAGTAGGTTTTGGTTGCTTTCTCTTGTCTCAAATGAAGGGGGGAAAAAAGAATATCCCTCAGAAAATTGTATTCTTATTTTTTCAGTCAGGCTTTAGTTACAGGCTATCCTAACTGTCCAAGCAAGTTTCTAAGACAACCCTACATGCAATATCTACAATGCTTTGCACCTTAAAATAGCCTCCAAAATGAGAAGTTGGCATTCAGGGCATGTGCACAGAGCTTTGTTAATGATAATCAAGCTCATAAAAAAGTCCAAGCAAACTGTTTAAGAAACAGTAATAACCAATGAGAAAACAACTGTTCCTTGACTGTCAGAACCCCAAACCTGACACATAATGAAAGTACACATGACAACAAGACAGGACCATGAATACAGGTTCCAGCAACTGGTTGATACCTTTTTGATTTCTTCATCACTGCTTAACTAAAGAATTTTTTGCTCTACTCTTCAAAATCAGTATTTTTTTTTTGGTCCAGTTAATTGATTGATTAAAAAAAAAAAATATCAGCAATATCCAATAATTTAGCTGGAGTGTATATTAAGAATGCATCTCATATTACCCTGTGTCAACACTCCTTGGCCGAAAATAGCCGGGCAGTTCAGCAAACTCAAGTTACTTGTGCCTTTTATTGTGACACAAGGAGTCTAATTTTTCATCTCAAAGAAATCATGCCTGCTTCCTTTTGAGGTATGCAAATGTCAGGTCTGGCCATCCCTGTTTTGGTGGAGGAGGCTCTGGGGAATGCTGACAGAGAAGCTGCACAACAGCCGGCTGACACCTGGAGCTTCCAATTTTCCCTCTCATTACAATGAGGGTTTAATAAGGCAACAGATTCTTTAACATCATGACCCACTGCAGCTCCCTACAGGTTTCTCTAGCAAATACTAAAATCCTGAGATATAAATTTTTATGTGTAAGAAAATAAGAAATTAAATAATATTCTTGTATATTAGCTTATAATAATTTCTTCCTCCATGCTCTCTGTATTTCATCTATAATTGCACAGAAGAAAGTTGTGAGATGTTTTTATGCCTTGAACAAAGCTCTATTTAACAGCATTTTTGGATACACAGTAGGAAAAGCAGAACAAAACTAAAAATGGAAAAAGAAAAAAAAAACCCTAACATGTAACAGAAGTGTTCTGGTTTGCTTCATTATACTTAAAGAACCCTACTTCGTGCAGTCTGCTGGAGAACACGGATTTACTCTGAATTAGTAAATAAATTGAGGAACCACGACCAGGGACAGAGGGCTCCAAAGGCTAACAGAATGCTGTAGCATCTATTCATGTCCTTTGGAGGATGCCTGACAGCTGTGTGATGGTGCTTTTTAAGTAAGGGATCAGAGGAGCTGATGCCAGATTTAGCCAGTGTGATTGACACAGTAGCTGATGTCAAATTTAAGGTGCTTGGAAACAGTTTGATTAAACATGCAATTTGTTTAATAAATTTTCCTAGAGTAAACAATTTCTTCTATGTTTTTTTTCTTTTTTCATTTATTTTATACTTTTTAAAAAAATTATTAATGAGAACAGATTCCTCCTTTTTTTTTTCCTTAGTAGGGTGCAGTGTGCATTATTTTCAGGATTTTCCAAAATAATTAGCTCATCAATTAAAAAAAAAAAAAATTATCCCTTAGAAATCAGTCACTGCTCAAAAATAAATTTTTTTAATCAAACTCTAAAAAGAGTCAAGAGGTACCTGCCACTAGATTTCTTTATATGTTTCAAAGAGAAAGGTTATTTTCAAAGGAAAACAGCTATTGAAAAGCTAGATAAGGTGCAAGTGTTAATTCACTCCACCAGCCTATGAATCTTACTTTAACTTTTAAAGGGATTATAAAACATTATACACACAAAAACATATACAAATAATAGAAAAGGAAAACAACTAAAAGAGATCCAAAGCCCAGCTGCTTGTCAATCTCAAAACCCTCTATTTTCGAAGGTCTTGTCCCCAGTTTCCAAGTTCATGTTACTGTCTCTGAAAGGCAGCCTTTGATGCAGCACAGACAGCAAGAATCTTATCTGATCTGTAAAGATCAACTCCCTGGCAGGTCTATTCATCTTCCAGCTTTCATTTTTCTTACATATATGTCATATTTTTATCTGCACCTTGCCAGCACAAGATTCTGTCAGCAAATGGCCCAATTAAATTTATATTCAGTAAAATGAAATATTTTTTGTGCTTCCCATTCTCCTTTGAGTGTTTTATTTGAAAATAATATTCAACTAGTTCTTGATATATAAGGCTACTATAAAATGTGTAATAGATATCAGCAACCTCACAAACTTTTTAAAACACAAAAACTAAGGAGTTTTTAGGTTATTTTAAGAATAATGGAAAAATATGTCAATATCAAGCTTATAAAGAACAACATAGAATACAGAATGACCTTCAAGTCCTGATTTTAAAATATTATCCAAATATTCAAACCTGTTCTTGCATGAACAGCACAAAAGCCACAAGAAGTATGTGTAAAAGTGGTTTAATACATAGTTTTCATGTATGTGTCTGAAACACAAATATTTTTCTTCCATAGTTGATTAATATTGGATATGAATTACAAGATGAGAAAGAGATTTTTTAGGACTCATATATATTGGTGTCTGAAGTGCCAATGCAAGACTGATAGTGCTATTTCACTACAGGTTTAATACAGACTGACAAAGTCCAAAGGATTACATTCTCAGCTCAGTAAGCTGTTACATTCTATATTAAAACAAATTAGAACTATTCTCTTCTACCTTGATTCTGTTTTCTTTACATGCATAGCACATGTTATATTTTCACAGGAATTCTTGGTAATGAATTATCCAAATACCCATGAGTTACCCTATTCAATAATAGCACCCAACTGTATAAAAAGACCACCCAGGTTATCACACAGAGAGTGTGAGCTCAAAAAAAAAACTGTAAACTGGAAGGTCAGTAACCCAAAAGTAAGAATAGATGTGCTAAAGATAGCAAGACCATAACCCTCACATAAATACATGTGTATTTATTTTCTTTTGTCTCATTTCCATACTTCCAGTGGGGCACAGGAGGCATTAGTAGGGGCTGACTACCCTTCTACATGTTATTTATAAATATATTCTCTAGATGATCTTTCTAAAAAGTGGGCACTGATAATAATTATCACCACGAAAGCTGGTCTAGATTTGATGAAGCTGAGGCATGTCAGTTTGGATAGGACAGTCCCAGCCATAAAAAAGTGTCTTAGATTGAACCAAAGACAAGCCTAATTTTGCTGATTTAAATTGTAACAACAAGTTTTAAGTTTCTTCTCTCAAGTAAATTTGTTTGCTTTTAAAAATATTGTGATCACTAACACTGAAGCACAAAATTTCCCATGATAATTCCTATTTCCCTATGTCAAATAAGGACTTTTTTTCCTAAGCTTTGCTGCAATCCATTAGATAAAAGCCATTAGATTAGATCTTCAGCAGAAGGATAACTAGAACTTTAAACATATTTTTATGTTGTTTTTTTTTTTATTATAGTAACCAAATATATTTTTTTTTGTTTTTTAGTTTTTTGTGGGTGTTTTGTTTTTTGGTTTTTTTGGGGTTTTTTTTGCTGATCTGCATCTTGGTTATATTTTAGGTATTTACACTGCAAAGTCACAGCTTCTCTTTACTCTGACATCTGCTGTGCCACATGATGGTAATGTGATCTGTGCTCTGTTAATGAGGATATCTGAAGCATATAAGGTCACAGAATGACTGTGTTAATATTGGTCTCCTATATTCCATACAGAATGTGGATTTTGTGCCCCTCAGCTACTCTCTGGGGACAGTTTCACTTTTGCCATCTAAGGCAGCAGTTGAGTCACATTCATATGGAAAAAGGGTGTACCAGGGGTCTGCTGACATTGTAATACTTACAAAAAGCAGTCTTCATACAAAATTACTGGCCTAAATGTCTATATAATTTAAGCCAATTGGGAATTAGCACAATTTTTTGAAAAGCTAATGTTAAAGATAATGGTAACAACTCTGGACAACTGTTCAAAGTAACACCTCAATCCTTGTCTTCCACTTCGTAAACAATTAGCAGCAACCTAAAATGCTACATTTATTTTTTTCTAATTCAGCTGTAGATTACAAAACTCAACTTTAATTTTTAAAAGTAAGCAGAAAATTATTTTCCACAGTTTGTCTGCTTTTCTAATGCATTTCAAGACATTTCTGCTTTATTCATTTAAAAAATAATTCCATTTCAGACCTTCTTAGTCAGGTTTTTTTAACAGGATGATCTTATATACAAAAAAGGCTGTCATGTTGGTTACAAAGTAACTTAATGGGAAAAAAAATTATCTCCACCTTCCACGTATTTAGAAGACAGAGCTTTAAAGGTTTTCAGTATCTGTTAATTGCTATAATGAAATCATTCTTTGTCATTCAAGACAACCTTTATTCCTCATTTACTTCAATGAAAGAAGGAAAAATAAGGCTGATTCTCCACAGACAACTTTTACTCATGGTCTTCTACTTCTAAAGCGAATCAAGCCACTGATCAAAATAGGATCAGAAATCAATGTGAAATATAATCTGAACTACAGCACTTGAGATTACAATATTGTAGGTAAAGCTAACACTTTCTGACATAACTAATCACATTTATTTCAACAGTAAAAACTGAAATTGGGATGCCCTAAATAAATGCATCCCACACATGCTTTTGATGCCTGAAGTGTCACGTGCAATCACCTGTCACTGACAAAGATGTTGTATAAGGAAAGTAAGAAAGGATAAAGCCCAAAGAATATTTGTCACAGTGACACTTCTCCATTACATAAAAGCAGCCCTTCCCTAAAACAGGAACTAGAAATAACTCTTCTTTTATAATAGTTCCTAGCAAATTGACAAAAAAAAGAAGGAAAAAGTGGCATACTGGCAGTACTTCAAGGCCTAAAAGAGAGATGAAGGGTCTTTCAAATATAATATATTAGGATTTTCAGTTAAGTTTTAGAAGGAATATAAAATCCTTCAGAAGTATTCAAACATACAGATATTGTCATTTTTTGTTTCAGTCCTGAAAACAAATCACAGAAGAGCTGGAGCTATATACACCACTGAAAGTTATCTCTGGACAAAAAATAACTAAATAATAAATGAATGAATAAATAAATAAATAAGCTAAATCCCATACATTTAAATTTCTGGAAAAGTGGTATAGCTTGATATGCACTTAGGCGAGTGCACAGCCTGAAGAAGTTGCAGGGGGATGATGTCAAGTATTAGTTTGTAGCTGTCTGAAAACTCACTGGTGTCACCTCAGCTTTGTATCTAATGTCAGTAATCCTTACTAGAACTAGCAACACCATTGGTACCTGATGAAAAGAAACTTTACATGAGCAGTCAAAGGGAAAAATGAACCACAGGTCTAAAGGCATCACTAGAAGACTACCTGAGTATCAGAGAACAGATCAAATACAGCCACAATGAAGAATGTAGGGAGCATAAAATTGCCTTCTCTGACTGGAGCACTGAGTCCCGTCCATGAGGCATGAAATATTATTTGTGTGAAATACTTGACACACTAAATATGGTGCAGTAGGGCTGTACAAATTTATTACATTCAACTATCATTAAACAGCAAAAAGCAGTGTAGTTGATTCACATCAGAAGGTGGAAAAGCAGAATTTCCACATTTACAGGAGAGGGAAGGAGGAAGGAAGCTCAGTTTCCAAGCCAGAGTATATTTCCAGGATGTGTGCAATCATGAGATTTGAGAAGCTGGGAAATGTTATGACAGCTTGATACTGCCAGAAATGTTTCAGTAGACAAGGGAGCACGATAGAGACAACTGCAGATAAAGGCATGAAGAAAAACTATTAGAAGAGTAAGAGAGTCTGTCAAATGCATCTTGACATCTAGCAGGGAAGTTTCACTAGAGTAGTGTATAAAAATAGCAGAAGACCACTTCTTTTAAGACATCATTCATCCTTCTCATTTGCAGAGGCTTAAACCCCTTAAAGCTTATTACATTTTCACTCTAATAATTCATATGGCTTAAATGTAAGGCGCATTAGTGTTATATTTTTAAACAGGCACAAAGTGAAGGACACACGCTGAAACCATTAGACTGAAATTGCCAACTGCTCCAACAAATCTCAAATTGCATAACACCACCAGCTCCAGCTCACTGCCTGCTTGGGAAACTCTTTTAAGCTTCACAGCTGAGCTAGTAACTTCACAGGCATGATTAGAAAAGAACTGATAGAAAGTATGTAAAAAAAGCAGGTTAACAAGTCATGCCTACTCAATGTACATGTAAAAGGAGAAGTCATAACTATATAAATGTTTTTAAAATATCAAAATTAACTCACTTCAAAAAATGTGTTCTAAAATGTCATAAAGGTAATCTTCCTCTGACTGAAAAATTAACTTGATGCAGTTCACATTGTTTTAAAACTCCTTTAATACCTCCTTAGTAATTATGCACATAAAACAATCATAAAGGGAAAAAAAACCAAACAAACCCAACACAAAATATAACCTACCAATTTATACAAGTTTGCAGATTTGTTGAAATCTGATTAATATCCAAATAGGAACAGACATAATTGAAATATGTACATACAACTCTCTTATTTTAAAGGAAAAAGAAGAAAAAAAACTAAACAAACAAATCAATTAAATACACACTTGCAAAGTACAAGGAGAAAAAAAAACATTAATACAGACTGGCATCACTTATGCAAGAAAAACACCAAAGTCATTTACCTTTAATTCAATAGGAGATGCAAGAGCAGTTGCACTTTCTCTCAACATAATATAATCTCATCATAATCAAACAGAACAAATTTCACAGAATGCTAAAGCTTCATGTGAATTTAGTAACAATATATCAAATAATATCATTTTTCTGTCAATGGAACTAAAAAATGATATTAAATATATACTGAATAGTCAAAGCACCGTTTGGAGTATTTTTGTTTAAAATTATTGCTTCTGCTAAAATTAGAAAAGTGGAGTTCAGCGAGGTAGGAAGCACTAAATGTAGAGAAGTGTAGTGAGTTCTAGATTTACTCACCCTTTGTGTGCTACAAAAGATGTTTAGATGTAATGCTGTTGTAATCCCAAAAGAAGATCATAAACCTGGAGATTTAAAATCTCTGCTGAACTGATAAGCAAATACCTCTTTTGGCCATGTCACCAAAATTAAGCTCTCAGAGTTTGATGGGTATTTATAGAATGAAGAGCAAAATCCAGAATTTCCAGAAATAATAGGAGTGAACAGAGCTCATTTATCATCTATTCCTCTGCAGAACATGACAGAAATGTTTTATTTCATTAAGACACATTCATAACCTACACTATAATGATAAATTCCCATGTAGTTAATGATTTATAATAAAATCAAGACAGCACTGAAGTCTGCAGCAGCATTTCCAGAAATGGGCCTATGAACAATGCAACTGTATTAATAATTAAATGTAGAGCATGAATAGTGGAACCAAATTGTGAATTTTAGAAAAAAAAAAAATCAGCATGTTCCCCTCAGTACTCCAATGTAGAAAACAGAATAAGGAATTTGACTTATTACAAGTCTGTTCAAAAAGGAATACACTTTTTAAATACATGTACATATTTGCTTAAAACTATAGCTGAATAGCAAATGTAGCTTTAACAAGGCAAGATAGTGTCTCAACAGCTTTGCATGTCAGGGAAAAAAAAAATAGAGCAGGTGGTGGGCTATAGCTGCTGAATAATAACTTGATCTTATCAGCAGTCAGGGGTGAGAGCCAAGGAAACATGTTACTGTTGGCAACAGCAGAAACAAAGGACACATCAAAACTGCATGCTATTTTCAGGCAACACTTCCCCAATGGAAGAAATTCTAGTCAAAAGAAATAGAAAGTGTTTAACTGTGAGTCCTGGAGAAAACTGAGTACAAAGGGAAGGAAATGACCTTTCCTCAGCAAAGTGTAAGAGTGATTTTTATTTTAACACACCCCTGGTTATGCCTGGCTTTGAGCTGGGGTAACAGGACACCCAAAGCTCTGCATTTCCTTCTTATCACGTGGAGTGTAATAACAAGCTGCTTCTAAACTTTCCCAAATATGCTTTAAAAAGAAGTGTTGCACTCCCAGCTTTCTCTCTGTACTGGACAGGCTCAAGTTTTAATTTTCAAGGGTAGACACGTCAAGTTTTTAAAAGTAATTAAGGTTCTTTGTTACTTAAACTTTTTCTATAAAGGACTAAATGGGATTTACTTGTTCTTATCCTCCATTCTTCCAGACTGTAATGTAAAAACACCTTAAAATTAAAAGTAGACAAAAATGTAAGGTGAGAATGCTGAAAATGGTTTATTTCATATTTCCATGCATTGTGTTGGTCGTGATTTCTCTTCAGCATTTTTGTCATGCACATGTCATATACTGGACAATTTATGACTTCTTTGTTCCAGGCAGAACAGTCTCTTTCAGAGCATTCTTGTGATTATGCAGAAAATACAACTTGTTTAAGGTATACCATTAACCATTAATCATATTTCTGCACTGTAAGACTTTTAAAATTGAATTATATGGGAAAAAATACTATTTTTCATTGCAAAACCTTCATCTGTAAAACTAATGCATATTGTCAGAAGTATTTAATAACTTTTCCCATCCATTGTGAAGTAAATATTGCTAATTGTATGTAACACATAAAGGAAAGTAAAGCAGAAGGGTGACATAACCAAAAAATGGGACCAAAGTCACACAAAACATTAGTGTTAGGTGATTAGTAACACCATAGTCCCTCAGATTTATCCTCTGGGTGAATCCATTGTATTTTCCCTTCAGTTATTTCCCTCCTTTTTCTGTGATTATGTACATGATCTATAGCTATGCTTAAGAAATGTATTTCACTGGTTGTCCTAATGACTAATGTACAGATCTGAATTGACATTCAAACATAAATTTTCTTCCATTTTTTACAGAACAAACAAGCAAACAAACAAACAAACAATTAAGATTGTTTTTAGTATTACCCTCACAGGTGACACATTTGATAACTACTACAAGAGGTTTGTGTTTATGTATGATGGCTTCCACCAAAAGGTGTTTAATTAGGATGTCTCACACTTTTCTCTGTATGAAAATCTAATTGCCACCTCCTAGCCCAAAGAAATACAAACAAGAAGCATTATCCCATCTCAAAACTGTCTAAGTATCTTCCTCATATCACTTTCACATCTGGTGTTATTTTATTTTTCAGTCTTTTCTCTAGAGGTAATATACTGAGCCATGCCAACAAACTTAGCACCCTGCAAAAAGTGTGTTTTCTTTTATTCTGATTACAGCTACATCCTGAAAATCATCACCAGTATCAACCTGTGAATGCCAGAAAGAAATAAGAAGCAGCTAACCCAAAAGATAAACCAAACACACATCAGGAATGTCACAGTAAAAGTAAAGCAAAACCTGGCAGGACTTTGCTGGACTGGATGTTTGATGCACCTGACTCAGTAGAAAGCAGTTGACTGCACCTGATCTGCATTGCACCTAAAAAATTCTGCCCAGAAAGAATTTCTTCCACATTTGTGTTAAACTGGCACATTAGATAGCAGAGATGATTTTCAGAAATCAGTCTGAATCTTAAATAAAGACACCTGAACTGATACTTAAGAGTAAAACTTTAGAGTTTGTTTTTAAACACTGCAGGATGCTCTTGTAGGATTTCATGGAGTTGCTTTTGGGCTAAATTCTCAAGGAATTCTGCAAAACAGACAAGTTGTATAAGTGGAAAGCTGATCCTTCTGGCCACTTCCCTGTCACATGAAACATTAAGATTTGAGAATTCAGATGCTTTGTGCCCTCATTTAGGTCATTGGCAGCACTGAAATGCTGAATCTTCACTATCTGAGCTGAAAAGTGGCTCAATGCCCAGGAAAAAAAGCATCTTACACTTCTATATGAAAACAACTATACATTTAAATATATCTTACAAATCTATAGATTTTGATGGGTACACTGCATTAAGACTAAAAATCAGAGCTAAGACTATAAACACAGCTTCATGTTCCATCAGACAATGATTTTGACTAACCACTGATCAGTATGGTAAATTATAAAAATGAGAGTAAAACAAATTCACTTGCATAAACAACAGAAATTTCAAGCATATAAACCCTGAAGTTAAAGCCTTATTAAATTAAATTGCAGCTAAATTCAACCACACAGTGAACTCTTCACCTGTATCCTGTGCTCAGGTGGTTTTAGCAAAGTTGAACAAAGGATCTAAGGAATGGTTACAGGGCACAAACCTGGAGACCCAGGTGAGAAGAGGAAACAGGAATTCCTTCCACCATGGTGCCCCATGATAATCTCACTACTTAGAACTCTGGATTATAAAACCAAACATCTGGGCACTCCTTTTTCAGCTGAACAGTTACACGGATCAGTTGTGTTAGATTAAAGAGAAGATAAGAAGGGAAATCAACTTTATTTAGTAAATTAAAACTGCAAACTGCATTTTCACGATTTTTGTGTTTCTATCATTAGTCACTTGCCAAGTAATACCTTTAGCAACACCTTTCTCCAAACTGTAGATCTTGGACTTATTTTTATATGTGTTACCTGTCTTCTTACTCCACCAAAAAAAAAAAAAAAATACAAACAAACCAAGCAAAACCAAATAAAAACAACCCAAGCCAAAACAAACAAACACACAACAAAAAACAAAAAACAAAAAAAAACCCAAAAAAAAAAACACCAACCCCCCCCCAAAAAAACACCACCACCACAAACAACAAAAAAAACCTGAAAGAAAACCCCTCAGATATATAACCCAGCTAATTCTGTGTGGAGTAAATGAAAAAAAAAGAAAAAAAAAAAGAAAAAAAAAAGAAAAAAAAAATGACCTCCAAAAAACCCCAAAAGTCAAAAACAACATCACAAAGAAAAAGAATTCCAACAAAACTTCAGATTTTTTAAGATTACATGCATTCTGAGATCATAGGATAAGTTTGATGGCATATGAGTTTTTACTTAAAAAAAAAATTAAAATTCTATTTGGAACTAGAAATATTAGCAGGCACAGGGAGATGTGTGATGATGGCATACAAGAAGCCATGGGACAATATAGAAAATATTCTGCCTGGCTTCTGGATTCCCACCCATCCCATCTTTGGTCACAGAGACCGGGGGGGCAGCAGCAAAGCCACTGCTGCTCTGACATAAACTCTCCACTGGAAAGCTGCCAGCTAACCTCAGGAGTGCCCAGAAAGGTAAAAAAGAAGAAAATGGCAACTTCTGCCAGCTCATAGGTTTATTTAAAACTACAATTCACAGAGAAGCTACTTAAATGCAAAGCTGCTGTGGATCTCAATCCACCAAGTATATTGTTATACAACAAATTCTAAAGAGGTTGCTCACATGAGTACTCAGGTGCTGGGAAGATGCCAGCTTGGATTAGGAATTTAACTGGAAGCAAAGTTACTGATGTTCTGTGCAGTGTAAAAATAGTGTGGAAAGGAGATTTACTTGCACACTCTGTGCTGAGTTTTACAGGTACAGTATGCTCAATAAACTGCAGAATGTAGCACTGAATTATACTAAATATGTTTGCTGAGCTTGTAGAAAACATTCTTATATTGTATTTACATAATAAAGTACGAAATGCATCGTAAAACATATGTTCATTTTCTGAAATGTATATGTGAGTACAAATGTCTTCCTTCAAGTGCTTCTTCACATAAAAATATATATATACTAAGTAATGAAAAAAACAAAAACAAACCCACAAATATTTACAATATAAATAGTTTGATGTATCATTTTGAGCCAGAGTATATAATCCAGACAGATTATGCTTTTTTTTTTACAGTAGGGGTTTGGTGTTTAGAGGTTTTTTAGCTGTTGAACTATTCAAATTATTAAATAGTTTATTTGTTCACACCATTTTTAATTCTTGTGTTTTTAGCCTCAGCAAAACATAAATGAAAGAGACAAATAAGTAAATAAAAACTTCAAAATAAAAACAGGCAAATTAAAGAAAAAAGAAAAAAAAACCAAAAGAAAAAAAAAACCAAAAAACCACACCTTTTCTAAAGTAAAGAAATTTGAAGACTACTTAAATTGATCCTAGTGAATCCCTACCTTCAAAAGATCATGATATTCTAAGAGTACTATCTCTTTACACCCTGATTCATTAGTCATTGTCCTTTGTTATTTTCTTGCACAGGTAATTTTGTGCACAGTTTTTAGCCTACTATTACCAGGTAGATTTATATGTATTTGTGCTTCGGGTGATGGAGCATTCCAAGGTGAGTTGACTGCAGTCATGATAGCTGTGATTGTTAAAAAAGTAAAACTGCTCATTCTAGTTATAGCAATCTTTTTGATCCCTTACTTGCAGAGAAAAAAAACCCAAGAAAATAAACAAAAAACTAAAACCAACAACCTTCATCTGGATTTAAAAATCCTTTACACTTTGAAGAATTCAAAGGATGAGACGTTTATGAGAAAGCTGAGAAAATGGGGTTATAGTGTTGAATAAAAATCTCTTTTTAAAGACCTCCTTGCCTCTTCTATCATTGGTACCAGTGTTTCCCAGATATAGTTTTGCCTCATTTTTTTTAAAGTATAAACAAAGCTAGTTCAAAAAAAAATTTTTTAAGCAGAAGTTAAAGAAAAACTTTCCTCCCACTTTGGGCAATACCTTGCAATGTTTGCAGAAGGCTTCCTAGCAGCTTCAGTCAATCCAGAACAGTGAATATACCAAACAAGGATTTTACTTCAAAGCATGTCAATAAATAAAAAGGCTTGTTAAACCAAATGTTTTCCAAGGTTGATATAAAGTTGCACAATAATCAAGTTATTTCAGTGAAGGACTTTTGGCTACTTACCTCCTGTATTTCATGTGCAACCAGAAAGGGATTTGTATTGGATTGATATGTATGGGCTTGGATTTACACACAAAGAAGTATTTATTCTTTCCTTGAGCAGTAGCATTTGCAGTGGGCTAAGAGCTGAATCTTCAATATACCCTTGAATTGTCAATACATGTTTTAGTATCACCCTCCCTCTCTTACTATAAACCTAGTCAAAAGTCTCAGAAAGAAAACATGTTCCACTTTGGAACAGGAGGCTACGTATCCTAAAAATACTTGAAATGTTTGTTTTTCAAATATGCAGTTTCTAGGTATAGCACATTTGGAAATGTCATAAAAATACTGCTCTTCCTTATTTTTGAACAATGAAGTTGTCAGATTTGTTTTAAGTAGAATCCACAGTGTTGTACCGAAATCTTCTCAGTCAGTAGCAGCTTATTAAACAGATCTAGGAGTGTTTGGGTTTTACTGTTGCTGTTGTTTGTCAGTTGTTTTCCTTGTTTGGGTCGTTAAGTTATGGAAATAGCACTGCTCAGATGATACTGTGAATCCCAAGCAAAGTGTGCTACTGCTGCAATTCCTCGGTTATCTCTGAGGGGAATGGAAAGCAAATCTGAGAAGCTGCAGCACAAGACAGTGATGATTTTCTTCCCAAGACATCCAGGTAGCTTTCAAAAATCAGTGAGACTTATTAGAGCTATATGGCATCTACAGATAGTTTAATTCTGGGCCAAACATACTCCTTCCCAAAAATCTGGTCTAAGCAGAATCTCCATGGTTTTAATTAAGAATGAAAACATTTCTCAGTACCTTAAAACAGATGAGGCAAGCCCAGATCCAGTGTTCACTGAAACATCATTTAAGAGCCTGACCTAAGAAGGTCTGTGACAGAAGACATCCCAGAAACTGCACCCCTGCAGAACTGTTCCTCTATACAATTATGATCAAATTAATTGCTCTGCGTTATCCCCTTACAACACTGTCTGCTCTCTTGCCTGAGAAAAAGCAGGCCAATTTAGGTCCAAGAATAAAGGATCAGATATTTAAATAGCATGATTTTACTGATGTTTTATACAAAACACTGAATTAGTCTTTTAGGAGTAAATCCACAGCATCTAGCAACTGACAGTGAAGGAAGAGGTACATGGAGGTCTCAGTGCCATCTCATTTACACTGTTATTATTCAGCTTTACTCCCTTGCCAACTATAATTTCATATTCTGCATTTAGAACTCTATATCCCTCAACATACAAGGATTTAATGACTGTCACAAAGCCTCAATAAACCATATGTGTTCATGTGTATACAATGCCATTTCCACCTCAGGCAATACATGCATGCTAATATATCTGGGTCTGAGAGCTCAACAGCTCTCCAAAGTACCCAGAGTTAGTACTTAAACAGCTTTATGAAATCCAGTATTGCCTTACAAAAAAGTAAGTACTTTTATGCATATTAGAAATACTCCTTATTAGTGTATGCTAACAAAACACTTCTGTGCTATAAAGAAACCTATTATTTGTTTCTACAGCACGTGTGCTCAGCCTCATTATCAGTCAGGGACCCATTTCTGTGCAGGCACCACAGCAATCACTGCAGAATTGGCATGGAACAACACAAAGCCAACTTTTTATGCAGCCAAAGCCTTTGGATACCAGAACAGAATAGGAATCCCTGAAGAACAAGTGTTCAAACACAATATTAGAGCCCATCTTGAAGTGTAGCTTAGCTAATAGCACCGACTGAGCTGAATTGATTTTCTTCAGCTATTTAAATCTCATTATGTATGCTCTATTTAATTCCTTCTCCACCTAAATTGATACAAAATATAAAACAACCTCTAAATAATTTAGTGTGAAAAAACATACAAGCTAATTAAAAGCTAAGACTTGAAACCCAAACACATTCTAAACCTCTCTTATTTTTTAAAGGAATCATCTTTTTTTTTGTCTTGGAGCTGCCTTTTGGTTTCTTTGTTTTGGAGAGACAATGAGTGTCTGTAAGGCTTTTTTTCCTACAGTGAAAAATGCTTACAAAGAGGGCCCTAGGCTTCTGCTGCTTTAATTTTATGCCACCAGTAAAGGTTTGTGATTTTTGCATTTCTGCTGAAATTGCAATTAAATTAATAAAATCTAAATTATGCATACTTTACCCATATAATGCGACTTTCCAGAACTGCAAATTAAAATAAATCTCATTTTGATTATTAATCACTCTCTTTTAATTATAAAGTGAAGACTTAAATGCCACCTTACAATACAACAGTAAGGTCAGACATTGCTCAGATGTCAAAAGGAAGGCTGGAGGAGGCAGCAGAAAAGGGAACATTAATGCAGCAGTGATTCCATGAGCAGATCTCAGACATGTGTGCCTCCAACATGTAGAAGGCAAAAAATAAAAATTAAAAATCAACTCCTGTAATTAATGAATTGCACTACTGTATACTTCCTTCTTGCGCCAAATAGGTCTTACAATGTCTATTCAAAAATTCAGAGCTGAAGCTCTTTTTGGTTTTAAACCATTTTCAGGTAAAGCTCTTCTTGAGAATATGATAAATGTAAGTAACACCTAATTATTATTTCCAATTAACTTCTATAATCTAGTTTCAAATTTAATATAGTTACCACAGAAACATTACTGATCTTGTGTTATTCTGACTGAACCATATAATCCTCAATTTGTTTTCTTCTTTTTGCCTGTAATTTTTAAAGTAGCATTTGATCCTTCAAAAGACCAATTTACAAATGCACATTTAGATACATATTTTCACATTTTTGCACACACCATGCAAAGGGTTCAGCA
This sequence comes from Setophaga petechia, assembly GCA_024362935.1. Lineage (NCBI taxonomy): Eukaryota > Metazoa > Chordata > Aves > Passeriformes > Parulidae > Setophaga > Setophaga petechia. The sequence continues at coordinate 12,611,267 of JANCRA010000012.1, forward strand.
AATAGTACACAGTTCCAAAACTTTTCAGTTCTATTTCTACTCTCCAATTCCTCAAATCTACTAATGAAAAGTAATCTATTAATCTAATACTTAATCTACTAATGAAAATCCCTTTCTGAAATATTAGCCATATTTTTAAATAAGTCAGTTTCTGATAAAATAAATCTGATTGCTATTTCAAAGAAATAAAGGGATGCTTCAGTTACATTATTCCCAATTGGGAATAGAATACTTAGCTTCCTAATTAAGATCATCCTGAAAACAAAGTTCTTATTGAACCCATTCTCATTTATTACTGACACCATTCTCTGACTCTTTCTCTCACACATGCACACAGAAATTGTCACCTGCAATTGTCTAACCTACAAAACCAAATCATGCAGAACGTGGCATCATCCCTGCTTTATGCTGTCAATTGGAGCCTTAGATCTCAAATGGGAGAAGAGCCACCTAACATGTTTTTATTTGGTGAAGAGTTCCTTCATAGCTTAATTAAAGCACTGTCTGACAGTTCAGAAGATGAGAATTTGCTTCTTCTGCAAGGTTTGACAACATCCTCAGCTAAAATGTGATAGTATTGTGAAATATGACATTAAACCTTAGCCTCCAGCTTTAGGAAAATCAGCTTTAATAACTTTATCTTTCATTTATTTCCACTAATTTGCTTAACAGAAATACAAGTGCCTGCTTAGCAAGTATATACATCTAGAACCTTTTAACTGAAATTTTAATATACTTTAAAAGACAGCCCACAGTTTTATAAGTATTAGCAAACACCCAAAGAACTATTTTCATATAGGAATACTATATACGTTATATATAAACTTTGGATGCATTTTACACATTCACAATTAAGTATCAACTATCACTCAAGAGGCTCAGAAGCTTTCTCAGCAATTCTTTGGGGGAATTTTTATTTGTGGTTTTGGTTTTTGTTTGGTGTTTATTGCTTGTTCATTTTGCTGTTGATGTTTTAATTTAAAACAAGTCATTTTGCTGAATGAGAACTTACTATTGAAAACAGTTATTAAAAATAGTTAAATATTAGTTATTAAATATTAGTTATTAAATAGTTATTTAAAAATACTTCGTTAAATCCATAGTAAAGTTATTGGCCCAAATAGGCATTGAAGAAAGGAAAAGAAACAAGTGGAAAGTGTGGATCTGACAGCACATCACCTGCCTCTGAAAGCTGTTCTGTGTGTTTGCCAGATTAAGCAATAGAATGCATTTCACATGGATGCTTCCACACCCTTCAGTGTAACACAGCTAAATCAGAGCTTTCTTCCCTCTGGCATGTGTGACAGAAATAAATATGAACTTCCATTCAACCCAGTTTATATGAAATGAGAAGAGACATTCTTTACCAGTTTCCCCAGGAAGAACATGGTGTGTCTAGACTTTTAGTCCTTTCAGGTGTGGCTGAGAATAGTTTAAGGATATACTCTGGCAGCAAAAATGGCATTTGCTTCCAATTGACTTCAAAGGATGATATGAAGTAACTATCCTACAGAACAAACAATTAATTATATCACTTTTTTTTTCCCTCCAGCTACTTGCCACACTGAAACACTGGAGGGAAAAAAGGGGAAAAAAAAAAAAACAAAAACATTTCTCCTGTTATATCTGCTCTCAAAACAGTTTTGATATTTTACCTATTTATGTTTTCCAAATCCTGCAATTTTTCTAGACTAAGCATGTGCTCACTTTCAGCTTGCCAGCTATTGAGGGATGATTCCAGGATCTCCAGCAAACAAGGTACACAGTTCTCTTTTCCAGAAACAACAATTGGAAAATGCTGCAGCCAAATCCCCTGAGGTACCTGCCAGCCCTATACTCAGAGACCCACAGGGCCAGACCTGTGCTCTTGTCAGGTCTCAGTAGTCATCTCAGGGCTATAACAAGTGTAAAAAAACACCTGACAAGCTCCAGTGAAGTGTAAAAGGTGGAAATATCACCAAGACTGCATTTTATCACCCTTCTAATGCTGCCTGGCAGAGGACAGACACAGTGAATAAGGCTTTGACTCTGCTCCTTCCAGTCCTTTCCACAAGAAAATAACTGGCAGCAAGTTGTCAGTGTACAGTTCTCCCTACACACTGCAATTCCAGCCAGGCCAAGGCTGACAGTACAAGAAGGCAAAGAGTCCATCCCCTGCTTTATGCTCCACCCCTGCACAGCTCGATGAGCAGCAGGAATTTGCCTTGCTTTAAATTCCGGGCAGCACACAGGCACATGTGGCTGTCATTGGAAATGCACATTTAAATGCTACTGGGTTTTCTGAAACAAAGTTCTCTTTCCTTAGCATGAATGGATGGAGAAAGAGGACAGATTTAATGTGAGATTAAATTACAATAAATTTCCCATTATTGTTTTTTTTTAAATGAAATATTTTGTTTATCAGTAAAACAACTAAGGATTAAAATCATAATGAATCTCCCTCCCCTGCCACATGCAATCTCTTGGTAGAAAAGCGTCCAATGAAAATTAAAATGAGAGGTGGAAACTGCTCAAAACTGCTGAAGGCATGCTCTCTTATTTCTTTTTATTCAGCAAAACCTGTCAAAAATCCACATCCTCTGATGTACTTGCATTTAGCATAGGGACTTGTCAATTATTTATTGCAGAGAGTTCTGTCAGACTGGGATTAAGATGTCCTAAAACTCCCAGGAGGGTAATTCATCATAACACAATATAGTGTGTGAATAATGGACACCCACAAAGGCTCAGCTGACATGATGGCAGTGAATGATAGGTGAATTGAGGTCATGGGCTTGATGGGAGGACATGGGACAATGCACAGCCAGGCTGTCAGGCAGGCCATTGAAAAGGAGAAAGTGCATAAATATGAAATAGCAAACAAACAGATTGGCTTTTGTTTCCTTGTTCCTAACAGCTCAAAGGAACGATGCTGGAGCTAATGAACACATCCATGCTGTGAGCCAGTGCACTCTACAGTGGCTGCTACAGCTCCAACCCAAAGAGAAATACCTTGTAAAAAGAGAAATACCCTGTAAAAGTCCCAGCTATGGATTAATAAGGCCCAGTGTCAGGTTTTTTTGAGGTTTTTTCCTTGTTAAAAAGTGGTTTATTTCTATGTTTTTCCATTCCCAACATACTTACCATGTTTCAGTAAAAAAGAGCATCTTGAATCAAAGCAAATTTACATTACACATGCTTTACTACCTATTTTACTACCACAAACCTGTAAATCTAGAAATACATTTGACCGTGTACTATTTCTCAAAAAAAGGAATAGCAAAAAGCTATAAGGAAATAGCACCTGTGAAAGAAACAGAAGTGAATTGAAAATTTTGTATCATCTCAATCAAGGCGACAAAATGCCTGGTGCTCCGGTGAGAAGTGTTACTTCACATGGGAAGACAATTAATATTATTTCACTTGTAACTGTAATACACTACTGGCACACTACTACTACTACTGTTATACACTACATTCAGTGCACTCCTCCCCTTCAGGTGCTTTTGTCCAATAAAAAAATATCTCCTCTTGTGCAAACACTAAGTACAAGTGTTCACAGGATCCATCTGCTGTTTTGTCCCTGTCATCTCATTTCATCCACTTATGTATCTCAGTGATTTAATCTTTGGAATTAATAACACATTTCATAGAATAACAGAATAGTTTGGATTGCACAGAATGATAGAATGGTTTGGATTTGCAAGGAAACCTAGAGATCATCCAGTCCCAACCCTGCTGCCATGGTTCTGGGTATCCTCCATCAGCTCACCTTGCTCAGGGTCCCATCCTGTCACAGACACATTTTATGAAAAATCCTTTCCTTAGGATTTTTTTCTCCTGAGAAGCTGAGAGGCCTCACGAAGAAAATGTAAACAATGATTATCTGCTGCTGTGGAACGCAACTGGTGCATCTGTGATTGGTCTCATGTGCTTTTTTCTGTTTAATGACCAATCACAGTCCAGCTGTCTCGGACTGTCTAGTCCTTCACAAGATTTTATTATCATTCCATTCCATTCCTTTCATTTACTTGCAAGTCTTCTGATGAAATCCTTTCTTCTATTCTTTTAGCATAGTTTTAATAGAATGTATATCATAAAATAATAAATCAAGCCTTCTGAAAAATGGAGTCAACATTTTCGTCTCTTCCCGGGACCCCTGTGAACACCACCACACCATCCAACCTGGGCCTGAACACTTCCAGAGACTGGGCATCCACAGCTTCTCCAGGCCTGCTCCACAGCCTCACCACCCTCTCAGTAAAGAAATTTTTCCTTATATCTAATCCATACCTACCCTCTTTCAGTTTGAAGCCATTCCCTGCTGTCCTGTTGCTGCATACCCTTGTAAGAAGCCCCTCTCCAGCTCTCTTGTAGCCCCTTCAGACACTGGGAGGTGCCCTAAGGTCTCCTTGGAGCCTTCTGTTTTCCAGGATGAACAGATCAATTGTCTCAGCTTTTCCTCACAGGAGAGATGGCCCAGCCCTCTGACTATCTTTATGGCCTCCTCTGGATTCACTCCAGCAGGTCTGTGCCCTTCTTTTGTGGGGGGCCCCAGAGCTGGATGCAGTGCTCCAGGTGGGGTCATTTACAGGCAGAGAAAATGCACATAAAAAAGAACCATGTGTTTTTATAGTAAATTTAGCATAGTAATAGCATAGCATATTCTAGTCTAGTTTAGTCTTAAATTGTATTCTCAAAATGTCTTATTTTTCCTGCTCTTGTGTAGGTTAGTGGGTCAACCAGCCAGGCAGGTGTGACAGTGTGTTCCTGTCTTCAAAGTTACTACAAACAAAAAATAATTCAGTATCAATCAATGCTGAAGAAACAGCTTCCAGCAGTATCTTTTGCACCTAACTTCCCCTCAGATTTTCCTATTTATCAGTCTCACACCAGAGCCCACCTCCTGAATCTGCTTTGTATCTGAAGATCCCTTTCAGCAGGCTGCAGTCTCCAGTCCTTCCTACATCAGCCTGTAGCAGAACCAACCTGCTCCTTTCCACAGACAAACACATTGTTTTCAGCTTTTCAATCACTCACAATTCTCAATTTCAGTCATAAAAACTCTAACCTATCCTGAGTAATCAGCAGTCATTATGCACTATAGCCAGTGTTCAGAAAATCAGTTATATAAATTATACCTTGATATCTTTTTCTCAATGGGCTTAATTTAGGATTCCAAGTTTCCCCCTTTGACTGCACACTTGAAAAACCCCAGTTCTCAGAGATCATAAAAAATTCAATAAAGCTTTATCTTTCTGAGAAAAGTAAATTTTTACTGGTATTTTCACTTTTCTTATTGAACTGTTATTGTTTATAAGTGCAACATTTACCTTTCTAGGACTCCCTTTTTCACGTGCATTGATCTTAACAAGGGGGACAAGAGAACTATGAAGAAACCTGGATTAGAATAGTTGAAGTTGGTTTATGCTTCACCCCAGCCTAGGGGAGTGATAATGCAAGACTGTAGATATTTCTGATTTATGGCAGCCAGATGTAATGACCTGATCACATGCAATGATTATGAAATACTCCAGCATGGACTCTGATAAAATACTCATGGATGACTTAAATCCCATTTATATTCCAATGCAGATCCCTAGTTTTGTTCTGCAGAGGGACCAACGTCAAATGACAGAGATGCCTGCTATGAAGTTAGAATGAATAAGAACATGACCTCTAGTAGGGAGATTTCAGTTTGGTTTGGTTTGGATTTTTTAATTATAGTTCAAGGGGTAAATGACAATATTTTTGTCCTCTCTAGTGAATAGTCCTTGTTGTAAGAGACTTGGGTTCTTCTGACAGTTTAACTTTGATCCCATATTTTCAGCTTTGTGGGTCTTAGAGGTAATATTGATCTGAGACTTCAGAATTTACATTCCCTAACAATGTTTGATATTAATCATTAAGTTAAGACCATTTGTCACTTTCTTTCACTAACGTGAGTCATCCTCTGAACATATCCTTTGTTGTTCCTAAGGTCTAATATAACTATTGATTTATTGCCAACAAGTTGCATCTTCTCTGTTAATGGAATCTGTAGACTTTATCCTTCTCACTCCTGTCTTCAACTGCCATCCCAGAAAGTCACAGTCTCTTAATTCTGAAAAGCAAATGCCTATTGTGATAACCATGACATTTATTTACTTTCTTACTTCTCTCTGTGTGTTTAGACATCTTTTCCCACCACATACTGGATAATGGTTCCTTTTCAGGTGTTGGAAGAATTCCTTCTGAAGGTGCTATTCTGTTTGTTTAAATATTTTAGTGAGCAGAGAGGCTCATTACATTCAGGCAATTTCAGACTGATTTCAGGGATCACAAAATAAGTGTGCTCACCCAAAGCAGAATCACTTCAGAGTTAGATTAGGTGTCTGGGGCTTATACCTAGTTGTTTTTTTGTTTTATCTCCAGAATGGTGATTTGAAAATGTGTCCAGAAAACCTATTCCTGTTGACCATATTTCATCTTAAAATTATTTTTCCCAGTTCCTAACCACAGTTTCTCCTACTGGAAATTTTATTCATTGCTCCTTCTCCTTTTTCTGTGAAATTTTTTGAATAGTGAAAATGAAAGAATTTGCATTTCAATAAACACCATGAATTTGTTTAAAATTCAAATTAAGCAAGAAGCCTCAAGAAAAGCAAGCTTGCCACTTTGTGTGTAAGTACCTTCTATAACAGCATTTTAGGAAATCACTTTCTTCTTGCCCTCATTCTCAAAATATCCTGCTTTATTGAATTAAGATTTTTTTGATTCTAGACCTTTTAAGGAAACAGTTTAAATACACTATCAAACAACTAACATTGTAGAAGGGACAAATGCAGATTTACTAGTGATTTCAATAATGACAATATCTTCCTCCTAGAGACTTCAACAAAATTAAGATAAGTCTGATACATGAAAATTTGACCAATCAGAAGAAAAACTGGATGTTTTCAGACAGAGGTTTTCAGAGTATGTCTGTGACCACCTCTCCTTAGGAACAGACATGTGACAGCTGTTTATCCCAATTAAAACTTTATGGACAAATTCCTTGGATTTTCTATAGAATTTCTGTTTGTAATTTATTTGAGGTAATTTCATCAATTAATTTCAAAGTCATGATAAATAGACACCCATATTTTGTATATTTGAGTATGGTTCCAATACATACCAAAGGGGAACAGGCACTGTAGCATTTTAAAAGATACACAGCTTTTAACAAACTTGTTTCTTTCAAGGTAAGGATTTTTAAAAGTGAATGAAGAAATCTTCCTGGTAAATGATTCTGAGCACATACCTCTTCTGAATAATATAACTGTTCCACTATGCAATACAGTTTGGTGATACATTAGTATATATCAATATATTAGTAAAAATACTAAGTAATAAAAAATATTTATATTATCTTTCAGGTACATGGAGGGGTTTTTGTATGAGCTCAGACAAATCTTGCTGGCAATGATAGCTAACTCATCTTTTTACCAGTTCCATTTTCTTTTTCCATGTAAGAAAATGAATGCAATTGTTATTCTTGTCTTACAGGTAGGTTTTTTGTAAAGCCCTAACAAATGCAGGTCAGGAGTAGAGCTGGGGGAAAACTGCTCTCTTGATGCATCCAAACTTTGTGGCATTTCAAAAAACAACCACTTTCCCCTCCTGTTCATCAAAGAATCCTCTCTTCTGTGTCCCAGGGCTTACACTTACCTCGGATTTTGAAAATTTAGTAGTCTGCAGAATGTTTTCTGGGACACTGGATGATATCATGCTATGAGGAAAGAGGGATTCAGTAGCTCAAGCCCCCAGCCTGTATGAGAGTTCAAGCGTTTTACTCTCAATTCATAAGAGAACTGGCAGTGAGGCAGTAAAAGAAGCCAATGCTTCTTCCAAAGGCGACTTATTACATAATTACCCATGACAAGATTCACATTCTAAATCATTATATTAAAACACCTTATTAAAAGGAAAAAAAAAACTCTAGAAACTAAATGAAGAAATTAAAAATTCCAATCCATATTTCATACTGTGAAAACAGGAACTCACCAGATGCATATTTTATGAATATAGCAATAAAAGTACAGCCAGTTTTCCATATTCATGAAAAGTGTTGCTGAAAATATTCATCGTATTCATCTCCAGCAAAATGCAAATTATCTGTATCACATTGTGCAACTTCTATAAAGGGAGAAAAGTAAAGGCTTTTCTTTACATGACAGTTTGTCTTATCTGGGCAATCCAGCTTTTTTCTCTTCATCTGACTGTATTAGGCTACTTCACCCTTCCAGTCTGTTCTCAGCCTTGTGCATGAAACTACTGACTGGCAGCAGTGGCCTTTCAAACAGACTTTGTGATAAAATTTGAAATATTTAATGACAGTAAACTGTTCAGAAGTTTTACCTAATAATTGACCTCAACAGTATAGTTAAACATTTTTTTTTTTACTTTGCCTTGGGACTTCTAGCTGTCCAGGATATTCAATCATTGCCTCTAATCAGTGCTTAATTATTAATATGTTAAAGTATTTGACACTTTAACAGGAAAGTGATTGAAGGAATTTCTGCTTTTAATGTGGCATGTCTCACAGCCACCCAGGGCACCTCCAGTGTGTGGCTGTTCAGCTGGTGAGCTGCCATCATCTGCATGAGGGGAGCCAGAGGCATCACTCTGAGGAGGCAAATCCTCATTTCTGGATGCTGCTTACAGGCTGAACTGACAGTGTCCTCTTCATGCCAGGCCATGCCACTCAAATGTATGAAGAGAGACATGCCTGTGAATCTTCTCCCTCTGTGGATTTCAAGCCCTTCTCCTTTACCAAATGATCCCTGAGATCTCTTTCCAGCCTGGTATACTATGATTCTCTTGAACCATCAACCTTCATAAAAAATAACCTTCAAAGAAAGGCATTACTTCAGAAAAACATCTGCTTTTAGGGAGACCGGTCCATTTTACAGTGGATTTGATAGATATGTTCAAGTCTTCTGAGAATTCAGGTTTTTAAACATCCTCCCACTCATGGTACAAGTCAGCAACAAAAATTACCTTATCATCTGAATATTTCATAACTGCCTATGAGTTTTCCTTTGAAAAATATTTGGTATCAATCACAGTCAGAGACAGGATTCTGCAGAGAAAAACCATTGACTCACCCAAGACTGGCCACTGATGCATTATAGTTCAGACATGTCTTAGTCTGCCACTCAGAGATTTCCACTACAGCTCTCATATTAGGACAGAAGTCCTAATAAATGATGAATTGGGATTCATCATAGCAAAGGAATATTATGTTCCTTGATGAAAAACTAAGTGTTGACTTGCCCTGAAAATTGGCACACATTGTCAGTAGAATCTTACTCCTATCACATGGTTTGCTTATTTCAAAAAGCTTGGTATCATCTTTGGTTGCTTTGTTTTATTTGGATGTGTCTCTAACAGGCAGCACTGCTGCTGAAGCCGCAAGCCAGAGCCCAAATTGATTGTGCTTCTCTGTCCCTCACTTGATTCACAGCAATAACATGCAAAATGGAAACACCAAAGCATTGGTCAGAACTCTTGTAACCCAATCACCAGCCTGTCTGGTTTCTGTGTGAGGCTCCTGTTCAAATTTTGCATTTCTAACTCCTCTAAAAGAGCCTCAGTGGCACTGTCAGCTTCCACCCACCCAAATTCAACCTTTAAAGACAGGAAGGTCTCAAGTGAAAGCAAACCAGGAGAAGAATCTTGGCACCTGTGAAAACTGCTGTATTTCACAATTCTCTTCACTCATGGCATTGTCAGATCATGCAAATTGGCTGACACTGAAATGCATCTGGAAAATAAATTTCCTCTTATGAAATCTTCACAAACTTTATAGAGGAGAAATATCCCAGCCTTGCACTAAGATTAATATTTGCATTAGTAATCCTGCTGATTAATTGCACTATCAATTCTACAGGTAAAGGAAGCTGTTCCTCTTTTGATCCTCAGAAAAGGCACCAAGTCAACCTGACTCCTGCCAAATCCTCATTGTGTTAAAAATCTCCCTTATAGGAATCAAAGCAGAAGAGATTGCAAAAACTAGATTTGGCCACTGGAAAAAAAAATCCATTCTAAATGGTAAAGCAGTCAAAAAAAGACCCAGTTGCATGAATTTGCTGCAATTATTTGTAAGGAAAAAAATTACTACAGAATAATGTCCCTGAGAAACAAAAGGAGAATGGAGTTACCTGCCCCTTTAGAGTGCCTGCAACAAATTTCAGCTGAGAGAAGCTGAGTTCATCTTTGTTTGGAAGTAAATAATATCTATCATAGCTATATATGCTGTTATTCATCAATATTATAATTATGATACTTCACACAGCCTTTTTTTATATAGTTTTCTTTCTTCAAGGTTTTGCACTGAAAATTTTAATTTTCAAGTCCATCTAGTACAGTGGGGTGTTGTGCACATAAAATAAGCCTCACATGTAACAACAACAATGCCTTTATGTGTCTTCTATGTACTAATCTTTACTTCAACATAGTCAGGTTCTCTAACACAGTCTATTCTTATCCTGTCATTGTTTATTCACCTAACAGTTCTGCTCTAGAAACATCTGATTTGGAAGTCAGAAAAAAAAAAAAGACTGTTTCACAAGTAAAGCACAAGTTGAAGGCTTGTGCCACATATAAAACATGATATGACTACATTTGACTGAATTGGCAAGTACTGTCTGGATCCTGCATTTACCTATTCTCAATCTTCTTTAAAATGCACATACATAGAATAAATATTTCATGAAATTAATCATTATCGCAGTGCCTCAGACAGAGCAGATTCTACAAGCTTCTACACCCAAACCAGCATCAATCCATATTACAGAAATGGGTCCAGTTCTGTTTACTGTATATTTCACAAGGTTCAAAAGAACCATGCTCAATTTTTACCTAAATTTATACCTGAGCCTTATTCTAACCTTTTATTCTGTTGGAACATATTGATTCCATAACTTCTGGCAGCAAACTGCAAGTCCCACTAGAAACAGCCATTAAGCTGGATAATAAATCAGTGTCTTGACAATGGCATTGTATACTCATCACAGTAAAAAGAAGCTAAAAATTATTTTCAGAGTCTGCCAATGTGGCTACAAGTTATTTAGAATGTGCAGTGATATTAACTCATACAACCGAGGGGGACCAACCTCTGCCAGACCAGCCCAACCATCTCAGCTTTGACAGGGGGAATGCTTTATTCAATAATAGGGAAATTCACAGAACTAAGACCCTTTCTAACTCAGGCAATAAATAAAAAAAGATGGCAAAATACAGTGAAAGAGAGAGGTGAAGAGGGCACATCCCCATACTCCCTGGAAGTTCTTCATGACTGAATTATCTGTGGTTTTGGGTTTTTTTTTTACTTTTCTTTTAAACATGCCATTATTTAGCAAAGTATATGTTTCTGCCATTCCAGAGGCAGCTCAGGCATACACTTAAGCACAATCTCCTTGCTTCCTAGGAAACAGATCTTGAAATCAGGATGAGATACCACATTTGCTACTATAATGTCAGCTCTTTTGAGAGAGAAAGGTGTGTTTGTTCTGTCTTTACTGCACATGCAGAACCTCCAGTCCCCTGGATATTCAAGAGTGGAGCTTTATAAACATAAAAAACAATTTCACATTCCCATTAGCTGCATTATAGTCTACTGTCTTACTTTATTCCAATTACTGTTTCAATATTTACTATAAACATGACTGGTTGAATCCACTCTTGTTGTGCTGCTCACATCGTGTTTGGCCCTGCCACATTCCTACAGGCACTACTGACACTTTCTGTTTCTTTGAATTAAGGACATGATTTAGCTGGAAATTTCCATCAGTGCAATGAGTTAATTACACTGAAGGTGCTAAGTACTGCAATCCTGGTTAGCCATTGCTGTATGTTGCACATCTCAAGAAAAATAAATTCAAAAACCACCGCTAAGGCGGACAGCGGAAAATCACATCACAGATCTCCCGTTACAAGATGCAAAGAAAACCAGCACAGCTTATTTGAGCCTGAAGAATGTCCCACCAGCCCACAGTCATTTTCCATTCACAGCAGGTACCACACATTACACATCCAGCTGGAAGCAGCTGTCGATAGCTCGGGCTGTGCAGAGCGGCCGTGGGTTATTGGCGAGCCCTGCCTGGAAGGGCTCTCCAGGGAGGCTGGGATATTGCAGGCTCCTGCTAAAAATGCTACTGGAACAAATACATTTCTGCTTGGCTGCAATATTAAAAAGTGATGCCTGACCAGTAATTAAAGAAGCTGCCAGATAACACAGAATGTGTTGGGCTAGTTAATGTATGCAGATGTCACTACAGAGAGTGGTCTCATAAACAAAGTGGGAAACAAAGCACAAGCGTGACAAATTAACCTTTATGGGTTAAGCAGCCTGTGAGCAATGAACAGGGATAGGATGTGCCTGTGTTGTTTGGGTTTTTTAATTAAGCCACAAATAGATCTTAATACTTTTGACAAACAGGATGAACATGAGCCTGTCATTAGAGCTTGTGACCCCTGCTTGCTCCACAGCCACTGTACAGCAGCCATTATTTGAATTTCTGTAGATTAGGACAGGACATTCTTACTGAAAAACTGTTTTTATGCTTAGTGCTGAACAATGCAGTGTTACTTCTTTTTCATTTTAATCAGATGCCAGGTAATGCAAAAACTGCTGATAATACAGACTACCAGTTCTGCTTTTGCATAACACACATGAGGATGTTCCCTGCTTAGTTAGACACCGCCTAACTGATATGAAAGAACTTTTGCTTTCCTAGAGATAAAGCCAAGACTTGGCACCCCAAAGGGTTCAGATTAATACTTACCACAATTTTAATCTGGAAAATTTACAAATTTGCTGCATACGTACCAACACTAGGGTTCTTTTGAAACTGTGCTAGGCTATTTGCCTTCCATATCCTTCAGCTGTTAATTCATTAGGATAATTACAGACTGTACCTGTGAATATTCTTCTAACAGTCTCATGAAATAAATAGTAAGTCTGATGTGAATCACTTCTAGGTGCTTTCTGAGGTGAGAGACTCTTGAACCAATATATCATTACCGTCTGCCTTGTCAACTCTTCTTACCTCATGCATTATTTACCTGCTAAACCATGGTGACAGTGGTGAAGCAATAATGCTCTGTTTTGAACCTCCAGCTGCCATCTATGCAAAACAGGTTGAATGCCAAAGAGATATGAAATATTCATGCTTTCACTTCTTTTTGTAACTGACAACATCCTAATGCATAGGTGACTTTAAAGGCTCAAAATGTTGGTCATTCATTTACTTCTTCCACTCAAAACATCAAAAAGAAGTGTGAAGGGCAAAATGGGTAAATTATCTTTCTGATAATATCCCATTATATAGAGGGTAGTCTTTATGGATTAGTTTACTCTTATTATTTTTGTTATTAATTTAATTAGTCTTTAATTCATGGATTTATCTGAACAAGTAATGCTTTGGCTTTTCCACATAACCTGCAACCTTTGCTTGTAACCTCTTCTATCTATCAAATTAAAAAAAAAAAATTCTGAGATGCACAGATTTCATATAGATGAAAAGGACTTTCTTCAGGTTTAGTATTTGTCTTCTCAGTCACATCTTATCTGAGAAATAAAAACCTGACTTCCCTCAGACATTGTTAGTATCATTCCCATTTGCTCCTCCAACATGTTCAATCTTTCTCCCTAGTAAGATGTTTCTTTGTGAAATTCATTGTGCCACAGAGAGCTTCAGCAAAACAGCAGAGGAGGACCGATATCAATGAAGTTGTGCATATCTGTATGTTTGTAACGTGAAAGCAGCTTTATTTTAACCATGTTCCCCTCCTCTTGAAATAAACACTTTAGATATTTCAAATAATGTCTTACAAGTTTTTTCTCATATCAAAAAAAAAAAAAAAATTAAATGCAGCTTTTAGTTGCAATTAAAACATGCTTTATCTTACTCCACTGACAGTAAAAGCACTCTAGTGGATTCAAACAAAAGACTTCTTTGAAACAGTGTAATCCACAGTCTACAGTTAATCTTAGTTGTTTCCCAAGTTTTGGATTTGATGGCACTATGGACTTGTAATGTTCTCATGCTTGTTTTTTGCACTGAACTGTAAAAACTTTGAACAGGTACCATGCTCTACTCTGAATTTCATAAAGTATTTTGGGTTCATTGCTACAGCACTTATAAAAAAATTTTCATCTTCTAGGGAAGTCACAGTCCCTATCTGAGCAAAGATGTAACAGAGTGAAATGCAAACCAGAAATATATCTTGTATAAAGTGAGTTTAAATTTATAAGTGCATTAACTATTATTTTTATAGAAACATGGCAAGAATTCTTTTACTATTTCATAAGCAGAAAAGGATGCCATAATTACCACTTACTACCAACCTCAATGTCAGGACTGTCAGACAGATTTACTGAAACATTCTGACTGCATTAAGCCCCAAATGTTCCATTTCAAACTCTCATAAAAGATTCCCTAAGTCACTCTCACAGAGTTGATATAAAATACTCTTAAAGGAGCTTTCAAGGTTTAAGAATGTCAAACACAGCACTCTAAAGAACTATTCTGATTGGACATACTTTGTAAACCATACCTTCTTTTTCTCCTCTAAGTTAGTGACATTTTTGAAAGATCTGTAAAGATCAATGATCTGACAAGAATATATTCTACCATATTTTCTTTAATTGCTAAAGTTCACTATTCTGTGAATAGTGTCCCTCTTTGGCTAATGACCTTTTTTTGCTCCAACAAGAAATTAATTTACTGAAATTCTATTTCAGCGCAGTATTCCTTTGCTGTTTTTTTAGCTAAGCTCTGCAGATGGTCACATTTGAAAGGGACCATGGAGTCACGACAAGCCTTCCTTCCCTGTTTCTGTTCTAGCAATAAAATATCACCAGAACTATGAGCAACTAAGAGGATTTTATACTTCCTTGTACCCCAAACTGACAAAAGTACTTTTGTTGGAGAGAAGAAAAGCAAAGTGAATGATGGAGGAAGTTCAAAAGCAAGCAAGGCCAAACAAGAGCAAGAACATTTCAGCAATAAACAATTGAAATATCAAGGTAACAAGAAAAAGTTCTGGAAGGTTGGGTGGATAGACAGATATAATTCAAAACTGCAGACTAAAAAGCAGGAAAACTTTAAAAAGCTGAGTGACCAAAGTGAAAGAGAAGAGGAGGAGGAGGAAGGTTTTCAAATAATATACTGGCAATTTACAGTAATCATTAATTTTATATGTGGGGCAGAATCAGTACCACAGGAAATAAGGAAATGAAATAAATGGAATTTAATTATTCTAGAGTTGATTTCAGTCAAAAAAAATGACTGCATTTTCTGCAGAAATGTAATACTGCATATCCAATAATCACATAGCAGTTAGCATGCACCAGAAAATAAACCCTATTTCTGCACTAACCTCACTGCATCCTCATTTGTATCAGTAAGCATTTTAGAAAAATGCATGAGGCAGGAGTCTGATAACAAATTCACACAGGAGGTTTAAACATTCAGCAGTAAAAGGGCACTGAGTACATTTAAACTTGCTGAGTGAATTCTCCTGTGTATAAACCACAATGGCTCCATTGATTTCACTTGGGAGTTTATGGACTCTGACATTCACTGAAGTCAACAGAGCAAAAAAATTTGGTATCATCTACAGGTCTTGGCCTGTATGCCTAAAAATAAGAGTTAGACTTGGCACTGCGGAAAATGTTACCTTTTTTTGGACATCTTTGATGTACACTGGTGGACCTAAAATCACAATCAGATCTGCACTGCTTTGAAAAAAAGCATGGTTGCTGAAACAGCAATTCTTCAAGAAGGCATGGGAGAGAAAAAGCGAAAGAAAATGGAGAATGGCTGTATCTCTGAACCTCCTGCAGTCCCCAGAGCAAGTCTTGCCATCCCCAAATCCAGCATCTCATTTATTTCCATTTGCCTCAACATAACCAGCTCCAGAAGAACTTCAACATTCCCTTCAGCTGTCAGGGAATCCTTGGGATTGTGCCCTAAACTCCTCTGACAAAATCTGGTGGGATGTAACCCCTGGAGAGGAAGGTGATCACTGCATCTCTTATGGATCAGCTGAGCAGGCTTAGGGGGAGAGGTGCTCAAACTGAGCACTCCTCAATGGCAAACCACCAAGAGAAGCAGGCAAGAGAGAAACAGCATGAAGCAGTGGTCATGAAGACTCCAGAAAAGAGAGAGAAACTTCACTGAGAAGTAGGAGCAGCCTGCCAGGCCTCTGAGACAAAACATACTTAGGAACCAGAATGGACTTACAGAGCACCAACAGGCCAAAGAGATGCCAAGGGAATTGCAACTAAGCACAGAAGCAAGGACTTGACTGTAGGAGTACAAACAGGCAGGGCAAGAGATGTTTGGCTACCACTTTTAGTCCTACTAAAAAAAGAGTTATTTTTTTCACTATTTTCACATATGAAGTTGGACTTTTTAAACTGTAGAAGCCATTTGGATTTTTTGGAGGGAGTATTCAGAAAGAATTAAAGATTAACACTGTAGATAACAAGGAATTCTTCCATTAGGCAATTGCAAAAAATTTTAACTATAAATGGCATTGGTAGAAAAGCTCTCAAAAAAATGATACTGCTTCTATCCTTGCACAGTTTTTTTCCTTTAGAAAAGCAGTAAGCAAGGAATCCTGCATGAGCAGAATCCTTCAAAGGACATCACAGTTTAAATTCCCACGTATGATTCAAATTTTGAAGACGCATGAGGGAAATGTTTGGAGCTACTGATTGGTTTTAAATACCTTTTTTTTTTTTTTTTTTCCCCCCTTCTCTAGTACATGGGGGAACCAATAACCCAATTTGGGAGAAACAGAACAATAAAAGTGGGCCTGTGTGGCCCCAGGTCCGCAGACTATACTTTATGTAGATCTGAAACCGTATCCTTCTCAGAGCAACTTGTTATCCATCATGTTGTTACTATTTATTTATCCTAAGGCCATCTGCTCTACTCACTGCTCCGCATCCTCAATGTGACAAAATTATCCGAGATTTACAATGAAAAATGAGATCCACTTCTGCTTCAGAAAATTCAGAACTCCTAGGGGACATAGCAGAAATTAACAGCTTTGTGATTGCACTGCTATTGCACTCAATGGAAGGTTTTTAATGTAGGTACAATGAGAGGGTAAACTGGGAGATAGACACTGTTGCCATATTGGTCTGGACCAGCATCAAACAGAAAAATTTAACTAATATGACGATTTCTGCAGATAGGAGTAGCATTAGTCATATGCTTAAACAATGTCATTTTTCTGGACTACCACCAAATATTCAAAAACTGTCCTGATCACAAAAGAAATAGCTCAGCTAACACAAGATACTAACCAGTTGCATGCTCATATACAAAATACTGTATCTTCCACTTATATTTTTTATCTTACATTCATTTATTGTCTGTTGTATTAGGTTTGTGTGTCCAGGGTTTTTTGGGGAAAGAGGGGAGCACACTTCTGCTGTACAACATTGTAGATGAACTGAAAAGGGGAAGGCAAGCAATAGATATAATCTGATTATTCCCCTCTGGAAACTTATTTCTGTCTCACTAAAGCAGTGAAAGGTGTAAACTGATTTCAATCTGATATTGAAATTGTTTCTATCACAAGATTGTGTTACAGCCTTGGCTTTTTTCACACTGTATTTTCACCTGTTTCTAGACATGGGGACATTGATACTGAAGAAAAAACAAACTGGTTGTTAGTGAAGTAAACATAGTACAAGTACACTAGCATGTAAAAATGTTAGGAATAAAAGTTCTTTTCAAATACATACGCCTACATGTATTTTGGAATGGAATAACAAACGTACCATGAAAGATAATAAAATAACCCCATGTACAACCTTAACTTCAAAGCATGTCACTTCACATTGCCCTTGGACTTGATATTCTGATGCATGACTTATAGAATTAGATTTTCCCAGTCACTCTAAAAGTTATTAATACATGACCTCATTATTTAATCATTTCCCATTTCAAAATACAATCATCCATAATATATCTCATTATATAACAATCAGAAGAATAACTGATTTTAAAAAAAGAAAACTAAATAAAAAATCAAAGCTCTGTTGATTTTCTTAATTGCTAGTAATGTAGGTCTTGTGCAGCAGTTATCCAAACAATAAACTATTCAAATAATAATATAATTATTAATATAATTATTAATAAAATATTATTTTATAAAAACTATTTTAAGAATTATTTTAGGAAGAAGTCTGCACAAAGTTGAAAGAAACCTTAAAATCATTTTAAGTGCTATAATTATACTGGAAATAGAATATTCTATGCCAATTTTTTTAATTTGATAGAATAACAAGGGACATGGGGACAGCAAATAAACAGAGAGTAACATGCAGGAAAATAAAGACTTATAACTCCTCCCATTTCAACAAACCACTGCCTCATTTACATTTCATTTATATCTGTATATCTAAACACAGTCATGTGGCTCACTGGGAATTAAAGAAATTTATCTGACTGTTAAGAGATTAACACTTCATTCTTCATCAATTATCACCTGATGATGGACTGAGAATCTGACTGACAGGAGAAAAGAAAAATTATTTATTTAGCCATATCTCTATTTCATATTCATAATCCCTGGGTTAGGCAAGACTGGAATAGATGTCTTCATGAATTCCATGCATCCTAAGTTATTCCACATTTTTTAGAAAGGCAGAGATGTATTTGACTAAAATAACTTTAAAGGTCTAAAGCTTCTGAGTACAATCAAAGTTGAAAAATATTCAATTGGCAAAGATATTGCCTATTAAATATATATAGAGGAAGATCTCTATATGCCATTCACTGAATTTCTATCTTAACTATGTGTCATATGAAATCAATGAAGTATTATCTGTGAGATATATAAAATATTCATATTTATCAAATTTGCATAAACACTGACACCTGTGTAACATTAGTGACAAGAAATCCTTTTTCAATCTGACTTCCAGGTAGATCACCAGTCCTAAAAAATGTTGGTGCTTCACATTAAAAAAAAAAAAAAAAGCAATAAAAAACCCAAACACAAGCATTTTCAGGGTTTTTTGGGGTTTTTTTTGTTTGTTTTTTTGGGGTTTTTTTTGTATTTAACATTCCTTTTTTCTGCTAAAAGTGATGTTAAGGAAAGCAGTTTTAAAAGCAGAGGAAGAATACATGAGTAAAGAAAGCCAGAACAATTTTTACAAACCATCTGCAAATCCATATCTCATTTATATAAAATCAATAAGAGTTTGTTAAGCATACACTTGCTAGAGCCAAAATCATTTGGATTTTCAACAGTTTTTCATCTGATGGTTAAATGAAAATGCTGCAGCTTTAAGAAAAAAATATTACTTCCAATTTTATCACAATTTTTATTTTATTCAGTATCATTTATTCCAGATAAGAGCAATAACCTTATTCTCTGGTAGTCCAGGTTAAACCCACGTAAGAGTATGTCTTGTTCCTCAGATTTATGAATCCTTCCTTTTCAGCATGTCACAGTGCAATGCATCAAGCCATGACAGCAATATCTTCTGATCTGCCTGTGAGCATCTATTCTCCCATTTTCAAGTGTCACAACTGACACCAAAATATCATGTTAAGTTTTCCACTAAATTATTTTTGATACAAGTTAGACCTGGAGAGGGTCAGGATCAAAAAATACAAATACAAAAATACAAATGTTATGCATGCAGATGGTTTGACACACAAATATTTTAATTAGACAGCTACTCAGAGCCAGACTTTGGCACTGCATAGGAGAATAACTGTGAATGTGGAATTAATGAAACATGGACAGTGTGTAAGTACTACAGGAACATTCAGCACGGTTTATGATGCACAAAATACCAAGCTGAAATATTAGGGGAGGAAATTACCTAAGAGAATTAAAGACATTGTTCCAGAACTCAAGAAGCATGAAGTGGCTTTCAGCAAAACCTGTTTTATCCACCATACAGCTTCCCTGTGCATGTTTTCCCTGTTCATATATACCTAGCTCTATTGGCAGCATGCCAGCTTTGGGAAATGTGAATAAAATTGTTGCTTTAACAGCAAGTTTTATGATGGATATATTCTTTTGAATAATTGCTCTCCAGCAGCATTGAATAGTAGAGAAATTGGCAATACTGTGTATGGAAGATGCTTTATTCAAGTGATACTCATGTATGCTGTTGACTTTCTAAGTATCTAGGTAGCAAAACTTATGGTGGAGAAAGCTGTTAGGAGGTAAGCCAACCAAGTTTTTTTTCCTGTATTTTATTTTTATGTCTTGAAGCAAATCACCATGATTAATCCATCTCTGAGCCCAGCTGACAGCAAAAGAGCAGCTCCCTTGTTTCAAACCCTGCCCTTGACAGGATGCTCCTAAGGATGATGATATTGTTCAGCCTTTAGGCTACATGATCAAATGAAGAGGACCAGGGCGAGCACCTGTACCTGCACAGCCACCATAGCACAGCATCCCACTACTTCCACAATTTTATTGTCTAGGTTACTTTGATTTTTTCATCAATACAAGACAAGAACAGAATGAAAAGCTTCTCTCTGAACAACCAATTTTCCCAAAGGTGTAAACTGGTGACTTCAGTTTGTGTTAACTGTGGAGCAGCTGCTGTGAAGCAACTCTGTTGAAGAATCAGGTTTGGAATTTTCTGTGTATATCTTTTGATTCAACTTTTATGGACTTTGAAGAGAAAGGGAGACTTTAATACTGACTTTTTCCCACACAAAGAGCTAAGATTAAAATGACCTTGCAAAAACCAAAATTTTTGAGTGTTCAGGACCACTTATTTATGCAGTTTAAACAGACATGTATTTGTCTGCCAACGTTCCTTATCAAATGAAATTAATCACATTAAAATGAGGATAGCTGTTGCATCAACAGCCTCAATTCAGAAGCAGAACCTACTGCAGATGTATTAAGCCTCACGAAATAGGCTTAATAAAGGCTTAATCAGA
This sequence comes from Setophaga petechia, assembly GCA_024362935.1. Classification (NCBI taxonomy): domain Eukaryota; kingdom Metazoa; phylum Chordata; class Aves; order Passeriformes; family Parulidae; genus Setophaga; species Setophaga petechia. Next base: position 12,632,212 of record JANCRA010000012.1, read on the forward strand.
CACTCATAAAATATTATGCAAACAGAACCAAGCATAAATTGATATAGTGGTTAGTAAATAAAACACTCATTATAAATAAAATTTCCCCTTCACCACAGGATTTTTATTCAGATATGATAAAACCATACAGACTGCTTATCTGTGATAATTAAAAACTAAATAAAGATCCTCAATTTTCTGAAAAATCAAATTTTTTTTCCAGACTTTGTCTCCATCTATTCCTTTCTATTCCTTTACTATCCTATTAAAAAATCCAGTTTATCTTTAATTTGTTACTAAACTTCCTGTGGCTTTTGATACTCTTTAGAGCCTGTTGTAAAAAGATACATTGCTCATTCACTTTCTTTATAGAAGTCAAGATTTTCCATGTTGTTACCTTTACGAACAAGACCAAAAATTTACCTAGTATTTATTGTATTTCTTGCTGTTTTAAAAACAAGCAAACAAACAAACAAACAAAAGAACCTAAGTGCTGAATTTTAATTAGCCTTTCCATGCATCAGTCTTTTATTTTTATTTCTTAATAAATTTTGTAGAGAAATCTAAGCTAAGTAGGTAGAACTGAAATTTAGGGCTTGCTTTTTTTTTTTTTTTTTTTTTTTTTTTTTTTTTTTTTTTTTTTAATAAGATCAGGTGATGTAAAGCTTGTAAAACACTGAAAACACAAACCCAGAAAATAACATACACTCATAGGGACAAGAAAATGCCTATCAAGCTTAACTCTAAATGAGATATTGTCCCAATTAAATTAATTTTCCCATTCTCCTTGACAGTGACAAAAAAGCTTAGAATTGCCAAGTCATTAAATGTTTCTTAGATGCTCTGTAATGCTCACACAGTGATTTTTGCTGACAGTAGCAGCTTATTTTCACTGCAAACCTCCTTCTTCTTCCAAGGGACAGACAAGGATACTGTATGCAACAAATCCAACTCCATGAGAGCAGCACAGGCAACTTTAAATTCCAACATCATCAGAGAGCATTCTCCCATAGCAGGGAGGGAATTCTGAACTCCTAGCAAGGCTTATTACCACTTCCAGAAGTTTTTCAACCTTTGGGCTATCATATATTGAAATGGAAAATAACACCAAAACTTAGGGAATTTAGCTTGTGGCATGCATTGGGTGATCAGCACGAGTATTCAGCCACAATCAGGACATGGGTAGCACAGATGCCCAGTGTGTTTTTCAGAACTGTTTAGGTTCAGTGCATCCTTTGGAAAGGCTGTGCTACATGGTTTTACACAAGGAAAAGGCCATATTGAACCTATAGATAAAAGTGGTAATAAACTGCAAAGAAATCAACAGCATTGATAAGCTCTGGGGCTTTATATCAAGCTGTGACCTAAAGCATAACACAGAACCCTGGGGAAGCTCCATTCTTCACATGATTGTGATGAGATCTGAATACATGCTTTGACTGTAACCCTCATCCACACTAAACCAAATTCTGTAATTAGTCTGGAGATTAGTTTTCAAAATCCTGCATCATCATTTTTAGTTTCAGCTGCCTTCCATCCAAATCTTTCACCATTATTTTTCCCTCACTCATGCATTTTCAGAGTTAATCATTACTAGTACAGTTATCCAATGATATATAAAAACATATGAGCATCACTTTTCAGCAGATGAAGAATCCTGGGCTGTTAATTACAACTCAGCCTATGAATTTGTGGCCATGTTGAATGAGAACCAGTCCCCTGTTAGGGACTTGGCTTGTTTAACAAGTTTCATTTTCATATCTATTTCCCCTGAAACCCACTGTATCATTAAGCATCTCCCAAATAATCTCCCAGATCTAATTCCAAACAGATATTTATTATTGAAATATCTTGTTTATTTTAATATGGATTGCACAGCTCATGCTATATTTAATTTTAAAGTGATTTACAATATTGCTTACAGACAAAATGACACATTTCATAAAGACACACACACACAAGCCTGGTTTCAAACTAAAACTGGACATAACATAACACTCCAGTGAGCTTTTCTGTTTGTGTGCTTATGAACTGAAACCAAGGAAAGTCCAATCAAAAACTGCAAGCTATCACCTTGCAGAAGATAACTTCAGGGATGCTGTTATAAAACTAATTTTGTATGTGTTGTTACAAACCTGTATAAGACAGTTAATTAAACATATGATCAAAGTCTATAAAAATATGGCTGGGACAGAAAGGATGGCCACAGACTGTTTGACCTCTCATTTTTCACCTACAAGCTTAAAAAGGGGATTATTTGACAGAAAGAGAAATTAGGAACCCTTCTTCACACACCAGACTGGCTGCAGAACTGGCACAGATTACTGAAAGAATGAAAAGTTTACATCTGCTCTGAACAGACCAGACATGGGAGGAAAATCTACTGAGGGTTATTAATAGAATTAAAACCATCTGTGATCAGAGAAATTCCTGGACTGCAAATGGCTGGAGGTGAGAAGAGCATTTTGAGGAAGCACCACTGTGTCCCTCCTGGTTCTCTATCCTTTCTGGCATATCTGCTTTTGACCCTTAGAGGGAAGCCATTGAGGGATGGGCTGTGGGACTGCTCCAGGATATCATTTTGGACTGAGAGAATCAAACAGACATACCCTGTACACCCATCCTTCAGTGAGGTAAAATGTACTAAAAAGATATTGATAAAAAATTATGTTGGCCAAAAAGTATGTGTCTTCATGCCCTCAAAATCTTTTGCATGCAAAAAATTCCAGAAGCACAACAAAACCCCCAAATGAAACAAATCTGTTTTCTGGAGACCTTAGCTAGGAAGACATGGGGCAATTCTGTCTTACAATGAAGAATTTAAGCTCTGGTCGGCTCTTTTCCAGCAGGAATTAGTTTTATCTTTTGTGCACCCAGGAAGGAAGGACAGGCAAAATAAATACAGACACAGAAAAATAAGACCCATATTATGTCCCCTTGCCTCATTTCTACACAAACTAGAACAACTGGTAATAGTTGTTAACTAGAATATACAAGCATGATGCCACATAAATAAATTCAGACCTCAGCATTCCTAAATCATTGCCACAAGCCTGAAGACTTGCAAATTTGAGAAAAATACAAGAAACAGCAAAAAAATAAATGCCTCCTGCTTTATTGACTGAAGATTTTTGACAAAGATCAAAAGAGATTAATTAAAATCAAGACCAATAGGATAAGTTCAGGACAACAAAAAGTTGTCATACCCTCCCATAAAGCACTGCTAATTCCATATTCTAAATGTAACTCCTTGGTCTTTGCTTTGGCTTGTCCTTGCTTTTATGCAGCATTTTATCAGAGATTCTCAAAAGAATTGACTGTAAAACTGTTGTGGGAACGTGATGCTAAGCTACACAATGCTGTTTAGTTTGTGGCCAATGAAATGCTGCAATTAGCACATCACTAATTTTCCTAAAATATGGATCCCTTAGGTTTTTTTATGAAGTAAGCCGATTGTTCTCTTCCCCAAAGCTTTATGCTCTTCTCAAGTGCAAGCATTTTTGAAATAAAATAGAGATACCTGTTGCTTGGGTTCTCAGAAACCTGTAAGATATAGGGCAACAAGTGTGCAAAGAAGCATTTCTCCAGCAAGTATGGACTCAGGAAGCTCAAAAAAGGTGAAGTAAGGAAGTGGGAAGAGTCAATGACCTAAACCTGCACTGTGGCAATGGAGCTCTGCCTGTGCAGGAGAATCCATTGGCCTCTTCAATGCCCATGGTTTAAATTACCTTTATTAGTCAGATCTCTGTGGTGAAGCAACAAAATGGTTATTTCAGAACAGCACTGACATCCTCAGCCACCTTAGAGTCACAGAACTGCAGAGTGGGAAGGAAATGTAAATATACAAACAAGAAAATAATTAGTATTTCAGCCAGCCTATATGAATTTTCCAATAATTCTCAGCATGCTCAATATTGTGTATAAGGAACCTTGTAGCCTCTGGATAACAATCTGTCTGTTAGCTCCCATTTCAGGACTCTTGTTTTCTTGTGTTTCAAGGCCCTCTGCTAAGGCTGATTTTGATTATATACCTTATTTCCCACCAACAGAGGGGCTGCACTGCTCTATCAGCTTCTAACACAGTATGCTAACAATGATAGAAATTTGCCTCAAACCACAATGTGTCTGTGTTAATTAATAGGAGGTTTATATATTTTATTGAAGACTTAACTAGCTGTTTGTTTTACAAATAATGAGATTAGCTAACAGATAACAGATGCTGATTTTGCCAAGTTTATCCTTCCTGCCATTTGTTACATTGCATCTTTTAAGACCAGTCGTTGATTTAGCAGCAGAATACTGAGTCCAATTTTTAACATTTCATTTGCATGATGTCAAGCATAGAAATATCTCAAATGCAAAGTAAAATCTGTTTATATTATTTAGACAATTTCCTATCCAAAACATGCTTTACAAGAGATTCTTAATGAAATGTTTCTGACTCATCTCATTAAAATATAAAACCTTCCACTCCAAGCTCTCCATGAATTTCCCAGGAAAAGCCTTATTTTTGAGACACACTGAATCACACTGAATCACTGCTTTTCAATTTATGTGAGAAATGAGACTGAGAGTTGAAAGAGGACTCAGAGTGAAGGCCAAACACCTCTTATGACACGAACCAGAAAACAAATTAATTCAAGAGCTGAACAACCATTCCATGGCTGTAGCACACAGTCAGTGAAATGCATGTGCATCATAAATATGTAGATGAAATACAAAATTTAGAATATCATGGTAATTTATGAAATGCTAACAGTGGTTTGGAACACATGCCCAGCACATGTTTAATAACCCTATTCCTCAGATGTAAAGACATAATAATATGTTTAGTATTATTCTGTCCTTATTTTCAAGAGGCAAACAAATTTTAAAAAAATGAAATCATAGCTTCTGAAGCATTTTTTCATCATGGCTGTTTCTCCAAGTTATACTTTTGGATCAAAATACTGCTTTCAGAACTGTCTTTCTCACATAGGTGCTTCACACCTAGAAACACATATTTGTACCCAAAGAATGAAAACTAAGCCTAGAGGAAGAAATGACTCTCATTCTGGAGGACAAAGCTGGAGGAAGAGTCATCTCCCACCAGCAGAGGGGCCTGACCTCCAACCAGAGTCACTCCCAACCTGGCTGTCCCATCACATTATCATATGCCAATCTTTTCAGGGTCTGTGACTGGCAATAACAACCCAAGAATTGTCTGGTTCCCTAACTGTCTCTGACACACATGAATAAGTATTTTCTTGTCTAACCTTGCCACACTTACCAAGGATGTAGACTGCAGGAGGGTGCTTTAAAGGTTCTGGATGCTCAGTTTTGAACATTAAAAAAACCCCACATCATGTGAGCTAAGTGCAGTTCATTAATGGGGTGACCAGGCAGACCTAATCAGATTTGGCCCTTGCAATATGCTCACCATAACATCTTTCATTATTCTAATAACTTCTTAATAGACAGTCTTAAGAATCTATCTTCAGACTTAATCTTTCAAATGCATCACTTGCAGCACAAAGGGTCTCCTAAGAGTATTTTTTACTAGTTTCTCTGATATCATCCTTTCCTAGTTCTCCCCTCACTACACTGATCTTTGCTACATCAAGATACACCATTTCTTCTGCAAGACTTTTGCAGGAGTTTTGTAGAGCTTTGACAGCAATATTTTTATTATTCCCCTCTACATTATCTCTCCTCGTTACATTATTCATAGCTGCACATTCCACTGTGATTCACCAGCTACCACTGATTATTCACAATCTTCTGTGTTAGTCACAAACCTGTAACTTGTCCAAACTTTCTCTGTGTGACTGACAACTGGCTCAATTTCAGTGCCTAAATCAAATTCAGACTTCCTACTTCTCAGTAAAACAAAAGAAAAAAAAAGGCCAAAGCCTGACAAAAGCCAGACTAGGGCAGTATCCTGAGGCAACTTCCCACTGTCCCCGGTGGCACTGGTTTATTCATCCTTCTGACAACATCTGCTCTCTTCAGTTTATGCAGCTGGGCAAACGCCTTCATTTGAGCCGTGTGCGCAGCTCCTGCCCCAGCACGGGTGTGAGATGCTCCCGGGTGATGCCTGGGATCACTCGGCCTGCAGAGCTCTCGGCAGGGCCGGCGGGCGCCGCGCACACAGGGCCGCTCCTCCGGGGAAAACCCATCCCATTCCAGACCTGACACCGGGGAAAACCCATCCCATTTCAGAGCTGACACCGGAGAAAACCCATCCCATATCAGAGCTGACACCGGCGCACGAGCATCTTTCACCGCGCCAGAGCCGCTCCGGGAAGCCGCGCAGGAGGCCGGGAGGGGACGCGGGGCCGGCGGGGATGCGGGGTTCGGCGGAGACGCGGAGCTGGCGGGCATGTGGAGCTGGCGGGGATGCGGAGCTGGCGGGGATGTGGAGCTGGCGGGGATGAGGAACCGGGCGGGGATGCGGGGCCGGGCGCTGTTGAGGGGCCGGGCAGGGATACGGAGCCGGCGGGGATGGGGGAATGCGGGGATGCGGAACCTGCGGGTATGCGGGGCCGGCAGGGATGTGGGGCCTGGTAGGGATGCGGAACCAGGGGGGATGAGGAGCCGGCGGGGATGCGGAGATGCGGGGCCGAGCAGGGATACCGGAATGCGGGGCTGCCTTGGATGCGGAGCCGGGCAGGGATGAGGGAATGCAGGGCCGGGCAGGATGCGGGGCCGGGCAGGGATGCAGGGCCGGGCGCGGTTGCGGGGCCGAGATGCGCGGGGGCCGCGCTCCGCCAGCACCACCTGCCGGCAGCGCCCACGGGACGCGCCCCGCGGAGCCCCCGCGACGCCATCAGAATTGCCGGAGGTTACAAATTACAAAATCACTAATAAATAAAACACTGCTATAGATAAACAAACAAGCACTAACACTGCAAAATAACATTAGCAAAGCATTGTGTATACACACAATCACTTTGCAAGTAGTGGAATCAACCCAAATCATTGCTATGTATTTGATTTTTTAAAGTCCATTTTAAGTATGCCTACCAATGTGCTCTAACTGAAATATGGCCTTATATTTTGTTCAAATACATAGTTTCAGTTAGAACTTTTCATTAAAACAGAACAATTCAGCTGTAATGCATTTATCTTGAAAAGTAAAAGGTACTTATCATTTTAAATCACAACTTAATGTCTAAAATTGGAAATACAATCCATTATATGAATGATGCCAAAAAATAATATATAATATAGAATTATTTATTTATACATATATATATACATATATAAATTAAAATATTTTCATTCCCATTCTATTATGAAACACCAGGAGCAACTTCAAAATCTTATTTTATAATTTTATTTTCAATTTTATTATTTTTCTATTTTGTGAATTTTGTTAATTTTTCTCTTCTCTAGGAGGTTTTATTACTACCTGAGTCTCAGTGCAGATTGTATTTGACAGCAATTTTTAGGTAAGCATTCCAACACTTATGCCTGATTTCTCTGCATCTGGTAGGAAAAGACAATTTTGGTTTCTGCGTCATGAATAAATAGCAGTAGCACTTCTCTGAGTTTATCCTTCATATATCAAGCATACCAGTGAAAGAAAAAAAACTTGTCCAGCTATCCCTTCTTTACCCAGCAGCATTTATTTTAGCACTTCAAACTCAACAACCACTCCATCACCCAGATACTCTATTCCCATTGGGCTTTAGGACCATAACAAGAATTCTGAACCACATTCATGTATCACAATTTCAATTATACTTTCACTGCTATTAAATATATAGGGTTTTTTTTCAGAATCAATGCAAGCAGTAAGAAATATGTGCATTTTAAGGAGCAGCACTGAGAACTCTGAGTTTAATGCTGCACACAGGGTGCTTTTTCCCCCTGTGCATAAGCCTACAACAGGACAGCATCCTGGGCAGCACAGTCTGCATTCATTTCTTCATTTCTTTCCCAGGCTGGACATTTTGACTTGGTTATCCCCCAGTGTCGCTTGGCAGAGCTCTTTGCCCCCAAGACACAGAGCCACCAGCTGAGGACAGACCCTTCTGCTTGCTTCTGCTGTGAAAAGAGTTGGAAAAACATGAAACTCACACTTTACCTAACCAGTAAATAAACCAATATAAATTACCATCTACACCAATGACAATACTGTTAGCTCAATTCACTCTAACTGAATTCACCTGGGTGTGTTCCTGCGGACGGGGTTGGGTGGATGTTTTGATAATTCTCTTTTAAAGTCAAAGTCTCTTTGCAGCACTACTTCAATGAGCACAATACTGCAGCACAACTGAAACACCAGGATAAATTTCTGACAAATACCCAAATAATCTCTTTTACTACACGGAATATGCACTTTAAAAAAAAAATTATAAAAATCCCAAAAACAGTTGTAAAGGCTACTGGACCTTTTAAGCTTGTGGCATCACAAAAATCACAAAATCACCTCTCTATCAGCTAACACAGCTCATTGCAGATGCATGAATATGAGCTATCAAATCTTAATGTGTGCAAGCACAACTCTCGGAATTTGCAGAGTAGCACATTAGACATTTTACATACCAGATCACATTACTGGCAGATTATGCTTGTATTTGTTTTAACTTGGTGATGAAAAATGGTTAAGAGATTAATACTGTACCCCAGTGAGCCATTTTGCATAGCACCACACGATTTCTTTTTCTCAGTTTTCATTACAGTGTGAAAAATTTGTGCAAAATTATTCATTTAAATATCCTAAAAGTACTTTATCAATACTATGATCTATGTATGGCTTATAAAACACAAAATATAGTAAATTTAATGGAAAGGAAGTGTTCAAGAATTAAAATAAAGCAATGAATGTTTTATCCAGAGAACATTCTAAAAACAATAGTATAGGTTAATTATATGATAAAAATCCTCTTAATTAATAGCTAAATCAACGCACATTAAAAAGCACTACACAGTAACTGGTCCTACATCAGCCAAAATTAGCTGATTGTAAGGCTTTAAACAGCAGTGAGGCTGCTCTACTGATCTAAATCTGAATGCTGAACTGCTGAACCCATTTTCCAGGATAAATTTAGCTGTTCTTTCGTGTTCCACTTTTCTCTGGTACTTGGATCAGTTATGCAGTGTATAATTACGCCAGTGCAGTTAGACAGTGCTTTCCATCTGAATGTCTCAACACGCTTTCCAGACTTAATTACTTTGGGCTTGGAAATCCTTCATGACGTAGATACAGTCAAATTCAACAGGGAAGGAAACAGAGTCAAGGAAGGTGGGAGTGACTAGAAAAGGGCTGAAATTAAGCCTTGGTCTCCTGGAATGTGTTGCCACCTTGCTTTTACAGACATATGAAATCAAGATGCTCTCCAAGTTTAGTTTCTGGACATATCAGGAAATACCTTGCTTTTGGCAATGGTAAGTATCTTGGCACTGACCATGTAAGCCCCAGTAAAATCAGATATTAAATACTTCTTTAGCATCCTCAGAAGTACTTTAACCCATCTGCATTCCCAAAGGGAGCCCAACAACTACCTAGAAGTCCAGGGCAGGGTACAGGTGTATCCTTTCCACTCTTAAACACACAGCATCACTTCGTACTAGGAATCCAGCCCTTACCCATAACATGAAGCCAAGCTCCATCTTTTCTCAGCATGAGAGAAAACTCACACCTTAACTTGCACCTCTGTGGAGAGTTTCCTATGATTTTATTTTATATGAAAGACACTTTTCTCTTTCAAGCTGTTTATCTTAGCAGAAAATAGACAAAAATGTTTTTTTTTTTTCTTGAAAGAAATCTAGAAAACACCATTCAGCAGAATTTCTTGGCTGTAGATGTCTTTACTTGAATAGTAAAGAGAAAAAGCTTTAGATATACCTATGTTGCCAAAATATTTCACCAAGTAAATGGTGAAATACACCCTTTGATGGTGTACATAAACAAATAAAACAGTTGAGATACTGTGAATATACTTGAGGACTGAATTTCTTGATCAGCGTCCTACCTTTAGGGCTTGAATAGAAAGGAAAATAAACTTCACATGCTCATTTTTTACACATTTTATCAATTTCTGCATGCTGAAGAATTCCTAAAGTGCAACATAAACTTAAGAATTGTGGAACCCTTCTCTGCTCAGCCCTAACCTCCCTCTGTTTTAGTACTTTGGTTTATCAGGGGCACTGAAACTTACACCTCTGGCACCTAGAGCCTTGATACTGGTTTTCCATGATTAGGGAGCTTGTTTTATTTCCAAATCTATTTTTCTGGGCTGTGGGGCCTGCATTCAGAGGACATGGCTCAAACTCAGAATAAATGCTGTCCATAACAGCATGCCCAAGCTAGGGGATGAACTGAACACAGGAACAGCTATTAATGCTGCACACTGCTTGTGCTAACAAGCCTAGCTGAAAAGCAGGGCTTATTAGGTGGAATCCAGGATCATAAAAAGAAAGGGTATCTGCATAGCAATGTGCTGTATTAAATGATAAATCAGCCATGCAGAAAGAGAGCAGAGAGGTAAAATGCTTATTAGCATTTCCCAGACATATCTTGCTTATCTAGGTCACTATAAAGTAAGTACTTACTACTTTGTCTGCCAAAGCTTTAATTCTTTTCTAATGTCTAGAAACACATAATGAAGTAAAATAATTAACTAATTGTTAACATATGAGTGGCATTGTGTTGTTCACATGTACTTATGTAGTTTTGTGGTACAACTTACAAAGAAGGACGTGGTGCAGTGCAAGAGAAATGAATCCAGAATACAGCCTCCTTCTCACCCAACAGCACTTGCCTCTTTAAACCATCTTGTATTTTGCTTTTGGGAATGCATGCCTAAAGTATGGGCTGTCACCAAAGCAGGACTCCAGGGGTCAGAGTACTGGCAGGATTCAGCAACACAGACAAATAGAGCTGCAAAGAGAAGGTCTCCATGGGGGCTTCAGGACACCCCTCCAGCAGGTGTTTCCACAACAAAGGAGTACCAGCTCCTCCTCCTTGAGTACAGCCATACAAGGGTGTGAATGCCTGCAGGATCCTTCACATCCTGCTGCTGCCAGCCAAGCCCAGCCAGCTATTTCCTCTAACTCACAGTTCTAGTTAAGAGTTAGGGGTAGCTCAGAATAGAAAGCATTGACTCCTCAAGGATGTGTGGAGAAAGTCTTCTAAGTGCCAGTTATACAGACATCATTCTCGTTGCTTTTATTGTATAAGTGCTGATTGCTAACTAGAATTCTTTTGATCCTTGCATTAGTATTTAAATTCTTGAATATAACAGCATTGCATACATGAAGAGGTATGAGAAAAGTGGTTTAGTGATATATGCCCTTGGCTCAGTAGCACTCAGCTTATCCTTTGACTCCTGTGGTGCATATGCACATATAATGTTCCTCCCTTATTGCTATGCAAGTAATTCTTAGTGACAAAGAGTAATCTTATTACTGGCTTCCTCCATGCTAGGATGGAGAAGATTGGGAGATACACAGAATGTTTAATGATGCATGTGGCATGCAAGAGAAACTATGTAATTTACTGGGAAAGACAGTGGAGGAAAGAGTGCTCAAGTGACACATCAGTGCTCCTCTTTCAAGAATAAAAAGAAGAAGAAATTGGGGTTTGTTAATTTCCTTGGCTACACTTCTTCCACTGACTAAGGATTCTACAACAGAAAAAATTTGCACTGCTTTAAAATATTTGCTTAAATAGTGAGGGTCATATAAACCAATATAAACTTGCATTCTTTTGGCATGGTGAAATCCCACATTGAGGCTGAGTATAGTTTGCTACAAGCATAGCTTGTGAATCAAGCATTGTTAGCTGCAGTTTGTGCAAATTGTGAGTGTTTCAGAACCACTAAACATTATCAATATAAAGGATTTAAGGTAGATACTTCTGTGTCTCAAATCGTTCGCACACTTCTGAGCACTAAAGACAACTTGTGAGTGCAAAGAGCACATTCAATAATACACTGGTAGAAACAAAACCAGTCTGAACCTTGTGAGAAGTCTGGAACGGAATTTGGTACAGAGACCATGGTGGAAAGCAAATTATATCCCAGCTGTCCTGCAGAACTCTGCCCACAGATTCTGCAAAATGAGCTGCAGGACCCAGGGAAACTTCCTGAACATCCCTCCAGCCTGACCAATTAGAGCAGTCTGCACAGGCTTTAACACAGAGTTTCATCTTTTAAAGGAGGGAACAGAACCTCAGGTAGTATAAATTACTCTTGTCACTTCAATTCCAGCACCTATTTAAATCAATTTACACCATTTGCCTTAGTGAGCAAAGCAGAAATTGACCCAGGAGTAGGTATTATGCTGTATTTGCAGCACTAAAGCCTCTTCTTCTCATGAAAGAATTGCACCTGTAATATGTAACCTATTTTGTCTCTGATCCAGCTTAGACAGCCCATGACAGATGTGTTTTTTAAACATGTAATAGCACTACTCACTACGAAAACCACATCTATATAAGCAACAATAACAGAACTAGGAGACATAAGATACTTCCCATCCTAAATAACATTTTTGTTTAAACATACTATTTCCTTAGCAAAATGAAAATCTTCTGGTTTAATCTTCAATTAAAAATAATTAATACCAGAGTTAACTACTTAGAAATTAAGTAAATGGAAATTTCCATTGCAGAGAAGTCAAGGCTTCCAATGCCCACTCAATAGTATTTCTGAAAATAGCCATTACAGATCTACAGAAGTCAACTTATTCAAGCATTAAATCTTGCTAGCCAGGATAGGTGCAGTCAAGTGTTATCAAAAGCATATCATCTACTTTCAGGATTATTAACTTCCCAAAGCTCAAGTTACTTGTTTTAAAAGAGAAAAACAGCAAATGAACACAAATCAAAAAGGCAGAGAAGATATTTGCAAATGTTTTGAATTTAGAATGAAAACTATGACTGCTATTTCATCATAAAGTTAATGCATCAAACCTGAAAAACAGGCTAATTATATAATGGACATATCATAATGTGATTTGTTTGAAATGCTTCTTTTCTGCTTATTTTATTATTGACATACAGGTTTTCCTTTCCTGATGGACTCAAAAAACTGTTTTGTAGACACATTTTTCTCCCTGTGCCTGCACTCAACATTGCCATCACTTCACAGCAAGCACATGAAGTAACTGATAGAGTGACTATTTTAAAGGGCTCACTGTCATCTTAGATTTCATTTCAGAGTTGACCTAAAGCAGTTTCTGTGCTGAGATGTTTTGTGCTTCCACAGTTACAGCCAGGCACAACTATTTAGAAATGCTGATAAAGAGGCACCTTGTATAAACAAAAGACAAAGCACTTTGCACACAGCTGTAGATTGATAATAACCCTTTCCACTACTCTTGCTACAGAGTTTGAAGCCAGAAGAGACCTGAAGTGGAGGAAAGGGCTGACAAGAGGTGCAGGAGTGTCAAGAGGAGGGGTCCAGACACTTCAGTGGATCCCAGCACAGGACAAGGGGCAACAGGCACAAACTAAAACACAAAGTTTCACCTGAAAATGTGGAAAACCTTCTTTACTCTAAGGGTGGCAGAGCACTGAAACAGGCTGCCCAGAGAGGTTGTGGAGCCTCCTCCTCTGGAGATATTAAAAACCAACCTGGACACAACCCTGTTGAACCTGCTCCAGGTGAACCTGCTTTAGCAGGGCGTTGGTTGGACTGGATGATCTCCACATCCCCCTTTCAGCCCAAACCATCCTGTGACTCTGTGATTAAGTGCAAGTGATTGATTCAATTACAGTGTTGAATAAATGACAGTATCTCTGAAATTATCCTTCTACTGGTGCTACACATTGCTGACACTCAGTTATTAAGTGCCTATACAAATAAAGGTCTCCAGAGTTCTCATTCCTGATACAGTAATTACAGCTTAAAGGGGTTAGAAAACAATTTATAGGCTTTAAGGAGCATGTGAGAGCGAAGACAAAGAAAATTTATTTTAAAAACCTTAAAGACAGCGAGTAATAGCAGCTGCTTTGATTTGCTAATGTATTCGAGCTGGGGATCGAAAGCAGGAATTGTATCCTTACCTTCCATCAAACCTTCCTAAACACCGAAGTTTTCATCACTGAAAACTTAACAAGAAAATTAATTGAACTGAAACACACAGAAATTAAAAAGACTCACTAAATTAACTACAGCAGTTGATGAGGCCATCACCAAACAGAAGATACTAATGAAGAAATATTTCTTACAATAATATCCATAATCCTGAAATTGCTCTGGAATAAAAGAAACACTGGTAGTTTTCTTCTGAGGTATTTAAGCCTGATTTCAACAAGATCAAACAAAAAAAAATGCTACTTCTTTCCAATAAAAGTCATTATTCAAAAGAAAAAGCAAAATTGGACACTACAAGGTCATACTTGAGGCAAAGCAGTTCCTTAAAACACCTAGTACTTTGAGATACCTGCTTCATTCAGTGTAAAATATAGTAAAGTCACAAGATTCTCAATCCTAGAAAAGAAGATTAAAAAAAAACAAATTACAGCACTTCCAACTTGAGGCAGATGCAATAAATATAAATAGTTTAATTTGAGAATTTGAGGCTTCATACTTAAAAAAAAAAAAAAAAAAAGAAAAAAAAGATCAACCAAGCTGAAGCTGAAGGCACATTTGCCTTCCTCTCTTACAGGGAAATGGTCCCAGACCCACCCCTTGCCAGTTGCAACATCCCATAATAGCTCATTCTCGGTGGCAGTGTCTAGCAGCATCTCTAATACCCCATCAGATAAATGGGATAATAAAGAGCCTTTGCCTACCTCACAGTACCTCTTAGTACTAAGATCTAAAGAGAGGCTAAAATGCACAAAAATGTAAAATCCCAATCATCCTTGAGGAAGCTGTTTCCCAGGTGAACATATTTTACTTGCAAGATATTTTCCTGGCCCTGCATTTGAATCTTTGGTGCTGTGATTCCATTTTCCTCTCTCCAGTGGTGTTACCCTGAACACACATGAAGCATTTTCACATGTGCCCCACAATATTTCCAACACCTTAACTCCTGGCTGAAAATATAGCTTACCTCTGCTACTTTGTACAAATTTTTCCAACCTCTGCTCTGAAATCAACCCCCTTTCAATTACTGCTATTGATGTATTTGTAAGATTTCTTTTTATTTCCTTACAATATCTCAATATTTTAACATTTCCAGAAGCCTACAAAGTATGTCTCCCTGTTTTAAAAAATCAGAGGTGTGACCCCACTAATAAGAGGGTAAACCTGATTTTTAATCTGTTTATTATTTTTGTTAAATGAGAAATCTTTGTCTCCTTCTGTATTACCTGAACTTCTCCTTCCTGCACTTTAATTCTGACTATTAATCATTACATTTATCAACCTACATTTTGCTGAGCTGAATCTCTTCTTTCTAGTTTTTTTGGGGAAGTTTGGGGAGTTTTTGGTTGGTTAGTTGGTTTCTTTTTTGTTTGGTTCTTTTTTTTGTTCAGTGAAGTCTCCTTCAGCCCCATAGTGATTGTGCACCTTCAATAGTATTTGAAACCAACATTGATATCACATGCAAGTTTAATGGACATGCTGCCTGCCTCCCTTTTCCAAATCATTAAAGATGATGTTAATCCAGGCCAAAATTAACATCTCTCTGTGGTAGTTCATTAGACACTTATTCACAGTTTAACAAACCTGGTCAAATTTACTCTTGTATAAACAAAGGCTAATTTCAATGGATAAGAAAACTTGCACCAATGTATGCAAGCAATGACTCATGTCCATTCTCTTCTGTCATTAGCCATTATTTGTAGGTAAGTGCTCAATTTACAGCATTTATTAAAACTGTCAATAATTTGGCACTCAGCGATTGCCTGAGCCCCATGTGGTGCTCTCCTCTTTAAGAGCCTTGATGGGTTTTTCTTTATAAACTCAGCACCTTCAGCTGTAACCCAAAGGTCCTTTTGAGACCTGCAGCCCTGAGAGCCAGCCCAGCAGTGTGATGGGTCCTGTCTCCCTCCCCCAGCTCAGCCTGTGTCTGATAGTTTCAGATGATGCCTCCTGCTTCTCCCAGAGAAACCAACAGGCTGCTCTTCCCACATCTGCACAGTCTGCACAGAGTCTAGATGGATGTGACCCCTCAAACAAGCAGTTGGAAGGGATCTGCTGCCTTGGAATCAGCATCTCCTGCAAAGGTGCAAAATGTAGTGGGAGAAGATGCCAGCATATTTTTATGTCCAGAAAAATAAAAAACAAACTAAACCAAATCAATACACAAAATAACCCCAAACCAACAAAAAACATTTTATCCAATTTTAAGTATAATTATTATGAAAAAAATCGACTCCACAGACCAAATAACTTGTAAGTTTGGAAATCCCTTTAAAGTACAGGATGGGACTTTGAGCAGTGGGTCTAGTGAAAGATGTCCCTGCCATGGCAGAGGGCTCGGAATCAGATGAACTTTGAGGTCACTTCCAACCCAAACTATTCTATGATTCACAATCTTCCTCCTCACTTCTGCCCATGTACTGCTTCTTACTTTAATCCTTCAAGGACTCTAAAATATGTACTCTAGGCCAAATACTAAAGACCAGTAGTGTCCAGAGACTAAAACACAATGAAATAGTCCTACTTTCCTTTAGGAAAAGCATTTTGCCCCTTGTCAACATGGTAATGCACAAAGCTTGCCAGCGGCAGCAAATGGAGCTTTCACAGAAACAATGAATATTTTTTTTTCATGTTGATTATAAGAGGGGAAAATGGTTATTCAATATAAAGTGAAACGCAGAATAGATTTGCAGATAGAAGAACCAGCTGTAGCTCTGAGCATAGTATCTGTTTCAATTAAAAGAGGTGAAGCTCTAAAGCACAGAGGCTTTCACTAACCACCAATTAAATAGTTCTGCCAGAGGAAAAAGGAAAATGAGGAATGAAATACAAAACATCACCCATGCCCTTTGTTACACAGGGACATTAATTTCTTATACAATGAAAGGAGATCTATCTCAATGCAAAACCACTGTCCAGCCCATTTGCAATTATCTTGTGGCTTCTTTTGCTAAATACAAAAAGGAATAGATTTCTTGAAGGAGGAAAAAAAAGGTATTTCTTATCCACTCTCAAAAAGTCTATAATCTTCCTGTACACACCATGGGAACTGCATCTCTTTTTGAAGAGTTTACAAACTGTATCATTAAAGGGCACTTTAAGTGCCAAAAGAAGTGAACTCCTTTTGTTAATCCATTTCCAAGGAAGTTCACACTTAGCTTCAGTGCTCAGGGTCCTTGATTTCCTGCACATCAATTTTTGGCCTGCTCTGTTAGCAGCAGCGTAACCCTTATTTCATCCCTTCAGACCCACAACCAATTGCTTGGAGCCAATTTAGAGATACATTTATATTGCTCTCCTGTCTCATTTCTAGTATTTTTATTATTTTTTTTTTCCTCTGTCAGTATGTGCAGGGCTGGCCCCTACATACTTAGTCTTGTATTTCCCTGTCAGATTAACTGCCAATTAGTGATAATTGGACCTGG
Source organism: Setophaga petechia (assembly GCA_024362935.1). NCBI lineage: Eukaryota > Metazoa > Chordata > Aves > Passeriformes > Parulidae > Setophaga > Setophaga petechia. Next base: position 12,649,643 of record JANCRA010000012.1, read on the forward strand.
CAAAATTTTTGTTGATGGACATGTATCTGCTGTGAGACTGAATGAGAGTACTAATTAATTTCAGATAGGTCACTCCTGGCTGTCAGTTTTTCTCTGAACTCTAGATGTGTCCACATAATGCTTCCTCAAATTAAATTGGTTGGAAGCTATTTATTCTCAAATGTAAAACTGGGCAGTATAGTTAAAACTGCTGTATTTAAATCTGAAAAACACTGGCTTTCTATGTGTGGATGGGTCCAGTTGTCAGGTGGAATCCTTTTCTTTTTTTTCTGTTCATCTACTCTGGAAGTCAGTGCTCAGGGATGAAACTACCCGAGTCTGTTTGCAGGTCCTTTCATTTCTCAGTTCCTCTGCAGGCTGCTGCAGCATTTGAACCGCAAAGACATCAAGGCTTAAATCAAATGATGTGGTGAGAAGGAAAAAGGCTTTAATTTCTAGTTTGACAGATTCTACACAAATATTTCTACTAGTTCTGAGCTTTCAAAGGCTAAACAAAACTATAAAAGTTAAACACCTTTCACAGTTACTGCACTTAGGCCTCATACAAGTGAAAGAATGAACACGCCAGACCTTGGAGACCCCATAATACTTTTAAATAAGCCTAAAATGTAGCTAGCCATCTTTCACTGGGAAATTTTAAAAGCTGTTTCAAGAGGAGACACTTCTAGTTCTGCCAAGCTCTTGCTGTTAGTACATTTTAGATATGTTTCTCCAATGTCAAATTGTTCCTCTCTAGTTAAAGTCTGAATCAGAGGCATTTCAGCTCTTGCTGCAGTTTTCTCTTTCAGTAAAATATTAGTCTTTCCTAGGATAGAAGAGTATTTCAAACCTTCTCAGTAATAAACTTTAAGGTAATTTCACCTTTTTGATCAGACTTTCAATAAAAGTCATAAAAGAATTCTAGCAAAAAGTAAAATAAAATTAAATAATAATTTAAAAATATAATAATTCCATAACATTATTTTAGCTGATTACTGGGTTTTGCCCCAAATATTTTGAAATCTAGTACATTTTACTAGATGCCAAAAAAAGGCTTTTTAGCCTCCAACTATTAATTTACTTTCAAAAATTAGTAGTGACACTTTAGCTGCAACAGAAGTTAACAACATAAACACAAGAAATTCCAATACAAATGTCAGTACAACATGATAATTTATTGGATGCCATACCTTTTTCTTGTCAGCCATTTCAGTAAGTATTTTGACTTCTTTTTAGAAGTAAATATGCTCTATATTGGAAGGCTGGCAACCAACATCATAATTAAATACTTCTTAGAATGAAAGAATAAAATCTCAAGCTTTTAAGCCAAATAACATCTGTGAAATCACAATTCAGTATAAAACTTGAGATTTTTTTTAAATTATTTTGAATTTTGACAATCTATTTCAATTTTAATTTTATATCTGGTAGAAGAAAAGTGCAAGTCCTTAATTTCATCTGCAGAGAATTTCACTTTGCCACTTCAGTGCTCTTCACTGAATGGTGAGGATGAGGAGAAATTTGAGCAAGACACTTCCCAGTGGAAAAAGAAAAAACATAGTTGATAAGTTGATAAGCCCACAGTTTGTGCTTTTTTGATTGTTGGTTGTGTTTTTGTTTCTAAGTTGTTTTTGGGTTTTTTTTGGGAGGTGGGGGGATTAGGGTTTTTTTGTAAGCAGTGATTTTGTCCTAGTAAAAACAGGGAAATATGAAAGTGATTCACTTCACTTGTCCTGCCTTCCTTTACTGCTTTACAAATGTTGTATCCTACTTTATTTTGACTTTTAATATCAAATATACAAAATATATTTGAGGCTCTGGAACTTTCTTCAATTTTCATTCACAGAAACTTAAAGATTTGGAAAATTTGTGACTTAAATATACAAATAAAGATCTTGATTTCTTCCCAAATTTAGCAAGGATACAGGCCATAGACATAGAGTTAGGTGACAGTCAGATCTATGGTTTCCTCTCTCCTCCTTCAGGAAAAATGGATCTATATTTTGCTGCTCCTTCAGTGACTATACCAAGCTGACAAAGTAATTTGATTTGTTTAAGAACATGTATCAACAGAGATGATGGGAGTCACACACCCTACAGAATTTATGATGTAAACTCATGTGCATGCATCACAGAAGATTTGAAGTGCAGCAAAACAATTGTTGAGTGATGAAAATGTAATCTATGTTTCACTTTGATCCATTTAAAGCTGTTTATGTCATGTCATTCATCCTTTCCCTGACAGATTGAAATAAAAATCAAAGAGCACAAATCTTCTTCCTCTGTTTTCTTTTTTGCTTAGAAAAGAAGCTTTTCCTGATATATGGTTTATTATTTATGTGTTATAGCTAAATTGGCCTGCACTCAGCAAAAAGTAGTGTAAGAAAGAAGAAAGCGGGGATTTTTTTAGTTTATTTCTTTACTTTAAACTTTGAAGATTTTAGTTCTGAACATATATCTATAAATCTGCATAAAACTCCTGGATGAAACCCAATCCAAGCACAATTTACATTCTGCTTCACTGTAACTTTGTAAATCTGAGCTATGAGGATGGGACAGGAGATCTGGCCTACCTGACATTTCTGCTAGAAGTCATTTCACAGACAGGCAAAAAGAGATGGGCAAGTAAAGAACTCTTGAAGGAAATCCACCCTATGCAACAGAATTTCCTTGCTGCATTGGCTGCACTGTCATCTCTGAAGAGTTGAACACTTTATCTGTGCTTGCCTGCACTGAGAGTTTGCCTCCCTGCTCATTTGGGACCCAGCTTGCTCAGCAGCCCTTAGAAGCACAAACCCTCACGTCCCATGACTGCTCCATCCTGTCGAGGTCTACCTCAAGTGAAGGCACTTTCTAGTCCTCCTCTTGTGGGTGGGAACAGCCACAGGCACACATCCAGGAGACATGGGGCCCAAGCAGCAAAACTAGAACCCATTTTTATCCTAAGGACTACATTAAACATAGAGGTGTAAAGACAAAGCTTTGGACCAGAAAGCATCCTGCACATTTTTGGTTTATTATCCAGCCAAACAAGAGACAGGGAACTTCCTCAAAAGCATTTAATAACTTGATTTTGTTTGATTGTTTAAAGTAATTATCCATGTCAGTCTCCACAGTTGGAAATATTAAGAAAACATCTGACCATGGTTCCAGTCAACTGGCTCTGGGTGGTTTTGCTGGATCAGGGAGGGGGGGCCAGACAATCTCCAGAGATCACTTCCAGTTTCAACTATTCTGCGCTTCTGTGAATCCCCTCTGGATGCCCATGTCCATGGTACTAATGGATGCTGCCTACATTGAAAAAGACAAAACTTAATTCATGAATGCCTACAGAAACTCCTTAGCAAAGTCTGGGTGAATTCTCTATATACAAGGCTCAGATGCCTTCAGGTAGTGTGGGAAAACATTGAGAAACAAACAAAAAAAAAAAAACCTGGAAAAAAAAAATCTCAATAAAAAATGAAATTCTTAGTGAGAGGTAACAGCATGTCATGTTCCACTTTTCATTATGAAAAATCACAAGGCTTCAAAAAATATTAAATAATCTGAAAAGAAAACACAGCAAAACAGATGTTACTGCACAACTAGGACTCCACAGGCAAATACACAAAAGCCCTAAAATGCAAACCTAAGTGTGTCACTTCACAACCTCCCCCAGTGGATACCTCTGATGCATAATACATTTTCACTCAACACGTAATTAGCTGTTGGAACTCGTTGCACCAAATTAAAATGGAATGAAGACCTTGGCATAATTCCAAGAGATATTGGGCATTCCTGTGTAAGTATTGCCATGGACTATTCAGCAGCAATGCCCCGCTAACCTGTCCCAGGGAGTAGGAAAAGCCTATGAAAGTCCAAACATAGAACAAATGAAAAAGGCTTGCCCAAAGTCAAATAGGAAACCTCTGGAACAGCAAGAACTTCTCAAATCTTGGGAAGGGCAACAAATAAACACAATTTTTTCTGTCATTTCGCATGAACAACCTTTTTTTAACCTTTGACAGCACTGCCACTGAGGGTGCAGGGACGCTGATCACTTGAATATTCTGAGCCCTGGCTGCCATGTGGGAAGTACTGAGCACCCAGACAGGCAAAAGCAAGGAGAGACATTTGCAACTGGGCTTCATAACCTCATGGCCACTCCCACTCTTCTCCTACAGAGCCACCCTGCCATTCCCATCATCCTGAAGCAGCCCACTCTCAGGAAACCCTTCATTGGCAGCCTAATTAGAAGGGCCACTATTGGTGAAATGTCACCCAATTGACAGGAGGAATGATGAGGGGACTCCATGATATCAGAAGGCTAAATAATTACTTTATTATACTATCTTATTCTATACAATATTATTCTGTATTATACTACATCTAAACTGAAACTGCACAAGCACTCAATGAAATCTCGTGACTGTCTCCTGACTGACAGTCTGGACACACGCTCGGCCCTGACAGGCCAAGGAAACAAAACCATCACTGTGGGTAAACAATCTCCATACTGCATTCTGCTTTGGCACAACACAGGAGCAGCAAATGAGATAAGAATTGTTTTTATTATGCTCTTCTCTGCTTCTCTCATTGCTCCTCTCAGATTCAGAGAATGTGAACCCCACAGGCCACCCCTGACTCCAGCCTTGCTTTCAGCTCTGCGCTGCTCCCATGTTCTTTCTGTGCACACACCAAGGGACCACCTGGAAAGGCCTTCCCTGAAGGACATCATCCCACCAGCATTCAGCATGAGTGCTGCAATGGTGCAGGGGAATAGTTTGTAATGAGCTCAACCCTTTCTCTTAAAACAAAATGCTTTTTTTTTTTGATCAATATAAATTAAATTAAGGATGAACCAAAGCAGCGAAGCTGCTGAGGCTGGAGAAAAGAGCTGCTGTGGAGCAGCCCAGTAAAGTCTGCATCAACAAAAAACAGGCATGTCCCCAGAGACACCTGAGCTACCTTCCTGGAGTTGGTTGAAGCTTCTGTCTGGAACCAAAAACTGAGCTTACTCAGTTACATGCAATTATGTACCAAAATATTTTTTTTCTATTCATAATACCATAAAACATTTATTTACATTTCAACTTGTAAATCAAAACTAACCTATGAAATCTGTAAGGTTTATTTGTAACTGTTTCAGAGATTATTTTTACAATAAGTTCTCCCTGGTCACCAGACAGTCTATGGACACATTCAAGTGATTACTAATGAAAGTTCTAATGCCATTAGACAGTAGCTGACACTCAGCCTTGCACACTTCATTTGTGACAGCTACAGAATTTATAGCATCTACATCTCTTTTCTGTTTTCCAGAATAAATGTCCAACATACCCTCAAAAAAAAAATGGTTCTTTTTATAGACAGAGGGAAAGAAAAAACCAAAACCACAACAAAAACTAACAAAACGAACCCCACAAGCAATATAGTCTAATTTACAATTGAAAATCAATCATTATTAAAACTGGTAACAGCATGAAAAAAGCAGGAATATTTTTGGGTTCTCTAAGCAAACCATATGATAAAGGCAACCTATAATTAAAAAGAGTTATTAAGAAATAACCAACAAAGCAAACAAATTTTACTTATGTAAACTAGCAATTATTGTTTTTATTTTCTGTCTGGTCTAATCTCAGGGTCTGACAAAAATAATTCTACAGAAACAAAAGGAGATAGGGATAATCATTTGTCTATAAAGTGAATTAAATGTAAGTACTCCTATCTGACAAATAAAATTGGATTTTCATTCCTGCATCATTAGGTATTATTCCAACAAGCTCATCCCTCCCTGCAATCCTATTCCCCATCTGAACTCACTTGCAACATCACTCAGACTGTAACTTGCTACTAAACTGCCTTTTCCCTTTCTGTGGCTTATACCAGATTATGTATATTTTCTTGATTTCTCTAATATTTTCATTCAGAGATTCAAGTGACGAAAGTAAACCATCCTATAAAAATATTTTGTTCTTTCACTCATTTTTTTTCTTGTTAATACCTTGCCTTTGTAAATAAAATTTTTATTCCTTCTTGCTGCATTCAAGTCTTTTATCTTACATCATGACTGCAGTGAAAACACACCAACTCGTAAAATGCATTTAAATAAAAAGTTTAGCTCACTTTTTATAGTATTTTTTTTTATTTAAATCTAATTACCGAGCACTTTAAAAAGTGAGAGCTTATAATTAAAAATATTTCCTGAAATAGAATAAGGAAAGTCAGAGAAAATGGTAAATTTAGCATATATAACATCCCCTATTCCTTTCTTTTACTGAGGCTAAATAGATCAAACTGTCTCATCTCTGCCTACATGTAATGTGCTTCTGATTAATTTTAGATTAATTTCTGGTTTATTTTGTTTAATTTGGTTTTTGTTGCAGCCATAAATACATATGTGTGCATGTACGAATACCTATGTGTGTGTGTGTATATATATATATATATATATACATATACACACACACACATACATATATATGTATATATATGTGTGTGTATATGTGTATTTACATATATAAACATATACACACACATACAGTTTTAGTTACATACAAGTTTAAGTTCCAGGAATGACAGAATACTCCAACATCAAAAACCAAAGCTCATTATGGAACTGCAAGCTGTCACTACGTGCATCACTACGTGCTCGCGTGTGGATACAATATCCAAGTTTTCAAAGTCTTCTACTTCAGGGTAGGCAACACTGGTAGCCTAGAAAGAGGCAGGTTGTAACTTCACCTATAGTAAGAGACAGCATGGAGATGTCCCACAAAATGGGAGGAAAACTGGAAATGAACCACTATCTAGTCCTATTTCTTAAGTCCTACCATCAAGGGAAAAAAATATGCCAACACTTTTTATGAAATGGCTTTTCTTTGCATCTGGTTACTCATCCTCTGTAGCAAAGGTGGGAAGAGCATTCAGTGATTTCCCTTATCCTGTACATTTGTCAGAGCTGGATGGAGCAGCAAGGTGGACAAGCAACACAGAGCAAGGTGACAGAGACTTTGCCATTCTCTTATTTCATAGGAAATGCCCCACATCAGGATATACTCAGCTGTGGCATAACCTTCCTCATTGTCCTGTATTCCCACAGCATAATCCTGCTGCAATTGTGGGAAGTAACTGTCAAAATCTCTCTACAACTTCCTGAAGGGTGGTTGCAGTCAGGTGGGGGCTGGTCTCTTTCTCCAGGCAGCACTGACAGAAGCAGAGGACACAGTCTCAAGCTGTGCCAAGGGAAATACAGGTTGGATATTAGGAAAAAGTTTTTTACAGAAAGGGTGATAAAGTTCTGGAATAATCTGCCTGGGGAGTCACCATGGTGGAGTCACCATCCCTGAAAAGACTGGATGTGGCACTTGTGCCATGGTTTAGTTGAGGTGCTAGGGCATGGGTTGGACTCAATGGCCTCTTCCAACCTAGTCATTCTGTGAATTCTGTGAAGAAGCCACCACAAACATTTGCAATCAGCAGCAATCTGAGAAAAATACTCAGGGGTGGTTTTATTCCCATTTACTCACTGAGGATGGGTGAGTAAGGACAAATGAAGACAAAAGGAATGCAAAAACAAAGCGTCCCAAAATGAGACTGGTTTGCATGTCACAATGGAATACAGCATTTCCATGGTTCAGAAGTTATTTTGTGCCACTACATTTGGTGCCTCTTTTCTGCAGCTACAGCTGAGAAAATATGCAACTGAGCTAGAGAACATGGTAGGTTCCCAGCAAGGCTTGGCATTGCACACAGGAGCGCTCTGGCAGCGAGCCGACAGCAGACTATGTTTAACAACTAATGATATACATTACCATAGCCCTGACTCCAAAAACACACATCTAGTGACAGCTATTCTGCTGCCATTTAAATTCATATACGTCTTGGGATGGCTTCCATCCATGCTGGCAGACAAGCTGTAATGAATAAAGAGGCTGCACTTTGCAGATAAATAAAAGCAAGTGTGAGATGTACCTAAATGGATTTGACAGGTTGTAGGAATAATTTAAAAATATGAGTATAACACAGAAATGTTTGCATTATCTGTAATGAGGACAAGAATTCTTGAATTATATACTATTGCTAGACCAGAAAAACAGGAGTAAGTAGTACAGATGTTCAGGTCCTTCCATTTACACAGCAGTATAGTAAAAAATTCCTCTTGTTTCATATTCAGTAAGTGCATTTTCATTTGTAAACCCCTAAGCTTTCTATTAAAAAAAAAAAAAAGTGATTCTGAGCATGAAACACGGGCAAAGAAGCAGCTGGTTTTGTTTCACATGGAAAATCAGTACATAACTAGAAGAGATATGGCAAAAAACATTGTAGGCCATATCCCAATCTCTGAAAGAGCAACGCAATTCATGCTGGGGCTGTCCCTGAGGACTCCAGGGACTGCATCTCATTAGGCAGCACTATGCAACCTTCCTAATATCCACTACTTGTCATCCACTTGTTAAAGGCACAGTTCTGGCACAAAGCCTGGAAAGGATGAGCTCGCTCATAAACAAAAGCTAGAAAGCCTTTTCTAACATGTATAAATTTATTACTTCGCTTACAAGCAGGAGTGACATATTTAAAGGCTTGCTAGGTTGGACAGGATACTTTACACAGCTCAGTACCAAAACCAGAAAGGCACTAGAATAAAGACACAACAAATATTCTAAATAGATATCATTTTTTGTTAAAACAAACCTGCAAAACACGTTTAACAGCCATCCCCAAATTACCAACCAATTCTTAGAATATCGTACTGGTTTTCCTTGTACTTTCTTCCCTTCTTTTTCCTTGTATCTTTTCATTCTGTAACAATGTTGTTTCATCCTTTACTACTATTAAACTAGAAAAAGGGACTACAATTTTTTTTACTTAGTTTTTTTTCTATTAAAAAGTACCATACAGTATGTCCTTTTAAGAACACAAATGTAAAATCTTGGAAAAAAAAATATCACAAAAGTTGAAAAACAAACATCCTGCCTACTTGTAGTGTGGCTCAGTATCTTTACAGAGAGAAATAACATTATTATATACACAACATCAATGTATTTAACAGATATTAGTGACCCCAGAAGGTAAATGTGGTAAAGGTAAGGTAAACCTGTGCTATCCAAACAACAGGTAAATAGAAGAGGCTCTAATTAGTTTATTTAGTTCTGCATTTTAAAGTGGTTATTCACAGAACCCTGGTTTAGGGATAAACAAAGAGGTTCACCCTTTGCAGGTATGTGGCTGTCAAGAGGATTCGTCAAAGTATTTTTGAAAATCAAGTTCCTTCACTGCTGTTGCATGTGAGACCCCCAAAGATCATAAAGACTCCAAAGCACAAACCTTTCTTGAAAATGTTGACTACCTGCAAATAGTAACAGCTTGTGAATACTATGGGAACACCTCACTGATGAAAATGAGTACTAGAGCACCTGAGAAGGAAGTGACCTTTTAGTTCATTGTAGCAATTATTCATTAACAAACACAAAACATTAATTACCATGGGAACATTCACAATCATTGTAAACCATGAGCATGCAAGAAAAGACCATCAAAAATTATTTTACTTGTGCATCCTAATCTCAAATTTAAAGAATTCATATTAATGTGATGATGCATCTCTATTCTTAGTGTACAAAATAATATTACCTTTCAGCTAGCATGGGCTTAAAACCCTGTACTGGAGTTTCTTCATGTACATTCATATCCTTCTGCCAGTACAGTGACAGAAGTACATTTGAAATGGATTTCAGAGGTTTACAGCTTGTATCAATCATGGCTTAGAGAGGAATTTAAAAACTGATTAAAGAAATAGGGTCAGTTCTGTCCCTTCTGGCCAGCCTACACATGCATATGGATCCATGCACATTCAAAGAATGAAGGAAGCCTGAACTGCAAGCATTGAATGAAGCTATTAATTGAATTATATCTACATGATATCATGTATGGTCCATTTTCATGCTGATCCCAAACACCAACACAGCAGGTGTACGTGTTTCTATAGGGGATAGACTGGAATTATTTGCCAGGATGACCAAACCTACTATGTACAATCTGAGCAAGAGGAAGAACCTCATGGAAAGGACCTCAGCTCCATCCTATGCCTTTTTATATTTCTTGGTTTTGTTGTTGTTCTCCTTCTTATTGTTGTTGCTCCTCCCTCAAGAGGCTCAGAGTATGAAAATGCACAAAAAATTAAAACCCAAAAAAAAAGGTATGCAAAGCTATTTACTACAGAAATTAGGAGAAAAAGTTTATTCTTTCTCTCTTTTCATCCTTCCATCATACACCCAAATCCAGTAAAGCTATGACTAAGGCCACAAGCACCTGTAATAAAAGGTGGGGACCACTTAGCTTCACTAATTTAAATGACCTGCAATTGTGGAAAAAAAAAAAAAAAAACATGATTTCTGACACTTTAAAGAACAATCTTTGGAAAGACTAACAGCAGCAGCCAGATTGCACCCAGAAACAAGCAGGAAGCCAGCATTAAACAGACAGTTTCAATGGCATCAACATGTATTTCTCAGAACACCTTTGGATAAGTAACTTTTAAAAAGACAAAAATACGAGGGCAGTTTAAAGCTTGGTTTGCTTTGAATCACATTTATTAGAGGGATAGATCTTATCTACTTGGAGATATGCCCTTAGTATTACAGCAGGAAATATATAAAGGCTGCCTATGTTATTTTTAGACATACTCCTCATAACATTAGTAGAATACTATATGTCTTACTGCTATTCACTGAGCTCCCACTGATTTTAAATTTCATTAAGCTCATAAACTCCTCTGTTTGGCAGAGAAATTACATTTTCTGCTTTCCAAAGCTGAGTCATGACCTACCCTTTCCTTTTGTTGCCTCCCTTTTCTTGGTTAAGCTCTTCCATATTTTCAATTTTCCCCCAATACTCAGACAGATATTTACAAACACACAAGGTAATATTGCAGAGCAATGAATTTTTTGTTACAGAACTAGGAATGCTTTCATATAAGTTTCCCTGCAGCCACTATGAGTGAAAGCAGCAGAGGAAAAGGCAGTTTCATATCATATGTCTTCTGTTTTTGATTAATCTGCAAGCCACCCATTTTAATGAGACCTCATAAATAATTCAATTTCTAATTATGCTATAAGCCCCCTAACCTGGAGAAGAAAAAGGAAAGGTAAAAAGGCAGGGAAAAGGGAGGGGAAAAGTGTGCATGTTGGATCAAACAATGCCTGCAGCAACTGAGCTACTCTTACTTATTCTGGCCCTACAAAATGCATCTCCTGCCTGAACCTTGAAGTGATTCTCTGATAAAAATGACAGGATTACATAAAAAGTTGAGAGTTTAAGACAATAATTGCAGAATCTGCTCATTTTCTCCTTTCTTTCCCTGTTCCACAGAGCACACATGTGCTTGAGACATGCTCCTACTCTGGGTGAATTGAGCATGCTGAGCCCTCCTGTGCTGGTGGGACCAGCTCCCTGCCCCTGCTCATGGCCCTGGCCACACTGGCAGGGAGCAAACCAGCCACAGAAGAACCTCTCCTCTTGATTCTTGGTCCTTATTTCTCCTCTTTGAACTCTTTGATAGGGACTAGGAAATCCAATTTTGGCTACTCTGTTTTCCCCCACAAATTTTTGGAACTGCTCCTCTGCCCTCCTCCAGGAAATATCCATCTTCCCCAAGGGACAGACTGGCCAGGTTTTGGGAGGAAACCATCAGCAGCACATGGATGACACCTGCCTCCTCCTGACAGAGAAGTTCTGGAGTTCCCTTTGCACCCTGGTCTCACTTTCTCACTGCAGAAACACTGCTGCTAAAACTCTTTTCTTGCATCAGTCAAAACGCATTTGGCATACAAAAAAGCTGGTCAAGGTACAACTGAAAGCACACAGACAGCTAAATGATCTCCTCCTACCTACAACTATTTTTTAATTGCAAGGAGGTCTCTCAATACACAGCAGAGCATTTGCTCATTAGCACTACAGCACTATTTCTCCTACTGACACTTCCTACCCTCCTCCTCTCCCATCTTTAACAACTATTCCTAAAACACATGCAAATTGCAAACTTTCTGTGACCTGTGGGGTTGGAGTTATATTGTGCATATTAATGCATTTTTCAAAAACTTCCTTAAAAAAATAACAAGCAATCCAAACTCACTGTGGCTTTTGTCCAAAATCAACAAGATTTACTTTGAATGGCAGCTTATTTGGTTTGCCTTGATTCCGTCCTGGAACAGTATTGAACATTGTTACCATATACAGAGCTCCTGGACTTGCACGATTCTAATTTTAGAATTCAGGTTAGATAATTGAGCCAACACTGTTACACAGGCCAAAGCTCATTGTGTCAAAGCTGCTGAAATGGTAATTTATAGAAGATAATGATAAGTTGCTGCAATTTTATTAATTATTTAGTAATCAGAAGGTCATGGGAATGGCCTGTATTACAGAGAGCAGTGCACTTTATTTAGGAAACACAGTTCATCTGAGACCACATATTTTGACTTCTCCAGTTTGTTTTACAGGCAAATACTATAGTAATAAATAAAATAAAGAAAAATATGCAGGCTGGACATCTTTAGTTTTGCTCAATCTTGTGATACACATGGCCAATCATCCTAGCAATTAAAGCTGCAGCTAAGCTGCTGACAAGGAGCTCTTACAAATGCTTTGGTCAATGTCCCAACCTGCCCTGGAGCCAGATCCACACCTGTGTTGCCATTTCACCACCTGCAGACTCCTAGGAAAAGGCAGGATACAACTGGTGAGGAGTGTCATATCATGCACCCAAACCCAGGCAAGGTGTGTGGGACGATATTAAATGCGCAAATCCTCACCAAATCTTTGTAAAGAAACACAGACGAGTTACTCTTCAGAGAACAATTAATGCAAAATTAAAATCTCTAGACACACTTGACCTGGTTTGTGTCAGAACCCAGGACATCCCTCTGGCTGTCCTGAGCAGCCAGGACCCTGGCACAGAGCCCCAGATGCCCTTGGTTTTGATTATGACCCATGGAGCAAGCTACCAACCTTAGATGAAGATCTGCAAGCCACGACAGCTAAGTGGAATGACAGTGAATTTATCGTGGGGTGAAAAAGTAGATTTTGAGGGGGCAAGGGGGCAAGATGGAGGGATCTGGGTGTGTCCAGCCTTTCTCCTTCTTCTTCTTGGCCTCCATGTTCTGCTGTGATGTTGGCAATTTTAGATTGGTTTAGAGTAGAGGCTCACTGTCTAACATAGGTGATAGGTATTGGAAAGGAATTGTAAGCATTGTACATGTAATTTTTAGTATAAAGACACCACCCTGGGGGCAGGCAGAGTGTCTGTACCGTCTTGCTGAACGGACCTCAGCTGGACAGGAGAAAATACTTTATAGATAAAAAATAAACAACCTTGAGACCAAGAACTGAAGAGCTCTGATTCCTTCTTCAAGCGCCAGGCTGGAAAAAGAAACTTTCTAACTTTTCTCAGCTGGTCACTGACCAGCTAGAGACCCTGAGAGGTTTGTCCCAGAAACATCTTTCAAACAAGAAAGTCAGCCTGAGATCAACCTTTAAATCACATCTCCCTGGGATTTCTGTGCAAGCAATGTGATACTGCTGCATCCCATGGCTTTGGTGAGAAGGTGAGGAGGAGCCAAACAAGGCTCAGTGCATTGGAGTTACACAGGCACCTTACAGGTTGTCCCAGCATCTCACCTGTGAACATTTCTGAAAACAAAGAATGTGGAAGAGGGGATGTGTTTTAAGGCTTCATTTGTCTACACATCCTGCATAGCTAGAATCAATGAGGCAGAAGATATCATGAGGAGGTATATAACACCACCTACTAAAATATCAGGCATTTTGCCTATCTAACTAATTATATCCATGTTTCCTCTACAAAAACACCTGGCAATACCAACCTCTCTTCTGAAGAGGGACATACATGTGACTAATTTAGAAAAATATCTGCTTAGACAATCCTGAAAATAATTGGATTGAAACCACACAAGAAATCTTCAGCAAAGCAAAATATTCAACCAGCATTCCTTGTGTCTGAGACTAAAGCTCTAATTATGGGGCCCTTGTTCCATTTCCTCACACAGGTCTCCATCCAACAGAAGTTCATGTATTAACATGTGCTTCCATTTTTTGTATATTTTACAGTTTCACATAGAATTTGTTAGGACTGTTCATAAGCATAAAATTACCATAAAGCACACTTGGTTCTTTCCAAGTCCAGGACCCAAGTGGAAGCCAACAGAAAGAAAAAAGCTGTAAATTTTAAAATAAATATTTATTTTAAAAATTCCATAGACTATGTTAAAGTCATGGCTATAAATATTATGTGTGTCAGACGGTTTCTCCTGGGCTAGACTCTTCACAGATGCACATACTAAATACTCCTAACCACTCAGTGCTGTATTCTTGAAGAATTAACTAAAAACAAGAGCATTCCCACAAGCTCAATTAGTATTTTGCATGTTTTGTGCAATGGTAATGCCTCAAACCAACGAATATATGTCATTCCAAGTTTGCACAAATCTCATGTCATTTAAAGACTTCACAAAACCTTCCCGTTTCAAAAAAACACACCTTAATTCTGAATTTCAATTAGGACTGCATGCAACTGGAGGCAGCTCATTTTTCTAATATGGTTCTTCCACTGCATGGTAGCTTCTACCCAAGATTGCTCTTATTGTTAAGAAAGATCTGTTCCGAACAGCAAAGCAGCTAATATGTTCTGCATAAACTTCAAATCTTCAATCCCTCCATTTTGATTAAAAATCCCACAACAACAAAAGAAACAAAACCAAAACGAAACAAAACCAACCAAACAAAACAAGACTCCATCAAAATAAAAAACAACCTAAATCCCAAACAAAATGACAAAACACCAAAAAAACTCACCAAAAAATCCTCATGGAGGAGAAAAGATAGTTTTTAAATCTGCATGTGTAGATTTGACTTGACACAACACTTTTTTTTTTTTTTTGCCAATAAATGCCAGCAAATAAACACTCTGTTTTTGTGAGCTGTCTCAGTGAGTCAGTCCTGAAAGTTCATTACAAACATTAAACCTTTATTGCAGCAAAGGTAAATATAAACTTTGCACTCTGGAAGAGCTTGCTACAAAGCTCCATGGCTAAACCAGAATATAAATACCAGGCGGCTGGAAGACCATGGTCCTGAAAAAGTTCCCCTCAACTCTCTATTAAAATCTGAGAACACCCAAGACTGTCGTATAAGTCATACAAGGTGAATTTGGTGAACTCCACGTGTGTCCTCCTTTGTGTATGTGAACTTTCCCAGCAAGCTTTGGATCCAGCATTTGAATTTTTGATTTTCCACATGGGTCAGGTTTACCCAGGGCTGAAGTCTCACTCACCATCTGTTCAGAAAATATCAGCTTTAAATGGCAAAAACTTTACATTTTCAACTTTTCAGATGGTGAGGGAGAGTGCAGCACCCTGGAGCCATGCATCTAAATCAAGTCCTCTCTCTCCCCAAAAAATCTTTTTTATTTCATGGGAAACCACAATCTGTGAAGACAGATCTAGAGCTTGTTTACACAGACACAGAAAGGAAACTTGACTCCAGGGTATTTTTAAAGTGGATAAGTTACACTATGCTTAACATCCATCCAGAGAGAATTAAAGTAGGCATGGTTAACATGGCTTTTTGATTTTTTTATTATTTGATTTATTTATTACTTTGTAAATCTTTTAAGGCAATTACACCTATACAACATAAGCCTGGGAAAGAGCATATTCCTCCCACTAGTGAGAACACACTGATTTTTGGGATAACTTCCTCAGTCTCCCTGGGTTTACCCACCACAGAATGACACTGAAAACCACAGCAAGCCAAGAAGTCACCTACCATACACCTACTTGGCTACTGCTACCCCTCATCAAGGCTCCCTGGTTTCCAATAAGCTAAAAGGAAAAAATGTAACTCAGATCATATCTCACCGTAATGTGAGCATTTTAAATTATGTCAGTATTTACCTAAAATGTCAGCCTCTAAAAAAAAGAGAGGATATTGCTAGTAAACATTTTTTTAAAAAGTAAGCAAGATAAAACACAGCAAAATCAGAGAGAAAATAATTAAGCAGATGATTTAAAATTTTTAAATTACTTTTCAATGTAAAATATGCAAAACATTAAACAATGGCATTTAAACAAGAACCTTCTTTAAACAAGAACCTTCTTTAAATGGTTATTTGAATTTCTTGGCCCTCCCAAAATGATAACAATCTCAGAAGCAGGGAAAAACACAGCCACAACACAAAGATCAGACATTTTAGTCCCCATTCAATACTGAATTTTACATGCAGAGTAGCAAGATGATGATGATGATGGCAAAACACAGTAAAATGTGTACAAGTTTATACAGGAAGGGAACCTTGTGGCACTGGCAGAGCTATCTCTGAGCTTTGAGCCTCAGAGGTGAGGATTCTACCAGAGCTGATGTTCTTGCAGGACTCACACTGCAGAGGGATTTCACCTCTTCAAACTCTGTTCACAGGTTACTGACTGTGAGTTCTGGAAAGTTCCAGCACAGGTTGTCAGAGTGATCTGTGTTGAAACAACTGCTAAGTAACTGATGCATCAACTCTGCTTTTAGGTAATAGGCAAACTGAAGAAAAAGGGAAAAAAAGTATGTGTGGTCACTAAGAGGCCATTATAATTTAGGGGAAAGAAGATTATTCTTTAAAACTTCCAATGTGCCTAAGCCAAAAAATATATTTGGAATTGTAAACACATCTTCTAAAACAAGCAAATTAGGAATGACTTCACCTGAAACTCACAAACACATTCCCCATCTGGGTGAATCCTCTGCCATCAGTCAGAGCCCTATCTGACAAGGCATTAGCTTAGAAGAAAAATAAGTCTCCTTTTCCTCCATTATCTCATTGGTGTCTAAACAGCTCAGACTGCAACAAGAAGGGCTGAGTAAAACAAGAGCACGGCTGCCTGCCTTCCCCTGCTAGGACAGCCTGCACATTTCCTGACATTTCAGATCTCACACAGTGACCAGAGCCCCACAAAGCTGTCTCCTGCTTTCTGCTCTCTCCCATCTTCCCAGGGCAGAGCAGTCCCCTGCCTCACAACAGCAATCTGGGAACATCAATCCCCCAGCACATGAATCCTCCTGCTGCTGTCCCTGGCACTGGGAGCGCTCATCATCATCTGGCCACTCAACATGTAATATTTAGTATTGAATAGGACCTAAATGTCTGATCTTTGTGTTGTGGCTGTGTTTTTCCCTGCTTCTGAGGTTGTTATCATTTTGGGAGGGGCAAGAAATTCAAATAACCATTCAAAGAAGGTTCTTGTTTAAATGCTTTTGTTTAACATTTTGCGTATTTTACATTGAAAAGTCATTAGAACAATTTCAAATCATCTGCTTAATTATTTTCTCTTTGATTTTGCTGTGTTTTATCTTACTTCTGTTTTTTTTTACAGTGCATCGTCCTTGCCATGTCTAAGATGGGAGAGAATGCACTGGAAAGATCTGCATGAACAGATCAGTGATCACAAGGTTAAGGGTCTCAGTGTATTTAAAAAAAAATGGAATTTTTACAGATTTCTACCATCCTTCTCTTCTCCTTGATCTGTTGCTTCAGTAAACAAATGCCTTGCAAGACCTTATTCTTATGAACTCACACAGCCCCATTTAGACCAGGAATGACAAATGTACATGTTCTGAAGAAAACACAGACCACATACAAATAATGCCAAATTTGAAAATTATTTCATTAGAACTACTTCCTGTAAAACAGTTGTAGTAATTACATCTGAATTTTATGTAAAAACAAATTCAGTTTCTTTATTTCTCATTCACTTTAATTCAGTTCCAGAAGCTCCAGCTTATTATCTGCTCTATCTTATTCCTTCTGCATAATTCTGCTGCATAGCCTGCAGCTGGGACATATTCCAGGATACTCTTGGCCTCTGGCTGTGAACTTCATTTGAAAAATGTTAAGGGAGACCCTAAAGCTTCTGCTTTGAGCTGGGCTGGGACCATGCCATCATAAAGGACTGATTTTAACTCAAAACCAGTAAGTTATGCCTTTTCAGGGTGAAATCAAATATAAAATTTATTCTTATTTGCTTTTCGGCAGCAATGATAAATTCAATTCTGTACTGAAATAAAAAAGGACTATTTAGGCTGAATTTACAAAGTAGAGTTTGTAAGATGCTATACTTTTCATCTTGAAACCTGTAACTGCTCTCTCTGCAGCATGGCTAGCTGTCATTAACCATGGACAGAAAGGCTTTTGAGTAAGGTGCAAAAAAAAAGCTTCCGTTAACTTAATATTTAATGATCTCATTCATTAATAATTTTTTGCAAAGCTGAAGTAAAAGCAATTGTATTTTGTGATTAAGCTCCAAGCTACACAGTCACAGCAACACCTTGGGAATGAGCACCAGGTATTCTCTTACCTTTGCAATTCAAAACTGAGTTTGCATTCCTACATGGAACAAAATGCTTTATCAATAATTCAAGTAACAAAGTCTGCTGGGTATTAGCTTACAACTGGAACAGTAAACAAGCACTGAAGCTTAGCAAAATTGATTGACACTACATTAGCAAGAGGATCCCATTCTACTGTATTACTGAGGCTTTATTTTAAGTGTGAGATAATATCTTGTGCAATGAGATCCTAGAAATATAGCGGTTCTAAAGAACACAGCTCACCTTCTCTGTGGAAAGTTGTCAGATCATAACCCTGTGAAATGAGGATTATGACCACTATGAAACAAGAACAATTCTCTTTGCATCAAACCCTTTATGAATGAGACACAAAAAAATCACAGAATTTGACCTAATATGTATTGTATTTGTGTGGACCCCCGTGGCAGGAAGGAATGATGAATCTGACTCTGTGCTCACAGAAGGCAAATTTATTACATTATAATATCATATTATATTAAAGAATACTAAACTATACTAAAGAATACAGAAAGGATACTTACAGAAGGCTAACAAAATAATAATGAAAACTTGTGACTCTTTTCAGACTCTCGACGCAGCATGGCACTGATTGGCCAATGAGTGAAAACAAGTCACACCAAAATCCAATGAAACAACCACCTGTGGGTAAACAATCTCCAAACACATTCCAAAGGAGCAAAACACAGGAGAAGTAAATCAGATAATTATTGTTTTCCTTTTTCTGGGAGGCTTCTCAGCTTCCCAGGAGAAAAATCCTGGGCAAAAGGATTTTTCCAGAAAATGTGAATGCCACAAATGTGCTCTCCAGAATGAGCAGCCTTGCAGAGCAGCACAATCCCTTTGCACCTGAGCAATGTGACAAAATTTTGACTCAACCTCACAAAAGGACTTAAAAGGCATTAAACAATCCACAACATATGCATCTCAGAAAAAAAAGGAATGAAAGTTGCATTAATTGCTAGAAAAAAAGGTGGACTGTGAACAAGAAAAGTACATTCTTGATGAATGCACAAGAGAGAGGTTTTGGAACCTAAAGATCAAGAAAACCAAAAGTCAAGAATCATTTGGATGCAGGTATAAAAAAATTAATACTAGTCTAGTCTGCTTTTCCAGGGACAGGGAAAGAAGACAAAATAATTTTCTTTCACAGGTTGTTACTTGACTCAGTGATATAACCAAAAAGTATGAATTAGTGATCATGAATGAAAAAGGCCAAATAATTCATATTGAATTCTCTATGAATTCCAACATATCTATTGAAACCTAAGCATGCCTCTTTAAAGGGATTTATTCACTTTATTATTCTGTCAAAAAAAAATTGATATTGAGCAAGATTTTTACAGTGCTTTGGGCTAATAACAGCTTGATCTGCTGTGGACATGAAGCCTATACTACCTTGGAAAATGTCTCTAGATCAATAAAAAAACCCAAAACAACAAAACCTCGTAGTTACAATCTCCTTGGAGGAAAAAATAATTGTCCGCTCTTTGCTCTTCTTATTATAGGTAGAAATATAAGAATTGGGACTCTGCTTTCTGTCTCTCACAGGTTCTCTTCAAAACTTCTTTGCATTTCCCTTCCCCATGGGGATTTTGCACTTTATCCTTCCTAAAAGCAAAAAAATGAGAGTGAGGAAGAGAAGGAGAGTTGTATTGTATTGCTGGGCAGCAAGGAGAGGGGCTGCCATGCTAAAAGGCAAGAATTAATGCTTGCCCTCTAACTGATGGCTGGTAACAAGCAGAGCACATAAGTGGTTATTAGTGAGCCCAAAGTTGTTCAGTACCTTCACTGACAGACTGGATGATGAGACAAAGTAGATCCTCAGCAAATCCAAAGGTGACACAAAATTTGGCAAAATGGCTGACATGCTGAATGACAGAGCCTCAAACCATAGACATTTGAGAAATGAATCAAATGAAACTTCCTCTGGATCAACAAGGAGGTCAAAGGTCTGCACCTAAAATGGGATGATGCCATGCTGCAGCACCAGGTGGGTGCTGAAGGAAAGGACTTGGGGCAGAGGACACACCAAAAACTCACCAGCACTTGTCTCTCATTGCATGGAAAGCAGCCTGGCTGTCAACTGCACCAGGAGCAATGTGGATAGTGGAGGTAAGGAAGTTTTATTCTCCTCAGCAAAGGTGTGCCTCACTTTTGAAATACTGTGTCCACCCACACACTGCCCAGTCCAATATGGATGTCATTTGTAATTAGAAAGTGTTCAAAAGAGGGATACCAGGATGGTCACAGGCCCAGAGCACACGACCAAGAAGAAGAGAGTGAGGTGTTTCAGTGAAACAAAAGAGAGGCTGAGTGGTCTTGTCAAATCCTACAACCATTTGCCATACTGACAAACAACAGGGGCCGGTGAACACAATCTGCAGCTGGGTAAATTCAAGATAAACATTAGGGGGAGGCAGATCATTAACAGGGTAGTGCAGCTCTGAATCTAGCCACTCAAAGAAGATCTCCATCCTTGGAGCTTTTTGAGACATGGCTTCTCTGTTTGTAATACTGGCAGCAGTCCTACTTTGAGCCAGAGCCTGGATTAGATGACTTCCAGAGGTCCGTTCCTACTAACACTTCTGTGATTTGATAGTCACTGCAACACAGCTATGCTGGCATATGGCAGAAGAATTTAATCTATGAATTATTCACCCCCAGGGAAAAGAGCCAATGAGGTCTATATTTCAAAGCAGCGTTCACAGAAATATGCAGCATTCTCACTCTTGAGCTGCCACCTGAGAGAGGCACAGAGAAAAAAGTGGGACTGAAGGGGCAACAGTGCCAGGGGAGTACTGATTCAGACTGTGTGAGTACAAAGGATAGAAATCTCTAGGAGAAGAAATAGGGGAACAGGAGTCCAGGAAAAAAAAAAGGGAAAAGATAAGAAGATAAGCCAGACGGAAGATTTGGAACTGCTGATGGAGGCAGATGGAGGGAAACCTCTGGAGATTCCTTCTGATCATGAGGATCCAGGCTAGGATAAGCAGCATAAAAGAGAAAGGCAGGATTTTCTATACTGGGAAACAGAAATATAATGAGGAGGCAGGTTAAGGGGGAGAGAGAAAAAATAACTAAGGACAAACAGAGCAGGGTAAGTGCCAATTATATCTGGCAGTAATTAGGTAGAAGACATTCTACCTAAAGTAACACATTTCCCTACAGAGCCCTGAGGAGAGTTCAGGATTCACAAGTTTCACTAATCTGCTGTGAGCAAGGATTTGCGTGAAGTAAAGTAGCTAACTTGGAGACTGAAATCTGAGAGTCATTTCCAGAGAACCAAGAGAACTGGTTTAAGAGAGTGACTTGGATAAAGAAAAAAATTTATATGGAAAAACACAGATGTAAGCTGATGCTTAAAGACAAGATTTGTTTGTTCACTTTAAATGCTACTATGGTCATGATCAATGAACCAATACCTTTCAAAAAAGCTCAAAATACACAAACAAAAAACCCAGAAGAAGCCAACACATAATTAATGTGTCAAAGCAGATACTGAGGATTTTTTTTTCTTTTTTTTGTAATATAAATCAACAGACACTGATGCAGGATTAATTAAGAACTACTGCTGACTGCAAAATTACTTCTTCCTAAACTCCTAAATGATCAGTCAGAATTTCTAAGTAAGTTAATCAAAGAGAAAGTATTTATTTTGACTATTAAACTTATGGCTGTAGGAAAGGCCACAGGATCTAATCTTTCCCACCAAAAGCTTTGCATATGAGACAGCCCAATTTTAATCAGCAACAGAGATTTTAGGGTGTATATTTGATCTATATCTATGGAAGAAGAATTTTTTTATTCTAAAAGATGATTGGCTTAATCAATATGGCAAAAGACTGGCTTTTTAGTGTGATTTTACTAAGTGTAAATTTTTTTCCAAGACAGAATAGGGTTTGCAGAAACTCTGCATTACGTTTTTTCCCTAGAGTCTGAAGTCACATAGCCAGTTGACAAGCTTCTCAAACTGCTTTTGACAGACAAGATTTAAATCCTGTTCAGAAATTTACCAAAGAAAGCCCCCAAAAGTGCCTTTGCACTTTTATTTTCAGGGGCACAATGCCATGTGCTAATGTATTGCAAAAGTCTTTGATAATACAGTATGGGAGACCTTTTCCTCCTTTCCTTTTTTTTTTTTTTTTTATACTTCTGCTGTGATGAAATAAACCCTACAGATTTGTCTTCTATTTTCCCTTTTGTTGGATTCCTTCAGCCTCATAGGAATTACAGTAGCAGAGCACTGTGTCTGCAACTTTTCAATCATCTTTTCTCTCCACCTCCTGTTTCCTTGAGATGATGTGACAGTCTGAAGTCTAGAGAAGCTACACAAGAGGTAAGAGATGCAAAGGCCTGAATTAACATCAGATGACCTGTCATATGTCCAGTGATTTCCATTAATTTTATTCTTCATTTCTGAAATGTTCTTTGTCAGGTTGTTTGGAGCAGCACTTTGGTGCCTATACATCTTTTTTGACAAGAAGCTTAAATTAATACCAAATTAAGAAATCTTTCACTTTTGCTAATTTAAGAACTCATTTAATACTAACATTTCAGCCCCAAACAACAATTACTGCATACAATCACATCTTTACACCAAAGTTTTGAAGATCTGAAATGTGCATGTTGCAAAACAGCTGCCCTTGGGAGGTGCAGTGTGCATCCAGATGAGAGCCAGGACCATTATTCTCTACTGTTTTGGCTCCAACCAAAATGTAAATCTACAGTAACAGATCCTAGTGCTTGAGAATCACATATAAATTCAAACAAAAATATTGTAATGTAATTAGATTTAAGGGTCAAGTTTGAGGTAGCATTAGGTATGGATCTGCAGTGGCATTGATATTTACTGAACACAAATATTCCATTGCCATTTCAAACCAATTAGCCCTGCCTGGCTCTAAATGCTGCCTGTTCTCTCCCCTTCTCTTGTCACATGCACTTTTGTTATTTTGCTTGACCTGACATCTTGTCAGTAAATAATTCATGAGAAGATTAGGGTAGAGATTGTTCCTACTGCCCAGTCTTCTTCTCCTGACACATACTCCCATAGAGTTGTCAATAATGAATATTTTTATCACACCTCCTTCAAAATAATCATTAGCAAGCTAGGTAAGATTACAAAATAAACAAAGAGTGCCAAGGTTTCTGTAGCACAAATACAGATACATAGCACAAAGGCCTTTGCAATTGTTATTAGATTCGCCTTTCTTGTGCTTTCCCACTTCTGGTACAAAACCAGCAGCAACACATTATTATCTCTCTGGATTTGCCCAAATGCAGGTTGGCAAGACAGGGAACTTTTATTATCCTGTGTATAGACTGTAAATAGAACATCTGTCTTGCACACACAAAACCCATCAATTCTCCCTGGTCAAAGAGACAGTCTGTGAAAATTGACAACTTGTCGAACTAATAAGATGGCTTCTGATTTTGTTGCCATCTCATGTACTCTCAAAAAGGGAACTTCTCATCTGTCTCTCCAGAACTGAGAAGTCCTTTGCCAGCATTCACACCAGAACACCAGAAATGTGCAACCAATTCATCCAGGCAGTGGTTCTTTTGATTTCATTTCTCAGGTGTCAGGGAGTTTTATTTGTTTGTTTTTGTTTGGTTGGCTTTGGGGTGGTTTTTTTTTGGTGTTTTGTTTTTTTTTTTCTTGTCCTTCCTGCATTGTAACAGATTCCTTGAAAAAAAAATGCTAATCATTGGTTCTCAAGTTCTCTATTTGTGTACTCATAATTTCTGTACTGATTCATTCCTCTTTCATATTAAATTCATGTATGCATTCTGAAAGCAAACAGAGCTGGTAAATTATTGATATATAATAATCAGTAGACAAATGCTCAATCCTAAAGAGAATTTTACAGAATGAAAGATGTGCACTTACAGCCTGACAATTTTTCTACATCTCTGCATTTGTGGGAACAACAGATTTTCAACACTATTCTGTATTTTCTACTCAAAAACCTGTAAGAAATACTGAAAACATAAAATGAAGTTTACTCTTAAATTGAAAAGAAATTGTATTTGCAATTTTTTTTAATTTGAGGGTCCAACTCCTAATGCAATAATAATAAATGCAGAAAGACTTTCATGCAATTTTGAAAGTAATAAGTCCTCTGCACACAGACTTTATTAACCCCTGAAATTTATGGGTCAAGTCCAGAAAGTTCCACTAATTTCATGCAAACTTATCCTGATATTCATCAGCTGAAGATTTGGCTCAGTAACCACATCCCTGCAGTGTGATCACACTAGCAATAACAAATCAGGCTTTAACAAAGTCACACACTCAGGCACAAGCACTACACACTGTTCCAGCCACCAAGCAGGCAGTTCTCAATGGCAAGGCCAATTAAGAGGCAATGTAAACCTTACCATGTTAATTAAACATGAGAATTTACAAAGGACCTCCAGCAAGAGACTTGTATCTCTCAGAGCAGCTTTCTGAAAGAGTAGTGGAGAATGTAACACGTTTGGATGCTTCCCAGAATATCTCCAAGCCAACAAATCCCTTTTCATCAGAGTTTTTTGGAATGCAAAGATCCCCCCCAAAATGAGGAGCTTGTACAGGCTGCCTGTTGTTCAGTGTTTCCTTTTCAACCCTGCAGCTCCCTGGAAAGGCTCACACAGCCAGTCACATAAGCTAAAACTACAGATCCCACACCAGGATCCTAACCAGGCCCATCATTCCTACACAGAGCTCTATCATTATCACAGGAAGGGGCCCTTGAGCAGAGAATGCCACGGCCACTGTGTGTTTTTGTGCTCTCTCCAGTGAGACAAGCACCATCTAGCAGGGTTTAACTCTGCCATTTTTGTTGAGAACCTGTAATTATCTTCCAAAGGCGACACTTCAGTCTATTTAACTGATGAAAGGACAAAGACTCAATGGCACAAAGTGACAAGTCACAAGCAGAAAAGGGAATATCTCATCAGGGCTGACTCACATAAATACACAGCATTTAATGACGTTGGCTCAGGACTGAAGTTTAATGCTCTTCTGTGACTCTGGCTCTGTACATGTATTTCACTTTTTTAATCAATTCTACTCATTTTTTTTAAGATATTGCTTAATGTCCAAGACTATTTTCTCATAATGCTGTAGGAACCTTTATTGCTCCAGACCCACTGGATTGTTCTCTACAATCAGCAGTGGGAACTGTAGATGAAAGGTGAAGTCAGTAGGAGATCAATATTTATCAGGATCGTCCTTACTAATAGAAAATTGCCATACAAATTCCAGGAAGACACAACAGTACATTCTCAGTCTTATGATGGGAAATAAACTGCATCAGGTTTACAGGTCTTTCACTTTGAGAACAGAAATACTGGTTTAGAGACTTTACTTCCTGCAACAGAAAATGTTTTGAACCTTACTGCCATACCACGGTACACTATGATAGAATTTTTTAGGATAGAAAAACAGAAGGTAAAAGCAGTGTGGCAGCATTCAAGGGAGGTAATTCCTCCCCTCTATTCCACTCTGGAGACTCCACCCAGAGTGCTGTGTCCAGCTGTGCAGCCCATAACATAAGAATTACGTGGACCAGTTAGGGCAGGTCCAGAGGAGGGCCACGAATATGATCAGAGGGCTGAAGAACCTCTCCTTATGAGGAAAGGCTGTGAGGGTTGTGGTTGTTCAGCCTGAAGAAGAGAAGACTCTAGGAACATCATACTGTGATCTTTCAGTACTTAAACACGGAAAAAATGAGTAATTAAAGATGGAGGGAATGTTGATTACAGGACATGTTGCAATAAGACAGAAAACTTTTACAATAATGCCAGTTAAACACCAGCACAGGTTGGTCCAGATACATGGTAGATGGCCTAACCCTGGGACCTTCAAGATGGACAGGGGTGTGAGCAATCTGATCTACTTGAAGATGCCTCTGCCCATTGCAGAGGGCTTGGTCAGGATGACCTTTAAAGGTCCCTTCCAACCCAAATTATTCTATGCTCCTATAGAGTTTGCCCTAAAAAAAAAAAAAAAAAAAGTCTGGAATTTCTTCAGTGGCATCTAATCCGACTGCACATAAGGACCAAACCAATACAGTGGGTTTACAATACAAGCACAGTCTGAACAAGTCATTCACGTTTTTTGTCAGTGTTGTTTTGCCAAGACCCCACCTCAGACACCTCATATTTCACCCTTGATAAAGCAGCATCCATAGTGTTAAAAAGCAATACTAAACAAGTTCCCATAGTCCTAAAATATCAAAATATGAACTTTCAGTGCCTGATAACCACCCCATAAACTCTCATGAGGAGTTTTAGTATGGAAAGACACTTAGGCTTACCTGCTGGCTCATCTATTGTTCTAATAACCTCTCTTCTATGTGGACAAAGAAAAAGAGAAGAAACTAGAGTCAGTTTCTAAACTTTTGGGATGCTGTAGTGTCCCATCAATACCTCCCCATCTTCCTGATTTACAGTCCACTAGTAGAGAAAAGAATAGATAAAGGGAGGAGACAAAAAGAGAAGGTGATATTAATCTCATCATGGATCTACACTTGAGGCAGTCCTGACTTTTCTATCTCCTCTGTAAGTAAGCATCTAAAACTGGATCAAACGTATCATGTATTAGAAAAGGCTGTCTCTCTCTGCTGCTTGCAAATTCTCTGTATTCAGCTAGCTCACAAGTAGACAGAAACCAGAGTTTCTTCACAAGACAGTGTAAGCAAACAGTCCTGATCTCCTTAAGAAATGAGGCTCTGCATTGGCATATGCACTGCAAATCCTGGACCACATCAAGAATGAATGACCACTGAATGACCCTTCAGTTGACCATAAGGAAAACACTGTAGGACAAATCCCACTAAATGGGCATTAAGTGGACATTGAAACAGGATATATATAAACTCCTTGCTGGAATTTCCACTAACAACCTTTGATGGTTTGTGTCTTCGTAATATTGCTTACATATTTTTGTGTTTCTGTATTTTAAATTTTTTGACAAATTTTTAACTTCAGCTCTGAACTGAGCAGGACTTTTTGTTTCCCTGAATTCAGAAACAAAATTTAAAAAACGTGAATGTAAGAAATGAACTAGTGTAATTACGTTTCCCTACAATACATTCTCCCTTGAGGGACCAAAAATGCACACTCTTATGAAATATCAAATCACAGTAACACTTACTTTAGAAACTGAATTCTTACGGCATCAGTCCTCACTTCAGAAATCAATAAGAAACTATGTTGTTTAATATTTTATTGTTTTTTCTAGTAGAGACTTTCTCAGGTTTGAATGAATTACTAGCTTTTAGTAAATCACAAAATCCAGAAAAGCCAAGAAAGGATTTAAAGCACTCTTTTGGTCTCTGGTACCACAGCCTTCATCTAAGCTGCAGTAGAGAAGACTCTATCAAAGTCCTGCCTAACAGATGTCAAATAAGACTTCCAGTTCTTACCAGTTCTTATCTCTTCAAGATATCCTTCCTCTTCAAAATATGTTTGCTGAAAGAAAGCGGTTGCTGGGTGTTTGATGTCTGTTGTTAAAAGGATCAAAAACTAAGTAACATGCTAAAGGCTCACTCCCTGTTAATGAGATTTGCAGTTCCATCAACTAAGTACTGCTATTACATTTATTCTGCATGACAGATTAAGATTTTGGTCAGTATTTGCAATATACTCAGTTAGATTGACTGTTTAGTCTTATCAAATTATTGTGAACTAATAAAAATCCTTAACCTGTAGGGCATAAAACTGAGTTTATTCCTCGGTTTCTAACTGAGAAACACCAATACAGACAGTATCTACTCTATGCCAACAGAAACCATGCAATTCCCTGATCCATCATCTATCTTCCTCCATGAAGAGTCAAGTCAATCAGCATCTCATGGGGTACCCAGTCTTTCTGGTGTGCAAAGCACAATTTATTCAGGCACCAGTTTGTCAATGCCAGATTTTCAACTGTTTGCTGCTCTGCATTCTCTGGTGTGCAGTCTTCAGAAAACCCCTGGGTGTTAATCTGCAGGCAAACCACCACCAACACTTCCCTATGCCACACAAAAATTGCTTTATGCTTTATTATTTCACTTTCTGTTCTCACCCATCTCACTAAGGTTTATGTACACAGCCCCAAGTCTGCTTGCTTTCCAAGTTCAAGATTCAAACCTAATCATAGTATCTTTAAACCTGCAATCAAAAGTTAATAGAAAATCATTCATTTATCAAAGATAGAACATGAGGATCAAGACAACTATGAACATGGAGAAAATAATCAATTTCTGTGTGTTTTCTTCTTTTTCTTTCATCTTTTAGGATTGATCTTTCCTATTTCAAGTCTCATCTTGCTCTCCTTGCACACCAATTAACTGTTTTTTCTAACCAAAACCACCACTGCTGTCAACCTCCTTTTGTAGTTTCCTCTTTGCTTTCAGCCCATGTTTCTGGCTTCTCTTCTGCTTATTTTCTCTACCTTTCTTTATCCTGAGACAATCTTTAATAACATTTAATTTGAGATTGGGATATAAAACCGCTGCTGTGTAAGAGTCAGGTGTTCTGCCATTCTGCCACAGGATTCTCAGTTTACTTGACTCCTATGCTAATAAATTTCTTAAAAAAAAAACCACTAAAGGTTGAATTCCTCTGTAGAACAAAAGACTACAGCATGATAATTTTCTGTAATTTAATTAGCATCTTACTAATTTTTGTTTAAGTTTTCTGAATGCACTTCATCCTTCTAATGATAATGCTGCTCCTTGACTTCCATGAACAGAAGGTAAACAAATTACCTGAAGGTCTCTGGTGTTGTTGTAAAGGTCTGTTTTTGTTTCAATTTTGTTCAATTCAATTCAGATTTTTGTTTCAGTTAAACAACATTCATGGTTTTTACTTTTACATAAGATTGACAAAAGTTAACACAAATTGCTGCACTGATAACAACCTTGACTTTTTCTTTTATCAATTAGTTAGTAGGGGCTTTCAGAAACCAAAGAATAATTCAGAGGAGTGAAAAGTATTGTTCCTTTCAACAATAACTCATTTTATAAGCTTATACTAGACATACCCAAAAAAACCGTATAAATGTAATTGCTGTGCACATTTAGGGAACATGCCATTTCTCCTTTCTATTCCCTAACATAAAGAGAAACATCCAAATGACAATATTAGCTCATTTTCCCCATATCCACTCTGTAAAGTTATTCTGAGCAATCTGAAAAATACAAATGGTGTAGGACAGAAAAACAGTCCTCAGGCTGGATAATATCCATTTGAGTGTTGTCAGAGCCAGCAGAGTAGAAAAAAACAACCAAAGGCCCCCTCCAAAAGAGAGAAGAAAAAGAAATAAATACGTAGAGAGGAACAATGAGGGGAAATAAGGGCTAGAAATACTTGCTGTGCTCTGGTTTTGAACATGGAGATCAATCCTACCTGCCCTCCCTCCAAACAAGGATTGGCATGACATCCCTTAGGCTAGTTTGGGGAATCTGACCAACCTACAGGCTCCCACAGCACGGCACATCCAGCTCGCAGGCCAGCACAGGGAGATTGCAGGGACAGCCTGGCGAGCTGGGAGGGAGAAAGGCAAAAACATCAAAATGTCAACTAATTTACAACTCATTTGCTACTTACTAAGCTTGTCCTTTATACACTGGTTTTTGTTTTTTTTCTTTTTGACTAAAATACCACCTTCATCTGAGGACACCCACAAAAAGCATGGATACTTGTTTCAGCTTCCAGAACATGGCCTCAAGAGCAAGACCCCAGGGTCTGATGTGCACATCAATTAGTGTATGGCTGTGCAGCCTTCTCTGATTTCCTGCATCCCTGCCATAGCTAGATTGCTCATTTATAGAGACTAATTTGCTATTAGCTAAGTTCCTATAAAGCAGGCAGATCCAGACAAAATTTTCCTTTTTTTCTTTTTTTTTTTGTTTTGCTCAATACAAAGCAGTTGTTACTGGGTTTGCCCCATGGATGTTTTCATCCATTCCAGTTCAAACAGCTGAATCCCTGCTGAACACTCTTTGTGTTTCTGTGTGCATTTGCTGCCTTTTCAGACCAGAACATCTGTGCAAGATACTTCCCTGCACCATCCACATTGTGGATTGCATGCTTCAGAAGGGACTGAAAACCAAAATCCTCATCAGGAGGTAACTCTGCCTCTCAAACAGTAACACGTGCCTCATGGAGTACCAGTGGATTGCAATATGTCCAATGGCTCCATGCACTTAACTAACATGCAATTGCAAATTGCAGAAAACCATTATTATTTTTGAAATGGAAATAAGCTCTCCTTGTTTTGTGACCACAACTTCTTCCTGCAAAGTAACTTGGTCAGATTTCCAAGATTTTTGAGTCTGAAAATTAACACCGGATGCTATGCACAAGTGTAATAAGAGTTTGGATGCCACCCCCCAAATGAAAAGGACACTCAAGGCCAAATTGTCTTCAGTGCTTTAAAAATCCCACTCTGTAACTTCTTGCATATATGAATGTTTCATCTTTGTAAAAGGCTTTTGGCCCTTCCTTATAGCCTCTACAGGTGAACGCTCTTCCACAAAAATCTCTTGAAAAATGCATAGAGGATTTCCAAATAAAATCCTTATTACTTTATCTAGTGCAGTGTGTCCCTGCCCGTGGCAGGAGGTTTTGAACTAGATAATCTTTAAGGTCTCTTCCAACCCAAATCATTCCATGACATATTGTATGATTTTGGAACCTTACAAAGAAGATACCTGAGCTACCTTTTTCAGTCTTCTAAATTCGCCTCAAATGGTTAATGTCACATAAATACATACCAAAAAACCTCCCAAGAAGTCCAAAGATGTTGTCATAAAAGTGCCTTGACTGAGACCTACACATAAGAACACCATTCAAGTTTAGCCAATAACAGATGAAAAATCTGTTGTAATTGGCACCATATTTATTAGTTAATAGGGGAGAAAAAAGACAATTCTTCATTTGGTTCTGCCAGTGACAGAACTGATCTCTGATGGGCAGAACTTTATAGCTTTCACTCTCAATTAACAGGAGAAAATATAATTCTGGAAAACCTACTGAGCATAGGGAGGTTACACAGATGCAAATGATGCCCACTACCTATCAAGATGCAAATGAAAACTAATGCTGGGTTGCAAATGTTGACAATTTGGATAATCCATCAAATACATGAAAGAATTTGTACTTATATTTGAACATATGAGCTTGCACTTTTCAAAGGGAGTAAGGGTTTGCAAGGGGTGCAAAGGGGTTGCAGATCACAGCTGGCATTAAAAAAATTCACAAGGTAGGTGAGCAAAAAGGAGCCAAGCTGTGAAGAAATTTAAAAGGATCATACATTTTCCTTTGTTGCAAAAGGGGAAACAGCACCGAAGAGACTGAAAGAAAGTGAAATGAGTCCTCCACTCCATTGTGCCAGAGCCTATTTTCCAACAGGCACAGAGGAAGCCTAGCTTAAACTACAAAACCTTCTCTTCTCTTAAAGTAGGCAAAATTAATCATGCCACATGTTTTTTAATAATTTTGTATTTAGCATTTTAGAGATAGCAAAACTACAGTGAGCTCAAGGAGAGCTTATGGGCAGTGCTGTAAAAATGAACCTGTTACTGGCACGTCCTGTGTCAGGGACTTATACTTGCATGCTGCTCTAAAATGTATTGCAGAGGCAATAGATACATCACACTTGGACTGCACAACATAGCAATGGTTCAGCAGGAGCACAAGTACTGACACAAGTGCCATATCGGGATCCATTTTGAAAAATGTTAGAAATTGAAAAGTATCCGTAATCTTCCTCTCTGTCAGGTTATCTGAGTCCCCTGTCTTCAATATGCTGTGGGCTGCTGTGAAATGCTTCCAGGCAGAACTGCTCACGGGGCTGAGAAAGAAGCTAGAGACAGCTTCTAAACAGTTGCCAAGCCCTTGCCAAGGGAATTTATTTCCTGATCACAAAAATTTTCCAATGTCGTTTTCTGTAGTGCTCCATTTTTATCAGGTCATTACAACTGCAGATAAAAAAAACAGGTTGGGAAAATATCAGAGTCAGACTTTTATGTAGATTTGTAATGATTCTCAATGCAGATCAAAAAAAATTTAATTTCAATACTACTTAATCTTTGCATTTCTATTTATATTGATTTTACCAGTATTTTTCCTCACATTAAGTGCCTTACAAAGTTAGCAAGATTATTATCATTTTTTTTTTAATTTATAACATAGGAGACTTGCACAGATGCAGAAATCCCTCTAGTATGGAGTGATATATATCATTGCTCCATGCACTCTGCTTATAGGAAATAAATGAAAACTTGCTTCCATTAATATCTCTTACCTTCTCCACTCACCTGCCTGATCCTTACTGAAATACATCAAAAATGTACCAGAAAACTTTCCTGAAACTAGAGGCAATTTGAAAGGATGGGAGTTTACCCTGACAGGGTCAAAGAGCTTCTAATTATACAGTTATTTACTGTCCCTTATCTAATTCTATACAATAGAATGGAATTCTGTAGCTTTCAAGCTGACCAATAGTTGTCAGTAAAGAAAATATCAGCAGCTTAATGTTTGTGTGAACATAGTAGGTATGAGAGAGCATAGAAACAAATGTGGGACAGTCTTTTCTGGGCATTGAGGCCACTGCAAATACATTGTTGAAGCAGAAGCAGCACATAAGGAGGAACAATGTCCAAGTCGCTGCACAAGAGCAGCTTGACACACAGAGATCTCAATGGAACCACGGGAAGAAGAGCTCCCCTGCTGAACTGAACACAGCTCACAGCTAAATAATAAATCAGAGCATGTAGTCAAGCATTCTGCAAAAGCACATCTTGTTCCCACATCTCTGCCCCCTTTCTGTCCTTCCTGGAAATTCCAATCCATGGCCAGTAGCTGACGCAGATGTAGTTAAGCTGAGACCACAGTGAGGATGTTTTAACAGAAGTATTTCAATTAAACAGCATAACCAAGACTTTTACCAGTAATTCATGAAACTATGCAGAGTGCTACTAAACATTGACACCAAAAAAAAAAAAAATCTCCACCAACCAGGAAAAAACAAGCACAGTATTGTCTTGTGATGGATCTAAGAGAAGCACATAATTAATGACCCGTTTTATAGCAATTTTTTCAAGCCTCCAAAGCTCAAATCTGCTCTAAAGAATATGAATGTGTCACAGCACCAATCCTGGTAGAGTTCAAGAAGCATTTAAATACTCTAAGGCACATGGTGTGACTCTTGGGGAGTAGTCCTGTGCAGGGCTGGGAGCTGGACTCTGTGATCCTCATTGGTCCCTTCCATCTCAGCTGATTCTGTGACATATATATATAAATATAAAAATTCTGAACCACTTGTTCAGTTTCAGTGCAGAAAAGCTGACAAGATTGTTCCATTCCATATAAACCCCTTTGATTTCACTTTAGAAAGCCTGACTGCAGCAAGGACATACATCACACCCACACTCTTCCCTTATCCTGAGAGCGAAATTTTACACTCATAGGGAAGGCAATTCTAAATAGGACTAATATTTAGATACAAAACATCCTCACCTGATTTCAAGATCACCAGGCTGAAAAATACCAAACCCTAAACACTAAGATCAAAGGGGTCTCCTACATGAAGTGATTTTGTAGAAGCTTAAAGTAAATTTCATAACAGTAGGTAAAAAAGGTGAATATGCATAAACTAATCCCAAGCAGGAAATACTCAAACTGTTTGCAGACATGCATGTTCAGAAATATTGTACCCATTTACAGAAGATATCAGTGAGAAACTAATAGAAGCTCAAAGTCTAGATAGAATAAACCACAGATGGACTGAATAAACAGACAATGGACTGCTTCTTTGCACCGCATGAATATAATTGTATTTCGTGCTTCCATTACACTTATTATTATATTCACCATTAGAACTATTTTTTTTTTCAATTCCAAGTCATACCGTAAACCTGGATTAAAGGAAAAAAGAAATCATTAATTTTACATGCTTAACACAGTCCTTACTTTATTCAGAAGAAAATCAGGAACACAGCCTGCAGCCATAAGCTTTGCCTACAATACAGCAATAATTACCTATGCAAATATGTATCTTATGTGAATCTATTGCAAGTAGAGAAAGCTCTTTTTTGAAATATTAGAACAGTAAAACAACAGTTTAAGTAAAATGTGCTTCATTAAAAGGTTAAAAGCGCAAAATCAAAAAGCTAAATGACCTTGTAGCACCTATGCAACATTTTCCCAGCTACATGGTTAGAGTTATGCTACACCACAGTTTGTACTTGACACCATTAATTTTTTCCTCATTTTCATCCTCTCTAGTCACCTCTTTACTATATTCTTAGCAGATGAAAAGGCTGGCTGTAGCAAGTGCTGGCTTTAGAAAGCCTAAAAATAAGATGCATTTTGAAAATGCAGAGTTGAGGTTGTAATATACAGAGTACAGGGAAAATATGAAGAAAAACCAGAAGACACAAAAAATAATAACTGAGGGTAAAATGACACAATCTGGATTTCTACCGTGAGAGAAAAAAAAAAAAAAAACCCAATAAATTCTGAATGAGAACTCTTTCAGATTATAACTTTAAAATTGTTTATTTTACTTTCGTTATATACACCTATTTTTACCTAATATTACATTACATTTGGATATGATGCCACCTTTTTACACAGAACTGATGCCCATTTAAGGTGTCATGAGATGAAATACTGTCCCTAGAACTGCAAAATGCCATGCTCTAGTCCTTCGACTTCCATTGTCCTCCACTGCTTATGAAAGGAATACCATTAAGATGCATGCAGGCTTAGGGGAGGGATGAAGGATAACTGAGGGGCCAGAAGGGAAGGACAGCTCTGTTGACCCAGTGGGAAATCTGGCATGTCATCAATGCTGTGGAAGAGAAGAGGGATTGGAAATGCTGAGGAAATGCCTGGTGGGACCACATGGTTTACACACGTCAGTATATTCTATGTTGCTAAAGGCTGATTCTATTTGAAATTGACCTGAAAACACTCACCCCTAGGATTTCAACTCAATCTGCTTTTATCACCTTGGGAGCAGGTAAACATGCTCCTCTAGCATTTTCTGTTCATTCACATTAATTTTTTTTAAGACCTGTTAAAACATAAATACATCCTGACAACTCCAGAGTACATGCAAACCTTTACAATAAAGAAAAAAAAAGGGGGGAAGGGGGAGGGAAATGGCACAAGAAGCAGCAAGGGAGATTGCTCACTGCCTGCCCAGCAACGAGCGCGTTACCGCCGCCCACTCCCGCACCATCCGCCCAAACACATCCAGCAAAAACAAAATCACTGCTCGCTGCTCTGACTCAGGGAAGGCACTCGGGGAATAGCCTCTGAATTTAGCAGCAGAGCCTGTCTGGTTAGTGCTTTCCAGGGGACTGAGCAGCAGTGAGTCACTGCTGCTGTAACACAAACCAACTTGGAGAAGGCATAACGAGCCAAGGAGCAGGAACGCGGCCATTGCCAGCGTGCAAGCAGCAACCGAAGCTGAAGGATTATGTAAGGGCTTTCTGCACAAGAGGGCAAGACCTAAAGGATCTTCGTGACCTTTTCAGTTTTGGCAAGGATGCCCTG
Source organism: Setophaga petechia (assembly GCA_024362935.1). Lineage (NCBI taxonomy): Eukaryota > Metazoa > Chordata > Aves > Passeriformes > Parulidae > Setophaga > Setophaga petechia. The sequence goes on from JANCRA010000012.1 coordinate 12,685,568, forward strand.
CTACCTTCTTGGCAGGGAAAAAATCCCCTTCACAACCAAGTGCAACCTGCTGACTTCTGCAACAGGTTGTGCCATAAAAATAAAGAAATACCCTTGAAACACAGCCACTGATCAATTTCAGTTTTGTTAACTGAATGTTAAGAAAGATATACATTTTTTCCTTAGAAATGTCAGAGTTGGATATAATTAAGACATTAATGTAAAAATCTAGAGGCGAACACCACTGTCATCCTAACTGGACCTTCCAAACTCCAGGACTGAACCCAGATGCCCTCACTCTTCTTCACACTGCTCTTGTGAGCCCACAACTGCACAGAAACATCTTCCCTGTACTAATTCAAGAGGATGCAAACCAAGAACTTCCTATCTTTGGTCTGAAGATATTCAGGAATTTCAGAATTCAAGGAATGAGGAGTGGGCATTCTGAACCCAGACTCAAGGAAAAGTACAAATTGCTCTTTTTTGTTCTGATATTTGAAGGGGAAAAAATCTAATTACTTCATCACTTATTTTAACACCAAATGAAAAGGAGCAATACATGAACAAGTAGACTTTTCCATAATTATACCTGTCATATTTTCATAGAACAAAATTTATTGCCTAGGGGCAGTTTTAATTACAATCAAGTGGAGGGTGATTGAAGTTTTAATAAGAAAAAGTGAATTGCAAATAAATTAAATCTCCAAACAATTTTATAAAAAAGGAGTATTTGTTTCAGGGAAAATTGAACCTAAAGATTGGAAGAACTTCTCTTGTTATTAGGAAAGGCAGGCTTGAAATAGGTTAATGATGTCACTCTTAACTAAACATAGGCAAGGCGATAAAACCTCTGACAATGTATTTCTTTCGGTTTGGAAAGAAATGGACTCCAGAAAGATGAAAAATACAAGGGGCAAACAAACCAACCAAAACACCCAAAACCCTACTAGAAATTTAAACTGCTTTTTTATGCAAGACACAGACCATAAAAGAGCTATTAAACAAAATTACAAAAGTTTGTATTTTCTCTTAATTAAACTACGTACCACCACACTTTTTTTTGTTATATTCTATAATCACCTAACGGCAGTGGCTTTTAAATTATTTGTTTGTGAGACTAGTTTCAAATCAGTATTGATTTTTAAGCAATTAATTAATATTAAATAAAAGTTAATTTCTTTGACAGTCACAATCTAATGCAAACCTTTGGAACATACTTGGGTATTTATTCCCCCCCTCTTGAGAACTTGTGCTCTACACCTTCTACTGACAGGGGTTTTGTTTGACAAAGATCACATCCATCAGCTTCAAGTAAGAAATTGGCTGGCTTTGTGTTTGCAGAATATTAGCAGAATTTTTAAAATACAGTGTGAAAGATATAAATGAAATAATTTATAAAGGGAAAGAATAAAATAATATTTATTTTAAAAAATAGAAATTAAGACACCAGAACAAGACGATGGAGAAGGCAGCCTAAAAACCCCCCAAATATTACTTAGAGAAAACCTAACATCAAAGGTTGAAAGAAGCTGAACAGAGGTTAACTATATGCCTGACTTTTGGGCATTAGCAGAAGGGCAAGAGCAGTTCCTCGTGCTCCAAATACCCATCAGCAGTGCCCAGCACTGAGGTGCTCTGTCTCACACCCCTCCTGACCCACTGCCACGCTTCTTTGAAGCATCCTGCAATATAAAGAAGATGGTGATGATGTTTGAAACAATACAAGACAAATGGGAAAATATTTTACTCTCATAACTGAGGGCTGTAAAAACTAAGATCCAAGCCCTTCTGTGCCACCCTGCCTCCTTGTTCTGTGAATCCTCCATTCCACACACTGGCTCAGCACTGGGAGGATGAAGGAATAACCAAAGACAAGCAGGGCATTTTCATTCCATCTAGCTTGTAATTAAGTCATCAGAGAAGTCTTTTAGGAAGACAAACATAAACTTTCTTAGACTGAAGATAAATTTCATCTCAGATCCCTGATTCCTTAAACAGCCATTTCAGTTATAGAATCCTCTTTCAAACATATAAAAAAGAAAAACTACCAAAAAAACCCTCTGACCAAAACAACAACCAAAGAAAAAATAAAAAAAAGCAAAACACACACACACGATCTCTGCAGCTACTAACCCTAAGTAGAAAATTTCAGTTTCTGATCCTAAGGAAATTGAAGTGTCATCTTGCAACACTGCCCCAAATGCAATGCACCAGACAGAGGATTTCAGTTTCATCCATGTAAGACATCTTGTGCTTAGCACATATATATCCGTCCTTCAGCTGTGCTCCTCATATGTCCAAGTGCCAAAGGTGGAATGTGGACCTAAGTGACTCCAACAAGGACAGTCAGCTGGGCTAAAATCAAGCATTCATGGGAGACTTCTCAGGTTTTGGAGTTCATCCAAAGAGTCTCCTCTCCCACTGTGCTGTAGGAACAGATAAGAGTGAACACATTTATAGAGAGTCCACTGAGGATCCCATCCACCTCCGTGCAAATTCATAAATCATATCTCAATATATGATAAATCTGATCCCTTTAGGAATCTAGTTGAAGAGCGTCCATTTGTATCTGTTAAGGGGGTGAAAAATATTCCTGAGTAGTCCTTGTACTTTGAAGAAACCTTCATCATATCTTCATCACACTGACACATGATAAAATGTGTCATCACCTTGTTTCTTGAAGCTTCCCCATCAAAGGGAATCTTTTAATCCAACAAAAGGATGAACATAAAACACATATGGAATAGCTCAGCTTTTACTGATTAATAAAGCTTTTTGAAGTTGAACATTTGTTTATCAGCAAATTCACAGTTGGATCACAGAAAATTAGACTTTGAAAAAATAGCAAAAAACAGTTTATGCTTTCCCTCAGCATATTCTGTTTTCCAAGTTTCGCCACAGAGACTTCTGGTACAAAGAACTTGCTGAGTTCCTGTGGAATTTTGCCTTTTGTACTAACAACTACATCAAAAGTCAGTGTTGCAAAGAAAGCTCACAGGAGCTCTCTTAAGGAAAGTTTTAACATGGAAATTTCACTACAAAGCCCAAAAGGTGCAACAGAGGTGATGGGTGGACACCTTAAACTGATAAGGAAGAAGAACATGAAAGAAAGATGCCAGGTGAACACACTCCATGAAACAGCTTCATAGTTTCATGAAGTTCAGTATTTCCTCTTAACTAACTGCAGCAAGCTGTGCCCAAGGATTGGAAACAGCTGATCTGATCCCTTTAGAGCTCACTAAGAAGAGCCCCAGATGTACCTGCACTCTTTCCTGAGGGGTCTAATTAACCACGCTCCCGAAATACTGGCACAAAGTGTGATACCAAAATGCTTGAAGAAAAACTCAAATATTCCAGGAAATGTGTTACACTACTGAGCACACTGTTATCCAGACCTAACAGTGCATTTAAGGATACTGCAGCTATAGAATAAGCATTATGGCCATGCTGTAGATAGGTACCATCACACTCAGAAAACACTAGATTTTCAGAAAGAAAAAAAAATTAGGAAGACTGTTTGAAAGAACATATTGTTTAACTACTCATTCTTGAATGGCAATTCATTAATAATATGACCAGAAACCAACCCAAAAGTGGGAATTTATCTTTTGCTTGTGCAAAGGACAGATTCTGATGCTCATTATGCAATTCAATAGTTCTTTTATTGTAGCAAGAGTTCTACTGAAGTTGAAAGTCTGATGCTTTTACATACTTCATCAGTCAAAACCTGTATTTCTAAATTCAGTCTTACTCTGGTGCCACAGTAACAATTATTGCACTCAGCTCAATCTCAGTAACAATTTGACCAAGAAAAGGTGGGAAAAAACATTTGAGCATTTTATCATGACATGTACATAAACAAGTAGGAAGGGATCCATTTTAAATAGAAGCTTTAGTTTTGCATTTGTGCTTTAATTCTGCTCTCTGAAGTAAAAATTGAACTGAATTACAATTCAAATGTTTTGACAACTAACTAAAACTCTCTAACTCAGGAACGTACAGATTTTGTAGCATATTTAAAAAACACTGACTCAGACATGGGTACCCTGGTACCACTTAAGTTGAATGGGGTGAACAATTCAGCACAAATTAATGCGATGTTACAGCAACACAATCTAATCTGAACTTTTAATATGGAGAATGTGGAAAGACAAGAAAAAGGTACAAAAAGTTCCACTGAGACAAATACTGGAATCATGAATACAGTCAGGTATCAATGCCCTTAAAACAGAGATTCTGAAAGAGAACAGAAGTTAGAGTCACTGATTTAATCCAGCTGTAGGATTAAAAGGCAGAATGCAGGCTTGGGGTTGTGTACAACACCCAACTATTGTACCACAGTTTGTGTATAATGTGTGCGTGCAAGTTTCCACCTCTGAAAACAACACTTGCACTTCATTCTTCTCCATAACGTTTAACAGAGCTTTCAGTCAGTAAGCGGAATTTTCACTTCACAGAGGATTTAAAACTTTTAAAATTTATTTTATTGTGATTGAAAACGTAAATGTAGTGACTGAAGGAAAAAAAGGAGTCTTGAGAGGATTGGTTAGACAGCATAAGGGTATGGAATCCAACACTTGCAAATTAAACTACCTCTATGCAATATTATATTTTTTAAAATGCGGTTTACTGTGGAAAATCATTGCTCTGTAAAATTTTCAACTAACCACAGAGAAAAAATATCAGTGTGCTTTTTGGGCATGATCTGAATGGATGGCATCAGAGCAAGAAATAAGGAAGAAAACACATCTCTTTGCCTATCAGCCAGAAGGTCATAGAAGGAAAACAAAAATAACTTCAGGAGAAGAAGCTGCCTGAGGGTAAGAAGGTTAGCAAAGCCCTGGAGACAAAAACTGAAGTAATACAAGAAAATTAATGTTTGGGTTACATTGGTTTATTTTCAATATTGAGCCTCCAAAGCTGAAAAAGAAACTTTAAAACCAAAAGAAACCAAGACTTGTTTGAGCAGTATTTCACCTTTCACAAACTCCCAGCTTAGGGTGATGCTGGCATTAATGAGGCAATGCACCTGCAGAACATCTTTCACAGATGAAATTTCAGTATCCATAAACCTAGAAAAAGAAACCTGCTTGTAAAAACGTATGAAGAATCTCTCACAAGGAGTAAAAAAAAAATTCTGCAACAAAACTTCTGCAAAATTAACCACGGCCCTTTAGTTTGTAAGTGAATTTGTGCAAGAGAATACATAAAGGGATCTAAATGGGAAAGATCTGCTAAACCTGTCAGTGCCCCATATTTTTCTCCATATGAAATGTGAATGCCACAAAACTATGCTAACAGTGACAGTTTACTGTGTAAGGAGCAAAAAAGTCACATTGTGAAGCTGGTCGTCAAATAATATTATTTGCCACAAGCACTTTTTAGCTTTCTTTGTCTCAGTTACAGTTAAAGCTCCAAATGCAATGCACTGTGCTGCAGGATGGAAATTCAGCAGGTGTCTCTCTAAGCTTGCAGACTTGATGCCATTGCAGCACTATGTAGAGTTCAGGGCCACAGAAATCAAAATTATGACTGTGGCTATCTATGAGGGCATGGGAAGGTGAGAGGATGACCACCCTCTTTGTCTGTCAACAAGAACACAAGATTTGCAGAAGGCAGATCAAGTCAACTGTGAAAAGAAAAGCATGTAAACAGGCAATATTTATAAGAATTTTCACTGCAAGCCCTCTGATTTATTTTTCCAGACTTTTATGATGCCTTGCAAGGTATGTGAGTTATGTGAATCTATCCTCTGAGGCATAATATTGCATCCACACAACCTGGATTTCGGTTTAAAAATAAGACTCAAGGCAAGACAAGCAAAAACAAATTCAAACATCTGACATGTGGACAAGTTGACAAATGTTTGACTTCACAAGTGTTGCGTCTCACTAGCTGTCATTCCAAACCACATTTGCTTCAGCAACTACAGCTGACTTTCAAAGCAGACTACATTTACATCTGGAGATTTAAACAATGTTCATGCAGGCTAATAGATTCAGTACTGGAGTCTGAAAGAGAATATGTAAAAGTTTATCTGCTAGTGTGCAGAACGTCAATATGTAAAAATTTTTCTGCTAGTGTGCAGAAGGTCAATCACTTGTTCCTAAAATTTGAAAAGTTTAATAGTAAAGAAATGGTTATAAAAATAATAATACAATTAGAGTAATAATAATTTGGACAATTTGAATTAGGACAATAGGAGACAATAGAAACAATGAGTTACGGATGGTCCGGGTACATTTCTCTGGGCAGCAGGAGCCCGAAAAAGGACACCTGTTAACAAAGGACACCCCTTAACCCTTAAAAACAATCACCTGCTGCATATTCATACATCTCATGCATGATGCATAAGCTCCATTCAAATACAGGTTTCTGTCTGGTCAGTGTCAACTTCTTCCTCTGAATCCTAACACGCCTTCAAGGCGGGAAGAAGTTCGTTTCTTCTGATAAGAGGGCAATAAATTCTTTTTCTCTGAAAGATTTAGGTGTCCTGTGGCTGCTATTTCACTGCAAGTCCTTTCTTTGAAAACAGTATCCTACACAGCACAGTTCCTATTTTAACATTTTTTTTATAACCCAAAACTACATTTAACACACTACTTCAGAAAATTAATACAGCATTACTTTCTAACATAACGCACAAAATATTCATTTTAATATTTGTGAAAAGGCAATCATAAAATATGCATTTTTCACACTAATGCTCCAACAAGGAGATGACAATGTCTATTTTAAATACTCACAGGAAACACCCAGAAATAAAATTTAAAAATTTTCTGCCTCAGTGAGCTACTTAGTATGTAGACAGTTGATGGAAATATAAAAAGTAAACATGTGAATAGACCTGAAGTCCTAGCACTGTAAAATTCTACCAAACATAAAACAGAAAAAAGTTAAAGAACCAAGACATATTGTCATGTAAAAACATATGGCATGTATGCATGTTACTACAGTCCTTAGAATGAGGAAAGCTTATTTTAGTTGTGTTTTTCCAAAGTTCAAGCATTTTTCTGGGAGGATCACTGCAACTAAAGCCATTTGCTTTATGATGCTGGTACACATTTTGTCTAATTTTTTCCTATAGCTAAAGAGCGGCGCCCAGTTTGAAATTAAAAGGTAATAAAATATTTTTAAATACAAAAAAAAAAAACCAGGCAGTGCCAAAAATTTTGAAGGGGAAAATTAAAATGTTAGAATGAAAAATAATCTAAAACCTCTGCACATGACAAAAAACATGCATAGACAAAGTTGTTAATTTTTTGAACTGATAATTTACTCCGGTTAATTTGTTCTTTTGCATCTTTGCACACTTTCTCTTCTGAGAAATCATACCTGAAATTATTGTGGCAAATCCAGCACACATAGTACACTGCCAGCTTCCTTATGATGCTCAGCATTTCATAGAGCTAGCAAAAAAATACTAACAAAATGCGGAAATCATTTTTGCTGAGAGACTAAGCACAGTTAAAGATATTTTCCTTCTCTGAATTTCTCAAAATTCAGCCCTTTGCAATAAAATTGTCTAACGTTGCCTGTAACTGACAAAGTCAAAGGAAGAGAAACACCCGAAGATTAAAAATTGAATAGTAGCATATCTGCCAAGACAAAGGTGATACTTCTTTTTGTACTGATACCAGTTTTCAAATCAATTCTCAACAAGGCTTACATTCTGAAAATCATCCAGGAAAGAGAGGAAGGCAAAGACATTTTATCTTGATTAACCTCTGATACGATCAGAACTCAAGGGTAAAACTCTCTGTGGAGCCTATGGGATATCACACACGTGTAAAAGCCAACAGGAAACATCAGAAACCTCCATCAGCTCAAGACCTAGTCCATCAGTGATTCCTCATGACAAAATCACAGTATTTACTGTGTCACTGTTTGCAAAGCAAGGAGGGAAGTCAGAAGCCCAGATTGCCACCATCTTAAGGAAAATCCAAACTACACCACTGAGAATGACCTTATTTTCAGGCAAGGACTTCAGCCCTCACAGGCTGAGAATAAAAGTTAATGGTTTTACCATTTGGAATTTACTTCCCTTGGAAGTATACCAAGGGATACTGGAATTTAGTTAGGAAGCAATTTCAACACACCTGTTAAAGTGTGAGCATATCCAGTATCTGTACTCACAGATATTTTCAGTTTAGAGATCTGGTCCAAGGCATCACAGAGTGATCAACTCTAAACTTTAGATTAGCATGCAGGAGTGGTGGACTCAGCTGTGAGATGTGACTATTTAGGCCTCTTGGAATCCTTAGTGGAGCTCAGGAGACCGAGTTGTCACAGAGCCCAAAAGCAAGAGATGATGTCCAGTCAAAGTTCTGCTAAAAGACTGGAGAACTCAAATTTATCTACAGAGTATTTTTAAAGAATGGAAAGCTATCTTGTTACTACAGGCAATTTAAGATTAGCAGACCAGAAGGTGAGTGTCCCAGAGTGGTTTGGAGAACGTTATGTTGGTTTTAGATATCAAAACAAAACTCAAGCTAGAGTGAGGATACCTTTCAAGAAACAGTAGCATCAAGCACGGCTACAAAATTTATTTTGCTTTTATAGGCCTTTGAGGATACACAAAAATTCCCAACCCTATTTAAAGTGCACAGGATCTCTGCCTAGGAACCTCAAAATATGCTGTAACACATTTAAGCTTCCCAGTTTTATTGTGAGACAGTGAAGCCTTATTTCAGGAAGGCAGGGAAATACTGAGAGATTTGGACACACTTGCACAGCTGTGTTGAAATTGCATCTAAACCAGCAGATAAACATTCTGAGCTCCTCATTCAGAGACACAGTTGTGCACCTTGGACATTTCCCAACAGCACGTAGAGGGAACCTGTCTCCTAGCACACAATCTGTGCCTCAGTTTCCATGGAAACCCAGCTTCCTCAGTTTTCTTAAGAAATCAAGGCAAGGAGGCTGAAGTGAAGATATTATGCCTCTGGTTGAGATGTCTGAAGAAATCTAGGCAATAAGGTGCAAATGTGCATGTAACTTATCTTTATCTGCACACAGCTCAGGAAGCCAAGAGTACTGACTGCGGCCTTCCCTGGAGCCACCTTAACATGGGTTAGTTAAAAGCAGACACAAATGACCCCAAAGCAACACAAATACATCACAGGCAGGAATTTGGCAGGGAAAATATGACTGTCTCTCATTCTCCAGTGAAATGCATTTTAGTGGAGCTTAAGTGTTTGCTTTACACTAATGGTTATGCTGTTGCCTTACAGTGTGGGCAGTAATGGAAGAAAAATGCACTAATAAATGCACTGTGAGTGTACGACATAGGGTTGAAAATAATATCCTGACATTGAATCTTTCCAGAAAGTATTTTATTGTGCAAAAGACATGCAGGGGAACATGCATAAATTCCACTTTTGGATAAAATTATAATTAATATTAATTTCAAACTACTGCACAAACAGTAAAACATTAAATTATTTTCGAATGCAGAAAGGGATATTGGATAAGCAAGAAATAGGATGTTTTGGTCCTTTTCCGTAAAACTTCCACAGTCTGGGCTTGAAAATACTCTTACTGGGTATCAGTTATTCTTAATTTTCTTTCTTTAAGGAGAAGTGGTAAAACTGCAGATTTGCCTACTGTAGAAAATTCAGGATGCTTCCCAAAATGTACTGATCAATGGGCAGAGGAAGGCCAAGGGCTGCACAGCTGCCAGCTTCATACTGCACAGGAGTGAAGCTGCTGCTTAAATTGGTCTGCAGCACTGGACCAAATATTACTTTTTATAGATTGAATACATTATATAAACAAAATTTGTTTATATAACATTGAATACGTTATATAAACAAAATTTTAAAGCATACATAATTCCCCTCATGATGCACTGCATAAGCTATAAACAAAACCTGAGAAGTATTTAAAATATACCTTTCTAATTTTAAAGTATGACCAAAAAAAGAACTAGGATCTTTGTAAAACTTAAGATTAATACAGTACTTTACACTAGTAATTAAAAAAGTATTAGCAATACATCTTTTATATTAATAAATTTTAAAGGGTTTAATTTTGTGTAGTCAATGAGGAAATACCTGTAACTCTTCAAACCACGTTTTATAAATATAGTACAATGTCAGGTACTCTATTTAGTATTTCTAATGATACTCATCAAATAAATATAAGTGTCTTCCAAATTTTCCATTGGAATGAAAAGATTCTGATCTATTAGCACGTTCTACATAGCTCCAGAAATCTAATGAGCTCATGAATGAGGTAGGAATGCTAAAACTGAAGCAAAGTCCAACAAAAACGAACAATTTGGGTGTCAGACAGCCCAGTGGGCTAGGTATAATATTTGTTGGTATCCCTGGAAAGGCTTTGTGAGTTTTGCCAATAGTTATTGCAGGGTACATTTTCAGTGAAACCTCCACCCATCTGCCAGTACACACCTGAGGATGCAGGCTGCAATGTAGCACAGCTAATCAGTGCCCACCATTTACTGAGGTACACTGAGACAGAATATTAACTTCTCCATAGCATCATAAAATTGTAGAAATATGGAATACCTTGAATTTGAAGGCGTTGTTATTATATTACAAACATTCCATATCGCTAGAGTTTCCTACCTCCTTGATGTTTCTCATAGGCAGCTCCTCCAGCACTGACTCTTCCTTGTCCTCACAGCAGCCAACTGACTCCAGTTCCCTCAACCAACCAGCCCACTCTTTTATAACACTCTTCTTATTGGCTACAGCTGTGGCCTGTTAAAGTCAGGCCTGTTCCCAATCTCTAATAATTGGCTCAGCTGCAACTCCTTAAGGGGTAAAATTACTTTCTATTCTGCCTTTACTTTCTTATATTGTATCCCCCTACATGAAGGGACCCAGAGGAATCATCAAGCCCTACTCCTCGTTCCTTGCAGGGCCACTTGCATATGGGAATCCTTATATTGAAATAGGGGTGTTCAGTAGGGTTAGGCCCAGACAAATAAACAATAATTAACAGCAGAAAGCTATAAAAGATATGTTCACTATTTCAGCAACAGGCTCCACTGCAAGACACTTCACTAGGAGGCTGTTGCCTGTCTCCTTCCTTACTACTCATACTACTCTCTTTGTCCACTGCACTCTGCTAGAAACTATACCATCTTCTTTTCCTTCTAACTTTTTCTTCTATGCATTACATTTCCTAGTAAGAGTACCCTAGGAAAGCTCTGTGAGTTCACAAGAGGGCTTCCCCCTTTCTCCTTCCTCAGCCAGGTACCTATTTCAACCACCAGTTTTAAGCTTCTGTCAAACAGAAACTCAGACCCATTTACCCGGTAATATTTTCTCTCATTACAAGAGATTTTTCTAGTCCATAGTTACATGAAAACACAAATAATTCAGAATGCAAGAGATATTTTTCATTTAAAGGTGATCTTATGGCTCAGGGGAAGGCAATTTGTTATTAAAAAAGTCATCACTAAAATTTGTTTATTATAACCTTGCCCAAAGGTTGTTTGTGTCTCATGCTTAGAGGAAACCATGACATCCCTGAGGTATGATAGTCTCTGAACAATAACACTGTTGATGTAATTCACTGGCACCTTCCTCATGGCATCACTGGAGGATGCCTGATGCCCTTGTATCATACACTTTTCAGGATTCAGGTCTTAATTAACACTTTGAATCATATTAGCCCCAATGGTAAAACCTCTGTCCAGTCATTCTAACAATTGCATTCAACTCCATTCCTGATTTCAGAGAACATGTGACCAATTAATGAAGTTTCAAGACTGAAACTTCAGGTAAATAATTCAGCCTCATTGCATAAAGTTTATAAACTGACAGCATAAAGGTAGTCCTTGTAAAAAGCAGAAAGATAAATATATATGGAAGGTGAAGAAATCGTCTTAGTAGAAATCAATAGATCAGGTGTAGGAGATAAGAAAATAATGTGTGTATAAAAATAAATCTGTGTATAAAAAAAAGTACAGGAAGGTTTAAAATCAGAAGTCATCAAAAGTTCTGGCATACATCTGGGATAGCTGCAAGTAGAAAAGTCAGTATAAATATCTGAGCTATTAGGAGGTACTGGACCAAAGGACCATCCTTCGTATAATTTAGTCTTCTTTTACTTCAGGAAACTGAATCATACTGCCCTTTGCAAAATGTGACCATGTGCTTGCCTAAAGTGAGGTAGCACCTTTCTTCCACATTGACAGAAAAAACTGTCCTGGAATATTTCTTTAAGTAAGCATGAGATACTTATTTAATTTTCTTAAAATTTTAAGATCAAACTACCACCGACCCATATAAAAACCCCTACATTAATCCTGAGTCTTGAGAAAATATAAGCTGTGACAACCTAAAAACATCAAACTTATATGGGTTGAAGGGAAAATGGTGTGGAAAATTTTGTATTCACAAAGGTCTGCAAATGACTTACAGTGTTTTGTAACAGTAATACAAGGTCCACAGAATGCCACCTAAACACATGTCCACTGAAGAAAAAGAGAAAAACAAGAAAAATGTCGGACCTATTTTCAAGTAATTTGAAGGAATGAGAGAAGCTCTGGCCCAGATAACACTGATGCACGTGGTGTATTAGGTAAAAAACCAAAGGGAGGACAATGGGTACCTCTTGTGGCATCTATGCACAGACCACAGACTGGGAAAAACTTCATTGCCTACAAGGAGAGTGCTCAGGGCAGCAGCAGCAGTTTCACTCACACTGATTCTTCAGCTGCATGAAACTGTACTGATAAAAGGACTCTTTCGGTGGGACTCTCCTCCCCCAGCTTCACACACTCACACTATAGACATTTAGATTTGAGGTTTCTCCAGCTGAGAAAGAGAGAAGTTCTTCTCAGCTATAGTTCATCCCATTTTAAAGTCTTACTCAGAAAATGTCAGGTCAGTCCTGACTGAGGAGTGTCTGTTTTATTCCATTGAACAAAAAAATGAACCTAGGACAACCAGCTGAGTAGACTCCACAATTAGGTGAATTAATCTCTTTTTCTCCTCTCTTTCACTTTAAATGATACATTCAAATTCACCTGCAAGCCTATTTGAATATGTAATTGCCCAAGGAAATACAGACTGCTTTTTCATCCTTTAAACTTATTTCTAATAGTTCCACTCTGAATTAAGTATGTTTATTAATTCATCCAGATCCCTCCCTGTGTTTGGTCAGTAGGAACCATACAAAGCAATTTCCCAGGTCTGGTGTCTTACAGCATACAAGAGAAAGGGACTGCTGGCAAAAGCATTTTAAAGAAACAGATATTTTTTATTTAAAGCATAAAGAATTGTGAGGTCACAATGAAGCATGGCCTTCACACAAAATATGACTGAAATACAGGTTAAATTAGTAAATTGGGAGGAAAAAAAAAAAGCCCTGTTTCTTGTTTCCCCAAGCTCATTCCTGACTATAAAATACAGTGATCTTCAAGTCATAAACATTCATGTGCGTCACCTAGAGGAATATTTTCCAATCTATTTATAACTTAATTTCGTACTTGGCCATGGTTCCTATCTGTCGGTCAATATTATAAACATCTGCCCTATGCCAACAAACGAGTTCATTTTTACCATGAAGTCAGGAGCCATCTTTCTACATGCCATGTCTTATTCACATCACACTGACACTGCCTCTAAGTGTACAGGCAGTAAAAATAACCATGAAAGGATGTTTCAATAGTAAATAAAGATTTTTTTTAAACTACTAAATAGAAAACTTGAACCATTAGTACTCACCACTAAGGCTTTAGACCTGTTACTTAGAAGTTTTTCAATGTCTCTGGCTGCAATTTCCACTAGCTGACGAGGGTTGTTTGCTTCTACAGTATACATTGCTGCATTCTTCAAATAAATCTGCAAAAGAAAAAAATGGAAATAAATCAAAATGACAGTGCATATTCAAAATAAGCCAAGTGACTTGACAGAAGAGGCATCAAGATGTCATCTGTTCTTACTGGACCTTCATAATGACTACTGCTAGAAAAATCCAATTGGGCCCTGTGAAAGCAGTACTTCACCTTTTTGTCTGAGAGGTAGAAGATGACACTAAAAATCTTTTAATAAATCTTCAAAATTGACCATTTTTGGTTACAAACTAACCAACTGCAAAACGCTCAAGGAATCTGATTCCCACGGCGTGCTAAGAGAGCAGTAAAATGGCGATCCTTTAAAATGACTGAATTTCAAAAAAAATAGTTATTGCTGAATTGAATTCTTCCTTGAAAGATGAAATACAAACATACCAATTGAATTCATTCATTTAAGTTATGCTTAATGAGTTTAGTCCCTTATCTATTTATTCATATGATAGTATTAGTATTCACACAGAAAGAGAAGGAGGAACAAGTAAGAGGAAAAGAGGGTAAAGCAAAAATACATAAGGAGAAATGGGAAAAAAAGATGAGGGGAAGAGGGGAAATACAGATGTGTTTCTCCTCAGTCATGAATAAAGGTTATCTCTGAGGAGCCATTAACTGTTTCCAAAGCAGAACATGCATATGAAGGAGATAATTTTGTTTGTTAATCAAAGACACTACAGTGAAAAGCATGTAACCTAACCATAAGAAGGAAGGGAGAAAAAAGATGCAAAAAGTGCATTTGCCTATCTCTGTCCTACTAGAAATGAATAAAGAAAAAACTACTATATTTGGAGTGTAAAAAAAGGAAAACAAAACAACAAAAAAAAAAAAAGGTGGATACCTTATAGCTTTTGATGGGCAAACAGGGAAAACTAATTTATGCAGCCAACAGATGGCCTGAGTTTACCCAAGCACTTTGCCTCTGTAGCACTGCCTGGTGGGGCTGTGCTGTCTCCTGGGGAGCCATTCCAGGCTCAGGCAGGAACGGGTCCAGCACTAATGCACTGGCTGCCATCCAGCACCAGAGCCAGAAAACTGCTCAGCAGACTGAGCCTGCCAGCCCCGCCAGCCCTCTGGGGTTAAACCTTTGGAGACCTTAAAGAAACTCACCCCACTACACCTCTGGTGCTCATAGCTGATAAACACCACAAAAACTTTTCTGACAACTGCAGTTATAGATGCAAATTGTTATCAGGCAGGTCCCATAAGCTGTCACAGCTCTTCAGCACTTATGAATTTTATGAAATTTATGTTGGGTCTTGGTTTGTTGTTTATTTTCCTTCACCAGTCGTTCCTTTCCACCAGTAACTGAGCAATTGGAATAAGCTTTATTCCTCACATAGTAATGATTATTTTAAAAAAATCAGTGCACCATGAGCAGAGAACTACTACAACAGAGAACAGATCCTAAACAACTCAGATTGTAGTCTCGATACTCTTGAGATGCTCAATTTTCAAAACAGCCACACAAAAAGTTTATTGCTAGATAAACCCAAAAATCTCTTTTTGAGGGGTGTCTGGGTTTTTTGGGTTAGTTTTATTTTAGGAGCTGGGTAGGGGGTTGGTGGGGGGATTTTTTAGGACATATCTTAATAGTAGGACTGGCCTATAAACCAATTCTTAATTAAACAAATTTGGAAATAAAGCCATTTTATTCTACAATTGATCACTTCAGACTTTCATTCCTTTTTCTCTGAAACACATTAAAATTTTCAGTCAGCAAACTATTTTGGAGGTAAATTGACTGTTGTGACCAGTCCTACAGACAAGGCAAGAGTAAAAATCAGTTTTATAGATCCAAATGATTTGAATCAAGACTGGAAATTTCAGAGGAATATCTAAATTGAAATGACTCTCAAAACTTTCATGTTTTCACATTGCAAACAAACATTCACCCTGATCACACAAAGAACAGACACTGCAATATACCAGGTGTTGATGTCTTGGTCTTTAAAGGGATATGTAATGGCAAATTCTTTAAACTTCATTGTGACTGCATGTAGTTTACCTTAATCAAAAGTTACTAAATTTACAGAAAAATGGAAACAAAATTTTTAAATGGTGTCAAAAATAGAACTTTCACACAAGTTTTAAAATAATAATTTTAAAATTCATTTTAAATGGTTCATATATTTTACTTGTGAAAATGTTTGTTTGGTTTCCTTTGTTCACTTATTTCTAGTCTCTTTTTTTTCCAGATTTTTTTACACAATTCTTCTTTATTTCCTACACAATGGTGAAAGCAAGGAGAAAAATTTAGTTTAAACCCTTTTCATTTGGGGTTTCAATTAAGCAAAAAATCTAAAATTTGGAGAAAGAATTGCAAAAATGCCATTTTGTAGTAATTAATCTTTTCACTCAACATGATAAACACTAAACGAGCCATAAGAAAAGAAAATTCACATAGAGGCAGAGTGAAATATGTGTTCAGTTAATGCAGGTTTGAAGCAGATGGATGCCAGGGATGACCTGGAGATTGCACTGACCAGATATGCAAGAGCAAGTGCTGTACTGCTGATTCTCTGATATTTTTAAGCCCTTAGAGAAATCTGGTTTCTAACAGGCTGTGATTGAGCAGCCCCAGTAAAGTTAAGGGGGATGTCATACTGCACTCACACAACCACCAGCCAGAAAGACAATATCTTATTTGACTTAATCACAGAATCACAGAATGACTGAGTTGGAAGGGACTGTAATGATCATCTGGTACCAACCTTGCACTAGACCAGATTGCTCAGAGCCCCATCCAAGCCTTTCTTGAACACTTTCAGGAATCCACAGTTTCCCTGAGCACTATTTGCAAGTGTCTCACCACATTCACAGTAAAAAATGTATTCTTATCACCCTAACTAAACCCACTGATTTTCAGTGTAAAGCCATTCCCCCTCACCCTGTCACTATCTGCCCTTGTAAAAAAGTCTCTTTCCAATTCTCTTGTAGCTATTTTTTGGTACTGGAAGGCCACCATAAGGCCTCCCCAAAGTCCTCCAGGATGAACAACCTTAACTGTCTCAGTCTTTCCTCATAGGAGAGATGTTCCATCTCTCTAATCATCGTTGTGTCCTGCTGGACTGGCTCCAGCAGGTCTGTGTCCTTCTTGTGCTGTGCTCAATGTACAGCAAAGTCACAGTGAGCCATACTGGTAATGCATTGAGAACCTGGATGGAAAATTTGTACTGTTGTCCCTGTATCTAATTTATTCTTCCAGCAAATTTTTGACCCTATAAAATCCATTTTGAAAGCACTCACATTTTGTACACACCCAATTCCTATAGGGAAGTTATTCCCATATCCCCAAGTTTGAATGGTTTGTAAATTGAAGGCTATCAAAGCATTGGACAGTGGGACATTTTCAGGGAAAAAAAAACCATTTTCATCTTTCTTCTCCACCACCAGCTATGAGAGAAAATTCAAAAGTCTGAATCACATACCAAGGAGATCATCAGAACAAGAGATAGGGGAATCATTAAAACCTTTATAACAGGCATTATGGGTCCTACCACCAAGAAAGCCTGACTGAGGCTTGACAAATACGACTTGTATTTGTTAGTGATTTCAAGAAAATAAAATTCAGAACAAATCTCACCCAAAAAAAAACCCTTTGAGATTTACACAAGATTCACACACAGACCTGAATCAGCAACTTTCTTTCTCCCCTTCTTTGTTTTACCCCATGGCAAGGCTGGGAGCACCAATCTACCCTGCTTCTACTGCCAGTAAAAGATTTATCCTGCAAGCTCCTGAACAAACAGCATCAGAAATTACTTGGAACTTCACACACTTCTTTATTTTCCTGAAGTGTGAGACCTGTCTCAACTACCAAGGAACAGTCTAATATTCATTAATTATTTAGGAAGTGTGTACATAATTTATTTGTTGCCTACTACCCTTTAATTCACCGTAGCACTGCAGCAGTTCAGCACAACACTACACAGGGAAATACACACTTCAGGATACACATTTCAGGATTTGGCACCCTGGGACAAACTTTTCCTTATCCAAGCTTCCCACCTAGCAGTCTCACAAAACTAGCAAATGCTCGTCTCAAATAGCCATAAAAGGTGTTATTGGCAAAGGTGTGCTCATTTGTCTTACAAAATACAATTTGGCAGGCTCCATAGCTTGTTAGAAGGAGTTAATTTGAATACAATTTATTAAATTACTTTAACTAAATGAATGCAAGTTTCTATTGCTTTTTAAATCTAAATTATTTTTTAGTACTTTCAGCACTAATATTTTGCTAAAAGATCTCCAAATTGCCAGTAAAACCCTGTCACTTCTCACAGAATAAAGCCTCCTTGCATGACTAAGCAAAGCCTGTCAGGTCACAGCACAAAAATACTTTAATTCTTTTCTGATGTCAATAGTCATGCACTTCTTTATTCAGGAAAGACTGTATTAAAATTGCACATAATGAACTGCAAGGTTTTAGGGGAGAGAGCATGATGGAGAGAGTCACATTAAGGTGAAACAACACAACAATAGTTGAATGTGACAAAGATTAGAAAAACTGCCAGCTCCTCAGCAGAACGTGTCCCTCTCTGTTCAGCCTTCAAGGACACGTTTATAAATCGCTCACAAAGAGACATTCTCCTTGCTTCCCTCAAAGCTCGCCAGGGCAAGTCAAACACTTCTGCATAAATTGAGAGAGAATGAAAGACGTTATTACACGGCTCCTGCTGAATTGTGGCAGGCATTTGGGCTGGCCCTAGCACTGAAAATTTATTTAAACAGCCCTCATGCTGTATCACACTCAGAAAAAGAATTATTTTCAACAGCAGTAGAATTCCTTTGCCTCTTTGTTTGTTTGTTTGCTCTGAACATGTGAGTCACCCAGTTTAAAAACAACAGAGCCACTCCTTGAGGCAGTGCTAACTTGGCTGAGGGCCCACACATAGGACAGGAACATGCCAGTCTCATTTCCATCACTGAATGCTTCCATGGACAGAGAAATCGTATCAGCCAATGTCTTCAGAAGTTCAAACCCAACATTTCAAAATTTAACCAAAATCACTGTAATTTTTCCAGCTTTGGCAAAGAGAAAAAAAATAGCTCAACAATTCCAGTTATAATTATCAGTACAAGGTAAATCTATGGATGCTTTTATTATTTCAATACTCCTTTCAAGACCACTTAGCTCAACTGGGCTGAGACATCTCTGCCAACAATCACTGCCTTATCACCAAATGCTTTTTTGTCAGCCTAGACCAGCTGGGGACTGCCATGATGGCAAAATCTACTGCTCAGAAGTAGTGTTGAGCTTGCAGTAAAATCAATAAAAACTTTGTGCTGGGTTTTCCCCCAACTCTTCTGCAGCCAACCACACCAAACTACTAGCAGTCCTTGTGAAATCTTGACCTAAGTTTTACAAGCTTGTGCACCAAAGTAATTAACCTATTTAATTTTATTTTTTAAAATCCTTCTGAACTTAAAGAGTGAAACTTAAATAAAGGCTGAGTAAAGTATTCTCTTTCTGCCCACTCCTCACTTTTGGAAAGGCTCTCCCATTGCCAATTCCCTCTGGTCCTTCCAAAGTTTTCTACCACTTTGTGGCACTACCAGGCCTCAGTGATCAAGATCTGTCTCACCAGGAACCTCTGCCTGTACCCTGGGCAATCAGCTCCATTTCAGCCCAGTTCTCTGCTGAAAAAAAAAAAAAAGTTCAGGTCTTACTGAAATTTTGAATAATGTTAAAATAAATAAATATATAAATAAACAATAGTTTTATTAATAAATATTCAGTGTTTTAAAGAATAAAAGTTTCTGTTTAAATAACTTTTTTTAGCTAACAAAATATCAACTAATAACACACTTATACTTAGTAATTTCAGCTTCTGTTTTTACCAATGCCATGAAATTATGTCATGATCTCATTTCTGAGAGAAGAGCAGAGAGGAGAGGTTATGTGACAAACATTCAAAAATATGGTGAGGTCCTGGGAGCAGGAAAAGTCAGAAAAAAATAAATAACCACGTTCTAATTTTATATTAAATTACATTATATCCTTATTATGTTTTCATATATTATCATACATTATATTATTATATATTTTATTATTGCAGATATTCTCCTTTAACTGAAATTTAGTAGCTAAAAACAATATGATCTGCCCAGCCTAACAAAATTCTATCTTCTTACTTATGTATCTTATTCCCAAAGTTATATTAATAGTTTCTGTTTCTATATACATGCCAGACAATTTTTCATTCTCACAAGACACTTCTTTTAATCAGAAGCAATTCATTGAGAAACTCATTGAAAAACGCTCATTTCTAAGAAGCTTTCTGTGTGTTCAATGGAATAAGTCTGGGTATTTTATAGGTCTTACTCTCTGCTCCATATAGTGTATAAATAAGATCACAGCTGCTCCCTAGCAAGTCACAGATGCCTTCATTCCTGGAATTCATGGCAACAACACAAAGGAGGAAAACACCCCAGTGGTTCAGTGTAGCTGTTGCTTTTCAGAGTCACTTGCCTGATCACTGAGTGCTCTGAAGGTCTGGGATGACAAGTGACAGGGCAGCTGATGTGCTGGAAACCATGGCTCACCTCAGCAGTGACGTGCAGGTTAGGGAAAAAACCAATTATCAGAGCAAGTTCATTCTTAAACAAAACACTCAGCCTGAATTCTGCAAGGTGCTGGGACCACTCATGGCTCAGTTAACAGCAGAGAGAGAATAAGCTGTGCCAGAGTCAATGGGCTCACTCAGGTGCCTACTCAAAGGGAAGCACATAATCAGGCACACTTTGTAGGAATCACCAGCCCCTTTTGACTGTTGATAATTAATAGAGTAGTCCAGAGGACTTGAAAATTAAGAAGCAATTTTTGTAATTGCCACTTTGTATTTAAACCTTGATAAAACAGGAGTTCAGCTTTGTACTTCTGCTACTTTACACAGGAAAAGCAGATTTTACATCCCCTTTTCTTAAGAAAAGGTATTTTAAGGCATTCAATTTTGCTTCCTAGTGATAAAAATACAGTATTAAGTAACAAGATGACATCATTTATTGGTTTCATAGCAGTTTTAACTCAGGCTTTTAGCTGAGACTGAGTAAGAAGTCAAAAATGCCAATTCATGGGTACAAGCGGATCTTTCTTGTAACAGAAGAAGAACAATAGGAAGAAAATGTTTCACATTTATTCTGCACTTCTGGTATATCTGGAGATGGGCACTTACGTAATTTCTAAAACCTCACTTATTCATAGGAAATTTTGGCCTGCCTTAGCTATTCTTAATGCAACTTGTCATCTACTGACTCTCTCCCCAAAAGTAATTTTAAATCTCAGGGAACTTGAGCAAGTTTTTTTTTTTGTTTTTCTTTTCACTAACCACAGGATTTGGAAAATTATTAGCTCTAATGTTTGGGGTTCTGTTTGGTTTAGCGTGTGAATTTTTTTTTAAGAAAACATTTAATTTTATTCTCAGCTTCTACAAAAAAATAAGTACCAATAGGACAGAATTTATTACTGTTGAAGCCAACAGAATATTATAAATTAATCAAGAACAGTGCTTTGATCAAAGATTACCCAGATCAGCAAAGAGTAATTAAAGCTGTGGTAATATTAGGCCCTCTCTTCCCTTGAGCTTGAGCAAGCTTTGTTAATGCAGCCACCTATTCTTAGTGACTTACAGCTGCTTTTGTTTGCTGGAAGAAGGAAAGCTTCAAAATGTCAATTTATTGCTAAGGGAGCAGAGAGAGAGTGGCAACTGCAAATAGCAAATGAGGTTCCCTGTGTTTTGACAACCTCTTAATTTCCATTTGGACTACAAAGAAAACTTGCAGATATGTATTTAAATTTCCCAGCTTGCATTTTTAAAAGTGATTTCATTTTCCTGACATCTCATCACTGGTCAGCAATGTGTAAATTCAATAGAATTTAGTTTGGAGAATTCTACCTTTAATGCCAGCAGCTTTGGTATTTGGTTGCACACAGAACATAGCAGTGGCAGTGGTACACCTCAAATGGGAGGTTGTTAAAAAAACTGTGAATAACTTTGGGAGTCCCTAACCAGGCTAACCCATTGCTATAACTCATTTATTGAGGAGTCAGAGTCCACTTAAAAATCTGAATTGACCACGTTTCACTGTACCAAACCAATCATAATTCTATTCTAAAAGTAATCCTGACCTCCCTTCCCTTCACCACACCCCTCTCAGGGACAGCAGAGTGGTGTCCTCACCTTAGGAATGAGGGAGAAGACAAATGTAGTGTGCAATAGCCTATTTATGATTAGAAAGAATGCAAGTGTTTCAGGGATGGCTTCATACACTCTCACTCAGCCAAACTTCCTGATATCTATTTTGTTACACATTACTAAGTTAATTTAAAAAGCTAAATAGAGTTGCTCTCTTTTTATCATTTTTTTCCTTAGAAAAACAACATAACAAAACTGCCCCTCAGTGAAAAACTTCATTTGTAAACAACCCGAACGACCCATAAATATGGCCTGAACTCAAGGAAGTTTCAGCAAATATAAAACTGGTGACCTAGTGAGGATAAAAGTGCTTCAACAACTTCAAAATAGTTGACTTGTTTGAATTTTCATTTCAAGATATATAAAAATGTAGTTTTGCTTTATATGGGTAAAAAGTCTTCTCTACTTTGTTTTTTAAAATAAGTTGCTTAGTATTTTGTTTCACTGAGAAAACAAAAAGAGACAGAAGGAGAAAAGAGGGAATATAACACATTTGTGAGTTTTGAGATCAGTCATTGTGAACCTCACTCAGTAGCACAATTTGAATGAATGGAAGACTTTCTTTATTTCCCAAATTTAACTCATTTAAACACTTGCCTTCCTTTCTTAGTGCACTGGAGAGTACACCCAAGACATACAGGAAAGTATAGCTACACCAGTTGTGTCTGCAAGTGTTGCGGTATCAGTTACATTTTACATTTTCAGAGATGAAGAAGGATGGACTGCACAAAGTATTATTATTTTATATGTCAGAAGTATCTTGAAATTCAGGGTCAAAATAGTGACAAACTCCCCAGAATCTATGGCATTCATAACATTTCAATCAAAATTTTCATTTTCTAATGAAATTCAAACTTACAAAGTCCACAGCCAGGATCTCCAGAGAAATGTTCACCAATTATAATAATTTGGGTTGCTATTCTTAAAATCAACTATCTTAAAAAAAAAATCAGTTATTGCGTGTCTTCTTTTTATTTTTCTTAATCATAAAACTCTCCATTACTTCAACCTTAACAAGAGTGAGTATAGCATATTTTGGAATGTGTCCATAAATCACCTAGGTCCATCTGCTAGCTCATCAGCATGAGCTACAAAATTCTTTGCCTCTGGGTAAAGCATATACAAATCAAATCCAACTTGATACATACAGTAGTTATAAATAAATAAATAAATAAATAATAGAGCTGGTAAAAATAAATAGAATTTTCACCTCCATGTATCTGTTTAATCTTTTCAAACAATAACTCCAAATTTTTATAAAGCTTTTGCTAATACAGTCAATTTACTTTATAAATGTAAAGAAAGAACCACATAAATATCATGCCAATCATTGAGAAAAATAGTAGGAATGAAATTGTTTACTGCTAAATTACCTGCCAAGTCACTTTCTTTAGCAGGAATTGCAGGCAATTCCTATGACAATAGGGAAGATGATCCAGATAAAAGTCTTACATTAATTTTAAGTAGGCTGTTAAAGCCTCCCCTTGCACAGACCTCTACACAGATAATGAATGGACAAGACAAGCACTATATGACAGCCTCTCTAGGTCTAAGTCAGTGGTGTGTCTGTAGGGCTTCTAGAACAGAGCTTTAAGACTAATTAAGCTAAAATCTGTAGAACCCAACAGAAAGCTACTCTGGGTTTTAATTCCTTCTGGCAGAAGGAAGCTTTCCTGAACATCCCTGCTCCAGGGCAGTTCAAATCAGAGATCAGTCTCTCTTACAAGCCATTCATCTCAGTTAAACTCCAGAGACTGATCCAAGACCTGGAAAGCTGAAAGTGTGGCCTGGGAAGCTGCTGCCAACGTGAGTGCCTGAGCAGACTCACACCATCTGTGCATGAGGCACACAGACCTCGCACTGAGCAAGGGATGAAATGTGCTCCTGCAGGATCTCAGCTGGGCTGTTCACTAAAGAACAGCTAATTATTATAACACAGCATTCAAAAGACAAAATAAATAAAAATCTTCTAACAATTCCTGGTGGACTCATTTGGTGAATGAAACTCATCACCACATATCATACACCCATACCTCTTTTTCTTTTGTAGGATGAAACAGTATTTTTATCTCAGCAGGAATATCATTTACAGGCCAAGTCAGCCTATATGGATTCACTCTACAGCTCCTGGAACTGTAATAACAGCATGCCTTGTGAACATCATGCATGGATTGTTTTCTGCAGAGATATATCAAAAAGGGAACAGATTCAGGGAGTGGAGTTCCTTGGAACTGCCTCCCTATCTGATGCTACATTCATTTCTGCCATTGCCTGAAAAGGTTACTCTGCACAAGATGGCATTTTTCTGGTGTAACAGCCATGGAGAAGCTCCAGTGTGTTTGTCACATCAAAGCTCTTCACACAGACCCACATTTTTTAATTCGGTGTTTCTGTTAAAGAGGATTCTCTTCAATCAGTTTGGAGCAGACAAGCTCATGCATTGCCCTAAGGCAGATTCTCCAATCCAAGGCCTTCCTTTCTGGGTACTGCAGGGTTCCCCTCCTTCTCTCTCTCCTGTGCCTAGAGGTATTTTAGAGCTGGAGTCCAGAAGCATACTTGTAGTAGTTTATTAGATTAAATGAGCTGTCAATTAGCTTAGTCATGAGTCTTTGCTGTGAATATTCTACATAAAAAGGGAAGCTGTACATACTTCCATGAAAATGGACTACATACTTACTTAAATCTGTAGTTCAGGAGGTTCTACACCTTTTTTTTTTTTTTCCTGTATGCGGAGGTATGTAGTTTTTAGACCAGAATGTGACTTTGAACATGGTACATATTTTTATCTTTTCAAAGAGCAAATACCTACTGAGAAATGCAGCTAGTGAGATCAATCTCAAAATTTATTTTGCTACATGGACTTCACAGTAGCTACTGCTTATTCTTTTTTTTTTTTTTTTTTTTTATTTCTAACAGCTATTTGCTCTGTAGAAACCATGTATCCTTCCCACCAGAGCAGCTTCATAATGCCTGAATGCACAGAGAGTTCATGGGTAAGCAAAGTTACATGAACCTTCTTAAGCTGAAATGACAATTACATGACTATTTGTTGCTGTTGTTTTTGTTGTTTTGTTTTGGTTTTTTTTTTAACATAATACCTATAAAACAAAAAAATATACTAAGTTGTGCTTTGTTGAGAGACAGTTAAAAAGAAGCATACAGGACAAGATTTTCCTGTGTATCCTGTATTCCTGCTTCCAAGCCTCAAGCTGTACATACAACTCCTCCTTATAAACATTCCCTTTGCTCTTATAGGGGAAAAATCATTAGGAAGGACTAAGGACAGTACCTTCTTCAGCTGGGCAGCTACAGCAGCAACAGCCTCTGCTTTTTGTGTAAAAATCTGTTGGGGTTCCTTTTTAATACTTTTTACCTGCTTGGCTTGTAAATCAAATGTTGTTAGTCATGATTCTTAGCAAATGTAAATTCGTGTAATCCACTGCAGTCAGTGGAGCTCTGCCAGTTTTCAACCAGCTGAGTATTTTGGCATCTTGAGTCCCAACTTCCTGCCTTGCTGAAGCAATCATTGCATTACTGTAATAGGGATATTACACTGGTATTACATCCAAGTTGGAGTTCTCCCAGATCTCACCTAAACTCGTAGTAATGTCCAAAAAAGCAGTATTTAAATATGTGCTTTAAATCTATTTTTGGAAGACTATTTTGAGACCATTCCCAGAGAGTATCCCAGAACCACAGAATGTGCTGACTTGGAAGAGGCCCACAGGGATCATGGAGTGCAACTCCTGGTCCTTTGCAGGACACTCCAATTCCACTGAGTCTCCTTTGGGCATAAACAACTCTCACCTGCCTCTCCAGATCCTAGTTTATTTTACCCCAGTTATGCTACTTTGCCTGGTTCAGTAGCCTCAATGTAAAACTCCTAATTTTAAGGGCATCCAAACTTTCTTTTGCAGTTTTTCTTACTACAGGCATTATATTGCTGGCATCATTGCTAACAAGAGAAAAGGTGTATAAAATATGCATCAGCACAAACATATTCCTATTTTCAGAGGCAGAATCACTACTGAACTAATAAACTCCCAAATATTTTGTCTTTTTTAAACACTATGTGGAATATTCATTAATACATTATTGTTTATCCTTACTATGCAGGCATTTTCAAAAGTTGTGATTAGTGAGAGTTACAATGACTACGTTATTTATGCAAAAACAAGAGAAAGGACTTGTTCGTCACTAGGACAAGATTGTGATTCCAAATCACTATAAGAAAATTGTCAATGAAGAAAGAAAAGGGAATCCTCTTCTGAGGAGATTCTTCTCCATAAATATGAGTCCATGAAATTTAGTACATGTTTAATTCAAAAACCTTAAATACAAAAAATACTTTCCCTAGTTATCTATGTCCACACTTCAGAATAAATTAGACTTACCAAAGTACTGATCTCAACAGTACAGCTATCCACTTTCCACATACCTCATCTGACTTTAATGGCCATCCTCTTTTTTTTTTAAACTATTATTATTATTCCTCTGTAAGTACACATTACACTCCAAGTCTTACATCCTTTCTGTTGCAGCCTGTCACTGTTGAGACAGCCACCGTACTCAGAATATCACCATACAATTTCAGAAGGATTCAAGCATCTGCCCATACAGAGTAACACCATATCACTTTGGAAGGCTGCAAGCCTCTGCCCTTCTTGTTCTTTTGTTCCTTAGCCCAACCTTTTATACCCCCCATGTTCATGCAGTGCCCCTGTGTGCCCTCTGTTCCCTCTGTGGTTGGTCAGTGCCCCTGGGCACTCCCTGGCTCATTGCTGCCAGTGCTGCTCACCTGCTGCTCACAGCTGTGCCCACTGGGGATGGGGCTCAGCCACAGCCCCATCCCAACCACCACAAACTGTACCCACACCCTTCTGGTCAAAAGTTCTCCAAGTCTAAAAACAAAATAATTGAAAAGTAAGGTAGTACTCTTATCCTACTCCCTCACGGCCATGAAAAAAAAGTATTTTATACTTCTGCAGAAGAGACCATGGTTCAGTGTATTTCCCTGCAGCACGAAGACTCCCAGACATCCAAGGCACATCCAAGCACAAACAGCATTGATGGACCCCAAGATAGTTTCAGCAAATTATGGGGGCACCATTAGCACTGCAGCTAATTGAAAAAGCTCTGGTTTATGTTAATTCACTCTAGATGAGAACACATTAATTGTGCTACTTTGAGAGCTATCTTGGTCACTTTAGAGATCTTCATAGAAGACTTAATTGCACAAAGCAGACACAGATCCTGACTTCAGCTGAATCAGTGGGAATTCTTCCCCTGAGTCCAGGGAAAGATTGACCAGGCTGTGAAATGGTTATAATCTGTTGCATGTTCTTGCTAAGAGCTTTAACCGCACACTTGGTAAAATTAAAATTAATTTTCCCTAGAACAAGGGAAGACATTTACAGCTTTTGACAGAAAGTCTTGTTTACTATTTTATAATAGGAGCGTTCTGCTCCTTTTTATATTATTCACTCTGCATTTAGAGGGAAAAGAGGCAGAAAACCCAAAAAAATTATTTCTTTTTTTAAGTTTACATGGAGACTACAAGTTTGGTTCAAATAATTCTGGAGATGGAAGAAGAAATAAATCAGAAAAAAAGCTGAAAATTCAATCTGACCGTAAGCATTTTTAAAGCTTGAGCATCTGAAGGCAAATTCTGTGAATAAAAATGACAAGCATGCAGGCATGCTGTTTTTCATGTCTTGTAGTCTCAATTTTTTCAAGATTGTGGTTCATTTCAGAAAGATCTAACTAAATGTTAATAGGCAGTGAGCAAGAAAAAAAAAAAAGGATGTAATTCAGAAATGGGCAAGTGACAATAGCCTGTAAACAAGAGAGTGGGAGAGTGCATGGGTTACACCTTGCAGGGCTTTGTGTTTTCCCTTGCAGCCAGGAGAGCTAATTAAAACCTCATGTCTAGAAAAAGACATTGTGCCACGTAGGTGAAACACATGGCTTTGATACAGTGGGATATTTTACATGGAAACATCTCCCTTTCATGCTTTTAATCCTGGGATTACAGCACATATCGACCATTTTGTGAACATCATCTGAGATAACACTATTTCCTTGAAGTCGATTGTAAATTCTGGCTTCTCAAAAGAAACTTACCTATAGTATTCACACACTCACATGTTTGTTTTTATCCACAGGAAAGTCACTGTGGATAAAAGCTGGTAGCACTACATATTATTAGGCTTGCCCAGTAGTTTTCATTATAAGACTGTTTAGCAGCTTGTAAATTTGCCAAATATTAACAACATAAACTAACATTTTCCTCAGGGGAAAAAAAGAATGAAACATCAATCTCTTGGCTTTTCATTATCTATTTTACTATGTGGTCCTTACACAAAAAGGCATAGCAAAATGGTGAAACATTAACTCATTGTTTTTGTCCAGTTGGAAATCCTGTGTAACTCATTTTCCTGTTACCTATTCATTGTAGATTAAAACCTCAATGCTGTGTTTTTAAAGATATATTTTAGTGTTAAAAAAAAATTAGCCTGAAAAGGACCTGCAGATCATTGCAGAGATTTAATCAGCTATATTACTGAGAACACAGGTGTATTCTAACTCAGAAACATCACTCCTAGAGAATGTCCCACCTGCTCTGCAGCTCAAGATCAGACTTGGATGTGGTCTCTCAGGTGTACACAGTGGGAGAAGGAGGAGAGGAAAACTGAATGAAGGACGAGGGGCAAGAGACTGGGATATGGAAACAGGAGATAACAGACTGGAAAAGGGCAAGCAAAGAGTAAGGAGAAAGTGAGAATGGAAGGGAAGGTAAAATAGAAAAATCCTACAGGAGAAAATTACATGTCTGGGACTGAGAATTAGTGATGGAGAGAAATGTGAGAAAGGGGAAGAGAAATTCCTGTGGAATAGAAGAGGTGAGAGTATTGTGACAGGCTGGCCACACACACCTGGACAATGTTTTGGAAATGCTAAGAAAAATGAAGGAGTTAAGAGAGAGGTGCTGATCTGGAAAAAGCTGAGGAGAAAGATCCTAAAATAGAGACAAGAAACTAGTGTAAAATAGAAAGGCAGACTGGTGAAGCAGCAAAGACAGGAGCAGAGAAAGAAACATAGCATAGGTTGAGGAGAAATGAAAGACAGCCAAGCAAAGCAGCAGGAAAGGAATGGAAACCTGAATGGTGAATCAGTAGCAAGGTGCTGAATGGAAGGGAAAAAAGAGACACAGCAAGTGCAGAACAGACCAGATCACCTAAATTAGATAAGCAAAAATGGACTTGTAGCAGAAAGTCCCCACCAGACTGATGATTTGCAATTCTTTTTGTTCTCTGGCAGCAGATACATGTGAAATCCACCTGCAGAAACTCCAATGAGAGTTCCATGCTTTCAAACCTTTCATTTCCTCAGGAAGCTCAAGTGCTAGATATTTCTGTGTTGGAAACCAATGCTTGTACAAATCTGACGATTTGTGTTAGGATTTCAAGATTTTGTTTTCAGTTTTTTTATGGTTTTTAAAGATTAAAACATACTTGTAAAGCATCTGCCTTAAATTGTGTTGCAATATGATGCAGTCAGATATTAGGAAAGGTCAGAACTAAAATAAACTCTGCAGTCTTCATTTATGTTCATTGTGCATGCAGTGACACAGCCCTTCCTTTTATAAGACAGTGGTGATCTCATCTGAGCTAATGGACATCTGAGCTAATCATCCAACCTCCTCTTAGAGTCAGTAAGGACAAAATGTCCTTCTGGGACAGGATACACACAAAACATGAATGTCTGGGCAAAAGGTCATTAAGGTCAAAGGAATATATTAATACACAAGGCTAAATCTTACAACTTCACAAATTATTTTTTCTCTGAGTTTCTCTTAACACTTCAAAAACCATTTGAAGCTATCTGCTCAAACCTTTGCTATCCATTTCATGGATCATTTGGAATAATTTTCTGAAAACTAAATCTCAAGGCTTCACATCCAGTTCCCCAGCACCAGGGGCTTTTGCTGGCAAACAATAGCTCAGTTTCCTGATGCAGCAGCAAAATTCTCTTCATCTTAAACCAGACATCCATCAGTTCAAAGAAAGAGCCATAGCTCTTGTCCAGGGATAGGGAGAGGTATGATCATATGGTTGTATACTGGATTGTGATGCATACATACAAAATTGTATAGGCAGTGTAATTCTGACACATTCTTAATTGTGCCCTTTTTGTGCAATGCCACATGTGCATTTTTCTGCAATGACACATGTGCTGTCACTATCTATGAATAAAAGAATAACACAAAAAAAAAATCTCTATGAGAGATTTGTAAATTCTTCTCTAAAACAAATTTGGTGTTAAATTGAACAGCTGAAAAAAAGTAGTTTTCATTCTCATCTGTGTTTCTGCTAACCAAAAGCTGCTTCATTTCATGAAATATGTGTCAGAAAGATGGGTTCCCTTGTTAATAGAGAGCAGAATTCTCCACCACTGTGAACGGTTGCTTCCTGGATACCGTATTTGACAAACAGAACATAAAAGTGCTTGCTACAGTGGAAGTGTTGCAACAATGGCAAGCCTTATGTCTGATACTGCAAAGCTGATTGAATATTATCAATGAGGAAGTGCTGCAACACTGAGAGTGAATTGATGGATGTCTGTTCTTCATTTCTCTCTCAGTAAGCACTGCAGAGTTTAATCCCCCAAAACCATTTTTTCTTGTTGGGATGAAATGATTGTAAAGCCTGGAAGGTGCAAGCCCTTCACTTTCTAGTTACAGCAGCCTATAGGACATCTCTTCTTACTTCAGCAAGGCGGTCCACCCCACTTGCAGTTCGTGCGAGGGTCACAAGATCTTCTTGCATCTTATCCACCCATGCTTTTATCCTGCAGAAAACAAAAAACAAAACAGAGGCATCCAATCAGATCACTGACAAGTGGAAATGGCATAAAAGCATATAGCACAGAAAAGGGGAAAAAAAATAAAAGGGCTAAAGTTGAATACAAAACATAAAAGACTTGTCTTTGAGGTTTTTCTTCTATTTAGCTTTGCTGACCAGAATCTGTTCATACAGCTGTCTGTGGTGGCCACCATGCTGTGCCACCTGTAAACCCAATGCCATCACATCTCTGTAGCCAAACTGCAGCAAAGATCCCCACAACAGAGCTGGCACACTCCCTGCTAGGACAACCCGCCTGCCCTGCAGCTCACTCCCAGAAACGCCTCTCCCGAGTGCCCCAAGGTCCTTCTCCCAACAGACAGTGCAGAGACAAACAGCAGCTGGAAGCAGGCTCACAAACCACACCAGATTTTCTGGCCTCTAGCCTCTCTTCAAGGAAGCAACAGCAGGGCAGGCAGCAGTGGCCACGAGCTGCTTGGAAAGGCACGTTTGCTCCTGGCTGCTGTCACCAGGGAACAAGTGATCTGCTGCTGTGCCTGCTCTGCTCCCTGTGCCCAGTAAACCTGACTCTGGAAAAGCACTGGATCCAACACAGTTTCTGTGCCACGTCACGTTCTCTAGCAGGAAAGGAGCCATGGTGAAAGTTTATTGCAGTAAGATCCATGTTCAGAAGGTTGTCTTGCTTGCCTAGCCAGAAATTTTCATGTCCAACTCAACTCTCACATTATCCCTGCCATTATGCCAGCTTTCTGCTCTGAAACCTAGAACAGATAAACATATTTATCTCAGCCATTTCCCAGACTTAATCTCATACCCCAGGGATGACAACTTAGATTAATTCATTAATAAAGACAGAAAAAAGGAAGATTCCATTTTTGCTTCAAAATGGAAAATTTGGAAAACTAAAAAAAGAAGATGGAAGACTGATTTTACTCCTTTTTTCCATGGTTTTAATGAATACATTTTCTGCTAATCCACAGCCAGTATCTTCAAAGAGTACCATCTCTATTATGGTCTCAAGTTGGTTATTTTTAATTAAAGGACTCTTCCTCATGCTTCCTTCACACATGAAAAATCATATTTGCATTGACTATAGCAATTAATTCCATTATCGGTGTACTGCTCCCAAACTTCCCTTCTACACTTTGCTTTCCAAAAACTGAAATAAAATAAATTAATTTCCTGGTTCAAGTCTCCACAAAGCCCTATACTATATAAACATTTAGTTCTGTATAGAAATCGGATTGTTTAAAACCATGGTGCATTATGTTTACCACGGTTTTAAAACTAGCATCTGCCTCTGTGTGAAGTGTAGTGACTCAAAAACACAAGTACAAGCACAAACAAGAAAATGTTATCATTTTCCATTTTTAAATGGTTTCCGTTCTCCTGAGTGGAAGAATGAAGTCAATGAAAGGTGAAAAAGTGAAACCCATTACCCAAAAGTGTTTTCAAAAGCATAAAATAAATAATTGAACACCCTGAGATGTTTTTATGATCCATTTCAGTTATTGTGGGTGTTATTTCTAACAGGAGTCAATAGAAAAAATCTGGAAGGATTGATTTTAAAATTGACTTTTTCCATTTCCTACTGCTTTATATTTTTACTAGATATATTCCTCTCTGTCTTTAAACAAAACTGGAATGGTGAAGACACATATTAGTTAACTAGTTAGTTACTTAGCTAGTGAGTTACTTAAATTTGAAAGTTAAGAAGCTAAACTTAAAATCAATAATTATTTATTATTACTTGTAAATGAAATATGCACCATATTTGCTCTTTAACATGAAAAAATACTGATTTTTCAATAAATACTTCTTATATATTGTCTAGAACTCCTGCCTCCACACAATTATTCCACACCTTGCCTTTTGAATTAATCACCATGACTAGTTTTTATTTTGGGTTTGGTTTGATTTTGTTTTAATTTGTGTTTAAACTAGGCTTCTGCTTCAATGTCAATGGGAAAAGGCATGTCCAGAGCTCACTCACTCTCTCCTCAGCCAGGTGAGCTGAACTTATCTTCTAAATATCATCTAGTGGAGCTCTGGTCAACATTGACTCCTAGTCCAAGTTCTCCAGCTTGACTTTTAGTCAGGTAAGGGTAGAGAGTTTCAGTCTGTAAACTGAAATAGGAGGAAGTACACCTTCTTCCCACCTTAATGGCAATCTCCATCCCCAGCTGTAATTTTAATGTAAATTATAAGGTTTCTTCCAATATATTCACTAGATATTTACCTTAAGATGATTTTCTTGCATATTGAAGTTAGTCTGTTACACCTTCCATAGTAAAAACTGCCTTTTTTTGTTTTTTGCTTTCCTGCACATCAGGGTGCAACATTGTCACAGAATTATGGAACCATAGAATAGTTTGGGTTGGAAGGGACCTTTACAGGTCATCCAGTCCAATCCCCCTGCAATGAGCAAGGACATCTTCAACCAGCTCAAATTGTTCAGACAGCAAAAAGCAATAATATCACAACTGTTGAGCTAGATTACTGTCAAAAGTAGAAATGATAAAATTACATTCCATGACTTTGAGGAAGCTCAATATAATTCCTCTTGCTTTCCCACAAGAATTTGAATATGATTAGTAGTATTTATAAAGTCTAATGTCAGGATTTCTGCAACTCAATTTCCTACCTTGCTACCTGACAAAAGTGTACATTTGAGACATTTAATGCGCCACATAGGCTTTTTTCTCAAAAATGGACAAACTCACATTCTATAACTTTCACAGGAAAATTGCATATAGTATATAACATAAAATAGGTTTTGTTTCTCTTTTCCAGTAAAGGGCTCGTATCATCTCATTGTGGTTTTGGGGTTTTTTTTAAGTGTGTCTTTAAAACAAAATAAATAAGGGCCTTTAGGCACTGAAATGCTTGTCTGGTGCTCCTTTTAACTGAAGCCTGCAGTGCAATATCTGTCTGACAGCTGCTCATGGTCAGAGTTTATTTAACAATTGGAAAGCTGTCACAGCAAATGGGAGTCCCCATGACTTAAAGAAGCAGCAGTAATTTTTTTTTCTGCAAAGGGCACCAACAGAAAGCCTGTACAAAGGCTGGTTTGTTCCTATCATTATTAGTTTGGCACAAACATTGCAATGGATGTATCACCTATTGTAAGGTGATTATGTTCTGCAGGACAATTTACTGTAACTCCCTTCTCCCACACAGAGGTTGTCCCTGCATGAAGCAGTGACAAGACAAAAGGAGTGTGCACATCCCTTCCCACAGCAACTTCCCAGTGATCTGAATGATGGAGGGAGCTGTCTGGTTAAAGACAGACAGACACGGGTCATTTTCTGGGGCATTAGAAGGTACAAACCTGCTCCTGTCACCTGGGCTGTGATCAGATTGATGATAAAGTAGCCAAAACACTAAAGAGCCACAAACCACATTACATGATAAGCCAACTTGGTGAAACTGCTATTTTGACAGCACAGGAAGATATTGTTTTCTTCCTTTTATTTTTGCATTTTTTCTCATTTTTTTAAAGCAATTATATTTGCTAAAGTCAAAAGATTTTCAAGGTACACCCCTAGTCACACTACTGGTAAAATAAATATAGCAGGTACTAGACAAAAAAAAAAATCTTTATTTTAATTTCATTAAAACCTATTTTTATATTAAACCTG
The DNA here is from genome assembly GCA_024362935.1 of Setophaga petechia. NCBI lineage: Eukaryota > Metazoa > Chordata > Aves > Passeriformes > Parulidae > Setophaga > Setophaga petechia. Next base: position 12,720,075 of record JANCRA010000012.1, read on the forward strand.
TACTTGCAGAACAGAGCACTTGTCAATTACAAGGGTAAAAGAAACCAGGATATCTCAATGCAGAGTAACCTGGCTATAACCTTTTGTTTCCCCTGACTGAAACTGATGCAATATTTTTCTGCTGACTTGTAGGAAGGGAGATTCATGTAATGATATGCCATATCTTTGTAGCATACTCACACTAATTTAAGGTCCATTAGCTGACTTCTGCTTGGATGATATATTATAATCTAAAGAGGCAAGGTTAAACCTTAACTCTGACAATCAAAGTCACATGGTATGTTACAGATCCACATCCAGTTCTCTAAAGTTAAGATTACATTCATCTCAAGTTCCCTTATAGCTCTTTTATATAAAAATAGCAACAATTGAAGTAATGAAAGCTGTCAGTAGTGAGAGGAAGAAGTGTTTTCAAAATAGGTCAATATTTCTCTGATTATCAGAAAGGAAGAAGAAATACATAACACACTGCTCCTGATTCAATTGAAAAGTGATGTTTGGAAAATGAAGATAAATGAGATTAGTTTCGGAAACTGGGAGACAAAGCCTTGCTATATTTTTTCAGCCTAGCCCCACTTTATTTTCTTGCTCAGAAAAAACCTTCACTGTCAGATTTAGATGTTTTTTAGAAGATTTTCTGTTAGTGAAGGATGGGGGAAAGGCTATGAAATTATCATAGCAGCAGGCTTCCCAGCCATTCTTTGTCACTCTTAGGCAACACCAAAGGGCAAATAGAAATTCTTATCATAATTTATAGAAGGCATATGAATGGAAGTTACAACAGAATTACTGACATTCTACCCAGAAATTACCCATGTTCTGCATTTACACCTCTCACTGCTCAACTAGTGACTTTAAATAGCACTTTGTTTTTTTAATGACCTAAGCTGACAGCACTCATCTTTCAGGTATGGGGGCAAATGGATAGATTTATAGACAACCAGACTTTTGAAGGAGAAATAAAGGCAAGTTTCGTGAAACACTGAAGAAATTTTCAAAATGTACCAAAATTCCACTGATTCTGAAACAGAATGAAAGGGGCTGGACATGAAGAAACTGATGCAAAGATCACTAAAATCCCATTGTTATCACATCAATCTCTCTAATATCCACTGTCCCCATAGCCAGAAAATGCAAAAAACAGGGTTATATAATTTACATGTGACATTAAAACACAAGAAGGCAAAATAGTCCATCTAAGGCTTTCTGAATTTTCCAGATCTTACTACAGTGTTTGTAATAGTCCCGTTAGATTGCACAGAGGGTATTCAATTTCATCATCCAAAGACAGGCTCACCTCATTCTATGACTTCCATGGGTATGAACACCTCAGTGTGATGTACAGTCCTCCAATATTTCTTTTTTTGTTGTTTGAAAGTTTGCTAATGTGCTATTTGAAGGTACTTACAACTATAAAGTAAAAGTACTACACATAGTAAATAACAGTTTGAAATGAAGGTGAGGATTCAGAAATTTAAGTGAAAAGAGGTGTGTTCTGTTGAAGATCCTCCTTTTATTCCAATGCAATAATGACACAGGAATATATATCAAGTGCTAACTATCACACAATTTTGTATAAATGTTTGAAAGAATGTTTGTAAAAGCAAAGCAAAGCGCAAAGCAAAGATTAATTCACGACATTTTGGCTCTACCAAATGAGGAAAATATAGAAGTGATGTGATCTCTGTGCATAAAAATGGATGCACAAAATCTTCTGCATCTTCTGCTCCACAATATTTCATTTGCTGGCAAGAAGAAATATTAATACTTTGTTTCTTTGCCCTCTTTGACCATCTTATCTTCCCAAGTGTGACAAGCTGTTGGCCACGCAAGCAACTCCGAGAGATAAGGTAGCCCCAATGATCAAGGCCAGATGGTCCCTTTTATTCTTTCCTGTTTTCAAAGTGTAAAACCCTTTCTTGGAATAGTTATTTTACATTTCTCAAATGGAAACATTTGGGAAGCGAGACATAATTTCTCTGTCATATCTGTTATTCTGTAGACAGAAAATGTCAATGTAGAGAGAAATCTCTTCAGGAAACATTTGGTTCTTAGTAGCAGACATAATGTTCAGACTTGGGGATTTAAAGATTTTAATTTATGTGGTTAAGCCATCCAGTCACAGAAGGTATAACATTTTTACATTTTCCCCCCCCAGCACTCCTTCTCTATATGAACATAGTTCATCTCAATCATGGTCTTCACAGAACAAGTTCTCAGGAGCATTCCCAGTTCTTTCAAGGACTCCCCCTGTGCCACAGATAACAGGGAACAAGGAATCCAGCGATGCAGCATTGGTACAGACAGAAAGAGAAGGAATGGCCCTTTGACTGGGCCAGCAGTTCAGGATCTTTAAATTCCACCAGTGACTACCTTGTGAAAGTCAGCAACAAGTCAATTGTTCATGGCACGCCAAGGGCAGATCCTTTTCTGTGCACTTCTTTTTGAGAAAATACTGCTTTGAGAAGAATACTGAGTCCCAGTGGCAGGTTTCAAGATGAAAATGGTCAGCTGTGAATGGTACCGTGAGCTGCTTAGCCTTTGCCCCATTGCCCACAGAAGCAGAAACCTTTCTCCATTCTCAGCCACGACTTCTAGGCCAAACTAACTCCCTCACCCCAACATCCCTTTTGGAGCACAGCCTGAATGGCTGCTTTGCTCTCACCTTACAGCAAAACCTTGCCTAAATACCTCCATCAGAAGGCTTCACAGATGGATCTGGGAAGAGCCCCCTCTGACCCAGAGGCTGGACACACTGACTGCTGCTGATTCTCACAGAAATAACCTCTCCTCATATTTCTACTCTTCATCTGCAACTTCAATTTACATTTTAACAAGTGTGTAGCAGATTCTTCAAAGCACCCAGATGTTAAGCAGAAGTGATGAAGTAATTCCTTCAATATGGTGTCCACTTTGAAGAGCATGGTCCTATTATTTTATAACCTTGTTCAGCATGAGCCAAGCACCTAAGAGGTGTTTAACTACACATGTTCATAATTATAGTTTCTGCTTCACAAATATTTCCCCTTACTTTGCCAAAAGTGTTCTTTAGCAGTCTAAAGCCTCCTAGCAAATGACATGAAAAATATCCTCACATGGAAATTGCAGTTGCACAAAATATCATTTAATAATTTAAGATCAATCTTCAATGCAAGCCCGACAGAGTTAGCTGCAAAATTGCTATAAGCTGTGAAAACGACTCCTAAAAAATTATGTTTTAATTATCAGAGATTATACTGCTAAAACAGTTCAACAGAGAAGACATAACGAATTTTCAGCTCAAATGACTGCAAGTAGAGCTCAGATATGTTTCATTAAAGGCTTTTACAATAAGATGTACATGTAGTACCATTTATTGTTTACCATTGAGGAAGCTTTCCAAATCTTTCCAAATCTAGTTACTGTTTTTGTGACTGAGAAATATACATTCAGAATGAAGACTCCCTAATTTGTTCCTAATCTGTACCAGATTAAAAGCAGTCATTTAATTTTAAATTGAAATGGTCTAGCATCTGGCCAAGGATAGAGATCTCACAGAGGAGCAGGCATGACTGGAGAGACCTGGATATACTTGCACCCAACCAGAGACTCCCTAAAAGAGCAGTAATATGCCTCTCATCATCTCTCTGCTTCAGCTCTGATAACTGGTATTTAAAGAGTATCTAATGCAACTGGACACTCTTTAATGCAATCTGGTCTCAGTTAAATCTCTCCAGTAAAAAGACAGATATTCCACTAAAATTATACATGCAATGTGCTAAGAAGGAGACTGAAATTGAATCTCACATACATCATGGCAGTTATTCCAGTACTTTAACAATGGAATCTGGATTAGAAGCAAGTCCTTATGCAAATTAAGATGTAAACGCTGCTATTTTTGATGGTTCTGTATTATATGGCAAATCTGTTAATAGCATAATGCCTTTGGAGAATAAAAAAGCATGTCTTAAAAAATGATTGAAAAATAAATCTCAGTTGTAATGGAATTTTACAAAGTGCTTAACAGCACAATTTTGCTAAGACATTTCAGGCAAACAATTACTTTATCAGTAGCGTTTAATATATCACACTCATACTTTTATCATAATTTATATTGAAATTACTTCTTCCCCACGCTAATAAGCATTACATTTTAACACTTGTAAAAAACAGAAAAAGGATATAAAAATATGATACCTTGGATACCAGTAAAGAAAAGATTAAAGGAAAAAAAACCCCTAAGATTCATACAAACCAGGAACATATTCATAATCATGTATGTGCACTGATTCAACTGCATGAGTATTTCATCTAAGCCACCCAATTTATGCCCTAACCACTTCAGAATCTTGTTTTCACTCATATTTAATGCAGAAGCTGCACATATGCACTGGACCTGTCTGTTCTTCATACTGAATAAATTGTACAGGCCACCACAATAAGACACATACATTTATCTCCTTAAAGCCTGCAGTTAGTTTGATCTGCTGTTTTGGTTTAAGTTATACTTACAGAAATGCCAAGATAAGCTTTGAGGGAAATGACCCTGTGTTCACCTCATTATGTCATCACCTACACTTCTGAGGAACTGAACAGCAAAGCTTCCCCTGAGTTTAGCAACACATGGATGCAGCCTTCAATCAGTGTTTCTCACTGACTTTCAGGGAATTGAGGTATAAATCAGCACCCTTATTAAAATAATAATAAGTTTGTTTGTTTTTCAAATTTTTTTTGGATGGGGGGAGGTTTAGTGGGAAAAAATAGTATTGAAGTACTTTGCCTCTTTTAGAATATACTAGGCAAGTGCAACTAAGGCAATGACAGCATCATCAGGGAGCTGAGTTACTCATTCCTCTATTTTTATCTGATTGTCTGATGTAGGCTTTGGCTGTAGCAGCAAAAGTCCAACACCCAGGACTGACACTGACACCAAAACCCTGAAGTACCCAACCTGTGCTTTGCTGCAGCAAGGTACAGGAGCAGGTGAGTAATTTCCCCCATGCAAGTCACACTAATCACAGAATTGAAGCACACAGCAAAACTGGGAGGCTGCACTCAGATCCTGGACACCAAGTCTGTTTTTTCTAGGTTTGCCACTTGCCTAAATGTAAAAGCTAAAAGTAAAAATTGAGAAATGTTTAAAAACAAGCAGGTGTTTATGTGCTCTAAAAGATAGGCAATGATTGTATATGGAGAATCTTCCTTGTAAATTTGTATGAAATTGTTAAAAGTATCTAAAAGATATATTATTTATAACAATTCTTTAATATTAAATTCATACTGAGAATATTCTATGATCATTTAAGCACTAAAAAAAGTGTAGGGGTTTTTTACACAACTATGAGTTGTTTGCTACCAAGCTTCAAATTTTATAACCTCCTTTCAAATGCACTTTTCTATGGTGTTGATCCCCGTTGTTTAATAATGTCAAGGCTTCATAAATAAAACATCTATTACATCAGATATCAGAATGTCACCTTCTGATAAACCTATGTAGTCTAAGGAAAAAACCCCACGTGACTCCAAATATACACCATCAATGTACAGCTACTCTTGTTCTAATTTATTATATTATTTTTAATTAAATACTTCAAGTTTTTTTGTTGTACAGTGTACTCCAAAGCATATAACTTGAAAGCTGCACATCCAAATTAATCAGCTGCAAAAACATTTCCAAATATTTCCTCTGCAAATATATTCTTTCTTTCAAAGCCTGACTGCCAATGTGCAAAATTGTCACCACCCTAATGTGCCACTGCTGTGGCATGTGTAGTAATAGCATTTAGAGTAATGAAGAGACTTTTTTTTTTTTGGAAAGACCCAAATTGACTCCATATTCTGAAAGATACTCACAATCTGCACTCAGTGCTGCCATTTAAAACAAAAAGTAAAATACCATGCCAGAAGATGCAAAGCAGAGATTATTGCACAGGCAAAAGAATGACACAGAATATTAAGTTCCTACAGAAATTAACATCAAAATTAGCATAGCCACGCTGTCTTTAAATTCTTCCCATTTCACAAAGTCATGCTGAATTACACGGAGTTTTTGCTAAAGGCGCAGCTGGCATGTCGTTGTTCCTGGGATGCAGATGCATATTAATGGCTGTGTGAAAAGGATAATAGTATATGAGAAATAAGCAATGCCTTCTTTTCCTCCTGGTTCAAGAGATTGTCAGTGTGTTTCCCCCCTCACACACTGCAGCTTTCTGTCTTGAAAACATAAGGTCAGGACTCCTGATCACAGGATCAGGACAATGCCTGCACAGGCTGGTGCAGAAGAACCTTAGATGAATTAAACCCATGGCTGTTCCTCCGGGGTGTTAGAGAGAGCAGCTGTGTATCAGAAGTGTTAGCATACTGTAAACTACCAGAAAATTTCAATGCAATTATCCTGTAAAGAACCAGCACAAACCAAAGCCATATTGCAATCTTCTCCTTTAGAAAATTAACCTTTAGAAATGGCTGGTGTCAGGTGTTGCAGGCCAGTTCAGTCATAAACAACTGTGCAGGTCTTATATTTCTGTTGTAATCCTCCATTTGTAATTTATACCACTTTTCTTAAATCTGAAGAAACTGGAGATTGAAGGACAGTGTTTAATGTCAGTGTTTGAGAGATACAAAAGCCTTGGCTTCATTATTTTTCTTTCAAAGAACTCTTATAGACAGATCACGGATTACTTACATAAACCCTAGAAAAATAAGAGTTCACGTTCATGATGTTTGGGTTTCACTTTTGAAAGGCTGTTTGAAGAGACTGCAAGTGTTTGAATCAGCAAGCTCAGGCACAGAAATGGTTTCCAACTGCGCACACGGGGCTAAAGGGCTGTAAGGGTCACTTCACAGTAAAGCTGAACAAGAATGACACTAAATGTAATTCAGCTCTAAAACAATTCCTTCTCAAAGCGGCTTCGCTCTCCTTTCTCAGGCAGGGGTAAATGCTTGAAGGTCAGGAGGCCAGAGTGCTTGTCAGTGTATTCAATGCACATTAAAAAGACAGGCTATTAAGGAAAGGTCTCTGACATTTACTTGGGAGACAACCCTCCCCTCCTTCAGTTGTCCCCTTCCCCATTTCCAACACATTCTCTAATTAAACATCAATACAATGCAATATAATTGATGTAGCAGTCATTACTGGGAATTGCCCATTCTCCTATCAAATCAGAGTGTACAGAAAAGGCCGTGTTTGAAATGGGTGAACTTAATTGCCCAATGGTCCCCAAGAGGGTTGTACAAACAGATCAAGACATCACACACACACAACTGATCTCAGCTGTGACACAAGTTTTTTGTCACTCCCTCATCCATCTTTGCTTACTAGGGATAATGGTGGCTGGATTCGACACCGGACAATTTAATAAATAAGAACATTGGATGTGTTTCAAATGAAGCATCCCAGAATGCAGGATTTAGTGACATTTTGATTAAAGGTTCATACATAACAAAGGCTTTTCATGAGGCAGCTGCTTAAAACACAATCTATTTGAGCAAAACCAGAGCAGAGTAGCTGGTATCCCTTGGCAATTTACTGTGAAACATTTGTTTGCTGCAAAACGATCTGGTTCACAATCATGCGCTTGCATGGTTGGTTGATTAAATCAGTATATCTAGCAGTCATTACACAGAGCAAAGGAAAAAAACTCGACTGCTAAAGTAAGGCCCTTTTGTGATACACAAAACAGACATGTCAGGAAGGTGCTTTTCCTTTTTCTATTCCAGCACCTTGTTCTCCGTTTCCAATTCCCAGTAAAAAGCATTGGAGTTTTAAATTTCACAGTCATAGACAATATCTGATTAAGAAAAATGTTAATCCAGAACAGTGATGTTAACTGTGCTAAGGAAATGCACTACCAACAATTTAGTAATTAATTACAGAATCACTGATACTGATCTAGGAAAGTATTGAATTCATTTTAAAAAGGGAGGGAAGGCAGGGAGGGAAGAGAGGAAGGAAAAGATTTACCAATAGAAACAACAGTAATTTGAGTGTGCTCATGCAAAGAACACAAGCCTCCACCACAGGCTGCCTCTCCCATGCTGCAATCTGCACTGTGACAAGTAAAGAGATGCCTTGGTTCCAACCTGGGTTATCAGAAGTAGGTACAGAACATTTAAAAGACACAGATAGGAAGTATTCAGGCAACAGAAAAGATGACAATAAGAAACAGCTTGACAAGCAGGAAAAATTTCAACTCTGGGGGTCATGTTGCATTTATTTAGGCCTGGCTGGGTGTTGGTAAGTAGAAGGGAGTAATAGATGGCAGAGACAGAATGTGGGAAATGAAGGAAATGAAGGGGCAGCTCTTATATTACAAAAGCACAAACTAAAAGATCGAATTGCCTAATTTAGATACACCTCTATGAATGAGTGCATTTCAGTTTTTTTTTTTTAATTTTATTTATAAAATGCTACCCTAGGCAGTTTCCAAATTGCTTAGTGCAAAAGCTGTCGATAGCATTAGAGGAAGATGAAGGAATGTTTTAAGTTAGGTGCAGTTTCTGCATTTGTCTTTCTTGTCAGGACTGTAATATAATTTTGCTATGACAACATACAAGATGCCAAGGATACACTGAATGCCTCAAGAGCTCTGAATATGTAACATTCTCCAGATGGGAAGAAAGGCAAAAACTTTTTACAACTGTGTGCACCATGAAGATAGCTCTGAAACAGCAGAGCCATCCACATCTTTGCCAGAGACTCATTCACAGTGTCACAATCTGTACCTTCTATATAAGCATAATTCTCATAATTTTCTTTTTACTTCTCTCTGCTTCTGACATGTTAGGCTAGCATTTTTGATATCAAAGTTCTTTCTTACCTCTTCCATTAAATGCATGTTTAAATAAAATTCAGAGCACAGTAAGGTGTGTGCCACTTGCTTATTTCAAAATACTCTCTCACACACAAGTATTATTCATTAATTTGTAGTACCTGAACACCTTACACAACATGTGTAACTCATAAAACTGCCTCCAAACAAGCACTAACCCAATTAGCTGAATTTTGTCAAAGATTCTAGTTAGATTGCACAGAAATCATCAATCAGGCCTCAGATACAAGGGGTTTGAAATGTATTCATATGACATGTAATATTCAGAGCATTTTTTATTTTACCTTGACTTTTAGTGGGTTATTTCAGAGAGCTGACAACAGTATTTTAAGCATTAGCCCAGCTTCAGGAGGTACTAAAGGCAGCCAACCCTCTCAATGCTTTTACTGTGTCAAAGATAAGCAGCAGTAACAGGCAGGTGCTTTGTGCAGACAAGGTATGGTAATCTGGCAAGAACTAAGAGTGGTTTGTTTGACTGATTTAACACCTTTAGTTCTCTGTTACATGGTTATAGATAGAGGCTGTATCTGTACTGGAACTTTATCACAGGGCTTAGAGCTACAGAGCACAGATGACATCTCTGAAGGCTGAGATATTTTTCAGTGCCTAAGGAACCTGTCTACCCAACATCCATTACATTAACAACAATTGAAGGGACATTTGTGTCATCTACTTTAGATTCTTGCTGCAGGTTTACTGAATTTCCTATTTAGAAGTTTCTGCCTCTTGCCATTGTGTGGGAAAGTCGAGTGCCTGAACTGGGCTTTCTGAGCTGTGCCTCAGGATTGTATCATGGGGGACACAGCACAGGAGCTTTCACAGGAGTCTAAATCCTCATAGCTGCTTTGCACAAAACCCCCATTCCTACACTAATTTTTCAATCTGCTTCTCTTAAAAAATTCCCCTGTCAAATTCAAGTGAGAGTTTGAGAATGGGCAACTCTGCCACATCCACAACCACCCGATCTGTGTGGCTACAGGAGAGGGTAAACAGAGACATCTGATCAGCTTGCATTTGCAGAATTAGCACATCCTCTCTGTGTACCAGTAATCATGATTGCAGAAGGCTATCCTGAAAGCATTCTGAGAACAGCTGATGTTTAAAAGGCCCTGAGCACAAAACAAAGTAGCACAATCAAAATTTTATCAATTTGTTCCCCTTTCTAAGCATGTTGCTGAAACATAACCTCTTTTCATTTAGAATAGAGTGCTGTGCTATGTGGGATCTGTTGCCTGCAGTACAAGTGATGATACTTTAGATAAGGATGAGATAGCTTTCAGTCTTACAAAGGTAACAGACCACTTTAATGAAAGTTTAGAATTTGTGTTTAATATTTCATCACTTAATACTTTGATTTATGTAGGCTACTGTATGTCCTCAAAGGGAAAGAGGAGAGTACTTTCATAGTAGAGCATTTGGAGAGAAAAATGTTGACATTTCTAGTCCAGTTAAACTCCTAATTGTGTATAAATCTTTTATAGTTCTCCCGTTTCTCTGAATAAATTACTTTCACGTTGCAACAACAAAAGCAGACATTTATAAACCATGGTTTATGATAAAAACTTATCACAAAACACTAGCTTCTCATAATTTCCAATACAGAAACAACACTAGTGTCAGACATTGAGAGAAGCATTACTGCACACATAATACAGGTCTATTATCCTGTTCTTCAACACTGTAGAAGTCCTTTCATAGAAGTTCTTGATAAAATAAATGGAGGCAAAACATGAAAAGGCCAAAGAACAGAGTAATAGACTTCAACACAAAAGTAATGAAATTCTTAGAGATGGTGTCATATTTGGGTACCTGCACCCTAAGAAGTGTTAGCTGAGAAGAAAGGTCCATGTATACAAACTTTAATATGACAATACAAGGGGTTTCTCCATACACACTCTCTTTTTATAGTGTACAACAATGAGATATTGAAAACGTGCTGTAATATATCTGATGGCTATCAGCTTTCCTATGCTAACAAGGTATTGGAAGCTCCCCTGCCAATGCTAGATACAAAAAAAAAATATCAAGTAGCATATTCTGGACTAGCAAACTGTGAACCTGAATCACTGTTATAATGTGATTGCAGTATTCTCTCTTCTCCACTTCTGATGGGATACCCTAAAATTGTCTCTTGCTCCACCTAAAATGATTTAACCTTTAGCAAATGCACATTTTCGCCTTTGACTGATGACTTTTGCCACCTCCTTTCAAATGCCAATCCAAAAAGCATGTCAGCACAGGGAGTCACATCACCATTCACACAGTCCATTGGTAGTGGTCTTAAGGAGGGAAAGTGGGCAGATTGACTTTGTTCCCACAAGAAAAACGTAAGTGACCTATGAAATGTGAAGTTGACCTTTTATTTGTTATCAGTCATCTGGACAAGTGAAAGGGACCTCCCTCTTTGTTATGCTTATTGGCCTTTTGTCAACACTACAAGCTCCAAATAGGTATTTCCTGAAAGGCTAAACAAATTACAACTAACCTGCCAAATCATAAAGGAAATCATGGCACAACCATGAAAAGAATCACCATCCTGGTCATGGATTCACTAGACTGTTAAGCAAATAAGTGGGAGCAGAAATATCTTAGCTCTGCAAACCTCTAACCTCTCCAATCCCCTGATATTCAGAGCAAAGCAGGAAGCAAAACCATTCTGAGCAGTTGTATCTCTCCACATCCACTCAAATCAGCACTCAGTTGATGCAGTAAAAGAGTTATCTTATGCCACATTATTTTGCAGTATTTACTCTGATATAGTTAGATTTGGTTTAACAACTTCCACCACAAGCATGACATGGCAATACCAAAAACCAAATCCTACTATTCCACTGTTAAAAAACTCACATTAACCAACAAGCCATTTAAAATTTCAAAAGAAAAGCCAACAAATAGCTTTGTGCGAGGCTATATTTAAATTATAAGCCATTATTTATTTCTAAAGCTATTTGATTATGGATGAAACAAGACGGTCCCTGCTCCTTTCCAAGTTTCCCTCTCCCACAACACAGAACAACTCAGAGGCAAACAGTTCTCTCATTTCCCCATGCCATCTTCAGGCACTCCAGGCCACAGGATCTCATGGAGTGGTCCCAGCTAATTCTTCCAGAGCTGTGTCTACTCACACCTCCTCTAGGCAAATACCACTCCTTACACAGTTAGAAAATTTAACACTAGAGTTCTCATCTAGGGCTTTTGTTAATTCATTAAATCATGCCAGAAAGCCTAAAACTTGGAGAAGTACTGAGGTTAGCTGTCTTGTAGCCTGATCTGAATAATCCAAATTACGGCTCTATTTTACACAAAATGATGAAGTTCCTCATGCACTGGCTCATGGCCTCTTCCAATAGTTTTCAGCTTCAATCATATGGATACCACTGAGCTCACTGGTTTAGCCAAATGCTAAACACACTCCCAAGCTCCAGCCACTAGCAAAAAGCAGGAGTTTCATTTGTCTCTGTGCTTTTATATTCCTACTGAGATGTCTCTTGGTCCACACATCTTCTGCTAAAGGTGGTTTGTGCTCCAGGTGGTTTCTGTGGATTTCTGTTAATCCTTTGACAGTCACGTCTGTGACTGTGCACAGTCTACTCCGTGGTTTAACTCCTAATCAGCCACAAACTCAAGCTCCCACCACCTAGGAGACACACATACTGTAGACTTTGCATTTTTAAGACTCACATAACACTGTCTTAGCCTTAAGCAAAGAAAAAATGATGATATCACAGGTTCCTTTCAGCCAAATTCTATTGATCCACTAAAAATCTTATTGCAAATAATTCCACTGTTTAAGGGCTTAAATTAGAGGATTCTTTCACTGCACTCACTGAAGCCTAACTAAAGAGAGAAAAAGGGAATTACCAGTAGGCATTTCAGTAAGTTCTTCTTATTTTTAAAAAATAATTCTGAAAATGATAAAGCAAACTAACCCATGTGCTCCAGGCAAAACCCAACCATTTTCATTCTCCCTAAAAATTCTTTAAACAAAATGAAAGAAGGAAGATTAAAAAAAACCCCTTCAAACCCGGTAACGGAGAAAACACAAAAATGTTGTTGAAAGCAAACATATAATTTCTCTGTTGTCTGTACTTTTTTCACATAACTCTGTTTCCAAAAGATGGAAAGCCATAAAATACTTTCACCAACTGTCCATTTTTACTGCTTATCTACTGCCTTCACAATCATGATTACTTCCATGGCTCTATATAATCAATTACTTTAAGTAAAAAGCCTCTCTGACTAATGATGCACATTAAAATTGCATCACTAAATAAGGAAGCACCTCAAGGAAAATCACAGCACATACCCAAAATGTTCAGCATAGTCTTTGAGTGTTAGCAGTAAACAACCAGAATTCCTTGCAACAGAATGAACACTCTACTGCACAAAGTAAAGGCATTTATAATATGGAGCTTGACATGCTGGAAGCAACAAAACAACAGTAATTGCAGCTTCTGTCTGAAATTCTTTTGGGGAATTTGATGAGCTCCTGTTTCAATACTGTGTGCTTTAAGATAAATTATAGTGATGGATATTTGCACTGAAGCATTCATGTAGGACAGTGGCCACTGGATCTATATAAGAATTCAGCAGACAGTGCTCATTACAAAACCATAAACTAGTTCTTACAACAGTTTTACAAAGGTTTTTTAATTGTAATTATATTCAGAAAAGTAATAAAATATTTCCAACTTTCAGTAGCAAAAAGAACCTACATGAGAAATGTTAGAATTGTCACAGTAGTTTTAAACAAATCTCAGAGTTCTTTAAATGGCTGCATGTCTGTGTATGTATCTGTATATACACACACAACTTTACATATAAACACAACTTTACAGAGAGGTCTTTTGCAGTGATTCATGAATATATCAAAGGATTAATTCCCAAAACATTTTAGCAGTAACAGAAGAATGCAATATTTACACATCTCAAATTCACAGTTATTCTGGAAATTGTTTAGAAATAAATATGAGTAGTTAATAGATATAGTTCTACTATTTCTCTCTCTCTGTTTTAATAGAAGAGTTTTTCTGTACTCTCAAAAAAGGTACTTAGTAACTTCATGTCTTTATTACTTTTTAATGTGTGTCAAACCACTGCTTTTTCACCAAAAGAATTTCTATGGGAGGAGGTAAGGAGATTTAGAGACATACCTAATGAAATATGTCACTCAATCAAGAGAATAAGGATCTAATATTTTTGTATTAGACTATTAAAAATCTATTTTAATATTTCGTTGTCCTTAACTTAGTCCTTAATCCTGTGAACTGTTCTGTATAAGAAGCCTCATGCATCTGCACGGAAAGCACAAAAGCTAATGTGAAAAAATAACCTGCACCTTCCCACATGGAACTCAACACAGAACTACAGACCAAATCTACAATTAACAGAGCAAAGAAGAGACAGTGGCAGAATCAGCTTTCCCTGCACTAGCTAATAAAAATGGCCAATTTTCTACACTGCAGTGCATGTATCCACTCATCATCCCCCTGTGTATTTCCTGTTCATCCCATACACAAGTTCCACTCCAGGCATTAGAAATCCACTGCAAAGAAAAGCTCCATGGCAAGCACTAGAGACCTGCAGTGCAGACTGGTGAATGGATTTTTGCTGCTGTTTCAGCCTGCATTTTCTCATGCAGATACAGATTATTCTAATAAGCAAAAGAGTCATCTAGGGGCAAAGTTTGAGCTGTGATAAGCCAGCTTAATGAAGAAAAGGGAAGAGCTCTTACAGGCTTCAAAAGAAGTAACTTTGCAAAGGTGTTGAAGCATGCATAAAATTACCTCTAAAAATATTGCCAAGAAAATCTCTAGCACACTATTATAGAATTTGTATCTATGTAAGAAATCAGATCAGTGCTCCAAAAAGCCAGAATAAGTTGCATTTGTATTGCAGCTCATAAAGCTTTGCCAGATAGGGAAGAACCTAAAACCTTCCTTTATTATTTTTTTTTTTTATATATTTGCCTCCTGAAAAGAACAAGGATATTCCATGGCCAGGAGGGTCCTTTAAATCAATGCAGGGATTTTAAACATTATTATTATCTTCCACATCTAGTACTGAGGAGAACCCATAGCTGATTTTCATGTGGAGAACTTAAAAGGATGAGAAACTTAATCTCCACGTCAGCAAAGTACTGATAAAAAGACTGACATCTTACAAGATTATTAAAGTAAGATAATGAAGCAGATAAGGTGTGCTACAGGAAGGTTGACTACTGATATGAATTAGGACCCAAGCATTACACAGGGTTTGAAGATAAGCCACAGAAATCAATGAGAGATGAGCTGGGACAAGGAGGCTTGGAGGAACCTGGCAGACACTGGTAGTAAAAAGCAGCTTGCTCACTTGGACAGATATTGTTCTGAGGTTCTAAAACATGCTACAGCAGCAAATACTGAATTTTATTGGAAATAATTATTTATTCTGCAATAACATTTGGGAAGCCATAAACCATGCTATCTGACAACAAAACCAGGGGATACAAAGATCATCTCTGCAGCAACAATGTGACAGTGTTCACAGGGGTCCGAGGATGAGGGAAGAGATGAGGATCTGACTTACTTATTATTTTATTATATATATTATATTAAAACTATACTAAAAGAATAGAAGAAAGTATTTCATCAGAAGACTAGCTAAGAATAGCAGAAGAAAGAATGATAACAAAAGCTTGTGTCTCAGATAGTCTGAGCCAGCTGACTGTGATTGGCCATTAATTAGAAACAACTACATGAGACCAATCACAGATCCACCTGTTGCATTCCACAGCAGCAGATAATCACTGTTTACATTTTGTTCTTGAAGCCTCTCAGCTTCAGGAGAAAAAATCCCAAGGAAAAGATTTTTCAGAAAATGTGTCTGTGACACAACAAGTCATCAGTAAGTGTGAATCTTCTCGGGAAATTCTGCTTCCAGCTGGCTGGAGAAGAGCCATTTCCACCCTGAAACGTGTGTCAGCCCTGCCTGGTGGCCAGGCTGCCCCAGCCCGCCTCTCCACAAGCCTGATGAGCCAGCCCTGCACGGCTGCAGCCTGGCTCTGCTCACTCTGGCTGCCAGGGAGCTCCAGCAAAGGGAGCTTGTGTTAGCCCACACACACAGTCACAGCCTAAGGAACACCTTGGTCCTATGCAAAACTCTCTTGTTTCTGTCAGCTTCTCACAGCTCAGGTGCAAAGCAGAAGTGCCAAGTGTCAGGCATGAGCCAGCAATCCCTGCTGCCAGCCCTGTCCTTACAGGGACACCTGAACGGCTCTGGCAATGCAATGGTCTCACATCATTCCACCCTCCAGCAGAGGACTTTGGACATCTATCAAAACAAAAAGAATCAAACAGATATCAGTAACAATGCAGGCGTTAAGCAGTTAGGAAAAAAAAATTAAAACCACACAAAACTTAAAGCTTGCATCAGCATCAGATCAGAGTTTGGCCTGCAGGCTCACAGCTTTGTTAATTATTACAAACATTATCAACCTTGAGAAGTGATGCCTGGGCTTACTGTGGATATTTTATCCATTCTTTATGTTAAAGAAACCCAGTAAGTTTATTTTTCTTGGTGAGTATAATAGAGCTCAAAGTGAGGGGAAAAAATATAAGAAAAAAAAAAAAAGAGACTCTCCTGCCAGAAAACTGGATCTCAAGCAAGATAACTACTCTGCTAACAAATTAGTCCACTGGAACCTCACCATATGTTGCTTGCACAGTACCTGTTGATATTTAGGCTTCAGGCAGCCACAGAGAGATTTAGAGAATCCTGACGCTGCAGCAGAGGTGTAAAACTTTTATTAAATACCATATTTAAGAAGATGACCTTCAAGCAAATTGCCTGGCACATATGCTCACCCTCATGCAGTGTGGTAAAGTGACTTGGCAAGCCAGAGCCCCGAGACTGAAATACTATTGAGTGCAGAATAAAACTTCAAGAGCAATATGATTTTTTTTCTGTCTTTCTAGAACCTGTGCCAATGTTTTACCTGTCACAGGAGAATAAGTGTGAACATCACCTCTCCCCATTTAATTGCATCTTTCTGGCATCAATTCCAAAGGGCCTGTAGTTCAACCAGCTCAGAAAGCAGCAGCTCCTTTATCAGTGAAGACATGACACTGTGACTCTCTAATATTGGCCCTGTCCATATCCCACAAAGTGTGGCCCGAGAAACCATTTCTAGAAGCAGAGAGACCCTCAGATCACAGTGCTGTTCACTCCTTAGTCTGTTCATGGAGAGAATCGTGCTCCCAGGTGCAGTGCCATCCATTCTGGTGTGGCACTGCTGGGGTCAGTGCAGGGCTCCCAGGTCCCTCTGCTGCTGGGTGGAACCAGCAGGGATTTAGCAAAAGGACCAAGAGGGTTGTGGTTCCCAGGCAGAACACATCTCCATGTCATATGAAATAGCCAAATCTTCCATCTGCATCACATTCAGAAGAGCAACGTGCTCTCGATTCATACAGGCAATCGCTCTTTGCATTTCTGCCTTCAAACAGTAATTTATCTAAAAGTGATAAATCAGGTTTGCTTGGAAAAATATTATAAAAATTCATTATACACTATTAAAAACAAGCCTATCTGGACACTAATATCACAAAGGCATTTGCACAGAGACATTTCTGACAGTTATTTAGGTTTAAAAATTTATTCTAAGTCCTTCATTTACAATTAATATTCATTCAAAAAAGATAATGAATAATTATGAAAAATAGAATGTTCTAGCAATAACAATATTTTTTTAAAATCTGATATGTTTTCAAATCTTAAAATTTCTTGTCAAAGTTCTGTTTATTCATTTCCAGCCTCAATGGTTTTCTGTCTGTCCCAGTTATGTTCTGTTACGTTCAATGTAAAGCAAAACATATCAACCTAAAAAGCAGTTTAATATTTTTGAAAAGTTTGATAAAAATAATCTTACCCTATTTATTATTTTCAAACAAGTATCCATTCACCTTCAAGTGTCAGCTTGGACTGACAATTTTAATTTAGTTTGGGCTTTTATTAAATACCATATTTAAGAAGATGACCTTCTTAAAGGACTAAGGAAGGAAAACCTGAAAACTGAATTGGGAGGAATAGCTGAAGATATTCTTACCAAAATTCTTTGGACAACTAAGTAATTCTTTTCAACTTACTATTACACAGCAGTTTTACTCCCATGCCAGTTGATAAAAAAAAATATCAATTTCATAATTTGTCAGAAAATAAAGAACAAATTGCTTCTGCTTATTTTTGTCCATAATTGCGCAACAGGATGCAGAACTTACTCAGTTTTCTGTGCAGAAAAGTTTCTGTCTTTACTGTGAAGACCCAGTAATTTCTAATTCCCAGAATTAACTTTTGTTTCTTAGAGAGTCTAACACATAAAGCTTTGTGTCTTACACACTTAATGCTTGTCTCATATAAAGCCCTGTGATCAAAGTCAAGACACATTTACAAGTTCGATCTTTCTGATTCTGAGGACACTGCAAACTTGTACCATCATTCTGAAAAGGACATATATAAGCAGCTTCTGTAATGCTCAGTGACAAATAAAGGAAAATCTGCTAATAAAATAGAGGCAGAAATAAAAAAAGAAGGGATAAGTAGAGGCATTGTGGTGCTCAGGCTCCAACAGCCAGAAAAACAATCAGAACAGATTATTGGCCTCTTCTCTTTCAGCCTCTTCAACACAAGACTGGCTTGAAAAACTGATCTTATTCAAAGAGGGTGAATGGAAATAGAGTGCCTACTCCATGTGGGTAATCACTGCTCTCTTCATCCTTTGAGTCTGAGTCTTTACTGAATTATGTCCTTCAGCTGGTCAGGAAATTCTCTAATGAAACATAGCCCCAGAGCTGGAGGAGGGGTTATGTGCTGACTATAGAAATTCCTGTGCAAGGTGTCACATGAGCCAGAAAGTGAAATCAGGCAGCCACACTAATCTGTGCTCTAGGTCACCATGCTACCTGCTGCAAGGCTTGAAAGCCTGCTGCTACAAGTATTGTAAGTTCTTTATAATTTTTCTAGGAAAGGAGAAAATTCAGGTCATATGATTATGAACTTCACCATCACACCATAAATACATCAGAGTGAATCTTGTTCCATCCTCCAAGAAAATTATTATTAGGGGCATTATGATGGTGCAACACCAATCTCCACCTACAACTGGCTCTTGAACTCACATGGGAGACATGGCCCAAGAAAAAAATTATCATCTGCCAGCTAATTATGTTGCTTTTGTTATCATTATTGATGTTTTGTGACAAACACTCACAAGCCCTGAGCCGTACTGCTGCTCCTTGCCTGCAGTTCTGTCATCTTTGTGGCACCCTGTTTCACAGCACCCACAGATGGCAAGGAACTGTTTTGATCTTGCAGATGGGAGAATTAGTAAAATAAAATATTGCAATAATAAAGATGATGATGGTTGCTTGAATTTATTTTGCATAATATGTAGGTCTTTAGAAATTACTCTTGCCAGCAGTTGTCTATTCCACTCTCTATTCTCACTTATGATTTAAAACCTTTTTGTAAATATATTTCTCGTCCCTCCCTGCTCCTTTACTACTTGCTTCTGGGAACCTGTAAACCCCTTTTCCCTGTTTATATCATTATCTTGAAGGTGCTTATATATAAAGCATGACTACAATGTTCCCTCTTCTGAACTACATACACTTAGCTTTTTTAACCTTTTCCAAAGACCTACACTCAATTTTTAGATCTTTAAAGATCTTTTAG
Organism: Setophaga petechia; assembly: GCA_024362935.1. Classification (NCBI taxonomy): domain Eukaryota; kingdom Metazoa; phylum Chordata; class Aves; order Passeriformes; family Parulidae; genus Setophaga; species Setophaga petechia. The sequence goes on from JANCRA010000012.1 coordinate 12,739,592, forward strand.
ATCCTTGTCTTTTATCTAGTCCTTTCATACTCACATCCTTCCTAACAAGCTGCAGAGAGGAATCAAATGTGCTGTAAAAGGTGTCTACAACTCTACATTTAATGCCCTAAATTTGCATTTAGGGCATTTGCATGACTTTTCTAAGAGCATAATTATTCTGTACTAGTATGAAAACCATGGCAAAATAGACTGATTTCCAAACTGGCTGAATGGTTACTTTCACAAAAGTCTAACCTCAAACATAGAAGCCCAGAGGCACTTTGGGAAATGTATAGATGCTTATCTAAATACTTTGTTCCATTTCTGAAACTTTTTCTTTCTTTCTGAGGGAATGTTTGTTTCCTGTAACGTGGCTGCTGGTCCACCTCTTAACAGCTGCCCCCTTTTTTTCCTGTCAGTAGTTTCCAAATAGCTCTTCTCCCAAGGAAAAAAAAAATATTCTATCTTCTTCTCTCAAAATCATTATTTTTAATGAATTAACAATGAGACCATTGCACAGACCTTTCCCTAGACTTTCCAAGACACTGTGCAGCAAGGTCAGCTTTGTTCATTTGGTACAGTCTGAATGGCCTCACTACCTAAACACTGTTTTAATGGATGATTTCAGACTTTTATTATGCATCTTCATATCAATTACTACCTCTATTTTCTTTTGCTAAAAATGCCTAAATTTATTAAAATACTTGTTGTAACAGTCTTTCTGGTTACTTCCATAATGCCAAATGAAATATTCTGTAATAATTCCTGATTATAACAGTTAACATATTTTTCAGAATGATGGGTATCTCCCTAGGTCAGCCTTTGTTCTAATCTGTTTGTTTGAGGTTTTTTTGTTTTATTTGTTTGTTTGTTTTTGTAGGTTTTTTGTTTGTTTGGGTTTTTTTTTATTTTTTCATATGTTTCCCCTTCCCTAAAAATATCCAATATTTCTTCTGATACTTGTGCTGGTTTTGGGTGGACTAGAGTTAATTTTTTTCTCTAAAATTAATTATTATATTTTTATATATTATATTTAATTTTAGATAATTATTATATAAAATATTTTTTTTCTCTAAAAATTAATTATATACACAGCTAGTAGGGGGCTGTGGCTGGAAACAGTGCTGATAAGTCAAGGATATTTTATTTCTTACTGAGCAGTGCTTGCACAGCATCAAGGCTCTTTCAGCTTCTCACCCCACCAGCACAGAGGATGCTGGGGGTGCTCAGGTATTTGGGAGGGGACAGGGCTGGGACAGCTGACTCTGAGGGACCCACAGGGTATCCCAGACCAAAATGCCTCATGCACAGCATAAATAAAAAGGGGGAAGAAGAAAAAAAGACATGTTTGAAATCATGACCTTTGTTTTACCAAGTGACCAGTGAACATGATGGAGCCCTGCTTTCCTGGGGATGGCTGAACACCTGCCTGCCCATGGGAAGTGGGGAATTAATTAATTCCTTGTGCTGCTTTGCCTGAACACACAGCTTCTGCTTTCCCCATAAAACTTTATCTCAACCCATGAGTTTTCTCACTTTTACTCCTCAGATTCTCTCCCCCACCCCAGCAATGTGAGGCTCAGTTGCTGCTGGGGGTTAAACCATAATAATCAGCTGCACAGGTTCAGAGGCTGTCCCTTTAGAACTCTGGAATACCCAGTCTGGACCTGCACATTTACAGACCATGTAAGTCTAACTAACTAAGGCTGGCTCCTGCTTCCTGGGGGATGTGCAAAGGTGACAGTTTGACAACTGCTCAGGGATAATGAAGTTCAAAGGTTCTGACAGTGGGGACATGGTTGGCTGATAAAAACTGAGTAGTCATCTTTTCTATTAACCCACAGTCTTAAAGACATACATTAAATCAAAAGAGTTGGAATTTGCTTTGTTTGACCAAGTCTTTAAGTTTTGCTGCTGTAGGCCCTAGATTCTTTGAAGCTTTCCTTTTTTATATGCTATTTTACCATTGTTTGACATTTTCCAAGTATGGAATCTGAATCTTTTTGTATTCTTCAACTGCTGTGATAATATGCCATCTCCTTGCTTTACTTTCCCTCTTTTCCCCACTTCTTTTAAAATTTTCTGTCTAGTCTTTTGAGGCACAACTGTCAGATGTGCAGTTATAATCTATACTGTTTTTAAACTCTTACTGATTACTAAAATCTGCGTGATAGATGTTCCCCTTGGGATAATTTTATAAATTCAGAAAAAGAAAACACATCTTAAAGAAATAAAAAGGCTGAGTTGCATTTATGGTTCATTCATTTAAAAAATATTATTTTTACAGTCTTTATCATAGCAGCACTTTCATTTAAAAACCTTTTTGAATTCTGTACTACAAAACATCTGAATGCTTCTGTGTAATGGTTAAGTCTTCATTGAGTCTATTGATCTGTTCAGACTGAGATGGGATTTTAGTTTGACAAAGCTTCTGGCAAGTTTTTTGTATTGGATTTTATTTCCTAAGGAAATCTTTTTATATGTCAATTAATTGCTAGATCCAGGCTCAAATTGCAAGCAGACCAGATAAATTGCTTCCCTTTGTTTGACACTAGTCTCATTATATTTGCAGTATTTTGTTAAAAAATGGTCTTATTCTCTTGACTGGACTCCACAGCCACCTATCAGTCTTGATCCATGAGGAGCTGTCATGAATTTAGCAGCAACAGCATAGTACAAGAAGAATTACCAGGACCACTGCATGCCTGAGGAAGATGACAAGCTGAGAGTGAATAAATCCAGAACTAGGTACCAGAACACTAGTTTTATGATCAACTGCTTTCCAGTGTAAATGGAACAGAGTGCTTCTTCTCACTTTTATTTATCTGTGGAGAAAAGGTGCTTAATCTTTCCAGCTGCTGAAAGACAAGGAGAGATTTCAGGGAAAAATGTGGCAGTTTGTACAGGAATCTCTAAGTTTAGTAACACCTGAATCACACTCTGTCTAATTTTCCCCACTGCTAAAGAAAGCTTGTGTCATATAAATATATTTTATGTTGGATTTTTTTTTAATGTTTGTTATAATGGAATTGAAGAAGACAAATACTTATATATATACAGGTAGTAGTCTATGAAACATTTAAATAGTACCCACTACTTTAAAATCTTTGTGCTTTACAATCTGAAATTCATTTAGCATCCCTGTATTTTTAGTCTTTGCAGTTCAGAAGAGAGACTCAAGGGAACCAAGTTCCAGTCTAAGGCTACAGTGGAAACACTCGAATCTCTGAAGATTCAGGCAGTTGTCATGACTCCTTCCTTGCAGAGATAGAACAAATATGTCCTTACAGCACAAAAGAAGTGCATGACTTTTTTTGTCACGATGCTGGATGTCAGAACTGGGCAAGAGCAGTCACTGTAAAATTCAACATTGTACGGCACATGTTAGTTCAGGAATGAATCTCATCTGCCAGCTCCCCTGACTGGCTAAGTTGCATAACAAATGCACTGAGGACACAGCCAGTGTTCGTCCCCTCAGCCCTGCACGGGTTTATGTTCCTTGTGCAGGAGAAGGGAGCGGCATCACGAGGAACAGCAAGAGCACTGCAGAAACAGAGTCCCAGTCTGGCTGGCTGGAGTCAGCTCACAACTACAAGAGGTGACAAAGCACATAAAAAAAGACAGAAAAGATCCAGAGAGACAGCTGGTGACACCTCCAGCAAGTATTTAGGAATGCCTCCAGCCATCCTTCAGAGGTGGCCACGTGCACGTCAGACACTGCAGCTGACTCTCCCAGCTGCCCTGGGATTGCTCTCCAGCAACATCAACAACACTTGCACCGTGTCCAGAACTGACACTTTGCTCTTGAAAGACTTAAGAATTACAGTGGGACTGCGGGCCACTAAAATTAATACTTTTGTCAATGCTAGAAAGCATGGATGGAAACAGCTGAGGAAGCCCTGCCCTGCTGCTGTTCTCAGTGTGCATTTCAGTCCTTCTGGATGTCAGACTGACACTCTGACAAGCAGCAAACGTCTCCTGATGAAAACCATTAAAAACCTGGTGACTGTTTATGAAGTGCTACGTTTTGGCATGTCACCCTAAGCCATACTCTGTATCAACAGCTCCAGAAGAGATCCTCTTTGGGGCTCTTGCTGGAACTAGGAATAGAAAAATCTTTGACACCTCTGTAAAAAGTTGAATGCGCAACACCAAAAGCTAACACATAAAGTGCAGTTAACACAAAGCTGTGCTGTCTTGCCACCCTTTTTCAGCTACGCAGTTCTGGAATGCCAGGGCTGCACTCCAGGCAGTCCTCACATGGCCTGTAAGGCTGGGAGAAATACATTTACTGTCTGTTTCCTGCTGTGACATCAAGATGTATGGACAAATAAATCTTCCACAAAGGACATAGATAAGAAGCATTTGTTCTGCTGTGTGATTAGTCTTAAGAATCTGACTTAATATGAATTCTTAAGTTGAATTACAGATGTTACTTATATTGTCATTGATTTCAGAAATCTAGATTAAATTCCTTAATCAAACAATCCAAGATTAGTTTGAGCACAATTGACTCATAAGATACTACAAACTTCTTCTTAGATTCATTGCAAACTTGGGATGCTCAAGCTGTTGCACTGCCAGGTGGCAACTCTCCTACCAAGTGTCCCTTTAATCCTCCCCCTCCTATCCCTAGAGTTACAAGGCAAGTAATAAAATTGTATTTGTTTAGATGAGGCCCAGGTAGGAATCTCTGTAAATGCCCCACTAAGCACTCTGAGGCACAATGCTGGCATATGCACCCTTCACTTAAGAAGATCATGCTGCTAGAGGATTTGCCACTCCTGTGCTTCAGTCACCAAGGGATTAATTCTTGAACTGGAAGTGGGATGTTGTGGCCAGAGAAGTTTGCAAACAAGGCAATAAGCATAAAGGCTATCAATGGTTTAAAGTGAGTGGCTATTCAGGACAAAGAGTACTTTTCTGTGTGGTTTTTGATTTCCTTTCCCTGATGGAAACAGGGCCCAAAAGGTTTATATGTGTGTATTTCAGTTGTTCTGCATTTGTGTCTGTACTTGATGGGTTTACAGCTGTGCTGACATTGGCACCTCAGTCTAGTATCACACACTGAGTAGTTTCCCCAGGACAGAGGCACACAGGTGTCAGTTAAAACTGATGCCTGCATTTCTAGTTAAGTCTTCCCTGAAAAACAGAGAGGGCAGCTCTTCCTGTGAAGTTCTGCTGGGGAGAGCAAAGTGCATTTGAGATGTCCTGACCTGAATGAATGCATACTCACAGGAGAAAGCTGTGAACCTACACCAGACTTGCTTTTGCAACCCATGCCTTCCACACCACCGACACAGCTGTAGCCAGCCACTCTTTGCCACACTCAGGAACACTTGGGTGGATCCTGCCCTCTGAGCAACCTCTGGTGAAAAATGCTGGGCACATGTACATCACTGTTACTGGACTGAGATAAATATTCTAAATAAATTTGCAGTTAAATACTCAAGACCCTGGATCTATAGATTGTTTTTGAAAAGCACACATAATTACATTATATGCACACACACATATATATAATACATATATTGTTTGCAGCTATCTCATTAATAGGGATTATAATTTCAGTTTGAAAGACCTGTTTTCTTGGAGTACCAAGTCTTTCATTTTCTTAGGAGAGGAATCTGAGTTTTATCTTGGAATGGAAAAAGTTCTGTGTATGAATGATAACTTTAGAAAAAAGAACAAAGGGAGGTGTCAGAATAGACCTAGGGGAGGTTTTTTCACCAGAGAGTAATGTTCCTAACACATAAACTAGTCTCAATCTTCAACACAAAAACATTTAGAAACATGAGTTTTAAAAAACTCTTATTTTTCCTGAAGGAAAGGATAACTGGAGGCATATGTCTGACCTACAGGCTCCGAGAGCCTAAAATCCTAAGCCAGAAATGACAGAAAAAATGATTCTGTGTAATTGCCACAGCGTAAGTTTGCACTCAGACATGAGGATCACAGCTCTCCCGTGCTTCTTAAAACCACCCCCCATCTGTTTTCTGAACCTTTTACTTTGGCAGCACTGGATTTGGTCTCCTTCATGGAACTCTTGCCATGAAGAATTCTATTTTGTGGGATAAATACCCAAAATACTGCTGCACTAGAAGTATGGGAATAGCACCTCACAAGAGGTGGTTTCTTTCACCATTACCTTTAAAAACAGTGGCTAGAATTCAGCAATGAGGACATATATTACTTTCACGCTAACAAATAAAATACTTGATATTCCCCCAGTCTGAAGGTGTGCAATTCCTTAAATATAAATTCTACTAAAACAAGAACTATTAAATGAGAATAGAGAAAACCTTTTAAAAATGATCCAGCCTTTTGAAAAACAAACACTTTGTTTGCCTAAGGAACTGCCATGTAGCTTGGGAGGATAATTCTTATGTATCACATAAGATAAAAGATCTCCATTATTTATACAGCTAGCTGTTAGTCACATGTCTGTTTTGAAAACAGTGAAGGGTTCCTTCTCTCTGTGGGAAAATCATAACTGACTGTGCTTTTGTCAAAATTTATACCTCCAATCTTTAACTCTGCTGTCTGAAAAGCCTGAGGCTTTTGCATAATCCCCCTGACTGCTCTGGACAGGTTCTAATGACCAGCATAGAAAAGGGAGTGGAAAACTTCCTTGTAGCCAAAATGGATACACAAAAATGAGTGTCACTTCAGAAACTAGCTCAGCATGACAGATTAACCACTCTGCTTCTAGAGCTCCTCCTCTCTTCATTTTCACAAACATATTTGTGTCACTATCAGAACTGCAAACCATCCCTACCTAATGCTACAGAATGCCAGTGATTCTTTTTGTTCCCTGTATTTGCACTTCAAGCCCAATATTACCAAGCATGTAACATGACCAGTTGGTCTATTTTTATCAACAATCTTAGTCATTCTGCTCACAAAGTACCCTTACATCCTCTTGGTAACCCTCTTAGAACCTTAATCCAGTTACAGGCACTGTTTCTTATCCCCAGCTTCATCCCAGTAAATAGATATATGGATAGAAATTCCAAAATATAGGTAGCTAGGTAGGTAATAGACACATAGAGGTAGATAGAAAAGTTTTTTTTATTAGAAAGACAATTTCCTAACTCATACAAATTAAATGGATTGTTTTGGTTTTTTTCCCTGTCTTTTGCTAGGATCTGTTTTAGTATGAGCTTTTCTGAGCAAGCACTATTTTTTTGCTTTTTATGATATACAGTACGAAATGGAAATATTTTCACATAATTCTGATATGGACCTGGTTTCTTGGGTTATAATGCAAAAATCATTCCATTATTTTTTTTATTTTATTTACAAAATGTATCTAGAGTATGAAAACACAAAGGTGAAAGCAGAACATGTGGATTCTGCCCTGGATAAAGGGCAAAGAAGACCCATGTAGACATACAGCCACAACACACTCCTGTATGTTGTGACAATACTCATGAGAGGAGACTACCACCTTTTCTGTCTAGTAAACACCAGGCTGGTAAAATAAAATTCAGCAGAAGAATTCTTCTCACTGTATTCATTAAATGATGTGCCAAAGGCAGAAAGAATCTAGCCAGGTCTCTAGCAAGCTAAAAAAAACCATCATCCTACAGTGAAAATAAATTTGGAGGACTAAGGAGAGAATAAACTTCTAACTAAAAAAACCATGGTGCTGAAGTGAAAAATAAATGTGGAAGACTGAGGAGAGATTAAACTTTGGGTATTAGATGCACAAGGATTTTTATAGAAGCAGTTCTGCCATCCAACCTGGTGGCTCATACCACAGCAAAGACATGTTTGCCTACAGATGTAGCTGCAGCTAGAACAGCAACAGCTCTGGTGGCTGCATGATCAGCTTGTGGCAACTCCGGCGTGCTCCTATGAGAGGTCACAGATTACCCGAGTTCACACTGAAGAAAAATCAGTTTTTGTCAAATGCAAAACCTAAAGCTCATACGCAAAACTGCTAGGCTTCAATGGGTTCAAATTCTGATCTGTGAAATGTAAAACAGCTTCCACCCAGGAGGTGCATTGCATGCAGTCTGGATAAAGCTTGAGATTCTCTGTATTAAGAGTTAGACTTATCCCAGAATCCCTTGAGCCAAATCTGAAAAAGCATTCTTTTATTAGAAACCTGTTCTATCTTAAACCATTTTTCATTTTTTCAAGGCCAGTCCTGCTATTTAACTTAGCAACCCTCTTACTTCTTTCTGGGGTTTGAATCAGGCTCCACCAGCCAACAAAGCAGATGTCCCAGACATGGCAGAAACTTCCAATAAACCATACCAATTTATAGAACAGTAAAAAAAGAAATAGAGAAACAGGTTGTTTCTCATGGCTGGGTATAGGGAGCACTGGTTGCCAAAAATAAAACCTTACATAAGCATAACACATGCTATATTTTCCTACAGAATTTTTCACAACCAGACAGACCACATGTAACCACTACAACTACCACAAAAAAGTACTACTGCCTTTCTGAGCTACGTAATGGCACTGACTTCTCTTGTGTCCACGTTTAACACACTAGAATATTAAATAATAAGTGTATAAGTGTAAAGTATTAAATAATAGAAGTGTGTCACAATCATAAAACATAGAAAATCAAAGCACATCAGTATCAAAAAGGGTCTTCATCACATGCAACTCAGTTGTCACAATTAGACACTGAATTAGTATCTCCTCTGTAGGCTGTGAACAATTTGTATGAATATTAATAGTAACTGGTCACAAGGAAGAGAAAGAATTTGAGATGCCTGCCTACAAACTAACAGAAAATGTTTAAGTTGTATTTAATGCAGTGTTGCAGCTCTTTTTTTCCCCCCAAATATTCTACTTAGAGCTTTTTGCAGTCGTTATATATTAAATTTGGCCAGTTAATTTTTGAGAATCAGTATTTCTGTTTTGACCTCAACCACAGGATAAAGAAGTTAACATAAAGAAAAATATCTTTGTGTTAAAAATACTTTTTAACTCTGTGTTAAAAATACTTTTAGCGAGCACTATAAATATTCAGTGCTAGAACACCTCCATTTCTCACCACATGCCTAATTTCCGTACATAGCAAAGTAAATCCCACCTAATCAGTACATTTACATGAAATTCTCTTCTCATAAGGAAAAATTCATAGGAAAGTGTGCAGCTACTTATGTCTGAAAGTGTGTTCATCTCAGAATTGGAGACTGTACTTACACCTAGTCTGTGTTTTTCCCAATGAGGTTCTGCATCATTAACTAAACTGCTAAAACAAGGGAGTTCTATAAAAAGCAATTTTTTTTCTTCTTTCCATTGCAGGAGCCATTCTTGCCAACCATCATTTCTGAAATATGACTGCCAATTGTATTCTCCATGTTGTAGGATAATCATGTTTTTTAATAATTTTAAAGAAAGCTTGCAGTGGAATAAATTGATAAATGTTTAAAAGAAACAACTTTCTGGAGCTTAGCTGGTTAAGAGAAATACTAAATCAGCGCTTGCTGATTGCTGAAGCCAACTGACGGGTGGCTTCTATATTTAGGATCCTCCTTACACCTGTCAAGAGACAGAGGGAGACAGCCAGAGAAAAAGAAAGTGTGTGCACCAGAGCAAGCAATCCAGAGACCCATCTCTTGCAGCAAGCAGCTAAAAATATAGGAAACAAAGAGCAATAAAGAAAACAGAGCAAAATCTTGTTATTTATATTACAGCCCTGCTCTGTGACATGCTGTCAGCAAGCTCTCTGAAAGGGTACAGACCTCATTAGCTATCAGCAACTCCAGCTTCTACAGGAAGGCAGTGATACTCCAAGCTGGATGCAATCCAACTGTGTCAAACCTGGGCTCCTCAGGTGGATCCCTTTCCCTGCTGCTCCTTAGCCAAAAGCCTGAAGCCTTTGCAGCAACATTTGCATTCTAAAGTGAGCTCCAGCAAGTGTCCATCCCTGTGCTCAGCAATGTCACTGGAAATGGGCTTTCCAGCTTTGCCTGGCATCTGCCTGAATGCAGGATGCTCCTCCTCAGCTGATCTGACTGCACTTCTTCCTAAATTGATGAATCATAGGTACATATGTGAACTAACAGAAGAAAAATCAAGTAGGTTTCTTTAAATAACACTATGCAATCAACTAATAAAGCAACCCTACTGCAAAGGCCCCAGATCCCTTTCTTTGTTTTAACAGAGTAACAGTTCTGCATTTGAAATGCAAGAGCATCCTTCCAGCTGCAGCAGGAACTTGCTTTCAATGCATTGATGCTATCTTCCTCCCACCTGAGATGCACCACTCCTTCCAAATTTTTGATCTCCCAGTAAACAGAAATATGTGGGTTTATACAGATTAGGGATAAAGAAATAGCATTGCTGGGAAGTAAAGAAAATCATGCTATTTTTACACATATAGCCCTTTCTAAATGCTCCATGGCAATTCCCAAAAAAAGAAACCAAACATCTCTCCACGTTCCCTGACTCACAACAATCCAGGTAAGCTTTTAAAAATATCTGATTCAGCCTGCATTCTTTTTTTGGAAAAAGGAAGCCAAATGGTCTTTAAGTATTCCCCAGTCTCCAATGAACTATATTTATTGCTGGCCAAGCTTAATTTATGCTTCAGTAACTATTATTTTCTCAGAAAATAAATGGAAAAGCCTATTTTTTTCCCATCAATAGCAGATGAAATCCATATTTATTTGTTAAAAATTAATCATGTGGGTGTATGAGTGTGAGAAAATGCTCAGTCCTCATGAAAAATGTTAAATACTTCTAAATGGATATTTCAGTTTTGACAAAGAGCATAGAAAGCAATTGCAGAAATACCTCTGAATCCTCTCATAAGTAGCCCTAATTATTTGCCAACCACTAGTAGTGGTTTTAACCACTATTCAGTAGTTACACTTATCTGCTAAGTGTACTTAACTAATTTTTATGTAGGTAATAACTTCAGTTACACAAAGGCAAGAGGCAAATGAATATGAAAACATGGAAGATAATGAACTTACATTCAGCTCAATAAAGAGCTAAGGGCTCACAGAGGAAATCTGTGTATGATCCACACACAGCTACAGCAGTTCTGTGTACCTTAATGTCACATCACAGGAATAATTTCAAATTGTATGGGGTAAAAAATATGGTTTTGCTGGTATCAACATCAATTTTACCATCTACATCCATGCACTTTCCTCAAAGTTTAAAAGACAGAGGATTAAATGATTCAACACTTGGGGTAAAACAAAATTCAGAGCAAGGGCAGGTCATGGTGCCTGGCATGGTGCAGAGTGACAATGACGTGTGGTGCAGAGCAATTAGCAGAAGCAGAGATAACCATGCCATACATCTAAGGTTACACAGTCACTAGCTGCTTATAAAAGGACTTAATAAATGTAGGTTTGAAGTACATTTTATATTTTTGAAAAACTTTTCTTTTTGCTTTTTTCCTTGGAGGTCATGCAAATTAATATTTCATCTTTTCTAATTCCACAGTTAAGTATATTCTACTGGTTATCCCATATTTCATAATGGGGAAGTATGATACTGCTGCATAGTCTCAATATCACTGCCAGCACAGAGAAATACAGCAAAACAGGTATCCACAACTAAAACATATCACATGCTACTCCCACCCAAAGCAGTGCATCTCAGTGTACTCATACTTAGGAGGTGAGCCTCAACAGCTATCAACATTTCATTGAAACTGAGACACAGAAATTTAAGTCTCTTGCACTGATCACAGTCTGAAGACAAAATGGGTCCATACTAGATGTAGTGTAAAAATGTAATGTAGCTCCTTTAAAAAACTAGCTGTGCCCAGTCCTACAAATATTTTCTCATCTGTTGCATGGCCTGACTGTTCAGAAATATTCACATGCAAAAACAACTGCGGCATAACACGCTACAAGAGAGATCTATGAAGTTTTATGAAGTCCTAAAGGGTGAAAATGCACATTCACAAAGCACTAAGAACACTGTAGTAAATACTGGGCAAACTACTGCTCTGTCCTACCTGTCACTAATGGAGTCATCTATGACAGACATTATACCATTCTCTTGGGTAGTAAGCCTTGTCTCTCCTATATTGATAACTGTAATAAACAGAGGAGAAAAAAATGATAGAAGGATTTGTCTGTCTTGCATAATGTTGGAGGTGCACACATAAGCACAGATAACATTACCCCTGCCATTATTTATTCCTCTACAGGTATCATTAGGGAAAATCCTCAGGAGACATAAAATATATTGCTTTATCATTACTAGGGATGCTGTTTCCCTGAAAAACCTTCTGTCTAAGGATCTCTGCCTCATTCTCATAAGTTTCCCTCACACAGAATCTGTAATGATACAGGGACTGTTTTGTTAGGAGGTTTCAAGCATTGCTGTGCTAATAAGAACAGAGACACATGTAGAGGGTGTGTGCAGTGCTGCTGTTTGAGATGTGTACAGAGGGAAATTCAATCACCTAGCCTGACACACTTCATTCACACATGTCAAACTGAATCATACACAACAGAGTCAGCCATATTAGAGAACAGATCCAGAAATGCATCAAAGATATAAAAAACTATGTAACAGATTATATTCTGTACATAATTTCTATGAATTTTTGATATTTTTTACCACCACTCAGAAAACAGAGGTCCAGACCATTTCCATGGAGCTTTTGCATTATTTTGTTCCATGGCATGAGAATAGGAAAAGGTCAAGTTTAATACCATTAAAAGGTATTACCTAAGACAAAAGTGAAAGCTAGTCAACATCACTGTGCCCCTCTGGAGTAGACTGACAACAAAGATAGCATCTATACAAGCCTTTAAAATAATCCACAAATTTTCTACTAAAAGAATTCAGAAATAACTTAAAAAAAAAAGAAAAAAAAAAAAGAATAATAGAATAGTCTGGGTCAGAAGGAACTTTTAAGGTCATCTAATCCAACTCCTGGAATGGGCAGGGACATCTTTAAATAGAACAATTTGCACAGACCTCTGACCAAACTGACCTGAAATGTTTCCATGGAATGTTTTATAAGCATCATTTAGTTTCTCCAGATCAAGTAGTCAATTCAGTACTTGATCAAAAAATCTGAAAGACTAGAGTAGAAGTATTTTATTTCATCTCATATTATGACACCATTTCATACTTCCACTTTTCAAGTGAACTTTAAAATGAAAAGGTTTTTAGTTTCTTCCTTTTTTAAAAATACACCAGTTTAAAATAAAAAAGTTGGGAAATGGAAAAAGTACTGTCCTGCTTCTAAGTAATACAGAAGAGAGCTTTTACTCTTTCAGATTTCTCTTCAGTACAAATTTAGAAGCTTAACATTTCAGAAGCACCACGACAGCTTTTAGAGAATGGATCCACAAGATACTTAGTTGTAATGTCAAGGCATTTTGTATATTTAATCTGAATTTTCCTTACCTTAACTTGGAGGCAAAAGTCTATGAAGTAGCTGATAGTCTGAATGTACCTTCATAATTTTAACAGCAATAAGAATTCAGCCCTTTATTCTGCTTTGAGATGTAACAGCAAAAAATGTAACAGCACTTGCACAGCGTATTACAAACAATTGTACAAGCAATTCTCCATGCCCCTTTGAAGAATTCACTGATGAAGGAGAAAATTGGGTAAGAATAAAAAAGAAACAGACCTCAAAACTATGGGATTATTGTAAATAAACAGTTTGGAAGCTTTAATCCAGCCCAATTTACAACTTTGAAACTGTGTAAATTCAAATCAAGTCTAGATTTGAGATGCATAGAATTGAGCTTTTTCTTCTAAAAAGAGAAGGTAAGCAGCAATGATAAGTAATACATTTGTACAGAGGCAAACAAGCAGTGGTGAATTACTTGAGCTGAGAGAAAAATCAGGTGGTCTTTAGATTGCTGGCTTTAAAGTTCCTGAGATTTTTTTCCTTACTGTATCATTTCAACATCATTTCAGAGAACTACCCAAACAATGTTAAATAATGATACTTCACTGCAAATAGCCCTTATTTTTATATTGATTTTGTTTAGATAGACATTGAGTGCTGGAAAGATTGTGTAATTGCTACGCTCTGAAAACAGGCAGCATTATCAGCCAAGAAAACCTTCATTAGTTCATTATCCAATTTTCCCAGGTGAAAGAAATGTTGCATGGAGAGTGTGTGTCTGTGTCAAATCACATAGAAACAAACCAGAAACTGAATCTATCTAAATTACTGTTGGATTAGAAACTCGATTTCACAGCAACAAACAAAACTGTGTACCTCATGCAGCCTGGAATTGCGTGACAAATATTTGCTTAAGAACATTGGAGTAAAACACATCTGAAATACTGCAAGTTTTGTGGGGTTTTTTGCTGGGTTCTTATCTTTGTTTTTTGGAGGGGTTTCTATTAAGAAAAAATGGTTTAATCTATTACTTTGCAGACACTGTAGGAAGGTTTAATTCTGAGTAATGAAGAACTGCTTTATTTTAAGCAGCCCGTGAGTGATATTGCAGATGATCCTGGTTTACAGGTGAACTTTTTGGCCATTAAGAAAGCATTGAGTAAGTTCCATCCAAACACACATCCCTTAGTAACAGTGTAGGAAATGTGGATCTGGTACACAAGAAATCTAACATGAAGTACTGAAATTTGTTAAATTTGGATATGGTTGCTCAAAAAATCACTGCACAATTAAAATATAGAGCCAGACACAGGAGATGTTTGGGGGTTTTTCTGCCATGTAGGTAACCAGAACATCAAGTATTTCTCTGGTATCTTGTTGATACTTCTGTTTGCTAATTTCCACAAAAAATTCCAGCTAGAAAGTAATTCCTGCCCAGTGAGAGTCTGTACCAATTACTGAAGTCACACATCATAAAAAAACATGGCAGCAAGCAGCACTTTTTCAGCAGTGAAACAAGGTCCTAGCAATAAAAAAAAAAAAAAAAATCCAAACATCTCAAAATACCTCTTTGAATAGGATATCTCTACCAGGGCTTTTAAGTTCAGAGAATACCTTTGGCTAATAGTTTACTTCAAATTCCCAAAGGCAGATGCTCCTACACCCTCTCCATGTAATGGCAACTATTACTAGTTTTACATTTCAAAAGACAAGGTATGTCCTTTGCACCTTTAGCAAAGTTATCTACAAAATCCACCAGTCTTACAGTGGGGTTGCATTTTGAGTAATATTCTCAATTAAAGGTGTTTCCAGAAGAAAAAAATACAGTTGGTTTTGTAACTGAAGACAGGATCACAATGAAGATATTATAAGAAAAACAATTAAGGCTTAAGGCAGTTTCTTAACTTGCTATTCCTAGCTTTCAAGTGTTTAAGATTTAAAACCAGACAACTTACTTTAAACTTTTAAAAGAGTTTTTCTAAAGGATTTTTTTATAATATTAATCATAATTTTATTTTATAAGCACCTTATTCCCACAGAGAGTAATGGGACAATTGTTGAGTAGAACACTATTCACTAAAAAGAAATAGAGCCCCAGTTAATGAGATGTGTGGAACAAAATATTCAATCATCAATGTTTAATCTGTATTTGCAACGCTGAAAGCACCACTAATGAATACACAAAGTGTTTGTGGAACCATGGATACCTACAAGAATAACTGAGCATGTTTGTCCAAGACTAACTTGCAGGCCATAAAAGTACTTTATTCTATCAATAAATGAACTTATGAAAGGGAAGAAATGCTATCAGCAAAATACCTGCAAGCAAATTATTGTTCCATCCACTACAATATTTTTTATGATCATTTGTTAAGCAAAACTCTCACCAGCCATGCAAGGAAGCAATGGGTGCTTTTAATCCTGATTTTGAGAGAATGTGTCTACACAAGGAACATTTATAGAAGTTAAGGCATTGGGCAAGTGCTCCTAATAGCAAAGCAGCTATCATAGCAGAATTTCACCTCATGTCCCCATAAAGCATCAATAACAATTTTCAGAGTAAAGCCAGCTTCATTGGAAGCAAATATAAAGTTTGCCCGTATGTTTCTTGCTGATTTTAATTCTAATCATCCAAAAACTCAAGACTCAAGATACCCAAAGATGAATGAATTACTTAGTTGTGCATAATGAGGGGTTATATTAAATTACTTCTATCATTCCTACCATTCCAAATTAATCTCTAGAACTAATTGCTTTAGAAGAAAAAAAACAAAACCAAAAAAGAAAAACTACAAAAAAGTACATTTGTGAAAGCTGTTGTCCTCTTATTGTAAATCTTCCATACCTTCTCAGAGATTTCTCATGGGCAGCTCCTCATAGCACTAACTCCTTCTTCTTCACAAAGCAGCCAACAAACTCCAACTCTCCTTTCACCCAGCTCACCCACTCTTTTGTAGCACTTGTCTTCTTATTGGACACAGCTGTGGCCTATTAAGTTCAGGCCTGTTCCTAATCTTTGGTGATCAGTACAGCTGCACCTCCTCAGGTGTGAGACGACCTTCTGCACTATCTTTATTTTCTTACATTCTATCCCTCCACAGAAAGGCACTTAGAGCAAACCTGCACATTATTAGACATTGCAGTACTTTGAAAAGGAAAGTATTTCTTCGTTACAATTCTACATTTTTATTTCATAAAATCATGTTTCTTCCTAATCTGGGGTAATATTTTTCAGTGCCTTCCAGCACATTAAGAACTTCTTTTTCACATGGACACTTGCTCAGTGGGGCACAGAAAATGAAGGGGTGTCAGAGCTTATCATTTAAAAGGAAGACAAATGACCACATCTGATATCACACATGGTTTCCTTGGGATATCTTACTATTCCCCCCTGCAAAGCCTAATAAAACCATGTATTACATTTTATTTCATGTAATTTCCACAATCAGGCCTTGACAGTGATGACTCATTCTGTTGCAATGAAACCTGTATGTGTTTAATCAGAAATTATTTTATGTGGATTCATCCTTGCACTCAGGATTTAAATGATACAGGACTGATATTCATTATGCTGAAATTACACTGGTGGAAAGAAGGATGAAATTGGGTACCCAACCATTTCCAAAGGCATTTAGAGTATATCCTAGACATATTCTTAGACATGCACAGATCCCTCATGTATTTCTAATCAGTCAAAAGAGACCAGATTCTGCCTTCAATTACCACAAACCTGTTCCCCATGTGTATATTACAGTGAAATCTCCTTAAGATATGCTCCTGCACATATTAGTGATTCTCTCCCAGCTCATATGCCTACCACATAATCTGAAATATGTTAACAACAGATAAAAAATCTAATCAAGAAGATGCTAAGGCAACAAAAGTAGCTCGGTAAATAACAAAATGGTAAGAACTACACTTCTATTGCTACTGGCTGTAGCAAACAAAGATAATTGCATTGAAATCTATGGTACTACTGCTTGAAATCTTAAGAGCCTTGGTGATTGTCAGGTAATTAGTGATTATTGATGATCATCTTACTGCTACTAGTCTGTAAACAGAAAAAAAATGTATACTTTTCTTACCATCTTTCTTATAGAAACAGGACATCTTGCTTTATTAAACACATTGATTCAAGCAGGATGACAATTTGGGTGTCATTTCCATTTTAGAAATGGAATAAACCAGCAGTAGCCTGTGCTGCGAAAGAAGCAACAGATCACCTTAACGAGCTCGTGTCACAAGCCCTTGCTGTATTGCTGTATTTTTATCTAACTATTGTCACTTTTGAAGCTACAAACTGTTCACAGCACAAATTTCAGAAGATCCCAGGATCCACAGCTCCCAGTTATCCCCACAGTGGGAAGGAATTGGCAGGACTGGCAAAGGAGCGCACCGAGCGTGCGGTGCCGGCGTGAGTCACATGCTGCCTTCTCCTCACCATGCTGTCTGCAGATTTTTGCTGACTCCTCTTAGTTTCTAAAAATGCTGTTAAGCTTATGTTTTGCAATCTGTGTGCATCCAAGAAGCACAGATCGTGGGGATTAACTTCTGCCACATCTCCAGATCATAAGTTACCAAAAGAAGCAGATATGATGGTAACTTTTCTACAGAGATTCTATTTTAAAAAATCACTTTGCAAACCAGGTAAACCAGAGGTATCATCCATCCAGGAAAGGACTGGCCATGCAAGTTTCTGAGGTAAAGTGGGAATATAGCAAACACACATCTTAATAAATTAGGCTTAACAGCTTAACAACACTTTTCAACTACAGAAGGCTTTAGAGGCATTAGCTAACAAATTAATCTTGACAATAAACCCTGGCCTGACTAAATGGCAAAATACTGACGTTTCCTACTTTACCAAGAGAAATTAATATCAAAATCTAAGGTACAAAATTGGAGAAATAAGGCAAGGTAGATAAAGCGAGGCAGAAAATACTGAAGAGAGGTATTTAATGATATAAAGCTCAGCCATGGGACACACAATTCAGGATGTACATCATAGAAAAAAATATTTGTGATTAAATAAATTAATGTATACTGCCTCTTTTTTGTCTTTTTTTTCCAAAATTGGTGCCACTGAACTAATCTCTAAGAAAAGTGTCTGATCAATAAATGCTTCCTTTATTAGGAAACACACAGCTAACCAACCTACACACACCCAGCTAATTGACCTAACACAGGATTCTTTCAACAGAAGATGAGGGCACAAGAAGGTTCACCGCTCAATACACTTAATTTCCATCCCCACATGGATCATTCTTCACTTTGACCCATCTTTGAGAAAAAATCTAAACAACTTTTTACACCCATACGTAAAAATATTAAAATTACAAGTTAGGCTAACAGAAAACATGGATTTTCAATAAGTTCTGCAGAAACTACTCTACTTATAAATGAATAGCACATTATGTATTATATTTTATTCTACTTAAATCAACTGCAAGAAAACTGCCATATACTGCAAAAAAAAAAAAAAAAAAGGAACTTCTGCATTAACATCTGCATGAGAAACCACCACTGTGAGTTTAATCCACCATTTCTGGATTTGAACTCACAAAACAGAGTTTTAAGGGCAAAGCATTCCTCAATTTCCTATGCTGCCTCCCAGTATAGGGCTATATTTAGGATCCACAAGACTTCTACTAATTAGACTACCCCAATCCACACTGGACAAAATGATTACTGTGAGGGTTCATTTAGCCATTTACAAAATAAACCATTTTCCTCAACACTATTCCACATCAGAATATCATCAATTAGAAGTTGCCTTTTAGTGGACTGCTGTACTTATCCCTCAACATTTGACTCGTTTCATGGGACATTGGATCTGCATATGCAGGGGTGACCTGTAAGTCTCAGGGAAGGAATAACAAGAACCCTAATTTTGTAATTCATACTTCCTGTCATCTCTTTTTCATTACTTTTCTCCTTCCTGTAGCGTTAATAACACGATTCATCCATTTCAGACTGCAAAATGTTTCACTTCAATAATCTTTGACAGAACAGCTCCCATGACTCAGTTCCCTCCTATGAAAAAGGTTGGAATTTCTAATCAAGAGTCAACATATACCTAGTGAGGCAAATTTCTGCTCATTTCAAGAATGAAAAAAACTTCCCTTTTACTGGTTTCTTTAAGACTACCTTAGTGTATAAAGAAAAATGCAGCACGGTATTAATAGTGACAATTTGGAACAGTGGCATGACTTGATTTAGGTTTTAATATTGCCACCACCCTTAGCCACAGATCTTTTGTAACCTTATTTTTGTGCCTACCTGGAAGAATATTTAGTCCATGCTATCAAAATATAATAAAAATCCAAGTAAAAGGTGGGAGAAATATCACTGGGGAACATTTTAAGCTTCGAGACCAGTCTAATGGAACATGCACAGGGAAAATAGGAACATTTCAGTTCAAATATTGTTTGGATGAAGTCTAGTTTTTCTCTTTTAAATAACACACATATAATTTATCATCTGATTCCTACAAAAACTAGACTGTGGACTCAGCAACTCCTTTGTGTTCTTACTTATCAGGCCAAAAATGAATCAGATTTTATTATAATGAATACATTTGAGAGACTTTGCTCACAGATTTCAACTGAAGCATTTTATGCAGAGAAAAATCTAATCTAATATGCACCTCCATG
Organism: Setophaga petechia; assembly: GCA_024362935.1. Classification (NCBI taxonomy): domain Eukaryota; kingdom Metazoa; phylum Chordata; class Aves; order Passeriformes; family Parulidae; genus Setophaga; species Setophaga petechia. Next base: position 12,759,536 of record JANCRA010000012.1, read on the forward strand.
ATCCATCTAATAAAGGCTGTGCAAAAATTATTTTTAGTTAATATAATCAATAGGACACATTTTTCAAAAATCATCTTCTTTTTGCATTTCTGGATGAACATTCATGGTCCTGGAGAAACAAAGGAAATTTCAAAAAAGAAAAATTCTTAAATCACTATGTAGAATATCTGTTACAAAATCAGACTAGAGTTCTTACCCTACTCAGCTCTCAATGAGATGGAGTATGTAATTTAAAGAGGGTAAAAATCCAATAAATCACTTTTTACAATAGTCAGCAATACTACAACTTCACATTCACATTCTGTGGTTATTTCAGGCCTGCCTCAGATTAAAAAAAAGTCTGATTTTGAATTACTGTAATTAACTGCAAAAGCTTGCTGATTTGTTGATAGAAAATAATGTCAATCATTTTCATAAACTTGTTAGAAACTTTGTAAATAAACAGGAAAAAATGATACAAGGAACAGAAATTCGCTCTTTGTCATCAGTTTGCTGCTGGCATGCAGAGAAAGGTGCTGTAGGGATGGACATAAGCAAAAGCCATGGTCCTCTCCCTGCCATCATTAGTGTAACATTCCCAAACAGTGAGGCATCTCTTGTCACAGGGTGGCTGAAAAAGACAGTCTATTTTACATTTCACCCTGTAAGCTTACTAAGTCTGAAAGGAAGGAGGAAAGGAAGGAAAAGTGTGAAACATTGAGTTTGCTGAGAAGCAGAGTAGGTCAAAAAATAGTCTGGAAAGCAGTGGAGAAGGAAAAGAAAAATCCCTCCTGAGCTGAATAGCTGCAGGCACATGCCATTAATTTTAGCTACTAAAAAGTGCTGAAGTGTATTTTGAAAATCTTTACTCTTGCACAGACTTCTCTGAGAGTATTAATGGGACTTCTTCATTGTAGGGTACAAGCAGCACAGTCTGGCCCTAAATTGAGAATATACAACCCATGACCATTACTGAAGTAGAAGCACAGCTGACAGTAATTCCACTATCAGTGTATTTTCACAGCACTACTGTGTGCATTACAAGGTACTGCTTAGCGTAAAAATCATATTCTGCAAACAATATTCAATCCCATTCTCCTTACTAGGGGAAATCAGGAGGGAAAGAAGAATCATAACTCGCCCTGAAAAGAATGACCAGTTTGCTACAGTAGGCAATGGCACAACTGATGCAAAACTCAGCTGTTGTTCTGATCCTACAGAACAGAGAATTGCCCTACGCATGTTTGAGGAAACTTGAGTGGGATCAGGCTCTTTAATAGATTCTGCAAGAGAGATAAATCAGAACTGTAATCTCAAATGCAAATCATTTAAATATTCATTGATACCTGCCTTGCAGCAGCTGTAGGGGAATGAAAAAGCTGATGCAGGAACGGGCCAAGAGCGATCTAAGACAGAACACACAGGCACTGCCCAAGGCTGGGGGCACAAATGCAGTTATTGTTTTGTACTTCTTATTTTCTGTGCATTTACAAGGTGCTAGCTCTGGGGTTTTTTTACCAGAACACTAAGGACACTGAGCTGTCATTCTTTCTATCAAGAAGTCTGATTCAGCATCTGTAAAAGATACAAATTAATTATGGCATCTGGCTTTACCAAACTGTGCCGATGGTCCACTAATTTTATTCCAGGGTTGTTTTCTGGTAACTTTTTTCTTCTATTAAAGGAAATTTGTTAACAAGGCACTAGAAAAAGAAATTTTTGCCAGCAAAAATATCACCTTTTGTCACAAAGGTCCTTATGAGCACTCTAAACACAACATGAAGCTTGAGCATAGGGGATCAAAAGCCCGGGTACTGCTGCAAAGAAACACAAAACAGTCTGGGGCTCAATTCTACTTCTACTATGGTCAGCAACACAGAGAATGAGTCATTTTTCTCTACTAAAATGCTTCTAAACTGCAATCCCTATCTCACAGGGGTTTAAGTCAAATCTGGTCTAGAAGACAGCATTACCTTGGACACAGGATTCTCGCAGAAGGCAAGAAAGGACCAAGGCACAACCATGTCAGTTACCAGTGGGCAACCAGAGTCTGGGTTGTTTCTTTGTTACAAAACATTTAAGCAGTAAGAATTTGACCCTGCTTCCATCAGTTTAAAGTATTCTGCTAGGTAAATATTTTTAAGATCTGTACAACAGGCCTTCTATTTAACAATGAATACATTTCAGGCTAATGTGCTGCCAAGCTCCAGCTCTCTTTCTAGCAGCTGAATTCTTGGATAAAATCATTTTGCAGGGTATGAGCAATGCAGTTCTGAAAATAGCATCACTGCAAAATGAAAGATGGCAAGAACCTCTACAATGCTGATTTATTTCAATGAAATTTCATCTTTTATTATTAGGATCTATTTTGATGCTTTCAGCTGAATTTTCATACTTAATAAAATGTAAATCTATAGCATTTGTTCATTCTGAGGCTCCAGCATAAATACCTAGGAGGTAAATAAATAAAGAAATTGCCCTTCAAATTTACATCATAAAATATATGAAACAGAAAAATGCTTTGTGAATCCAAATAATTTGCATTTATCACCACCATATTTACAAGAACATTAAAAATTAAAAAAAAAAAACCAACCCCACCACACAATCAAAAAAATCCCACCAACACAACCAAAATAAACACCACCAATCAACAAGCTGTTTCACACTTATTCTGTTTCCACTAGAAGAATGGATTGAAACAACATTCTTTAAAATATCAGTGGGTTTAAGCATCTTGCATAATGCTCAGCATTTAGACATGTGCTGAGAAAACACTAAGAGGTGATATTGCACTTCCCTGATTCTAAGTACATTACATCTTTTGGCCTCCTTCCAATTCACTCATGTGAAGGTATACTTCAGTACTTTTTTATTTTCCTAATAGTGAATATTTTAAAGTAGGTGAAAAAAAAAAAAAAGAATTTTCAATTGAGGAGGAGCCTGATATTTTATAATCCATTAATACAGCAGTCTTTTCTAGTTAACATCAGCAGCTAAACTGGCATTCTTCTATCACAGACTATAAGCTATAAATGGGATTTTATGCATATGAGAGGTCTCAAAATCCCCAAGACTGACAGTAGAAACAGATGAAAAGAAAACATCATAAATGTCATGTATCTACCTTTGGTCACTGGTGCCACACAGAAAATGATGCTGAGCCCAAGCCCAGCCACACTCTCAGCAGGACCTACACTTGTTAGGTCCATGTGAGGAAGCCAAAAATAAGAATGTCCCAGTTGTGCAAGCCTTAATTCATATGACTCATATAGACTTCCCTGAGTTGTCCTAATGACACCAAAACAGTAAAGATGATTCATGCAAGTAAAAAATGGGAATACACAGTTTCTTTTCTAAAAATGTTCTGTCTGCATACATATAGATATATGTTCATATGTATACTATTTTTATCTTTATATTATCTTTATCCAGCAATGTTTTACATCAATTTATCTAAGTGGCAGATCTGTCCTGAATTTCATATTTAATATAATGCATACATACAGAACAAATGACTGAGGAGGAAAAAATGTTAAAAGATAAAGGAAAGAGAAAAGGAATGGCAGAGGAAAGTAAGAGGGAGATAAAAAGAAAAGACATAAGGATATCTACAGTGATGCAGTAATTACAGAAACAGTCCCATTGATTTTGAAAGGCTTCATTTGTAGCTTTATAAAAATTAAAATATGCTTAATTTGGGGGTTTATTTTGTTTTTTAATCAGTACAAACAGGTTTATTATCAGAAAGGAGAATGTGTATCTTTATGTAGTACATTACTCACTATCAGTAACAATATCAACACATGCTGTGCCAAAAGGGGATCTGGAATTACAAGATATACCTGAACTTAAGACTGTCTTGATGCAGTATAGAGAAAAGAAGAGAAATAAACTGAGTCCCCTCCCCTGCTATCATTATCAGGCAACATACAAACCTTGCATATTTAACAGTATGTTTTTTCTGAAGTCTGTACAGATAATAAATATATAAATATATATGGCTACCAAAAAGAAGTGCTTTGCATATTGTGATAGCAGTACTGGTTATAGCACCAGGAGTACTATATACAATATTCTCATCTAAATATCTGCTGTGTTGCAGGTGTAATTAAAGGACTTGGAGTTGCTGTGCTAAAAGTAAGACCATGGTATCTTGTACCAACAAACAGATCCCTAACACATGGCACAACTGATATGATACATTTAAATGGAATGCAATAAGCATCATTCAGCAGCTAAGCCTTATGGCTCAGATCAAGACACAATTACTACTATACTTTAATAGTTCATTAAAGGACAGTCTTCAGTATTTGCAGTGAAATATTTCAACACTGGAAGCAAGGAATGCAATACCACCAGCTCAGATTTTCAATGAAAAATTAATGCTACTATTTCATACAACACAAACCTGCACCTGAAATTTTCTATGTTTTACTGTGTAAACATATCAGGGCCTTTTTGCCTTACCCAAGAATTAAAATTAATCAAATTACTGAGATTCTATCACACAGTCTTTGCATAAACCTTCAGCATTTCTTGCTAAGAATACTACGTGATTCTATATTATTATATTGGTGATAGTGACTTCTGAATGTTTTAGTAAAAGCACATGTTAAAATATTTATTAATGCAGAAGAAACAGATCACTGATGGAAAAGTGATTGTACAATAATAAGTTGTAGAAGAAACCATATACTCTACAGCCCTGAATAGGCACATTTTTCACACAACAGCTAGGAAATCCTGCTTCCTCAGACCAAGTTTTTCACTAAGAGAAAAAACAGACTGAAAATAATGGGGGGAAAGCAAGTAGCTAAGCACAGAATATCAGCAAACCTCCAGTTCTTCAATTATTCATATCCTTTCTTTCCTTTATTCTCCTCTCCCATGTTTTTTTTTAATTTCTATTTTTAATATTCTTAATATATAATATCTTTAACATTAAGAGCATTTGCGTCACTTCTCTTTGTTCTTCCCCATTTGTAATTTTTAGAAAGAAGTGAAACACTGCTGTCAAGTCTTAAAAAAGAATAGAAAAAATGTTTTCTCCTTCACCTGTTACATCATTACTTTTTGCTAAGCAGCTCTCCCTGCATCAACCTGTTGTGTGCTGCCTTCTAAACAAACTAAGCCTTGCTTGCACTTTGATGCCATTTCAATGGAGAAACAGTTCTGTGAAGGATGCACAGTCTCTATAGATTGTTTCTGCAATATTTCAGTGGAATGACAATGAGAAAAAAAGAGCAAACAGCAAGTAGATTGTGCAGAACACGGAAATGATGATGACTAACATATTCTGAATTACTTTATCATAGGTGTAGTTATAATTATAGTTACATGTTTCACTGTTGTCAATTTCTATTATCATGACTGTCAATAAAGGTAAATTCGGAAGGAAATTAACAAAAACAGATGGGGAGACAAAACCAGTTTTAAAAGAACATCACATATTCTTATGTTAAAAAGCAATCTGGACTTCTATTTGAAATTACATATATTCTTTTTATATTACATTCTTTTAATTTCACTGGGTTCTATTTTTCTTTCTCTTTTAAACCCAGAAAAATCCACACAGAAGATAAATTGTAATTAGTGTGTATGATAACCTTAGCAGCTCAATGAGAAACCGTAAATATCAGAGCTCAAAAAAGCCATAAATAGGGGAGCTCAAACACAAGAAAACAATGAATTAAAAAGCCCTGGGTTTGTTTGTGGTTTGCTACACTTGCTTCTACATGGCACATCTTTATACACTGCAACACGGGAATGTTTTAAAAGATAATTTTCCCTACAATGGAAGACTGTATTTATTCAACTTGGAAGATACTAAGTGTATCTTAGTATCCTATCTTTGTATTCCTTTCATTTAACAGCGCGAGTATCCCTTTGAGTCTTTCATAATGGAACCGATACTCAGAACTGAATCCAATTATAACAACCTACCAGCAGTACTAATTGGTGAAAATGCATTTCTGGTAATTACTGCAACGCATCCTTCTGCCCAGGATGAACGACACCAATAAATTCTACCCAGCATTAAACAATGAGGAAAGACTACCATTAGCACTGTTTTTCTTATGTAAAATGCATTCAAGTGAGTCATCCACTTAAAAGTTACCTACTGGTAGCTTTAACCCAGATTCGGGGACTAAGGTAAGTGCTTCAAAAAACCAACCAAACAAAAAGACTATAAAAATAATGAGGTGAGAGAGAAGAAAAAGAAAGAAAACACGATCACATAGTGCTTTGTCGTGGATTTTTTTTTCCTATCTGTAGGCGAATCTTCAATACGTATTGGCTTCCTTTTGCCTTTATTTCATTGTATCATTATTATTTGATCTTTGCACCGCTTGAGCAACACTTTCATGCTAATAATTCTGCAGCGCTTTAAAGATTTCTATCTCAGGGCCAGGCAAGCCACCGAGCTGCGTGCACCGCGAGCATCCTTCAGCTCTCGCCAAGATATTTCTGAGAAGTGACGATCTGCAAGGCCGAGGCTGAAGAAAACACTTCTTTTGTGTGGCTTTAAATGTGTGAAAGCCCCTCGGGCGGGACCCCCCGGAGCCCCGGCAGCCCCGAGCCCGGCCAGGCAGGAGGGAGCCGGGGCTCGCAGCTCCCGGCCGTGCCCGCCTGCCCCGCTGCCCATGCCGGCCGCGGAAAGGCAACGAAATCCGCCCTCCGTGGGGATTTTGATGGAATTGACAAAGTTTTCAGGTTTTTTTATAAACAGTGTCGAAACTCCATCCAGGGCTGGAATAACCTCTGTGGGAGGAAGGGGCGGACTCTGTGTAACTCGAAACTTTCTTCTGCACAAGGATGACCTGACGGGGTGGATCAGGGAGCCGCTCCGGAGCGGGATTCCGAGAAGCCTTTACCTCAAAAGTCCCGCCGCCGGCCGTCATCGGAGCTTCCCCCTAACGCGACCGCCCCGGCGGGACCTTCAGCCACCCTGACTCTTCAAAGCAAAAGCTGCCGAAAACCTACGATTTTTTTCCCGATCTTCACTTTCCGCCCGGTCTAACTTGATTTCCCTTTGTATTGTCGCTGTCTCTGGAGCCGAGGAGCGCCCCCGCCTCGGCCGTGCCCCCGCCCCGGACCCCCGGACCCCGCTGGGACTTACGTGGTGGCCGAGGGGAAGGGTCCCTCCGAGGAGTGGTTCATCACCACGGACTGGAAAAGTGTCAGGCTAAAGACCAGCAGCCAGCCAGCAGCCATCTTCCTGATCGAAGATCGATCCCCCTTCCCCAAGTCGGCGAGACGGCAATAATAATAAATTCAATTATGGTGTGTGGCGGTGCGGGGGGGGCCGTGGTTCTTTAAAGCCTCCTCCGCTCCCCCCACCCCCCCCCTCGCAGGAGGCGCAGCCCAGAGATGCGCGGAAAAGCGGGAGCGCGGCCGAGGGTGGGGAGGAGGAGAAACGATGGAGATCTGTGGGTGGAGTGGGAGAAGAGGCGAAACAGAGAAAAGAGAGCGAGCGAGAGATACTCCACTCTCTGCTACTCCAGCAGCAGCCCCAGCTCCATCCGATCCGCCGCCATCAGCGCTACTTTTGTAACAGATCCCACTCTGCGTGTGTGTGCGCGCGTCCTTCCCTGATTTATTCCACTGATTGCAGAGCAGAAAGAGGAGGAGAGAGGCAGGCGGGGTGGCGGCTCCTGGGAGAAGAGGGAGGGAAGCAGGCGATGGAGTTGGAGACGGGCGGATCGCTGCCGGCTCCTGCCCTCGCTGCCGGCAGCGGGGAAAGTCGCGGCGAGCGGCGGGGGCGGGCCGGGCCCTGCGGCGGCCGCGCTCCATACAAGGCTCCCAGGAACTCCGGGCCGGGCCGCCCCGGGGCCGCGCTGCCGCCGCCCCGCCCCGCCCCGCGCAGCCCGCTCGCTATTTTTAAAACCGCTTCGTGCCTTATTTTAATTCCAGCCCCCCTCCTCCCTTCTCGGCGGTGGCAGCAGCAGCCGTCGCGCACGGCCCGTGTGCCACCAGTCTGGGCTGCGATTTAAATAGGTATCTCATGGATGGAGCTATAAATGCCGCTCTCCCTCCCCGCGGCCGGCTGGAGCAGCGCCGCTCAGCCCCGCGGAGCCCGCCCGGCTCCCGCCCCCGCCCTTGGCAGCGTCCCGGGCCCGCTGCGCCCCCGAGCGCCTCCGCGGAGCCGCCCCCGGGTACGGCCGGGGGTCCTCGGGCTTCACCCCCGCCCCGCCGCATCGCTAACCCGGTTATTCATTTCAGATCCCTCTGGAAATCCAGAGGACGCATTGCCTCTCCCCTCCTTTCGTTTGTTCACGCACACCAGTCTCTGTGGCAACTATACGCTCTCGGCATATTGTAGAAAGTAATCCAGGGAAATATTTCTTAGCTTATTTGTTAAAACAGTTAAAAGTTCAGTGACAAATCTGGTTTTCTTTTTGGTCTGTGGGTTGGTTTTGTTTGTTTTTTCTTTCTATGTCATTACATATTTATATTTTAATATATTTACTTAATTCAACAGGTGAAAATGAAAGAGCAGACCCAGTATTCATTTTGTTTTCACATCCTTTGTATTTAAGGATCACATCTTGAATGTATTAACTCGCAACAATTTCTATAAAACAGGAAAGTGCTCATCTCTATTTTAAAGGTGGCAAAGGGATCAAAACTGAGATGCACAAATGAAGAATTGAGAGCTCACATTGCCCGGGCTCAGAGCCAGCACGATATTTCAGTTGCAATCTGTAAAGCATGCAGTCACTCATCTACATTGTCTCTGGATTGGAGCTGGCACTTGGGAGCTCGTGGGAAGAACTCCCAGTTGTCTTCACCTATCCACCTACCCATAGGTACGTAGGATTCATCAGGGTTTGGATACAAGTTTGAAATAGCATTTTCTAAAATGGTTTTACAGCCTTTAGACTCAAACAGTCTGAAGAGTATCTATAGCTCAGCTTTTTGTTGGTCTCCGTAGTCCTGGCAGTTTTGCCACATGAAGTAGCATCTCTTTGGGTACTTACCTGTAACTGCTCAGCTGAGTGTTTCTGCTTCCCCACAGGGATGTCAAGGGTACCAGCACAGTCATGGCCTTGTGGCACAAAAGCCCTGCTTCACATGAGACAGATTGTGAGGAGATCTGGGATAGAAAGATGGTAGGGAATGGATTAAAGTCTTGGAGAAACGCACAGAGGAAAGGGGTTGGAGATGTGAACTAGTACAGGTTGCTCAAGAACATGACAAATTTACTTAGATAAAGTAATTTACTTAAACCTCCTCATTGTTGGGCTCTAACACTAAAAGTAGCATTAGATATTGAACAAAAATACTGATTCTTCTCCTTGATAGGACTCAGGAGTTTGGCTCAAGTTCATGCCTAAACTCTGCTGAGTTACCAGAGGTTCTTCAGTTAGTTGTGCCCCAAAACACCTACAGTTCTGCAGTGGGCAGCACAGTAATAGATTAACACTGGCAACACCCCTCCAGAATAGATGGGAATGCCCCACCTGGCTCCTTCCCTACCTGAAGGATCAAGCACATGCCCATTTCTTCTCTTCTCAGCAGGAAAGTGTTCATGTTAAATTCCCAGCAGTGCTGCCCACAAGGGCCTGTTGAGCAAGCTGTGGGCACTGAGCTGGGAAAGAGGTGTTCTCCCCCAGGATAACCCTCTGGAGTGGGCAAATAGAAAAGTACTGACATGTTGGTGTGGGAAAGAGAGGGTGCAGGTAAATGTGCAAACACACAGAGGAAATGGTTTCAGTAGGTGAGAATAAGCATGACCCTCCTTACTCACAAGTACCATTTCAATATAATGTAAAGGAGCCCAGAAGATCAGGGAGTGATAATGTAAAATAATAAATAGATAACTAAAGGGCTACACAGGAATGTCTTTTTCATCATTAGTACAATTTTCTGTAAGCCTCACTTCTGATGCTTATAGAGCTTCTTAGGGCAATAATTATAGCAAATAGTTCCAACAGTAACACATGGAATGGCAATGGAAATGTGCAATGCATGGGTTGCTTGACACCCCACCTAGCACTGTAAGGTCTGGATTAATCTGGACTAATGCACTGAACAACAACTGAAAAGTGAAAAAGACTCTAGAGAAAATACTGCTATGATTTAATAAAGTATTCAAAGCTCGCAATCTACTGTGCTATTTACAACTCTATAACAAGACCCTCTACAAGTTAATCCTACTGTGAGCAGTGTGAGTGCCTGTGGAGCTCACTGAAACTCAGGGATGAAAGAAGTTGTCTATTTGAGGCTCCAGCACGGAGGAGAAAGACACAGGTTAGCTCCAAATGAGCTGGTTGAGGTGTGGAGGAGTAGCCAGGACTGGAAAATGGAGCTTGACAAGGGCTGTGGCACTCTGTGATAGCCAACTCGAGATCAACTTGCAATTTTTTCAGGATTTACAAGTAAACTTGAACTGAAGCCCAGTTTTGAGGAAAGGTGGAATCAAATAACTGTTTTCCTGTAAAATTAAGTAAGGCTGGAAGTCAGATTTTGAAGTTTTGCCTTTTTTTGAATCTGAAACTCAGGAATTCAGTGCCAGCCTGAAACATGGGGAAGAAAAAGCAGGACTTATTCTGTGAAGAATTTGTTTTTTATTAATCACCTAGTCTTTGGTTCACCTAGTTATGTATGGCCTAAAAATTCATTAATTTTCCAGGTATTTAATAAAGATGCAGAATGTTTAGAAATGGTGACCTTATCCTACAGCTGTGTATGGACATGAGTGATAGGCCTCAAATGAGTTCCCACTACCTTCAGCAAGAAAGTGTGATTGGCATAAAACATTAAATTAGCAGAGTTCAGTTTCCTGGTATGTCTGCATCCTCCCATAGTGCAGAAAAAAAAAAAAAGAAGCATAAATGTAGTTCCATCATGAAGTTTTAAAAAGCCATTCAAGTCTCCTAAACAATCAATTTCTTTACATTTGCTGATTAAACTATTTTCTTATATAGTCACTGTTTTAAATACATGGCATGTACTTCACAGTGGCATTGCACTGCAGAAATTCTTGCAATTTATCTGCATTGAGATTCCTAAAGATCTATTACAGCAGACAAATCTTTTTCTTTAAGCACTTGAATGACAAACAATGAAAGTAAATCTTCCCTCATTCTTTCTTCACTTCATTCTAAGTTTATTTCCTGTCATATCTGACCGAGACCTTTCTGTGAAGGAGCACAGGAGCAACAGGTATTGATATAATGAGGCTTCTTACAGAAAGTTTGCTGTGTAGCTGTTTGGTGGACTTGGCAGGGTTAGGCTTGTGGTTGGACTCTTACCTTAAAGATCCTTTCCACCCTAAAAGATTCTATTCTGTTATTCTACTGAAAGTACTGGAAATCTTTCAACTGATCATGGTAGTACATATGTCAGAAAAAAATTCCTATAGCAAAACTACAACATTTTATTTGCATCAAAGGCTTCTTCTCAGTTCATTTAATCCATGGCATGTATTAATTAATGATCAAGCTTTTCTCTTTTATTTCACTTTTTGGATATATTATTTATGTTTTCATGTCTTATTTACACCATTTCAAGTCTAGCATAAAAGACAAAGGAGCAGGGCCCTCTTTCTCTTAACCATTTAAAAAAATTCCAAATTTTTGATGTTAACACCAGAATCAAAGTTTTATTAATCTGGTTTTATGCTTGTATATAAACTCATTTGTTAGTAATCAGCATTTTCAGAAAGATTCTTGAAGCCAGTGACAGGTTAAGACCACACATGCAGTGATTGCAGCACTTGAGTGAATAGATGAGGCACGATTACCAAGTGCCTCAAGTGTCTTTTGTGGGGCCATAATAGGCAGTAAATCTGTACTGGCTTTATTCTTGCCTGTCCTGATCAGCGTTTTGCTGAGCACATTCCATCCTTGGGGTTGGTATAACACCTACTCCACTAGATGGGACCCCCAGATGTTGCTGGGTTCAGCCACACTGTGCTTGCTGAGATATGGCAAGAAGCGTGTGCGTGACCCTGGAGAAAGGTGTAAAGCACAATCTGATGAGGGGGGGCTGAAGGAGCTGGAGATGTTTAGCCTGGATAAAAGGAGGCTCAGGGTGGACCTTATCACTCTGTACAACTGCCTGAAAAGAGGTGGTAGAAAGGTGGGGTCAGTCCCTTCTCATGAGTAACAAGTAATAGAAGAAGTGGAAATGGCCTCAAGTTGCACCAGGGAATGTTTAGATGAGATATTAGAAAAAATGTCCTCATGGAAAGGGTTGTCAGGCACTGGAACAGACAGCCCAGTGAAGTGGCTGAGTCACCATACCTGGAGGTGTTTAAAAAACGTGTAGATGTGGCACTTAAGGACATGGTTTAGTGGTGGTCTTGGCAGTGCTGGGTTAGCAGTTGAGCTATATAATCTTAAAAGTCTTTTCCAACCTAAATGATTTTGTGGTTCTGTAGTTCTATGATAATCAATGCCACATACCAAAATACTATTTTCCTCCTGGCATGTAATATCTTCTTCATGTCTGTGTTTTACATAGGGAAGGAGGGGTAATCTTGCTGAATAGTTCTCATTCCATTTGCTGGTGCAGGACTGACTAGAGACAGCCTGATCCTAATTTCTAATTTCAGGGGTAAAATGGTCTTACTGGAGTCTGCACCAGATGGAAATGCAAGATCCAGCCCATTGCAAGTGGGATGAATTGTTTTACATATTTGAATTTGATAAAATTTATATTGCAAAAAATTTGTGACTTACATCCAACAGCAAAATATTCAATACTGTTTTGTTCTCACCCTTGTGATTTTTCACATTTGGGTAAGCATGCTGGATCTGGTAGCAAAACCTTCTCTAATTGATATGAGTGTTTATGCTTTTCTTGATATTGTCAGATTTGAGGAAAGCATTCATTCTAATTCTAGTCATTAGTGCTGGATGCATTTTCACACTTGGGTTTTTTGATACTGCACTTAAACCAACAGTAACTTTGGGATAACTTAATATTGAAACTTGGAGTCCAGAACAAAAAAATTTCTCCCAGTGAATAACAAGAAAAATAGTTATAACCAAGTTACCATCTAAAGCTTCACCCATGGTGCTGATTTTGCTTGGTGTAGAGTTGATTTTCTCCAGAGTAGCTTGTATGGGGCTTTGCTTTGGGGCTATATTGAAAACACTGTTGATAACACAAGGATGTTTTAGTTGTTGGTAAGCAGAGCTTACACTGTAGCACTATATGGAAATAGTAGTTTGGTTCTGAAACACTCTGTGTTCATTCTAATATGATCATGAATATGTTTCTGAGTTTCAAAGGAATTTTTTTTCATTAATCATTGTGTTATATTTCACAGTATAATGTAAAAGTGCTCATTGTAAATCTCTTATTGTTGTTGTGACATTATTCTCAGAAAACTATAAATGTCAGTCATCTTGCCAGAGAACACCCTCAATTATAAATGTTAAACTGTGGTATGTTCTGAACTTGTAAAGAAATATAACTTCTAAGAGCAGTCTTATACAAATTACATATGTTTTATAAAGTTGAAAATTACAGTATTTTTATACAACCTTGTCTATTTTCTACCAAGTCCCTAATCTATTTCAGCTTAGTTTAATCCATCCCTTCCACTGACTTGAAGCATATACAACCCTTTCTTGATACCAAATATATATATATTTCTTCTTTAACCTCCCAAATCAGACAATTTTCTCCATTGTTTTCACCCTGTGAAATATATTCCTATGCCAGTAAATGCTTTTCTAAATGTAAGGATTGGCCTCTCCTGAAATCTGTTCTCTTGCAACTTCATTGGACTAGAAGAAGGTACATTGACCCAAGGAGAGGGACTCTCTGTGATGGCAACACAATCATTGCAAACCACTATCAGCCAAATGGAGTTAAGCCATCTCAGCATCTCATACTTACTTAATCCATTTCACCTAATTAGCCAGGTGGTTATGAAAGGTACATTCCAAAGTTATTGCTGAGATTTTACTGCAATATTCCTGCAAAAGAACAGGTCCTGTCGTGCCATCCAGCCACAGACACCAGTTTTGGAAGTTCAACAGGATAGGCTGAACTTCAGTAGGAAGTTTGTATTTGTGTCCCCTTTTTGGAGCACAGCTGTTGCTGTTCCTGTTCTGCATTTGGTGAGATACTCATAGAGTGCCTATGAGAAAAGGGTTTCCTTTATTCTTACCCAGTTGTAGTCAACAGGCATAGACCAGCACCTCCAAAGAATGGTTCATCCTGCCCTAAAATATGGGTTCTTGAGATGGCATTGGTATCCTGGTTGATTTGCTTTGTAAACTAGTAGTAAATATAAAAATAACTTAGAAGGAATACTGGGCAAGGGGATGAAGAAAAAGTAAGAATGAATGATTATAGAGAAAAAATAAGAAAATAATAGGAAAGTAAATATCAAGAAGGAAGGTTATGCATGTGGAAATAAAGACATGCATATTGTTGTCATTACATATTGTACAAGGAAAAGAAATTTTTTGAAAGGAAGTAGGAGAAAAAAGGTAAAGTGAATCAGGAAAACAGGAATGAGGAGGAAAAAAAATCATTAGGAAGATGAGACAGTAAAGGGAAGAAAAACTGTGTGCAGATAAGGAAGACATGCCAGTAAGTAGGGGAAGTAACAAAGAGGAAAAAGAGGAACGAGTTCACCAAGAGAGGTGTGGTCTGCACACGTGCACTCACCCACTCGGTTTTAAAAGATGGCAAAAGGAATGGCAGGAGGCAGCCAAGTCTCTGTTGTGCCAGGGAGCAGAGCAGAGGCTTTGCCCTGTGCTGGGTCAGAGCCAGGTGGCCCCGCTGGCCGGGTCAGGCCCATCTGCTGTGCCCTGCCCGTGAGCAGAGCTGAGATCAGCTCGGGTGACAAAGGGCACAGAGCTCCCCAAGGAGCACAGGACCCAAGCCTTGTGTTCAGGGAGAAGGCAGCTCCCTCCTCTATAACACAGCACACCTCAGTCTGGTAAGCAGCTTCTGCTACACATTTTACACCAGCTGCAAAAATGATTTAAGGAAAATTTGAATCTTTTGTATGCTAATAGTTTCTAATGAGGGAAGCTGGTGGGATTAGATGGTAGACTTTATGCCAAGTAGCCTTAAGAAATAATAAAATAACAAATAAATATTTATAATATTCCTTCTTCAATAAAGCCTGAAGACATAAATGTTCTCTCATCTCTTTCATGATTTATTAAAAATCTTTAATTGGCTGTTCTTAAAAAAATCCATTTTGACTTTTAAAGTGAAAAGTCAAAAGATAAAAGCATCTGTAGGTAAACTTCCACATCTGATCTGCCCATGTCTCTAGAATTCAAATGAAGGAATGGATTTTAAAAGTTAGATTTCAAGCTCCTGCTCTCGTTTCAGCAGCAAGGGAGATTTTTATGTTGTTGTATTTGAAAGGATAAAGTAAAATATTTGCATTTGACCATAGTATCTATATGGGTCTAATTTTTTCTGGAATCATGTGCCATTAAGCTATATAATAATGATGTAATTTATTTATATGGGTTAATGCCTCAACAGTCCAAACTATTTCAGAAGCCATAATATATCACTATGGTAATATTAAGCCCCCTTGTTATAATTGGGTCTGTACAGTCTGCTATTCCATGCAAAGCAACAAAGGGCAGCCCTGCACAAACCACTCCAAATGTTGGAATTAATTGTGTTGTAGACTTCATATTGCACTTGCAGATGTTATTAATTACTGCTACTTTCTCTTTAATAGCTGTTTCTATAGTAACTCTGATTTTTTTAAGAGGGTGTGAAGGGAAGTAAGTTGAGTAGTTGTTTTGTTTGTTGGAATTTTTTCTCCCTACAAGGAGGACAAAGGCAATCTGACTATATATACACCTATATATATATGTATAAATTCCCAAACCCTAAGATGTGCAAGATAAACAAAAAGTAATGACACAGAGGAACATGAATGCTTTCAGAAGATATCAAGCTACTTAAATGATCAATTACTGAAGTTGACAATCTGCTCTCACTGGTCCTTTTAAGTTTGTGATTTTTGACACAATTTAGAAAGTCAAGTGACGTGAGAAAGCATGCAGTGCAGGCAAACACAGAGCTATGTCTATGTCTGTGTCCAGCATCACAGATTTACTAGATACAAATACACTACCAATGATGCTGGCCTAGGACTAATAGACTTAAAACATACATCTCTGAAGACTTAATAATAAATTTAATATTTTATGTGGATTAACTAACCACAGCTGTGTAAACTGCATTTGAAATACAGTTTTTTGCATCCACTGCCCAGCATATTTAAAAGAACAAAGCTAAGTATGTAGTGTATCAGCTAACACACCAAGTATCTGTTAACTTTAAGTCATCTCTAATTTCTGTATTCATTCAACACATGCTTTTGGTTAAGAAAAAAAAAAAAAACCAGGTAGAATGTCCTGGTAACTGGAGATGTGGATAGTTTAATATTTACTCCCTACACATATCAGAAAATAAAGTGAAAATAAAGATTCATAAATATAATTATTGATAAATTAAAAGCTATTGTTTCTTGAAACTACTAGGGGTGGGAAAAAAGCAAGATTTATTTTGATATTTCAAGATGATACACTGAAATAACAGAAATATTTCCTTTTAAAGTGTAGTATTTATCATGTTCTAACTCTTAAAATATCATATGAAAACTGTAACAATCTGAGCTTATTTTCATTAATAGCTATGATAGAAAACATGACTTTAAATCTCCAGTTCTCCCTCCCTTGAGTACAATAAACCTTTTGTCCACTTTAAAATGCAGATGGCTGACTCCAGGAGTACCACAAGAATTTTCCTTTTCTATGGAACCTCACTTCCGAGTCCCATGTGCACCTGTCTGTCCTGTGTGAATGAAATATAACCTTTTGAATTAGATCAGCATTTTCCCATGCACTGGTGAAATCCTGGGTTTACAGTTTAAGCAGGTCAGAGTGATGCCCATTTTGGGACTGATTTCAGAAGGGCACACAGCACCTCAGCTGGTGTGCATTAGTAGCCCAGGGTTTGAAATTGTCATCAAAACATCTACACAAAGCACACAGGAAATAAAAATAACTCAGGGTACAATAATAAATCAATTAATCATTAAAATAGAGTAATAAAAAGAGAGGGATCTCAATGTCTTAGAGGAGAAATCTGAGAGTTTTCCTTTTATAACACAAGTCAGTGTTTTGAAATCCTCGTAGGACCTGAGTGTGTTCTGCCTCCCACTCAACATTTTGCAGCAGAAATCCTCTTTGAGGAGAGGCTGCTGTCTGTAAGGGGCTGCTGCTGTTTCCCTCCTTGCTGCCTCGGACTGGCTGCCCGGGCAGTGTCCTTGGGGCCAGCTGAGCCCAGCCTGCCCTGGGTCCTGCAGAGGAGCCACCACCCCTCCAGAGACTGGCTGAGACCAGCCTGAGGTGCCTGCTGAGAAAAAGCAGCAGCTGTGCTAGATTTGATCAGTAATCCCTGGAAATGGAGTTTCTCTGTTTCTTTTTCGCTCTGGAAACTTCCTTTGCCCTTGACTACGCCTTTCTTCTGGCCAGTCTCCTGAGGTCTGTTTTCTAGGCATGAAAAGAGATAAGGATATTCTCATATTTTTTGAAAATATGAGAGGTCTATGAGAGACATCAAGTAGAGGACATAACCTTGAGAGTACAGGAGGCAGAAAACCTAATGCAGGGTCAGAAAATTAAAAGGAAAGGGATTAATTAAAATATACTAAAGGAGTTTTGAAGATGAAAAAGGAATATAAGTGCTAAGTATTTTCCTTTGTAACAGAAGCTGTGCTGAAAATCAACAGGGAAAGCATGGCTTTTATTTGAGAGGCAATTTGCATATTAATATTGTGATAGCATTATGCAATAGTATATAAGACAGATTGGGTAAATAGAGGCTGTGACCAAACATTTCAGCTCCTTCCCCATGTCTGTTGAAAATAAAAACTGGCAGAATGTCACACTGTAGGATTGTCCTTGATTTGTTTCCAGTGGAACATTAATTGATGTATTCCCATGTTTTGATATGTGATTTACAAGCTCAATAACTCAAAGGGTGATTACAGCCAGGCAGGCAATCTGGATGCCAAGCCTCATTTCAGTGAACTGTCCTGGATATTTCACTCTGAAAATCATGGCTCTCTAAATGTGTGGGAAACAATATTAAGCAGTGGCAATCAACAGTGCAGTTTTCTGTTGGTGTAGCAGGAGGGATTATTTTGAAATAGCTAGTGCATCTGTTTGGTAGCTATTTTTCTCTTTTGAACTGGAAAAATCTCCAATGTTTCAAACAAAATGCTTACAAAATACCCAGAAATGTAGAAATTTTTGCAAAGAACATTTTGTATTAAAAAAACCTGGTTTTTTTTTTTTTTCAAAGCAACCAAAAGTAATGAAGAAGTACAACCAGCAAAAAATAAATTTAAAAAATTCTTCTGATAGCTTGTTTTGTAAAACTTTTGGCAACCCAGAAATTCTAAGCTATAGTTCCATTCCAGTACAATGTAGTTATTCAGCTGTGACCCCTAAATACCAAGGTCGTAATGGTAAAAGTGAAAAATGAAAACTCATTATTGTAATACTCTGTCTTCCTAAAATATCATCAATCCATTTCATGTTTCATCACATTTTCTAATATGGTTTAATTTTGTGAAATCTGCTTAACAGGAAAAAAAATTGAGCTTGTTTTTTAATAACTCTATTGTTAAATGTGTAATAGAGAATTTGTGTTTCAAAGAGAAAGTAAGGTGGCTGTGTGATGTAAGTTTATTTGAATGAAAGCTGCTTCCAGCACAGCAGTTTTAAGGGTTAATATTTCAGCTCACACATCAAAACCAGCTAGGAGATGCCATTAAGTATTAAGGAGCAGAGTACTAGAGGATGGATACAGCACAATATAATTTTGCAGAGTGAAAACTGGCACATGTTGCCCAAAAATCTGTGGAAGCAACCATCAGCAGTAAATTTATGATATCAAAATATTTCCTATATTAAACCAACAAATGATAGTTTATTATTTCTCACATTGAACCTTCTGTCTGAAAACTATGGGTATGAAGATTATGCTTTATCCAGCATTTAGGAGAGCATCATTGCCCTCTTTCCACCTGTGGGATAAATTGGCATTTCAGTAGATCCTGTGGCAGTGCCTTTCAGCATTCTCTTCAGATTTGTTCCACAGTTGCTGTTTTGGGAGCCCGATTTACTGACACCTTTTGCAACAAGTGGAACTGCCTCTGTGCAGGAGGGAGATCAAGCCTATTGTTCTCATTATATAAACTCATTTAATTCACTCCTCATCATAGATCCTCATGATGGATTTTTTTTTAAATTTTAATCATATGAAGAATGCTTATTCTTACTATATATGCTTTCCTCTTTTTTGTCTGTTGCTTTATCTGTTGCCCTAGAAAGTGAAGCACCCCTTACTCTGTGGCCAGGTGAGAAGAGCAGCCTTGCCTCAGGTGTTTCAGTCCAACAGGAAACATGTTTTGTTGTAGAAGCAAAGTGGCTTCTTAGCAGCTGAAAGAATTTTTGACAGCATAAATAAGGAAAAGTAAATGGAAAATAGGAACTAATTTTTGGTGTGGCAAGAAGAAAGGGATAATTCAAAAGTGGTTAAGTTTTGAAGAGAGGGTTTATAGGAAGAAGGTGAGCCTCTGCAGATGTCTGGGGAGGAGAAATGACACCAAAGAGTTTTCAAGAATAAACAGGAGATTGTATGTTCCCTCATAATTATAGTAAGCATTTTGTTGTGTCTAAGAAATGAAGTGGCCATCATTCCAGGTATTTAACTGGTCACCAGATATCTTTGAACCTCTTTATCCAGAGATGAGAATGGGTCCATAAATATGGCCTCAGCCTTATGTACACTAAGGGTCCAGCTTCCCAAAAGCAAAGTTTTCTTCTGTTTGTATCTAGCTCAGCAGATGAAGATGCAAATAATCCAGAAAATAATCCTGTGTCTCGGAGCTTCCTGCCAACTAGAGATGATTAATTAATTTCTTCTCAATATTGTTGTACAAAATGAGATGCTAGAAGTTAGCAAAACATGGTCAGAAAAAGCAGCATTGCTGCAGTCAAAAAGTTGAAGAATAAAGTAACAATTGCCAAAACTATCACTGATTTAAAACAAGGACCAGAAGTTTCACTGCTTTCACAAAGGAGAGAAGCAGAGACATCAAGCAATAAGGTTAAGGAAAAAAATGATAGGGGTATGATAATGCCACAGTTATGGCATGGCCCTTAAGCAAAAAATTATTTTTGTTTGTGTTTCTGGCCTCATTTCTATAGATTCTAGATTTTGAAGGTAATTTAAGACAGAAAAAAAGTGAAAAAAATACATTTACAAAGACTTACTTCATTGCACTTGATTAGGATTCTACTTTACTTTGATTTTCTGGACAAAGGAAATAAAATACATCTAATCTACTTAGACTTTTACAATGCATCTGGTTCAATTCCACAAGGAAAATTATTAGCTAAATAGAAAAGTCAGGGATTAGCACAAGAATTTTAAAATGAGTAAGGAATAGACTTAAAAGAGAAAAAGTGAAATGTTGAAGCAAACTGTTGATTAGAAAATTGTCTTGCAAAGTAGATTAGAGACTTATTTCATCTAAAATTTACATTAGTAATCTTGGCTCATGGTATGTGGTTGATCTGTTAAAATTTAATGATGACACAAAGGAATTGCCAATATAGGGGAGGGTCAAACATCATGCAGGATGAAAAAGATGAATGATGATGGCAATAACAGAGTAAGAAGAAAATTATGACTTTAGGGACTAATGGGAAAAAATTGCTTGCTGCTCATGTTGGTTGTTTACACAATGACTATGATTCATTAATATTACGTAGATACAAGATAACCAAATATTATCCTGTAATCTTGTTGGATTTCCCCAATATTGCTTTTATATTTTTATTGTTTTCTGTTCCTCTGTATGATTTCCTTCAGGGAAGTTTAGATTGAATATTAGGAAAAATTTCTTTGCTGAAAGGATGGTCAGGGAGGGGCTGAAATTGCCACTCTTGGAAGTGTTCCAGAAAATTGCAGATGTGGCTCTCAGTTTAGTGGTGAATATGGTGGTGCTACATTGATAGTTGGACTCAATGATCTTAGAAGTCTTCTCCAATTTAAATTATTCTGTGACCCTGTAAAGCACTTGTTTCTGGGCTGAGTGTGAAAAACTGTGATTTTGAACCCCATTTCTTACATCCCCATGAATCTATAGCCTGTGAGAGCCCATCCTGATTATGGAATATCCTTCTGGCCAACCATGTGAAACAAATAAATCCAGACTGGAGCAAGGGCTAAGCAGGGTGCTGGGACTAAATGTACTTTGCTTTTATGAGCTGGGGGCAGATGAGGTGTATGCTCACCCTCTGAAACTGCAAGAGCAGACAGAAGAGAGAGAAGACACATTGAACTAATGAACAATGCTGGTACAAGGATAAACAGGCACAAATTAGTCATGGTTTTGTGTGTAGAGTAAAATCAAGACTATCAGATCAGTGAGAGTCTATAAGGGCAGAAAGGAAACATTTGTTTCCAGCTCATGAAAGAGAAATAGCAGTGCCCCTTTGCCCAGATCAGTTCCTCACTTAATTTTTATTTTTGCATTTCCCTTAACATCAGTAATAGCATTCTTCACTAACAGATTACTTTACTAAGCCTGTCCAGGCTATGGAAATTAAGCATCAGTGCTTTTTCAGATTTTGCATTTGCTATTCCCTGACTACCCTCCAGTTTCTGTGTTTATGCTCTTTTTCACTGTACCATTCACCCTTTTAGAGCTTCTGTCTGCTTCTTCACATGCCTTTTTCCTTTCACTGCATGATATTTTTAGGCAACTTGATATAATTGATTTTATTACTATTTTCTTTTTTTTTTTATTTTCTTCTTTTTTAGCCAAATTTTGCACCAAAACAGTTGAAACACCATTTCATGCTTTAAAAAAATGACTCTATTGCAAGACTCTCTGTCATCATCTTATATAGCAGCCTTAAAATTTACAAACATAAGACTGGAACAGGAAGGCAGAATGAATATAACTTCCTGGACTGATACAAGCAATAGATCTTTTAAATTTCTTTTTTTCTGTTATCCTATTATCTAATTATAGCAGTGACTCAGAATTCAATTTATTTGACAAAGTGCTCTGAAAGTTCTTTCTTCAAGAATGCCAGCCCATATTGAGCCTACAAAACCCAAAAATCCCATCCCCCTTAGATCCAACATAGGGCAACCAAACCTTTGTTTGCTCTTTGTAACTTCTGATAGTTGCTTAAAAACAAGAGGGATACTGTAAACCACCTCTTCAAACTGGCTCTTGACAGGATAAAATGTCTCTAAGATTAGTTGTTTAGCCCCTTTATCCTGATTTCTTCTAGCAAAACATTTAAAAAATTTGACTTTCAAATAGCTAAATTACCATTACTGCTCTTTTGGTACAGGACAGTTGTTTGGTGCACTCTAAGACTGGATGAACTCTAGGACTGTGTAGGCAAAAGTTGCTTGAAAAATCAACCATAAACTGCTAGGTTTTTCAGAGTGAAGTCAAAATGTTAAACTCAGTGATGACAGATACAATCTTTATCTTTATTTAAAGCTAATATACGAATTTATGCAAACCCAGATAAGGAGGATTTTTCTTTTTGCTTCACAAGGATTAGATGGCCAGAGAGGAACTGCATGCTTTTTAACACATCGTGAGTTGAAAATTGTTAATAACTCAGCCCTTGTCAGAGCAAGGTCTCTGCTCAGAAAAACAATGAGGACATAGATATTTCCCTTCAGAAAGGGTTTTCATATCTGGTTTTGTTCCAGGTAGGATCTAGTCCTAATCCTTCTAAATATTCCACATAAATAAAGCAGTAAATTTGAGCCAGCTAAACAGTAGTTTGATTTTAAATCTAAAATGTTAACACTGGTAATAAATGCAAAGGCAGTACTGAAGCAGTTATCACAATTGGATTAAATTTTCTAAATGCTTTGAACATTTTGCCGAAAAAGAAAATAAATTGGAGGAGTATCTTTTGGAATATGTGTAACATTTAATTTCAGTACTTCACTCCATGCTCTATTTCTACAAGAGCTGAAATAAAATCCAAATGATTTTGAACAAGACTTACATAATTAAAAAATTAACTAAATATCTTTATTTAAATGGAACTATTAAAAAAATCTTAATTTGATCAACGAGCTTAGGAATTTTTCAGTTTTGCCTTATCTAATTGGTTCTCTGTCAGTGAACTTCCCAAATCCAGTATTCCCTCAGCTCTTTCTCTGAAATGACCTTTCATGGCAATTTATGGAAGAAATGAGGCTACCTTTAGCCCTCTGCAGGTAGAACACACCCAATAAACTCAAGATCCTGAAGCCAAAGGAAGAAAAAATGAGCAGAGAAAATAGAAAACCAACCACTACCATCAACAGCAAAAAATAAGGAGGGACGTCAGTTTGCCTTCAAAAACAACAAAACCTGTTACTACAGGTTTTCACCCAAATGAGAGGTGTGCCATTGCTCAGGCTGGAACTTCTTGGTGATATTAAGTCTTCAGGGCAGGATGCCTGTGAAAAGATTTGGGGCATATCTGTGCATTGTCCTCTGCTGCTGCAGATTGTGGAGTTGGAGGTGGTGGAGAAGCCCATCACAGCATGGAAGGAAAAGGACTTGGGAAATTTGTGGTTTTGCCAAAGTCAAAGCCAAAGGAGAAAAGCAGTCCAAGAAGGACTGAAATATAATCTGTAATTCACACAGCTTCAGTCTCATGAAAGTGAGTTTCTAATGTTTTGGTTTTCCTTGTTGCTTCCTCTTTTTTTCAACTTTAATTTCTCTTATTTGCTTCTACACTGGATTTTTTTTTTTTTTGACAGCTTGAGTCAATTTCCCGAAGGAAAAATAAAGAATAATACAGAGTAGAATTTGTAAAAACGCAATAAAATAATCCTGAATATGTTTTGTCTCACAAGGAAAAGGTATTTTATTTAGTGGAAATCCCATAAACATTAATCAGTTTTGGAATGTATTGTATTTGACTTTTTTTTTTCCTTAAGCTTTAAAGCAATAGGCCTTGTGGATCTCTGAACCCAAATCCTGAGGGTACCTGAAGGCTGAGGTTGAGGTCCCAGCATTGTGACTGGCCTAGACTGAGGGGAGGGAACAATGCTGATGCAATTCCAAACTCCCCTTGGCAGGACTTTTTCAGCCCCAGTGTCCCTGGAGCTGTAAACCTGTGGAAATCTGAACCCTAACCCCAATGGCAACTGGGGGCCAAGACTGAGGTCCTAAAGACCATGGCTGGCCCAGATAAGAGAAGTTTGGAGGGAGCATGGCTAGTGCAATATCCCCGTGAGTGGTCATCACATAAATCTGAGAGGTACTAACTCACAAAAAAGAAATCCTAATAAAAACTGAAATAAATAGTCAATGTATTGAAATATGATAGAAGAATAGAAAAAGGTTGTTACCTGTAAGAAAAAAGCTCATTAAGAAGTCCACAGAGTGCTGTATTTACAGAGATAAAGATGTGATATGCTGAACTATGCAGTTATTATTAATAATCATAAAATAATTTGGGCTGAAAGGGGAATTTAAGGTCATCTAGTCCAACTTCTCTGCCATGTGCAGGGGCACCTCCCACTTGGCCAGGTCACTCAAAGGTCCATTCAATCTGTCCTTTAACAATTCCAGAGTTGGGGCATCTACCACCTCGCTGGGAAACCTGTGGCAGAGTATTGCTGCCCTCATAGTGTGACGGCGTTCACAGGGCTCTTAGGATGAGGGAAAAGATGAGGATCTGACTCCATGTTTCAGAAGGCTTCATTTATTATTTTATTACATATATTATATTAAAACTGTACTAAAAGAATAGAAGAAAGGATTTCATCAGAAGACTAGCTAAGAATAGAAAATAAATGATAACGAAGGCTTGTGACTGACTGAGACAGTCCAGGCAGCTGGACTGTGATTGGCCATTAATTGCAAACAACCACATGAGACCAGTCACAGATCCACCTGTTCCATTCCACAGCAGCAGATAATCACTGTTTACATTTTGTTCTTGAAGCCTCTCAGCTTCAGGAGAAAAAATCCTAAGGAAAAGATTTTTCAGAAAATGTGTCTGAGACACTAATAGTAGATAATTCTTTCCTTATGTCCAATATAAATCTACCCTCTTTCACTTTAAAACCATGACTACAGGCCCTGCTAAAAATCTGTCCTCATTTTTTCTTGTAAACCCCCTCCAGGTACTGAAAGACCATAGTAAGGTCTGCCCAGACCCTTCTCTTCTCCAGGCTGAACAGTCCCAGCTCCCTTTGTCTGTTTTCACAGGAGGTGTTCCAGCCCTGTGATCACCTCCACGATCCCCTGTGGACATACATGTCTAACATGTATCTAACATGTCCATGTCTTATGGATGCAGCACTCCAGCTGGGGTCTCACCAGAGCAGAGCAGAGGAGCAGAATCCCCTCCCTCATCCTGCTGTCCCCACTGCTTGGGATGCCACCCAGGACATTTTTGGCTTTCCCTGAGTGCACATGGCTGGCTCATGTCCAGCTCTCCATCCCCCAGTGCCCAAGCCCTCCTCCCCAGGAGGAGGAGGCTCTCAATCCCTTCATCCCCCAGTGTGTATTGCTCTTGGGACTTGCCCTGACCCACGTGCAGCACCTTGCATTTGCCCTTGTTGAACTTCTTGAGGTTAATTATCAGCTTTCACAGTGCTAAAAATAGGTGCCTAATTCCTGGAGCCTTTAGTTACACTGGAAGGAGGCAAAAGCTCCTTTAAATCAAGGTTCTAAGGCATAAGTTCTCAAGCTCTGCTCTTCCAGAGGGATGATATCACAATATTATAAATCAGAAGGAAAAAATGGCTTAAGTAGATACTCTGTAGAATCTTTTGACAAAGATGCATTGATTTATTAACATGACCATTAACATGTCCTCTCTTTCAGCTTTTGGTTTTCCTGTGGCTTTGATTTTTGTTGTGTTACAAAATTATTGTGACCAAATATTTTTTGCCTACAAGTTATTCTCAGCTATTGTTTATTTGGGTTCATGGGCTAAACAAAATTTAAGGCCATTTTGGTTACCAGAGCTACCAGACTTGTTCCCAAACATACCACGAGGCCTGAGGTAAGAATTCAGCAGTGTCCAGCTGGCCACAGTTCAACCTTGGAAATATTTTTTTTTTTTTATATAAGAGACATATTTGACTTAAAAATGTCTGAGAAAGTGGTATAAAACCTCCAACAAAAAGCCCAGTCAGGAACTCAATCACATGTTGGAAAAATCGTGATTTAGTGAATGTTCATGGCTGCTTTCACCAGTATCTGTAGCTTTTGCCAATGGGTTTTCTGTTCAAGCACTGGTTGTGTTAAGAAAGTCTTAATGATAGAAATTTGTTAATTCTGTGACTTCAGAAAACCTGACCTGATGACAGCTCCCTTCCCAGAGGATGCAATTAAGTTATAACTATGGTAATGTCTAGCTTGTTTACTGGCTTTTAATGGAGTTTCTGATAGCAGTAAACATATGGCAACACTTATATTGGTGCTAGTTGTGGCAAAAATAAAGCTTAACAGGGAAAGGAGTATACCAGTGCCCATTTGAGTGGTAGTAGACTTACTTTCTCAGTGATTTCTGGTTTAATTGAAGTAAAGACAATTTTTTTCCCTGTTTATGTATCTCTTTACAAAAGAGGTTTTCTGGGCTCAGAACTAAATGGCAAGTCCCCACTTCTATCTCCCTGCAGCTGGATTTCGTCTTTCTATTGCCATGGAAAGCATAATCTTTGAATTTGAGTGCCTCATTGAGACACCTAAAGAACTCTTACACTAGTCTGAGGAAAAAAAAACAGGGATTAAGCCCGAGCAATTTGCATATTGTTCAGCAAATATATCCTGGGACCACATATTGAACCATGAAGATCAAACAAATGGTGAACTGATAGTTCCTGTATAAGCTCATCCATACTGGACGTGTAATATTTTCCACAAGCTCTTGCCCACTGTTGTGGTAGAGTGAACAAAATTCACTATAAGGCAAATTTTTGGTGTAGAAGCCTTAGGGAGAGTCATGGGAAGAAACATGAGGAAACACACAATGGGGGCTGAATTAAGGCTGCAGAAACAGCTTTTGAATGTTTGACTCTGCAACCTTTGAACCTTAATAATGTTATTTTAATGCATACTATGTTTTATTTGTTTAATGCCTCAGAGTAGCTACATTTGGAATGAACTCCATCACCTCCACTGAAGGAAGCAACTCAATAGGTCCTGACCCAGCATGGCCTGTTGTGATCAGCCTCTGTAAGGTCATAAGCATCAGCCTTAGCCCTGAGAGCTGATGACAGAGTGCAGAAAAATTCTGTCCTCAGTTCCATGAAAGCCTAATTGCTCACTTTGTCATGTTGATCTTGTAACATGTCTCCTGCTCCTGCTGCTTCTCAGTAATTTTCTGCATAGAAATACCCTCTGTGCACTGTCACCATTCACTCTGTACATGGTGAAGCTACTGTACAGCCTGTTTCTGTTAGATTTCACTAGGGAATGTTATTTCTCCCTGGAGCTGCTCCCATCAGCTTCATGCTATTTCTATCTCTCAAGAAACAATTCTAAGCAGCACCCTTTCTACTGATATCAGTCCTTTCCCTCCTCCTTCTCAGAGCTGGCATAGTTGACCATGTGCCAGATTAAAATTTGAGAGGGTTACAATCCAAAGTGTTTGATATATTCTAATGCTTCAGGATCCTTTCACTGTAATGTCATCCTATACTTCAGCAATGCATTGCCCAGCTCCTGAGCTCCCCAAATCCAATGTGCCCAAAATCCTGGAGCAATGCACTTGTGTCAGGGCAGCTCTGTCAATTACAGTATCAGTCTGCAGCATGCTGCTGTGGCTCTGTGATCTTGGGTGTCCTGGTGAGTACAGAAATGCTTTAATGAGCTCTGTGGGGCATTTTTTGTAGCCCTGTGGGCCATTTGCTTGGATACAGCAAACATCCAAGGGTGGGGTGATGGGGAGGACAACACATCAACCTTCTCTGTGCCTTGGATTGTCCTGAACTCTAAGTCTGAATCTAAAGAGCAGCATTTGACTTTGTGATCTTCTCACCATTGTTTTCAAGGGCGTTTTACTTAATTAGAAAAGTGTACCCAAATTATGTCCACATCACTGGCATCATATGTTACCCTCAATTGCTCCATGGAAAAGAAACATCATTAAACATAAACTCAGCTCACAAATGTTATCCTGTCACCAGTTATTTCATGCAATGTTACCTTCCTTTCTTCCCTGTTTACCTAATGACTTGGTGTTGTTATTCATACTATTTCTGTGCTATTTGGCTTACCACCATATGTTCACTCACTTTAGATCCTGCGATAATGATCTTTTGTGTTATATACACTTCCATGTATTAATTATTGCTGAGATTCAGATGTTTGGGCTTCAGAAATAAAAAGGTGTTTCCTTTTTTTTTTTTAACATTCAGAAGTACAGTCTTCTTTTGCAAAAGTAGGTAAAAAAAGTTAAAGTTTTAAATAATTAATCTTTAAATTAGCATAGAACAATGTCAGAAATAAGGATGTTGAAAAAAAAATTATTCGACAAACAATTTCCATTTCTAAAAGTTTCCTTTTATAGTTCTGTTAAAGGGGACTTGTATAATACTGAAGATATCCAAGAGGATAGATTGCAGAACCTGCAACAGTAGGAAAACATCTAGGCAGATGGAAGAGGATGTCTAGAGAGCTGTACATACTTAATGCTGAAAAGTAACTTCACTCCTCACTGATACCTGCTGCCATAATTCCTGTGTATCATGTACTGTGTTATGCTGGTATGTTAGGAATTGTAAGCCAACTGTCTGATACAAGAGTCACAGTGGGGTTTTTTTGGCAGGAAATACATAATTGATGATTTTCATGGGTTTTTGTGTTCTCAATTTGGTCTATTTTGCAGGATAGAGTGACAAAAATGAAGACTTTGGCTGTACAGAAAATGAATTAATTAATTCGCTTGTAGGTGATATAGGAAAGCTTTGTTTTTTTTCACAAAAATCCCATAAATCCTGGCCTTTAGTGGAACAAGACATCAGAGATGAAAGCCATAGGAACCCACCCCCTTCCAAACTTCTTTGTGGAGCAGGGATGTTGCTTTGGCTGATCACACATTTCTGAAGAATTTGATTTGTATTGCTAATTTTGGTTCCTTCTGATATTAATTGGGAGTTTTAAACTGCTCTGCAGCAGTTATGAGAACTGGCTAATCCCTGATGGGGTGTGACGGTGTTCACAGGGGTTCTTGGATGAGGGAAGAGACAAGAATGTTGACTCCATGTTTCAGAATGCTTGATTTATTATTTTACTATGTATATTACATTAAAACTATACTAAAAGAATAGAAGAAAAGGTTTCACCAGAAGGCTGGCTAAGCTAAGAATAGAAAGGAATGATAACAAAGGCTTGTGTCTCGGACAGAGAGTCTGAGCCAGCTGACTGTGATTGGCCATTAATTACAAGCATCCACATGAGACCAATCACAGATGCACCTGTTGCATTCCACAGCAGCAGATAATCATTGTTTACATTTTGTTCCTGAAGCCTCTCAGCTTCTCAGGAGGAAAAATCCTAAAGAAAGGATTTTTCATGAAAAGATGTCTACGATAATGGGGAACTTTCCTTCGCTGACCCAGCATTAAACAAGATGCCTTTTGTATACAAGACTACACCAGAATATATACATGAATACCTTTATGTTGAAAACAGTACCCTCAAAACATGAAAGAATCAAAACAAGGACCGCAGGGAATGGTCAGAACTTTAGGCTGGATATCAAGAAAAGGGTTTTTCAACCAGTTGCTTTTTGGGCACTAGAACAGGCTCCCTGGAACGTGCTCAGAGCACCAAGCCTGACAGAGTTCAGAAGGGTTTGGACAATGCTCCCATGGCACAGGGTGGGGATGGAGCTGTGCTGGCCAGGAGCTGGACAGGATGATCCTTGTAGATCCCCTCCAACTCAGCTATTCTGTGCTTCTGTGATTAATTGAGTAATCAAACCACCTGCCTCTGTTCTGTCTACAGAAAAAGTTTATAGAAGAAAGAATCTACCAGTCAAATGCACATTTAATCACAAAATGGTTTAGGTAATTTAGTTTTGATCCACCAGCTGTGCTGAGAAACATTGGAACATATTTTTCTTTCACCCAACTGAAGAAATAATATTTTCTTTACAAAAAAAATTATAAAACTATGAAACATTAAAGCTTTAACTTTTGTTTTATTTCAAAGTAAAATTAAGCTTGGAAAAGGAACCCTATTAATTTTGTGCATATTGAATAGAATATTTTTTAAAAATTAGAAGTGTTAATTTACATATCAGGGCAGAAGACATATGTTCCATGCAGATACCTATCGATATTTGGCCTATCTGAACCTGTAATTTTTGAGAATTATATATTTATTGATTTTTAAAAATTCAGGTCTCCTATAGCATAAATTTTACATGGGCTGGAAGTTTTAGTACCTTTAAAAATGTGACAGTAAGCAGAAGGAATTTTCTTTTTAGAGGAGTAAAAGATTGAACTTCTTTTTATTCTTCAAAATAGAAAAAAAAATCAGCTTTACTGTTTCTATTTGTGAGGATTCCATGTCCATCCAGTTTTTTAGTCATAGCCTGTGAGTTGTAATTTTACATTATTGTTACAGCTGAATCAATACATTTCTGGGTATAATATGACTACACATAAATTGTAATCCAAATGTTTAAATTGTTGTTCTAAATTTAAATGCTCTAAATGCTTAGAACTCATGTGTTTCACCTGTCTAATTTTATAATTTTCAATTTGTCTCCTTGCAAGAGAGGGAAGTGCTGACTTTTCCAGGAGATGAGAGAATGGGACTTCAGAGCTCAGACAACCCAGAATGGAACTTTCAGAGCCCAGCATCTCTGAAAGAGAAGGGGTGACCAGTCAATATTATTGAGGTGTCTGACAGCAATCCCCATCCAGCTCTTTGCAGAAGATTTTTCAACAGGAGCTGGGAGAATGCTCCAAGTGCTGCAGGTTTTACCACAGAGAAAGACAGGTGTGAAAGTCTGCAGGAGAGTAATGCTTCAGTGTTGAACTGGACCCTAGGTTTTCCATTTTTATCAATAAAAGCAATCTGTTGGAGAGATGGAGGGCTCTGCAGGGCTGTGTTTTGTCCCTCCAAACCAGCTCACATGTAGAATGAGAACCAGCAAAGCTCTCGCTGGAAAGACAACGTACACACTAAATTGGCCTTGAGAAAATGGCTTTATCATTGAAATATATGCATATCCAAGCACAGTCATTTTCAGAAAAAAATGGTGTTTTGGATACTGGAGGTTCTAGTTTGTGGAGTTTGTGGAGTTCTTTTAAATAATGGCTTTGGAACAAACTTCAAGAATAATCCTTTCTTCCATAAAACCTCAGGAGAATTTTCTTTCATAAAACCTACAGGAGCGTTTCCCAGTTTTCCCAGATGGGGCACTGGAAAGAGAAGACCCTCTACTCAGGTATTATAACCAGGATACCTTTAAACATGAAAGTTCCTAAAACACATATTAATGTGAATAACATCTTACAGATATTTCAAATCAAGCATGACATATTTTTTCTTTTGTGCTGTTGGTATAATTTTTCAATTTTTTTCACTTCTTCATTAACTAACTTAGAGAGGTGTTGAAAGCTTTTTATAAAGAGATGTACATCATGTCACTTGGATGACAATGCTGAATTTCTTCCAGGATTTAATATAAAGGCTGCATTTGGCACTCTGTTCGTTATCTGAATAGATAACAAGGCTGCCCTTCAGCCATCACAGCTCTTGCATATTTGAAAATGTTGATGCTTAAAAGATATCTCAGAATATCTCTAATGAGTAAAAAGCCTGATCGAAGAAGTGGGTGGTATCCTATTCACTGAGGTGTTACAGGCACATAATCAATAGGCCATGGAGGAAGAAGATCATTTTTATTTCCTAAATTGTCTTGTTCATTTATATGTGAAACAGACATTCATTAGCATTTAAATGCTTTTTGACATTTAAGACACTCCCCTATTTTTATGAGATTTTGACACAGTTTCATTGAATATATTTTTATAACTTGACTTAGAAAATTATTTTAACAATTTCTACAGATTCTGTCAGCCGTGGGTGAACTGTCAAGAGGCTTGCTTTTATTTAAATTCTCAAATGTACACATTTGCAAGGAGCTTAAGCCTTGATTTGGGCCTGAACAAGGCATTTGCTGTCACATCTTTTGAGGTAGTTAAGGAACCCTCTAGAGAAGGTGGTCTAAAACGTTCCCTAATAGTGGCTGCTGCAAACAACATCCAATACCAAGTAGGGAAGAAGGAAAAAAAAAAAAAGAAAATAAAAAAAAGAAAGAACTATAATACTGTGTCTGTCTTACAGGCTGGAAGCTGAAGGAAGGGTTTCAGCTCCCCAGAGGTTGGGAGGGGGAGCCTGCAGGAGATTTCTTGAAGGTTAAAACTTTTATTTCTAGATATTCCACTCTTCATGCAGATTTAAATTTTACTGGGAGACATGTCACCAACAACAGAAAGCAAGTAAAAGCATGGAAAGGAAGATGACAAGTTGAATCTTTTAATCTAGATTGAATCTTATATTTTGGTTCTGACCTCAATTTGAAAATAATGTTCTTCAAATAAAGTTTTTGTGGGCGTTAGAGTAGCACCTGAGCAGTATTGTTGTGTCAGGTAGAGTTTACATCTGAGTTTCTGAAGGAGTGAGAAATGTCCAACCATTTTAATGATGATCTGCTACTCCATTTTATTTCAGCCTGCTAAATTGCAAAGCTCCTACAAGCACGAGTGTCTACTTGAATCTCTGTTTACACACACCTGAAGGCTTCTGCCAGGGCTGGCCCAAGACACCCAGTGCTTGGTTTACAAGGGTCTCTTATTGCTTCCCCATGTTTAGGATCAGCTGCCTTCTGTGCAGGGGGAGCAAAAATATGTAAGGGGAACACAATCTTTGTTTTAGAAGGACAAAGGAAACAGCTATGGCATAATAGACCTTGAAATGCATTGGCTGCAGCATCTCTTGAGAGAGACTTCAGCATGTTTCCTTTAATCAGCAAACCACTTCTCCCCCTCTGCCTCAGTACAGCTGTATGAATAAAAGGATTCTTTTTTTCCCTAGAAGTTCTGAAATTGACAAAAAAAAAAAACAAAACAAAAGCACCTTTTGAGGTAAGCCAAGATTTATTTTAGCTTCTCAGTGATTTAAGAGGCTTTTTGTAAAAACCACTTTAGCTTAAACAAAACATTGTTTTTGACAGCAAATAAAACTTTTTTTTAAGAAGAGAAGGCTTGAAAACAAAAGTATAAGGAAAAGTATTTTGAATACTAAAAAAAAAAACAAATGAAAAGCCAATGATAGCTTTTGTTTATTTCAAATCTCAGACTAGATTTCTAATCTCAAGATTTTTTTTTAATTATGTTTTAATGAAGTTAAAAATATTTCTGGAAGGTTAACTGATTTCACAAATTATGTTCCCACAACTGCAGTTTTCTTTACAAGTAATCTATTTATCAGCCACAGGTTGCTTTTGCTCCTCCTCCACTCACTTGTACTTCTATAGACACTTTTTCTGACCAAACCAGTGACATCAGCTTAAGAAAGCCCCCTCTTCCCCCTCTTTTTTTTTTTTTTTTTTTTTTTGTTAAAGGAAAAAAACCACCCAAAATCCTTTTGTTTTCAGTACTTCAAAGAAAATAATGAAATCTCCGTTCTAGAATAATAGAGAATTTTGGTGCATCTTCTGACCTTTTGCCTCCAGTAACTGACAGTTTTTGATACTGAAGTTCCTGCAGTATCTTGGTGGATTTCTGCATATGACCCTCCCTTCTTCACAACATCCCAGCACCAGCTGCCTACTGAGCTGAGTGGGATTATCAAAGTGGGCAGCTGAATTCTCTTAACTCATTTTAAATTCCCAGTATAAGAGACCAAATATAATGTAAGACAGTTTAAAACAGCATAAAACATTTCTAATTTTTATAGGATTTTAAGTTAAATTAAAAAAAAAAAAAGATAAATTAATTAGAGGACTACATCATTCTTGATTCTTCATAGACAATGGCTACCCACCAACACTTGCTTCCAGGCCCATTTACTAGGATTTTCTTCTTTCCTGAGGTTCAAATGCAGCCTGCCTTGCCTATTTTCTTCAGGTGTGGATCTGTGAAAGCCAGCATAGGCTTTTCTATCATCCTTATTAGTCTTATGTGAAGCAGCTGCTGCCTCTTTCTGAGCAGCAAGCAGGTTGCCAGACAGCCTGAGGGGCTACCATCTGACATCCATATTTTGTTCTCAATAGGTCTGTGACTCATGCTTTCAGGGGAATACAGTAGTAGGTAGGGTTTGTCTCCTTTTGTGCTGATGATAGATGCAATTTCATTTCCTACTGCAACTGGACAGTCAGTGTGGTTGTATTTCTTTTTTAAACAGCTCACCCTCAAAAAAAAGCATTTTGTGGATCTGTTTCATTTATTGGTATTGCATATTCATGACATATTACAGAAATAACACTTCTCTTTAGTACCTTAAAATGAAAACAAATACAGCTAGATTGATTTGGGAATAAGAAAAAAACTGATATGAATGGTCATCCTGGTGAAGATCCTCAGTGGTTTTTAACGTGATAAGACCCTGCTGGCTGGGGAGAAGGGACATTATTATTATTTGTATTGTGTTGCAGTTGTTCCCATGTATCCCCATGTGAATGGATTGAACCTGGGGTGGGTGCTGTGAGTTTGCTGGTCTCCCAGACAGCTTTCATCTGTGGCAGGAAAAGCAGGGTGGGAAGCAGGTGAGAAAAGTGAAGAGATGTGCTAAGGAGGCAGTCAGCAAAGGCAAGGGTAAGCACTCAGCTTTTAATTCTTCTGCCTCATGTTCACTGCATGGAAAAATTTTTCAACAAAAAGGATGGAAAATGAAAATGCTGACAAACCTAACGAAAAGGTAGTTGAATTCTGTAAAGAAACCACTAAAATCAGAGCTGTTGGAATTGTGAAGGATTTTTTTATCAGTTCCTAGTTTTGGGCAAGCTCCTAAGTTATTGTCATTACTTCAGATCCATCTAATTTATTTTCCTCGGAAATAATTTTTAATTTTTAGAAAATAAAATTCACACCTTTCTCTACAGAATTTTTTCACCTCTGACTAAATTCTTTTGTTTAATTTACTCTCCTGTAAGAAGAACTTCATCTGTTCTTTGGCCTGGAACATTTGTTTTCTGGATTATAGCATCTAGGTATTGTTATAAATTAGCATAAGCACTGTATGCAATGTAAATTTCACTGATTAATTGCTTCTAAACAGTCCTTTTTGGCTAATGAGATATGCACATTGAAAAAGAAACCAAGAATTAGTTTTGACTTTCAATGTACCCAACTCTGTTCATGTGACTGAACGGCTGAGAATTGTACCCAGCTGTGGGATTGCACATTCAACACTGATATACTGAAAATGAAGCAATAAAGCAGCCTCGGCAGTGCATCCCTGCTCTAAATTAGTTCAAGAGAAAAAAACCATCATAAACAAATCACTGTGAATAATAAGGTACTTCAAAGCGTTGACAGGTTCATTTGATTTTTTTTTTTAATTGTGTTAATTAGAAAACACGAGGAAAGCTTAATGATGGCTGCTATTTTAATACAAGTTCACAGTCCCACGTCCACCTTGCCTCTGAATGTCTCCCACTCTCCCACTGCGTCAGAAGAATGAGTGGGTTTATTCAGTGTGTTAGTGTAGAAAAATACCCATTTTCTTCTTTTCTCCACTTGCCAGCTGTACATTTGCACGAGTAGTTCTGAGCTTTGGTGAAGCAGACATTTAGGATACAGACACTTCACTCCCCATCTCATCATATTCCTTGAGCAGACAACAGTTCTCAGCCCTTTTTTCAACTTATGATTAATAAAAATGATTAAAAATATTCAGTGCCTCTGTCTTCACCCTCTCAGCTGTAATTTCCAACATTCTGCTTCACTTCAGACAGTGATTTTTAACGTGAAGTGGGTATAGCATTGTGTAAAGCATCAGAGTTTTAAAAGCTGAATGCATTCCTTTCTGCAATGAAGAACTGAGTTCTTGGTATGTTGTGATTGAAGCTTTCATTTCTTTTTCAGTACAGCTGAATATAACCTAATATCAATATTAGATAACTATCTTTTTGATTCTCTAGAGAATGCTTTTATGGTCAGTGTTTAATGCATTCTGTCCAGTAGCTGCATAAATATTTAAATTATTAGGATCCTAGGTATGCATATAGGATAGGAAATGCAATGAGATTCCTGATAGTCTCTGCTTAGGGAAAGAGGATTAAAGGTCCTCCACTGGGACTATTTCCTAAGAGAATCAAGCTTTCTTAATGATAAGCTCAAAGAGCTGGTAAACAAAAAAAAAAAAAAATAGCTATGGGCTATTAGCTGACAGTCATGTTTCTCTGTCCACAAGTGAAGTATATAATATTCCAATTCAAAGATAATGGAGAATTCCGTTGATTTTAGTAAAATTTACATGCATCTCAGGACAGCTGGATCTCCAGAACGCCAGTAAGCAGCACTGAAAGAAACTCTAAAACTGGGAGAAGGGAGGATCAAAGTTTTAAAGAGTGAGGTATAAAAGCATGTGTAAGCAGAAGTGCAAGTGGTGCAGGAATCAAAGGTTTGACCCCAAATTCCTCAATACTTAAATGCTATTTATGATAACCTATCAATGTACCCTCAGCATCACAAGTCTGCTTACAGTACTGCATCTAAAAAGGGAAAAATAACGACATGTTATTATTTAGATCTCTGCCACAAATGGACTGCATAAAAATAAATAAAACTGCACTACACTCTTCAGGTATTCTTTCCCAATATTTACTTCCCCTCCATCTTTCAAACTACAGCTGATGTGAATTTCCGGCAGCAAAAACTCAGAATGTGACCTCGTGTTTGGATTTTTTTCTTGCTATTTAATGTCTGAAATCAATCTGTCATAGTGCAGCACATACAGGAAGGTCCAATGAGTCCAGTTTTCATAATCCTGAGCATTTTCTCTGTGCTGCAGATGAAAACACTGGGAGTCTGTAATATATGGTGCTTGACTGGTGGTTTCTGAGAGAATGCTTCATATGTTATTAAATTCTTCATAACATTTCTAGTAGTTCAGCTGCTGAAAGGAAATAAGTCTTGTAATGCCCTGAAAATGAGTAAAAATGAAAACTGGAAAGAAAAAAGCAGCGGCTGTGAGCTGTGGTGGCTGTGTTGCTGGGAACTCCCTGAAGGATGGCATGCAGATGTGCCAGAAAAGGCTCTTTCTCTTCTGGATAGAGCCAGATGTGTAGTCTGCATTGGAAAAGAGCAAGGCAGGGATCTGAGCTGAGATTTACCTTGTTGTGTGTCCAACTATAACACAGTTTATGAACAGCTTCCGACTGAGCAGCAAAATTTTTCTTGGGACCATTCTGTAGTTGTGAAGAAGTATTTGATGCATGTCCTAGCAGCTGCTTAGCTGTACTTACAACTAGCATGCATAAGATGCCTCCCTCAACTCCCCAGAGTAATCAGAAGAATGAAATTATGAGATCCTAAAACTTTTAATAGTTTTCATCCATCTTAGCTGTACATAAAGAGGGGCTTTATTAAGCTAATAGGGTAAGGCTAAAAACCTAATGCCACCTGGCAGGACTGTGTGACTGTCACTGCTCAGCACGGTTCTTGGTGCTATAAACTGAGAGATTAACATATCAGAGAGAAAAAGAGAACAGTCAATGCAAATGTCCTTACAGCTCAAGTGGCAGCAACTGCAGATTAGTGCCTTTTTCTTCAGTAGGAGAGGTAGCTTCTGAATATATACACTGGCATATAAATACATTCATTACATTGTTATAATGACATTGTGTGACAGTTTGTTTGTCTGGAAGTGCTGAACAGAGTATTTTAAATGCTCATTAAAGAGGAGATGTGACAGCTCTACCTCTAGCCTGGTAGTTAGAGCCCTGTTCTTGCACTGAGAAGCCTTGTTTGGAGCAAACTAGATGGACAATCATTACGAAATTCTGAGACAGGTTCCCTAACCACCCTTCATCAGGCTGTGCAGCAGAGCAAAACAGGTCTGTTTGAAATACTCCTAGGTATAAAATACAAAAATATTCACTGACAAAAGGCAAAAGAAAATGACCCTGTGACTTTTTCTTTGAATACAAATATGAGAAAATATGTTTTCTGGAGTTCCATCCCCATCACCAATTGTTAGAGCTACAGATGTACCTACCCACCCTGAGGCCTTGCCCAGCTACACAGAGACTGGGAATTTCAGTATCCTCATTCAGACAAAGGAAATGAACCTTCAATTTCTGCAATTAATAAATTAACTATGGTATTTTCCAATAAAAATAGAATGCTTCCTCACCATCTCTCTTATTTCTTTTCAAAATACTCAACCCAAAACCTTTTAAATTCAATCAAAGGAAATGCGTAACTTGTCAAAATTGTGGTGGTTTTTTTTTGTTTGGTTTTTTTTTGGTTTTTTTTTTGTTTTTTTAATTGAGAAGATTGTTCTCTATTTCTCTCTGAAGTCTCAGGTCAGACTGGACTTAAGTTCTTCTGATTTCTCTTAGTCTAATGGGATTTGGAGTAAAGTGATCTGTTTTTCAAGACCTATCTTGGATCTTGTAATTTGGGAGAACGTGGTGGAGACTATTGTAAATTTGCCATGACAATTATAATCAATAGAATCAATAAAATGACTGCAGCAATCCCCTGCAGTGGGAGCAACTTCAGTTTGATGGGAGCAGGTCTGGAGGGATTTTTTGACTCAGAAATGAGGGTGCTGTGAAGGCTCTGGTTAATGCATGCAGAAATCACAAGTTCCTGTTCATGAGACTTGACTGTCTGGGTGGAGCCACTCTTTGCTCTATTTTCTTCTGTCAATATTTGAAATTACCTGTTTATCTCTTCAGAGTGTAATGGGGCTTTTTGTGTCCTGTGTTTGGTTCTTTGGTTTTCTTGATTGTAGGCAGGAAGGGTGCATGGACACCTACAGATTTTGGAACAAGTGCACTCATGCTCAGTAAGATCTCTGCTTGATGAATGGGCTTCTTGATTGCTGGATTTTTTGTTTCATGGCTGGACACAATACTTTGTTTTGGGGGACTACCAATCCTAACTTCCCTTTGAAGGAAAGGAAAGCTGGAGCACTTGGAGCTACTCTGATTCTCCAGGGAATCTGTGCTGTCAGATATGGTTTAAGGAAGTTCTTTATGTTCTCTTCATTTGTTCCCAGATACATAAAAAAGATTAGGGAGTTCTAAATTTGTCATAGGATTAGGTCCAAAGGAGAACTGTTCAACATAAACACCAATATCAACCAGCATAACTCTTCTGAAGAGATTGATGTCTATAAAGGCACAACAGAAACATGTTTCCTCATTTTTGAGGCATCTCAGGGAGAGACTGAGTTGATCTAATGGTAACCTGTGTCTAAATCTTTCTCTAGTAGCTGCAGAAATGTTTTGCAGCCAGAATTCTTGAAAAAATATTTATTCTTTATAAAAATTTAAAATTTAAAGTTTTGGTTAAAGCTTTAACCAAAAGCTCCTTTTTAAAGCTTTTTTAAAAGGGGTTTGTGAGGTTTTTTATTTTATTGGTTCCTTGGTTTGGAGTATTTCAGGGATGTTCTTTTCTGGTCTGTGATAAAATTATATTCACTGTATGAACATACCTCTTTTTATCCTGTTGTAAAGATGACAAAACATTTACCTCCCAAGCCATGCTAGTTGAAATGGGAGGTCATTCTCAGAACACAGTAAATAAGTATGCAAAACAGAACTCTAAAGCCTCTAAAGTTGCAACTGGACACAAAGCTTTTTTAGAGGAGATGTTTCACCCACTGTAGACCTTACGGTTATTTTCTGCTTCTCTCTGCCTTATTGTCTGCAGGCAATTAATCTACAGCCATAGAACTAAAAGGTGAACAAAAGCAGATGCTTTCCTTTCTTACCATCCAGCTTGGCCAAGACACAGAGGTTTCCTTGTGCATGCAGAAAGGTCCACTTTTATACATACCTGGCTCTTATGGGTAGTATTCTAAGGTAATACTACTCCTATGCTGAAGTGTGGGCTTCTTTAGGTATTATCATACTGATAAAAAAAAAAAAAAGTTTAATTGAATACAGACAAATTGGTTGTCCTTCTGAACCAGCATCCATTTGGGCAACGTGTTTTGAAATATCTGTTGGTAGATACCCCCCTATCACAGCCATCTGTGTATACATTGCAAGCACTAATCAACACTGAAATTAGTCTCCCTAAAATATAGGATCTCTGAGC
Organism: Setophaga petechia; assembly: GCA_024362935.1. Taxonomy (NCBI): domain Eukaryota; kingdom Metazoa; phylum Chordata; class Aves; order Passeriformes; family Parulidae; genus Setophaga; species Setophaga petechia. Next base: position 12,799,838 of record JANCRA010000012.1, read on the forward strand.
TGTCTGCAACATTTTTGACACCTTCACCCTAATTTCATTTGCTGGTTTCAATTTTTTGAACCAATATTTTCTTTTCTTTCTCTACCCCAATAAGCGACCTTGAGTCTGTGTTCAAGATTTCTTTAATTAATCTGGGATTCAAAATGCAATGTCTGCTCTAGTCTGCTCACAAACTGACCTCACAAAATGCTAAATCAGAAGTGGACTCATTAGCATTCAGAACCACCACAGATGAACAAAGGAAGAACATTACAGAAAATAAAAGGAAAGGTATTAAAAGAAGGGCATTGCAGGGAGAAGAACATAATTTCTTAAGTGGACTGGATAGAAGGGGTAGGTGAAAGAGACCACTCTGTATCAGAACATCTTTTCAGTGGTCTGTCATTTGGCAGGTAGAATGAGATTGCCTGTAAAAACTTTTCATTTTAGCTTGAAGGCAAGGACATATTGAGAAGGGTATTTAAACAGAATGAAAAGCATACACAAAAGAGGACATAGCCAATGCCATCATCCTAATGGACACACAGTAGATTTTTCTCCATAACATTGTCAATGTTTTGGATATTTTTTCCCTAATAGTATATGTCTCCTTCTTCCTTAACGGTTTAGCAACCTTTCACTTCAGTAACTTCCCACAACAGTCCTCATCATCTAAACAGTTAGGTAGCTCTACTTATTATAGCACCTGTGGTGTTCCAAGAAATGTCTGGGACCATAAAAGGAGCTTTGATTTTGGTTACTTGCCTGGTAGAGAAAGAAGTGTGAAAAGTGAATCAACAAAGTTCATACCTCATGATATTAAATGAGTAATTTGATTAATGACTAAAGACTCGTTACTGTTGTTTGGTCTGAAGAACATTGCAGGAGTACATTGTACACAAAGTATTCTGCTCCAGCTAAGTCAGGGATTGGAATCATTTTAAAAATAAACCAGCCTAGTTGCTAAGATATTCATCAAGGAGGTGACAGGAAGCCTGAATTCCAGATTCCTACTCTCAGAATTATTTTTACTTTTACCAGGGACTGCCTAATATAAAATGTATAAACAGAGATGGGAACATTACCCCGAGTTCAGGACTCTCCTGCTGACCTCAGGAGAGGCTACATTAGGCCATCTGTGCAGAGTGGGATTTTTCTTTGCTTTTTCTTCTTCCCTTTTTTTTTTCTGCTTTTGGTTGTTGTTGTTTCCATTCTGTTCCCATGAATCCTTTGTTAGTCAGTAGGTCGAATTTCAGCAGGAGGGGTGGAAGGGGAGGCGCTGAAGCCATATGGTATCTAAGGTATCTTGAGGGATGCAAATTACATGAATTTGAATCTCTTAAACTGGAGATAGATAGGAGTGTAAGGCACTGACAGATAATACCTAATAGACATTGCTGGCAACACTGCTTCATCTTCCTCCTGGAATGAAGGTGTCTCTGTCTGCTGCAACTTTTCTTCCTTTAATGTTTTAGTTAAAACAATTGTAATAAAGCAAACAGCCACATCCTATCCTGTCATCCTGTTAGAAAGTAATATAACATGATGTGTGTCTTCATGGCAGAATTCTCTTCCCCTCCTTGATTAAGGCAGTTTCTTCCATACTACGTTTTAGGAACACTGTAAGGGTATGTCATTGACTGTACCACTCCTCAGCAGTGTGGGGTTTTAGCAGACAAAAGCTATGGCTCCTTGCACACTTGTGGCCTTTTGCTGTTGCTTTACTTGTAAAGATGTCCCGTCAAGGTGGGTTTTTGATGGGATCTCCTTCCCTTGCTGTTCATGATACAGCTCTGGTAATGTACTGGTGAGCATGAAGGAGCTAATGAAGCCATTGAGGCAAATGCAAACTGTCAGCTTAGTCTCTTTGTGTATCAGATTGTTCAAAACTCTACCTAAAATAAGTGGAAATATTCCTGAAATTAATCATTGTAGCTATTTTTTTTCCTTTCTTTATTTTGAAAGTTTTCTAATTTTTCAGAAAAATAAATTAGGAAAGATTTTGTCTAGACTTGGATATACATATATATTTAATTTTAATGTTTTTTTTACTATGGATAAATCTCTCAGGGTGGATGTTTCCTTTAATCCCAGAGGAAGAGCCTCAAGCTACATTTTGCAGTTTGTCTCCTGGGGTCAATTATGTAAAGGCCATCAACCCTTTGTTTCAGAGGCTAAAATTACCAGTTGTCCAAACTTGCTCACATGTTCAGAGGATGCTCTGCACGTGTTTGTGTTAATTTTCAGCTTTCATAAGCACCCTAATTCAAAGAAGGGCTAACTCAGTCATGGTTAAAGCTATATTCCCTCACCCTTCGTTTACAGCAGATTGGCTTTACAAATCTGTAGCATTTTTAGTCTCCTCAGTGAGCAAAGCACATGGTATCCATTAATAATTGTCTGTGATGGTCTGATGGACTCCAAAAGGGTGTAGGAAAAATACAAGCATGAAAAGGGAGTTTGAAAGAAAAAGTCCCAGCAGAGTTCTGTGCTTATTCAGTCTCCTTGGAGTGGATGTAGCTGTCATCACCTCTCCTGTAGAAAATAAGCATTAAAAAAACAGCTGGCAGTTATTTCTCAGGATCATATTTATAGCACAAGGGGGTTTTATTTCTAAAGCACTGTTATTCTTTACTAAAAAAATTTTGTATTATTTGTGTATTAACTTCTGAAAAATCATAGGAAAGTGCCATAATTGATAATTAAAAAACAGTTAAAGAGACATTAATGAAACCCCTACACTGGTTCTTTATGCAAAGAATTGATGAGATTCTGAGCAGACACAATCCTCAGACAGATTCATTAGCTGGTCTGTAACATGCACAATTCAGTTAATGAGCAGAACATACCTGCCATTTATTCAGATATATCAAGTGATATTTGCTCATTTGGGAAAAAGACTGATTATTAAATATAGTTATATGAATGGAAAAAGTAATAAATTTTCAGTGGAGATGAAAGTTAAACATGCTGTTCATTCCAGACTTAGTTTGACACTTAAAAGACTGCATGCATGTGCCAGGGAAATTAAACTGTAGAAAAGGAGATTTCATATCTAGAAGATTTTTTTTTTCCTTGTACCCTTTTTATCTTTTGCACTTTTGACCAAATGGAAATATAACACTTCATTTCGGAAAAACTCTTCCACTTTACATAATATAATTATTTTTAGGAAAGTAATTATTCATTGGAGCAAAGACTCAGAATGTCAGGGTCGTTACCTTGGAGGCCTCAACTCAGTGAGTAGATAATTATGCACATAAACCCAGATTCAAAGTAGCACACCTCCAGACCAGTTCTCATAGGACTCTTTAAGCAGACAGAAATCAAATAAACCAAGAATTTGCTCCTGATCTCCTTGGTATTACTTGTTTGCTAAACTGCTACTCAGAACAAATCTCATGTTGCTATCATTTTGTTATCTGTTGTACAAGATGAGCTATGGATCACTTGAGGTTTTTTTTCTCATTGTGTGCTGAATGGGAGAGATCTAATTTATGAATTCTGCTATATTTTCAATATAGCTCTTTGGACAGTCAGTATGGATCAGTGCATGGCCAAAGGCAGAAATATAGTTCCCCAAAAGGGTTTTTAATTTTCTTCAATGTACTGCTGAATTTTAAGTGTAAACCAAAGGTGGATATTATAACCCTCCCACCTCATATCAGCAATTATGTCACCATATTAGCTCATTATCTGGTTCCATTGAGCTAGGTTCCCCATTTAAAATTCTGGTGGGACTAGGAGTACCCAAAAATGTTGGTACTGCAGTAAAAAGCATTCATGAATTACAAAATTGAAGGTATTAAGTGAAATTCTGTCCAAAAGAGCAGCTATACTGATATAGAACCTGGTACCAGTTTCAGAGTGACACCCAGCCATACCCATGCAGAAATTAATAGAATATAAAATAAAGTCAGCTGAGATAGCTTTATACATGTTGCTTCAGTTTCACCAGGTGTGTAACTGGTTTAAACAATGCCTCATATTCTCTCATTCTACTAAGCATTAAATCTGAGATTTTGTGCATGAAGTCTCTGTCATTGAGGCAAGTGGAATTATCTGTGTTTCTACTTGAAGACACTGTAGCACACACATGCAGTCTTTTTTCTTTTTTTTTTTTTTTAGTTTGATCAAATGGTGTCTGAACAATTCAAAACTCAGCCCAGATCAAGGGAAGCAGCATGGCTAAAAATATCACTAGTCCTGGAAACACATACATTTGACAATGCAAGGAATGACTTCAAAGTCCATCTGGTGAATCAGTTCTGGTCTAAGGGTTATTGAACCCTTTTAGCTCTTTTCCTTGGTACTAACTAATGGTAGTAAAATTGGAAGTTAGTAAAAAGTGCACAAAATTAATTGCCAGTATTTGGGACTTAATGGATGCATTCAAGGTTTTGCCCACAGATTCCTGTTGCTGACAGAAATGGCTAAGATTTTCAACAGCAACTGCTAATTGGAAATGCTGCAGATTTTGGTGTGACTGTTTAATATATAGAATTATAGAGAGCTTTGGATGAAAAGAGACCTTAAAGATCAATTTTAAGCCCCTGTCATGGGCAGGGACACCTTCGACTAGACCAGGTTGCTCAAAGCCCCATGAAACCTGGCCTTGGACACTTCCAGGGATGGAGCATCCAGAAATCTGGACAACCTATTTAATTGTCTTACCATTCTTTTTGTGAAGAATTTCTTCCTAATATCTAATCTAAACCTGCTCTCTTTCCATTTAAAGCAATTACCCCTTGTCCCATCACTCCACGGCATTTTAAAAAGTCCCTATCCATCTCTCTTGCAGCCACCTTTAGGTACCAGAAGGTGCTTTGAGCTCTCCCTGGAGCCTTTTCCAGGATGAACAGCCCCAGGTCTCTCAGTCTGTCCTCATAGGAAATGTCCTCCAGCCCTCTGATCGTATTCATAATCCTCCTCTGGAGTCACTTCAACAGGTCCATGTCCCTCTTATATTGAGGAATGAGTACTCTTTATCAAAAGCCATGACAGTTTCCTTTCTGGTGATTTGCCTTCTTTAAGAAATTACGTGATAGCAACATTTTTTCCTGCTGGTATTTTCTTTTCTATTAGCAGCTTTTCCATATGAGATAAAGCTGCCATCACTTTTTTGGTTTGATCTGCACAGCTTTAAAGAGACATGTGCTATTAGCTGTGTCTATCAGATGTTTGGATCTCTCTTCTAATACCAACTAATGGCCAGATAATACCATTGATTGCTGAGCAGAGTTGTCCATTGATTTTGCTAGCCTGCTGGAAAATCGATAGAATGACGTGGCCCAAATTTCACTGACAATGTCTACACACCATTTTTGGAATATAAGTGACTCTGTAGGGCAGACAGGGTATTTTATGTGCCTGCTTACTGTGAACTGAATAAATGTGAAAGCCATTAGCATTCAAATATGGAAAACAATATAGCACACACAGGGGGTCTAATTTGCTTTCTCCTTCTCTCTCATTTTGTCAGTCACACTGTTGTAAGTTTGGTACAAAATGTTATTACTCTGGTCTATTTTTTTTTCATTCTTATTAGTATAAATGACTTGGGGATTATGTAGAGCAAGGGTTAACTGAGAAATTCTATTTAAAATTGTATGCTATTTCTATGATAGTTTTATAAAGGAGGTAACATTTCTATAAAGTACACCTGCTGTGCCATTCCTATTCTTCTTAAGTAGTGATGAGCCCAAAGTTCAGCTCCAAAGCTTCTGCCTTTTGTTATATGTCCTTGGCATAATTCAGCACCTAAAAAGGAAGGATGGCCCAACATTGAGGGTATTGACTCTCTCATATTCACAGCCCCAGCTCAGTTCCCTATTTTTGTGTAAATTTTGCAATGCCATTAAACCTGTGCAGAGCAAGACCCCACAGAAGTTCCACACTGGCTCTATCTGAGCTGGTGTTTGGAGGCTGGCAGAGATGTGAATTTGAACACAGGAAAAGTTTTATAGGGCACGTGTCCTAATTACCCATGGATCTTGCCATGCTTGAATGTCAATGCACAGAGAAACACCATCTCATCACTCTAAGCTTCAGTTTCCATGTGTGGAATTAATAATATCTTGCTATTTGACAGTGCTACTGGGAAGAAAATACATTTAAGACTGTGAGATACCCATGTCTAAGTTAATAGGGGTGTTGGAAATCCTTGGAATATTTAATTATGATAATTGGTTATTTTAATGATATACATCACTTGAATTCAGGATGAGACATAGATAGTCTTAAATCCTTTTTTAGAAGTGGTGTTTTCAGGGCCTGAACTTCAAGCATTTGCCTTTTTTTTTTTTTTTAATTTGGGGAGGGGGGGCGTTTCTTGTTTTATTAATTTAAATAGAATACTGCTGTTCTCTTGCAACTAGAAGATGCTATGCTCAGGTAGCATGGGGTAGGGGTCATTTTAGTGACAGTCTTTTATTTCCCTCCCAGAGATGCAAGGTAGAACTTAGTGGATTGAAGGCCTTTAGATAAAGTCTGGCAGACAGACTTTTGTATTGCCAAAGAAATCCTAAAGAAAGACAGTGTTGTCTCTAGATTTCTAGAAGCTTCTAAGCTTCTTCTGTCTCTGCTAGAAAGAATGAAAGAGATTGAGAGACCCAGAGCAGGAAGGGGGATTCCCTTTCATGCTGGCTGTGTAGCACAGTAAAACTGCAGATCAAACAGCCTACTAGGAACTGAAACATGTAGAGTCATTCCTGTTTTTCAGACATGCTGAATCACTGACTATAAATTATTTGTTTTGCTTTGTTTGACCCTGACTTCTTAATGATTTATTTTTGATTTAGCAGAAAGAGTTGGCAGATCTGAGAAGTCAAACACAGTCTTCCAAGAGAAAATCACTTACGACAAAAGTAAAGATAAACGGAGGCAGGGAGAATAAAAAAATCCTAGAAAGGTGAGATGAGGTGATGACAGAAGGTGTTTGGAGTAGAGAAGATGGTGCCAGAAATTGTGTATTCACCTCCTTTTCCTTAAGAGAATTTCCATATGTTGCCAAGGACTCGGGTTGGAGCAGAATGATATTTTCTCATGATAGCCTAGTGAAACAAGACAATTATTTAATCACAGGGACTTGGGCAATCTGAAGACTACATCTGCTGCATCCTTTTGCTCAGAATTTCAGCTTTGAAAACTGTCCTTTGCCTTGCCTCAAATAGTGATCAAGAGCAACTTAGCACTTAAGACACTGCCACAGCCTATGAGTTTTATTTATAGCAGTAGGTGGATACCAAAGGTGATGCAGAGTTCCACACTTTGATGTTACTAATTTGTCACTAAGTTATTTAAGAATTAGCCTCCAGCAAAATATTTTAAATGTCTCTATCAATGCTGGAGACTTCTTCAGATTCAGTCTCAGACAATGAATAAGTAAACTTAGCCTGAGGCTCAAAAGTGCAACATATTTTCTTAATTTTAAAGTCATTATTGGATGATAATTACTTGTATACTCCTGTGTGGGTAAGCATTTTGATCCTTCCTTCTGGGCAGATACATTTTAATCATCTTTACAGAATCATAGAAGATTGGAAGACATCTTCAAGATCATCCAATCAATGAAAAATCAATGAAAAAAAAAATTATGAGCCAGGTGGATGATATGAAAACAGACATGGAAGCCCTGCTGCACTCCAGTAAGATGCTGGGTGAGAGAGATCAAGTCTGAACACAAAAAATGGTAAATTCAAGACTCTATAGCAGTGATAAAAATTAAACAGAGAATCAGAGCAATGTGGTCCCCCTGAGACACCTCTCCAGACTAAACCCCAGATCCCTCAACTATTCCTCACAGGAAATATTTTCTAGACCCTTTCCCAGCTTTGTTGCCCTTCTCTAGACACACTCCAGCCTTTCAATGTCCTTTCTGAAGTTAAGTGCCCAAAACTGAACACAGTACTCAAGGTTCAAATCTTGTATACTTTCATGTAAGGTGTTCCTAAGAAGATGCTAATGTCATACATGGTCGTTGGTGAAATTCTTCTAATTTTGGTTCTTCACTTAATTGGGATGAAGGCAGGTGAGCTCAGGGTGGTGTGGTACCTTTCTAAGCTGGACACCCTGGCTAAAGAACTTTCTCATCTACAGAAAGTGCCTGCATAATGTCTTTTAAACTTAAAACTGGAAATTATAAAAATCCTAAACTACTATAAGATATTTTATGAGAGATTGCACCATTTTACAATGGCAAAGCCAACATCAGACATCACTGAGTTGCCTTCAGAAATGTCAATGCATTTGGTATAACCTGGAAGAAAAAATCAAAGTGAAACCAAGAAAATTCCCATTCAAAGGCATTTCTTTCAGAGAGAGGTCAATGTGATTGAATTTCACATCAAATTATTTTTCTGACAATACTAAATGATATTTCTTTAGCATTGGGATCACTGACAATCAAGAATACTTGGTTTTATTAGTCTGGTACTGTTCAGAAAGTGTACGATAGCATGGCTTCACAGATAAATATGTGTGATATTTACAGTGGTTGGCTCACCTTATACTTCCTTTTATTAGTTTTAAGCTCATACTTACTGTTTGTTGGTTTTAAGACTGTTATATCCATCTCTCTATCCATCTCCTAATATTAAGACATACTAGTGAACCATAAATCTATTCCTTGCTTTATTACAAGTTGGCCTCAAAAAGATTGATATTTTTCTAAATAATGAAAAAAATCAAACTTCTGATCTTGGAACTTTTTTTACAAATAGTGATTCAGTTAAATGACATCATAAGTGAGGACACTTCCTGAAGTAAAAAAGTCAATAGTCATTATAAATGACATACTCTTTTTCCTCTTTTTGGAAGGCCAGCAAACTCACAGCATTGGATTCAATACCAAAGATGACTTCAACCTGCAAAATATCTGGACAGCTTGTTGGAAATGTTCTGTGTTCTTCCTTTTCACCTTTCACCAAGTCAGTACAGAAGGAAGCTGCAAGCTCACAAATGTGTATTTTTTTCTGCTGCTGTCATGGTTATTTTCAGATGCATTCTTAGATCATCCATTCCACAGGGAAGATCCTTTCCTTATCTAGCACAAAGCTGATTGCTTTGCTGCTGTCCTTTTGATTTAGAGAGAAAAATCCCACATCTGATGTACAACTTTGATTTCCTAGTAATTAAAATTGCACTGTGGGAGCTCATCTCTCCTCCTCCAATCCACCCTGAAGAGATTCAAGGCTACCTCTGGAACATTTCCATCCCATTTGCTTGTTAATATTGAAGAGCTGTCCATGTTGTTGTTTTCACAGTTCCCCCAAATTTGCTAATGCTTTCTACAAGCAGGTGATACTTAAAAGCAGGAACCATGGCTAAATGGAACTTGTATTTGTACTGCATGGGTAATGGGTTAGTCTGTTCACCTTTATATGGAAAGTGACTGGTTTGACTTTTCTGTCTTTCAAGTACCTTTTGTTCTGTCTTTCAAAAGAACAGTGTCATGGGAACTTCTAGTGCTTTGAGGATCAATAGAAAATTTCCACCTCTGTGTTAGTTTTGGAGAGGTGAACCATAACAGTTACTTTTTCTACAGTTATTGTCACTGAACTGGAATCCGTTCCCATCCAAGTAACAGAAAATTTTCCTCTGTCAAAGACAGCTGCCTGTGCTGAACAAGTATAAGAGCAGAGGTCAGTAATGTGCTTCTACAAAATGATTTGGGGGGCTTCAAACAAGAGGATTTTTTTTTTATATATCTTCCAAAGACAATGACAGAAGTTTACCATTTCTCAAAATCTGAAATAAATTTTTATTCCTGCATCTTCACCCGAAATCTCTTGGCAGTTTCACATTTGTACTTCAGGCCAAAACTAAAATTGAAATTAGCTTAGAAATGGGCTGCCAAATAGTATTTGCCTCCATATCTTTCCTTTTCTGTCCCCGCAGGGTTACTGTCAGTGAGCCAGGGAAGGCTGTAGGTCAAACATAAAACCAAAGCATTTGATTCACAAAATTTCTTTCCAAGGATGAGTACTAGAGAAGCAGGGACTTGTGATGCTTAGCTAGAAGTGTCCTCTTTAGATGGATACTTATTTTCAGTTTTTTACAATTTTCTACATACGTATAACTATTCAAAAGACCCATCCATGAAGGTTCCATCCATGTTTTCAAAATATTACTGTAACAAAAAGTAATGAGAAAACCCTCTGGCAGTCATATAAGTATGGTTTATGAATCAAAACTCTTTCTTAAGCAGATGACTGGAAGTTTAAATGAAATACTGATTTTGAAGATATATATACTCTTGTCTGTGTTGCATGTGTACTTTTATGCTTCTCAGTGTGGAGCAGCTACATCACCATGCCTCAAGGAAGCAAATAAAAGCACAGAATTTTATTAAGCACTCATTTTCTCCAGTGTACCAGTGCTGAGTTATTTAGCACAGTCACTTTTCTTATTTTGACACGTTTGGGTAAATTCACAGCATCTAACTGACTTTCAAACTCCCACTTCTACCTATGTGGCTCGTTAATCTGTCATTAGTACACATGGGATGCAAAAGAAAACATGTAGCATAGGAATATTGACTGTCTCAAGAGCTGCTAAAAGGTTTCCTGTTGAACTCTGAGTGCCTTTTTTATCTTGGCTTTGTCTTGTTCTTGGGTGGATTTTTTTTGGTGTGTGTTTGCAAAATAAAAAATAGGTCTATGAGTCTTTACCTTGTTTTCCATAGACATCATTCTACTGAATTACCATGGTTTGACAACCTCTCTTCTTTATTATTGGGGGGAAAAACATTCTTTTTCCTGGCTGCAACAACGATGTCCCTGTCTTTGATGTTGTTGGGTGATGTATTAAGGATGAATCTGGAGATTAATCTGACTGCAGATACTGAACCTGTCTATCATGAAACCAGGTTTCTGGTCCAGAGAGGCACAGAATGTTGTATATCCTGATTGCAATGCGGAACCAGAGCAGAGATCCCAGAAATTTGGGGCTGATTTAAAATACTCCAATTTTGTTTGCAGAATGTATTTCAGTTTATTTTTTTTCTTTTAGCAATTCTGTTTCCCAGCTCTGTTATTAACCACAAGAGGAATTTCTATGAAAGGCCTAATGCTTTAGTTGTGTGCAAAATGTCCTTTCCATCTGACACTATTGAACCTAGCACAAAGCACAGAAGCAACAGTTGTAACATTTTCCTGAGGTCTGATTATGATGCTCCTTTTGTCAATTGATTAGAGCTCCCCACAGAGTTGGAGCCTTGCTTTCAATTTTCCTTACAAGGCATTTCAGCTTCAGCTACCCATTAACAAAATGCAGTACTTGACAGGAAAGGGAGCTGAAGGAATACCTGCCCTGCTACCCAGCACCTTGTTTCAGGCCTTTTATATATTTCTCATTAGTCAGTTATTGGATAAAACACATGAGGATGGCTCATGTTTCCTTTCCAAAAGTCAGTGATTTCATTAACAGTCTGTAGTATCAGATGCACACTTTTGTATGACTCTTGAGGTGAAGAATGTTCCACAAACTATCTTCCATGACTCCAGGTGAAATTTCAGTTATTAGCAAAAGAGAAGTTATCACAAGGGTCTTTAGCATGTTAACCGGTGCATTTTCTGAAGTGAGTGATAGGAATTTGATCATGGTAAAATTAAGGAGATTATTGAATTAGCTGTCTTCCTCTTGGGTTTTTCATTCTTACAATACTGCTATGTAGTGTTTCACTGTGGCTGAAATAACCAGAGATCTCAAAATCATGATGTGGCATCAGTCCTTCTGTAGAGACTCAATGTCTGGAATGTCTGGTGGGCAGAAGTGATTAATCTGCAGCCTCAAGTGTATGTCAAAGTCCTCCTGAAATTGCCAGGACAGTACATTAGCCTGTTTGGGCACTGCTGTTCCATGAGCAGAATTGGCAGAGAACACAGAAAACAGCTGTTCTATTCATTCACAGAGATTTTCTGCACTTCTTTACACACTTTGAACTTCTTCATACTGCGTTTAGTCCTTAGGAAGAAAAAAAACAAGGATCAGATATGTTCACTGAGTCTGATACTGTGGAATTTATTTTCATGACGAATGGTGGACCCTCTAAGCAAGTTGAACTGTCATATTTCAGTGACAAGTGCTTTAAAAGCAGGAAATGCAATATTCTGTTTAATTTGGACATGATTAATTTCTAAGAAAACATCACATAATTCCTTGTTCTATAACTAACTAGGGACTGTGTCTAGACCTTGCTGCTTCAGTCAAAAATACAGAAAATATCTTCTTGAGACATTGTAACAAAAGCAAGAAAATTATTGCCTAAAACAAAACTTTAAAGTCTTGTGTTATCCTAAATATTATTGATACAGGAGACACAAAGACCAATCAACAACTACAAGTTACTAAAACTTCTTAGTCTAGTAGCTTACAGTAAGGTAACTGACATACATAAAATTATCTCAATATTTTATATTTATATAAATATGAATGAAGACTAATAGTACAACAATTTTCACTATCACCAGTAACAAGACATTGCTTATATTTAAGTAAAAATAAACAATACAGCAATGTAATCAATATCAAATTAGATAATTAGCAATTCCACCTTAGCAATTCAAATGATGCTCAAGCAAAAATACTTATACCAAAAATAATCTTTGAGTGCTGAAAAGTGATCTTTGTTTGATTATAAACCAAACTAAATTGATTTTCTCAAGTTAATTAGGCATTAATCCAAATTTTTAAAATTCTATTAATGCAGCAGTGCTGTTACTTAATGACTAAATTGCAGCTTAGAAACAATTATGATCTTTCTTTCTTAATTTCGTTGGTTTTACCTAGCAGCTATTCCCCTACTTCCATGACCCAAGATAGATGGATTAGAGGAAAAAAGCTCACTCATTTTCCATCGAAATTTACAAATGATAATTTCAAATATCTTATATAGAATGTGTTTGGGTTTCTATTTTAATGAAACTGTTGGATTTAGGCAACATTTCTTTCATAACCCTTTCCAGCAGTGGATCTTAAAGATGCACTTTACCAAGGTACCATGTACACAGCTGTATTTTCACATCTTAAAATGAGAAGTCTAACATGTCTCTGAGTTACCAAGAAAAAAAATAGGCAAACCTAGAAGATAGAATACTTGGTATTTACTGTTTTCAAAATGGTTTCAGCTGTTGCAATTTCTTGGAATCACAGAACAGTTTGGGTCAGAAGGGACTTTAAAAGTCATCCAGTTCAAAGCCCCCTGCCATAGGCAGGCGCACCTTCCACTAGACCAGGCTTCTAGGACAGTATCCCTGGACTTAGAAATCTCAGTGCAAACAGAAAACAGTGGGTTTTTTTCTCTACAGGTCCCTTTCATGAGCTGCAAATAACTGATGAATTTCCAGAATGCTCATATAAACATAGAAATATAGAAGTAAGACCATCACAGTTTGTGCAAATACACAATATACAATTTTCAATTCAGTTTTATGAAGTTCATGAAAATATAAAGAGCAAGACATTGCAATTGTGTTATTCAAATAAGACACAATTTTAGTTGCATGTGGTTTAACTGAAAGGGTAGATTAGCCATATTTAGAAAAGTATGTTTAAAAAGGTGTGTTGTTTCAGCCAGATGATTAAAATTCAGACTGTCACACATTGCCTATGGCCAAATTACTGTGGCATACAAGATGGCTGAAGTCATACATTACTTATGCTGACTATGGATATGAAATTTAAAAAAAGATCATTATTAGCAAATATTCAAATAGCTGAGAGATGCAAACTGGACAGTTTGTCATATTGACGGATCCTAATGAGCTTATACTTGAATAGGATAAGGATTATAATGAGAAGAGAATGCAGAGTGCATGAAGTTCTGCAGTAACAAGATGACTGCTGTAACACATGGCCTTGCACCCAATATTGTCCATCTTCCACTTTGCAGAATATCTGCTGACCAAACAGTCTGTCATTAAGAGAATAAGCCTTTGATAATTTTCTGATGTGTAAGAGCTTGAAGTAGAAACAGTTGCAAACTGTATCCTTTTCATCAGAGACACAATTTCCCCATTTCAAATCATTGAAATATAAGTGGTAACTGCAATGGAGTAAATTGAGGGATCTCAGTTGAGCTGCAATTCCTGATGGGCTGAGCACTTACCCCACTACAAAGGCAATGTCAGACCCTACCTTAAATCAGCCTCTTTCATGGCTGGAGACTGCAAGTAGCTGCTGCAGGAAGGTTAAGAGGTACTTCTGTAGGCTGCATGTACATGCAATTATTTTTTCAGATTCTCAGTGCTGTCATGTATCATAAATTATCAAGTCTTTATTATTTTCCCAGTAATTTTTCATTTTCTAGAGTCACTTGTTGCTTGCATAAGGCTGTACTATGTTCTGATGCACAAGGGGAACAAGCAGAAATTAGCTGCTGTACTTTAAGATAACCTGTTTTAAAGAATGAGATGTTAAAAGCAAGCTCTAGGTAAGAGAATGTTTCTCATCTAGTTAAAACTGCTTCTATATCTGGTAACTACAGAAGGCAAGGAAAACAAATAGATCATCTCTTAGGCTTGAGATGCCCAAAAATCCTTATGGAAAAAAACCCCTTTGCCATATCATGCAGATATTGTAATTGCTTAGAAAGACAGCGGTTACATCCTTGGTCCAGAGAGTATCTAAATTCAAAAGAAAAGCTAAATGTCTTGGCTTTCTATCTAAAAAGTTAAATTAAGCACCTTTGAGCTTTCTGATTTTTAGAAGACTTTACAGAATTGAATTCTTCTTGGATGGAATCAACTTTCCTGACTGTTCAATCCCCATGCAAAACTCTTCATTCTCTCTCCTCTTGGCAGGGAATTTCCAGAAGACACACTGAAGACACAAGCAGAGATTATGGAATTAACTGTCAAAGTAAATAGAGCCAACCTGAGAGGAGCATGGGATGTCTAGACTTTCTGGAGAAAATCAGAGATGGAGGAGCTGAATTAATAACACTGGAGACTGGGGGATGGCAAACAGAACAACAATTTAAAAAAATCTGCACAACATTTGTAGATGTGCTCGCTTGTAAACATGGTGTCTATAGCAGGAAAACTAGGAGAAACTATAACTAAGAATGGAATTGGTGTAGGTGTGAACAGATGTACTTTACCTTGGAAAAGTCTGCATGGCTTTTGCAAAAGAATCTATTGTCTTGGAAATTTATTGGAGGTCTTTGAAAGGGTCAGCAGGCATATGGATAAAGTGGATGTGATTGATATAATCCATTTGGATTTAGGTATTAAGCAGACACACATGAGGGAAGAAGGTTATAACTTAGATAAATAATTTGTTATAAAACAGGAAACAGAGAGTAGAAATAAATAGTCAATTCTCCCAGTGAAGGAAGATGAGCAGTAGAACTCCACAGGAATATGTGCAGGAGATTGTTCTGCTTTTTATGGTTATCAGTGACCTGCATAACAGGGTGAGCAGTGATGTAAAAAAATTTGGATGATTATAAGAAATTATTCAGAGGATGAGGTAAAAATAAGGAAGACAAAATTCAGCATAGTTAAATGTAAAAGAATGAGAAGAAGGATAGAATTCTGTTTTCTTATACAGAGTGCACTGAAAGAACTTTTGTCAGTCAGGAGCAATTTTTTGTAGCTGAGAAAGAGATTTGCACTGAAATGTCAGCTGGTGCTCGGTGGCCATCGTAAAGCAAATATTAGGAATTATAAAGGAAGTAAGAGCAAAACAGAGATCACTTCTACCATATAAAGTCATGGATTCAGACATATCCATGAAATTTCTATGCAGTCCTGAGCCTCTCATCTCAAATTCATGAAGGAGAACTGAAAATATACAGAGAAGGTGACAAGAATGATCAACTGTCTGTAACAGCTTTCATGCAAGGAACCCTTGTGTGAGCTACAAGTCTTCTGTCTGGAAAAGAGTTGACATGGGGGAAGGATGTGACAGAAATTATAAAACCTCTTGAGTGATATGAAGACAGTGGGCAGAGATTAAACTGTTCACAGTCTCTTCTAGCTGAAGAACAAGAGACAGTCAAATGAAACTCACAGAACCCACATTCTTTTTTTTTAAAGAGGAGAGTGATAATTGATAGTTGATTATACAAGACACTAGACACGAAGTTCTTGCTGAAGAATAATTTGCATGTGAAACATCCTTCTGGACTTAAGGGAAGATTGGACAAGTTTGTGCAGAAGAAACTTATCAAGATTTAGCAAGTCCCTCATTTGGCTTGGAAGGTCTCTGAAATGGAAGTATCTATAGGAGAGAAGAATGATAAGAAGAATGATAAGATTATTGCTGCTCATTGCTATCATGTCCTCCACTTTGGTTAATTGTTATAATCAGTTTACTGGAGTAGACCCCAGTTAGTTTGACCTAATATGGATATTTTTGCATTCACATATGCCACAGTCATATTTTCTGAAAAATCTCTTTGCCCAGGATTTTCTCCTGGGTAGCTGAGAAGCCTCAGAGAAAAATGAAAACAATAATTATCTGTTTTGCTTCTCCTTTGTTTTGCTGCTTTGGAATGTGGTTGGAGATTGTTTACCCAGCATGTGAATTGTTTTCACTTATTGGCCAACTGGGGCCAAGCTTTGTCGGACTCTGAAGATAGAGTCATGAGTTTTCATTAGTATCTTTTAGCATTTTGTAAGTATCCTTTCTGCATTCTTTAGTATAGTTTAGTTTAGTATTATTTAATACAATATAGATCATAAAATGATAAATTAGCCTTCTAAGAAGATGGAGTCAGATTCACCATCCCCTCAGCAAGGGGGGCCTCAGAAAATACAACAAATATATTCCAACCAAGTTTTCTAACCAGCATGCCAATTGTCACATCCCATAGCTGAATTTCAGGGCACACCAAAATGCAGACAGTGTGGTGGACGTGTAAGCTGGGACTTATAATGAGCTAAAGAATAAACTTACATGATAGCATGTGCAAATATCCAGTGTCATGCCCACTGGAGCTGGGTCAAGTGCATTTAGATTACAGGTACACCACATCATCCCACACTTCTGTTGTACTATTATAAACCTTGCTCTGGGGTTCAAAAAGGACAGACATGGAGTTGAAGAGAGCCTGCAGATGGAGGGAGGATAATTGGTGGTATCCAGTGAGAGTAAAGCTGTGTAGACACACACACAGAGAATGATCCATCTGCCTGTTTGGCTCCTGGTAAACCCTGAGCACTTGTGACTGTACGTAGGCAGTTTTTCTGAGCTGTGATGATGACAGCTACATACGTGCTTTGGAGACCATGAGTGTGAAACTTCATTGCAACTATGATTGTTTCAGGGTTTTGCATATTTAGACTCCTTTTCTCATCCTTCCTACCAAATAAAAACAAAAGCTTCTGGATATAGATGGCTTATAACCTCTTTATAAATGTGTAAATAAAATAAGCATTAAAAAAAAACTTTTTTTTTTTTGTTGTTTTGATTTTTTTTTTTAATTTCATGTTTTGCCTTGGTCTGGTTTATGATAGTTGTTTTGTACTTTTGACAGATTGACATACGTGGGGCATTCTATTCATGACCCACTTGAATTAAATTGCATTATCTAAATATTTCCAGAAAAATATTTATCTAAACTAAATATTTTTCTGGAAAGTATGCCTTATTCACACTGCTGTTATTAATCCCTTATATTTATTTACAATATATATTTATTATATTTGATATTGTTCTACTGTCTTCCCTAGAAAGTACTCATGAGTCTAAGCACCTTATAAGGTAACTTGTGGTAAGAGCTGCAGTGTGACCTTAAACAAGAGAATTTTTGCAACATTAATTATTAAAGACTGCTGCAGTAATCTTGAAGTTAAAGAATAGGGCTTAAGACAGAGGTAATAAGGGTCTATTGCAAGTCATATTCCTTACATAATAGTTAATCTAGTTTCTAAGCAAAAAGAATGTAAGAAATAGTAGCTAAATTTTTTTCTTCAAAGGTAAATGGAAAATCTCCACTGGAAGGATATACTTTCAGCAAATTTATTCATGTTTTCCTATCATAATATACCCATTATTTTTCATTTGAAAGACTAAAAATATGAAGGACAGTATAGATGGCAATTTGCAGCTGAAATTTTGGAATGTCATCACTGTAATATTTTTGTTTATAGAGTTAGTTCCTGCCATAACATTGACTGGGGACAAAGATAAAAACTTAGAATGAGAAAATATTTCCATTCCATCCAGTGATGTGAGGGAGCATTTAGAAGCAACCAGGAGACCAGGCTCTGTAAAAAAGAAAGTGCCACTTTCATTATAGTGATATATAAGAGCTGTGCCTGATAACCTAGCTAAGACTATCTCTGAAGAGGGCTCAGAGATTGTCTGTGGCTGAGAGGAGTTATGCACCTGCTGCTCACAATAGCTAGAGCACACCAGGATGATTGAAATGTGTTCAGTTCTAATTTATTTTGAAAAATAGCCAGTGGATCAAACACTAATATAAAGAAAGAATATTCCACTTCAGTTACCTCTACAGCAAGAAATGAGATAGTCTTATGTCTTAGCATCTGTGATTTTTTAAGGCCTTCAAATGTTAAAGCAGAGTTCCTGTGGTTTTGTTCATGTTTTATGTTTTGTTTCATTTCATTTTGTTTCATTTTCTCATCAAGAGAAACATATTTCTAAGGGAAGGATTAATTAGGAAAAACAGAGATAAAAAACCCAAAAAATAAGAAACCTTATTTTCTTGAAGACCTATAGCATTCTCTATTTGCTGGTCATATAGATTATTTGTAATGTCCATACTGTTACAACTCTTTTAAACACAGGATAGAAAATTTAGAAAGAACAACACGCACAGACATTACAATTATTTATTTAGATCACCACCCAAATGTTCCTGCTGTCATTGGAAAAAATACAATAAATACATATATTTCTACATTTGTATGCACGTGTAGACATGTTAGCTAATGAAAGGTGTTGGGGAAGAAAGAAAACTAAGAAAGCATGAGAGAGTGAGAAGGAAAAGGAAAAAAAATCTATTCAGCAATAACAAATAGAAATAGGATGGTTCAGTGGCTCTTGATTTAATACTTCTGGACAACTCCCCACTGGAAATAAAGAATTACAAATCAGTGATATGTGTTTTGTTCATCTTCTCATCAATGTGCTGAGCATGAAAATAGGATTTAATTTAATGCTTACCCTCTGAGCTGATTACATGATGTGCACACAGAGTGCCTGTTCATGTATAAACATAAAAATCTGAATATATATATAAAAAAACCACATATGTTACCAAGCCTTACCATTTTTTAGAATGAATTATTTTTTCACCTTATATATCTCTGTCCTGTATTTGAAACTTCATGGATGCAGCACACATTTCTCCTCAGTCCACAGCAGTAGGTAAGTTTGCTTCAATTTTCTCTTGTCCTATTACCTCAGCCCCAGAAGATTAAGGCCCACTAAAGATAAATTTTTTGGGTTTTACTTTTTAAAAGAAATAGGAAAAAGGATTCTCCCCCTCCCCGCCCCAACCCCTTCTGATATGGCAGAGGTAATACATGCAGGCTGGTTACAGCCAGGACAGGGTTGATTTTTGCAGTGGCTAGGAGGGGTCATGGTTGGACTTGGAGGTTTTTCTGTGCTGCCTTGTCATTGCTCAAGGTAGGGATAAAGGGGAAAGGGAATGTCTTCCAGGGAGAAGGGGTCCCTTCCAGTTGAGACTCAGTGGGAACACTGTGTAGCATTTGCATTCTCTTAAAAAATCCCTTTGCCCAGGATTTTCTCCTGGGAAGCTGAGAAGCCTCAGAGAAAATGAAAACAATTCTTATCTGATTTACTTCTCCTGTGTTTTGCTCATGGGGAATGTGTTTGGAGATTGTTTACCCACAGGTGATTGTTTCATGGGACTCTGGTGTGAGTTGTTTTGACTCATTGGCCAATCAGGGCCAAGCTGTGTCAAGGCTCTGGAATCACGAGTTTTCATTATTATCTTTTTTGCATTCAGTAAGTATCTTTTCTGTATTCTTTAGTATAGTATAGTATTCTTTAATATAATATAGTATTATGAAGTAATAAATTAGCCTTCTGAGAGCATGGAGTCAGACACATCATTCCTGCCTTTGTCAGGGCATTTCCTGCAAATTCAGTAACACTGAGGTGGGGAGAATCACTGCTAAACCATGACAACATGGCAGAATGTATTCTGGGGCCGTGTTATTTAGACAATAAAATCTTCTGATAAAAGAATAAAGACTAAGGCAGATACATTGCTTAGTGTTCCAGAAAAAATGAATCAAGTGGCTGGGTGAATGAAAAGGTCTTAAATCTTGCTAAATAGTTGATAATTTTTGATTAGCAAAAGGCAATGTTAGCTTCATTGCAATAAATGTTTTGTGTACCTGCCCGGTGCTGAGGTCAGGACTCCCTGATCTGTTCCCCAGTGATTCTCTTACATACTTTGCCTTCACAAAAGAGCAGCACATAAGTTAAAAATCTGAACAGCTTTTTACATAATTCTGTTACATTTTTAATG
This sequence comes from Setophaga petechia, assembly GCA_024362935.1. Lineage (NCBI taxonomy): Eukaryota > Metazoa > Chordata > Aves > Passeriformes > Parulidae > Setophaga > Setophaga petechia. The sequence goes on from JANCRA010000012.1 coordinate 12,820,290, forward strand.
TCAGGGCCTTAAGTTATTATTTAAACTTCTGTAGGCATCCTCTGGAAAGCAATGACAAAGAAAAATGAGCAATGAGACATCCACAATCAGCCTTCTAACATGCTCTGATTGGTCCTACATGTTTGGGGTTTTTTTTCAGATTAGTGTACTATAGATGAAATTCAGTCTATTAGTCTAGTGTGCAATACATTTTTCCCATACTAACTGCAGCATATTTTAGACATCTTCAAAAGTGTCACTTAAAGAAATCACTAAGTGTCACTTAGACATCAGTGTCACTTAAAAAAAATTGATAAATTCATTTTAAGACTTTCTATGAGTGGATATTAAGCATGTCTGTGTGTCTGCACTTAAGTCCTGAATTTTATATTTTGAGAAAATCTCTGTTTTATAAATGCAACATCTACTTAAATGATGTAAAAAGTAAAATGAGGGGATTACATACTCACAGGTTTTCACTGTGAAGAAAAGATAGTTCAACTGGTTTAAAAATAGGCAGAAAAAATCAGAAAAGGGGAAAAACTATTATAGCATGAGTGGGTAGATTGCTAACATCATAGAAAAATCACTCCTTAATTTGATATGTTTATTGTCATGCCCTTTAGATAACAAGTTCTCACTCGGCCTTGATGCTGTTCTGGAAAGCACAACACTAATTAACAGAAAAACAAAATCCAAAATTAAGCCCACAATGATGCAAACTCCCCAGAACCCCAACAAGACACAAAACCCAACAAAATGCTCCCAGCAAAAAAATAACCCCAAAACCAAATCAAAAAGCCCAGGAGGGAGGGGGAAGAAGTGATATATTTTTCTCAGAATAAACCTCATCTTCATTAGTAAACCAAGGAATGCATGTACATTTTCCTCTGTTTTCTGTTGCTTAGAAATAAAGAGCAGTGGTAGAAAGCCCTAATGCCATTACAGTCAGTTTATAACACCCTATTTACACCAGCTGAGAAACTGCTTCATAATGTTGTTTAAATAGGATGACAGCCCAGAAAATTTTCTGATGAATGAGTCACCCAATTGTGGAACCAAAATTCATTCCTGACCCACTATGGCTACTACATTTATATTATAAAGGAGGTCATGGTTGTTTTACGTTAAATATAGTACCCTGAGGATTTAATTAAAAGGGATTTAAAAATATGAATACCGAAGCCAGACAGGTCATATTGGATAATCCAGTTTTATTTTACAGTAATTGGTTACACAAGTTATTATTACATTATTTAGAACATCCTGATTCTCAGTGGAAGTCCTTGTGCATTTAATTAACCATGAGTACAAAATGACTTTAAAAACTGAAGTCATTAAGCCCTCCTTAAATAGCCTTTTCAAATGGAAAGTGACAACAACATTTCCATTTGAATTCTTATAATTTTGAAGTTTTTAAATGAAGAAACAATGATGGTAAATAATAGTTGCTTAATAGCTGTTTTAGTTATTAATTTTAATTATTACTTTTAAGTGGATATTTCATATTTGTATTTTTATCTACGGTAGTCATAACTTGATTTTTGACTGTTCTGACCTTACAGTTAGCTTGACCTTCACTTTGGTAAACTTTGCAGAACACTAAGAGTCTAAGCATGAAAAATTCTGGCTACTGATCACACGTCTTTGCTGAGGTCTACGTATTTTGATGCACATATTTGACTTTTACTGTAAGAATTTTAAAGGACAAGAGGGAATTTAAGCTTTACTTAGCTGAAAGACCAAATGACCAGCATGTACCTCAGCGTGACTGTCAAGAACAATGGAGCACTCAGTTACTTCTTCTGAACCAGGTCAATGTTTTTTGTTGCTTTTGTTAAGGTTTTTGAGATTGATTTTGAGGTTTTTGTGGAGTTCCCCTCACTGGAGATATTGAACTGTCTGGATGCTATCCAGTGCTATGTGCTCTGGGATGACCCTGCCAGAGCAGGAAGATTGGATTAGATGACCCAGTGTGGTTCCTTGCAACATTGCCCATTCTGTGATTCTGTGAGATGCTGGGTGGGGACTACAGTTTGCAGTACCACTCTGGGGGAAAGAGGATATCCAGGCTGTGACAGCAGGGCAGCCCTACCTCCAGAGACTTGGCTGAGAGCACAGACTGGGTCAGAGACCAGCCCTTAGCAAGAGCTCATTTCCCTGCCAGTCCAGAAGCCGCAGGGATGCAGACAGCTGATCACAGTGTCAGTCCAGAGTTCCTTTGCAGCAATTCTTCCCCTAATTGCATCCTGCTTCAGCCTGTTCTGGTATGAAAAGTGATTTATCTGGGTTACCATCAACACCATGGTACAATGGAAGTGCTCTCTGGCACATCAAAATGGGCAGTATTAAGCAGTGTTTATCCATACACTCATTTGCATTACTGGTCTGGGCAATTGTTAAATGCAGCACATTCAAATCTTAATTCAGCAGGGACGATATAAGGCAGGTTGCTATTTGTGCTGTTTGCTTAATTGTTCTATATAACTGAGAAATAGAAGAGAATTTACTGCAGGCTTTTGATATTCAGTGTTGCTGTGTCACAGTACATTGAGAATAATGAATAGGACATTCACTCTGGAGTAAAGAACATTAGTTTTCTTACCTAGGAAACACGGAAGCCAGCTGGAGAGGAGAAAATTGCCAGGTTGATTGTCGACATAAAGGCAAAGGTAACATGCTGATAATAACCAGGGGAAATATGAAGATAATAACAGAGGATGATAACAACCCAGCTGAGGAAGAGAGGGGGGTCTGGAAGATCAAGTGATCCCAAGCTGTGCACAGCTATTATGCAGATGGAGGGACACCTCTGCTCCTGAAGAAAGGAGATGGTTTATTTCCCATGCAGCAGAATGTGTTAACTCCAGCTTGTATTACACAAGATCAGGCCTTGCTTCCTTCCCATTATAAGAAATGTTTATTCCCTGACAGATTTCCACACCACTGCCTTGTTACTGCGGATGTATCGTTATTTATCCCACTTTGCCCTGCCTCCCCCTCCCCCTTGGCTGTGGGGCTCTGCAAGTCGCAGGCAACTGTCATGTCAGGTCTGTGTGAATCTGTCAGACTCAGGATGAGGAAGGATGGAGCGATCACTGCTCGCTGCCGTGTTTACTCTGCTCTCTGTCTTCAGCAGGCCTGTGTGCAGCGAGATGCTTTCCAGAGCACTTCCCGTCAAGGGCAGCGGGAGGAACGAGGGAGCCACGGCTGCTGTGCTGCTGCCCAGCAATGACAGAAACCTTGGAGACTCTCCCTGCCTCCAGCAGCTCATCCTGGAGTGCCTTTCCTTTGTAGCACACCTAATCCTTGCAGCCTGCTCCAGCTCTCACTGCCATCTGCCTTCACTGGCAGGTGAGGAGTGAGGAAGAGGAGCTGAGGAGTGGGAGGAGAGGCAGGTCGGGCACGGGAGCAGCAGCAGTGTTAAGCTGGGGGCAGCATTTTGTCCTGCTCTGGAATCAGCTTGCTTTTAGCAACTGTATTTTTCTATTTTTCAGATTCTCCAGCACTGGTGGCTATGTAAATATTTTTTGTACATTTCTTTTCCAAGTCATAATAATTTACTTAATAACAGTTTTGAAATTGCAAATTCCCTTCTGCTTCATCTTCTCTTTTTTTTTTTTTTTCCCTGCTTTTAATTCTTTTATTTTTCACCTTTTTTTTTTTTTCTTAATTACTTGGCTGGGATTTACAATCAAGATATTTTCTGGGCTATGGGTAGACCATTGTCCTAAACAGAACAAGGAAAGGAAAACAATCTTTGAAATGTGATAAAACTCATAGTCATTAGACATTATACTGTGTATCTGTGAATGTGACTCACACAATGTTTAGAGCCTCAGTAACAGCAAATGTATCATAGGACGCAGTAGCTGAAGTATTATAGCACGTGACTTTATTGATTGGTATCCTAAAATCCTGATGTCTTTCTTACAATCCTATAAAGTTCTATTTTACCAGCAACTATGTGGTAGGGGTTTTTTTGGGTTCTTTTTGGGTTTGGTTTTTTTTTTTTTTTGGTCAAACCGTAAGAATCTCCTTCTCCCAGATAAAATTTCCATTGGACGATCAAAGTGTTCTCCTTGAGCAATTTTCCATTGTTGGTTACTCTCTCTTGGCATTTTAAGAAAGATAGTGAACTGCAACTAGCCAGGCAAAGACTTTCATTATCCTGCTCTGTTTTTACTAGAAATCTAGGGAAAATTCAGGTCATTGACTTTGTAATGATAAGTCTATCTCCTCTCACACAACTCCTGCCTGTCAGAAAGGATGATTCAGGAGTGGTAGGCTCTGCTCAGAACCCCTGATACACTGAGAAAGATAACGAGAGCAGCCGGAGCACAGCAATGGCCCAGAGCTCAGATACTATAAATATTTCCTAACTGAGCTCTTTATTTATTGCTTTTTCTTTCCCCTTCTAATAGCTTAAACAATGAAATTAGAGTATGCGACAATTTTCTGATTGCTGCAATGGATTCTCTAGCTAAGGTAATGCAAGTGCTTAAAATTTAATGCAGAGTTCTGTCCACAGCTCTCCCCACCAACCCACATTATTTATATAATCTGGTTATAGAAATTCTGTCATCACCATGCCTTTCTGTCATGTCTCTCATAGTGAGAGCTTATTAACTTGTGCTTTATTAGATACTGTGCCTTTACAACCAAGTCATTAGACACAACCATTACCCTGGTCTCCTTTCCTTTCTGTCTCAAGATCCATCTTCACCGTGATACCTGTGGTTAATGAGAGTCCTTAAGGACACAGGCCCCAAGTGATTCATTTGTAGCTCTTGTCGGCTTCTTTCATGGAATATAAAAAAAATAAATCTCTAAAGCTTGCAGCTGAGTGTTCAGCCAATAGATTTCCCAATCTTGTGTTCCAATTAGTTGCCCTCAGGTTCAGCATCCTTCTTCACGCTGCTGCCTGCGAGCCCTGATGTGCTTTGCTGATGTCTGGATTGGAGTCATTTTGAGGGAAGGAATATTTCCCGTTTATGCTCATACAATAATCAGCACAGTGAGGGCTCCACACTCACTGGGGCCTCTGGCTGCCTCTTGCTTACTGCTAATATACATTATATGTACATCCAAACGGTTTGAAGAGGTTAGTGAGGGGGATTCTGGTTTTTGCATTCTTGTCCAGTTTTGTCACTATTGCAGTTTTTCATATTACCTTCATTAGCAGGAAACTGCAATGCTCAGTTCAGGCTTCAGATGTGACAAATACTTACTATTAAAGAAGATCCTCATCTCCAGACACAGCCAGTTTAGATTTTACTTAGAAAAAAAGACACAAACAGAACACTCTGTATGCGCTGAAATTTATTTAGTAAAAATCAATGAAAGTATCTTCTGAAAAAATGGATTTTTGGGGGGGTGTGTGTTTACATTTTTTGCCTTCACTTTTACCTTTATATATGAGAATTAATACAGATTTTTTTGGTAATGTTCTGAGCTTACTCTGGCATCACACTGAAACATTCATTAACTTAATTGCTTAACAGGGTCTGTATTCTGATACAAGTCAAAAAAGGTAACCTCTGACTTAAAAGCAGTTCTTGAATTGTTCTCAGTTGTTTCTATTTCATCTGACAGTCTTTATTGAGGGCCCTCAGCTCAGTTAGTAGGTAAGACCACACCACTAAAACCCTCTCAGAGGGAAAATCATGTTAATCGTGTACAACTCCAGCTTTTCTGCTGGTGACTTTGTGCATGGACTTTTGGTTAAGAATGTTCATGATCATAGCAATGATTCTGGAAATAAGTAAAATATATTGGTACATGAAATCCTGCTTAAGTTGTGCCTTACAGATATTAAAAAATGAATCTTTCATAGAGCCATGAGTAGAGCTTTTTACAAAGCATTTGTTTGATGTATAGCTGCTCCCTAGAGAGAATAGTATCCAAGAATGAGCTCTGAGTAAATGAGTGTATTTGGCACATCCTAGAGTGATGTCAAAGCTTCACTGGCTCCAAGGGGTAGTTTTGTTTTGACAAACCTTGTTCCAGTGCCTTTTGCTTAAAATTGATTCGAGGAATTCAGAAATATATGAAAAGAATATATCAGCACAATGACACCTACAATGAGCAGAAGACATCCATTAGCAGGAGATGGAAAGAAAAAAAAGAAACAAAAACAAGAGAAAACAAACCAGCTCTTGTTGCTGTTTTATTAGAAATTTCTTTTGTTTTTTCACCTGAATGTATTTATACATCTGTCTTCCAAGCAAACAAAGAAAAATACTCCAACTGAACTCTGTCAATACAAAATGAACTTGAAGTGAATTTTCAGAGGAAACTCTTGTTATTTTTTATATGGGTTGTGTGGATGCAGGATGCTCTGTGTAAGATGTATTTCTGAATGGGAAAAGCAAGACTGAAAGCTTGTTTTCATGTCCTACAGCCTTCAAGAGGAATTAATGCCCATTTTTCTCCAGGATAATCTCTATTAAGATTAGCAAAGTTGACCCTGCTGTGGAGCTGTGTCCTCCCAGCTCACTGCAATACTAAATGGAGGCAACTGGTGGGTGAAGTGTTTCGTGCAGACATATTTAGGGTAATAGGGACACATGGCCAAGCCTCCATTTCCCAGATCTGGGTGTTAATGGTGCAGCCAGGTGAGGGCTGTGGGCAGGTGTGCCTGCCTGTGCAACCAGCCTGGGTGGGGATTACTCCTCCAGAAGTGCCTGGGGACAGCACACAGATGCTTGTACTCCCATGGCACTCCTGGCCTGTCAATTCCTCACAAGAGTGAGTGTGAGGTAAAGGGAAGACTTTATGATCCAACACAGACAGGGAGTGAGGTAAAACAAGAATCCCCAGAATGAATGTGTGTCACTGCTCTGGGATATTGGGAGGTCTAGCTTTTATGATGTGTCAATCCCAGCTGGTTCTCCTGCATAAAACTGTACAGATTATAAAGCCTGACCAGAAGCTCTGATGATCTTCAGTCCCTATTGAATTTCCTTCCTTGGCAAACAGCACTCTGGCAGGGTGACCCATAGTGGCTTGCAGGATGAGACCACAGGTGATGATCTAACCAGGACCCATTACCAGAACTCCTCCAGTCTGGGCAGGTTTGCACCAGAACCTGGAAATAAACACTGGGAAAGTGGTATTAATGTCCCATCAGACAAATAAAGATTCTGGTGTGTTCCTGGGATTTTATTTTTTAGTAACTATCTCATCACATAAAAATGTACAGGTTATCCTAGAAGAAAGGATGTCAGTTTTCATCACCTGAACATGTTGCACAGGCAGGCACACCTGTTCTGTTACACGGCATAGGAACCACTTGTGGCTCAAAATTAGAAGAGTACTTCCTTCTGAGTGTTCTTGTAAGTGCCTGCTCAGCTCTGGAGAGAGCTCTGAAATCTGAGCAATGGGGATAAACCTGCCACTGCAGCCTCGCTTCCACCTCTGAGGCACAGAAAGCTGCAGAAGCAAACAGGCACAATCCTGTAGATAGCTGCCTACCTTCAGCTAGATTTCCTTGTGTTCAGAACTTCTGAAATGCTGGAATTCAGGACATCCCTCTGGCTGTCCTTGATTGCCAGGACCCCTGCCAGGGGGCTCAGAGACCCTGGCACAGAGCCCAAGATACCTGTGGGTTTGATTATGACCCATGGAAAAAGTTACCAACCTTCTATGAAGATCTGCAAGCCATGAAAGTATAAGTAGAATAATAATCAGTTTGTCACAGGGTGAAAAATTGATTTTTTGGGGTTTTTAGAATGGGGGTTCAGGAGGCAAGATGGAGGGATCTGGGCGTGTCCAGCCTTTCTCCTTCTTCATCTTGGCCTCCATCTTCTGGGTGATGTTGGCACTTTTAGAGTGGTTTAGAGTAGAAGCTCACTGTCTAACATAGGTGATAGGTATTGGAAAGTAATTGTAAATATTGTACACGTAGTTTTCAGTATAAAAAGATAACACTGCCCCGGGGCAGGCAGAATGCCTTGGACTGTCCTGCTGAGCAGACCTTGGCAGGCCAGAGAAAGAATTTTATAGATAAATACAGTAAACAACCTTGAGACCGAGAATGAAGAGCTCTGACTCCTTCTTCAACAACCGGGCTGGGAAAAGAGACTTCCTAATGTATCTCGGGGTCACTCTGAGCAGCTAAAGCACGAAGACTGAAATACCTTTTTCAGATGCTTGACTTGATTAAAGATACATATTAAGGTGTGCAGAATATTTTAAATGGCAGTGTCACTTTAATCTGGTGGAGCTGCTGGGCAAGTCGAGGTCCTGTGGAGCAGCTGGATATTGCAGAGTCTCTTGGATTGAACAGAACCAGAACTACCACATGGGTTTGCTTATACTGCATCCAACACTACAGAGAAGAGATCCCAAACCCAGCTGTGGCTGAGGCAGTGATAATATATTCTTCCAGATCTCGATCATTGCAAATAGAACTCTGACGTTTTCTGAGCTATAAATTACATCTGCAACTATTTTTACAGCCATGGTGCTTGGAGAGAGTATAACACATGTATTTTTATACTGTCTTGCACTTAAATGGTCTCAAGCAAATTAAAAACATTGGAAGGAGTAGTTGGTTTCTGTAATCCAAAAATGAATTTCAGGCTAACTATCCAGAAGCACAAAGCATACCAACATCTAACAGACATTGCCTTACTTCTGGCAGTACTTTCTTTTGCAAAAATATTTTATCATATATATATATATATATGTATATGGGGTTATATATATATATATATATATATATATATATATATATATATATATATTTATATACACACACACATATATATACACATATATATACATATATATATATACACACATATATATATACCATTAGTACTTTATAAAAAATAAGGGACTAGGTTTTTATTTGCAAATTAAACACTTATTACCACTGTTAGACTGCAAAATACTTAGCTAGTATTCACAAGTGGTTAATTCACAAGTGGTTAAAGAAAGAGAACTTATGAAGATAGAGTCTGCTGAATTTTGGGGAAGAATGGAGATGTTATAAATTGTCCACTAACAGAAAGTTGTACTACTTCCATGCAAATTAACATAGGAATTTGCTATCATTGTCCTGGGAGTTCTGCTAGTCATGGCTTTGTATCAGATTCTGTGGACCTTTCATTTTTCCTCCTTCTAAAATTTTTCATAAGATCAGAATTAAACTTTTGTATGAAAACAAGAGTTGAACATCACCTGGGAGGTGTTCCGCTAGACAAGAAATCAGAAAAATTACATTTACTACAGATTCCTGAGTAGCAGTAGACAATTTATTTTCTGCATTTTTTTATCTATTCTGAAAATAATTTTTCAAAAGTATTTGACTGTCACGATTTCTGTCTTTGCATAAGCACTTTCCCCTTCCAAATGGTATACAAACATCAGCTTAAAAATGCAATTCTAAAAAGATATTGTTAGTGCTTTGCACTGATAACGTCTCATGGCAATAATATATTTATTCTACAAATCCAGACAAAAAGAATATGCAGATATTTTCATGCTAACACATGTGTTTTCATGTTAACACAAGTGTTCATTTCTGCGTGAGGTATCTGTGCACATTTCTCACACATTTGAATGCTGCTGAAGAATTGTGTGCATTTGCTCTTCATTCATTCTTCTTGTGCTGATCCAAATCCTGATGAATTCATTGCTCATTCTGACTTCGAATCAGGTTCTTTTTCTTTTTGCTGTCTTTGTCTACTCCTTACATTTTAAGAAGAAATATACTCTTTCTCACCAGTTTCTCTGGGCTGGGGAAGTGCTGAAATGTTGGACTTCTGCAACACTGCTGCTGTCCTTTCTGTTAATTAGGTGTCAAACACATTTGTCTCATCTAATAGAATAATTAAATCACAGCAACTTGTGTTCTAGAAAAAAGAATGTTTTTGTTCTAGATTGACTAATTTATTTTCTATAAGGAAAAGGCTACAATTTTAAATTTTTTTTTAACACATTGAAGAAAGTGAGCATATATAATGATTAAGAACATTTAATGGGAATTTTATTTAGAGGATAAGCTTTTTTGGTATCAAAGCCTCAGGACACTGAACTTGAGATTTCCTTAAAGATGCTTTCTACATGTGTATCTTCAAAGAGTATTCATATTCCTTTTTCATTCTGTTTTTAACTGCAGCACCTAAAGCTGTATAAATATATTCAGAAAGTGCTATAAAGAACTATATTTATGGAAGCATTTGCACAGGCAAGTCATTAGGTTATACAGTAGTTTGACCTATGAAAATTTGAAAATATAGTAGTTACTTTCTGAAAACATCACTGTGCATTAATCAAGTTTTTTTCCCCATATTCTTCATTAGTAAGTTTCATTATCTTCTTGTTATGTGTGGCATTTCCACTAAGAAATGTGGTTTCTGATGAGAGGAAACTCTTATTTTTGACACATTTTAGTGTCAGTGGAGAAGCCTAAGAGTAGCGTCCTCTAACATTTGAACTGCTTGATGTTAGTAATCATTGCATTATTCTTCTAGTTTGATTTGTATTTGAGTCTAACATTTAAAAAAAATAGATAAGAGTCCCCAGAAAGGTTAGGTGCAAATAATAATGTCATCAGATCAAATTCATATTCTTTAAAAGTCTGAGATGCCAACAAGAAGGAAGTATGAGGTTCTCCACTAACTTAATTCTGCTAGTGCTAGAAAAATTGGCATACATACAAGTTTTCAAATGTGCAGGTATCAGGAAATTTTATATTTTAATGTAGTTCAGGGAATAGTTATATATAACACAGTATGATGTGTTCATATTTCTTGCTGAAACTCAGATTGCTGACATCAGTAGTTGTTGGAATTGTAAGTTAAACAGTAAAAGCTGCACTGCAATGGTGCAAAAGCACTGCAGCCATGAGAAGAAGGGGTGCAGTCAGGAAAATAAGAAGCCCTCAGACTAATGCCCCTAAAAGTGATGAAAAGACTTCCACTGCTCACAAGTGAGTTCTAGATCAGGGCCCAAGATAAAGATTTTGGGGTTAAGAGAAGAGGGTAAGAAGAGAGATAGCAAATACCAAACCACTGGGGTAAGGTTGTGAGCTCAGAACCCTCCCTGTCTCCAGTGACTTACTGAATGTGTATTGGTATCTGCTTGTGATTAAAAGAATTTTTTTTAAAAAATATATTGGTTGCTTTTTACAAGTTTTTCAGTACAGATGGATTTGGGGCATTTTTTTTGCATTTTGGATAAAATTTTCAGTATATTCACTGCAAATGCAGACTTATCTTTTGCTTTTGAATAATATTAGCAAGTCTATTTTTTTTCTTGTTAGATAAGTGACAGGTACCTCCTTGTCTATCAGTGCATGTAAAGAAAAGTAAAACCTGGTTCCAAGCCCAGGTTGGGGGTAGCTGCTGATCTGGATGGGTTCATTTCTCTGTAGGGAAGAGAAGCCAGTAAAGAATCTAATTTTTGAGCTGTGCGAATTATTTATGTCCTCCAGCATATTTTATGCAGCTTCTGAAGCAGATGACTCAGTTTTAAGTCTGCTTGGAGACAGGGGCCCAATGCAGATGGCTCTTTGCCTCGTTAGGCAGCCTATGATCCCACCTCCTCCTGCACAGGGGAGAGTGGGAAGGGGCTTTGGTGTGTCTGCCTCTGAAAGGTGGTGGGAGATGGAATAATGTGCATAAAGCTGGAGAGCTGCTCCCATGCCTTGGTGTTGCCATGTGAATTGAGCCCAAGAAAGCTCTGATGCTGTAAAAGGAGGGGGAAAAGATTATTTTTTTAAGATTTAAGAACACCTAAACTCTTGAGCTGATGCACTGGGGAGTTAATAAGTACTTTGGACATTGGTAGCATAGACTTAATTTTTGCTAGATATGATGGAGTGTGTTCTGTATTCTAGGACAAGATGAAGGAACAGCTGCCACAGAACATCTTAGAACCCATAAGCAAAAATCTGAAAAGTGTAGCTGAAATTGTCCCATGGTAATTTAAAAACAAACTATGAAAAGAAGCGTCTGGAAAAGATTAATTTTCTAAAAAGAAAACAAAGTATTAAAACACATTTTCTGGGAATGGCAATATTTTGATGCAATATGCTAGATATTCATTTTTGTGATGAAAACTCACAATCATTTGTGAAAGGTATTTTTCACAGCTGTGGCAATAAAAAAGAAATCTATCAGATCTTCTTTAAAATGTGGGCTGATCAAAATGCTTAATGTATTCTATCTCCCTGTTTAAGGAAAAACTGATTGTATTTCTCTTTGTAATGGGTTTCTATCTTTCTCTGCAACCACCTGGCATTCTGGTTTCAATTTGATTCTGGCTTTCTAAAACACACAGCTGAAAAGACAAGTAAAACATGTGAATTAGGCTTGAAAATGATATTGAGTCCAATGTTCACTGGAAGTTGTATGCCTACAAAACATTTGCTAAAATGTTTTCTTTTATCTTGATTTACTGAGTTTATCACATATATCAATGCTGGTTGCCATATCAAACCTTTGTTTTGAGGTCAGAGAGACCTCCACGATGCTTTGAAGACCTCATGACCAGCCAGGAGACAAGAAAGAGCCTTGCTGCCAATGCTTTGGAAATGTGACCTGAGTTTGCATTTTTTCTAAATGGAAGAAGATTTTTATAGGCACTGTAGCAATGGTACCTTCTGGGGATGATTAGCTGAGGATAAGGTGAGCCTTCATCTTTATTAATAGAGAAGTATTGAAATTAATCTGTCTGGAAAAGTTTTGTTTGTTTAGTGAAATCCAGGAATAGGGCTCCTTAATAATGCCCTAGAGCTACTTTGAAATGATAGTTGTGCCTCAAATGAATTATTCTTAAAGAAAAATTATTTTCATGTATTTTTTTTTATATTTGATGTCAGTGGTGCACCTTTTGAATAAAGAGAAGCTTTTATTTTTGTAATATGATTGGGATTCCAGTCATTAAAAAGGCTGATTCCAACTAATTGAAACCTCTGTAAAAAAATATTAAAAGTCACATTTTAAAAATACGGAGTGTTCTAGTTTTCAATAATGCCGTGCCAAAAGCAAATCATCAATTAAATAAAATTTTAAAGAAAATTTGAAAGGTTTTTTTTTTTTTTCAAAGGGGAAACAAAAGTGGTCATCAGAAATTTCAGTGTGGTGTGATGTTTCTCAAAATTGGTATTCCAGCCACTGAACTATTAGACAAGGGATGCCATGAAGGCCATGCCACTTGTAGCAGACTAAAGTCATCTCGGAGAACCAGCCATGAAGAAAAAAGAAGAATGTTTATTCTTTGTACTTGATCTAGAATGAGTTTAGTAATCACCTATCCAACCCAGACAGCACAGACACTGCCAAAGTGAGGCATCCTGACTGAAACAAATATATTCAGTAGAGCATTCAGGTTCCTCTTACATTAGGGATCCTTACATTGGATTTCATAGAAGATATCTTTATTTGCAGTCAGGAAGTGTTTGAATGTTCAAGTCTGACAGGAGCAAACCAGAAGAGAATATTTTCTGATTAATAATTTGCTTAAAGAAGAATGGAATCTTAAACTCTGAGTTTTACAGTCTGAGTTCCTCTTTTGCATCGTACCCTGTGAAAGGTGAAACCAGGAGGGCTGAGAAGAAACAAAACAAGAAACATTTATTCCAAGGCAGGAGTTACATAAAGCACACCATGTAATTTCTGCTCAAATTGTCATGCCATAAACTAGGAGAATAATAGAGCATTTCATCTCTCTGCGGACAATGTGAGAATTGAGTGTATATTAAAGACTAAAAACAGATCAGGCACTAAGCTAATAACAAGAATTTAATGCTGCCCCCAAATTACTATTGCACCGCTTTACAAATGTGAAGTGGTGAGGTGACAGAGTGGCAGCACCACAGCATGCTTCCAGTGAATAGTTCATACAGATAAAAATTGATCTAAGGCTAGAATTAGGCATTTGATTTAATACAATGCAAAAAATCCATGGTTAGCCTAAAATAATCTGTGTGACTCCTTTCAAACCTAACTTAAACTGTATGGTCCTGACCATCCTATATGGTTTTGTTTGTTTTGTGTGGGTTTTGTTTTTGTTTTTCGTAGGGGTTTTTTTGTTTTTTGGGGTTTTTTTTAATTATTATTGAATTTATCTTTTATTCAGAGAACGGATGGTCCTGAAAGGGAAAATGAAGAATGGGTCCAGAAGAAGGAACTAAAATTTAAAGACAAAGAAGTTGTCTTTGTTGCCTGCTGTGAAATGACATGTCCACTTGACAACATAAATATGAGCCCATTCAAGATCCACCTAATTAGTGGCATGACAAGCACAAGGAAAATACAATCACACAGCTTTTAGAGAGGGGTGCCCAGAGAAGTTTGTGCCTGCCTGACCTGCTAACACTGCTGTCACCCACCTTCACAGGGTCTTTCTCTGTCTGTCTGGTCACCTGAGGCTGTTTTTGTAATCAAGAGGGGAACCCAAAAACTTTGAGGGTGGTATATAATTGTTTGCATTGCATTTTGGAGTGCCAGTGTTTTGTAAACTGAGTGCAGGATACACTAAATCCATTTGGCCAGATGAAACTCATCACCCATAAATCTCTAATCTGCTTTTACATACAGGTTGCAAAAAGTTGATCTCTCCCTGAGAAAACTGTGTCTAATTAGATAAAGAAGGAAAAGAATCGTTTGGTTACTTTAAATGTGTTAAAATTTGTGCTAAATAAAAAGGACTCAGAAGTATTGTGATATTTATTTAAATCATATTCTTCATAGCCATTTTTTTGTCCAACATCTTTTTCTGGTATTGTCATGGAGACCAAGGTTGTTAATGCCATGCAATCCTATAATATATACATGATGAATACTGCATTTCATAATTCATAAACCCAAGTTTATACAGTGTCACAATCCTCACCTCACAAAGCAGAATTGTATTTGTACCTTTGTTGTCAGCTTTGAACTCCAGACATTTACTGGGTATGTCACTGGCAAATCTGAGCAAAAAGATCCAGCGCTCAAGCTTACTTATGCATGTTCAATATGCATTTGTTTAGTAGGGAAAAAACAATCCACTGCAGTAGGTTTATTTTGGTTGTGATAAAGAATACAGTCTGAGTAATCTCAATGCACAGAACAGCAGTTTAATTGACAGCTACATAATCAGTCTAAAGTGTGCTTGCTAGGATGGGTCAAAGTCCTTTGGGAATCCAAATGAGGTTTGGATGGCTTCTGCACTCAGTGCTTTGCTACTTTGCATCACAGATCCTGACATCAAGATTTTACATGAGGAGGAATATGAAAAAAGCTCATGTTGCCAGTGTCCATCTGTGGAATGTAACAGTTTTAGATTTTTAATTAAAGAAAAAACACAATTTTGAAAGTTCAGCAGTCACAAACACGTGTATAGAAGAGGTTGCTTTTTTGAGTAGCCCCTGCAATTTCAATCAGACTGAACACAGTCCAATTCTAGTAGGGGTGGGAAATAGATGGATGAATAATGGGAACTTGAGCTCTGGGCATGAATAGTGTGGCCTTGCTTGTCTAGTTATGGTGATTTAATATTCTACTGCCCAGCTGTTCACTTGTATTTGCAAAGCAAACCACATTTAGCCTTTACTGTGAACATTGCTCATCCTTGATGAAAAGTCCATTCACATATTTAAAAACATCCTTTAGGGTTGACTGAGACTGAGCCATATGATTTTGTTTGGTGTTAGGAATGCACTAACTCGTACCATTGACTTGGCTCAGGTACAGAACTGGTATTCTCAGGAAAGAATCAGTAAGAATGAACCTTGGATGAAAACTTAAACCACTGTAATTACAGAAGTAAGACCTTATTTGGATGTGCTAAGACACCATATAAATGTTGAGACTACTTCCTCTTCAGTGATGCAGATATAAGAGTAATACACTGCTTCATTTCCCCTTTTACCTGAGACACAGACAGCAGAGATGAAATCCAGCAGCTCCTTTGCTACTCTACCATAAAATGAGAAGTTTCAAATTTCCTAGGTTAAAACTTAAGGCAGAGTACATTACAGAGCTTGAAATGCAGTTCAGTCATTGTACCAGCTTTATGCCTAAATACCTGATCCAGCTGAAGATGTCTCTGCTCATTGCAGGGAAGATTGGAATAGATGACCTTTAAAGGTCCCTTCCAACCCAAACCATTCTATGATTTTATGATTTTATGGCTATTGCCTGTATGAAGTCGTGCTTCAGAAAGGTTAGGAAACAAACTCCTGTCTCTGTGGAGAAACCAGGTATATTACTTAGAATGCACTGGATAAACCCAGATGAGCCAGAAACAACCATTCACTGTCTTTAATACTGCTTTTAATTCACTCAGCTGAAATATATTAAATGAGTGAGTAAAAGGGCATGAGGTTTAAAGAGAATAACAATGAGCATTCACATTTGCAGACATGTCTATCATTAAAATAGTATAGATAGTTTTTTCTTATATTCAAACAATGTGATCAGCATTGTAAAAGGCTGTATGCCAAACTGGGTAAGTTCTGTGGGCAGAATGAACTGGAAACCAGATGAGATAATTAATAAGAGTATAAACATGAAAAAAAAAAATCACTGCTAATTCATTTCAGGAAAAAAGGTGTATATTCTAGGGGTGAATAGATATAGTTCCTAGGCTCTTTTAAAGCATTACCACTGTTCACAGTATCTGAATGCCATTGTTATATTACTGCCTCGAGAGTCTTACAAATCTTGTGCAATAATTTTGCCCAGTATTTATCTTTTTGTATTTTTTTAGCAAAATTCAACCTCAGCCAAATGCTGTTTTTACCATTCTTTTAGTTACACACCAGAACATGTGTATACATTCTGCAAACAAATTAGAAATGCTCATTCTCTCTTAGTTAAATTGCACAGGATTCTCAAACTGTCAATGAGTAAAGAACCCCATTTGGGTTTATTTTATAGAAACCATTTAGAAACCAGTACATCAGCTCATTGGCTGGTACTAACATTTGACTTGTGAAGGTTTTAGCAATTGTCTTTTCCCTAAAGACAGCTGAGGTTTTGCTGCACACTTTCACAAGTGAATTGCTATCAAGAGTTTTGAGTACTCAAACCATTTAAATCTTCAAAAATCTAGGCTTTAAAACCTAACTATTTCATATAATTACCTAAAAGTAGAGATATATATTTTGGCTGAGTGATCTAGGATTATAAAAAAGGAAATGAATTAAAATCATATTGCCCATACTGCATTATGACCAGACTGAGAAAAATATACCTCACTTAGCAACATTAGAGAGAATGTAAATTGGTATGTGAATTGCTCTGGTTTATGGTGCACAATCCAAGTAACTTACTGCAGTGTCAGAAAGATGGCTTTGGTGATAAGCTGGTCCAATAAACTTAATTCTGTAAACAAATTTTAAGTAAAACTACTGTCAGAAATACGTGAAGTAGTTTTCTCCCTCTCCTTCTCCTGGAAAGTCTGTCCTTTGGCAGGCAGCTATGTGCACTGTGCAGTTCATCTGTCTGGAAGGACAGCTGAGAGGACAGCCTCCTGGCCAGCTGGCAAGGTGTCACTGTGCACACAGATGCCAGTACGCTCCTCTGAGAGGGAATAAACCAGACAACTGGCACCTGTGACACTGATGGCTGTTCCAACACCTCTCCCTTCATGTAACTTAAACTCTAGTGGAAGGGCATAGTTAGGATCTCTCTCCTTTGTTGTAACCCTCTGCCTGTTCTTGCTCTGGAAGGCTGTGAAAATGCCACCCTGAGGCAGGGTGGTCTGGAAAGTTGGGTCTTCCCACACGTAATTAACCAGGACTAGGAACTCCTCCTTGGAAAAATGAGATAAACAATGGATTCCAAGGGACTGATCTGGTTGTTCATGGCAGCAATATTAAGCAATAGGGTTCATTTTTATCATGTGGGCTGTGATCTATCTTCTTCTTTTATTAGAGTATACCTGAAGTGGTGTCTATTGGAGGAGTGCCCTTCCTACCTTGATATATAATTAACGGCACAATGGGAAATAGGGTTGCTAGTACTCATGGTCTGGTACAAAATGCATTATCATTCCTTATTTTTCGACTTCCAACTCCAGTGACCTCTGTAAAGGTGCATTATACTCGAATGAAGCATATCCAAATACACCTATCTCCCAGAGCCCTTCATATATTTCTAATACATAATAGCTAGAAGCTGGCAAATGAAAGGCAGTGCCTGAGGGCTCTGCAGCTCAAACTAAGCCCAGGTTTTTTATTCCACTTACATGAGAAATCCTGATAATTATCACGTACTGGCTGAAAAGATTTGTGCAGGGCAAAAAACCCCATGAGAGTGTCTGACAACTTCAACCAAAGACCATGGCTTGAAATGAGAACTACTTGCCACCTTTTGTACCAACGATTTAGTATTTTAGATTAAATAAATTTTAATACAGACAAAATGTATCAATAGCTGCTTTAAGATTTTGAGGGATCATTTTATTTCTGCAGAGACATAAACAATTCATAGGATCAGAAATCAAAAGCAGTGATATGTGTTTGCCAAAAGTTCTAGCAGCTCCAGGGAATCTTCCCTGCACTTTCTTGTTAATCAGGGTAAGTTGCTCTTGTAACACAAGTGCTGTGCTTCTCCTTCACCTGTGTCTGTACTCTGCTGTAGACATTAGGTATTTACAATTGTGAGGTAAGGGAAAATGTAAACCCTCTTTAATTACAATCAAATCACATTTTCCTTAGGCTGAGTACATGTGTGGGGAGGGTTACAAAAGATTCACCGATGTGTGTGAGCCACAGCACTTTATTATAAGGGTGTAAGAAGGAAAATTATTCTTGTGAAAATGTGAAAATTTCTCCTTACTGCAGACAGTGATGGTCACAGGCACTGGTTCAAGCACAGGCTCAGCTTGCCCCTTCACACAGTGGTGTTTAAATCATCACATTATGGTTATATACACTCTGTCTGGCTTAATGAATATTCATTCATTCATTTCAAAGACCCCCTGCTTAAAGCACAGGAAATTCAAATGTAAGATTCCTGCACAACAGGGAAATTGGGCTGAAGACCAAACCCCTAAGCTCAGCGGGCAACTCATTCCTAGTGCTGGCAAAAGAGAGCAAAAGACTCCTGGTCTGCCTGATGCATGGATCATTGTCAATGCATGATCCAATTCAACAAAAATACAGATAGCAGATATCAGTGAAAAATACTGATTATCTGCAGGTGCTTTACCACGATTTTTATTTGTGACTCGTTAAAGGCATGGCATTGGTGTGTTATCAACAACATTCTAGCCACAAATGCAGAGCACAGCTTTGAGAGGGCCACTGTGGGGAAAGGTAACTCCATCCCAGCCAGACCAAACACATTCATAAGAATATCTGATATTTCTAGGGCACTCAGAGTAGCCAGGTGACTCACAACAGATCTTTCAGTATGCTTTGACCTTCTAGATTCTTTAGGCAGCCTACATTTTTGCCTTTTGTTTAAAAATGCCTTCACACTCCAAATGGTTTCCCAGGAGCTCTGTGACTCTTGCTTCATTAACTATCACCCAACTGCAGCATGCTAATGTTAGAAATGTACAATACCTAAATGGACTGTTCAGTCTTACTCCTTGTTTCTGTGCCAATTTAGTGTGTTCCTGGTGTGCCCCAAAACAGATCTTTTGTTTGTCTGACGTTGCCCCCAACCCCACCCACCTCCACGAAACTCTATGAGTAATATTTAGAGGGACTAAAGGAAGATTTTGATTTACATATTCCCTTTTCTCTGTCAATCAGACCATCTACAAGTTCTATCTTATTAACACTGAAGACTTTTTTTCATCCATTCTGTGATTGCAGGACTTTTCCCTTATAATGAAAGGAAAATGTTAACCTGAATTTATTCTTGGACATTGTATATGTTTATCCCTGTCTCGGTATTGGTTAGAAAGTGAAGCTCCTCTCCCTTGGTGATATTTATTCTCCTTTTCTCACTTCTCTCACTCTGCTTGTGTATTTTTAGGAAACAATCAAAACTGCCTTCAGCTTTTTCTTTACTATGCTAAATAAACCATTCTCTCACACTGTCCTTTCTCATGGCAATGCTTTCACCATATTGCTACTACCTGCAGTTCTTTTTGAGGCTCATTTGACAATGCTTTCTCTACCTTACCTCTACCTTATTTTTATCTACCACTTACTGTATCAGTAAGTGATGAGCCACCACATCCTGCACCAGAGCTCTGTGTCCCACCAGATGAACCTGCACAGTCAGTCTAACATCACTAGTAATTAGCAATAATTCTCTCTATTGCAGTAACATTTGCATTTGCCTTGAATATCTACATTATACAGAAAGGAAGAGGGTAAAGGAGCACCACAGAAAAGGAAGTTCTCAGTTCAATAAGTACAAGAAAATCAGTCAGCAGGATTAGATTCACTAAGCACAGATAAAAGGCAGGAATAGAGAATACACTGATAATGCTTTGTTCTCCTTCCTCCTCCACCCCAGTTCAACCCCTTCATCTAAACAATAATTTGAATTCCTGGCTTCTGGGAAGTAAGCCCCCAACATATTTGAGGTTTTTTATATCTTATATTTTTACATATATATATATATATATATATATATATATATATATATATGTATAAAGTATTGGCTGCCTGGTTTAGGTGCTGCATGAAAGAAATATTTCTCCCTCTTTTCTGTTCTTAAGGCCCTTGAGCAAAATAGGGAGTGATCTCCAGCAGTCTATTTTCCCTTCAACCTCCAGGCTGCAGAGTGCAGCATGTTCTTCTGCACTGTCCTAAAGACAGCCCCTGGGCTGATTTCAAAACCAAAGCCATTTATTGTGCAGTCAATGATGCTGCAAATTGGGCCTTCTGAAAAAAACAGGACACATCATCCAGAGTGTATAAAACACATGGTTCCCATCATCGTGATGTATTCCCCTATGTGGTGCAAGCATTCTATAGGCATGCAAATGTATAGATGGGTAAGGACCTAAGAAAGTCCAGAAGACTCCCTTTGGAGAGCATCTAGGTGAAGCAGTTAGGCTTTGACCATTTTTGTCTTCTGATTTTCTTCTTTGTCTGCCTCTGTTGCTGCTCAGAATTTCCTGAAAAGTTGCAGCAGCATTTGGCTCATGTAATTCTTGACTGTTTGCCTTCTGCCCACATGATTTGACAGTGTAACTGTGAAGTTGAACACACTTGCTGAATTCCTTTCTGAGGATTCTCAGCAAAGCTGTAAGCAGGACCAGAAACTCTGGGAATTCTCTGTACCTTAAAACTACCCTGTATTTGGTCTATACTAGTTTAATATTTAGAATCATGTGAGTTAAAAACTACATTTTAACAAAGAAATACTGGAATTTTAATATCTGAAAAGAGATGGATGCTCTCAGTCCTGTTGCTTGCCAAGGCAAATTTCTGAATTACCAATAGAAGAGAATGTCAGGGATTTTTAAGCTCTGCAGTTGCTCTATGAATACAGATTAATTGGTGCCTACAGGGCCTTCATGTAAACACACACTAATCTGTTAAAAAGAGAAATAGGAATGATCCTGCTCACTGATAGGAATTTCCTCAGAGACTTCAATAAGAGCTGGATTAGACAATGAATGCTTAGAGGGGTTCTTCTGTTAAATATCAGCATGGACTCCTTACTGGGGGGATGATATTTTTCTAATAGTAATATAGAGCCAGTGCTTTAGGTTTGTAAAGCTTTTCTTTTCCCAGTAAATATCAAAAGATAATGAGATTGTGGGAGGGCTTTGATTTTGCTATTTTTGCCAGATTTTCAACCTATTATTTCTAGCCCACTGCATTGTACTAGAGGTGCTGCCATCAGCGAGGTGGCTCTGACATCCCAACATCCTCCAAGGTTCAGGGTGAGCTCAGCACTCTCATACTGGGGCTGGACCAGGGCACCTCCAGTGGTTCCTTCCAGGGTGAGCTATCCTGTGATCCCACCATGGACACACTGTTCAATTTTTACACTGGAGAATGATAGAGCTGCTCTTGTCTATCCATGAAGCCTATAATACCTGCGTATGATGCGTATCCAGAATGGGAATGGTAAACATGGGGGAGAGGAGGCCTAGGAAGCTAATAAGACACCTTCCTTGCTAAAAAATAAATAGATTTCAGAGTAGAATAATGGTTTGAAGTAGAATATTTGTTCTGTGACTTTGAAATTCCGTCCTGATTTCTGCTGTGATAGAGTTAATTTCTTCCTATTATATAATACAGTGCTGTGTTTTGGACGCAGTATGAAGAATAATGTTGGTAACACAGGGATGTTTTCTGTTGTTGCTAAGTAGTGTTTATACTGTCAAGAACATTCCAGCTTTGCATGCACTGCCAGGAAGAAGGCTGGAGGGGCACAAGAAGTTTTGGTGGAGAGACAGCCTGGATGGCTGACCCCAGCTAGCCCAAGGGATATTCCTTACCATGGAGTGACAGGTTCAGTATAGAATCTGGGGGTAAAGCTGGCCAGAGACCATTGCTCAGGGACAGGCTGGTGATCAGCTGGTGAGTGGTGAGCAATTGCACTGTGCATCCCTTACTTGGTGTTGTATTATCATTATTATTATTGTTGTTCATCCCTTACTTGGTGTTGTATTATTATTATTGTTGTTCTTATTCTGTACCATTAACCTGTCTTTATCTCAAGTCATGAGTTTTATTGCTTTCACTCTTCTGCTTCTCTCCTCCATCCTGCTGGAGGTGGGGCAAGTGGCTGTGTGGGGCTGAGTTGCCATGTGGGATTAAATCACAAAAGGCACTTTTGCGATATTAATTGTTTATATCTCAAAATATAAACGACTATTATTTAATTTAATAAACAATGCAAAGAAGATAAGCATTGACTTATCTGTTGTAGAGGTGGGAGAACATGGATGCAGCAGATGTGTGTGATGCAGCTGTGTGAGTGAGGATGATGCAGCAAGGTGGGCATCTCTAGACAGGAAATGAGCCTCCAGTGTCCCAACCCAGCCCAAAAGCCCAGAAAAATATTAGCTGTCTATTCTTTCTCTAGTGGCACCTTTCTCTATTTGCAGATCCAGGGTTTAGAGCATGTGCAGAATGTCTTTGCACCATGAAAAGAAATGGCCACGTGCTCAGTGGCAGTTTTACTGCTAATACAATGTTACATTCAAATGCCATTATGGATAATTTGAAGCAATGGATATTTCAAAGAGCTTAATCCTGCCAAATACTTGGTCCAAACAGGTCTAAGTGACTCATAAAATCACTCCATTGGCCACAAATGCAATAAAGAAACCTGACCACTGTATGGACAAAGAGAACAATGGGTACTTGGCCTGTTTGTTACATTTTCCTGTTTGCTGGGAGAGCAAGTTCAGAACAAAACTGCCTGCCTTTCATTTAACCCATTTACTGAAGCATACTGCACAAAGATTTTGCTACCTGGACAGCTTTGACTTTATTTTCCAGGTACAGTCTTTGTGGTGGCCTGGTTGGTTGAATATATTTAGCCCTGAACAGAAACTCCAAAAAGTAAATAATGATGCTATCTGCCTTTGAGAGAACAGATAGTTTAAGCTCAGTGATGAGCAGAGCACCTGAAGCTCTTATGTCAGTTCAGACAGTAGTGAGAAAAGTCCACAGACAGACATCATTCAAGTAAAAATATTTGGTGTTGAAAAGAGGAGCTTTGCTTCTCTACTGTAAATGAAGAAAGAACAGAATAAAAAGAAGAACTCTTTGTCCAGTGTTAGTATCTATAGAAATAGGACTGCTCCCTACCACAATGTAGGGTAAGTACCTCTACTTTGAACATATATAAACTCACCTCCCTGAAAGGAACCCTGCCATAATTGATGTTTAAAGCTCTAAGACATGAAGCTATTCTTTTTACATTTTTTTGATGCATTAGATTCAAAAAGGTAAAATCTATTTGTAGATATTGCAGTGTTGAGAAAATCCTCTCTAGGTCAGCTTTCTTACTGCTAAGCTCCCCTAATATCTGTTTTCAGACAAAGCAGTTTCCAGAATATTTTACTCTCAAAGAAAAAACCAAACCTCTTGCTTCCAGAATTTTGAGGACATGACATGAGTCTGCATTCTCATGCAGAGTATAAAAGCTAAATTTAGCAAGTCTTTCCATTTTAGGTATATAACATTGGAAGATGAACTGGGCCTTTGTGATGTACAGATTCCAGGTCTAAAGTTCACTTTACTCCCTAGCTTCTCATGCTCATGTGACACAGACCAGATGATTTAACAGGAGCTCTATTTATAAGAATATGGTGCTGTTTTGAGCTTTGCTCAAGGAATGGAGTTTTTGGATAAGAGTCAGTGGAGGTCCAGTGCTGAGAGTAGAAGAGCAAATTAACAGATGTTGAAGGTATTTGGGAAGAAATCTGTGTTGGGAAAAAAAATATGAAGAAAAAAGAAAAAAAAAAAACAACAGGAAAGTCTTTAAAGTTAGGCTGAAGGAAAAACTGAAATCTAGTGGATAAGGCCAGCCTGTCAGCTGGTGCTGTGGCACGTGCGCAGGGCAGTCCTGGAGTTCAGCCAGAGTAATGTCAGCAGTTATGATAAGATGACTGAAAAACAGCATGAGAAGGACTTGACTTCCTCAACTTAGTGATGAGAATAATTTCACCAGAAGGGAAAAGATTAATACACACACACACACACAAATGGCTGTAAAGCTGTTTTTATGTTTTATTCATATTTCTTTTATTTTAGGAAAGGTAACTATCTGTGCTCTGAGGGTGACCTGGAAAAAGTGCTCAGTCTGCAAGGACCATGGTACTGTGGAAAAGTTCACATCTTTTTTCTGGTCCTTTTCCAGTTTTCTGTAGCCTTTCACTTTTGCATTCTCCTAGCATTTCAACAAAATAATATTTCCAGGTTTTCATTCCTCCAAAGTTTGTTTACCCCATAATCAAGATTTTCTGAAATATTTAAATCCTGGATTATTAACTTATATTCTGTATTCATTAATTGCAATAATAAATGGCAGGAAGCAAAATGATAGTGACCAAACAATACACAATGGGTTTGAATGTTATAGCAGCAGCTCAAGATCAAAGTTTTTGAGTCATGCTCCCTGTCCCACACACATTTAATGAGATACCTACTGACTGACAACCTTCCACCACTGTCAGAACACACAAAAACAATATTGGATGTTTTTAAATTGGTCAGTGGGTTTATTCATATGTCTAGTAGACACCAATAGCCCAGTTTTATCAGGGTTGTAATTTCAATTCCTGTATTCAGGCAAACAGCCTGCTGTGCCAGACTTGGATGTGTCCCATCTGCATGTGCTGTTGTGCTGTGCCCTTTCCAGGACTGCAAGTCCCCCCACTGATTATGAGAATAGCTGCTCATTAGTGTTTGTTGGCACACAGTCATCCTGGTCTGATTAGCCTGTGATCTCCTGACCACTGCAGTCACCCACTGAAATAATCCATTACCTACTTACAAGCAGCCAGTGAAATATATCATGGTTCTTTTTTTGATAGTGACAGTGCCCTGTATTTGACAATTAGTTCAGCCATAATGAGATCATAGCTGATTTAGACAAGCTTCCTTTTTTTTTTTTTTTTTTTTAATTTTAAACCTGCAGCTCATGTAAGACTATACATCAGCTGCTTGCCTTTGGAATCAAATCACCATTTTTGTCTACAGCCTATTGCTGAGTTGTGAGATGCTAACATATGTCACTCTTTATGTCCTTCATAACTGATTTAGCAGTTCCCTTCAAGATGAAGTGCTGTGCCTTTGTGGGAACTTATCTTAAAATTTCTCTTTGTTTTTGCCAAACAAGCAAAGTATGATTTTCCTGGTTCAAACAATCATTTAGCTTGCAAGTGATATTTCACATTGAAATTAGAACTCTTAACAGAAATAAAGATAAAAAAAATTAGAAAAGGAGATTTGTGCTGAAATTTTCAAATGGAAGGCTGGATTTTTTATGAGAGCTATTACCTATCATTCAGCTTTCAGGTCCACCTCAGAGACACTCTTTTTTTATTAAAGATTATTGGAAACTTTGTACTGCTGAACAAACTTGCAGTTCTTTCAGATTCTAAGTTTTCTTTGTACCAACATCCTTGATTTTTTCCATCCCTCCTAAATTACCATGTGAAGAAAAACCCTGTGTGCAATCTCAATGCTTTCATTATCTGGCTCTCCTCCTAAGACATCGGATATTAAATCTCTTTCTTAGCATTGCCCCAATATTTGACATTTACCATTGTAGAATTTATCTTTCAGAAGCTACATCTTTGTTGACTTTTCTTCTGGAACAAATATTTATTGTACAGCCCTTACTATACTTATATTTAATCCTACCAATCTTTCCAACTACAGCATTCAGATATTATTTTTCAAAAACCTTTTAACTTTACACTAATAAATAAGGATCTAGTGAGTTCAATCTATCGCTGCCATTGGTGCAAGCCCTGAGAGTCCACACAGATTTGATTAAAGTCCCTTTATAAACCAGAAATGAGTAGCAGCTGTGCCTGACATCTCTGGGAAACTTGGCAAATTAGACCACCTCACATTTGACAAAGCTGCAGGTGGGAGATGACAGGTTTCGTTTGTGGTCTTCACATCAGTTCCTTGAATTAATGTTCTGCATCAAAGCCAATCCTATTTTTAACTTTTGATGAAGAGAGAAAAGGAAAGGAAAAAAGATGAATGCCTCTTAGATGACAGAGTTACCCAGATAACCACTGCACCCACAACATTAAATGTGATGCAGAACCACTATAAACAATGCTTGTGTGTTTACTGGACTTCTGATTCCTGGAACATGTTGAAAGATGGGCTGCATCAAAAGCTCTGTGAAATAGCAATATATCACACACACAATAAGAGACAATAAATCACTTTTTGGGGTGTGATGAATGAATCAAAATAAGCCAACATTATGTTATGGCAGAGAGGATCCATCCATACATCCTGCCCCACCCCTGGGCCACACAGGTGCAGTAAGTACTGGGTTTGATTCGAAATTTTGAACTTAAATTTCAAGTTTTTAATTTTAAAGAAGGGTTTATTGTTGTTCTAGACCTATTCCTGCTTTATTTTCAAAAATAGATGCAAACTCTGGATATTTGGAACTTTTCTCTCTTTTAAATTCTACCTGAAGTGCAATGATTTAAGTAACTCCATTTCACTTGTATGCATTGTTTATATTTGGCCTGCAAAAATAATCTTCCCTTAGATTCCTTGCTACTTAGAAACTGAGATTCAGAATATAGTAGATTAAATTTATGTATTAAAACTTGAGAAACTGTGTAAAAAATTTGATACCCAAAAAACATTGTTGAAAAATCAATACAGCCTTCAAATTCTTTTTAGCTCTGAAAATAACCCCAGTCTGTTCAATGATTGTTCAGCAACACATATAAATTTAAAGAGGCAGTTAAGAAATAATCACTCCTGAACTTAGTAGCAATTGTAGCCTCACTGGCAGCTGTATATAAAACCTGAAATATGAATGTTATAAATAATTCTCCTTTTGACACCAGAAACTATTTAAACAATGTAATCTATGGGATTACAATTTTTTAAAAATTTATTCCATCCATTTTTAGTATAAGACTGGCAACTGAATTTTCTTTAAACACAATTCACAAACAGAAATTTATTGATTCCAATCTTACTTATTAACCAAGAGAATTCCTAATTGTTTAAAGAATATTGTCATATCTCAATGTTAGTGGGCATTTTTAACCCTGAAAATTAAGGAAGGCAATAAAAAAGTGAAACATTCAGTGCTTGTTTAAATGTCAGCTCAGTCACTTGAGTCCTTTGACTGGAGTGGTTTGGTGCATCATGTAACAAAGGAAACCAGCACTGGCTTAAAAGCATAATCTTTCAATTAAAATCATATGGTTATCTTCACCCCTGTTTGATGCTCTGTGCAGGCCAGAGTTGCATACCCTGAATTGCATAAGCCATTTGTTCCCTTGGAACATTCCCCAGAGTATCATATTGTGGTTCTTTAACATTTGTTATTAATTTCTTTTTAAACAATCTGCCTTAACATTGCGTTTGTCTGTTTTGTTGTGTACATGCCAGCAGTCCCTTGTGAAGCATATTTCATGGAAAAGGACTGGAAAAATGGTAGAACAATGATTCTTGGTAAACACATTAAAAGCAATGTATTGTTTTGCACTGGCTTGGACTGGTAGGATTTTTCTCTCTAGCTCTCCCTCTGGAACCTCCAACACACAGTAGCCCAGCTCTCTTTCCCTGACAGCAGAACAACTTGGCAAATTTACTTTCTATGAGATGAATTAAAACAGGAGTTGCAAGAAACCTCCTAACCAGGGACATTTTTCTGAAAGCACCAGTGTCTGAAGATAAGTAGCTTTAAATGCAACCTTTTCTTAGTATTACACAGGGCTCAATATTTAATTAAATCACATCTGTGTGGACCTTTTATGTATTTTGATTTTTTCTGAAAGAGAAAAAAATGGGATAAATAAATGAACTTTCTCCCTTGGAACAGCAAGAGGAGCAAATATCTCTTCCTTTACTAAGATGTTCTATGTGCTGCTTCAGGCTGTTGCATCAACTATTTACTGCCAAAGCCTGGCTGTGTAGAAAGGCTGAGGGAAAAAGGCAGGCAGCTTGTCTAGATCATGTTTCTGCTGAGATGTAAACTTGTGGCAAGAGAATCCTGGAAGTCAGGGTATCCAAAAAGTTCCTAAGGTGTTGTCATTGCCTGTGAAAACATGATAACAAGTTGCATGTGTGGCACAACCTATGTTGCAAAAAAATCCAAACACCTACTTGTACTGTCTTCACATTTGGAATGGCAGCAGCACCTCCTAGAACTCTGACTTCATTTTTAATGTAGAAAATAGAGTCCATTTCCAAATTATCCACATCCCATGAAGTTTAAAACAGGATAGGAGGATAGTGATCTTTCTTTCTCTTTTTTACCATGTATAAGTTTAAACTGAGGGACCTGGAAGAACTTCTGTGCCGGTTTCAATTGTATGTTCTACCCCCTGTGTTGAGGAAACCTGGATAATTGAGACAAGGGGTGCTGCAGAAGCCAAACACATCATGGTGTGTTATTTCCATGCACAAGGAGTGTGAGAGACTAGTTGGCTTGTCACAAATTAAATGAGAATTTGTCATCAAAGAAAGGAACTTTTAAACTTCAAAACTAAGTTCAAAAGTTTAGAAGTTTAAAAGTATAATTTAATCACTAGTGACAGCTAATTGGAGCACAAGTTAAAGGAGGAGGTGGATATAAATACAGCCCATGAGATCCTTTGACCAAAGGAAGTAGAAATGGACTGGAAATCCCAGTCTCTAACATGTCTGATTCAATTGTTTTGTTTCCTCACATTTGAAAGACACAGCAGCAGATTAGAACAGTGGCATCCTACTTCTCTCCATACCAGAGCATTAGGAAGCTGCTTCCTATTGTATTTGCTGGGAATGTCCTGACAAAGGCAGGAATGATGAATTTGATTCCATGATCTTAGAAGGCTAATTTATTACTTTATAATACTATATCATATTAAAGAATACTATACTAACTATACTAAAGAATACAGAAAAGATACTTAATGCTAAAAAATAATAATGAAAACTCATGACTCTTTCTGGAGCCCCGACACAGCTTGGCCCTGATTGGCCAATGAGTCAGAAAAGCTCCCGCCAGAATCCGATGAAACAATCACCTGTGGTTGAACAGTCTCCAAACACATTCCACATGAGCAAAACAGAGGAGAAGTAAATCAGATAAGAATTGTTTTCATTTTCTCTGAGGCTTCTCAGCTTCCCAGCAGAAAAATCCTGGGCAAAGGGATTTTTTCAGAGAATGTGAATGCCACACCTACCAGCTGCTGCAGTTTTTGAATTTAATGCAATCTTGCCCCACCAGCATACCTCATCCATCAGATTCCAGCATTTTTCATGTCTCCAGTGAAGATGCAAATACTGTTGTTAGCTCTGTCCTACATGCTATAGTCCATGAGAAAAATTAACTGAGAAATCTACTGAAAAAGCCATTCAATAATGTTACTAATACATAACTGCTATCAGCCTGGGAACAATCCAAGCCACTGCCATAAGGTATTAGAGGTGGAAGATTTCATATGGCTCCTTCTGTGCCATCTTGTCTCTCAGAAAAAACAAACAAACAAAAACAAACAGAAAAACCCAAACAAAAACCCAAGAGCTATTAAGAATGTAGTTATAACTGTCTAAAGGTCTGACTTCAGAAAAAAAAAAAACAAAACTAAACAACAAGGCAAAATCCTCATGCACAAGTATGTCATTAGGATTCTGTCTGAAACTGGCATTGTGCATTTCCATAAGAGAATTAGGCATTCATTACCTTCATTGCACTCCATTCTGCTAATATGATTCATCATATATATTTAAAAATGAAGTCATTTAACTATTATTGGCCATAAACCATAATTCTAATAAAGATTAAGCCATTTAACTACTGTTGGCCATAAACCATACCTCTAATTACTCACTTCACTAATGTTCATTTATCATCTAATTTTTTTATTTTTCTACATTGGACTATAGCAAGTATAAAAAAGAGACCTTTGTCTGATACCAACGGGTATTTAGTTATGATCACTGTAATCCATCAAATGTCCTAGTGAGTCAAAATGGAGTCTGCAATCCTCTTGACAATCATTATTGATTTGGAAATGGTGACATTTTCGGTAAACTGCTGAGAAATATCATTCTCCTTGTGTAAATATGGGGAGTGATCAAATAAATGCCTCTCTATTCTCTCATAACAAATGATGAAAAAGCAGGGAAAGATGTGACTTCAGCCCACAGTTAACCCAGGGCAGGTTGTAACATAGGAAGATATAATTCTGTATGGAAAACTTATGCCCTATTAGCAAAAATTGAGCTGATAGAAGCATTGTCTTAAATCAAATCTTAATCATCCTGACCAATTGCAACTCTGTCTGCAATGTGCTGTAAATGGGTAGGACATAATAAATCTTTCTTCTGTACCAGACATATCAAGATACAAATGTGTTTGGCTGAGTACTATTATCTTACAGCTGAGTTCATGACACTTCATTTCTCATTTTGCAGCAAGATTTTCAGCAAGTATGTGCTAAATGGCTTAATACAAGTTCAGGTGGTGACAAACAGCCCCCTACTTCCAAAGACATTTCCTGCAAGCTGCTGGTCACATACAATATTGCCATCTTTGTTATTTCAGTCTGCAAAAGAACAGGACAACGAGTGAGAGCAAACATCTACAGCTGGAATCTGTATTGTGGATTGCTCACTTTCCTGTGCAATACTATTTATGAAAAAAAGAGGTAAAATTGAGAGGATTCTCAGATAATAGCTACATTGTTTATTTGCAACACAGTATTCCAAATAAAATCTCTCAAATCTCACTACTTCCATGTGGCTACCCTTCTCCAGCCACTATTATTGAGACAAAGCTATTGCCATTTTATATAATGCATTATTATTATTGGAAATGTGACGTGTTTTCTAGCTTTCTAAATTGATTTAAACCTCTGCAAATGAATATTATAAGGTGCTGTCATGGTATATAGATACAGATTTAGGCACTGTTCTGAAGAGAATGGCAGAGTTAAAACTGACAGGCAGAATTTACAGTCACAGAAGTTGATGGCTTGCCATTCCCCTAATGCCCTCTATTGAATCATTACATACTTTTCCTCTTTATTTAACAAGGCAAAATAGTGGGGTTTTTTTAATATATATATACAAGAAGATGTTTTTAATGTTGCTTAGAATTGTAGAATGTGCTCACCTAAAACACAAGATGCTCGCCAGGATGCTCATGTAGACATGCCAGTCAGCTGTTTCTGAGTAAAATTATTACTTTCATTGGCTTAGTCTGATTTATCCTGATTTGCCCTCTCAGCCATACAATAAGCAGAGCTCTGTTTCTCAGAGAATATTAGTATTTAAAGCAGTTGTCTGGCAAATATACAGGGAAGAAATTGTGGCCATATATTCATTATGCAGATTTTTTTTTAGTGGAATACAATTGCTATAAATCCCCTTTAATTTCAGGTTTCTTAACAGCTGAGAATAATGTTGACATCCTGACTGCTTCAAAACTGGGCCTATCACATTTTTTCTCCACTGGGTCAGAGATGCTACAGACTTACATAAAAAAAGAACTAGCATACATATGTTCAGTGCAATATACCAGGAAAACTGGAATGTAGGGGGTTGATTGGAAAAGCTGAGTCATATCTGAGCTTTCAGCAATGGAAAGGGACAAAATTGCAATGTCTGTGCGGATAGACTTTGATAGAAAAGGGGAAGGTATAGCCAAATGCATACAGAGCAAATTCAAGAAGCATTTGACTGATAAGAATTGAGCATGTGTAATGTTATTTTTATGATAAACATTCTGGCCAAACAAGTATTTGGCAGTTTTCCTCTGAGGCTGTTTTTTAATGTTGTTGTTGGCCTCAATTTCATTAGTCTAAAACACGTTGGTAGTTTTGCAGGGAAAAAAGCAATATCTGTAAATTACTCTTGTATCATAGTTGTCAGGGTAATAAATGAAGAGAGATTAATTAAATGTATATTCAAATGAATCCTTCTGACTGTAGAGGTTTTTAAAGGCTGGGATTTCACCAAGACTTGGGAGTGGTGTCATGGTGAGAGGAAACTTTTTTCTGGAAACTTCTAAAGTTAAAGTGTCTGGAAATACACATGGGAAGGCACTGGGGGATTGTGGATTTAAATGCAGCATCTGGGTGCCCCTTTGTGGGCTGTGCTGTTATTGCACTGGTGAGGGCTCCTACAAAATACCTGCAGGATTTCATTACCCTTGATTATTGCTATCTGTCTGAAGTTTATGCACTTTGCAAACCCATGTCATTTTGAAATTAAAATTTTACTGCTTCAGTACCTTTCCTGTTTCATTATGTGGTATAAAGTACGCACCTGATATTTCAGTGCAACACAGTCCCATACTAGATTATAAAGCATATTATGAGTCATTTATTGACCACATTTGTGACAAAGCACAGCCACAAAAGCAGAGATATTACCATGAGTATGAGGAATCACAAGGAGAAACTAGAGTAGCAGGAACAATTAACCACAGACATAAGAGAAGTAATTTTCTACATAAAAAATGACCCAGAAAGTGTTTTAAAAAATCTCTTTTATCTCAAGTATGTGCTTCAGGAGGCAAAGAAAAGGACCAGGGGTTTGCAGAGGGAGAATCACAAGTTCCATCTCTGCAATTACAAAGTATTCCATGTCTCAGTGGTGAAGTCTAGGGTGAATTTTGCAGGGAATATATTCCTTTTTGGATTAAGTGTTCTGACAATATAGAGAATCTGTACCACTATTATTATTTAAGAAAATATCTCCAAATATTAAATGAAAAGTAACAACAGTGGGTCTTAAATTCTCCTTTTTTTTGCAATATCTGCCATGGGCTGGAATGCCATGCATTCCTGTGGCCCACAGCTCTGCCTGTGCCAACATTATGCACCATGGTGGGTCCCACAGGACATTTTAGTATATTTCTTTCTTGTCTGAGACAAAACAAGCATCAAATTATTTGACTCTCCAGTGAGACAGATCACCTACATTTTTTCCAGGGTTTGTCCTTCTCTCCATCCTATATGCCAACCAACTTCATAGCTGTCACTTGTCATTTCCTGCCAACTAGTTTTTCTTCTTTATGTTTACTTTTTAAAGAAATTTTCTTACAAAGATCATAACATGGAGGTGATAAAAATCTGAATAACGAGCCAAGAAAGAAGAGTTAAATATCTCAGTAACAATTCCAGGAAATCTATTTAATTCATGAGAAAACTCTGGTTTTAGACAGCAGTTGTTGCATAGTGGGACATCCTTAAAAGTCCATTTACCTTCATAGTTTGATCACTGTGCACAGGAGGCAATCTCCTTCCTCATTTTAATAAATGATTGGTCAATAAGTCATACATGGAAGCAGTTGCAGAAATGGACACCAAACCTGACTGTCCTAGCTGAGTGCTGACAGAGTACATAGAATCACAGAACCACAGAACTGTTTTGGCTGGAAAAGTTCTCAAGGATCATTGAGTCCAAACTTTAGGCTTGCATCTCCGGGTCCACCCTTAAACCATGTTCTCAGTGCCACATCTACATGTCTTTGAAACACCTCCAGGTATGGTGACCCCACCACTTCCCTGGGCAGCTTATTCTAGTGTTTGAAAAATTTCTTTTGCTCCATCTTTCTTTTTCTCTTGGTGTTTGATGTTTATTAAACCCCTTTTTCTAAGGTAGTATTGTTAAACTGCAAAATCACATTCCCCATTTCTGCCTTTCTTTTCTCACTACAATCCTTTTTTTTCCCTGCCAGATGAGACCCCTTTAACTGAAGAAGTGTAGATAATCACAATACAAATTCTATATTTAAAAGTACAAAGAAAAAGAAACAACATTGTCTGTTCCCCTAGGTAGGAAGTTACCTGGCATACAGGGCTCCTAAAACTATTTTCTGAACCCTGTAGGCAATAAACAACCATGGCAGCAAAAGAAGTCAGGAAATCTGAGCCATTGAAGCTGTATCACAACATTGTCATGGTGATCTCTGGATTTTGAAAGAAATCTCATGAAAGAAACACCTCTTCTCCCATGTCCAAATGTGAATCCAGCATGTGAAATGCCTTTACTGCAGCTCCTGGCTCCCTGGAAATGTCCTTGGCCTTTCTCTGAGCCTCCATCTGTTACACTAACTCCACTGCCTGTTTTGTTTCTTCCACTTAACTTCCTCTAGCAACAACAGCAAGGTCCCCACAGGTCTTTAGAAGGAATTTTATCTTTTCACTTGGTTCACATTTAAAATGTTGCTGCAACAATAGCAGTGAGAAGAGCTTATTTTTAATGGAAACAGTATTTCTGTGGACAGTGCTGTTTTTCCTATAGTTCATGGCTAAGAGTATAAATGAAATCTTCAAGTTTTCTATGTATTGTGTAAAGTGATTCAGAGCCTTGTTTATCCCTTTTTTCCACTGAAACAAATATGACCAAAGTAACAAAGGTTCAAAGTCAATGAGTTCCTCTTGCACAAAACTCCAGCAGCACAGCTGTGTACTTATCTTTATAGAGAGCCCTGTCAATGGAAACAGATAAAGTGGTCCATCATAAACCAGATTCTCAAAAACATTGTGCCCTGGACACAGTGCCCACAAGACAGAACATCTTGAGAGCAGTGTGTTTGCCTTCGTTACTGAGTAAAGTGCTGGTGACAATTGTTACTGTAATATATCTGAGATTTTTTTTAAAAAAAGAGAATGTGGAAGCAAATTCACTTGGACTTCACCTTGAAGGAGTCAGGACACATGTAAAGAAATTAATTTTTAGACAGATTACTGAATTTATGCTTGTCTTTAGTTCCCCATTTATAAAATTGAGATTATGTTTAAGCTTTATAAAATGGGAATTACATGTTCTGGCCTAGTAACAGTGCTGGTATTGATAAGGTGATGAAGAATAAAAACTCAAAGTAAAATTTCATTGTGCAACCTTAATTCTGCCTTTATACATAGAATTTTATGCTTGAGGAGTGGGGCAATGATGTTCAACACCTGAGTCAGGGCAACCCCTGGCATCAATAAGAGCCTGGAGATAAAGGATATTGAGAGTGACCCTGACTTGGGGGCTGGTGGATGAAACACTGGACATGACCTAGCAATGTGCACTTACACCCCAGAAAACCAATTGTGTCCTGGGTTGCATCACCAGCAGTGTGGGCAGGAAGTTGAGGGAGGTCATTCTGCCCCTCTGCTCTGGTGAGACCCCACTTGGAGTTCTCACCAGCCCATCTCATCCTGCTCTGGGATGCTCAGAGCAAGAAAGACACAGATCTGGTGCAGCAGGTTCCAAAGAAAGCCATAAAAATGAGCAGAGGAATGGAACACCTCTCCAAAGAGGAAAGGCTGAGAGACTTGGGATTGCTCAGCCTGGAGATGAGGATTTGGGGAGAACCTATTGTGTTTCAGTATTTAAAAGGGGCTTAAAAGACAGATGAGGACAGACTTTTTAGCAGGGTTTGTTGTTTTAGGACGAAGCATAATGGTTTCAAATGAAAGGCAGCTATATTCAGACTAGATATAAGGAAGAAATTTTTTACAATGCAGGTGGTGACACACTGGAACAGGTTGCCCAAAGAAGTGGTAGGTGTCCAGTCCCTGGAAACATTCAAGGTCAGGT
Source organism: Setophaga petechia (assembly GCA_024362935.1). NCBI lineage: Eukaryota > Metazoa > Chordata > Aves > Passeriformes > Parulidae > Setophaga > Setophaga petechia. The sequence continues at coordinate 12,856,396 of JANCRA010000012.1, forward strand.
TGGATGAAGATCTGAAGAAGTTGGTGTAGCTGGAGATATCTCTAAGCATTGCAGTGGGATTGGATGGCCTTTAAAGGTCCTTTTCAACCCAAACCATTCTGCAATTTTGTGGCTGTTGCAATTGTCCACAGTTTTCATTTAAGCAAAAGTTTTAAGGCATATATTGCATCTAGATTCTTGGGTAGAACTTAAAACCCCTGAGACCATGCCTGTGTTTTGTCTAACACAGGCGTTGCCTCACAGAAGCATTACATACAGACTCTCAGTCAGGAAACCATGCTCAGCCTAATTTAATACAAACATGTGAATGCCTTACTCAGCTGCCTCTGCAGGAGATCTAGCTAGACCTCTTAATTTACTACCTCTCTCCCTCTCCACAAGAAGATCCAGTTTAATTGGCTTCTGGCAGTACAGGAAACTGTGCAGAAATGTCTGGCATCTCCACTTTTGGGAGAAAACATCACTAACACTTACCAAGAGCATGTTTAATAGTATGGCGTATGCCAATGTCGTGTTGTTTTAACATAATTGTCCAGAAGCCAAATCAGTCACCCAGGAACAGAGACCACAGGGTCTCTGTTACACACCCACAGGGACTGAGCTCAGACTGCAAAAGGAGGATTTAGTCATTGATTATCCTGGTCAAAGCGACCTAACCCCACACACATGTTGAGGGAGATGCAAGGTTTCAAGCAATGTGTATTTTTTATTAGAGTTTTGCTGGGTTTATTAAAATCCCCCCTCAGGGCAGGGACCGGAAGCCTTTCCTTCCCAGTTGTTGTCAGACCTTTTGTCTTGCCCTGATTGCTGTACACCTGACTGCACAGGGACTGATCTTCAGCAGCACAGAGGTGTTTAGTGCTCAGGGCACTCCATGGTGCTTAGGACACTCCTCTGGGGTGAGAATAGAAAGGGTCACATCCCAGTTAGTAACAATGGAAGAAGACCGAGGTGACCTGGTGCGTGTGCGAGAGCTGAGCAAAGCTGTCACTTCACCGGATGAAGGAAATTGTGGCCTTGACTCCTTCTGTGCCTTGGGACATTTCCAAGGAACTTAAACAGAACAGGAACTGCTGTCTATCTAACTGGGACTGTGTCAGAGCTTCCATCTTCACAGAGCAGACAATTCAGAGCAGTCATGAGTGAGTGAGGTGACACAAACTGAGGTTGCTGAGCTTGCAGAGAGCAGATGTTTGTTCAGGAATTCTTCTCTGTTGATGCACCTTTTCTCTGCCTGGGATACTATTCAGTGGTCCAGACTCGGGCCCCCTGAGTGGAGCCCACCCAGGGATGCCAATGTCGGGTTGTTGTTGCTGAAATAGTTCCCGAGGTATTAAAAAGTCTTTTTTCCCAGCCCCACGCTCGAAGAAGTTGAGATTACTCAGCTCTAGTTTTCAAGTTGTTTATTTTCTCTTATCTATTACATTCTTTTTCTGACCCACTGAAATCTGTCTGTCAGGTCAGTTCATGGCACACTGACCACCCTCAGGGCAGTGTAATATTTTTATACTAAAAACTATGTGTACTTTATTAGCAATAATTTTCCAATACCTATCACCTATGTTAGACAGTCTGTCTCTACCCTAAACCAATCCAAAAGTGCCACCATCACAGCAGAGGAGGGAGGACAAGAAAAAGGAGGAGAAAGACAGGACAAGCCCAGATTCCTCCATCTTGCTTCTTGAACTCCCATTCTAAAAGCCCCAAAATTCTACTTTTTCACTCTGTGATTAATTCATTATCATTCTATTCAAACTCTCGTGGCTTGCAACTCCTCGTACAAAGTTGGTAATTTTCTCCATGGGCTAAAATCAAAGGCACAGGTGCCTTTGACTCTGTGCCAATGTCTCTGAGCTCCCTGCCAGGGTCTCGAGCCCTCAAGAGCAGCCAGAGGAATGTCCTGGGTTCCAACACTCCCATCTTCACAGAGCAGACAATTCAGAGCAGTTGTGAGGGACTGAGGTGACACAAAATGAGGTTGCTGGGATTGCAGAGAGCCTTAAGCAAAGTAGGGAAGCAGCTGAACAGTAGAGACCTATATGGTGTGCCATAGCATGATTGCTGTTTTATCACTCTCGGTCAAGTCTGAATTTGGGAATATTCTTGTGCATTGTTTTGTGAAGTCATTATGCCTTGATAATTTACATATTATGTTGTCTTTTCTTTTTCCAAAACCAGCACTTTCTGGTCACTAAAATGAAAATTAGTTCAATTGTTGATTTTCTTTCTTTATGCAACAAAATTAAATTTTAATAGTAACAATAATAATAAAAATTAGAGGTTTTGCAAGGATATTCCTAGCCAAAATCTGCCTTTAAACTGGCATGATTGAATTAGCTGAAGGTGCAGTGGGGAATGGAGCCCAGCTCATAGAAAAATTAAACATGAATTCTAGTTTGAAATTACTTAAAAGGTTGGGGTTTTGTTTTGGTTTTTATTTCATGGTTTGGTGTTGGGGTTTGGTTTTGATTTAGAGGGGGTTTTTTTGCTAGGAAATTCCTCAAATGATGAAAACTTAATCATGAGCAGATGAGTAAAAGACTGAAGGACAATTGCAGCTGAGCTGTTTATCTGCTTTGATAGGATTCATTTCCTCAACCCTTATTTGACACAAAACCAGATGTACTTTTGTCATTCCTCTGACCTCTGTGGCAAGATGAACAGCTAGGCTGATACATTTATTGATCAGAGAAAGAAGCAGTCCAAGGGAAATAAGCTATAGATGCCTTGCTGTGAAATTGAAGATTTAACATCTGTCCCATGCAGATGGTAATTAATCTTGAATATGTAATGCCCACAATTGGTTGGTTGACAACATTACTTTCTTAATCTGGGAGCATGGGTAAACAAATGTATTGGATTGCTCTGTGGGTAACATTTTATTAATGTGTTATAATTGCATATGCAGCCTATAAATCAGATAGATTTCTCATCTACATTGCTAATTGTGTTTATTATTGGAAATGCTTCTCATGTTGCTTGGTATTCACTAACTGGATGATTTCCCACTGTTGCAAACCCACACCCTTATAGGATTTGAAATCTTTACTGCTGTAAATATTTTAGGAACTATTAAATAGTCTTTCAAACTAATTGCCTGGTAGCTAGATACATATAAAGATATCTTGAGTATTACTTTTGATTTTATTTTATAGCATCTATAATTATGAAATAAATTGTATTGCCTAGATAATATATGGATGATGAAATGCTAATTGGTTGGTTTTATATATCCCATTCTGCCTTGTTACTGCTTTACACTTTGCACCTCTAAACTTCAACTTTTCATTTGAAAAATGAATGATTCCCCTTCCCCATAGCTTTCTTTAAGGATTTATGCAGATAAATATATCTCCTGGGCAGGATCCTACCAATTCCAAATCTTAATTTCTTAGCTGTGCTCATACATGTAGTTTACTGTAACTAGAACAGCTACTAGTGTAAAAAAAAGTTGGATTTACTGAAATTAAGGTGGTAGATTGCACCAAAAGGTCTTCCAGAATCAGGGAGGGTTACAGTAATTGAATCTGTGTCCCAAAAAACTACCTGTAGGAGGGGAATTTTAGAAACATCATCTGAACCTGGTTAGATTCAGAGGTTTCAAGACAGAAGTATCTAATATGAATTACACGATGTAGGAAAATAAGGATTCATCTGTCTATTTAGAACCCCGTGGTAAATTGGTGCCTCTTTCTCTGATGTATGTGATTAGCCTAGGGGAACTGAATAATTTGTACCAAATAAATTCTTAGAGTCATGATAGCACATCATGGTTTCTGAATTAAATTTCAACTCTCACATTCCTGTGTGGGATGATTAACATTGTGGCGTAAGGGAAAGAGAACTTTCCATCTTGAGTTGTGTAGGCAGTGTTTCTCACTATTCTTTTCTTTGTACTGGCACAGGGTGGGCTTTATCTCAGATCACTGCCTGCACCACAAACAACATCAAAACCCAATCCACCAACAATAATTAATTTCATCTTGGCCTGTGAACAGACACCAGCAGATGTCTGCAGTTTTTGATTTTCAGTAGTAAGTTAAAACCCTTTGAAGTTGATTGGAAAACTGACATTTACTTTAATCGGGTTTGAATCAAGCTTTTAGTCACTCACAAACGAGGGGTTGATTTAAACTGGCCGCTTGTTCATGGTAGAGCTTTCATTTGCAGCAGTACTTTGAATGAAGCTGTTCCCTGGCATATTTACTCATTTTCCTAGAGGAATGTGTAGGTTGTAGAGGCTGGTGTTATATCTCGTCTAACACAGAATTTGCAGTGCCTCCACATTTGTATTATTCTGACTTTGAAGGGTAAGTTATTGGTAGAAACTAGGAGCTGATGGCTTTTGTTGTGGGTATTTCCAAACATAAAGACTGTACTTAGATGGTTTTGAAATATTTTGAATTGAGTCATCAATCTTTTGAGTGAATCTTGAAGTAAAGTTTGCCCTTGATTCTACGATTTTAAAATTTATATTCCAGCTGTAGCAATCAGCATTAACCATGTCTGTAAGTTTCCTAGACTACATGACTTTTTTCTGTTGAGTAGACAAAATGCCAGCATGAAATGTGAAATGAAATCAGCCCCATTATGCAATCTTCTCCAGTCTTGTATTTCGACTGATTTCAATGGATGGGGAATTTCTAGAGTTTGTGGAAAGAGAAGATGTCACTACATAATTCTGATAACATAAAATTAGGGAATTCAAATCTAATAACCAAAATACGGTGAAGAGAAAATGTTTCTACAGCTACTAAATCACTGTAGCAGCATAAATATCACTGGAATTGTAGAATTATTTTCCAGCAGAGAAGCTAAAATTCCCCACTGGAAATTTTGGTTCTATTATTTTTGTAACAAGAGTACTCCTATCTTTTGGTTTTGGCTACTCCTTGCGTTGTCATTTCTTGTTAAAATGTATTGTGTGAAAACAAAAGTGTTTTTCCCCTCAATTACTATTCCTGTTGAAAAAAGCTGCACACATGTGTCGGTGCATAAGGAATTCAATCCCTTTAATTTTCATGGTTGTATTAGACAATTTCTAAAAAATTTACTATCTCTGGGAACTTCTGCTAATAAAACTCGGTAACAAAAATGTCTAAAGAGGGTGAGCATGACAAAAGGTGTGGATAAGGCCAAAATTATTTGGCTCCAGTGTTAGAATGAATGCTTGGCAATAAATGCTAAATTCTTTTACAAAGGTTAAGATTTACTGTGGACAATTTATTACAAAAAATGTAGCATCTTCTAAATCCAAAGCATCATGCCAGTTTCTTTCTCTATCCATACCTTCATAATAATTATGTATTAAAAATAAAAAGGCATTTGAATTTATAATTTTCAGTCCATATCATGAGAATTGAACCGTCAGCAAATATCCAGAATATGACATTCATTATTTCAGTATTTCAACCTTAACTTACTTATGTCCCTCTGTCTCTTCTTTATTGATATCTGTTGCTTATTTAGCTAATTTAGAAGCAAGATCCTTAGGGTAGGAATCTGTCTTTGTCTGTAAAGTACTGTGAAGATATGGGAATAATGTGTTCTCTTTCACAGTAGCTGGCCTTTGGTATATCAGATGAAGGTCATAATCTCCCGTAATATGGCAGTGTCTGAGATCCTAGACTTGACAATTACTATTGAAGAGGTTATTCCTTTCCAGCATCACACTAAATTAACACATGAGCAAGCAGAGAATTTGGACAAATTTTATCTTCATCTCTGCTGCCATTCAAACTATGATGACAGCTCTGGAGACTAGTATAATTTTTCACTATGTGCAGAAAAATATTTTCTTGCCCAAAATATATCTCTGAAATCCCTCAGCTTTGTTTATGTTTTTTTAATAAGATCCAGGAGGAATGATCAGTGGGACTGAGAAGATCATGCTTTGGGGTATTAATTAAAGCATAGAGACAGTCATGTTGCTTTGTCTCCTCATTCTTTGGTGCATGCTTTTCAGTTTTAGAAACCTAAAGTGTGCTGAGCTCTGGCTAGCCTAACATATTGGCCTGGATGTTGACACTAGATTCAGATCCAGACTTTCTCACCAGGAACCCAGATCAGCTTGCAGAACACTGTCAGACACTGCTTTCACCTGAGCTCTGGAGAACTTTTTAGCATTAAGCATGACAGTCTTTCCACAGTCTAGAAAAATTTAAATTAGTCTTCAAGCAAGTGCTAATGTTTGAACAACATGGATACTTTAAGTAAGAAATGAAGTCAGACTGAAGGACAGTGGTGTGACTATCTGTGTCATGGACAGTGGTGCTTGACTCTGCTCCTGAAGCCCAATTATTCCTTCTAGAAAAATATCAGATTTCATTATTTACTACCATGAGAAAATGTAGAAACTGCAATAAAAAAAAAAAAAAACAACCAAAATCAGACAAACAACCCACCCTCCCCTTCCCCCCCAACCCCAGATTTTAATTCTGAAACGTTGAACGTAAGACAAGGCCTGAGGAATACTCCTATCTGTCATTTCCAAATACAAGGAGATTTAGTATTCTTCTCCTCTGGAATTTCATGGGATATGAAGACAGTAGCAACACTCAAAGCATTAGAATGTGCATTTCTCCCTGCAGACAGAGTGAAAATAGACATAATAGCTATGTAAGTTCCACAAGCAAAAGTCTTGATGAGGTTAAATTGCCATTAAGCCAATGAGTTGAGCTGAGCTTTTCAGTTCACAACAGTATGGCTTGGAATGGATACGTTACTGTAAATACTTTCTTTTTCACCTATAACAGGAATAAACAGTCACAAATTGCTTCTCATTTGCTCTTTTTTTTTTTCCCCTAAATCTGCATGTGTACAGTAACAGAAGAAGGTGATACAATTTATTATTGAGAATTGATTTTCCCGTTTCCTTCAAGCTTGGCCTCATTATCTCATTGAGGCTAGATTTTCCTTAGCATTTACTTGAACCAAGAAGAATCTGTTTGCAATGCCTTTTCCCTGAGAATCCTCTTACCAATGGTTTTAGAGGTTTATGCGAGGCCCACACTCTTCTTCTCTATGGTCCTTTTGCATACAGTTTCATCAGCAGGACTGTCAGGGCTTGCAATAAAACAATTGAGGCATCAGCCAGCAGCAGAAGAGCCTGGAAGTAGAGTAGCACTTCATGAATAATGAAAATATGGAAGACAGTGATGTTGTGCTATGAAATTAATGAAAATGTATGCTTTAATTCAGCTAAAAATCCTGAATTTGCTTTAGCGTCAATATAGACAAGTGGGCTCCTGTGAAAATAGGAGTTCCTGGCTAAGTTGGGCTCCTAAAAATAGATGTATTGGATTTTAAGCTGCCTTCACTGAGTTTTGTCTTTCTTGTACTTTCTTTTTTTCCATTCAAGAAGTCTTCATCCAATGTCATGACTCTTTCAATCAGTGTGGATTGGAATTTATGTATATTTTCTGTACTTTGTGTTGTCAGTAGTGGCTTGCTTGCTTGTTTGCATGCAGGTGGGGTTTTTTTGTCAGTATTGAGGTAAGGCAGACTGGCCTGTATCAGGAACAGTGTGACCAGCAGGACCAGGGCAGTGATTGTGCCCCTCTACTCAGCTCTGGGGAGGCCACACCTCACAACCTATGCTCAGTTCTGAGCCCCTCACTACAAGTAAGACATTGAGGTGCTGGAATGTGTCCAGAGAAGGGAAGAGTGCTGGGGAAGGGTTTAGAGCACAAGTCTGATGAGGAGGAGGAGCAGCTGAGACAGCTGGAGGTGTTTAACCTGGAGAAAAGGAAGCTCAGGGGGACCTCATCACTACCTGAAAGGATAAGTGGTGGGGGTTGGTCTCTTCTTCCAAGGAACAAGCAATAGGACAAAATGAAATGGGCCCCAAATTGCACAAAGGGAGGTGTAAATTGAATACTAGGAAAAGCTTCTTCATGGAAAGGATGGTCAAGCAATGGGAGGGGCTGCCCAAGGAAGTGGTTGATTGACCATCCCTGGAGGTATTTAAGAGACATGTAATCTTAGGGACATGGTTTAATGGTGGATTTGGCAATATTGGGTTAAACTTGATGATCTTAAAGGTCTTTTCCAACATAAGCAATTCTATGACCTATGAAAAGCCTTTACAAAGTCTTGCAAAGGGCAGTATTTATGCATTCTTTCAGTGCTCAACTCATACTGTGCTCAAGCAATGATGTTTCATGCAGCAATGTTCATTGAATGTTGTTATAGAGAGGGGGAAACAGGTTATGATGAGTGAGGCAAGGATGTTACTAAAGCCTGGCAGAACTAACCTGTTTCGTAACACAATTGCTTTTTCTTGCAAAAAGACACAAACTAGGGAGACCAATTTGCTGTTTGTTTCTTTTTCCTCCCACTCCAAAAAAGCCCTTTTTTTCCTGCTTCCAGGGTTGAAAGGAGATTGCTGACCTAAATGTGCTGAACTGTGTATTTCGTATTGTTGAAGTGCCCAGGAAGAGAACATTCTTCTGTAAACAAACATGAAACAACCTGCCTGAGACTGCTGCCCTCTCAGAAGCAAACCAGATGTGCTCTAATGAGCACTCTTCCAGTACATCTTTCTGCATATTCTCAGTATTTCAGATGCAGATTTTCAAATGAGGCATCTAAGGCAATATACTGAAAAATAAACCAATGCCTTACAATGTTTTGTATATTGAAATTGTTATGGAAGATCAGATGGACATAAGTGCTATTCAGTAAATGACTTGAACTAAAATCTATGTCAATAAAGATAATGCTGAATCATACCTCTTCAACAAATCTATAAAGGCTATATAACAATGTTTGCAGTCATGGCAATTCAACCTTGGTCAACAAAAGGAGTTATCAAAATGAAATGTGAATCTGGCCAGTGTATGACCTATAATTCAGGAAATAAATGTGCAGGATGCATGAAGCTATTCATGGCAGAGTGCTGCAAAGGGTTTGACCAGGAGCAATAGAAATGCTTGCTGGAAGCCATTCCACATGAGAAAAGATTCTGTGACGTGACAGCCTGACATTACCAATATATCAGGAACTCAGTGGAGTTAAATTACTTTACCCTGCAAGAAGTGCCAGGCTGTCCATTCGTGAAGTGTTTTGGTGTTTCAGGCAGCACAAATAAAATGAAAAAAAACACGTTTTGAATTAATGAGCAATTCACTCTCTGTCAAAGAATTCCACCTAGTTCTTGGGCAATACATACTCGTCAAAGAACACCATGTTGTTTTTCTGGGAATACACACTTAGAAGGGAAAAAAGGCCCCAAAAATAAATCTGTCCAAAAAAGTGTCTGTAGGTGTTGATCTGACTGCAGCCAGATAAATGTACAGTCTGTATATAGAAAACTTCCAGAGGTGTGTAGGTCAGTGTTTGTTTTGTTCACTTTTTCAAAACAAGCCAATTTTTCATTTTGTCTAATTCATTAATATTCAATATCTAGTGAATACAACTGGCTTTATCAGCAAAAGAAAGCTCTCTTTTGTTCTTTATGAAGAAAGAGGTACAGTTGGAAGACTGGATAATTAAGAAATATGATCTGATTTGGATTCGTACCAGCACAGTGACTGGAAATGATCATTACTTGGTACCTATTCATGAATAATAAAAAAAAAGGTTCTTTGGGAGCATTTAGGATTGTATATGTGTGTATGTGATGTGTATGTATCTCAATGGTCAGACAAAATTAAAATTAGGTGATCTAAATCTGATCAGATCTGAGGCTAGCTGAGGATTAACTAAGGATGCCCAATGGAATGGTCAAATATCATAATATCACTTTCTTGATATTACAAGCTAGTTAATCTGAGAAAATTTTGGATGTGACACCAGGACCAGAATATTGCAGAATTTTTAACTGAAGCTGCCACTGCACCAGAATTACTTGCTGTCTGTGAGGAGAATTAAATTTTAAAATTCCCATATTCTGTACATTTCTGATAATGCTAATTTAAAGCAGAACAATAACCAGAGAAGAAACTTACAATGCTGTAAGGAGATATTTTGGTAGTATGAAAAACCTCCCATCCTTTTAGATATTCCAACACAGTTCAGACAATAAGCATTTTATCTCAGTGCTTTCCAAGAAAATAAGCAAAAAGCCTAAAACTTGAATTATAAGAATCTACTTAATAGTCCCTCAAGGTAAGCAAAAATTTTCTTATTGACTCTGAGGGCCTTGGGTCAGGACAAAAGATTTTATGTGAGATTAAAGTTTATAGCATTTCACTTTTTTCATGTCTGGTTGAACTAACATGAATCCTGGGTGTCCTGCATCAGGAAGAGTGCATCAGGAAGATTGTAGCCTTTATCAAGAAGAGTGTGGCCAGGAGGTTGAGGGAAGTGATCCTCCCCATCTCCTCAGCCCTTGTGAGACACATCTGGAGTGCTCTGTCCAATTCTCAGCTCTTAGTCCATGAAAGATGAGGGAGTTTGGAAATGGTTCAGTGAAGAACCATTTCCGAGATGATTTGGGGTCTGGAGCATCTCTTGTAAGGAGAGACTGTGGGAGCTGGGCCTGTTTAGTGTGAGAAGAAGAAGATTTAGCCACCTTCATTTCTGCTTGTATCAGAGAATCTAAACATGTCAAAGCAGGAATACTCCCATTCTACAAATTTCTACATCCACAATGGATTTTCATGTAGATTTGTTGCCTAGAGAAACTACTGGACATGTAAGTACAAATCTGATCTTTTCCTAAATAACTTTGTTGCCACTGATAAATGTAATTCACATGTTCTTTGCTGCGTCTCATTTCTTAAGGAAATACTAGGTGCAAGGACACAAAACCGGCTTGCAAGGACAAACATGGGTACAGCTCCAATTAAAATTCATTTCAGTCATGGTGGGAGTTAAAATCCATTTCATCCAAGATGGAAGCAATTCTGGCCAAAGAAGGAAAGGAGGAGGCAGCTGGGAAGTTAAAGAGGTTGCAGAGCAGGGGGTGAATGTCCCACCTTGTGACCCACAGCGCAAGTCACTTTCTGTTGCGGTGCGCTCCCGCGGTTTTTTCCCTTTTAATTTATTGTATTGTACCCCCCGGTTAAGTTTCTTAATGTATTGTATTGTATTGATTTCTATTGTATAAGATGGCGCCTGCCGAGTTTCCCCTCCCCTTGTTTTTCCCTCTGTAGAGCTGCCAGTCAATTTCGTTGCTTAGTTACTCCCGCCTTTTTGTATCCCTTCCTCCCCACCCCTGTATGTTAAGTTGCTAGCCTGCCTGCCTGTCACTCTCTGCCTCTGCCTTTTCTCCAGAACCTTCCCCTCAGGGCAGAGGGTGATTGGGCAGGAAAGGGTTGTCCCACCCCTTAAGTAGTTTCATTTGTTGTCGCCCCATGTCTGTTAAGTTGTATGTTAAGTTCATTGGCCAGGGGAAGGGGTTAGCCTCCCCCTGGTCTCCCTATATAATCTCTGTTCGCCCCGCCCTTCGGTGCAGTCCTCTACAGCCTCCCTACCCGTCTCCACCCTCCCCCATCCTTGAATAAACCTTCTCCTCTGCTGTGGAAGACTGCCGCCTCACGTCTGCTTCCTCTACCTCCATCGCGTCGCACCGTTTCCGCCTTTCAGCCTGCTGGGGCTGCCTCCTCCACCATAGACGTGGAGGGAGCTCCAGGATTGGCGCTGTTCACCCAGTCTGCTCCATGCCGGAGGTCCTGGGACTTGTGGCCGCCAGCGCCCCCAAACCAGGCTGTGGGCTGCGCATTTCTCTGTGGGCCAGCCGGGCTCAGATTCGGCGCAGCCGCAACTTTCCTCAGGAGGCACTCAGTATTCCACCCTCCAAAACTGCAGATGTCAAAAGTACAATTTGGGAATTCAGGCCACATAAAGAAAAGAAGAATTAAGAGTTTGAATATGTTTAGGTATGAAAGAAATACCTCCCTTCTGCATTTTCTGAGTTACATCTGCTTGTCAATGAGCATTGCAGTTGTTAAACTAAAACCTAAAGAACTGTTTGGATTTGTGTTGACCAAGAGCACAAAAAGAAGAGTGTTAATGGGTAACATAATAACTATGGATTTCAGAAATAATTTTAAGTAGGTTCGGCTGTTCAGCTGCTTGTCAGCCTTCTCTGTTTTGTTCCTCCCTTGTTATTTGGGGTTCTGGATTTTTAATTGACTTTTTTTTGTAGGTTTTGGGATTTTAATTTTGCTTAGGTTGGAGTTTGTTTCTTTGTTTGGGTTGGGTTTTGTTGGCTTTTTGTGTTAGATTTTTATTTCTTCTTTTTTTTTGCTTGGCTGGGAGAGTTTGGCTTTTTAGGTTTTGGGGGTTTTTTGCCTGTGTATTCATTTTGGTGTTTTTTTGTTTTTGTTTATATTATTATGATTATCTCATGACCATGAATCTGAACAATAAGGAAGTTTGGATGTTATAGTGACACTGCAGCTGTGCACTAGTCAGGCTCCTTTGTTTTCTGGAAGGCATGGATAAAAATGCAAGTGGGTTGACAAGCCTGTAGTTGTTGAAGCAACTTACATATGGATTCAGAGCTGGGGTTAAACTGGTGCAGGACTTCTGTGGAACTTCACAGGGGACTCTGTGAGGTTTCCAGTACCCTCTAAGGGCTTAGTGAGGGTGACCAGCAATAGTACACATGAACAGTACCAAACTCCTTCAGCTATGCTTTTTATTCTTTTGTAAGTGATAGTAACTGAAAGCCTATGTATGGAATTTAAATTGTTCTCTCTCTTTTTCATTCCTTTCAAAAATTAACTTTTAAAAACTATTAGCCAATAAATTATTGGAAAGATGTCGGAGCTGTTTAGTTTCATAAGCATCAGTAAAATATTGTTTTTAATAAACTCTGTAGAAGTTCTGCAAAAATTACCTGCAGATTTGTCTGCCTTTTATAGAATACACAAGTCTATCACTTTGTGTGTACTCATTAAAATTTTATAGAACAGCTATTGCAAAAAGCTCTTTAAATCATTGCAAGATGTTGTCTGGTTATTTTATGTTGATTCGCTGAATATAATTGCAGTGAAAAAGGAGTGTAGTTCATGGCTGGATATTTCAGTCAAAGTAGCAGATCTATAAAACACAGTTTAATTGAGACAGCAAAAATTATCACTCTAATAATATTTTCCTTTAAATATAAGTAATTGCTTGGTATGTGCCATAAATGCTGCTACATGTAGTACTTCAGAACTCTTAACCCAGTAGCTGTCTGGGTTATGGCTGATGATAATGAACAAGCTTCAAAATCATGGTAAAACACCAAAAAATGATAGAAAAGACATAGAAAATTTTTATTAGGATTCAAGTAAGTCAAGGTCTTAATTTTAGTTCCCTTTGGATGAGACTTTGAGCAGCCTGGTCTGCAGGAAGATGCCCCTGCCCATGGCGAGGAGGGGGTTGGAATGAGATGATCTTTGATGTCCCTTCCAAGCCATTCTGTGATAAAATCTGTATGCAGTGCATCTCCTCTGTGAATTTGTAGGGTGATGAATAATTACTCCCACAGCTTTTCTTGCCCTTTGGGATTCATAATTCCCTTTTTCTGGAAATAGAGGAAGGTTGGAAAAAGCACACAGCTCATATTTAATTGCATTTTCCATTGGGATTATGATATTTGTGGGCTTTTTCTTTCTGGCTTTGTATGTATCCCCATTTCTTTACTGCCAATGTTGAACTAAAGGAATAAAGATCTCCTTATTTTATATGTAATTCCAAAAGAAATGTTAAATAATTCTACTGTAAGACTTTAATAAATATCATAGTACAGATGAAATGGTCGAGTCCTCACTGCTAATTTAGCAATAGTCTAAATTCTAGCCAAAGTGAAATGACTAGAAGTCAGAGAGAAGCGGGACAGAAGGGCCTCTCTTGAAGTTCATGGAGTTCATTATCCTTTCTAGATATTGCCTATGCATATGTATTGACCTAATCAAGTCACTGGTGTAAGAAATGGCAATATTTGCAGCACAGAAGTCTTAGCTCCTCAGCTAATTCTAGCCTTTAAAATTCAGGGGAAGATATGTCTGGTGCCCCTTACAGGATGAATAAACGTGCATTAAGCAGAGGCTGATTAACATTCTGAGCTGTAGCAAAAGCAGCCAAATGTCGTACAACAGAGCTTTATCTGACTGTGGAATTCTTAAGGATTCTTAAATTAAACCTCAGGGAAAATCTTAAAAGTAAACAAGATCACTAATAAAGATCAAAATCCATGTGTTTGTGTCTCTATTGTTAAATCATGAAATAAAATTTTGACAGAAGTATTTTGTCGTCCTTTTGTATGCTGAAGCTGGTGGAAAGAAAGAAAATACTACAAGCTCTATGTCCTAACAATAACTCAAAAGAAGATTACATGAGTCCAAAGCGTTTGACAAAGACTCTTGATACAGGAAATCTGTTATATTTTACAAATCACTTGCTGATGACTGCTTGAAGTAACCAAATGGAACCCCTCATCAATATGTTTCAATATTATTTAAAAACATAAAAAAACCACTTGAGACTTTGGTCCACCACAAAAAAAAGAAAAAAACCCAAGGCTCCTCTACTTGAGTACCTTCACTGGATGTTGCTCACAGTAGTAGATCCTAAAGGCAGTGATTAAAGCCCAGGTAAATAACTGAGAATAATGTTACCCCATGGCCCTCAGAGATGTGAACCACAGGAACATAGACTTACCTGGAAGTCAAGTCAAATGAATCTATACTAAGTATCTTTAGGTGTTATCTACAGAAGCATCCAAATCTGTGAAATCTCATTAGAAGACACAGTCTTTCAAGCCTAGATCTGATTCATGTCTAACTGCCCTTTGATGGAGAATTCATTAAACTGAGTCCCACTATTTTCTGAGGAAATGATTTTATCTTGAAATAAATTATTCTAACAATGCTACAGTTCACTATTAGAAATGCTGCACTTAGAAAAAAAATTGAGTTTGTGTAAGATGATCATTATTTTTCTAATTTTTGCATAAAAAAGAATATCTGCAATGGACTTTCATACTTTTCCAGCTGTGTCCAGTGACGCAATAGCATCATATTATCCCAGCTAGTATAAGAGCATGACTGACAAGACAAGTTTTTCATGCCTTTATCCATCAAAAAGGAGAGATTCAATTTGACCTGAAGAAGTTCTTCACCCTTCTGTCAACTGTTGAGTTACTGCTTTTTTTTTTAATGTCTTTCTAACCCTTCTAAACTTGCTTTTTCTACCTTGATGAACCTTCATTGTGATAGGGAGGTGAGAAGAGATCTGATTTCAGCAAAGTAACTTCTCATCCCTGTCAGTCTGAAAATCACCCTGAAAACACACAAAAGAGTAACCTTAACATTCAATGTGACAACATTGATAAGTCTTAAAAGTTCTAGCTTGATAGCCTATTTTTATTTTGACAACTGAAAGAATAAAATATAGAGCAAATGAATGTATGAAAACTTCAAGAATGCTGTTGGGTCAGGTGTCATCTGGATGACAGAAATAATTTTTAGTGATAAGGACAACACTAAGGATAACACTATGTCTCTGTCGGGTATTTAAATATTTGTTTCAGTGGCCTAGAACGATTAAGGTACTAGGGACTATCAAGGAGGAATAGCAACATGGAGAAATGGAGAAAAGAGGAAGATGGGATCTTAGGCTCAATGAAAAAAACCCTACAACTATCCATGTTTCAGTTTGTAAAAGATCTGATGCACTACTTTCTGTTTATTGTAATTGATAAATTAATACTAAAAGCTAAAATTAATAAATAATTTAACTATCCATTTCTTCTATTTCTTCTTTACAACATAAAAATTGCATAAACAAAACTTAGTTTTGTTCATACCCATTCTATATTGACGAGTGGCACCTCATTCCTTTACAATGTGATCCTCAGCAGGAAAAATCTACAAGGGACAAGGGACAAGCAGAGACGAAAGATAAAATGCCTCTAATTTTGATCTAAGTTTCTTATGTCTTGAACTGCTAGTTGCTGTAACACTTTCCAGCTATTTGCTGCCAGTTCCAGACTCATTCCTGGTTTCCCAGCACTCACACTTCTCCCTGGTGATTCACCCGAGCTGTGTCTGCAGTGCCAGTGGTGACAGCTCCAGGACATTCATCCCAGACCAGCTGCCCAAACGCAGACACTGCAGTGTTCACCTGCAGCTCCTGGCCAGCTGAAGGGCTGCAGGCACAGGACCCAGGTGTTGCATTCACCTGTGGCAATACTGCCTGTTCATTTGTCTGCTCTTTCTGTTCATCATGCCGACCACCAGAACCGTAGGTTCTGGAAACCCCCAAATTTGCAACTGAAAGCCAATTTCTCAGCCACCCAGAAAAAGCAATTCTTGCCTCTGGAAACAAGCTGAACTGTTGTCTTTTTATGACCAATATCTGGTCAAAATAGATAATTTCAATGCATCTTCCTGTGTTTTCTGGTTGACTTCTTTTGGGTTGGGCTGTTGGATGTCATTCCTTTTAAGTGAGAAACATGTTGATTACAAAGGAAAACAGTCCATATGATAGATGGTGGGGAGGCAACTTGAGAAAAAAATAAGGTGTCAACCATGGGTACAGGCAAATTATGAAGTCTGCCTTCTGGAGGAAAAGCTAGAGAAAACAGATTGTGATAGGAGAAATAAGAAAAGCAGAACTTTCTCCAGTGTCCCTGCTGATCTACATTTGTCCTTTAAAGAAATTTATTTTATTAAACAGTTCAAATTTAAATTTAGAAGCCCCTTAGAACTAGATATTCACTTTGCAGGCTTCCCTTCACTGTGGTTTTTTTTTTTTGGTCTTGCATATTATTTTCCAATGCAAATTCCAGAGGGTAAACTCTCTGGGGATTGCTCCTCCTGGCCTGTGAATTTTTGTAAGTCTCCTTTCACTGGGAATTTGAGATATATATTCAGGGTTTCAGCAAAAAGGTTGATAATTCCTTAAAAAGGGCAAAAATTTTGGCTCTCTGGATGATGTTTCAGGGGCTGGCATTAGAGAGTGCCCTGATGGATGATCTGTCCTCTGACCCTGATGCATTGTCACTGTCATCACCCATAGGTTACTGTCCACACTGCATAAAGGCAACTTTAGCTGTTCATCTCTCCAGGCCCTTTCACCTTTCTGGCAGGAGACATAAAAGCCCTTGTAGAAAAATAAGATATGTTGCTTCTACCCATAAATTTTTCATATTGGAAGCTGTAAATCTTTTTTGAACTATATCACCTTTGAACAGCCTAGCACAATGAGCTTCTTTGATTTACAGATATGTGCTGAGGTATCCAAAGAAAATAGACAGGAATATGCCAATTCTGTCTATAGTATAGGTGCAACATGCTTATTAATGCCCACACAAAAAGAAAATATCTTGAGCATAGTAGAATGGGTCTGATTTTTTCTCCACCAGTTGCCATCTGGTTGCATTGGCATAGCGTTCGTGACCATCAATGCTAGATGCAGGTCTGCACTCAGTGTGCCAGCCAAACCAGTCTCTCCTGCCCACACTGGACTGAGAAATGTGATGTTAAATAAAACACTTCACAAGCAACAGAATCTGGTACATAACAGCTTAATGAGTTCCCAATTAAATCTAAATTTAAAGCTTTTTGTTTATCCTGGCCATGCTCAGAGGCTTATCAAAGCAGTTAAAATCATAATAACTAAAGTAAACTTAAATTATTTCATTTGTATTGCTTCTGAATCCTTAATTGAACCCATTATGCTTTCTTTTTTTACTGTTATGTCTTTCTCCTGAAATTTTAACACTTAATTTGCCACAATTATTTAGTCACAATGAGGAAACAGAGTCAGGATATTTATATTTCTTAACAGTGGTGTTGATGCCACCTCAAAATACTCCCAAATTCTCCAAAATCTCCAATTTCTTCAGCTTCACATATTAAGAAAAGATTGTTACTGATTTCAATTTTATACTACTGGAACTCATCTTCTCTTACTTCTCTTCACAGTTTTTCCTAGTATAACACTGAGAATGCATTTAAGATGCAGACGAGGTTCTTAAGATTCTTAAACATTTAGTCTGCCACTCAGCCCCATTTTTTGCCATAAAATACCATAGAGCTGGATGGGCTTTGGTGCTGCTTTGTTAGTAAACTAGCAACTCCTGAATGCTGACAGTCACAGAAATCACAGTAATAATTTTGTTTGCAGGCTTGCATTACACGTGTTGATGTGCTAGACATTTGTCATTTGTCTCAGTTTCATCAACTGAATTTCTTCATCTGAACCCCATTTATTTCCATTTATTTGGTAAAAGTGTCCTGGATGTATAGGAGATTGTCTTTGCTGTTATACATAGAAAACACCTCAAAAGATTTTATATATATATATATATAGTTTGTTGGGGTTTTTTGTTTGTTTTGATTTGTTTTTTCGATTTTTTTTTTTGTTTTTGTTTGGGTTTTTTTAGTTTAAAATAATAAGCTGATATCTGCCACGTCTCTGATTTTAACTGAGCCACCTCAGATATGCATGTAACAGAGGCAGGCAGAGGAGAGCACACTGCCCATGTCCCTCCAACATCACCTTCAACTGTAAATTAAGCACAACAGGCCTGGGTTTGTTCTGGGTAAAATAAGTCCATAATTGAGATCTCTAAATCAAACACCAGTTTCCTTGGTGGTAGACACACCTGGTTGTGTTGTCTATAGGTGTAATGTGGGACTTCTGTGTCATACAGATTTGACCCATGTAAATTCCTAATGTTATGTCAATTTAATCTGCCTTTTTTTATTTCCCCTGCTATTGCCATTGATAGGAAAAAGAAATACTTTCATGTTTTCAAAATTGCCAATTTGGGGATTGTAAGTATAATGGGAGTCATGTCTAGGCCTATTGTTGTATCTTAAGAAAATCAGTAGCATCTACAATGGTCTTACATCAATTTATAGCTAATCTGCTATATTGATTTCAATAACTTGGCCCATTACAGCATCTTTGTTTAACACACTCTTTTTGTCATTAGTTTCACTATTTAATATTTCATGTAATTGTCTAAGAGCAATAGAGCAGAAAGCCACTTGAGGCATAGTTTCGCTATTTATCTTCTTTTCTCTTTTCTGCCTTCCTTTGCCTTGTGTCTCCTTGTTCCATGTCAAAAGACTAATTTATGAGCAGACTCTGAGTCATGTCTGGCCTGTTGATTTATTATTGAGCAGTGTTGAAATAAGACTGTCTCCATTGTGCATTTTCATCTTTGTGAATGACAAGCAGTTGCTGATTTCAATATATTAAAATTCCTCATTTTCTGCAAGTCTGCAGGTCACAATTATTTTAAATTTCCTATTATAATTTGTATTCCTCTAATCACATCACATGTTCTTCTCAAATATGGTATACTATAATCTTAAATCATTTTCCTAATGACAAGAGCTGTGACAACAGAGGGAAAAGACGAAAATAGTTATAATTACTAAAAATCCATTCATGCAAAATCAGGTTTTAGTAGTAGTCTCTTGTTCAGGACATAGCTTAAGGAATTTAAATACATCTGTGTAAAAATGTTATGTAAATCAAAGTTGGATAAAGGAATCTTTGTTTTCTATTTCCCACTTCTTTAGATTGTTACATCATGTTTTTATATGCCAAATGTGACATATGTTAAGTATGCTATTCTTTGTTATGGAAAACCATGTTAGCCTTCATGCTTCTTACATGTGCACAGGAAATTTTAATTTAAGCTAATGATCTGTGTTCTATGAACTTTGAAACATAGCAATAGGCAGTTGTAAAGGATGCATGTAAATCACCTTTTCCTAACCTCAGAAACCAGCAGATGCCATAATTTCTATGTTCAGATCAGCAAAAATACCCTCAGACACAAAAAATACCATGTAAGAAAGGCCTGTAATGTAGAAGAATCACTTGCATTGACTGCATTTCCAATGGCTGTGATCCATGCTCAGGGAGCATTTATATGGCAAGATATAATGTACTGTTTTTCTCATATTTACCTAGTGAAGCACTTAAGTACTTAAAATTAGTCATCTAACTGAAATAAAAATATCTGCACTGTGAGATTATACATGGATTGGAGAATGGATAAATTACATTAATTCTCTGTCTTTTTATATTCTATCCTTTTTTGTGAGACCGTGATGCATTGACACAGAAGAGAGAGGCTCAAGACACCATCTCTAGATTATCTGATGTACTATTTTGGCAAAGAAGTCCAGATTATGTAGACTACATAATAAGGATCTGGAATTCACAAGAAGCCATCAAACAAGCTCAGCCATCCTGTTTTACCAGTGTGTTATCCTCTGTTTCCATTTTACCCATGTTTTTGTTTTAATAATATGTCTAAATGTGATAAAACACAATAAAATGTGCTTATTTCATTGAGCATATCTGATTTTGACAGTTGCCAGCAATATTTTAAATTTCTTTGCCAGAAGTTTCAATTGCATTTAAGGGTGGACAAAAATGCAAACTGGTCTTCCAGGGAAGTGTGAGTTCTGTGCTTGATGACACTCAAAACTGAACTTGACAAAGACTCTAAGCAATCTCACTGATCTTTGAGGTAAACCACTCTGCCTGAAAACACTTGGACTAGATGATCTTCAGATATCTCTCCCAATCTAAATTGCTCCAGGACTTTATCAGTCTCTTTCAGTGTTCATTCCATTTCATGCCCTCTATCCTTTTATTTGCTCCACCCCAATAGCAGAGAAACTCCCTCCAGTTTCTATAGGACATGCAACAAAGAAGCTGCAAATACATCTTCTGATGGAATCCATGGAATTGAGATGGATTGCTTGCTGCTTTGTTAGCCTTTTCAATTCTGCAACAAAACTTGCCAGGGAAGAAAGGATATTCTAGAGGAAGAAGGAACATCCTTTCATCTAAACTTGTAGTTTTTGTGTTTCCTGCACATTAGTGTCCTGCACTCTGATACTCCTTCTCCCTTCCCTCTGTTGTCTTCTGGGATCATTATCTTCTTTATGATTTTCTAATTTTTTTAACCCCTTAAGAAACAAACAAACAAACAAACAAATTTGAAATTTCTGCTGTACTTGCTATTCCTTTGTCTTGTCATTGCATAGAGTTTTTAGGGGCTTTTCCATAATAATGTTACTTTCCAACATTACTCATGTTTCAATAGCACCTTTGAAGTAGTGTTAGCAGATAAGTTCTTTATGTTGTTTTGTTAGGAAGAAGACCAAATTCAGGATAATAGACAGAATATAGTTTAATATTCTGTGAATATTTACAATTTTTGGTTAAAGCTAGAGAGAAAATAATATTTTTTGTATTAAGCTACACATTTTATTGCAATTTTGTGAGTGAATTAGTAGAGAAACAGATGGATATGATTTATAGCATTCTGCTAGTGCATGTTCTTTTCCCAGTGGATCTTAAAGATTTGCATATATGCAGAAGAAAGACTAAGCCCCAGATCTTTTATTTTTTAATTAATTAAAAGTTCCTCCATTATATCCCTCAAGCAATATGGGTTACTCTGTTGTTGAATGAACAGCTAGAATATCCTCAGTCTTTATTCAACTGATTGTGGGTTTTAAATGTGAATTAAAGTAAAAAAATCATTGCAGCTGCTATTTTCAGTAAGGCTGCTTCTCTTTAACCCTGTTCTGCACAAATATTAAGAGTATGGACCTTCATCAGCCAGCTGTAGACATAAAGATCTGTGTGCATGATTCCTTCTTTGCCCTGACTCCACATCTGAGCCTATAAAAATTACAGAAAATAGAGCCACCATACAGGATCACCAAACTCACATATGCAGAAGAGAAGGGGAAGAACTGAAATATACAATTGTGTGATAAACAATGATTCTGTTTTCTTGGAGAAATAAAAAGGTAAAATCAAGGATAAAGAAGAAACAGACAGCTTTATTCTCTCAAGGTGATGAGCCTTTAAAGTAATTAGGATAGAGAAAAAAATTGAAGACTCTAATTTATATAATTTGCATATAAATAATATTAAATTTTAAGGACTGTGAGAAAGGAAAAAAAAGAGAAATGAGACTATAAATAATGTGGAGGATGAAGACAGGACAGTTGCACTTGTCATCTTCAGAGGGAAATGAAGAACATATTTTGAGCCACTACAAGCCTCTGTGGGATTCAGCTTGTTTTTTCTATATGAGATTGACTGACTGAAAGGAATTCACTTATATAATACTGCAATTGGGAGATTTAAAGGAGACATTAGATACCTACATAATAGAAGAAATGATTGAACAGAAAACACAAGAATAATGAAAGCATCTACTGTGATATCCCACATGACAGATTTTTTACACATTACAAATTATCCAATGTCTTATGCACAAGACATGTCTCTACCTAATCTATGGAGTAAGACACTTTAGTGTAAAGGCTCCCAATGGTTTTACCAGGCTAAAAGTAAGATTCTTAAGGTGCCTGCCTTTCAGAATTAACATATTAACACAGTAGCATTATTTTAGATTTATACTACAGTGAGAGAGGAGGTGTTTTGAATTAATTTAATAAGGATAAATGTGGTTCTATCAAATCAATGAAAAATTTTGCATGAAATTTGCTTGGTGAGAATATGATTGCTGCTTTAAGTCTTACATTGTTTTTCATGATGTTACCTTTTTTCATTTTTTTTTCTTGTAGGAAGAGAAAATTTCTTGAGTTTATGAAATAAGAGCCTTGTTTTACAAAGTCTTCAGTTTTATTAGTTGAAATTAAAAAAACATCAAAAGAAAGATCTTTTTACTCATATGTATGTCTCCTGATTTGGTGCAATTATATATGGTTTATAAATATAATAAACAATAAAAAAAGACATTAAAAACAGCTGCTTATTGATATTTCAAGCAAATTTCCTGATCAGGGTCAGCAGGATAGATCAAGACAGGTGTTTCAAGAAGCACCTACCTCTTGAGCTTTTTATAGATCATTAATTCCCTTGAATATTGCACTCGCAACTTTATCAATATAAATTTTCTCTGCGAACATGCACTTTTTAGGATAATTAGTTTTTTATGAAAGAAGAAGTAATTTTCTACAGGAAGTCAGTAACCATAAATCACCAGAGCTGCATTTCAAGCATTAGTTCTTCCCACTTGCTCAGTCACCATATGGCACCACACACTGTGCTGAAAGATAATCACTTTATTGTTGGCTGCGTTTTTAATCAGCTACATCTCATACTGTTTTGTTAAACATTGCCTTGCAAATAAAACAGCCTTACAATACATTTTTGCCTTGGAAGAAAACATAAATAGGAAGTTGTGAAACACAGGAAGATCTGCTGAAACTTGAAACCCAAAATTTAATCAACAGATCAGGCATGAAAAAGTCAGATTCGTTTTTTAAAGTACCACAAAGATCCACCAAGTGGAACTGAGCTGGGAGCTGAGGAAACCACTGTGCAAGGTGTCTGCTTTGTAGCAGTAGTTTGCTGGCTGAATTAAGCTTGACAGCTGCTGTCAGACTGTAATCTGCCCTGCACTGAGCTTGAGGAGCTAATGGGACGCTGGAGTCCACCCACACTGCAAGTGTGCACAGCCAGTGATTTTACACAGTGACCACTCCTGCACTTCTCTTCTGCTTTGTTCCCACAACAAAATCTCCCAAAATTTGTTTCTGGGTGTTCTTTAGGTAAAGCTTCTTTGCTTTTGGTTTTATATTGTGCCCACTCCACCAGGAGCTGTCTGGCTACTCTGGCTCAAATGCTCTGCAACTTTGAACAGATGGGCATTCAGTTTTTGTATTTGGTTTGCACAGCAAGGTTTTGGTAGCAGCAGGACAGGAGGGAGGGAAGAAACTGCTGCACAACAGCAACCACAGTCAGAAAGAGGAGTGGGAACACGTGAGAGCCACAGCCCTGCAGACCCAAAAGCAGTGAAGAGGGAGGGGTAGGAGGTGCTCCACACTTGGAAACAGCTGGCAGTAAAGTCCATGGTGAGGCAGCTGTGCTCCTGCAGCCCTAGGAGATCCATGGTGGAGTAGACCCCACACCAGAGCAGGTGGATGCCTGGAGGATGCTGTGACCCTGTGAGAAGCCTGAGCTGGAGCAGTTCCCCGAAGAACCTGTGGACTCATGGAGAGAGGAGGACTTGTGACCTTATGGGGAGCAGCCTGCTCCTGAGAGACAGCACCCCGTGAGAAGGGACACACCCGGGAGCAGCTCCTGCGGAGCTACAGCCCAGGGAAAGACTCCTGTTGGAGAAGCACTTTCATGGAGAACTGTCTGTATGGGCCATTCCCTTAAGAGTTGTACTTCATGATCATTGTAGGTCTCTTCCAACTTAGAATATTCTGTGATTCTGTGAGATGTACTCCATGCTGGAGCAGGGGAAGAGTGTGAGAGTCTGTCCTGGTTCAGGGCAAATTTGGGAGAGAACCCACAAAGGGGCTCCTCTAGGAAAGTAGATTCAATCAGCCCCTCCCCACAACTGGTCCGGGAGAAAATACCTCCTTGGAGAAAAGTGGAAAAAACCTGTTTATTAAAAAATAAAACCCCTAGTGGCTCTAAAAGAGATGACAAACTCACAAAGTCCCCTGCCCAGATTGCAGCTCAGCTCACTCAGTCTCTTATCAGTCCCTGTGGTGCTGGAAATGCCGCGGCCCAGGCCCGGCCTACTGGGCCACAGGTGGAGCGACCGGTGCTCTGCTGGGTGTTCAGGCCAGAGAGGGTTAAACAGGGCCAAGGAAAAAGGAAAAAAAAAACCCCACAGTCCAGGGGACTTCTTTGCCTCGGCTAGCTAAAACTAACTAAAAGCAAAGGAGAGCTCTGCCCGCTGTCCGTCCATCCCCAAACAGCACAGTCCAGGAGCAGGAATGTGAAGGAGTGAGTGCAGTGTCTGAAAACAAACTGCTGCTTCTTCTTCCCCCGCCGCTTCACTCTCTGGAACAAGTCTCAGAGGTGCAAAACTTATTATTCAGCACAAACAGAACAAGATGATTGATTTGGGATAAAAGCATCATATAGTCAACCTAGGACAGAGTCCTCCAGCTGAGGAGGAAAGAGCAGCAGAACAATATGTGCTGAACTAACTACAGCACCCATTACCTGTCCCTCTGGGACTCTGTAGGGGAAAAGAGAGAGAGAATAATTAGTGAAGTTGAGCCTGGAGAGAGTGATGTGTGGAGGGAAGATGTTTTTAGAATTTGGCTTTATTTCTCATTATTATACTCTGATTTGATTGGTAATAAATTGAGTTAATTTCTCTGAGTTTGTTCTGCCCATGAGAATAACAGGCTAGTGATCACTCCCTGTTTTTATCCCAATATACAAGCCTTATATTTTCTCTCCCAGTTCAGCTGAGGAGCAAAGTGATAGAATACTTCCAGGCATCCAGCCAGGGTCAACCCACTAAAGAGATGAAAAAGAAAAAAAAAAAAAATTAGTATGTACAGCAAGAGAAAAAAAAAAACTTAAAACAAGATTTCTTAGTCTATGACAAGGTTTCCTAGGAGAAGTAACTGATGAGCCATTCCTCTAAAACAACTACAAATACACAATAGCAACAGCCTCAGATAAAGAAGAGAGAAATGAAAGGATCTTTGTATTTCCAATTTACAGAAAATTACATACAATTTACAGAATGTTATGCTTAAGTAGTCAAATGCTGACATTAATATTAGCAGTGCAACCTTCTCTATAGCCTTCTGCATATGAATTGTGATATGTACCCCCTTTGGGTCTGTTGGAATCCCCAGACACTCTCTCTTATTTCCTGAATGCAGAATCAGATTATTCCTTGGGGGGTGGGGGGCAGTGGTGGGGAGGAACAGTTCCTCACTGTCTGAGGAATTTCTGACTCCCCTGGGATGGAACATGCTCAGCAAGGATATGCTGTTCTGTAAAACTGCGCAGGAAGAAATCTTCAGATGCTCAGATAAAGGGAAAATCTCACAGGATGCTAAAACGTTTCTGAAGCAAGGAGAAATGCTCTGTCAAGTATTTTGTTTGTTTCCCAGATGGTGAAGGTACTTGAACCATCAAAGATTTGTATGCTTCTTGGTCTGATGAAAACCAATATATTTCCTTGTTTGCAGAAAGACTTGGCTGTTTATAGAGATATTCACTCCAAAATTTAATCTGGTAGACTAAAAGAATGAAAAGTTTTGGAATGATAGCATAGTGGCTAGCTAAGTTTTAAATAACTAAAACCAGTGTATTTGTCTTACAGTCACACTTTTATACCTGCATCTATTTCACATTATGATTAAATAGTGCTTTTGTGGTTTGGAAGGAACAATCTCTGGTGGTGCATTCCCCCCCACACCCTTTCCAGGCTGCAGTATAAGTATTCTGCAATGTGCAGAATATTTCCAGATCTGAGAAATATTTGGTAGGCCTCAGCCTTGAAAAGCAGCACCTGCGCTCAGCTCTTCCTGAGCTAATCAGAAATACTATCTGCCCCCAGGAATTGTTAATGAGCTCCTGTTTGCTGTATAAACAGCCTTGGAAAATACCTTTCTTCCCTGAACACACAACATCCCTGTTCTCATACTGGAAGAAGACAACCCCAGCTGTGGCCAGGATGAAACATCGTTATGATTAAAGCCTATTGCCTTGAGCCCCTATAAAGAGTGGTCCCAAATGAGACCCCTGGAGCTCTCCTGGGCTGCAGCAGGCTGTGATCAGCAACCTTGCTCTGAGTGGGGCCTCTCAGAGCCAGGGAGCTCCCATGTGTGCTGGGCTTGGAGGATCACTGAGTGTGATGACTCCTGGGCTGCTATCCCTGCTCCAAAGTGATTAGTTTACTGACTTCTAGGGAGAATTTTTCACAGGTACCTTGCTTGCAGTGACTCTTTATGTCTGGATGCATAAACTTGTGCATATGCTATAGCAAATCTGGCAGAAATTCTGATTTATTAGATGTTTAAGTACCTTGGATGTCTAAGCAAGTTAGGTCGGTAAGCTTGTGACTTAAGGCTTAACTTTAAATGCAGCTAAATGTTGTTCTTTTGCTAAGTTGTGAAATATAACTTTGAAGTTTTAAGTTAGGTTAAATTCTGTAAAGTGGTATTTCTCTGTTAAATTGTTAAGGTTAAGTTACAAATTAAGGTTAGTTTAAGTTAGATATAAGTATTGCTCCTTTATTAAATTGTTAGAATTAAGGTAAAAGTTATACCTTATGTTATACCTTTTGTTATACCTTTACCTTCATGTTAAAGTGCTGTTAAGTTTGAATGCCTGTAAACTTTTAGGCTGTTTTCCTTTTTATTCTGACTTTAGTCCTTTTGTCACATGTACCTAAAAACGCACATATACAGACACCCTAAATAGTTCGCAGTTCATTTCTGTTTTGATTGCTTGGATTTTGTTAGGTTTTTGGTTGCTTGTTTTTCCTTGGTGTCTCTTAACTTTCCCATAAGTAGTTTTCTTGGTTTGGAAAGACAGGTGTCTGCTAAGGAAGGCAGGAGTCTTCCCTGAAATGGAAAATATAACCTCCACCCCCCACACACACTCTGAATTGCTATAGATTTGAAATTAAGAGGTTCTCAGGCAAAACTATGGCAGCAGGAATAACAATTCTGTATTAGGGGAGAAAATTAAAAAAACACATAAACAATGCAGTAAACCAAAACAACACTGACCGAGTCAGAACACAACCTGACACCCTGTTGGTAGCAGTCCCATTAAATGGTGGCTGCAGTCCCCCTGGAGTATCAGGTGTGGTTCTGTTGGAGCAGGAATCCTGTAGAAAGGTGTAGTCTTCCTCTGAAGATCCAGTAGAAGAGATCAGCTGTTCCTCTTCGAAACCCAGTAGAGAAAAGCCATGGTGGTGTTCCAGAATCTCCAGACTATATCCAGGCAGGAATTCTTGGCTCCTCCCTTTGGGAGGAGCATCTCACAATGGGATGTTTTAGTTCTTATCAGTGATGCAGTGACATTCAATGGCTGTTATCAGCAGATGTCTCCCTGGAGGGAGGAATGGGTGTGGAAGAGATAAGGAAAGCTGTCCACTTAAGAGAAGACAACTGCCATACAGATGGCAAATGGAATACAATTTGCTTGGCAATCCAGGACAGTAGTAAAGTGAATTTTGCCAAAAAACTTTGTTGTAATGTCACTTAATATTAAATATGGCTTTTGTCATATCAGCCTTGCTGATGATTTTTTAATATCTCCAACACTCATTCATAACAATCACAGACAGATACAGTCCTGGGAAATCACTAGCTATCAAAAAGATTACATTTGATTTAATGGCTGCTCTATAAGGAAAAGAGCAGAGGAGAAATGCAAAAGTTTACTCTTTTATATTGATCTTATTCACAGCTTCAACTTCTGTGTAAAGCATTATGGAACCCTTGTTTTTTGTACCAGTGACGTACCAGATTTTATTATGTTGGCAGGAATATGTCTAATTGTTTTAAGGAAGAGCAAATGATAATTTTTGATGTTAACAAAATTCTTCAGCCTTTAGTTTGGTATTTTTCTGTGTTCTTTCCAGTTTCTTTTTTGATTTATATATACAGGAAAGAGGAATTCCTACTTGTTTTCTTTCATGTAAACAAGATTTTTTCCTGTAAATAAGTTTTCAGTTGTTTTTTCTCTTGTTCTCTGCTTGCAGCTGGTCCATCTATGAAATAAATCCTGATGGGAAAGAGAGGATAGTGCACATGTTTGTGCATATTATATAGACATTACAAATGCACCCATTAGGAGCTGATTTTGCATGCTCATTCACAGAGGCTGGGGTGGCACACAGTATCCTGGTGGTTACAACCCTAGAGAATGAATAAAACATGCATTTTTAATTTGGCAAGCTGAGACACTGGCATCAGGGAATGGGTAGCATGCCTTCAAGTTTAAAGGATGTGAGAAACATGGGGAGTTAAGGAGGAACACAGGAAAAGTGAGAAACATATATAATCCTGAGCATGTGTGTTATCTTTCATAAATCCTGTGGTTCTGGCACTGCTCATGGCATTAACCATAAACCACTTGTGATAACGGCAACATTTGCCATGACATTTAGATATGTCTGCTCTTTATAAAATGTTTTGCCAAGCAGGAGTTTCTGTGTACAATTTGATTAGTCATTTATTCAAGGAAATTCTATGTCAGTTGCCAGGAGACAGGAGTAAAGTGCTTGGCTCTGGGAAAGTTCTCTTCCTGTCATGTATATTTGAAGGGACTCCCAGGCAGATTGAGCCTAACCTTTTCTGCTCCCAATAGCATATGACAGAGGGGCTCCTGGATATGCTCGAATCCATGAAAAAAAGCTGAAATCAGCTTTATAGCTGATGAAGGTTTATGGTCAGACCTTCAGCTCTTTCCATTTCATATGCTCTGAGTGTTTCAGGGGAAGGAGTAGTGGCAGAACAGCTGATGAGTTTGATATTTGGGTTTAGGTATCCACTGATGCATTACAAACTTTAATTAAAATTATCAGAGCAATGTGTCTTTCTTGTGCCAATTTTTGCTTCACAGGGAATCTAGTAAACAAAGGCAGAATAAACTGTGCATCTCAAATATGTACTCATCTCTCTGTAATAATGCTACCACATTTCCAGTTAATTCTACCAAATATTACCTACCACAAGATTTTCTGGGAAGATCTGTCTTCTTTCTATAGGCCATAGCATGAGCCTGAGCATTTTCCTTCAGTCTGTAATGCTGAAAATTTTAGAAATTGAGATTTATTTTTTTAGTATCTACACACATTCTTAGAATGAAAAACAATTTGGTTGCTGTTTCTTGGTTGTGGTGTGGTTTGTTGTGGGTTGTTTAGTTTTGTTTCAGGCTTTTTTGGAGGGGCATTTTTTGAGGGGGGTGGTTTGAGGGATTTGGTTTTGGTTTCTGGTTTGTTTATTGTTTGGGGTTTTTTGGTTTTCTTTTATTAGCATGTTTTTGTTTGGTTTTGTTTCTTTGTTTGTTTTCTTCAATGTTTTCATTGAAAATTTGGGCTGAGAACTGTTCTGAGTCTATAACAAACTGATATTTGTGTCTCTTCCTTGGATTTGTCTCGGGAGTCCTTTGACATTACCATGACTATGGCTGGGGATTGAGTGTTGGCCATGGTGGGATGGCATGAAAAATTGAATGGGTGAATGGCTCTTCTTGTTGTCTTTAGCTGTCTATAGGCTTTAAAATTTGGATGGGCACAAAATTATAGAGTTGTTTTGGTATGGGAAAGATTTTCCCAGGAAAAAGGGATGACATTTCACTAAAATGTTAAGCACAAGTAGAATTATACCATTGAGTGTACTCATTGTCTGGGGTGGATTTGCATAGTCTTAGTCATGTAGAGGTGAGTAACTGTGTGAGTAATTCCATTGAGTTCTGCAAATTTAGTCAATGCTTGAGTAGGAGAATTGGATTATTTTCTGGCTGTGGTATCGTGAGCAGCTGCTCACAGTTTTCCTTACCTTTCTTTATTCCAACACAAAATCTTAACAACTGTTTTTCTGGAATAATTTCTCCTTCTCTTGTTGAGTTTTTATGAGACTTCACAGTTGAAGTCTTACCAATAAAGATTGTGTGAAATATAACCCTTTTATCTGAGGATATTTTCCTGTATTTAAGCCACATTAAATAGTTAATGTCATTTTAGAAACACTTCTGAGGGAGCTGCCACTAAGTTATCATGTTCTGAATAACATTCTCATCACAGAATCTTAAAGATTGGGGAATCCTCAAGTGTTTCTTACCCTTCCTTATTGTCTTGCTTTTTTGCCTTACCTAAGTACATCCAAAACTTTGTTCATTTTAGAAGTGTAGTACCTCTTGTAAGCATGGGTGATTTCTTGGCTTGCCAAGGGAGAACATCCTACAAGTAGTTCAGGAATATTTGTAATAACAGGATCATTGCCTAGCTGGCCAACCATAAAGCAAAGCAGTGCAGCCAGAATCAATATTCATCATTTGGTTTCCTTTGATTCCAGCTAATCCTAATGAAATTTCAACTAAATCCAGACTAAGAGAACTTCAAATTGCCTAGTAAGTACTTCTTTCTTAAGCAAGGCATTTGAAATCACATGTAGTTGGTTACAGATTTCCTCCTGTGTTAAATTTCTGGATGCTTAGTGAATTCCTGCATTTGCTTGATGGCTTGAGAATACATTGTAAGAAAGACACAACAAAAAAGACTCACCAATTTTCATTCCTTTGTCTGGTTTCTGGCTTTTGCTTATATCCTTAGTGTATTGTAAGACTCTTCTGAATCCTGCTTTTGGCCCACTCTTATACCCATGGTGATAGTTACCTACCTTTTGGTAAATATCCTTTTACTAAACCCTTGAAGCCCGCAGCCCATCCTGAGAGCTACAAAAAGGACCTTTTTATGAGAAAACATGAGCTTTTCCTATCCCTGAGTACTTTTCTTCCTAGCTTTAGAGATATGTATCTCTTTTTCTACAAGTAATGTCTGTCTATTGTTATTCTGCAGTTCAATTCTCTTGAGTAGGGAGATGCAGACTTCTGTGCTGTTAAGCCTAAATCTTTAAATGAGTTTATCTTCTGCAAAATAAGCAAAATAAGAGGAATTAATTTGCTCAGAAATCTGTGACCTATGAGTACAGCTGAAGCAGAAATGAAATATCAGTTCTCCAGTGCTGCCTTCTGTTACAGAAATGTACATTCAGATGACTTGAATGGGATCCATTGCTTCCATCTTAAGCATCCAAGAAGTATTTGTTTAAAGTTCAGTTTGCTGCTTTAAACTTTTTTAGCAATCACAAAAGAGAGCAGGCTCTGGAGTGGATGTCTTGTAACAAAAGAAAGCATTTTAAATAGGTAATAGCCTGTTATCAGAAGAATTAAATCCTAGAGGTACAAAGAAAAAATCAGACCTAAATGTTATCTTTGTGAGTAGGAATTGCTAGATTAAAGTGAGAGGGCATAAGTTGTTTTGTTCTGGTTATAAGCTGTGATATTGGCTACTATATTAGATTGTCTCACAGTAAAGAAAGGCACATACAACCTGTATGCAATCTACTAAAAAGCACCATGCAGAATTGAGACAATATTGGGGAAATCAGGACTGACTGGAGAGTAATTGCATTAAAAATCAAAAGCTAACCTGGTCTTTATGTGGTGGACAAAGATATGTGAAGAATGTGTAGCAGTTAAACAGCAGGAATCTTCTCTCAGAAGAGAGAGTGCAGTGCAGTAACATGTGACTCCCTCTTCCCTTCATGATAAAGGTAGCAAAAAATTTACCTTTTTTTTTTTTTTTTTTTTTTTTTTTTTTTTTTTTTTTTTAAATTTAGAATATTTTGGTGTGACACAGTTTAGAGGCTCATGTAAAATGGGAAGAATCCTAAAGTTGCCACTTAGAGAAATGAATAAAGCATACAATGTTATTAATATTTATAACTGGGAGAAGGCTAATTAATGCTCAGTGGGATGAAAAGGTCTGTGTGCTATCCCCCTTGGACAGCAGTCAGGGAGGCTGGATTCTGAGCTGGTGTCCCTCAGATGTCATGATGTTTATCTCTGTGATTCTGGCTCATTTCCCACGTGTGAGATATACCCTTGGTGTAGGTTTTCAGAAGGTCTGGTCTTTTCCTAGATCATAGCTGTCTGTGGTGTTCTGAGAAGGTGTGTTGGAACCAATCAAGCTGTGCTAAGATAAACACTCGAGCATACTTGCTCCGTGAATTTTTTGTTACTTGTTTGAAATAATTATCATCTTTTCAGCGTTTCTTGAAGAACTGTGAAAGAGCCTATGAAAATCTGCACCTCAATTTAATTTGAAATCATTCTGTAGATAGAAGTATTCAATGAAGACAAGTATGCTTCAAAAAATTATATAGACCAAGGAAATATCTTTTTGTTCCTTGCAAGTTTAAAATAATTAGGGGAATACAAAACTTCCAGGATATAGGCAGCAAAATTAACCTAGATCATGATATTTAAAATTAGTTATTGAATTTATCCAGTTGTGTAATTCAGATGACAAACATCTTAAAAATACTGTGATTAGTAAAGTGCTTTGCCTGTAACTGACATTTAAAGAGGCAAAGACACCAGAAAAGATACAAAAGACAATACAAATTATAACCAGTAGTCTCCTTTCATAGCAAAAATATCTGTTTGGCTGTAGTGTAAGGAAATAAGAACAGAGCCATGAGACATACTTAGGGAAAAGAAACCATAAGAATGTGTAACTAACACCCTCTTTCCTATTATTAAATCTGTCCTTTGTCTTTTTTTTTTCCCTGCTCCTTGGCATATAAACTGCTCTCACTCAACCTCCCACATTCATCATAAGGCAGATCTGAGTGGGCTTAAGGGAATAATTTAAAATATGTTTCTAAAGATTCTTGAAAGTATTTTAATGGTCATTCTGGAATAAAGCAGTAAGGATTCAATTTTCCATGGAAATGGGGATCTGTTTGTATTTTACACTTCATTTCATTAAACTCTCATTTCAAATATGGGTAATTTATTAGGACATATTTCTAGGTAGGAAAGAATGAGCTGGCATATATTTTATGTTCAATTTATGTTTCTTTATGCTCATCAAAGTGTGAGGTGTAAAGCATCTTGCTGAAGTGACATAAAGTTCTGCCTCTGGAAGTTCTGCTTCCCCATGATACAATTACTCTTCTGAAGAAGATGTGATGCATTTCAACGTGGAGGAAATCGAGTGGAAATCAGGAATCTGGAGTTCTTTCAGAACCCTGCCACTAGCCAACTCTGTCATCTTGATTATGTTACTCTGAAATAAAAACTTTACATAAGAATGAAGTGGAATTGAGATGGTTTTATCCCAGTTTTACAGTCTTGTAAATGCTTTGCTTTATACCTTTTTTCCTCCTACCACATTTGCCATATCTTTAGCTAGAAAGTGGAGTTCTGTTTCTTCACATTGTAACTCTCAATTTGTTCAAAGCAATATGGTAGTGCTTAAATATATCTGTAGCCTTCGGCTTATGTAAAATACACAGAACAGACAAAAGCCTGATGGTTACACAAATTTCAAAGCATCAAAGTTGGTTTTCTGTAGCTTAAAATTTAAGAAAATGAAAATTTAGATAGAAGTGAATATTTAGGTAAAATAGTGAGTATGACAGGTCCAGGGAAGATTTTGAGGGCTGTTTCAACACTTGAATAATTTTTAAGGTAACTTTACACTTTCTCTAGCATCAGTATTTCTATTTATCTATATATATCTTATTCTATTTATCTCTATATATGTACACAAACATGCTGAAGTTCAAATTAGTCTTTCAAGTCCCTGTATAATGTTGGCAAAACTGTTTTATCTTGCAGAGTCTATTTATTTTCTTGAGATCTCTTTCAAGCTAGGTCAGTATGGTTCTGTGATTGATTCTGATTGACTTTTATATGGATTTATTCATACACCCTAGTGCAAATACGTATCTTAGTTTTTCTTTTGATGAGGGGATTTGGTGTCTGCCTAATAGGAAAGTTTAATATTCAACATGAACACAACCAACAAAAATTAAATGAATTGTTTTTTCTACTGTATTCTTTGGATAATTTGAAAGTTAAGATTTTTCCCTTTCTACTTTTACACTTGCCTCTGGATATTTATGACTGTCAATGACATTCATTAGGTTTCATGAGCAAAGAATATGGTAATAAGGCCTGAGCTGTTGTGTTTCTGCTGCTATTTCCTTTCTCACTTTTTAATATAATGGAGAAAATAAAACCTTAATCACTAACAATCACTGGTAAACTAGCATCACAACTCAGTCCCATGGGGATGATTTGCTCTTACCATGCATACCATATATAGCATTAGAAGCTTTAAAAAACTTACTGCTTGCCATCAATTTTAATAAAAACACCTCACATCTGCCATTTTAACTTTAATGAAAAGAAAATTTCATTTTTGTGTGTGTGTTGATGGAAATTAGGAATTAAGTTTTTCAGCACATGCATTATCAAGGGGGATTAACTCAATGATTATTCATTTTTTTTAAGTGTTTCATTAGAATTCATATTCTTTCTAGAGAGGACTGAAAATTATAAGGGTTGGCAAAGGTGGAAAAACTTTGCATTTAGGAACTGATCTAAAGAGAAATGTCCAGATTTGTCGTATAATTGCTTAGTATTTCTTACACTACATTTTTCAGTATTCAACTGAGGACTCTTGTAATTCCTTTTATTCCTAGTGTGAAATGGAAATGGCTTTGTTAGCAAAGTGATACCCATATTAAATCTCCAGGATAGACATCAAAATGCGTGTCTCTTATCTTATGTGGACTGTACCATCTCTCCTCCATATCTCATATTTTGGTCCTATTTTCTGTTAGAATAATCTATATGCTTCATGGACTTAGTTACATTTCATGAGGGGTTTTAATTCAATAGGAAATATTCTCAGGTACATCAGGTTTGACATGGTATGAGTCCTTAGTGTTATCTTAGGCTATATCAGGATTATGAATTGTTTAAAATT
This sequence comes from Setophaga petechia, assembly GCA_024362935.1. NCBI lineage: Eukaryota > Metazoa > Chordata > Aves > Passeriformes > Parulidae > Setophaga > Setophaga petechia. Next base: position 12,891,647 of record JANCRA010000012.1, read on the forward strand.
GTTGTGCAACATTTGAGGATTGTAAGCATTAAGGCAAAAAACATGACTGCTTGATAAAATTAAAGGTAGACTGAAAATATCTGAACTAGACTGTGTAAGGAATATATAAATTCACACAAATACAAGCAGCATGCAATTAATCTTCAATTTGAAATTGGTTTTAATTTATCTTTCCTGCAGGAGCTTTGTCTATTTGATCTGGTTTAATTGCTTTATTTTAAGCCCATGTTCATGTTATACAGGTTGCTTAGTTTTTTAAACTTTTCTTGAGAGACAGAACAAATAGTATAATATTCACAATGTAAGCTCAGTCAATTTTTTTTTTTTTTTTGCAATGTTTTCCTTCTAAAGTGTTATTCTGTAAAGGACTAATACTTCTATTTTCCCTCATTATTAGCAGGGATACTAGGCCAGTGCATACAATGTGCTCATGAATGCAGGGATGAACACATACAGTTTCTAAAAGGAGTTAAACTGGTTAGTGGCAAAGATAGTCCTAGAAGTCTACACAGGATTTATAGCATCTGTTAATCTGTGATAAATAATAAAGTATTGGCACACAAAGGAGCTGTTTAATTTCTATATTTACTACAAGGCTTATTCAATAATATGGTCAAGCCAGGATCTTGGCAGAAAATATTTCCATTTCTTTTTAAAATTCTGGTGCCTTCAAGCAACAGGGCCTGGATAAATGACAGGTAGATGACTTTTTTATAATTCAGAAATGTGAATCATGGCTTTAAAGCTGACCATATCTGGTCGAATCACTAAATTTTAAAATATACTTTCCATAAAATTTTAGATTCAATTAAGATGCCCTCCATTCAGTTAAGATATTCCTCATTCTTATCTGGACTAGTGCATACTGTGCTACATATATGCTGCACAGGGCACTCAAATGGAGAGCAGGTACACATTTATTAACAGTCAGCATTTCCTGTGTTTAGGTGGAAAAACAGAAAAGGAAGGCTTCTAACTCAGCCCTCCCTCTTGCAAACATACTGTAGAGAGTACATGGGTACACAGAGCTGGGAACACTGGCAAAATCACTGAAGACAGAGAAGGGGCCCTGTGCTAGGATGGAGGAAGTAAAGGAGTGTTCAGCTGGGAAGGAATTATCAATGAAAAAAACATTGTTAGCCAGGCAGAGGATGTGAAAACAGGCATGGAAGGACTGCTGCACTCCAGGTAGATGATGGGTCAACGAGATCAAGTCTGGATAGAAAAAAAATTATATTCAAGACTCTACAGCAGTGATAAAACAGAGAATCACACAATCAGAGAATCATCATGTTTGGAAGAGGCCTTCGTGTTCATCTAGTCCATCCATCAACCCAGCCCCACCATAATCATCCCTAAAACATATCTCCAAGTGCCACACTCAGACACCTCTTGAACCTTTTCAGAGATGGTGACTTCATCACCTCCATGGGCAACTGATTCCAGTGCCTAACCACTCCTTCAGTGAATTTTTCCCGAATACCTAATCTGAACCTCCTCATGTACAACTTAAGGCCATTTCCTCTCATCCTTTCACTTGAGACATGACAGAAGAGACTGACCCTCACCTCACTAAGGTGGCCTCCTTTAGGGTAGTTGTGGAGAGCAATGAGGTCCCCACTGAGCCTCCTTTCCTCCAGGCTAGAGAACCCCAGTTCCCTCCTCCACTCCTCATAGGACTCATTTTCCAGACCATTCACTAGCTCCACTGCCCTTCTCTGTACATGCTTCAGAACTTCAATATCCTTTTGGTAGTGAAAGGCCCAAAACAAAACAGGATTTAAGGTGTGGCCTCACCAGTGCTGAGTACAGAGGGACAATCAGTTCCCCAGTCCTGCTGGTCACCCTATTCTTGATGCAGGCCAGGATGCCATTGGCCTTTTTGGCCACCTGGGCACATTGCTGCCTCATGTTCAGCCAGGACCTGCAAGTCCCTTTCTGCAGGGCACTTCCAGACACTGTCCCCAGCCTGTAGAGCTGCCTGGGGTTGTTGTGACTGAGGAGCAGGACCCAGCACTTCACCTTATTGAATCTCATACAGTTTTCCTCAGCCCATCAATTCAGAATCTCCAGATCTTTCTGAGTGTTCCTACCCTCCAGCAGATCAACATTTCCGCCTAACTTGGTGCCAGCTGCAAACTTACTGAGTTTTCATCCAAATCATCTATAAAGATATCAAACAGGACTGGCCCCAATACAGAGCCCTGGGGAATACCATATACCTGCCAGAAACGTTCTTTAACTCCACTCACCACCACTCTCTGGTCTCATCCTTCCAGCAAGTTTTTCACCCAGGAAAGAGTGCACCTATCCAAATGATGAGCAACTAGTTTCTACGTCATAATGGATGTAGCGAAATTATGAGGCTATCTTACCTTACTGATGATTTTGAAAGTAGTTTGTGATTATTTTATTTATATTATTGCAGCATCTACTAGTCACAGCTAAAATCTGGCTCTGTTCTCCTAAGTAACAACTTGGAGACAATACTCCCCAAAGGCCACCAAAGCAGTAACGTGTGTTTGATTGAATACCTTCTTAGATCAATGCCTTGGAAGCATTAGTTTTGCCTTAATTAAAAGCTCAGGCTGCTTAGATAGGGTGATTAATTAGATACGGTCCTTGCTTAGTGGGAAATGCTTAGGTATGATGAGCCATGTTAAATAGAACAACATCTGGTGTTAGCAACATTCTCAGTATTGGGTGCTAATTACACTCTGTCTTAAGGATACATATTTTATATTTGGCATTTTTAAATCCATTCAGCAAGCCAGATTTCTGATTCGTATATTTTTACTTAGTTCTTTATTCTATACTTATGTATTGAAGTGTCTGTATGGGAGCACAGGACATTTATTTGGAAGAGAAAATTAAAATTTAAAATATTTTTGTAACGGTCCTTTATGGAAGGATCACAGGCTGATTTTCTCTGTTGTCTTCTCAGTGATGTAATTGTGTCTTGTTTAGATGGTAAAAAAACAGCTGACCTAATTTTGAGATTGATTAGTTGGTCCTGGCAAATGTCAGCAGCGGATTTTTGGCTGCTACTGGTAAGACTTGTTGATAAGTTTCTGTTATCTCCTAGCATCCCCCAAGAATACAAGCCTGCAAGGAGAGATGTGAGATGTATGTGAATGTGGCAGAACATCTTACAGCCTGAGGCACCCATAAGCACTGAAGCCTAAAACATTTCAAATTCACTGAGTAGAGATGACTATTCCTTAACTATCTTATAGTCTTGGCTGAAATTTCTGTCTCAACAGCAGGTTAATATAGAAGATAATTTTATAATCCTTCATGGTATGGCTCTTTCTTTGTCTTTAAAAATTAAATCTTGAACAACTTTTTCTAACAAAAAATTATGCATCCATAATAAACCCTGGAGGAGACAATTAAATGAAAAGAATACATTTGCATCAGGAATTCATTCAATATTCTTGATTTCCCTTGATTCCTTTAGATTTTCCTTTAAGCTTTAAACTCCTAGAACCATATTCTTCCCAAATGTATACTGAGTTCCCTGCAGTCAATGGAGGTATGTTGCCAGTGCGTGAAGTTCAGAAGGGTTCTGTATTTAGTTATAATAAGTAAATAGTTTATACTGAACTGCTGATGGAAACTTACTCTTAAATCTTTAAAGAATGATGCTGTGCCTCATTTTAGTGGCAAATACAGAGTATTCTGTGTTTATCCATCTCTATGCTGTATATTTTATTCAGAAGGATACTATGGGAGAAATTATGAAAAGCTTTACTGAAATCCAAAACTCTTACATTATCTGGCTTCCTGTGATCAGTTGGGGGGGTTACCTTGTCATAAAAGGAAATCAGGTTTGATAAGCTGGATTTTTCTCTCATGAAGATATGCTGGCTGTGACCAATGGCAGTGCTGTTTTCCATGTGCTTTTCAATATATCTCATGACAATTTTCTCCATAGCTTTATCAGGCACTGAAGTGAGACAAGCCTGTGGTTTCTGCAGTCCTCCTTCTTGCCCTTCTTGAAAATCAGGACAAAGTTCACCAGCTTCCAGTCAGCTGGGACCTCTCCAGATGTCCAAGACTTCTCAAAAGTCATTGAAAGAGGTTTTGCAATGACATCAGCCAGCCCCTTGAAGGTTCTAGGATTAATCCCATCAGGCTCCATAGAGTTGTAGACCCACAAGCTCAGGGTCACCTGGGAGTTGATCATTGCTGGTCATTGTCCTCCAGCTCAGGGCACTGAAACCCCCTTGGTCTGTCAGCAGTGTTGAAGAGGCAAAGAATGCATTAAAAAATCTCTGCCTCATCTCTGTCTCTGTTCATGAGGTGACCATCCTAATCCAGTAACAGGACAATGTTATTTCTACACAGCCTTTTGTGATTAATGAATTTTGAAAAACTCTTTTTATTGTACCCCACATTTCAATGCAGCTTCAACTCCAATTGAGATTTGGCTGTACAAATTTTCTCCCTGCAGTGGCAGGCAGCATCTCTATATTCTTCCCCTGATCTTGCTTACAAAAAAAAAGGCCTATGCCTTTCTTTTTTGTCTTATTTCCAAGGGAAGTTCCCCTTTTTCAGCCAAACCCAAGCTTCACCTGCTTGTCTTCTGACATTTTGGGGTTGCTGCTCCTGTGCTCTTAAAAAGTGACCCACACTGATGGACCCCAGCACTTGCAAAAGTATTTTTCCAAGGGTTCTTAATCACTAGTTCTCTGAGCAGCCTGAATCTGTTGTATTTTTGTCCAGAGTTGAGTTTTTGCTGGCACTTTTTCCCCTGTCAACAGAGACTTAAAACTTAATCACTATGTGATTGCTGTGTCCACTCTGTGAATAAGCAGCAGATCAAGGAGGACACCTTTCTTAGCTGGCTTCCTAAGCACCTGTTCCATAAAGTTTTCATTTCGGTTTTTTAGGAGTCTTCTGGCCTGGGTTGTGTCAGCTGTACAAGGGCAGTTGACTCAGAAGTGTCCCTCAGTTCCTCAAGGAATAATTAATTTTCATGGTTTTCCTGGCTAGGAAGTCTACAGTTGACTCCCATGATGACATCCACATTGTTTGTTTGTCCCTTGATTCTTACCCAGAAGCTCTCAACTGTACCACTGACAATTGTGATCTCCATACATTGAAACCCTTCCATTACATACAGTGCTCAAACTCAGGAGGTCCTGGAAATCTCTAGATGAATTCTCTGAGGTAGATCTGAAATATGAATTTGCCATTGCTGATGGCTTTGCAAGGTTTCCTGCATAAAGCTGCAGTCACAATGAGCATCACATAGTCAAATGTTTGGTGGCCTCTGTTCACAAGGGCTTGTGAAAAGCTTGTAAACCTTTCTGCTTTGGTGGTTTGTACTCCCAAATGAATCTGAAAGCAATGTACAACTCCAAATAATTCCCTCAATAAAAGAACAGGAGAAAAGAACACTATTAAAATTCAAACTTAATGAGAAAAGAAGAATAATTCAGCACACAGAGTCCCGTTGGTTTTATATTTAGAAATCATAAGGGGTACTGCAGTGTAAGGGGAACAAGAGTTTTCTCCCAAAGCTACAAGATTTCCTTTGGAATGTTTTCCACTTCATAACTTTGAATTACAATTATTTCTGTAGAAAATCTTGTCTGCCTTTTTTTTTTTTTTTTTTTTAGTTACAGCAGGTTAATCATCCATAATAAAGCATTAGTTATTTTTGGACTCTAATTTTAATATAAGAAACAGCTTCTAAAATTGCCCCAGAGAAGAGAATGGAATTCCCAGTGTTGCAACTTTTTGATAAATTTGTACCTCGAAAAATAACCTGCCTCATTATACAAGTGGATGCTCACAGGGCTTCCTCTTTTCAGTCAGGAATGGATATCTGTCTGGAGAGATACAGAGATGTCAAGTAAGGGAATAGTACCCCATTTTATAATGAAAGGCCTATGGCACAAGAAAAGTATGTGACTTTAATCAACTCTATTAAAGTAAAAAGAAACTGGTGTGAGTGTGAATTTATCTCCAAGGAGTCCAAATCCAGGGCACTGACATCTGGGTTAGGCTTTTCAAATGGTCCCTGCTCCCCAGGAAAGGCAAAACATATCAGATAACAGGCTGTAAAGCTGATACTGCACAGGGCACTGCTCTGACATCTGGCACTGTGTCTGGCATTTCCATCTTCCTGTCTTTCCAAAAGGTGGCCATGTTGAAGCTGCCTCACCTCTGTGTGTGTCTTTTGTCCAGACTAACTCCTGAAGTATTCCAGCAGATATTTCAGAAAGGGTTTCACATGGCATGGGCCAAAACCACATCTAGCCTAAAACTTTACCAGTAAGTAACAGGAAGCATTTAGATCTTGTTTAATTTATAAATGTAGGATTGGAGTTTTGATTCTACCAGCCTTGTAGATAAGCACAATGAAGCCAAATCACCACATTTCCCATTAGAAAGAAAGTATGGTTCTTTCAGAAAGTAACCACAATTTGAAATTGATAAATAATCTCTGTAAGCAGGACCATACACTTTCTGCTTAGTCCCAACATAGAATATATGTATGTATTCATATATTATGGATAGACAATAATGGAAACACTTTAATATTTTATAGGGTTCCATAACCTTACATATATATAGCCTTATGTGGAAGACAATACATTTTAATAGTCAGACAAAAAAGTGCTGGAAATGTTTTCACAGAACCATTATGGCTTCTCCATTTGCCGAGACTCATAAAAGCCTTCAATACATGAAGACCTAATACAAAAATCTAATATATATTTCATATGTATTTTGTATGAGGATGGGTCGCCTTTATTGGACAAATTTACTCTGTCTTATTTTCTATAAAAACAGCAATTATGTAAAAGAGGCCATTGCCAGCTGTAGAGCAGTAATGTCCCCAGTTATAGTGCCTGACTGGTTGGAATAGGAGCCACTGTACCTCACCTAAATGCCTTAATTTAAACAGACCAAATCTCCCTTTGAACCCTTCAGAAATACCTCTCCCTCCCTCCCTTCTTGTCCCTCCCTTCCTCTCCCTCTTGCTCTTTCTCCCTCTCTCCCTTTCTTTCTCTCTCTCTCCCTCTCTCCAACTTATGTAAGAGGACTGATTCTAATCTTCAGAATCAGGCATTTAGGATGACTAAATGAGATTAACTAGAGTCCCACATTTCCTTTCTGTCATTTTAGCCTTATTTTAATATAAATTTCAAGTTAGATATTATGATTCATAAAATCAAAACTTGCAGAGCTAACCAGAAGTCAGGCATGCTGTGGTTTTAGTCTCAAAATAGCTCACATTTACTACAGATCTTATTACAGCTATGAAACTTGTGTAGGGCAGTAATGAAACTGTCATGCTAAGCATAAAATGAGCTGTTTTGCTTTGTTGCTAACTGCCTCTTTGTTTGTATTATATTTCATAAGTGTACTGTATCTTCATAAATATGATGGAATACAATAATAACTTTAGGGGAACTGCTACAACTACTTTGTTTTGTGAAAGGTAATATTTTATTTTATTACCGTTTGTATTGAAACTTGTGCTGACTGTGAATATTTATAAAATTAGGAGGTTTTTAGAAAGGGAAATTTAGAAATTGTTTAAAATTAAATAATGACAATAATTTTTTAAAAGCCTAGAATTGTGCTGAATGTTATGAACCTTTGTTAGACAGATATGTAACCTTACTCTGAAATGCAAAATTAAGGAAATAAGTAAAATTCTAGCCTTATTTTCTAAAGCTGGTAAACAGACAATATCTCATGGATTTCATTAGAAACTACCAGACATTCAGTGTTTGCAAAAACAAGGAAACGAGTAAAGACCTCTTCACCTGCAAAGAAATGCATCAAGTAAACATGTTAATACAGGTAAAGTACTCCAGACCTTGAGAATTGCTTTTCTGGAACAAATAAGATTATAAAATCTTGGGGGTTTGAACAAATATGGTAATGAGAAGCACTGTCATAAAGTTAGATGTTAACTGAAAATCACAGATAAATTAATTTCTGTAAAATTATTGCACATCTGTATCAATGAGAGCTTGTTGTGAATTCAGGATTTGACTAAATGTAAACATTTCTTTAAAGGCTTGTCTGTGTTGTAAGTCCCTCCCTACACACCAGTCTCTGACTTTAGAAAACCCTGTTCATTTGAATGACTCAGCAAAGAAGGCTTGGAGACCTTACAGCACCTTCTGGTACTAAGGGGTGTCATAGGAGTGCTGGAGAAGGACTTGTGGAAAGGGCATGAAGTGACAGGACAAGGAAGAATGGTTTCAAACTGAAAGAGGAAAGGCTTGAATTGGATATTAGGGAGAAATTATATACTGAGAAGTTGGTGAGGCATTGAACAGGCTGCTCAAGAGATTGTGGTCTCTCCATTCCTGGAAATGTTCAAAGCCAGGTTGGATGGGGCTCTGAACAATCTGGTCTAGTGGAAGGTGTCTGGAAAGGGTACTGGAACAAAATGATCTGTAAGGTCCTTTCCAGCCTAAACCATTCTATGGTTTTGTGGGTCATAGGAGGTAATTTTGCTATTTTCTGATAAACTACAGCTTCACCTGCTATGAATCTATAGAATCTTTGGTAACTGTTCTCACTATATAGTATTTACGATTACCTTGAATGTTAATCTTCTTTGTGGCCCATTGCCACAGCAAACACCCACTGCTTCTGGAACCCACTCAGGAAGCCTCTGGCCCCACTGGTGCTTGACATCTGCTTTTTCATATCTTCATTTCTCCCTTAATTTAAATTACTGAATTTGTAAACAAAACGTTCCCATTAACTATATTATTAGATAAATAAGCCCTTAATCTCCTTATTTCCTGGATAAATTGTGGCTTATGTCTAAGAGTGTTGCATCCTGATCTATCCAATCTAAACCACCATCTCAAAGCTCTGCTCTCCAGGGTTTCTTTTCTTTGGGGCTTTTATGTAGTAGCCAAGGGTCTCCAGAAAGAGTTAAATATAGCTGTCCACATTAGATCAGGTGTGTCTGAGTCCAGGACACAGAAGACTTAATTTCTGAGTATGAAACACAGAAGGTTTTAGTGACATAGTTAGGTAAAATCCCCATTAGTCCATTTGCTTGAGGGCAGAACAGTGTTCAGACCCATGAAAAGGGGACACTGTATGCAGACATGAGGGAAATAACAAGACCAGTTGGAGAACTGGTGACTGAGAGCCCAGTTCAAGTACTTGTGATTTGGTGCCACAAGTTTGCTCTTAGAGGAGGCAAGATGCTTTGAACCTACCTGCCTGAAATGGGGTTTCATATCTTCATAAGGTTAAAAAAGTCACTGCAGCTCCTGGGAGCAGGGTTCAAACACCTCCTCAACTCAGCCAGCCATGCCAATGTCAGTGTTAACCCCAGGATGCAATCTGGCTGCTCTTCCTGTGGCTCCATAACCCTAATATGTTAAACCCCACCACCATAATGCCACGTTCCTTCAGCAAGAAAATTTAGACCAGACTCCAGGCTGATCAAAGTGTCGGGCTTGTCCTGTTGATCTAGGAAAAGAGCTAGACATTTAGCCACTACTCTAATCCACCCATTGAGTAAAATATCTGAACTGGATGAATTCAAATGCCCCCCATAGATTTTTCGCAGGTACTTCTTTCTCTCTGGCACCTTCATGTGAATTATGTGGGGTAACAGAAAGTTAAATTTTCATGAATCAGGTAGCTTAGAAAAGTGGCCTGATAGTTTTCATTTCAGATGTGCTGATGATTCAGAGGGAAGATGAGGAATAATACATATTCAGATTAAAAATAACATTTTATGTAACTGAACATAGGAGCAGTTTAGTAATGAAAATATCGTTATCTCTGATTAGGTATCTACCCAGGTATGACATACACTAAGGTAACGAGAAGCCATGATCTTAGTGTAGAGAGAATGAGAAATTTTTCTCTCATATTGATTGCTTCTGAAGTACTACTCCTCTAACATTTTCCTTCATTTATCACACTCTGAGGTGGCTGTATCTGCATGACTTGCACTTTGTGGTCCCCTAAATGGCCTGTTGATTAACTCCATGGGTACTCTGGGCAAAACATTACTGACATTCCTTTAGAACACAAGTGCCTATTATAACTGGAAGTGAGCACTAAAAGCCACGAGATAATCTAGAGTAAGTAATGGGGTAGCTATTATGGACTGCAATGTAGCAGAAGGTATTATTTTTTCTTAATTACCATGAAAGTTGTTTGAAATCTCTCTTCTTTTCTACTAGCAAGTACTAGCAATCTAAATCAAATTTACAGTCTCTTGAATTAAATTTTACTGTTTGTAGAATGAAAACTAGAGAGTTAGTATAGTATTCATGCTAATTGCTCTTGTGAAGTTTTGAAAGCTTCATGGCAAAAGCCTGATTTCACTCATTGGAACATAATTAGTTTGTTTGTTGACAAGGAGCAGAAATAATGTAAAGATTATGTTTCCACTTCTTCCAGTATGGTGTGTTATTGCTACATGAATAGAAAATATGCTGAGATCTCACATCATATGTGCAGGTAAAATGCTAACACAGTGCAAAAACGAAAATTAATCTCTCCTATTGCATACAGAAGGGTATCACAAAATAATAGTGGGGTAAAGACCTCTCAGTCCACAAAACAGAGTAAATAAACTTGTTTTAAGAGGACAGAAGTAATAAAATACAGTAAGAGTAGAACTGATATCAATATTTTAGTCTGGAAACACTGTACATATAGATAGAGAACCCTGCACTTAAACTCACTCCTTAACAGTGAAAAACTGGAGACTTCCTTGTAAAAAATTGATTTGGGACATTCAACTTAGATTAAGGACACATCCTATTGAGAAAAGCTTTCTTCATAATGAAAAGCTAAAAGCTTCCTCTGCTGTTTGTGTGGACTATTACTAAGAGAAGAAGAGTCATTAACAACAACAAAATCTAGCAAAAGCTGTGACACCAAACTTGTGATAGCTACCTCATGAGGCATCAGATGAAGGTTCCAAATACAATCATCCCTGGCTGACAAGAGTGATATTTTCAAGAACTCTTAGATTCAGAGACGCCAAATCAGATTTTCAGAAATTTTTCATGGAAGGTTGATGAGAAACATTAATCATTCCAGCAAGTAATTAAAAAAAAAAAATGGTGAGAACCTTGATCTAATAGAAGATACTTTTTAAAAGGAATGAATATCTGTGCCATTTCTTCAGTGTTTCACAGAATTCTTACACTTATGCACTCTAGTCTAGATGGTGTCTCAGATCCCATCTCAGTTTACTGTGAAAAGGTTCAGACTTCATTGTGTCTGTTCTTAGTTATGAGAGTTGTCTGTAACCTGGCTGATTGGAGCCTCAGCAGGCACAGGGAATGCAGTGGCTCTGATGACTGATGGTGGCTAAAGAGAGCACTTGAATCTCTGGGTGCCAGAGGGGCAGTGGCTGTCTGAGGGACAGGCAGGAGAGCCAAGAACTCTGCTCTGATATGATATTTGATATCAGCTCCCAAAACCCTGCCAGTGCCACAGCTGCTTGGTATTTTAGGTGGATAATTTTGCTGTTCTTATGTGACTTTTCATTATTCTTGAAAAATATCATGGAGATTTCCTCCTTGTGTGGCTATCACAGTTTGGGAGATAATAGGAGCTGGTCTTGGCTGCATCCCCAGGCTTACTGTGCTTGGACAAGAACATGATTATGTATGAAAGCAGAAACACATAGTCCAAGCAGAAGGAAAAAGGAGCACAAGAAATGCTCCATTAACCCTGTGTATTCTGGCTTTGTTGCAAATTATGTCCTGATCAGTTAGATTATAATTTAATTAAGGTAGAATTTTATAGGGAAATTAATAAATGCTAAAACTTACCTATTATTTTCAGCTATCTTTAAAACTCTAAAAAAACCCTAAATCTCTGCTGTAACTCTGTACTTGAGAAAACTGTGATATATAAAGTTAATGATACTTTCCCAGAACATAAATATTATTCATATCAAAGAACAGAATAGTCTGGAGACTTCTGAAAGGAAGTCTCCTTTTGAGTTCAAGCCTTCCTTTTCCAGCTACACTGCTAAAAATGAAACAGTTCATGAAAATATTTTCTTCATACTTCCTTTGTTTTTATATTTTTCCCATCTGGTAGAGGCTGTAATTAGGACTTTGTTGCCTGAATTTTGGTGGGAATTCTGTAATTCAATATAATCTTAGGAGATTTTAAATTTTTCTTATTGTTATTTCATTGCATGATAAGCTGGCGTAAACAAGACCTTTTCAATGTTTCATTGTACAACAAACATTCGGAAAGTAATAAGTTCCCGTTTCTGTCTTTAGCAATTCTATCAGTTCAAGGTAACATGAACTCAGCAATCATTTCACTAAACCCTTTAAATTCTTTTCTGGACAGGGCACAGAATTGAGCATTAAGCACTGAGTGCCACCTAGTGCACACATTGTACTGCATGGACAAAAGCAAAAGAGAAGAATCTTCTGATTACAGTTTCCAGAAAAAAAAAGGGTATTGAAAAAGTTATGTCTGAAATATGGGTCATTAAATTACAGCGTGTCATTTAAACAAAATAATTAAGAACATATTTCAGACTAGAGGGAGAGATGTATGGACACAAAACTATTGGATAGTCAGGTATATTATTGTGTTGGGAAACTGAGCTCTTTAAACACACCAGGAATTCCTTGTATCCTTTATTCCCCATATGATTTCCCAGTGTGCCACCTTCTCATCCCCCTTTATGTCTTAGAACAGTCTAAGCCATTTACAACTTGTAATTTGCTAAATTACTTCTGTTCTTTCCTTCTGGGAAAAAAGTGAATCCTAACTGAGATGTTTGGCAGGGTTAAAAGCTATGCTATTTCTCCAGCTCTTTGATCTATAGGCAATTTTAATCCCATTAGGTGACAAATTGATTTATCAAATGCCATAGTTTTGTTGGTCCCACATTTCATTCTCCACTTTTCCAGTTTTCACCAAAATCAATAAGAACCTTCCCACTGACATCTAGTCCTATTTTCTGTATGATTGCACTTTGGCTTGGTAAACAGAGCTTCCTCAGAAAAATGGCACTAGTGTGAATTAAGTCCTTGCTGCAAGGGGTACAGCCTGAAGAATTCAAATATTTAAAGTATTTAACATTTCATCAAAACTTTTAAGGTGATAAATATCTATGTAAATTGATAGCTGGTATGGTTTGAAATGGCAAAAAATGGAACTTTACAGACTATTCCTATAATATAATATCTCAGAGGTGTTTTTCCAATGTAAGCTCGATGTTTACAGTATCCTCATTTGCCTGAATTAATCCTTGCTTTGTTTGCTACATTCAGTATATAGAATTTCATTTTAAAGATCTAAAAATCTTATCTGTGGATCTCGTTAATGACCCGGTAGAGACACTCAGTAGGAGCATTTCCATACTTAGTATCACTTCATGTAACATTTAGTTCAATTTTCTTCAGAAACTTGCAAAGGTATGTATTTCTACTTGTCTCAAAAGCCTGGACTGGAATGAATGTTTTTAGAAGTTCCCTAGCATGTTTTTAATGAAAAAATCTTTGGAGTCTTATTGTGTTAAAAGAAGAAAGTCAGAGCTCTAAACAAAATGTACATAAAATTACTGAGGTCTCCAAGTGTATTAACAAAATATGAAACTTGTTCTTTAGAAGAAAAAGAACAGTTTTAAAGGATAAATGGTTCATGAAGTGCTTGCTAAGTGCTGTATACTGCATGCAGCTATGTGGGTACAAAGGAACAGAGACAGAGAGAAGAGGCAACCTGCTGCTGTCAGTAGAGAAACTAATTATCCCTGAAAGTGATAATGTTTGCATATCTGTGATGCTGTTTGCATATCTGTGAAAAAGGATATAAAGGAGCAGCCTGAGGTGCATCAAGCACAGCATCACTGGGTGGTCAAGGGAGGGGATTGTCCCACTTTGCCCCAGTGCCATACAAGGAGAAGCTGAGGTCACCTGGTTTGTTCAGCCTGAAGAAGAGGAGGCTGAGGGGAGACCTCATCACAGCCTGCAACTTCCTCATGAGGAGAAGCAGAGGGGCAGGCACTGATCTCTTCTCTCTGGTGACCAGTGACAGGACCTAAGGGAATGAAGGACCTGAAGTTGTGTCAGGGCAGATTTAAGTTGGATATTAGGAAAAGGTTCTTCACCCAAACGTTGTTTGGGCACTGGAACAGGGTTCCCAGGACAATGGTCACACCACCAAGCCTGACAGAGCTCAGGAAGTGTTTGGACAACATTCTCACATGATGTGGTTGCTGGAGCTGTCCTGTGCAGGGTTGGGAGTTGGACTTTGTTGGTCCTAGTGGGTCACTTCCAACTCGGGATATTCTATGATTCTTTGAACTATTGCATCCAAGTTTGTTGACTCTAGGTTGCAGTATCAATCACCTTACTACACAGGGAAGCCGAGGAGAAAACACAACCAACCATGCACACCCCCAAAAACCTGCTTGAAATTCTGAATATACTTAGTTACACAGGAAAAGACAACACATTAGAGATAACTGCTGAGCTGCAGTAGCAAAATGCAATAAATGGCAGATAAAAGAAATTAACTTTGTCTACCAGAAGAGGAGGACCTGCTCAAATACACAACAGCACTGCCCAGGTGCAACATCTGTACCTCGGGAAGAGGGGCTGGAGGAATCCTGCTCTCTCTCTTCTGCTTCTGCCCCTGTTCCTGCAGGGGCACTGATTTTCCTTTATACCTTATTGTTCTCCCCTTTGTTCTTTCATGCTTTTTGGGGTGTTTTACATGTAATTAGTACACAATTCATATTTCTCTGGGCACTTGGCTGTGCCCAAGTCAGGTTCTGCCCAGCTCTTGGGACTGCCTTGCTTTAGTGAGCAATATACAGGAGTTGAGATTGCTGCCATTCCCCAAGAACAAGTGGTCCTACCCTATACCTGAGCCATCAGTTCCTCTGCTATTAACCTAGTCCTGGGATGATGGTATGGATGAGGTGAAGGACTGAAAGCTGATAAGCATCTACTGTTTTACACCAACAGATGTGATTGTATCCATTGAAAGTATCTTTCTTTTGTTTTTGAGATGGATAAAAATTCCAAACTTAGAGATTTTCATCCTTGAAAGAGGTACAAGAATGAACTGAGAAGCACAAGTGTTATAAATAAAAAAAACCCCACTTTAGATTAATATTTTATTCTAGACATTTTAATAACAGGCAATTTTGCATACTTGTGTATTTGTGGGACAACTTACTAGAAGTGGTGTAGTGCTAGAAACAGGCTTTGCAGCCAAATGAAAATCAGCATGCAATGAATTTGGAGTGGAAAAGATTTACCATAGGCACATCTAAATACCAGGTGTGAATGACTCATGAACTCATCTAATCTCAGGAGTGAATCACGACTCAGTAAATACCATGTGCCTTCCTCACACAAACAAAACAGTAAGAATCCTTCAGCTTATGACCCAAAGCAGAATAATTTATATACTCCTTTGATGAGATGTTACTTTCCATAGAGAGATAAGTAATCCATCGAAAAAGCATCGCTGACATTTATTACCAAGCAAAGGCATTTTTTCAATGTGAAATAATATGTCTCATCAGGGTACTCAGCATAGCTGGAAAAAATTAAGCAAACTTTTGAGTGCCAAAGCTCTTCAGGTTTAAGATAGGCTAGGTACATTTTAAAGCTAAGTGGAAATTGAAAACATTTGTTCAGGCAGTCAGATATTGGGAAGGTCATCTCTGAGAGCAAAGGTGTTTGATTTCTGTGAATCAGATTGCATATTCTAAGAAGAAAAGGACCAGGGAGCAGGGAATGAGAGAGAAAGAAATAAATATCAAAAAGTAGTTATCGTCTGGATAATTTCTGTAACAATTTAGTTAGAGCATGTCCTAACAGCAATACCAGTACTGAGTTTGCTTCTTTGTGTACCCAGTAGAATTATGAACCTTAGCTCCCAACATCACTGAAAAAAATATTATTTGTCTTTTCCTTGTAAGATAAAGTCTTGGAGATCAGAAATAAAGCAATTTAACTGTTTTAGAAATATTAATCTTTGTTATATAGCCTCTTACAAATGTTTTGGAGTGTTCATCCAAAGCCAGGAAGAACTGTGATGTTGTAAACAGTTTCCAGTACACACAAAATTGCATAGGCTCGCACTGATAGATACTGAGAGAACAGAAATGCTGTATCATGGAAGGAGAAATCCTATTCAAACTTTTTCCACCAGACTTTTGAAATAATGCATGGAGGACAGTTAGCAAAATAGCTCACTGTCAGCCTGCAAGATTTAGAAAGAAGCTGGACCTTCACCACTACAGCTTTGGGGAGGTGAGAGAGCTGCAATGCCTGGAACAAAGGAGAGAAATCCAGATTCTTACTCGCACTTGAATCAAGCTTCAGAGGTGTCATCCCATGATTCATTCAGATGCAGACAGCATTAAATTCAAAATCTTGTTTAGTGGCAAAGAAGAAGCATGCATTAGATTAATATAGAGTCTGGAAGTCTTTGTTGGTGTAAACAAAATCTCAAAAGTTTAATTATTATTTTAATAGAACCATAGAATCATTTCACTTTGATTTAAATTACCTGTGGTGAGTTTTGAGCTGCACAGAGGTGGTCTCAAAAGTAACAAGAGACAAAACTAATCTCTTCTTCATAGAATGGTTTGAGATGAAAGGGGCCTTAAAGATCACCAAGTTCCAACCCCCTGCCATGAACTGGGACATCTTCCACTAGAGCAGATTGCTCAAAACCCAATCTAACCTGGTCTTGAACACTTCCAGGGATGGGGCATCCACAGATTCTTGGGACAGCGTATTCCAGTGCCTCACCACTCTCCGAGTAAAGAATTTTTTCCCAACAGTTAATCACTACCCTTTTAGTTAAAGGGTTAGTTAAAAACTGTTCCTTCTTGTCCTATCACTAGCTGTCCTTGTAAAAAGTCACTCTTACTCTTTTTTTAAGCCCACTTTCAGTACCAAAGCCTTCTCTTCTCCACACTGGACAATGCCAACATCTCAACAATGCCTGTCTTCACAGGAAGTGCTCCAGCCCTCTGATCATCTTTGTGGCTTCCTCTGGATTCACTCCAACAGATCCACGTATTTCTTGTGTTGAGGACCCCAGAGCTGAACGCTGTAGCTCAGGTGGATTCTCAAGAGGGAGCAGAATCACCTCCCTCAACCTGCTGTCCATACTATTTTTGATGCAGCCCAGGATAAGGCTGGCCTTCTGGACTGCAAGCAAACATTGTTGGATCATGTCCAGCTTTTCATGCATGAGAACCCTTAGATCCTTCACCACAGGGCTCCTCTCTGTGAGTTCTTCTCCCAGTTTTATACCTGAGGCTGCCTAACCCAGGTGCAGCACCTTGCACTTGGACTTGTTGAACTTCATTAGGTGCTCATGGGTCGACTGCTCAAGTTTCTCCAGGTTGTCTTGGATGACATCCCTTCCTTCTTTTGTGTCAACTGTACCTCAGCTCCATGTCATCGCAAACCTGCTGAAAGGTCACTTGACGCGAGTGTATCATGGATAAAGACATCACAGAGCACTTGTCCCAAGACAAAACCCTCAGGGGCACCACTCATCACTGGCCTCCACCTAGATATGGAGACATTGACCAAAATTTTCTGGCTGCATCCATCCAGCCAATTACATATCCACTGAACAGTCCACCCTACAAATCCACGTGTCCCCAGTTTGGAGATAAAGATGTGTGCAGCTTTATAGAAGTCTAAATAGATTACATTTGTTGGTCTTTCCTTGTTAACTGTGGCAGCAACTGTTTCATAACCCAGATCTAATTGTAAAGGCAAAGAAGAATAAGGTTATAACACAGAAAAAAGTCTCAGCAGTAGTAGTAAAACAGATAAAATTGCTACATATGTGCTTAGTTTCTACCCCTTTCCAGGTGTGATGCTCATCCTTACCCTGCCTCTCTGCCTCCTGGGGCTGGCAGCTTCCTCTAGGGAGTGGAAGGCAGTGAGTTGCCAGCATCTGGAGTCCTTTGTCATGGCAATGGTTTCTTCTTCCTCATGTCTGGATCTACATAAGGCATATTAGGAGCCTTGTGGCAGACTTTGAGGAGATGGTGGCTTGGAGCAGGCCATGTGTGGCACTGCCACCAACTTGGCCTTGTCTTTATCTGACAGTACAGCAAGGAATTTCTCTTGAGAACATCTGTTAGGAACAGAGTTGTTTCCTCAGAAGAAAATTATATAACATCTCAGATGATCACAAGGGAAAGCATCTCTCAGTGGATGGGATTTGCTTCACTTTTTGCAGCACACTGGGAGAAAACCCATGTGGGCTCCATCTGAAGTTGTACAGCTACAGACTCCCCAGCATCTGAAATCCAAAGGGATTTGCTCCCTCTCTGTAGTACTCTCCTTATTCTGCCTTATGAAAGCACTCAGCTTATTAAGCCATTTATTTTCAGGTCTTACTGAGGCTGTCACATCATTCACCAGGTGCAGAACATGGAGCCCTTTCTAAATGTTTACTAAAATCCATTTGCACCTTTCTGTCTTCATTGCTCTGCACTTCCACACTACGCATGAATTTACCATGTGCTGTGATTTTTGTGTGTATTAAACAAAAAAATACTACATTTGTCTCTTCTTGCTACCGTTAAGATCACCTCTGTGCAGTTCCAAACTCGCCATGGTAACTTAAAACAAAGTTGTAGGTCAAGGCAAGCCATGCAGACACGACAGAGAATCCTCAAGCCTACAATTTTATACTTAGTAAAAAGTGTTAATAAGTTTCAATACTGTTTTTAAGTATTTCTAGCAATTTTCATTAAGAAATAGGCAATTTTTTTTATTTACAAAATTTTGTTGAAAAGTAGACTTGTAATACATAAATATGGTTCTTTTTGGTTGTGAAAAATATAATCATAATTATCACTTCTAAGGTGACAAAAATTTTTATATCTAAAAGAAGTCTCTGGATAGATATCTTCAAGACATTTGGAATTTGTTACCTCAAGCCTGTCAATATATTAGATTTCTGACTTGGGTCACTGGTTAAAAATTCTGAAAGAAGAAACCATGGTAGATGTAGAAAATGACATAAAATGCAAAATAAATTTTGCAAAGATGGATAAATAATTTTGGCTTCAGTGGACAGTAGATCCTACTAATGGACCACATGAGAGAAAGAAATATAAAACTTGGATTATGCCCTGAGTAAGATTTCACTCAAGTCAGCCATTTGAGTTTTGGTAGGAAAAGGAGGTTCTTGGTTGGTCTTTGAGTTTAGAAGTAGCAGAGACCATGAAGTAGTAGAAACCATACTGTACCAAGTCTGGTGGTTTACCCTTGTAATTAAACATATACTAGACAACCTGGGATTTGTCTTAAAAGGGTTTTCCTCTGACACCTGCTAAAAAGCAGCCAGAGTCTCTAAATAACCTGGCCTCAGGTGGGATTGAGGTGATGCACATGGACATTTAGGAATGCATCCTTGCAGTCCTTCAGCTCCTCAGGTTGTTCCCATGCCTGAGTTTAAACAAATTTACTCTGGAGCTGTTCAGTAAAGTGCTTTAATCTAGCAAGATCCTTACGTCATCAAAATAATTTATCCTAGAAAATTCTCAGTTCTAAACAACAAGCTGAAAATCAAAATTGAAAATTTCAGATGTAGGTTGTGTGGAAAATATTTCCAATTCTGCTAGTTATGGAAGTAACAGAACTCAGGTCAGCTAAATGTGTCTCTTTCTTTCAAGTTCTGTAACATATAGGTAAGCAGGTTGTTGGGGTTTTTTTAAGGTTAAAATGTTCCTAAATGAACAATAAAATGAAAGGCACAAGGAAAAGTACTAAGCATGTTCAATTCATATGGGTCATTCTGATTTTGTGCAAAATGTTGGCTTGAAGCATAGCTAGATTTACAGAAAAGGGGTTTTTCTTAGGATCTGTAAAGATCCTAATTTTTCTTAGGATCTGTAAAGATCCTAAGAATCCCAAATCAGTTTTATTTTCTCTTAGTGTTTCCCATTCAATCCTGCAATCAAACATGTTTTTTCTTTTATCTCTCAGTGCAAAATACCCATCAGTTCTTTCACTAGCAGTTCATAACAGCTATCAGTATTTAGATTATCTCTCTATCTGTAGTTTCAATATATTAATTAATTAATACACTTCCACATTTACTGATGTAAACTAAGATAAAGAACAAACCAAGCCAAAGAAACTAAACTCTGGATTATGTTCTGGGCATAATTACTCATGTGACTAATTTCTTATACAGAAATCAAATAGCAAGCAAGCAAACTCCCCAAACAGAGAAATTTAAGAAACATTCAAAACTGAAATAATTTTGGGGCTTAATACTACACGGGTGGATTTAAAAATTCTGTATAGCAGTGCTAAAGTCACTATTTCTGCTTTCCTGTTGAAACCACACATCCACATTTTATGGAGTTATGTCACCATCTCCTGGCAAAAAGGAGTGTTTGCAACTTTTATAAATCCAATCAAAAACAATAGCTGTGTGATTCCCCTGAAGTTCCCATCTCCAGCTCATTTCAATTACCAGAGCTCCCAACTGCCTGTAGTACATTAATGAGGGCTGGAGGGGCAGAACTATACTATCTGCTGCTTTTTAATGATACTACTACTACTACTACTACTACTACTACTACTAATAATAATAATAATAGTAATAGTAATTAGACCAGAAATAGAAATATTAAAGAATTTGTGAAGTGTTTCAGAACAGTTACACTTTGTGGTCTGTGAGCAGAGCCACGCTTATTTGCAGTGTGTACAACATTATGGTGGAATCCCTCAGTGAAAACAGACTTTTTCTCCTTTTGTTCCATAGTCAAGCCTTCTCTTCTTCCTTCATGACAGCATGGAAGAGTCAAATCCACATCCAGCAGCCAATGGCTGGGTACAGAAAATTAGTTCTGAGGTTAGAAAGTGTGTGTCACCAGGATGTTGTAAAAATTTCTGGATACTTACTATTCTGCTTCTTTCTTCAGTCTCCACAGTGCAAAGAACACAAGGCACAACCTTCTAAGGTCCCTTCTGGCAGAAATTTTCTTTTGATCCTATGGATCCTTCAACACTGTGATTCTATCAACTTTTATTAAAGTAATTTCTGAAATAATTTAATTGCTTATAGATCTGAGGAAAAATATTACAGGTGTACATAAACACAAAGAAACTGAGGAGGGCCTGGTCTTGGGTTAATTTTTCAGACCTAGAGGTTGCTGGCAATGTTTTGTCACATCTCCACAGACACCAATGGTCTGTTATCATGTCATGATGAGACTTGAGTATAAATATGCTGAAGGACTCTGAGGATTTCTTCTGCTCTTTTATCTGGGGTTTGCCAGAAGAGAGTGAACAGCTGGTATATGCAATAAAACACATAGCAGGGTCAAGTATCTTCTTGAAAACTACCAAAAATGCTTTTTCATTTGACTTGATTATGATTATTTTTATTGACTTTATTATTAGCAAGCAGTTAATGTTGTAATGGTAATTTTTGAAAGGTATTTTTCATAATTTCTAAAACCTCATTCAGTCCTTCCAAAAGTAACCCCTTCTGTGCAAATGATTCATTAAAAAAAATCAAAAAGTATCAGTTGAAGTTCTGCAGGAGTCCTATAGAGAGGTTAGGGTTTTTTTAGCAGGTTAGATTTTTAACCAGCAGATTAGGGGTTTTTTTTGTTATTTTTGGCTGCATAGCCAAGGATATCAAGAGGAGAGCCCTGACCTTTCCTAGGTCTGGAATTTTACCACATCACTGCTGAAAATCTTGGGCAGTCCACAACATGTCAAACTTGTATAATGAACATTATATGCTTACAAAGGACCTCAGAAATACATTAAAGAAACTTGTGTACTGATTACATCCAATTTATGTTAAATCCTTCTCTTAAAGTTCTTGGTCTAATGAATTTCTTGCTTATTTTAAAGACAAAGGTTTGAGTAAAAAAAAATTTTAGAGGATTAGATCCACTCACAGCCTTTGCTACTTTCTAAACCCAACATTTCCTCAGCACTGAAATGGCTAAGGGAACATTTGTAAATATATGTTTTCACATAACATTTTATGTTATGAAAAATGAATTTTAATACTTCTGTTTAATTTTTTGCCTTAGAATTTAGGTTCAGACAATTAAGGTAGTTTCTCCCTGTGAAGTCTACTGCAAGTTCTAAACCCTTCTTTGATGGCACTGCTGCCATCTGCTGCTGACTTTAAAATCCACAGCCTTTAAAAGTCAGGAGAAAAAAAAAATATGCAACTTAGGGTTAGGACTTCTGAATTTCACATATGACAGTAAAAGTTGTAAGAACTGCAGCTAACAACTTTATTTTGCATAACATATAAAAATTATTTGACTGGTTTATTCTAAGTAGTCACATCACTGTCATTAATATTTAAAATATGTGGAAAGTAATAGAAGTGTCTGCACAAAGAAATTTACCATAAAATGGGTATTAATGTTTATTTTTAGTTATAATTTTATAAAAAATTTCTATTCCCTTTTCCCTAAATTTATCACCATATTTATATATTTAAAAGGTAATTTTACTGTCCTCACCTTCAACTGATGTTTTCTAAAGAAAAATGTTTGCACATATTTGTGAGGGATGCCCCAGATTTATGTAGCCCCTGGGTTTTTTTCCTCAGAGATTTTGCTCACTTGTTTATTCCTTATGCTTATATCCTTGGGTTATTTCCTAGTCAGCATTCTTCATATTCTTTTGAAGTTTGAATCAATGTTTTCAAAGACTGGCTGAACTGTATTTGATACTGGAAATGGATCACAGACCCAAGACTACTATGATTAAAAATTAATATTAAAGCCCAGAACACATGGGAACCTTGGAAATAATTAATCCCTTTTTTTTTTTTTCAAGAAAAAATAGCTATCTAATATAGTTATCATTATTGTTCAGGTCAACACAGAACTATATCAGCACCTTCTACAGAAAACCTGAACTTTCCATATGCTTGCTTACTTTTATTGTCATCTATAAAGATGTGAAGTAGTAAATTCTAGAAAATTATTTAAAAATGTTTACAGTAACAGTTAATGTGAGTTGAAAAAGCTGCCCATTTTTTTAAAAGGTTGCAGAGTTAACAGGTTGGGCCAGTTGCTGCCAGGGTGGAGTTCTAACTGTTTTTTATAGTAATCACCTGTCGTTCTCCTTAACTTGCAGTCCTTGATTTTTAAGAATTCCCCCTTTAGTGGAGTGGCACCCTGCTGCTTCCTGGAGGATGGCACCCAGATGGTGAAGAGGAGGAGACCTCGGTGTTAGCATGCACATGGCCTTGGAACCAGCATGCAATGGGAGAAGCCCCTCACCAAACCTAGCCAAAACCCCCTAAAACAACGAGCCAACACAATATTGATGAATCAAAGCAATATCTAGACGTGAGGAACAGAATCTAGTATCCACCAAGGCCTTTTTACCCCTCACCCCAACCTAGATGTTAGCTAGATCTAGGAGGTCAAATGTTGACCCAAAAACTAATAGAATTTCCCAGTGTGTTTCTGAGGATGGAACCCCCCAGCTCTGCCCACAGACCATTGGACAAAGCTGCCCTCTTCCTCCTCCTCTGAGTCACTGGAGTCACTGCTAGGAGCAGCCACGGATGGTGACCCATCAGTTCTCCCCACCCCAACTGATCACTTTTAATAAAGGCCTTAAAAAGGCAAAAGGTCTCCTGCCCATGTTTATTTCAGCTAACATTCAATTCTGACAAACCAAATTTGCAAGCTAAAGCTTTTGAGACAGATTAGTTCCTCAGCTAGTCTGGATTTTGAGCCATGTTTTGAATGCCACAGGCCCTGCTGACCTGAGAGGTTTGAAATAGGTGCTGCCATATAGGCACTGCCCCACTGGGTTAATTCAGCAAGGCACTTCAGCCACTCCTCTTGGCTTCTGTATTTGATCATCAAACTCAGAGGCTTGGTGAGTTACACATGTTACTGCATGTTACACATTGAGCTGCACTCTGCAAAGGGTGGTCGACAACAACCTCTTTAAACACCTTTAACTTTAAACAGTAAGAATTTAAATTGGAGTGATTGGAAAACACCAATTTGGTGAGTCAGGTTTTTGCTGCAGGAGTGTAAAGGATCTTCTCAGACTCAGTAATGCAGCAGGTCCCTGAAAGGCATTCAAAAGCTGTGATTTCTTACCTAGCCCATGTATAAGGCCCTGTGCCCACCCCGAGCCCTGCAGGAGGCCAGACCAGAGTACTGGGGCACAAGGCACAGCAGGGTAAGGGCCTGCTAAAGTCATCAAAGAAGAAAATCCTATTTTTCAGACCCTCATGAGAAGCAAATAGCAAAGAGATATATGAACCATGACTCTTCACACTTCAGATGAGTGCCTAGTTGTTGTTGAATGAATGAAAATATCAGCTTCTCTTTTTCAGTCCACTGTAGGTGTCTAGGACCTGCAAAAGACTTTTAACTTTTACTCTTGAAAAAGACAAACTGCCTCTCTTCAGCCTGGAGTTTGGTGCCTTAATCTTTAAAATGTAGTTACTGTTTGATAATCAAGAGAATACAGAGTTAAAAAAAATAAAAGAAATAGTGGAGTTCTCTTTCTTTTGAATTTGAAAACACGCCACAATTTTTTTCAACGTTTTAAAATAATGTTTTATTTTATAGCTCTTCATATTGATCCACATAGAGCTTCACTGGGCTCTACGATTCCTTCTTGAATGCTTGTAGACAGAATGTGTATTACAGCCATTAAAATAAAGATTGAATTTTTGTGCAATTGGAAAATGGCATGAAACCTCTAGGGACTTGTAATTACTGACTAGATTTATTCCAAGGAAAACAAGTCACTGGTGCTGTCTTTTTTCTCTGTCTATAAGCAGAGGCCGCAGGAGTAC
The DNA here is from genome assembly GCA_024362935.1 of Setophaga petechia. Classification (NCBI taxonomy): domain Eukaryota; kingdom Metazoa; phylum Chordata; class Aves; order Passeriformes; family Parulidae; genus Setophaga; species Setophaga petechia. The sequence continues at coordinate 12,916,469 of JANCRA010000012.1, forward strand.
AAGGGTAGTGTGACACCAGGGGTCCTAAGGGCAGGGACACAAATCCTGTCTGCTGTACTGCTGCTCATTGGAGGGATGCAGCTCTGAGAGCTGGGCAGAACCTGGCTCAGACACAGCTGAGACAGAAACAAACACATTCACTGCATGAAAAGCACCCATAAAGCATGAAAGCACAAGGGAGATGACAAGAAGGCATAAAGGGCAGCCACAGCTCCTGCAGAAACAGAAAGCAGAAGAAGAGGAGGGGGAGCAGGATCACTCCACTCCTGTTTCTCTGGCTAAGGATGCTGCCCCTGGGCAGTGCTGGTGGATATGTGCAGCAGCTCCTCCTCCTCCTCTTCCTTCTTCTCCTCTGATAGAGAACAAGAGTTTCTCTTTAATTTGCCATTCCCAGTATTTTGCTGCTGTAACTCAGCAGTCATCTCCAATGCCTATGTAAGTAGGTTAAGGATATCAGAATTTTAAGCAGGTGTGTGGGCATGTGTGTGTGTGTGTGTGAGTGTTTTCTTCTTCAGCCTCCCCACACAGTAAGGTGACAGCAGAGTGCTGAATCAGAGCAAACTTGGATACATCAGACCTTAAATGAAGTCTGACAGCACTGTTAAAAATTCTACTGCTTAATATTGTTACTTGGTATTGCTATAGCAGGAAGGGTTTTAAGAGCCTCAGAAAAATAGAAAATATTGGTGATTATTTTCGCTTGCTGCATTAGTGTCCATCAGAGATATTAAAACTCAAAGCATCAGTTTGAAACTTTCAACCCTTGATATTCTTTTCCCAAATGCTAAGCACCTTTGCAAAACCAAAAAAATATGTATCTTGTTTTACAGAGACTATTTCTTCTATCTGGAACATGCACAAAGATGTGCCCATAATTTTTTTTCAAGGTAATGAAGGGAGAGAAGGAATCATTTATCCCACAGGCATCAGACTTTATAATATTGCTACATGGCTCCTTCATTAACACTATAATTAAAGATTCTTTCTGTTTCTCTTGACTCTTATGTTGACCTATATACTAACAATTACTTCATTATTAATCTGATGATATTATGTGATTAAGCCTTGCCTTTGAGAGCTTATTATAATGATTAATATTGCCCTTTGGAGTTCTTTGTTGGCGCATTGATTTATTATACCCTCAAATATTTACTCTTTATGTTGATCATACCAAGATGCATAATATAAGATTAATGATAGTGATAAACCTAATTTCACCCTCACTGACACTTTTGAGAAGCCTCATGGCAGTAAAGCAACATACATAGTCTGTAAAATTGTGTTGCACTTAAAGACCTTAATAAGCATTGTGGTAGGAATGAAAAATTGCTCTTGCACCAAACACTAGCTTTTACTCAAGAAAATCTTATGTAGTTTTGAAACCTGATTTCAATAAGCTTTTATTGTATATAGGCTGCTTTTTTCCCCTCTAACGCATCATTAGGAAAGCACAGGCTTGCTTTGCTATTCTCACGTAAATTGGTATGTGAAAGTTGCTGTGATCCACATCACCAAACACTGCTCTTTCAGGGACTTAAACCACATTTCCTTGGCATGCATGCACTACCTATTTTTTAGAGGAAAGTAATTCAGCAATACAATTCTTTCTGGGAACACTGATTCCAGGATTAGCAATATTCAGTCATTTAAAAATATATTTTTACTGTATATGAAAAAACATTAAAAGACATGGCCTGTTTGGTTTTTTTTGTGTGTTTGTTTTTGAGCTATTAGAGAGTACACTATACATGTCTTATGTCTTTTTACTAGACTTGGTGGTCTGAAATATGGTCAGAATTATTGAAGACTCATAGACTTCCTTATCAGGGAAAGTCTGGCCTTTCAGGAAAACAACTGAACGAGATTAGTTTCAGATAACTTCAAGTGTCACAGCAATGCCCCGAATAGCTCAGATCAATCCTTTTTTTTTTGTAAGTGGTGATAAGCAAAGTCAGTCTGTAGCTGGGGGGCTTTTTTCCAAAAGCAACATCATAGAGTATTGATTAGTGTGTCTTTCATGAACAGGGGATTTCAAACTATGTACAGGATAAATTTTCATTTAACCACATCACTCTTATGTGCTTCCCAGGCACTGTTATTCCTCCTAAAACTACGAGCTCCTTGGCTTGAAATTTTGTGATGATAGTTACAACTTACTTATTTTACCTAGATTTAAATGCCCACAATGCAGGCCTCTTAAGTCTGTGCTGCTCTTATGTGGTTAAATATAGAGTTAATCCAAGCTAAGGAGCTGGAGAACCATCATAATATGTTTGTGGGAGACAAGGAGTGAACTAGGTGAGGGGATCCTGTCTGTGTGATATACACCACACCTAGGGGAAAAAACTCTCTTGAGCAACAGAGCAGAAAGCCCCAATATTAGCTGAATAAAGATGACATCAAGTGAACTTTGGTAGAGAGAGGGAGAGCTGTTGAAAAGTTTTCATGCCTGCATCCTTTTTTCTATAATACAAAAATGGAAAGAAGACAACAATACTGAATTCTGCTGTGCCCTGAAGTCTCGCTAGATGAGCTGAGAACAGAATATAGTTCTAACAAAGCGAGTTTTAGCTTTCAGGAAGGTTTTTTTTCCATATTACATCTTCTGAATGCAGAGGATGAAGGAAGAATGAAGTGCCTCCAGGTTGCAAAGTCTCCATATTCTCAAAGCCATTAATGAAAATGACCCTGGTATTACCATAGTGAGCTTGAGCAGAGATTGCAAAAGGCTCTGAGCAGTGCCTCAGTGCAAATTTGGGCTGAACCAATTGCCCAAATGTGTTCAGCCCAAATTTCCTTCAAAAACAACATGAAAGCTCCAGATGCTTACTGTCAAAGCAACTACTTAATGTCCTTTAGTTTTAGCTTCTGTTCTGACCTCCTCTCTTTAGATATACAAAATTATTCCAGGTTTATTAATTTGATTTTCAGAACACAGAGTTGAAATGCAATTTTCTTTTATTTGATTTCCTCTTAGAGGAAGAGACTAAATAAGGCCTATAATTTACAAAGGAAGGATGAGCAAGTCATGGTAACTTGAAAACCTTTGTAAGGAGACTTGTAACTTTCTTCTCCTTTAGCTCCTCACCTTTAAAAAACAGGAATAGCATTTCCCTACCATCTCTAGGTTGAATTGATGAAATGGATGGTAAATTTTTAATAATAATTTTCATTGTTCTTGAAAATTGGTAAAAGATAACTTTCTGAGAAATTAGATTTTCCCTTGTATTATCAGAAAGATACAGAAATTTCTTCACCTTATCAGGACTTACTTTCAAATGGCCTCTGTCCATCACTATAAAAAAAGTCTAAAGGTATAGCATTTTGATTCCTTTATATTTCAAAATGCCAGTCAACAAAAATTAATTTAAGTTAGATCTGGAAGATGCAATTGTGTATACAAAACATTAGAGCTCGTTCTTGTAGTATTTGCAGAGAATGTCTAAAATCATCTGCAAAGCCCTAAATCCTCAATTTAATAGAATTTTTCATGATAAACTGGAGATCTGAATTTTTAAACAAAACCACTAGTAGTTTCCTTAAGCATATGTACATACAATAATTTCATAAAATAATTCATAATGCATTGGATTTTTTTTAATAATAAGGAATAAATTAATCAGGGCCTTTCTATGTATAAGAACAGTTAGAATCACAACACAGTGAAAAGACCTCTTTTAGAAAGCTTTGGAGAACTTTCAGTAGGTGTGCCATTGTGTCATTCCTTAAATATTGTACCTTCTTTCATAAAAAGAGGACTAGAGAGTTTTTGGCCCTGAATAAGTTCCATTACACATTCACCATAAAGTTGCATCTCTTCTTTGTCTGCTTGACTTTTTCATCCCACTTGTAGCTGACTGTCCTGCTGTCTGTTTATTTTTGCCTTAAAGGCTCCTTGAGCAGGAGGGGTGAGGTAGGGCTGTGCAGCAGCTTGGATCTCTGTGCCTTTGCCCACCAAAGCTGTTCCCTGAGGCCTGACCCTATTTTGGCAAACAGCTGGCCCCAGCCTGATACATCAGATTATTTAATCTCAGATGCAGGACTTCACATCTGCCTTTTTGGACTGCATGATTTTCCCATTAGCTCATTTCTCCTGACTGTCAAGGCTCCTCTAGATAGCAAGGACCCTACCAACTTTCTGTTGATCCCAGCTCCCAACAGACTGTCAGTGTCTTCTGTCTTTATCTTTGCTGTGGCTGCTGAACTGCAAACACCGAGAACTTTCTGAGATTTGACAGTCTGTTCCTGAAAAAAAAGATTATATTTTGCTTTTTCACCTGTGCTTAAAAATCTTATCTGATACTGTATCACTCAAAGATCCTGATACAGTAAATGAAGGACACTGTAATACAGATCCTTTGAAAAGATCAAAGTTATGGCCACTCTATTGCAGCAAAATGACCATCTTGCTCAAATTAGAAGCTGTCCTTCTTCTGTCAGACCTAGAGTGTCTGAGTCCTTGTCTGCAAACAAACATACCATTTTAGCTATGCTGATACAGATAAATCATCCAACTATTACTGTGTGCTTGGGGTTTTTTCCCAGTTTAAAGTGATGCATGCTGGTATGATTTGGATAATTTGTTAATTTTTAAATGATTTTTATTACATTATTTTGCTTATTTTTATTAAATTCATTAATACCCTTAACTGACAGACTGAAATTTCTGTCATGTGCATGCCTTGGAGAAGTAGGATTGGAAAAGAAGCACTATGTTCTTTCTGCATCAGGTGTGTCAAGAAAATCACCTTTAAAAAGTAAGAAGAGTTTCCAAATTTCTCTTTATATATACACACGAATTGAGAGTGGTCCTAGGGACAAGGATTTGGGGGTCCTGGTGGTAAAAAACTGGAGGTGGGCTGGCAATATGCCCTTGCAACCCAGAAAACCAACTGTATATTGGGTACCTCAGACGAAGTGTGACCAGCAGGGATGGAGTTGCTGCTGACCCTCTCCTGAGAGCCCCTGTGGAGCTGTGTCCTGCTCTGTGTCCCCAATGTGATGTGAATCTGCTGGAGTGAATCCAGAGGAAGCCATCAGCATGGCCATCAACAGAGAGCTGGAGCACAGCTTCTGGGAGGAAAGGCTGAGAGCTAAGCTCATGGTGTTGCTGTTCAGCCTGGAGAAGAGAAGGCTGTGAAAAGATATTAGAGCAGCTTTTAAATACTTAAATGAAGGTGGGGACAGCCTTTTTAGTAGGGCCTGTAGCTGTAGGATGAGGTGATATGGTTTCAAACTAAAAGAAACAGTAGGAGGTGTAATGATGGATGTGGGACTCCAGGAGGCTCTTCAAAATGCAGTTTATTCCATCCAAGAGGTTACAGCAGACCAGGGTTGTGAGTGACAGGGCCTGTGCCTACAGCTGTCAGCTCCAGCTGCAGGCCTGGATACCATTAGTTTAGGTTACAAATGCAGTGTATGCTTTGCTGAGCATCTTAATACTGTAGAACCAATCTATACCTTAACTTTTATCTATAGCCTACCATAACTACTATAATTACCATATCCATGTTACTGTTCTCCAATCGCTAAAAGTTAGTACGTTACAGTTTAATATAGAAGTTGCTTTTCAGTTTTCTTGCAGTGGAAAATTCTGAGACCTTTTTTCTAATTGCAACATTGGCAGTCTTGTTTGCCTGTGCTTTCTGCTTGGTAAAAACATCTTCTTGTTTGAGGTGGGTTTGTCCTTTGCTCTAAGTCATAAAACCCCCTCCTAACTAACACACCCTTTGCCTCCTTGGTTATCCAGTATAACTGCCTTAGCAATTATTTTCTTCTATATCAAAACTTGCTTTCATTTATATTCCTTCTTCAGATTCTACATTCAAAAATCTTTCTGCCAAGCATACATACCTGTGAGACTTCCTGTTAAACTTTCATCCTTCCCAACAAAAAACCATTTAAACTAGGAAATAAAAGGATAGATAAAAGGGAGATTTTTTTTTTTTTTTCAGTAAGGGGGTTGACACACTGGACAGTTTGCCCAGAGAGATGCTAGATATCCCATCACTGGAAATATTGAAGGTCAGATTGGATGAGGTTCTGAGCACCCTTATGTAGTCAAAGATGTCCTTGCTTATGCCCCTGTCCCCTGTTCTGCAGGACCTTAAAAGGTCTTTTCCAATGAAAATTATCCTATGATTCCATGATTCTATGAAAAGAATCAAGTTGAAAATATATGTTGAAGATATTCTTGCTGGAGTTCCAGAGAGATGTGTCCTCACAGCCAGAATGCTAAGCTGAATCTCTATGTATGATTTTCAGTAACTTCTTTCTCTATGAATTTTAAGTCCAGCTTATTTTAAAAACATTCCATGAATTTCCCAATTCCCAGTTTTACATCATAGCTATGTGAGGAAGTAGCTCAGGCATACTTTGCTGAGCTCTCTGAGTAAACAAACACATATTTTTGTGAAATATTTTTAATTATTCAAAAAGAAGCATATTATTTAATCATTCTTTCTGTGTCTGTGAAGGGACACTGGGATTTTCTGTTTATAAACTAGTTTCCAGAGCTAGATTCAAATAAACCTAAACAGCAGATAATTCCAGTCAGCTCTCTCCCCCTTAACAATTCAGGAATGTTTTCTAAGCATTTCCAGAGGACCAGTATGCTGAGCAGGAGCTCCCTCATCAAAGTAAAAGGGGATGCCAAAAATTTGGGCTGAGTATGGGATGAAGTGTTTATTGTGATCATAACTATTTTCTCAGAGAGAGGTACCCAAAGTGCCTTGAGCTCATACCTTAGTGATTGAGGCAGGCACTGGGAAGTTGAGTTTCTCTCCTGATGGGCATTACCAAAGCCAGCCTTTGTCAGTGCTGTAGCAGATGAATTACTGTGAAAAAGGGCACCTCTGCTCTTGAGGCAGCCTCAAAGTTCTTGTCTATTTCTCATTACGTTTTTTTTTGAGAAAAAGGCATCAACTCGCAGAAAATAGTTCTAGTCTATATGTTCAGGTGCCAGACTACAACAACAATTTATTTCACCTGGGGGCCATGTTTGGGGTTTTTTAAATTATTTGTATCAAATAGGGAAACTATGCGAATATAATGAATATAGATCTAGACATGGGTCAAAAATACAGTCTCAATGGGAAAGCATCACAAATGTTATATGAGTCAGGTAAAATTCAGTACTACAAAAATGATTGCTTAAAGAAAATGCTTTCTTGTTTATAACAGCAAATTCTAAAATATATTGTTCCTGGAAACCTTCTTTCTGCTGGAAGAAAGAACCAGAGAAAATCCTTCTAGGATTTATCATATCCTTTCTTATTATGTCTCCATCAGGAACTTACAAGGATACAGAGTAAGGCTACATTTTTAATTCATCTTTTCTTCACATTGAGAAGACAAACCCCTGGATATTCCTAAACTGTTCTGTTGTATTCACATATATTTGTTGCCTATATAGGATGCCAGAGCTAAATCTGTATAAAGATATCAACAATCTGAATGTGATTCTGGTTCTGACTTGTTTGGAAAAAAGCTCTGATGGACCAACCATCTTTATTTCAAAATGAAGTGTGGGAGATGAGTTATACCCTGGGAGGTTTGCTGATGCTGAAATAGGACAGGCGAGTATAGGCAATGAGTACAGCAGCACCATAAAACCACTGTGGTCAACAAATGGGAAATATAAACCAGTAAAATAGGTTTGCATGTTAATGAGGAAAAAGAAACCAAACCACATATTTTAAATATTTATTTGTCAGACTGGGATAACAGCCTTTATAGAGCACAATTTGCATAAGTTCTCAAGATACATCCTGTATACAATCACAAAACCATGGCATGGATTTATACATAAAGTGAAAACTGGGACAGATTTACAAGCATTTTTATACAATCTCATACTGCTTTTGTTTCAGTTTTTACAACTTTTAGAACAAGTCTGTTTCGTTTTCATTTTTTCTGATGATTCTGGAAGCAAAATGAAAATTAAAAAAAATTCAAAACGAAATGAATATCAACAAACCACCACCTATGCATGCAACATTCACTGTGGAAACATTACATTTGCCCAAGGACTATTCTTCTTTTTTTGTTGTTTTTTGCAGGGTTTTTTTTTTGGTGTTTTTTGGATTTTTTTAAACATTGTGTCTGCTGTACATGTTGTCTGTATCATGACAGCACACACTTGAGTCAGCCATTGTTGAGCACCTGAGCACATCACTGAACATCTATAAGATACAATCAAATAAGGACACACTCACATGCTTGGATGTCAAATGGAGTTAATAATTTAAACTCAGTTTGTTTTACAAAAATGTATATTTATTTACAGGGTAACAAATTAAGAAAATGACTCTCATCAAATCATCTAGTTTTAGTTATGGATATCTATATATATTATAACTTTTGAGCTCATCAATATATTTGCTTATTAATTTTTTTCAAAAGAATAAAACAGAACATATAGAAAACATTAAAATGTTTCTTATGGTTTAAAGAGAGAGTATCCGGTCACTTATTCTTCCTATTTTCCTTCTAAAGGCAATATGTATCTATAAAGAGCAATTCATCCTACATGTCAGGTGTACAGAAAATTCACAGGGCATGTAGGACTAGTGTTTAAATATAATGTAGGTGGATACTTATGCTAAATTTCCTCTCTGTTTAATTACCTTTATAAGTTACACTCACACAAATTTTCTCTGCTATTCACATAAGTATGTACATATCTAGATATATACTCAAATAATGAATCTGGGACATTCAACATCGTAGCAATGAAAATAAACTAGTTAAAAATAGTGTCAGTTATGATTCAAATAATAATTTAAAAAAATACTATTAACATCTTTATGATATCTCCATGAAACTAAATCCTAATTAAATAATCTCTATTGGGCTCATACTAGCTTACAATATAATAGATGTCTTCTTTTTCTTCATCATCTTTCTCAAAGTATGAATCAATATCAGCTGGTTACCAGCTACCATATCCCACAATGTAGCCATGCAAACATCCAGCATCCAGAAAAATAACTCAAATATTTCCTAGGCCTTGATTTAAAGCCAGTTCAAGTTAGCAGATTGGTTGTGACTGACTTAAACTGGTTTTTGGTTCTTCCATACAGGATCCATGTAATGTAAAACTGTGGGTAATAATGAAGAAGCAGCACTCATTGCCCCTGGATACTATCCCTTTAAAGTGTAATGACAAAGAACTAGCTCAACATTCATCATAGTAACTCTCATGTCTCATTTTAAACTGGAAAAAAAAAAGGCTGTTTGCTGCTCATTTTATGCATACTAATAACAATGATAATGTTATAAATCCCTGTCATTTGTAAACACACACACTGTGCTTTTGCTCATTTTTCAGCTTGTTTCCACTCTACAAGGCTTGAACTAAGAAGCAGCTTCAATTTCTGTTTTCTCAGAAGATTTATGAATCAAAAGAGTTAAATGCCTCTGCTATTGCCTCCCTGCAATATGTATCTTCAAAGCAATATAGAAATATGTGAACTCATTAATAATCAATCACTCAGAAATGGTAAAAGCTGTTGTCACATCTAAGCACATTTGGCCAGATAAAATAAAAAAAAACTAATGAGGAAAAAGAAAAGAAAATACTGAGATATATACAAAAAGAGTAAAAAAATACTAATAGTCCTTGTTTGATTGGTTTTTCTTGTTAAAAAATATTGTCATGAGAGTTTTTCCTGACTTCATTCATCAAACAAACAAACAACAAAAAAAGAAACTATGCATTCAAACATGAACCTGTGTTGCATAGAGTGATTTCAGTACAACATAGAAATTTGGTCAAAAAAAGGAACTTGGCACACTTTGGTGGCATTCTCTGACCTCTGCATGTGCCGCCTCGGAAAGCCGAGGGTGTGCCCAGGTGTGACACACGCCCACCCCGAAGGAGCCCATCCCTGCTGCAGCTGGCCAAGGCAGTTCCTCACAAACTCTGCTCTTTGTGTCCCATGACAGGAGTCCAAAACTGCCATTTCAACATGCAGAAACATTGCTGGGTGCTGTTCAGAGAACCAAAGATGCTTGAATTAAACCAGTGTCCGACAGCTGATTAGCCTCAAAGGCAGCTGTCCCCTCCAGCCTCACTCAACAAAAGTATTCAATAAAATATTGGCCACATTTGTAGGGGTGTGAGAGCAGAGCACGCCTGGCCACGTTCTCACCACAGATGATGATTACAGGCTTCCACTCAGGCAGCCACACACTGCTCCTTCCTCTCAGAAATCTCCATAGCAACTGCCAGTGCGACTTGCTGCCTTTGTAGCAAATCTTAGCAAGAGCAAAATCACCAGCAGTTTGCACAAAAATTGCACACCTCATGGCTTGCACTTCACACAGAATTTTTTTTTTTTGCGGATCTTTTTTTCAAAGTACAAACACAGTATAGTCATCAGGAATGCAAGATAACCCACCAAGAGAGCAACACTTATGTCAAATGTATCCACACAGGATTTTTTGTTTCAGTCGGGGATTTTTTCTTTGAAGTATTTTCTTATAAAAACAGATACAACATCAAAACATAGAATTTTTACAATAACTCCAGAGGACTGTTATAATATATGAGAGGTAGGGTATACATATACTGGTGAAAGCATAAAATTCAACATTAAAGCACACACCCTACTTCCACTGTCATTGATTTTGTATTTTTAAGACAGCTAATAAGATTTTGGTAAGATTGCTCTGCTTGCAAGTTAAGCAGGCTACCAGCAGGTTATGAACAACAGGAGTTTCCTTGGTGTGTGTATCATTTATATAATTTGTATGTTTCTTCTCATATTCCTGTTCCATGCTGATATTTTAAGTTGATAAACATAAACAAAAAATATATGTGGGAAGTGTTACCAGATTAAATAGTGTAGCTTTTTCACAGTCAATCCAGTTGCTTAATACCCTAAGCTTTATTTTTCCTTTTTTTTTTTTTTTTTTTTAAGCATATAATATTTTCCAGAAGAATATTTTCAGCTGGTCTTGCACAACCTGTGGAAATGTACTACATACATCCAGAAAATATAAGACAATGTACATCAAATAATATAATGAAAAATGGAAAGTTTTTTTGGGGCCAGAAAAAGAAATGTCTGACATGCAGAAATTTGTTCATTTTCTTTTTAAGTATGCAAAGGTCATGAGATCATATTTCCAGGGAAACTACTTTTTATTGAAGCTGTGAAATATTAAATGACTTCTGAGTAACATGGGAATTCGTACCATTGATTCTTGGGTTTTAACAAACTTGCTATACTTTTAGGAACGAGAGAAAAAACTCTCCTTTCTTCAAACATGGCACAAGGGAAATACAGCAACCAGCCTAAGCCACGGCAGGCAGTAGTTTCTTCCCAAGTGAGAGAACTGCTTGGCTTCAAACCCCTGAAAAAGGGACTCGATGCTTGGAAATGCTGACATAGGCTTAAAAGTTGCAAGTTACCTTCTTATTTATTTCTTTCCTCACCAAGAAGCCATGCTGTTGAGTGGATTATACTCAGACATTCACCTGAGATAGCAAGAAGATGTTTTTCATTCTGATGCAGCAGCATCCAGTCAGGAACTGCCCTGCTGTCCCTTCCCCTTAGATTCCAAATGTGTCACTAGTGTTGATGCAGACCCTGCATTGAGAGGGTCACTGTTGGCATGGTGGGGCTGCTGCTCCACAAAATAGCCTAAAATTCATTGTCTTTCTACAGTTTCAGAGAAAGATTGATTGCTGAAAAACATGAGGACTGGTTGAAATAACTGCATCAGTCCCAGTGCTTAAGTCCCTTCAATCTCAAACTGATTCAGACCTTCTGACTCAAAGGATGGGGTGAAACACAGTGTCACTGACATTGAAACAGCACTTTATCTTTCTGATGTAGTGTAGTTTATAATCTGTCCTTTCTCTTTAAAACTACATCCCAAGTTGTAGACCATTTATATAATTTTATTCATCACATTCTAGGAGAGTGGTTTATATCCATTGTTAACACACAGAAACAAATGAAACAATCAGATCTGATTCTCCACAGCCTAGTTTTTGAAGGAAAAAAGAAAGAAGGAAAAAAAGCAATGTAAAATAACATTACCACTTTTGCAAACACCTTGCAGTTGTGTCAAGTGGCATAATCTCACTACAGCAAATTATCAGAGATCTTAAGGTGCAGAGGAGTAAGTTTTACACTTTCAATAAGTGAGATTTTGGAAAGTCAGTCACCCTAGGTGGTTTTGCATAAAATGATCTCCTTCTGGTTGCACAGAAAACCAGACTGCACTTCTCATCACACTCCTCCAGCTGCAGCCGAGCTCTGCGTCAGCGCCTGCCTCCAGCCTTCTTCATTTCCTTCACAGTTACTCTCTTCACAAAGAGTCCAACACCATGGAGCCCTCTTATCAGTCTTCGTTTCAAACAACCTCACTTTAACTTCTGGGCCCAGATTTTCTTCTCCTTTTGCTGTGTTTTGCAGCAAAAATAAGTGTACTAGCCCTCATTTAAGTGTGCTTTGTAGCCCAGAGACTGCTCTTTTCTACTTTGTAATCTGAAAGACTAGCTAAACACAATGATATCAAACTATATTCTTGAAGTGATTCTGTTTAGAGCAGACTCCGCATATTTTGTGCCCTAAGCAGACAGCTCTGCTCAGTGTGTTTGTGTGGAGCTGACCAACAGTTTGTGCCAGTTTACTATTCTTTTCCTTAGATCCACTTTGTCAAGCCAGATATAAGCTTCCCCAATCAGTGTCTTTTTCATAAACTTCCCTCCATTGGAGACAAGCAGAATCTGTGAAAATAATAATAATCATCATCATCATCAGTGTGCACACTAAGATAATACTAGGAGAATATGAAAGATTCAGGATATTGAGCTCAAATATGCTATGCACAGAAAAGAAACATTGACCAACCATTGCTTTTTAGAGTCACCTTTTCCTTCACAGAAAGCCCTGTGAAAATTGAATCTTCTGCTTCTGTTTCCTTATCATGGGGCATAGCAATTAGAAGATGACAATCTTGAATTATAATGAGCAATTTGTTCACCGGCTGGTTATCAAAGATGAGCATAAGGTCAAGTTTAAAGTTACAAGATGAATCTTTGTACAACTGAAGTAGCAGCTCCTGTTAAGTCTGTGGAAGTCTGATGCAGAGTGGATGTACAAGGCTTTCTGTGAAATGTCATCCAAGTTCATATTTTCCAGCCAAAGAGGCTTGTGCCATGCAAACAATACACTTTTCTGAAGGGCTTGTCTCATTCTGTGAATCTGTAGGTTCATTATACATATTTCTAAGAAAATGCATTTGATAACGTATAATTCATGTCATGAGTTATAGATACATATTCAGAAAAATTTTATCATTTCTTAATTTCTAAGTAACTAAATTAACAGGAACAGTGTGGGGGGTTTTTTGGTTTTGTTTTTTTGGTTTTTTTTTTTTAACTTCCTAAGGTTTTCGAAAAGAGAAAGAAATAATGAAGATTTGTATCTCCATGGCAGCATTAGCAGTCATGGCTTGTAATAATCAGTTACTGAGCAGACTGCAACAAGCAACAAGCAAGGGAAGTAACTACTAATGGGAGGTGGCTCTCACTCTCCATGTGAACCAGTAAGGGGGAAAAATGAGCATTTTGTTGCTTGGTTTCAAAGATCTATGCTAGAAGAAAAATGACAGAACACAAGGGTTTTGTATTCTGCTGAAACCACATGGCAGTAAAAATGTAACAGGTCTGTAGAAGAGCTAGAATTTCCTGTAATCAAGAACTTCACCATTTTTGAAAAGTTTCCATTCTGATTTGGAAAGCAATGTAAAAAATGCAACCTTTACATTACAAATAAAGTTTAAAATAAATTTCAAAAGGGAAGAAATTTGCAAATGTTTTTCTGAGTAAGCTTCCTACTTTCTTGTCCAGTTTTGATATCAATTGGTAACTTGAACAGTTTAGATACCTAATGGCTACTAGCCAAAAGGTTTGAAAAGGGAAAACTCTTAGGCACTGAACTAATAGGAAATTCCATTCATCAGAAAATGTGTCCTTCAGGAGCATAGGCAGCCTGTTCCACTGCTGATGGCTTTCTAGGTCCCCAGTTTTGGTGTTTGCTGAAGAAGGGACTGCTTAGAAGCTGAAAAGCCAAACCAGAACATCTGCGAAATTTGTTCTTCTGGCTTTTTCTGATTGTCCTTGCATAGGACATTATGTATTTCTAATTGCAGTGAGCCAGGAGCCAGAAGCTTAGTGCTTTCCAGAAGGGTCCCAGGTGAGTTGCCAAGGAACAGAGAAATCAGAGAAGCGAGGAAAACACTGCCAGGGGCTGAGGAAAGTGCCTGTCTGAAAACTGTCAAAATGTTTTGCACACAATGTTTTGATTCTGAGACAATAAATAGTTTTGGGACAGAAAAAATTTTATCCAATTTTTCCTTGGTTCTGTCCTTGATCGTTCTCCCTACTCCTCCCAGATGGGACCCTAGGATCTATCTTCTCTAGCTTGTCTGTCTCTCATCCTTTGTTCCACTGCATTCCAGGCCTTAAATTCCAGTCTGTTATCCTGGGTCAGCTAGTCTTGGTTTTTAAACCCCAGGGGTTTTGTTTCTTATTTGTTCCCTATACTCTGTACCAGACAATTCAAGCTTTTCTTAATTTTTTTTTCTTTTTCTTTTAGCTCAACAGCCTATGGATTCATTTTTACAGCGAATATTCACAGCTCTTGCTGCTGATTTTTAGACTGCAGTCCCTTGTCTTAATTTCTGCCTCTGGTTGGTTCTCATCACTCTTTACATTGTACCTTTCATTATTATCGTGTTTGATCTCATCTTACTCCCTCTCTCTGATCTTATTTTCTCCCATCATCTTCCAGTTCCATTTTTATTCTATAAATTCTGGGTTGTTTAGTGTCCCTCTCTCTTAAAACTCTTTGGACTTTGTCCATCTCTTTGGCCCTAAACGTTCATCACTCAAATTCAGCATTCAAATCATCCAGGTTCATGCTTTGCCATAGTAACAAATAGGCTGTTGAGCTTGAAGAGAACATAAAAACAGATGCACTGAGTCAGATTAAAGCTCTCTCCAAAAAAAATATTTTGCTTGCAAAAATGCAGAAGGCAGTGTATAAGGCAGAATATAAGGAAAAAACAATTAAGTAGTTACACTCACTCATAATACCTACTAAGGTCTGTGGACCATCCTGACTCATAGGCAGAAAGTTTGTATTTAACAGAATTTGATGTCCTTCATCTGTAAATTTCTCCTATAATTTTCTCCAGGCACTTTTTGCATGAAAATATTTAGCACTTACAATATATAAAAGAAATACATTTTACAGCTCAAACTTCAATTCTCATGAAGCAGAAACACTTTTTCTTTGTTTTAAACTTTTTCCTTGATATCTTTACAGAATACTTTTATGACCTTTATTCTCTTAGTTCTGGTATGCAGCATCAGCACATATCTTTAAAACATAGAAATTTAGAATATGCTGAGTTCAAAGACATCAATCAGGATCATTGAGTCAAACTCCTGACCCTGTGCAGGGCACACCAATAATTGCTCCATATGCCTGAGAGTATTGTCCAAATGTTTTTTGAACTCTCTCAGGCTTGGTGCTGTGACCACTTTCCTGGGCAACCTGTTCCAGTGCCCAGCCACCCTCTGGGTGAAAAACTTTCTCCTGATGTGCAACCTAAACCTCCCTGACTGCTTCAGGCTGTTCCCTTGAGTCCTGCCTTGGCTGACAGCAGTGAACAGATCAGTGCCTGCCCTCTGCTTCCCCTCAGGAGGGTGTTGAAGAACACAACGAGGTCTCCCCTCAGTCCCCTCTTGTAAATCACAGAGTTCCAGAGGAAATGTTGTCAAGTCTCATGCTAACTGTTCTTATGGATGTGTCACTCACTATCTCCCTCCTTAAAACCTCATGGATTATTTTTCCATAGGACTGTGAATTCTTCTTTACTGGTCTATATGGTTTCCTCTTCAAACCACCACTGGAAGCAAATTTTTTACGGGAGCTCCTAAACTTTGGCAAGACTTTATTGATCATTTTATCTTTTCCCAGAAAATGTCAAGTCTTAAACAGCCATTTCTTTAGTCTATTGAAAAAATAAGATGTTAGGACATCTTAACAGGAAAAACAGTATCTGTTTTTTAGGAGGTCTTGTTTTGTAAGCAACATCCATTTTTAATGTTAATAATACTAGCAATAAGCCTAATGTTGGTACTTAGATTATCCTGACTAACTTTAGTCACCACAATGGAGCTGTCTTATTCAGGTGTGTCTGAAACATTTAAAGGTTCATTAACTGGATGCTGGTATGCCCAACAATGCCTTCCACTGACTTTTAGGGCTGGCATACAGATACTCCTTGAATTGCTTATCCCTCTCTACTGACTAGAGAAAGTCTGAAGATATGGCTTGTACTTGTTATCTCCTAATGTGAAAATAAATGAAGGTAGAGGAACTGAATCCAGCCTGTCTAAAATAAGCAAGTCTGGCCATATGACCAAATCTGTCTGAGCAACTAAAACACAGGAGGGGGACTATTCCTGAACCAGTTCCATGCATGATTTGATGTGTCACAGACTGACAAAAAGTCAACTCCATTACAAATGTACCAGAGAATATCTGGCTGGGCACAATTATTAATTCTCAGCATATAAGATTATGACTATTGTGTAAAATTCTAGGTATCACAACTTTTTAAGAAGTTGGAGAAATTGAGAGAATGATAAAATGATTAAGCATTTAGGCAAAAGGACATAGCAAAGAAATTTGTTTGACTCAGCCTGGAAAATAGAGAGGAGCGGTAAGATAACAGCCTTTCACTGTAAACCATAATTTTTTTGAAATTAAAAAGAAGGTAAATCAGTTTTCCTCTGTACTTTGTGAGGATACTTAAGGATAAGTGAGCCTAAATTAAAAATATGACATATTTTATTTTGATATTGCGCTAAAATTTCTAAATACATAGAAAATGATTCTTGGAAGGCATGTATAGCTCCCTTGTCTGGGGGATTTTAAGAACAGATCAAGCCTAAAATTTTCAGGCCTGATCTATAAATACCCTTCCTCAGCGTGGTGTGATGGAGTAATCCATCTTTTAATCCATCTTCCCCCTCCTGTGTTTTAGTCTCCTGGAGTCTGATATTTTTAATTATCATATAACTGTGTTAATTTATTTGTAGTTTTCTCTTTTCAGCAAACAACTGAGGTAGTAGATTGTGCTCAAATGCCCACAGCACAGCACAAACATCAAAAATTAGGATTTAATAAAATGCAGAATTACCTGAAGAGAATGCCCAGCAGGACTCAGGCTAAATCTAAATGTTTCATTGAACGAAGGCTCTCGGTCATGCCTGCATACCCTGGTTTTCTTCTTAATTACTCTCTTTTGGGTTGAGATATTGACAACATACAGCTTCACATACAGGTCTGGGGGAAAATAGTTCAATGAGTTAAATACAGAAGCTTTTAAATCATCTTTGTTGTTAATGATTTCAGCAGAGGGGAATTTTTGTGAAAAAATTATATTCTACAAAGTCATATTCTGTTCTCACTCACTGGTGTAAAATGTGAATCCCACTAAATCCAAAGGAATTACTTTGTGTTTATAATACTGTCATTGAAGGGAAGAATACCTTGATATCTTTATCTTTGTATGAAAATATCATTGTGAACATGAGATTTTTGTTTTTAAAAAGCTTTTTCACAAAAATGCAATCCTCTACTAGTTATACCTGTTCTTTTATAACCTAGGGATTTATAATTTTTACTAAAGCTAAAAATGGATTAATTTTTAAAAATAAAGAATAAATTAAAAAGAAGATTAACTTCTGAGAGTTAATTTGCTTCTAGAAAATGTTTTTACTTCCATTAAAGTTGGTCATAGGAGAAAATATGTACTTCAAAAAGAATCCTGTAGAATATGTCATCCTGGCAAAGAAGCAATTTTCTTTTCAATTTTAGTGATGATGTTAAATGACTTAAGATGCAACCTACTTAATATTTTCAAAATATCATGAATCTGTTTTCTTAGTGATACCTGGAAGGTGATCTGGAGATTTAAATTTGTATGTGATATTCCTACACTGAAGGATTTCTACAATCAGTTGTTCTCCATCGGTCTTCATTTCCTTCTTTAACGCAATCTTGATTTCACCCATAACTTGTGTTTTACCTGGAAAAGCAGAAAAAACAACCCTCATTAATGTGAGAGGAAACCAAATGTATCTTTCTAACTTGGAGAGAAGTAAAATTTTATGGCTTTTTTTCTGTTTTGTTTTGGGTTTTGTTTATTAGTTTTTGTTTTGTTTTGTTTTGGTTTTGTTTGCTTACTTTACATTTGGTTTTGATTTGTTTGGGTTTTTTCCTTATGATTCTTATAGCTATACTTGTAGCTCATAGTTTTCAGTCAGGAATGTAAGGAAAATGTATAGCTTGGATGAGCAAATGGTGGCCACATGCCATACACTTGTATAACTAGATTATATGCTTCAGAATGTATTTGCCTCAGTGGAGCTTTTTTCCCAAGAAATTTCTCTAGGAGTTATTACAGCTCACATAATGGTCACTGCACTTCACCTTTTCAGAAACATTTACTACAAGACTCTGAAGTTATCTCGTTTAAAAAAGAAAGAGAGCAAGAAAAGAAGAAAGAAAACTCTCAATAGAGTGTTAAAAGTAAGATATTCAAAGGCAATGAAGTAAGGCTGGTGAAGTCAGCATTTTATTTCACCTTCCTATATACATGGAGCAATATCATTCACTCACTTTAAAGGGAAGAGCTTAGAGTGACCTTTAAAATTAAAGGTAATTTCTCTGCTTATGTGGGTAGAAATACAGGGCCATTATTTCTACATTTTATGAGTTCCTCTCTAAATCAGTTCAGAGATGGAGAGAAGGCACAGAAGTTAATGTAGACAAAGCTTTTTTGCCTTTCCTCTGCCTGTCCTCCCACAAGCCCTTAGAGAAGCCAGGCAGAGAGAGGCAGGGCTGTATCTCCTAAGTGCGTAGGGGGTGGGAGCAGAGCATCCTCAGCTCAATTCTCTCCATATTGACATCATCTCAGAGTGGGGGTTGTGCTTCTAAAGCTATTGTCCTGCTACTGGAAATATTATTTCACCTTTCTCTTCACTTTAGACATCAGTTCAAAAGAAATCAAACCACAAAGCAGCTGGGATTCTTTGTTACGTAGCTTCTGGTGCCAGCAGGATTTAACACTTTACTGGACATTCTAGAAGTTTGTGCCAAGAGGATGTAAGGTGCAAAGCAGCTCTGCAGAATGTAAACAATTATGATACATGTGAAGAAGGTTCTCAATTAAAGAGTGTTATGTTGCCAAATGGCACGTAAAGATTACTTCTTGTATCATAAATGTATAATCAAATTTGAATAACACCCTCTAAAATGACAGCTTCTTTTTCACAGATGTAAATTCTATTTTTTTTCTACTTAAAATAGTTTGAGGGATCACGAGTAAAAGTGTAATAACAAATAATCACAGCTACAAACTGGCCCCCAACTCCCTTCACAAACTGAAGGTAGAATTTAATTTAGTTACAGTCCCTAATAAATTTGTAATACAGTTTCAGCTGAGCCAGCACTTGTATTGTTTCTAAGGTGTGAGAGGACCCTTTACGAGGCAAGTGATTCTTTCACAGTATTTAATAACCACATAACTATTCCTATTGGTTTGAATATGCAATAATAGCATCTTTTCTTGCTACATGGTTGTGCAAAGATAATGAAGTCTTCATTTTGTGATTGCCAACAGAAAAGATAATTGATAGCTGGGATCAAAGAAGGAATGGCCAACAATTTCCCTGTTTTTGTTCATTATATCCCTGTTATAGTGCTCTTTTCCTGAAAAGAGTTGAGTTTCCACTGGTCCCATCTTGGTTAAACTGTGGATTTTGAATTACTTGAAAGAGATACAAGACAAAATTATAATGCTTTCTTTTCTCTGCAGATAAAATTCTCAAACTACAGATGAAGTCATGACACATCTGAAAGGTGTTGTTTAAATCTGAATTTGTGATCAGTATTGGTTCTTGCACTGACTCCAAGAAACATGAGAAAAAGCCCAGCATGGAAAGTTGTAGGACAAACCTAATACTAGTTTCAGGCTGTTTTCAGTGAATCACAGGCTTTTCTGGAAAATGTACTTGGCTTATTTTCTTGATTCCCTCTCTGTCCTTTAAGCTCTGTTTGCATTACTTGTTAGGACCTCATCTTGATTGCCTTAGTGCCTCCTTTTTCATTTAGGTGTGCATTATGCTTAAGGTGAGATGAGGTAGTTTGGATGCCACTTGTGATGTTGTGAGCCATGAAAAAAAGATATATTCTTCCAGCAAGTTATATTTAAATATTCCAATGCTATTTCTCAGCATCTGGGAATTTTCCATGGACTATTGTATAATGCCAGATACTCTTTAGGACAAGCAATCCTGCTTCACCATTTAAACATTGTGGGGAAAACAATGATCTACAGCTGCAAACACATGAAGCATAATAGCTTTATTGCACTTCCATACTAATTTTCATTTCTCCCACGGCATGAGTGAAGGAGCCTGAACATCAGGCTTATGAAGCATTGCACTAAAACAAATAAACTTTAGAACCCACCAGAGTTTTGTAGACTCAGAAGGGATTCCTATTCCTTCTATTGCTTATCTTTTTCCCCTTTCTCGTATATAAGTTTCATACATCTTTCCTTTGGTGGGTGTGCAAAACTAGAGCAAAAGTGCCTTGCTTTGTGGAGTTGATTCTTTAAATGAAAATGAGAGATACAGAGATGAAGAGAATGGTTAATAGTGAACCATCTTAGAGCTGGTGAGAGTTCACAGTGGGCTGAGATGGACATGAATGTGTCATGGATGTCATGTTTGGTGTGACAGAAATAAACTTCCTCAGGGTGTCGTAGGATTGCATAACCTCAAGAGTTGCATTGGTGGGAATAAATCAAAATATACAGCACCAAATCACAATATTTTGCCTTCTTATGTAAGTTTAGAAAACATAAATCATAAGTGATATGAGAATGGAACTGATTGCAGGTGTTTTGATACTCTGGATGATGATAAATGCTACAATTCAACTCTGAAAAAGAGATAGTGCATATCTTTTCAGGGAAGTACTAATATGGTTTCCCAAATAAATGAAAAACAATTTTTAACTCGAGAAGTAACATTTCCCTCAATCAAAATTATTTTCAGATGAAAAAGGTGCAAAACAGGATTATCACAGTGGCAAGGAACCATATAGTAAAGCACTAAAAAATTACTGTCTAATTTAGCTTAGGAAACAAGGAATAAAAAAGAGTTGTTCTACAACCATATGCTACAGTAAAAATTGAAAGGGATAAGAGATTTTTAAGCTGAATTAGTGTGATATTTTACCTGTTTCATATGTATCAAGTACACACTTACTGATATACCACAAGAGGACCACAGTCATGAACAGCATCTTTGTGTTCACCTCAGCAACATGCCAACTGTAGGTAACTATTTCTTAAAGAGATCTATATCCATACAAAGCATTAAAACCATTCATGCTTGTTTTTTTTTTTTTAATGACTGTACACCTCTTTTTAGGGGACCATATTTATTAATAATTTATTACCAATTAAAAGGAAGTGGTTATTAACTAAATTGTTGCAAGGTATTTTAGAAGTCAAGGAGTTTAAATTTGTTGTAGTGATGGCAACACCAAAGCTGTTGTTCTAGTAAACTGTCACACTCTGCATTGTGAAAAGTTAATTAGTTTTGCTATTAGTTTTAATTGACTGCTGTTGTAAATCACAGGATGTGTCATCTGCACTGTTGTTGTCAATTCCAGAGATTGATAAGTATGGATTGTGCTCCCATTCCTTTCTAATCAAATGCCTGCTGTCAAGCAGAATTACCCAAGACAGAAGTAAGTAGCTGCCTCCCATCATTCTGTGTTATCAAGGCTAATTCAACAATGCATTAAATGAGCAAGTAAATCTCACTGCAGAATGGCAGGAATTTTATTCAGTTCAATTGTCCAAATGTAAAGTTCTGAGATAATTTGTACTTTTATCTTAGAATAAGTTGAATTGCTTCCTGATGTTGACTATGTATTTTCACATAGATTTTCACAGAGATGGATAATGTATGAGTAGGTTAAACTTGGAAATTTAAATATGAGATGCCTAAATGCTGCTACTCGATAAACATCATACTTGAGTAATTTCCTGAGTGGATGCCAGATGGCCA
This sequence comes from Setophaga petechia, assembly GCA_024362935.1. NCBI lineage: Eukaryota > Metazoa > Chordata > Aves > Passeriformes > Parulidae > Setophaga > Setophaga petechia. The sequence goes on from JANCRA010000012.1 coordinate 12,938,655, forward strand.
GAAAACAGAATCAGGAAAATACATAAAGTGACATTTTGTTTCATAATTGTGTATAAATTGGTACGGGCTCTCCTGTTCCAGAAGAGTGACTGGGGGGTGCTACAGCAGGGAAAGTAAACATAAAATACAAGGGGGAAAAAATAACAAATATTTCCCAGCTTTCTTCTTTTCAAATGAGGCTTATAGATGAAATTATTGTTTACAAAATAGGTAGGAAATGCTCTTCTGGAGCTTCAGGAATCAGACACTTTATGATGAAAGATTTTAAATCAGAGGAAGATCTTTCTAAACAGCTCTCAGTGATATTGGCCTACTGAAGAGATGCATAATCTCCTTAGGTCTTTATCTGTTTTGATACACTGAGAGATTATATTAATGTACCACTGAGGGCTCTGTACAGTGTTTATTGATACAATAAAGGAATATTTTTGGATGTATTTAACTACTGTTTGTCTCATAGGTATTTAATTACTTGGATAGTTATCTCTAACATGGTGTAATGAGAAATAATATATTCCAGAATAAAGCAGATAAAACACTCCTATGTAGCTGTATTTCTTAAATAAATAAAATCTTGAATTCAGCTATATGTTTGCAATACTGAGAGAGTTAGATCATATAGTAGCATGTCATAATATCTAAGTAATCTGAGATTCCAATCCATGGCTCGAAAACTTGAATTAAAAATGGACAAAATTACAGCTTTAAAATATGGGACATGATTAAAGACAACAAAATAGATGGGTTCTGTCACAAGACCAATGTTCCTTAGTATCTTTCTGATCTCAGATTTCATCTCTCAGAGATGGAGTTAATAACATCTCTTAGAGTTGTTTGGGTTCAGTAACTGAGACTGGGTTTTCTGTGAAGAGAAGGACTTTGATCGTGGAAACATGGACAGGACTTTGGAGTGTGACCCCAGGGGTAAACACGAAGACTTAGGAAGGCTGATGAGGACCTTGCTACTGTCAACAATGTCTCCACAGTAATCCATGAAGCTTGCACAGACATAATTTTCTGTCTAACACAGTGCTGCTGTACACTGGAACATGTTTCTGCTGGATTCCTTTAATGCTATTTTAAGAATCAGATGTTCATCCTCCAGCAGACAGCTGTGCTTCAGAAAAGCAGATAACATGATCTTATTGCAATAAATAATTCAGTATTACTGCAAATAGTAGACTATCTATAGATATATATAGTATATGGATTTCAGTATTAGGGCTAAACAACTCCAGCTGAAGGTAAAGCAAAAGTATTCAGTATAATTTTAAGCATACATATATCAAGAAGTTAAAATGCCAGCCAAAACTTTCCATTCTTTTTTTAAACAAATCTTTCTCTCTCTGTCTCTTCTTTTTTTACCATCTCACAAGTTACTCGCAGTACCAGCTGTTTGTATTCATGCCTTTCATCATCTTGCTGGGGCATGAGCTACTGGCAAAGCTGCTTCAAAATAACAATTGATAACTATTATAAACAGCACTTCTCAATGTTTACAGGCTCCAACATTTTCTGTCCTTATCTTTTTTGTTATTTCCTTGTTTCTGTCCTTTACCTTTTACACATATATTTCTTTCTCTATGAAAATTGCCACAGCATTTTTTTTCAGTGAGAAAAATCAGACATCGAATGCAGTTTTAACAACCACTTCCTCCTGTCTCACAGTGCTTTAAATACATGTTGGGATTACTGCCATGGGTTTTTCTCCATAAAAATGAGGTCGAATATGTTCTGAAATTTGTTGCTCCTCTCACAACTAGATACTCAGTTTGCTCTTCACAGTACAAACAACAGCTCATGGGACAAATTAAAGCTCAGAGAAAGGTTGTAGATAGATACAACTTTCTGCTCTGAAGAGGAACTCCAGCTGCTAAGGGTCCCTAATTTGTGTTCAGAGTCTTCTCTAATCTGCCTGTGGAAAGGCTATGTGCTGTTACAGAAGGGCTGGGTGTTATTATGATTTATTCTGTCCCTTACCTGGCAGAGGCAGGGACACTGTATGCAGGCAGCCATTCTCCTCTGAGATGGCAAACTCAGTTCCACTCCTGATAAACAGCTCCCTCTGGGAACAGGGATGCTCTGTGGTGGGAGCAGACAGGAACCCAAGCAGCTCCTCTCTTTTCTCCTTCCCCCTTCCTTACCTTGCACTGTGCATTGCAGAGGACAGGTGGTGTATTATGTATAATATATATTATATTATATTAATTATATTATATTATATTATATTATATTATATTATATTATATTATATTAATAATGTATATTATAATTTAATATATATTATGTATAAAATATATTATCTCATTTTGAGATGAGCAAGGAAGGTCTTTCATTATTATCTCCCAGTGCCCTCAGGTGTGATTCACATGTGATCGTGTAATGGGGGAGAGGAGCAGAACTCAGCAACTTTGCTTGCAGCAAACACAATTTACAATTTTGTGGGTGCTGAGGGTGGCTTAATTTGAGGCTCAGGCATATGAACAAGCTGACAGCTTTACTTTGTGACTCTCAGACCTAGCAGGCTCACTGCCGAGAGAAATGTAAATATACTTCTGCAGAAATTTACCCTGCATGCCCCAAATCCTTAAGTAAAAAAAATCCTGTTGTACAAAATATATTTTGAAAACAGAGAAAGTATTTTGCCTGTTGAGATGTGGAATAGTTCCCAGAAAAAAAATGTAAGCTCTGTTCCATTTATTGGTCATTCTATGTGTGCCCCTATTTCATAGGTTTTATAATTTTGAAAGATAAAAGCAAAACAAAACAAAGCAAAACAAAACAAATAAATGAAACAAAAACTTACTTCTCACTTAATATCATATTTTGTATCAATTTATAGTCAGAAGATACCATATTTGGTAAAAATTCTTGATCTGAAATAATGTGATGTGTGGGAAAATAACACTGATACTTCACAATATGCTCAAATATGAAAAATAAAGACATACCAATCTACTTTCAACCAGTTTTATTTCTGTTGTGTGACTTTCTGAAATGTTGTAGGAAAAGTAAGGTGGGGGAAGAATATAATGAAGGAATAATGTTAGAGAAGGTGAATCTGAATAAAGAGTTTCACTAGCATCAGAAGCTGCCCAAGCCAGTAACCTAAATGACAGTATAGGGGATCAGAGCCTTCTCCAATAAGATTTTTTTTCCAGTAATCTAGCCAGACTTGTCCCTGTACCATATAGATATTTGGAATAAATAGAGGGAAAATGATGAGACCTGTAAATATCAAATTTTGGTGATCACAGATTACTCCACAGGTTGATTTCAACAATGAGGATGAACACAGGATACCTGTGTGCATTTGACTGGTAGCAGCCCGAGAGAGAAAGAAAATGAAGTGAGGGAAGTCAAGATATTTACACCACTCATAGTCCCTCCTACTACATATCTCTTATTTATATCTTCCACTTCTGTGGAAGGGAATTCTTGTGTTCTAAACTGGTAATTCTATCAACATGCTCTCTGTACTTCCCTCAAATACCAGATTTCCCCAAAATTTATCTCTGATTTATAATTACAAACTTAGGACAGGGTTAATCGTAAGGAAATGTTTATGTCTAAGGCAATCTCCCTGAATTTTGTAGGCAGCAGGGAAAATACCTTTTTAAGCTTTTGTTTTTTGGATGGATAAATACTCTTGGAGGTAATGTCTGCATTTTTTAAAGTGTTAGTGGAGAGGCAAATTAATGGCTTTCATTTAAAAACCAGATTTTTAGCCAATGAAACTAGGCTAAAAGTATCAAAATTAAAATATACAGCTCCATATTTTTCCATAACTTCAGAGAAAGATAAAACTTGAGAGAAAGCTAAAATGATGGTTGAAATTATTCTTGTGATTTTAATTGAACTTCAAAGATAGGTGCAGCCTGAATCTGAAAGGGGAAACTGTGCAATGCAATCTCAGAAGGAAAAACTCTCTTCAACCACCTTTCTTCCCTTTCATCCTCACCATAAATCACTGCCCAAGTCTAAATATCTATTCATAGTCTTCACAGTTTTAGCATCTTACATAATGAGACATATCAGAGGCTGCAGCTTCAGTTGCATAAAAGATGGTTTGCCACAGCACATCTGAAATTTTGATGATGAAAAGCACACTTTGTCCTGGCTTTTTGAATAAAAAAATTCATACAGGGAGAAGAAGAAAACTAATGCTGTACATGCAGAGGAACCTAAACATTGACTGTTTAAGCTTATTCTACTTCATCTTTACCAAGGAGAAAATGTGTTTCTAAAGGGAGGAAGAAAATTGCAAACTGCCTGCAAAAGTCTGAATTTGACATAACAAGAATTCAGTTAAGTATTTGCACAATGTTACAATAATCTTTGTGTAACACACTATAAATATTTTATTCAAGCAGGATGACTGAGTCTGCATTTTTCCTGTGTCAGTATGAGAACACTAAATGGGTCTCACCTATACAAAAACAGGGAGGATTTTGCTAGATTTGCTTGGGTTCTCAATAAAAAATGGCAGATTTTAAGCTACTTTCCCTCTCTCATGATAAAGACATTTTTTATCTTTTCTTAGTTTTGATATGCAAGATTTTGAGAGTTCAACAACATAGTCTGAAACTACAAAATCCCTTCTGAGACAGCCTTCACTTTCTGTGTCAAAATAATGAAAAATTTTACACTGGCTCACTCTGAATATACATATGAAGTTGAATATCACAACAGATTTATTTATTCATTGTGTCAGCTTGATTTGGAGAAATTAGACATTCTGGCTTGAAATGCTGGAAACCATAGGAAATGGATTAAAGTCCATTTGTCTTATGTTAAAATACAATGGAAGTATAATAGAAATAATAGAAGCACTTTAAGGGGATGGTAGCAAGAGATAATGGAAAATGTCCTTAAAGATATAATAAGGAGGATAAAATAATTACAAATACAGTTCAGAAGTCTTATGTAGCATAATATCAGGAGAGGAAAGACCAGATTACCAAGTGGGTTTGCATTTATTGTATTCACTTTTGGGAATACAAAGAGAGACAAATAATTTGAACAGAATATTTTGTACTTGGGATGTAAACAAATATTCACCAACCTAATATTAAAACACTTAGAAGATGCTGTAAGAACAATGTATTTCCTAAATAAAACCAGCTAAAATTTAAAACAATTTAAAAAATGCTTGCAAGTTGCATTTGCAAAAAGTAGTTTTCTGTTAGGAAACCTGCTGACCACTCAGAAGTGGGAAGGATGACATGAAGACAAAGTTTATTTATAGAATATCTGCTGAACTTCTGGGTCAGGCAGAAGCCAAACCAGTCATGTTACATTTGAATGTAAACCCAAGAATGTGTTGCATAATAGGAATACCTAGGAAATTCCCTATTTGCTTTGGCAGAGGGCTGTTTGAGCAGTGATTTTTCATTACTTGTAATGTTTTGGACATATAGTTTAATGAAAAAAAAAAACTTCAAAGGCAGATGGATAAAAATAGATGCATGTCTTAAGAGAATTAATTTTGTTAGAAAAATAAATAGAAAAACAGTTCAAAGGTAAAATTCTAACTTCAGGAGTAGATGTTACCTAAACATCTAATACAGTTAGTTTTGTGAGACATGCTGAAGTTTTTAAAAGTGGTAATCAACCTGAAAAAAAACCAAAAACCACTCTTTTCTGATTTAAAAGTGCAAACAACAGTATATTTTGATATTTTCTCTTTGCCTAAAGCTGTCCTATCACAAGGATGCATGCAGAGTGAAAAGGACTTGGTGTAAGAAGCACATATGATGTGGCTTCGTTTGGAGAGTGACTCATCAACACTTACTGCACAGACAATAAGCACTGAGCCTGCACTGTTAGTGCAGTGGAACAAGCTGTTTCATTTCACAGCTTGGCCAAGTCATTTATAGCCCACAAAAAAATTACTTAACACATGGTGGCATATGTAACTTAATAAGGCTTTCTTTGAGAAGGAGGTGGAAGATGGCATTTGTATACACAAATACATCCATACACATACCAAACCTAACACAATATGTTAGCACTCTCTTGTGCTATAAACCTAGTAGGCACACTATCATGATAGCTGGAGATGAAAATTTTTGGTAAGAACAAGCCTATTCACTCCTCACATCATGATTTCCAGATTCCCCCTCAGATTTATACTGCAGCTCTGAGGCACTTTCAGTGAAATATGCTTAAAGTCTTGCTCATACCTCCCTGGAGCTACACACTGGAGAGCACAGCCGTGTGTGCTGCACAGCTTGGGCACCAGAGCAAAAGCTTCTGCACTGACTGCTCATGTGGAAGACAGGTATGCTCTTATATTAATAGATTTCCTTTTGCATACTTACATTTCCTGGTGCTGTGGTAGCAGCTCACTGTTGAGATTCTCTTTCTCTTGCATTAAATAAAAATGATTACTGAAATTATTGTTGCTAATAGGACTACTGAGTGTAAGAGACGTTGCCTATTCTGTGTGACAGTAAGAGCTGTGATAATGCTAACAAACCTCATTGTGACTAACATAGGAAAGAAAACCAAATCTGTCTTCCAGGACCATCAGAGCATTTTGGGGCTGGCTGTAGAGAACCTAGGAAATTTTAGCATAAGAATGAATACTTGTAATCACTACTGGGATTCTACTACCTGCATAATCTGCCCAACAGAGCAATGGAAGATTATCCTTTCCATTAATCAGGACAAAAATTGAATCTGCTTAGTCAAAACTAAAAAAAAAAACAAACTGTTAATCCAAATTTTGCTCAGGAGGGATGAACAGATATGGTCTGCAGAGCATTCCATAGTATTATTCAGAGTTCTAAAATCTGTGGAGGACTGATGCTTGAAAGCATCTTACAGTAATATGGGCATAGTTCCTAAAGTTGCCAGTCTGGAGAAATATCAATTTACCTTTTGGCTCTTGCCTGGAGTTTTCTATTAAATGCCTTTTTTTTTTTTTTTTGAGTTTTTAATCTTCCACCAGAAATCTTTACAGACTAATGTACCTGCATTTTGTTGGAATGCATACTTCACATTTTCCCTCTCATTCAGCACTCAGCAGTGCCATTATTCTTTATTTCATGCAATGCTGGTTCCCTCAAGCTGCTCTAAAATCCTAAAGTTGGCATTTCATTGCACTGTTGAACTGATGTGTATGGCTAAGCTCCACAGAGATATGTTTGAATAAAAAATATTATACAAAAACCTAGAGCAGAAGAAAAAGTACAGGGACAGTACAGCATTTATGCAAATCCACTCAGAGATTTGTGATGAAGACTGAAATGATGGAAAGAAAAAAAGAAAGGGAAAATGTAATTCTATTTAGAGTGTTTTTGAATTGGTAAGAAAACAGTTAATTGGAATTATATATAACATAAAAAACAATGACAAAAGTCAACATTTTAATTCATGTTCCAAGTGGCAAAATGATGCTACAGAAGAGGTCACAATATTCTGTAGAGGTGAAAATGCCACAAATGTTTCTGACTTTCTGAACTTTCATGGGAAATGGGAGAGACAGTCAAAGTCCTCTCACAAAGAAAGGTGACCTGGGAAATGATTCATGAGGATTTTAGTAAAATAAAAGGGCCTAATGTTCATTCATGGGAGAATGTGATAGATTTGTAGCAGAGATGATTTATAGTGCAAGATTGAAAATTTTCAATATGATCACCTAAAATATTTTTTCAGGACTTTTTAGAGAAATAAAAAGTCAGAGACTGATTCCTTTCAGATGTTGGGATCTTTCCCTGGCACCACACAGAAAAGAGGTAATCCCATCTTGGAATCTGAGGCATCTCAAATAAGGGGGTTTGAGGCTATGATTTCTTGGCCTTCACCTGGATTTTATATCAATTCCACCTGCAAATGGAAAACTTTTCTGATGAAAGTTTTCTCAAAATGATGTGCACCAGAAAAGGTGAACAAGAAACACACATATGCTGGTGTTTATATCCATATGGCTTAAAAACTCTCTCTCCATTTTCTGAAGTCACTGAAGCATACACCATCTATCTATAGATAAAAAGAAACTCAACTATTTTGTAACTAATTGAAAATCCTTTTCTGCTCTGGGCAATATGAATACAGTGGAACTTCTATAATTAGCTGAATATTTGCAATAATGAATACAAAGGAGTATCTCATAGTGGGCTAATGCTCTGACAGCTCCTGTAAATTTACTTTCTGGCAACTGAAAAAGCTTAGTCTCTTGTTTTGAGAGTTAATACTTCATAGACTTTGTGCACTGAGGCCAACCCTCATGATCTTGTCAAGAATCTCTGAGATTTAATACTGCTCTTTTGAAGATGACTGTTGAAGTCTTGCTCATAATTTACATTTAAAAATTAAAGCTGTGCATATGGGAATTGAAAGTAGGATTTTGCAAGACTTCACAAACAGAAAGTGTGGTATAGATTCTTTGCATGTTATTTAAAACTTGTCTGGAGAGTTTTGAACTGTAAAATACGTGGGACATGGAAAAGAACCCAAGCTATTACTGTTATGTACTCATTATTAAATTGTAATAAAGTATAGCATTGCCTTAGCAATCATCATCCATGAATATGATGCCAATACCTCAAGAAATTGCACAGCCTTTCTTTAAAATTTCAGTGAATTTCGAATAGAAAATAAGGGAGAGGGGTGGTTTAAACTAAAAACAAAGACAGATTTAGGAAACCAGAACACATATTTTCCTGGAATTTTAACTTATTCAGGAAGAATTTCATAGTGTAAGAGAGAAGATTGAATAAAAATCTGATATACAGATTTATTAAACCTCTACAGATTTATTAAACCTCCAGTTCAGGTGTACATGAACTGAAGAAAGATACTTTCCTCCAAAGAGGCACCACAAAAGGAGTCTTGATGAAGTAAAGAATATTTAAAAACTCCATAGCATTGTCTTTTTAGATACCCTAAAGAGACACAATATGACTACTGAATATCTGCTTGGAATTGGCTCAACCCCAAGAAAATACACTGTTCCTTGTGGTAATATTCATGAAGAATGACTTGCCAAGCTGGTGCCTGCCCATGGTTAGATACCACACCAGCTGAGACACTCAGCACCACCAGAGAGAACCTTGCAAACAGTAAAGTATCAGATCAAATTCCTCCTTTATCATCACATGGAAGAACCAGTGTCAGGTTGAAATTTCAGTGCTATTTGTGAGCAATTTTATGCCCAACAAATTGTTTCTGCATCTGTCACAAAAAACAGTCTGTGATGTATATTTTCTCAGAGAATATAAGTCTCTTAATTCTAGGTCAGAAAAAATATTACCAGCTGTATAAAATCTCAGAAATAATTTTAACTGATTAAAGGACATGCAAAATATTAAATGATAGAGTACTGAAGAAAAAAAAAGGATTCAAAGACTGATTCAGTAGTTCTCATTAGCATTTGACAGTATTTAGAGACTTGAAAATATTTTTACTGAGTTGCCAATGAAAATAAGAAATCACTGAGTACATAGGCATAAAAGTAAAGGCAGAAATATTTAAATATGCAAATATCGAGGTAGGGATATAGATTAGCTCAGGAACATTAATAAAATCGCTAAAGATCAATTCAGATTATGATCTACTGTAGGAAGGAAATGTTTTGGTAAAATCTATGAGCCAATTTTCTCAAATGCAAAGTATGATATCTGGATCCATCATGTAAATTTGACCTGTGTTTTCTTCCCTGAGAGCAGGATCAAGTTGTCCATCTGATTTGGAAAATATGACATGTTCATACTCATATGAATTTAAATGGACTTATTGATTGGTGGTAGTGCTAATTATTTCTCTGTTGTGATTATCATTGTGAACTAGAGGATTCCATGGCCAAAGAAGCTGAAGACCTTGTTTTATCTTTGAAGCTATTTTATCTTTATTTGTTTTTTATCTTTGATGCCCAATTTTACCCTCTCCTGACCACACGTACCACAAGTCCCCTTGCATGAGGGTTCAGAAGCAAAACTTTGTGGATGCATTTCTGAACCACAAGTCTCTGAGTGCTATTGGACTCATGTTCCACTCAGTGTTGAAGTCACAAGGTCTCTCTGTTGACAGCTCTTCCAAAGAGAGAGAAGCTTTATTTACCAGACAAATCTACACATTTTACTATCTTCTTGTCTGAAATTTGAGCATATGTATACATTGTAATTCAGGTGAGCACCAATTTAACTTCTCTGGACATTTTCATTCCTCCTTCCCAACACAGTTTGGCTGCAGGAAAGAATGCAGACTTTTAAGTCCTTGATTCTTATCAAGGACCATCATACTGATGTGAGGACTGCAAACTTGATACTGAAATGTCTCACAAGGCTCTAATTATCCTGTGCTAACCACTCAACTTCCAATTTCAAAATAAAATCCATACAATAAAATTCAGTAGCACAACATAAACAACCTCTACATTAAATAGAGCTTATCCTGAGATGTCCATCATTCTGTAAGCTAATAGTCACAATTTCCATCAAAAACAATAAAAAATTCTATCTCAGACCTTTTGTGATAAATACTTTCAAGAGCTTGCACTACTTCTTCTTTGTAAAATCTTTGAGTTTATCCCTTAATAATAATAATTCTAGTGGTAGTTAGCAAACCTCTAAAATTTAGAAGGGATAGTGGTCTGTATTATATGTTTACAATCATTATTTTCACAAAAATATAAATAATTATAAGTAGTATTTCCAATCAGAAAGGTGAGGCAACTACAGTTAAAGAGAGTAATGGCAAATAAATTACATTGATAATCTTCATTACTTTTGTAAACTATCTCAGAGAAGCATATAGAAGCAACAAGATAACAAGCTTTCAATTCATGCTGAATTTACTGCCTTTTTCCATGTGACATATAAGCTTCAGCAAAGGAATATTTTTTTTATCAAGAATGCTTCAAGAAACATAAGGCAAGTCTGTTACCCCGCTGAGTACTGTGCTTTCTGATTTTGAAAGCTGTTTGTTATGCTTTGGAAACAGGCACTGGTAAAGGCAGAATTAACTCCTCTGCTATCAAAAGACAAAACTGGTGCAACTGGCATTGATCAAAAAAAAATAAATTACTGAAGTTTCCTCAGTGATTTACCGTAAAACCATCATCCTTTCAGAAAAAGAATGTGCAAAATAAACAACCTGGCTTGGATTTTTTTTTCCCTGTTATTTAACAATTTTGGGTTTTTTAATAACCCCTTATTTACAAAGCCTGTGTTCAGATATCCCAGGTCTTGTTGTCATTAGGGAAAGAAAAGAATACACTAATTGTAAGCAGTTGCAGCAGGGAACATCAAGCAATTACCCGGGAGGAATTCAACCAGCTCAGTGGTTATGAAAAACACTATGGAGTTTTTAGTAAACAGTTGAAGCAGATTGCTGCTTTAAACTCTTTCTGATGAGATGTTCCCCTAAAGAAGATTATACCATCCTCAGCACCAGTCTAGCTGAAAAGATTGTTACCTGTAACTAATCACCAAGACTTAAAAAGCCATAAACGGGCACTGGTGGTGAAAGAGCTCTCTCCAAATTCCTGCTCATTGCTTCCCACACAGTGGCCCTGACTTTATCTCCTGCAGCCATAATGTTTGTACAGCTGCCTAATGAGCTCCTTGGCAGAAAGGATCCTGCTCACTGTAACCTCACCCCTCCCTGCCCCTCCCCAGTGCCTTGATTTTGGGTTAGTCACCCAACCTGAATCAGCACACGCCGTTTGTCACCATGAAGGGAGAGATGAGGTTCAGGGAAAGGAAAAATGGCATTTTACAGCTGAACATAATGCTGGTTTAAAGTGTGCTTTATGAAGCAATTGTAAACTGATAGAATGATTCACAGAGCAAAGGACTGCTGGAGCACTCCAGTCCGACCTCACACTCACAGGGTTAACTTCCACATTAGATGAGGCTGAACAGAATGTTTCTGTGGAGTTTTGTAGAGAAAAGCTTTATTTTGTGTGTTTTTGTTGGGTATGCTGGTTTAGGTTGCTTTTTATTTTCCCTTTATTCAGTTAGAATTTCTTTCTCTTCAGCTTGTGAATGTTATCTATTTCCTATTTCTGACTGCTGAGTTCTGAGAAGAGTCTGGCTTCATCTTCATCATATTAACAAGCACCCAGTGGAAGAGTAGAATCCTTTCCTATGACCCGCTCCCTGCATAGTTAATTTTACAGCCCAGTTTGCAAGTAATAATTATCACAAAGACATTTTCTAAATTAATATTGTTTCAAGAAAAACTGTTGCTTTCATTTTACAAGTGACCTTCTTGGAAAAAAAAATCTGATTTGAAGAGCGTTTTAATCTCTGTTTGGAGCAGAACAGAGTGGAGACTGCACATTTTGCTACGAAACCATTAAAAAAAATCTACTGCTTTGTGGGGAAAAGACATTGCCTCCAATGCCAGGACTTTCAGTATTTTTAAGATTGCTTTGGGCACCAATTGCATATTTTCATAGTTTTGCTCATTTTAAAGAAATCTAAAGAATATTGAATCTGTTTTGTGGTCCTTGCATTATTTCCCAACTGTTTGAAAACAAAAAATCTCTTTTTATAGCACATCTATTTTACTGTCAACAATAAAGAAAATCTGCCTCAGGGAAAGAGCTTTAAATATAGCTGTGGTGCTACCAACAAGGTAACACTTCTGCATGAAAGCAAGTCCAGTTCATTCCAGCGTTTTGCTGCAGGAGGCAGAAGTCAGCAGTGCCATAGCATGAATGTAAGCTGAGTTCTTCATTGCTCCTTTTTTGCTGGAGGGAGCTGGAGAGCTCGGATGCATTGGATACCTCCTTCTGTCTGATAATGTATGGCTGGGTGTGCTCCATGTAAGTTGAATGTTGGTGGTGAATCCCAAAGTTTTATAATACTGGGAATGAGTGTTGATGAAGTGTGCTGGACTCAGCTGAACATGGAGTTTATCTAAAGACAGCTTGGCAGTTCTAAGTGAGCAGGTTGGCTTTTCTCTTTGGCCCAACTGTTAGCCTAAAATCAAAAGAAGGAATGTAACAGCCTGGGAACACCTCAGAGCTCAAGGACACTTCAGTCCCTTGTTACTCTTCACAAGAAAAATCTAAAGAATGAAATTTATGCTTTTCCTCACTCTTGTTTTGACAGACATATTTCAGATTTCATCAAGGGCTACCCACTCCCCAAACTTTCAAAGACTGTGCTTCCAAACAGACCTATGGTGTGGAACATTAAAATTATTGTATGACCTCTGACAAGTTCCCACATCACCTTTGTCTCCTATTCTCCAGTTTCATCTTTGCCCCTCTAGGAGCTCCCAGTTTGTTAATTTCCACCTTCCCAGCTGGTAACAGATCCTTTTCTTCCTTCCATTAACCAACAGTGAGTTAAAAGTCTAAATACTGGTGGGTTTTGAGCCCTGAAGAAATCACTAAATTATTTGGGAGGAAACTTTCCTGAACTGTCAATATTATTTCCATGCCTCTCCTAAGGCCTAATTTTAAAATTATATGATATATATATATATAGTTCAAATCTGAGAAATATTGAACTGTCATTGATGATAAACATTAGTGACACTGTCTAAAAAAAGAGGAAGTTACCAATTCTATGTGTTGTGTTTTAATATGATCTGTGTTTTTTGTGTTTTCTGTCGTGATTTTTCCCTCAAGATTGTAACAGACTTTAACTCTGTCTGCTATGATTCTTGGTGAGCTACTGTGATGTGAGCAGGGACAGACCCACTATCTCCACAGAGGTACAGGACTCAGAGAAGAGCTCATCTGATCTCTTTAGGCATCCAGAGCTTCTTGCCAGGCTTGTCACAGGTGAACAAGGGAGCCTGCTGTCTGCTAACGTCGTTTATGGGTGAAATTCTTTCCTGAGAGACAAAAAAACCTAGGAGGCATTCAGTAACTGTAAATCTACAGAACTCAAGATACAGTGAATCAGGAATGTTCCTGCTTCTTTCTAATGAGTTTTGTGTTAATAAATGAATCTATGGAAGAATTCTACGGGATATCATCTCGACAGTGCTGGGTATGTTGTTGTGGTTTTTTTTGTTTTCTTGTTTTTTTTGCTATTTCCAGGGAGATTTGGAAGGTGGAAAGAAGAGAGAACTAGTATGGGGTTTTCCTCAAGAGGAACCAGGAGAGAAACTTTTCTAAATTGATCACTAATCCTGGCAAAATTCCTTTTGTCTTGTTAAAAAACCAACCAACTAACCAACCCAAACAAACAAACTCCCAACAAATCTATAAAATAAACAAACAAAATTAAAAAAAAACCAGCCCCATCAAATTGGTCAGAAACACTGAATTCTGAGTACTGAAAATAATAAATTATATAAATGCAATTAAATAGATTAGTACTTGCTCTCTGAAGATGCACAAAATTGGTAGATTTTTGACAAGTGTTTATCCTGGTTCTCTATAACAATTATCTGTCTATGATTTCAAAATGGTTACGTTGTATCTGAGTAGAATGGTAACACAAAACTTCTCCCCTATTCTATTTTTCATTCCCTAATTAGAGCCTTTTCTAACAAATAAAACAAAAAAAACCCAAATTGACACCATCTCGTGGTTCTTGTTAGTTCAAGATAAGTATGGAACTTAACACTCCAAATGGTAATTGCACTTAGCTTTGAGCACAGCAGTCATTTGAGAACTTCAGACCAAATCAAATTAGCATTTTTTTTCAAATAAAGTTAAATGTGCTTAAAAGTTACTTCTTGATGCATTTAGAATAATGTTTTACTGTGACTGTCACCTAACATCCATTGGGCATTAGGTAACCCTGCTGCTAGGATTCATCTGTCTGAGTGTTGCTGTCTTCATCTGAGGGATTGCTCATCTAGAATATAGTTGGTTTTACTTGCAAATAGAACTCTAAAATAGGTCAGATTGAGTGTACCTTCAGATTGATTATTTCATTTCACTGATTATAATTTTTTTATTTAAGTGGCTGATCCTCCTATAAATCCCATGATGAAATTTCTCATTGTATTACCTATTTTGGAGGTCCCAGCTGTAAAAAGATATTGAATTAGAGTTTTTTATATATAGTAGACAAAAATCTAAGTTTTTAATTAGGTAATTAACATAAAAATAGAATAAGAGACTGAAATAAACCTTTTTTATATTCAGCGAAATTCCCAAACTACTCAAGCAGGTCCTGCTTGCAAAATACCAAATATCAGATCATAATTTTCCTTATCCTTTATTTACGATTCTAAAGAAATTTCCAGTGAAATCACTCATCATCAAATTATTGTAAATGTTTATAATAAGGAAGACCATTAAATTTGACAGGTAAAAGTCAATTGTAAAACTGAATATTAATAGGATTTGTTGCCTTTTTATATCAGAGCCACTATGCAACACAGGTCTAATCTTTTGTTGTTACTCGTTGCAGTTAAAAACAGTGATGTTCATTCTCCAGAAAACAAAAGCTAATGAAACCAAAGCAGTAATTTGAATAATGAAGAACCCCACAGACACAGATGAAGCATTTCATTCCAAACCCAGGTTTCTTTTTTATTTCCAAAGAGGTATGTAAAAAACTATTAAGTCATAATATATATATGTCCATATGTATGTATATGTCTATGTGAGATTCAGTAACTTATATATGTATACATATATCTATATATACACACATGTGGTGGTGACTGCATTTCTATTTAATATTTCTCTCTTCTTTCTCTGCCCTCCCTACCACATATCCACTCTTCAATAAAATTCATACTCCTAACATTTGCATATGGTCTCGTTTGCACCTTAATTTGGGCAGAAGCATCCTTTGATAATTGGATCCTAACACATGTGTATGTATCTATGCTCATTTGTTCAAATGTAAGCATATGTATCATTGAAGTAGACCTAATCCTAGGAATCTACCTTGCCTCAGCACAAAGTATTTGGTTGTTGAACCAATCAGGTCTAAATATTTGGGCTCAAATTTAAGATTATAAAGTTAGAGTTACGTAAGTTAATTTCAAATTGCTGATAATGGTTTTGGTCCTACCATGTAGCATTATATAAATTTTCCACTTGAAATGGTTTGTAGATCCTACCTTCCCTTTCACAATTTACTGCAATAAAAAAGGAAAAAAAGACCAAAAAAAAGCCACTAGTATCACTACAGAAACCAACTAGAGGAGCAAAAAAAAAAAAATTACATAATTTGGATAATTCTCTGAAGACAAGACAGGCTATCTGACTTCCAAAAAGTTTGTGTCACAAAGGATGCCTTACAGTTATGTAAGCAACTTTCTGAAATACAGTTCTGCTTATTTAAAGTAAATACAATACAGTGAATCAGCCCTGTGATAACCTGGGGAGTTAAAGATCACCTACAGAGTAGGACAAAAATGTTGCTACTCTAACAAATAGAGTAAAAGCTGTTGAGTCTCAGCTCAGGTTTGCTCAGTGGACAGATTTCCCACCTTCAGGAATCATTTGCAGAACTTTAGTTGCCCAGTCATCTAAATGCTTCAAATGTAATTTTTCTGCATTCTCCAGCACCACTCCCATATTTTTCACATGCCTAAAAGTTTCTCATTGTGTGATCCCTCTTCTCTCATGCCAATATTAGGCTGCTGAAATTTCCATGACTTTCATGAAGTACACCCTGACCTTAAACTGTTGAACAGTATTCATCCACGCCACTACATCTATTTGGCTGTGTTATGTCATCTGTGTATGTCATGACCATGTATAAATATTATATAATTCATACAGAAGTGAAGCAATGTTTCCTGCACAATGCAACGAATATAATAATTTATTTCAGAATTTATTGCAGTACTCAAATGGAGCAGAGTACTGAATTCCAGTAGTAAAACTTCCCTTAATTCACTGAAGGCAGCCTCTCCTGCCACAAGCATCACTTGAATTCCAAAACCTGTCTGGACAGGCGAGGGGAGAGCAATGCAATGTTGTTTACCAGACTTCAGTTAGGCTTTTGATGTTATCTCCCATGATATCCTCATAGACAAAGTCATTAAGTGAAGGCTGGACAAGTGGAGAGAAGGCTGGTGAGATGGATGGAGAACTGGCTGAACAGCAGAGCTGTTGAGCTTGGTGGGATGGATGGAGAACTGGCTGAACAGCAGAGCTCAGGGAGTTTTGATCAGTGGCACAGAGACCTGGATGAAAACCTGCCACAAGCGATATCCCACAAGGGTTTTCATACTGGGTCCAATCTTGTTCAACAGATGAAGGGGTAGATAATTCCCAGCAGGTTGGCTGATGACACAAGGCTGAGAGGAATGGCCAATGCCCTAAAGGGCTGTGCAGCCCTTCTGAAGGACCTCGACAGGCTGGAGAGCTGGGCAGAGAAGAACCTTCTGGAATTCAATGAAGGCAAATGCAGGGTCCTGCACCTGGGGAGGAGCAGAGATTGCACCTGCTGGAAAGCAGCTCTACAGAGAAGGACCTGGGAATCCTTAATTAGCTCTGCATGTGTGCCCTGGTGCCAAGAAGACCAATGGAAGAGCCTTCATTGCCAGCAGGCTGAGGGAGGTGATCCTGCCCTGATCTGCTCAGCCCTTGTGAGGCCACATTTGCTGTGCTGTGTCTAGTTCTGGGCTCCTCAGTACAAGAGGGACATGGAGATCCTGGAGCAGGTCCATCAAAGGGCCATAAAAATGATTTCTTCTCATGAAGAAAAGCTGTGAGAATTGGGCCTACCCAGCTTTGAGAAGAGATGACTGAGAGAAGACCTCACTAATGTCTATCAGTATCTGAAGGGAAGGTGTTAGGAAGATGGACCAAGCTCTGTTCAGTGATGCTGAGCAAAAGGACAGGAGCACCAGGCAGAAACTCATGCACAGCAAGTTCCACCTGAACATGAGGTATTTCTTTATTTTGTGGGAGACCAAGC
Source organism: Setophaga petechia (assembly GCA_024362935.1). Classification (NCBI taxonomy): domain Eukaryota; kingdom Metazoa; phylum Chordata; class Aves; order Passeriformes; family Parulidae; genus Setophaga; species Setophaga petechia. The sequence continues at coordinate 12,956,462 of JANCRA010000012.1, forward strand.
AGTGGAACAGATTGCCCAGAGAGACAATGAGGTCTCCTTCACTGGAGATATTTAAATGCCATCAGAACAGATGGAAGGACAGAATGCCCAGTGTGCATTATCTAAAGTTTCCAGAGAGAAGCTCTGTCTTTCCACTTACACTGGTTTCAAATCATGTGGAAACCTTGAAGTTCCTCTCCTAACCATCAAAGGTAACTTGGTACCATAAAACAAAGCACTTAAAGAACTTCAGTCATTTGAGAATGTATTGGAAATCTCATTTTGCTATTACATTATAAAGATTAGGTTATTAATTTAAATGATTCATTAGGAAACTAAGAAAGATGTCAATTTTATTAATCCCTTCCTAAAATTTGTTAGGATTGTTTTTATTAAACAGTTAAAACTTCATCAAAACTTATAATTTCTTTAGGCAATCTGCTCAGATTAATTTTTAGGACTTTTTCATTTAAAAAAATCTGCTATGGTGTAATTTGGATTATTAACATAAAAATAATAATGTAGATAAATTCACAAAATGCATTCACAAGATCTGATTTCTTTTTTTACTTTAATCCCTGATCATAACAGACATAGTATCCTCAAGAAAGAACTTCCTCCTCAAAATTACAGCAGAAATTGGAATAATTATTACCTTTGGTCAGTGCTTTAAATATGTACCCACATATTCAGCTGATCCCAGAGAGGGGCAGAGAAAAAAAAGGTTGTGTTTGTTGTTTGTGTGGGTGTTCTTTCTTTCAGGATTTGCATCACTTCCTATCATATCCATTTTTCAAGCTGTCTTCAATTTAGAATCCTTAGCCAGTGGCAGAAAATTGTACTTGAAATAAATTAGTCAGCTTTGTTCAACAAGAAAACAGCAATATTTAATTTTGGAATTTTATTCAGAACAACTAACCTGAGGGCAGTAGATGCTGCCAATAAAGAGGGAAATGATTTGTTGTATGTAGCTATGATATCAGAGTGGTTTTTCCTTATAATGTAAGAAGGCAGATAGCCAAAATAATGAGACATTTATGGAAAGGTTATGGCCTCTTTACCTTTCCTCCTTGATAGATCTGTACTTGCATACAAGAAGGTAGATTCAACAAGACAATTTCAAGAGTCTGAGGAAAAAAGCAGTGTACAATGACACATTAGTTGCTGGGTTTTTTTCCAGAGAATGAGAAATGTTGTTAGAAAAACTGGCTTTGCCTCACTCATGCTGCCTTTCTGGTTGCTGGTGGAAAACATTATGCTTTGGCATTGTCTCCACTACTGAGGACAAATTGTAAAAATCTATTTCTCATGCTGCAGGATTTTTCCTAGTATACCCATTTTCTGAAGGTGAGTGTCTTCAATATATAATTTTCTTTCTATAATTTTGCATATTTGGAGTAGCTCCTTTAATCAGTGGAACAACATCTAGGTAAGGTGTGGTTGCTAGGAGAGGTGAAGAGCATCTCCTAGGATCTGCTTCCTTAATTCTGTTTAACTATTGCTATGAAAATTTCTTTTGTGTCCAAAATGTTCACCAACAGGAAAAAAAAACCTCCTTTTTTTTTTTTATTCTTTTTCTAACACTGTTTAGATTCCTTTCTTTGGAAATGACAGCTTTCATGTATAGATTTATCATGAGCTTTAAGAACCTATTGTTACACTGATAGTTTCTGAATCATAATAATCTGTATTACAATTTTACAGGAATTTAACTTTGCTCTGTGGATGTGTTTGAAAAGGATGCATCAAGTAGGAAGGAAGATACTCAGCACAGATATTGTGTAGACTTCACTTTTTCAAACATAAAAATGATGGGAAAAATATATCTCTATAAAGTCAGAGACTTGCATACTGCTTTAAAATATAAATGAAACCCAAAATATAAACAATGAGATAAGGTGTCTTTTTTGTTATTCTCACAAATGTCCAGAGACAGGGTGGAAAGATCCCATTTTCTCTCTTTTACTTGCCAAGGAAAAGGAACTTTTAAGACCATCAGACAAGTCAGACGGGCACAGTTTATAGAAAAGGCAAATAATCGCATACAGATCAGTGGGAATCCAATTCCTTCAGGAATATAACACAGTGTTCCATGAATTTGAATGTGTTTCTAAAAAGCTAAACACACAGCCAGGCACAGCCAAGGCAACCAGGAGTCTGGTGAATATTGCTATAGATATTGGATGAGCAGCAGGAGCAAACAGCAGGAATCCAAAGCACACCCAGCAGGCATTGATCCAAGTTACACATGGAACTAGTAAACTACCCAAATTGACTAATTACTGTAGGCAGCATGTTAGCAGGCTTCTGAAAAGAATGTGGACTTGTAGGTACTACAGCAGTGTGAAACATGAAGGCAGGTGTATGTATCAGATGTTTGACCCAGCTGATCTCCAGAAGATTTGTGCATTTTCCAAGGCATGCAAATTCAGTCATGCTGTTATCACATCACAGTCAGTAAGAGTGCAAAGCCAATATGGCAAATAAAAAAAAAAATCTAAAGAAATACTAAAAAAAGAAGGTATGACAGAAAGAAAGCATACCAAAGGGTGCTTTCAGAAAACAAAGACTTCTGCAATGGATGGCATTAGCACACATGCAAACCCAGACCATTGGGAGCACTAATCTCATCTGATATGGCCCACTTAAGCTTCAGATAAGGAAGCTAAAAGAAATGCTTTAAATTTTCATTACAATCTTTTGGCTGTTAACCAAAGGAAAAGGATTGGCTGATCTGGAATGGAAGATTTGATTAGGAATCTATGGGATACCCATAACTTTCTGAAACAGTAACTGCCTGTTACTGTTTCAGAACAGTAACTGCCTCAAATGTTCTGTAACAGTAACATTTTGAGGCAGAAAAATGGAGTATTTCAGACAGCAGAATACACCTGTGCTTGAAGACCCTGAATCCCTTTGCAGATAAGGATAAATAAACTTTTGTGTCAACTTCAACACACAGAGTACATTACTTTTTACTAGATTTTTCTAGTCTTCTGTCCATTTGATTCCCTCCCAGTTATAGCCCAGTAATGTCAGAATAAATAATGCACAAAAGGCAAGACCAACATATAAGAGCCTAAAGAAATTACAAATGCCTTTACAGGACAAACTGTTAGGAATTCTTTATGAGAAATACCCACACCAAATCTTTCCCTTTACAGACAAGCCATTATTCACATACTGCAGCAGTGGCCAACACACTTCATTAGAGCTGCAAGCCTGTAATTCTACTATCATAGGATGCAATAATGAACATTATGGAAAACAAATTAATCTGAAAATTAAGTGGGGACAAAGCAGGAGTTTCTAGCTGCAGACATGAAAGCATACTCTCTACCAGAAGACTTGGACATATCCAGGTATTTTCATTATAAGAATGATTTATATTCATTCTAATGCACTGATTTTCTAAAGCCTTCTCTCTTGGAACACAATTTACGGTCCAATAATTTTGAGGACTCTCACATGCTACAATGAAGATCAGCTGAAGTTTAATTTTAGCTTGCCATATGATCCCACCTGGAAATGCTCTAGATTTATTTGCATTTAAACAGCATTCCCAAGTAAAAGTTTGAATATCAGTCCAAAAAAAAAGTTGTATTCAAGAATATGGAAGGGTAAACAAAAAACCTTTTTTCTGAATCCCCAGGATAATAGTTTATTTTCTAAGTTATAAATTAGCCTAAAAAATGTAAGAATCTTAAGACATTAAGGAGCTATAAAGGACTCTCTAGTATAGAAACAAGTTATGAAAATCTTGGTTTTGGGTTTTTGTAACCTTTCAAATAAATACAGCAAGTGAAGTTCTAATACAGAACTTTTCCATAGGAACAGCTGTGTTATCATTTGTAGGCAAGCTTAGAATAATCTATTTACAGGAAGTGCTTTATAAAATATGCCATATTTATGAATGGAAGATCTTGGATTTGGATTCTTATTTCTGTCCTTGAGAATTAATTTCATCAAGCAACTGGACTAGAACGTACGAAAAACATATTACTGACAAAGATAATCAGTCAATAGAACAGATAATGAAGCTGTGATGTCTCTATCAACACTAAGAATTTTTGGTGCAAGTTAAAAAAGCCTTTTAGGAACAATATTGTGCCTTGAATAATTGGGATGATCTCTTGAAGCCCCCTTAACATCATTGCTACTACTGAATAGTCTATATGTAGTTGAGTATTGAATATTATTGACTTTAGAACAGATCTATTCTGCTTACTTTTTTTTCCCTTAGAGCATGCACAAAATTCCAGATCCTAATCATAGTGCTAAAAAGAAGAGATCACCTGAATTTTCCAGGAAAATGACATTTAAAAGCCCTATTTGTTAAGTCCTAGTTTCAGTTTCAGGAGTAAGGGGAAACCATTCACGATTTAGTAATTCACCTTCTATCATATTAATGCCTCAACCTGACTTTTACTGATCCTAAATGAACATTTATCATGGAAAGTGACTCTATTTCTATTTTAAATTTCTCACTAGATGGAGCAGCCCCTCTTCAGGCACGGCTCAGGTTCAGCTAAACACACTCCAGCACCTTCACCCTCACTCAGTTTTGGTGGGGGGATCCCTCTGCTTGCTTTCCACTGTTGACAGTCTTTATTATTAACTGGTTATTTATACTAGATGTGCCAGGTAGTATTAAATCAGATTTCCTTCATAATCACATCTTATTAAAAGAGATAGGTTGCAGAATTCTACAAATATTTTTATTCTGACAGATTTTTGATGGAATTACTGGTTCCAAGCTCAAACTTAATCAGAATTACATTCTGAATTACCACCATTACTCTTGAATTAGAATTTCATTCTGATTCCAAGCTCTAACTCTGAGCTCATTGCAACTCCATGAAGTCACCAAAAGAAGATTTCTGAAAGTTCCAAGAAGCTTTATGTTGACAGAAATGTATTTAAGAGCTGGGCCAATAAAAGCGATTAATAATATTAAGCAAATAAATTAACTTTCCAGGTGATTACTGAAGAATAACTTCAAAGGTGTGATATTTTGGTTTTCTGAATAAATACTTTTACTTTTCAGATATTTTGTTGTTTCATTTGTCTTCTTAGTAATTTTTTTTAAAAATTTAAACATCCCAAGGGAAAAGCAGAATTTTTAAAAATAAAACTTTAAAACACCAATTTGTTTTAGAATTATCTTGAGACATAATATAAGGGTTAATAGCCTTTTAGTCAAAGTTCAAACAGAACTCAGAACTGCAGAAACTGTAGACCAGCTACCAGTTAAGCACAGTCTCCCTGGATTATTTACTTTTCTTTTGATGACATTTTACAGTGACAGTTCAGAATAGGCTTATTTGTAACACTGTAAATCAATGTTGTTTGTGATGTGGATACAACACAGAATTTGTCCTTATTTTCCTCCTTTTTTTTATCTCTGACTGTAAATATTTTTCTTATTTAAATTCTTTCTGCTTCGTTTTAGGAAAACCAGCTGGATTATACTGACAAATACCTCAGGAAGGCAGAACTAATTGCTCCAATTGTTACTGGAGAGCAAGGTGGGAAATTAGAATGTGGGGCCAATTGGGGATAGATAAAAAATACTTCTCAGAGTTTAGAGAGGAAGCTGATAATACTTAGGTTTATAAGGCTGCTGTTGTTTATCTTGACTCAGTTTTTAAAGTTTGGGTTTTAGGCATCAGTAGTAAGACTATTCCTAGCTTAAGGGGACATGTATAAAATATAGATTTATTTTTAAAAACAAGAGAGGATAAGGACTGCTGTAAGTGCATAGGCCTGACTCATTGCTTAAGGATCCCTTGTGACAGAAAAGTATATCTGATCTTTTAAATTCTTAAAATCAGCATATGACAGGCTATCTGCAAGTGCTTTCAGTACTTCTTTTCTACTCCCTTATGTTCTTTGTTTTGCTCTTTAATGTAGCAGCTGCTCATGTGAGAAATTGCCCTTGCTGGTATTTTCTGCTTTAAATTTTGTTCCCATTGATTAAAATTATGGTGTGGAGTAGTAGATGGCAGACCCTTGCTAGAAGATAACGGCAGAAAACAAGGTTCTAATTTTATATTAAAGGTAGTTTAAACAAAGTCAGGTTTGAATTTTAGCTCTTTTATTTACAGGGATAGTAGAGAACTTTGGCAATTTTTCTTCTTCTTTTAATTAGATATCTTCCTGGGAAAGGATTACATTTTAATCAGTAATATTTTATTTTGAAAAAAACCGAAAAACATTTTCTACATGTAGATCAGAAGGGCAATAGGGCTAAAAATGCAAGTATTACAGACACTAAGAATGAGTTTTTAAAAAGAGATTGACATGTTTATATTGCTCTTGAGGAAAGACAATGAGAATGTGCAGCAATTTCTTTTGCTATGTACATGACATGAACTCAAAACTAAAAAAATAAAATTCAACCACTGTTCATGTCAGTGGTAATCTGATTGATGATGAAATGTTGGTAATATTTCAGATTGTCTGTATTTATTTTTACATCCATGGATCAATATCCATAAGACTTAAGTCAGCTGTCTCATACTCAGTCAGTAAAAGACCCTCTTGATTAAAAAAAAAATACTTGTAATTCCAGACTTTTTCCAGGTTATCATACATTTTGGTATATGTTAGGATTAAATACACAAAAATCCAGAATTATTTGAGTTGGTGGGAAGGCAGCAAACGTCAAAGATAGTATTTGACCTAAATAGATGATGCTTCGTGTGGTTTTGAGATACCAATCTAAAAAGGCCTTAAAAAGAATTGGTTTAAGCCCTGGTCCAGAAACATAGAACTATCCTTCACCATGGTGAAAGCCACTGCTTCTGACTTGGTCATTTATTGCTGCTCTATATACTGTTATTTATACTGCCAGGAGTTAGGAATCATGTTACAGGAGACAAAATTTTTCAGTTTAATTCAATTTAATTAAATTTAAGAAAAATAAATATGCACTAGTTTATGATCTGTAGGTAAATTGAAGGCTACTCCAGCATGTGAATTCACAGTTCCTCTGTCTATTCAGTCACTTCCTGACATAAATATAGAAATGAGCAGTTGTATGCTATGTAATTATGCTTGCATTTTTCCTTGGGAATAACAGTTCTCAGATTTTTCTACTCAGTACTGTACATGTGGCATTCTCATGTTGCTCCAGCAGTTGAAACAATGCAAAGAAACTAAAAAGTGGGATTTGCCTGGCACAGAGTTGCTGACCTATCTGTTCAAAACCAAACACTGGATGAAGTGTGTGAAATGTGGCTGCCTGATGCTCCTCATCAAAGCTGCAGAAGAAATCACTGCTGAAGGACAGAAATGTTTTCACTTCTGTAGGTGTCAAACACCTGATTGGACAGCAGCTCCCAGAACACCACTCACACCAAGCAGGAATATTTGCAGTTTGTGTGTTGAGACCTTCAAAAATCTTTGTCAACTCTTTCATATCAAAGAGTCATAGTTTGGGTTGGAAGGGATCTTTAAAGATTTTCTGCTTTCAACTCCACCCATGACAGACACACCTTCCACTAGACCAGGCTGCTCAAACCCCAGTGTTCAACCTGTCCTTGAACGCTTCCAGGGTCAGGGCATCCATCCCTCCTCTGGGAAACCTGATCCAGTGCCTCACGAGTTCAATGTAAATCTATTCTCAGTTTAAAACCATTGTCACTGCAGGCCCTGGTAAAAAGTTTTTTCCTTTTGTTGTAAGTCCCCTTTATGTATCTCAAGCTACAACAAGGTCTCTCTAGAGTCTTCTTTTCTCCAGGCTGGACAACCCCAACCCTCTCAGCCTGTCTCCATAGGAAAGGTGCTCTGTCTCTAATTATTCTAAAGAAGTTTTCTCACCTGCAGTAAACCTCCTACTTTTAGCCTGGACAAACCAGACATCAAAGTATGGACTTGTGCATATACAAAAGCATTTGCAAATCTCAGTAACTGTATCATAATTCTCTGTTAATAACTTTCTTCATCTACCCTTTTTCTCCTCCTAAAACTTTCTAGTTGAAGGTCCAATATTAGGGCATTTTTCTCTGAACATCCTCATAGGGAATAATATACTTCTGATATTTCAACCTTTGGATTTAAAAGAAATCAAAATGCAAGTTTAAGGTGTGAGATGCAGCAAGCCCTCAGCCTGTTCTCATAGTACAATTAATAGTGAGGTTTAATTTAAAGAGTGTTACTTTGGCTAATTTAAGAGCAAGTAAAAATGAATTCTTTTTTCCGAGTTTTAATTACTCTGAAGAATATGGCATTGGTTAGCTGTGCCTATTCTGTCAGATTGTTTCATGCCTTGTTTTATTCAAGAGAGCTAATCCACTTATCACTCCTGGGTGCTCCTCTTCAGGAGAAACAGTGTGAAACAATTTGCAAGACAATTTGCTCCAGGGTCTATTCTGTGCAGAAAGGATGGATGGAAATTTCACTAGGATGGTTCAGAAAGCTATAAAGGAACATTTCCAAGTCAAATTATTCCCAGTCGGAGGGTCATGCACCTTTCCAAAATCTTATTAGAATGACTTCCTAGCATGTTTTAAGGTTTCTGTGGAATTTCAACAATTTTTGTCATAAATAAAGATTAGACCGCCTAAATTATTGAAATACAGTGATAAGAAATTAAACCATTCTGAATTTCTTAGTTTATCATTTTGACTGATGAACGACAGAGCTCAAAATTTAAGGAAAAAAGGGCTTTTTTTTCATCTTAGGCTACTCTGAATAGATGAAATTAAATCCACAGTAAAATTTGCCTGTTAAAATATGATAACAGAATATGTTTGGAGCTTCTTCTTGTTGTGCTTGTTTTTTGTTGTTTTTATTTCCTTTAATCTCTAACTTAGGTAAATTACTAGCATGACCAAGAAAAATTTAAAAAAGGAAAACTCCTGCAAGGGTTCACCAAAGGTTATACTAAATGAGAATATATCTCTATCATATAATTTTGTAGAAATTCAGTAAGTATGTGTGCACCTTTAGATTTTGAAATAGTACAAATCTATTCCTTCTGTTGTCCTATGGGAATATATTTACTGGGGCTTTACTAGAACATTCTGAAAATTGCTGTTCAGGTTCAATCATTTGTAGAGGACAGCAGTTTCTTACTCAGAGTACTTTGTTTAATTACACTCAAAGAATGAGGCTCAAAGGACCACTGGAAAGAGATTAAAGTGAACCTTTGAGACGTGGCTGAACAGTGAACAGAAGATTTTGGTATTCAGGACATGGACTGGAGGGTAAAAAAAAAAAAAAAGGTAGAAAAGCCCTACTGTCTTGGAAGATTTGGGTGAGGTGCTACACTGCTCCTGTAGAAAGATTAGAATTTTCTGACTGAAAAACCTTGCAACCATAAGGCAAGCCACAGAGGATGACAGAAGCACTGTGAGTATTCATTCACTCAAAAAACTCCTGACATACTCCTAAAGAGTCTTTACTTGAAATGAACCTCAGTGGTTGAGGACTGAGGAATGATTGAGGAATGATATTTTGCACGCATATGGAATCTTCAAGAGGAGAAGATGCAACAGTTCCATGACAATGCTATTTATATTTACATATCTCTCTCCTATTAGAAGCAAGGGCATCTTGGGATTACCTGGCAAATTCACACTTATAAAATGTATGGAAATATTATCCCCATATATTTTTTAAATGGATAAATGGTTGGTAGGTGGAAAATACCATCTGGAGCTTATTGAGCAACTGAGCAACTTCATGGGACAGATAGACCAATCATGATCTACAACTGAATCAAGATATTAATCATGTGGTTTTAATTGTTAGTTTCAATCTTTACATGGATGAAATTGGGTTATTTATAATATCTGTAATACTCTAACCATGCCATAAGAAATCTTGGAACAAGGTATATTGCACTTTCTGAAACAAATACAGAAGTTGGCTTGCATAACTTAATGGAGACCAAAATATGTATAATAATATTTACTGAAGCTTAAGAAGATGCAGTATTTCACCTGCTCAGGGCAGAACGCCCCGAGTAAGAGAGCATGCAACAATGCATATCGTAAAAATAACTAATACAGTGTCCAAGAACAAAACTCTGATTCTTTTTATATCATTAAGTAGTACAAAAATACAGACTATGAGAAGATAATATATTCTGAGAAACAAAGATTATCATAGACAGAATCACAGTTGTTTATATTGACCATTTGGTTATGTCAGCAAAGTAAATAGCGCTGTTTTCCAGTATTTACTTAAAACTATCCTGATATATGTTAATAGCACAAAAACTATTCCCAACAAAACATTGACACAAATGGGCAAACAATTACAAAAGGAGCATTTTTCCCTGAAGATTCCACTTATGCAAATGCCTAAATTCTGTTGTCATATCCCCATGAGCTGAACTCAAGCCCTGCTGCTACAGTTTTGTTTCAGACGCCCAGAAACGAATTCTCATTGTCATTTTAGGATCTCACCTTTCTTTCCCTGCAGCTACTGGTCCTAAAGATCCTCTGAGTCCCCTGCCAGATTTGTCAGGCCTGTGTGAATGACTTGGATGACTAAAACATTTCATATAGCAGTAGAACTGCATGTTAAATCAACTAAATTTATTCTTCACCATTTTAAACAGACTAACCCAAGGTTACTTTTTACAGAAGTTATACCCTAAGAATATCTGAAAATGTAAAAAAAAAAGAGTACCAGTATTAAAAAGTTTTAAATGTAACTCTAAGTCATTATTTGCAAATAAGAATACAAATGCCAGCTATGGGAGATCTCTACAGTTAATGAAAAGTGGGAATGAATATTTGCTTCCACTTAACTCCAGGGCTCATCTGGTCCACAACACAGGTAAGTGAACTACAGAAAATGCATGGTTTTAAGATTTTCATTCTCTTATATTCATCTATAAAAAGTATGCCACAATAAATCTGTAATACTGAAATAATTCTCAGTTAATCTTGACTTCCTCTAAATTCTGAACTACTTTCCCAAAAGATAATTACATTTACACACTGAAACTTAAATGCTCCTGAATTGTTTTCCAGCTTTTAGTTTAATTTATCCTTTGACACTGACCTCTCCCCTCTTAGTCAGCTAGAAATCACACACTGAAATCCAGGCTGTCTGCACCAGCCTCCCTCCGTGGCCAAAAACACTCAATAAGACCCAGTCATTTTATCAGACTAGGAGCTGGAACACTTAGAGCTCCCAAGGTAGCAGAGGTGAATTGCATTGTAAGAGAAAATTAGGGAATTGCAGCTCTTGAATATTTTGCAGATTTTGAAGACAAGGAGAAACATAATTTTGGGAAGGTAATTTCGGACCAAATGTTGCATACACACCTTTCAGAATGTTTCAAAAGGTGTTTTGGGAATTGTTTGGTTTATTATTACTTGTATTTGTTTGGGTTTGGGGTTAATTAATAACACCAATAAGAAATGGAAATATTTTGTGTTTTTAGGCTCTGAAATTTAGGATCCAAGATGTAACCCAAGAGGCAACTTATGAAGAACAAAATAATGAAAATATATTTCTTACAATTATAAATCTGTATAAAACTCATCATGACAAAATAAAAATGAAAAATTCCCGACTTCTCATTTTCATCCCACCATTTCTCTTTTAAAAACCAGATTTTTTTAAAAATACTGAAATATACTATTGAAAAATTCAATTTTGATACGAAGATTATCAAAGTATTTCATATTTGATATTTGATAAAACAAATGATTAAGTATTTTTTAATAAGTACTATGTATGGAAATTTTTAGTAAAATGAATATACATGAGGAAGAATTTATTTTTGGAAAAGAGAACTTTACAGATCTACCTGTAAATTCTAATTTGATTTCTTCAGCTCTGTGGAGCATTGGATTACTTTTCCTCAAATATGGAAACAGCAATTATTTCCTCAAGTACAGAGATTCTAGAAACCTAAAAATGTTGATTTTTTTAAATGACTAAGCTTAAGCTCCATTTATCAATTATAAATATAAATTTTGATTTATGAATTAATTGATATTCAAAGCTTCATTGAAATTAATCTAAATGAAAAAGGTCTTATTTTAATAATAAAATGAAGGTCGTGATAATTAAGTTTTATATTTGAGGTCAATATAAACATACACTTGAAAGAGTATACCTCATATGTAAGGGAAGATGTAATTTTCATAACGTGTCCTTCAGTACAAAACACTCTCAATTTTCATGTTTTTCCATTATTACACAAGAAAAAGATAATCACGTTCCCTATGAAATTATGAAAGTCATTCTGTCAGGTGCTTTCCAGCTCTAGTATTACAGTGTCTCTTTATTTCTCAGCACCACATTAAAACCAAAACAAAATCACTCAGGATTTCCCAATCCAATAAATGTTTCATTATAGTTCATCTGCATTAAGTGCAGCAGTCAAACATGCTCAGCTAATATTTTTATTTTAAATTAATGTTTTATGTAAACACAGACATTAATAATTGATTTATGAAGTAAATATTCTGAAATGTTATAAAAATAGAGCCTGATAGGAATTAAATATATTTTTCGAATCTACTGAGTATTGAGTCAGCTCCACATTTTGTATGTTTTATTTGAAAAGCAATGAACATCAGAAGACAGATATTATTACATATTATTAATTGTAATCTAGCTATTTAATTACTTTAAATATACAGGTAGCACACCGTTCTCATTTAAACTGAAGAATCATTACACTGGCGCTCTGTGTAAAGGACCCCTAGAGAAAATTAAGGTCAGGATTTTAATCTACAATACAAAGAGAGCATAGACTAATTTTTCATAACATGACAAGTCAAAGAAATGGGCACATCCTTCCTAAAAAGATGGGGTACCACTGTGGAGCTGTTTGTATTTCTTTTTACCTTCTGAATCAGTCACTCCTACTCCCGACTGCTTTACTGGTTCTTGTCCATTCTGGCTCATCTTCCCTCTGTGAAAAGATATGGTTGTTGTTGTCAATAAAACCATAGAAAGATAAGAGCTAAAACAATGATGCATCCAAGCCAATGAGGCTTGGTTCTTTTAAGAATATTATCTTTTTTTCTCTTTTGAAGGCAGCTGCAATCACATTTTGCTAAGCCTGTACATTCTTACAGAAAGGGTCCATCAGGTGCTGTCTGCTACCTGCCCCACATCAGTCTGAGGCTGCATATCTTCTCACTTTATCTTGTTATAATCAAAAGTGAAATATATAATAAGCAGTCATAAAAATTGATATTGGGTCTACCATACTCTTACTTCAAAGGTAAGGCATACTTGTGGTTGTCATCTTCTTAAATTTTTATCGTTTAGATTAAGCATAAGAAACAATTCTGAAAATTCAACATTAATCTTAAGGAGAGTGGAATAAATCATGCCCTAGAATTCACTATTTTACTGCATTTTATGTAGAAAGAACCTGCATTAGAATATTAATATCTATTTTTACCCAATGAAAGTTAGGTAAAATATAAGCTATCTTTAAATATACTTGTTGAAGCTCAAAGGCATGATTAAAATCACACTCAAACATTTGTGCTTCTAGTTTGCTTTTTGCCTTAAGACTCTGACTGCTGTGATAGAGACTATAAGGCATCATCTTCAGTTGATGTGATTCCTTGGGGGTTAAAGGGCCAGCACTGTTCTTTTTGACTTGTGAGTAGAAAAGTGTCTACCTGTGAGAAGAAAACTTTATGTCTGAAGTTGTCCAAATTCACAGGGAACTAAAAAATTAGTATAAATTCACAGTTTTTCAAGTGATTTTATATTCAGCTTTAACTGAAAGCTAGTATTTCCTTCTTCTGTAGATAATGCTTCATAAATCCTTACAAATATGGTACAAGAATTATTTGTCCCAAGGGTTATATTCATTATACATCATTAAATTGGTTTTCACCTTTGCATTCAAAATGATATTTATTTTACAGCCAATGTACTGTTGTAAAGGGTTTCACAACACAAAGGCATAAAGAATCTGGTTTTTATCAGAAATAAGAACATGAGTAGCTTTCAAGAATATTACAACTGGATAATAGGAGTATTAAAAAAAAAAATTAGAAAGACTTTACAAGATATATTCAGATTTATATAACTGTATAATAATTATTAATTTCCCTTGATAGTTATAGCTACTTAATATTGGAAAGTATTCTAATTAGTTTCCTCATGAAAAAATTCCCATGGTGTCACTATTTAATTATTTTGCTTCAAGACTAATTGTTGCTGTGGTTAAAAGCACTTGGACTAAAACAAAGAGTTTAAAACTCAGCATATCCAACGATTTCTATTGATAGACCAGAAACTTAGTCCAACCAGAGAGCTTATAACCAAAAAAGTGCTTAAATGCCAAGATGCTTAAAAATATTTAGCCTTCTTAATACTTCACATCCAAATTGTAAGCTGTGGTCATATGGATTTGCTGAATTAGTGTACAAAGTCAGAGTCCCTGAAGTCATTATCAAGCCAGTGTGAGTGCAAATGATGAGTAGAATTTCAATTATACATATATTAAGATAAATAAGAATTTTTATACAGAATTCAAAATTGAAACAGTTATCTATTTTAAACATTCTCTCCATGAATGATCTGATGGTAAACAGGTATTTTGTCATTCATTTTCCTTACACTGCTATGTAAAGCCCTGGGGAACAAACATGAAAAATGAAGCAGGTCCTGTCTGTGTAAATTTCCTGTGTAATTTTAAATACTCTGTAGGCATAGAAATAACTTTGTTTAAAATGTGATAATAAAAAAAATAGTGTAGTCTTACAAAAAATGACACATGGATATATTTTAGTTAATTAAGTATCATTCATGAGAACACATTTCTCTATGAGAAAATCTGAAGCTGTGGAGACTTCCTCCTGGTTTTTAGTAGAAGTGAGGCTAATTTCAGGCTTAAGAGACCAATGAGTCTGTCAGCCAAATAGCAAGTAACAGTAGGCACTACCACATTGCTAATAAATACACAGTAAGTGATGTTGTTTGGACTCAAATTTGGCATGTTTGAACTGAAAATTTCTATTGAGAGCTCCATCTTGTGTTATTGTGCACAAAGATTTTATGTATCTTTGCTTTTGTCACTAGGAATGACTGCCCAATAATTTTCTTTTTCTTTTGATTCTGTGAAAGTTCATCTTTTTCTCCTCTTTTAGCTTAGAACAATATCAGTGAAAAATCTAGTGCAAATCAAGCAATTGGCACCCTACAATCTAAGCTCATATTATGCCCCTAGATTCTGAGGGTGAGATTGAGGTCTTAGATTCATCTCTATTTTCCCTTTAGTTACTAACAAGATGTAGACAAATACCATTGAGCTTTATTTATTAAAATGATAAATATTCAGAAATATCACACTTCTAGAGAATTTTCACTTCATTAAAATTTTTCTAGGAAACATACATGTTTTGTTACTAACAATTCACAACTGCAAGGAAAAAGTAAAAATTTTTTGTTCCAGAGAAAACACTGAACAACTATTGCAGACCATGAATGAACAATGACCACCAACTAATATTTTGAGAACTGTCAATCTGTAATTTTTTTTCAGGACAGAATCACTAAGTTGATCAGAAGTTATTTTGTCCTATTAGGGAATATAAATGAAATTGGTAAATGATGGTGCATGCTGACAGAGGAGGTGAAAAAATCCAGGCAAAACTTTTCTCTGTGGAGTACTTAACTGGGTAAAAAATTTGGAAAATTAAATCATTTTATAGGATCATTACACTGATAGTAGCTTGATAATTCCTACAGGGACTCTGTACCAAAAAGCTTTTTCCAGCCAAGAACTGAGAAATTCTTTTGAAACTCCTAAAAACTTGGGAAGAGCTGGGCTTTATCCAGAATATGAATTCCCCTTGCACTGGTAACATCTCTTTACAGAGGAAGGAAAATCTGAAAACTTAAACTAAGCTTTCTCAATCCTACAATAATTGTACTTTTAAAACACAAGATAAGCCCATCTCTACACACTTCATCAAAGGCTGAGACCAGCACATCTCCTACATGACAGGAAGAAATTCACAAGGTTGAGACAGAAGTTTGATTGGGTATTAACAATTCAATGCTCAACAAAGCAGAATAAAATTGTGAACTCTGGGAAATTCCCCCTTTAGCTGCTATTCTACTGCATAACTCAAGTCTGCAAAGGAAACTGCATAAGTTGACTGGCACAGTGAAAGTGCTGTAAAATGTGCATGGAGGATACAATATAGGAATGGAAAAACCTTACATTCTTGGGATGGGAAATAGATTATTCTCTGCCGTGGCACTGCTGCTGCCTTCGCTATCCATGCTGTATCCACTGCCAAAGCTACTGGCTGATGAGCCAGTGGAGACAGAACTTTCTGCAGGTCGGTGATTAGCAGACCTTGCTGTACAGGGCAGGAACATTTGGTTACTAAAAACTTGTGAGACATCAGTACCACTGACATGAAGGAAAAAAAAAAAGTAATTTATCAAAATCACATGCTGCAAACATTTTCACTTGTATATTTTACATTCAAATGTTGCTTTATCATATTTTGCAGATGAAGTTTGTTTTTATAGAGAAGAAGGTGCCCTAAACCGAATAGTACACCAACATATTTTTTATCCAGTCATGTTAACAGTTCAAATTAACAACCTGAAGGAAAAAACAAGACTGGGATAGAATAGTCAGCACTGCTCTTCTGATTAAAGTGGCAGAAAACCAGTTTTTCATCTGAAACATTTCATACGATAATCTTGTAAAAATGAAAGCCCCAGTGGGCCTTCCTCATATTCTTTATGAAATGTTCTTTGCATTAGGTGATTTTGAGGAGAGGAGTTTGCAAAGATGTGTAAGCACACAACCTATAGTCACAGAGAATATCCCCACTCCTCTTCAGACATAACACAGCTATGCATTATATTTCTCAACTGCTCCTACCCATCTGGATCTCTCTTACTATGTGCATAGAATTTTAATAAACATAATTTGATGGGAGACGCCTTCATCTAATTTAATACAATTTGGTGTGAGAATACCATGTGTTAGTTTTACTTCAAATTGCCTTATTTTGTGTTTTGGACATTACTGCACTACATGAACAAATCATCCAGTATTTTGCATTTTGCAAGTTGAGAAATACAAAGGAAAAAGGACACAGTGACATTACACATAGTAATTAATACAGGAACAATAGAGTAGCTATTCTCATATAGAATAACACAATTGTCTGGGAATATTAATACAGATTTGGTTTTCTTTTTTTTTCCTAAATGTCCTCTAATACATCTGCTATTTTCATGTTTCATCTATTTCAACCTACTGAGCATATATACTGAAGATACAAAATAATGTTTTGCAAAGTTATTTTTCTATGAAGACTTAATGAGGTTTTATGTTATTTTGCTGAACTGTGAAGCACCTATGTAAGTAGTTAAAAGAGATTCTTCTTTAAAAATAAATTGGACAAGTATCTAACTGGAATTTTAATAAGAGCCAGAGCCCCAACAGTGTCTTACTTTAAACTGGCAATTAATATTTTTTATGTCTGACTAACTGAATGATATTTTTGGTGAAGAACGCTGCATGCTGCCTGATGTGGGACCAGGAAGCTGAGTGTAAGTCCTCAAACATAATGCAAAAACAGGTGAGTAATTTGAACTAGAATCAATAAATGAAGCAATTCTCATGTCATCAATCCTTGGGCAATCCCCAGGAATTGGGATAAGGAATCCATATTTTCCATTCTGATTCTTCACTGGTAAACCAAGTTGTCACAAAACTCTTTTTATCATCTCAACTCAACTCTATTAATTTCTTTTGTTCCACTATTGCCCACAGTCAGAAATGGAATCTGTCAATGGAACATTGTTTTCAGATGAAATGGAACATTGTTTTCAGATAAAATTATTCTTTAGCTCTATTCCATGACTTTACACATTGATCATAGGCTGCCTTCTTGGATGTAAATACAAAGGAATAAATTTTAAAATCGTAGTGGTATTACAGATACTCTCAATATGTCACCTGGAGGAAAGGCACCCATGTTTTTCCAGAGTGACAGCCAGCTGGGGTGGCTGTGTGCAGTTGTTGCTCTATCATTTCAGCTGGTGGTGCTGTGAGTGAATTCCTATGCCTATGGTGACATGTCAGCAAAATGCTGCTGAGAAGTGCTGGGCACGAGTGATGTTTCAGAGAGGAGAGGTCAAACTCTCAGTTATAACATATTATTGCCAGTTGCCCTGTATTTAACAGCCTGAATTGTGGCTCTCTCACGCCTGTCCCAAACTGATTCATTACCTCAGTTTTCATTGTGTTTGCATGACCTATATGTCTCTCATTGTTTTCTGTTTGGAATTCTGAGGGTTCCTTTAGTTTAGGTTGTTTTGTTGGCTTTTTTTGTGCCATGGCATAACAAATGCCTCACAGGTGAGTACAAATGGGAGATCAACACATCTGCAAAACCCGTGGAAGCCAAAACAATATTGTGCCAGCACAAAAAAGAATTTTCAGTTCTTCCCTTAGGCATGAATTTACTTAGTGTAGCATGTATCTCCACCATGATATATGTGGCCTGAAAGGATCTTTCATATCTAGGATTTTTTTTTTTTTTTTTTTTACTGACTTTACTGTAAAAACTAGTATCTGAATTTCTTGTATCTTTACTGATGGATTTCTAAAACCAGTAAGAACCTAGAATTTAGTTCAACTCAGAAAAGCTTGAATGAAGCCTTTAGAAATGGGTTAGAAGTTTTGCTTCATCTATTTTAATCAACGCATAGCTGTTTCTTCTGAAACAGCTGTACCCTAATTACACATTCAGTATGCTCTATTTTTAGTTTTTCTACTGTTTTCACCAATTCATATAATTTTCCATATCAAAGTATTTTTTTCCATAAGGTCACTTCACTTGGTGAATGGCTATAATGGATCCAAGTTTAGATTCATGATTGGATTTCAAAAATTCCAAAGTTTAATGTGTTTTTTTTTTTTTTCCTGTCTGCTCTATGAAAGTAATGAATCACAGTGTCAGTTTGTGACAAGAAATGAAATCCACAAATAGATTTACAGCTGGTTTCGTGACAAATTCAGGATCTGGATACAGAGATCATCTCATAACTTGTGAGACACCCACATTTTCTACATGTCGGGATTTTTACAGATACATCTAGACCTCTAAGTTCCGCTGGTTATGTACAAAACTTTGAAGTTCTGATGATGTGGCAATGCTTGCTGTTATGCAATATTTTCCCTGAGAGTATAACCATGCTAACAGTTATAGTCTATGTGGAAAGATAGAACTAGTTCCATGCTCTTGTATTCAAGAAACTAGTCTGCACACTCATTGGCAGTCTTGCCCTTTCTCTTTGAACACATGCAAACATTGTCTTAGAAACTTTAGCAAGAAGTCAGATTTCACTGTTGCTCCTTTAGTCTTACCAGTCTATGTAAGGTCTGTGAAGTCCTGAAAGAAGAATTTCCACCTTGCTTGGTCAATTGGGTTCATACTGACATAAATGGTAGAGAACTATTGCATTATATTTAGTTTTAATTTTACTTTTAATTATGGTATTAGAGCAGGTTAATTCTGAGTTACAGAGCTTCTGCTTACATCTGCCTATGCTAGAAAATTTTTCAGTCCATGGATTTTGACAACAAAGTTCTGGCAGGAGGTACTTTGGTCTGTAGCATTTGAACAGTCTCATATGGATTCACTTGGGTCCAAAGATTAGATATTGTCATCTGGTATCACACAGGTGCCTGAAGATACAAGGTACAGTCTTGCTTTACAGAAATCTACAATGTTTACCTGAATAGGAATGCATTTAAAGGCACTTTTCATCATTTGGATATTAAGTACCCAGAGTGTGTAAGAGCCACGTTTCATTGCTTCCTTGCCCTTTGCTTTCGCAAATTATTCTTCGGCTCTTAAGCAATGACCCCCCAAAATTCCCAAACCCAACCAACCCAATAAGCAACTTTTAGAAACTCTTAGAAAGCTTAAAAAACTTTTAAAATATTTGTTAAAGGTAAGCTCTTGCTGCCAATTCCTTACATTTTTAGAGTGAGACTCTTCAGGACTCAGCAGATGAGACAAAACTTAACTGAAGGTCATTATGCACCTTCATTTGGCCTCTCTCTGGGAGAAAGGAGATATCCCTTCATCCCCTCCAGCCCTATGTCTGTAAACTCTTTACACACTTTATCAGGTGCTTGGCACTTTCTAAGGACTGCAAGATCATTATATCTGGGCTGCCCAGCCATTTAACTATGAAGAATAGAACTATGAAATGAAAGTTTAAAACCCTAATATGAGTTGCTTTCTCTGAAATAGGGCACAGATTTTCCTATTATAAAAAGCAATTGTTGTGGTTTGATTTAATTTTCATCTGTTAATCCTATTTTAGCTGGTAGTTCCCTCGATGAGATGAAATGTTCTCTACTTGGAATGGGTGTTAATGGGTACATATGTCACATTTAGAGGTTTGAAATGTGGTGTTAATGCTGCCTCTGAGTGATTCTGTTAAACTGCCTGTTTTACAGGCTTTGGCATGAGCAAAATTTCAGGTCAATCATTTTAGTGAATAATATATAAATGAGTTGGAAAAGTTCTCAACTACTTGCAGTAATTATTTCAGGTTCCAAGAAAGCGGATGATAATTTTATACCTGGTGTAGGACCAGGGTTTCCCCAAAAAAATTACAATGGTTAGACAGATACCTTTTGTACTCTGCATGGTTTACAGGAAGAAGAAAAAAATTCAACAGAATGATGTTTGGACATGACAAATCCAACCCTTATGCCTTTTTGGAAATTAATTGCCAATTCAATACGATGGAGGTTGGCACTGACTCCACCTTTCCACTCCATCTTTTTACTTCTACTTTTTAAAATTGTTATTAGTATGGCAAAAATATGTATTTGCTTATGCTTTGGATGATGGACCCAGTTAGTAAAAAGATCTTTAGAATCAAGAAAAATGTGTAAGTCATGCCTTAGTATGAAGAAAGCATAGTATTAAAATCAATAAGAGAGAAAAGCTTGGAAGACATATGATTTCACTTAATCTTTCAGAAAAGTCTGTTTTCAATAGACAACAGAGAAGATGCTTTGTTAAAACTTAATATAGGGAAGATTGATCATTCACACAAGACCTATAACCAGAAGCTACTAAATTAGTCAGTAGGAAAATGGAAATAATGCAGCACTCTCAGCCACTCCAGCCATTCTTCTACAGTGGATGGATGCTTTTTAAGACTTAAATTTTAAAAAGTTGACTTTACAGTTTTGTGGTTCATATCAAGGAAAGAACAGACTCAACCAGCAACTATCTCCTGGTGAATAAACTGTAGATGTTCCCCTTTTCCAGTTTCTGTCTAGAAACAGAATTACACTGTCAAAACACATTGGGAATGATGGTTCTGTTTGTGAACCAAACAGGAAGAGGGAAAAATGCCTTCAAGTATGGATTCAGGATTAAGTTTCCCCAACTGGCCTCTAATTACTTGAAAGAAATTGCTCTTTTAACTGTCCATCTTCTGAGAAACTCTGGGTGACAAAAAAGGCTGAAAGCATCACTCTGAGTCTTCTCAAAGAGATGCAAGACCATAGGAGAAGGTGAAAGCACCCATCTGCTGTGTGTAATTTTCTGATGACCAGCAGACTGGGCATCTCATGCAGTGTCTTTTGGAACAAGCTTGGCTGACCTTCACTCTCAGTAGCTTTGTTTCAAGTGCTCCAACCTCAAAATGCCCCAAATGCCAGTTTTCCTGTTTTCATGAAGTATTTGCTAGCATTAAAAGCAAGAGCTGCTCCAGCTTGCTCTGTTACACTAAAACTGTTGTTGGAACTGCTTGTTGCATCTTTTGTGAACTGGTAACAGATTGGGGATGCATAAACAACTGGTGATCAAACACATCTACCTCAGGTCAGCCAAGATATTTTATTTTTCTAATGGTCCCTCATACTGAGCAGGACTTTAAGCCATGGTGTCCCCCATCTCAGCCCCAGCTGTATATTAGACATGGATTTGATCATATACTGAGCTGAGATACTTTGTGAAAATTCAAGACAACCCTTTACAAAGAAATTTACCTTTTGAGATGAGTAACAGAAGAACAACACATTTCTTAAACTGTACTGAAGTAATTTCTTTACCCAGGAAAGCAATTTGGATGAAATAACTTTCCATGCACTCTGTAGGGCTAGTCTACCCTACAGAATGTTGAAAAAATACTTTTGAAATAAGAGTTATCAAATGAAGAAACAGAGCAATTCTCTGAAATTACATGTCAATTTAAAATGGTGAAAGAGTAAATAGCAGGAATAACCAAAGCAAAATGGGCCAGCTATTAGAGAGGAACAAGGTTGAAAAGACACTCTCTGCTATCTGCAGGGATTGGGGACAAACTGTTCTTGTTTCGATAATGATTCTTGGAAATGGGTTATTTGGAGCAATATGGAGGCCCATTTAACTTGGAAATTAAGAAACTAGTGACATGAGTCACTAAACAGCTTTGGGCTATAAATTATATAAGTGTGAAAGAAATATCCTAAAATAATGTAGGAAATTAAAACATGGCATTGCCTATTAAATGTGTGAAAATGGATACAGACCAAAAGAGATGCCAAATTAGCAGGTATTTGAAACCACAATCATATCCAATTCAGAAGATTTATATAACCTAGGAATCAATTTCCTTTCATTCTATTGTTGCTAAAGCCAGCAAATAGAACTTAGTGATAAGAAAAATTAATATAAATTTTAATTTCTTGCAGCTAAGTGGTTAAAAATTACATAGTGCTGGCTCAGACTTGTATCATGGGTTGTACAGTGATGACAACCTCTTGATGCAAGCATCACATCACATTTCTGTGCAACATTAACCTATTATGTTGACACTTACGTGAAATTGTGTCAAAGTTGTTGGCTCAAGACAGTTATAAGCAGGTGTGCTACCTTTTGAACTAAAGTGTTTTAAACTGGCATTATTTGAGATGTTTAAATTAACAGGTTTAATTTGGTACCATTCTGAAAATGCTGATGTAGAGTTTTGAAACTGGAGGTGCTCCAGCTAACAATATCATCTCTGCGAGTAGATCTCCCCCAGCCAGTAAAATCCCTTGACATACAACTGTTTGGAAAAGCTGTTGTGTCATGATGGAAAATGCATAATGTAAAAGATGAAATCTTTATGAAATCTTGTGGGGCTCCATTTTCTCCCATCCTCCTCACCCCCACCTCCCTCACCCCACCATTTTCAGTGACATGTGTCAGAAGATGTTTTAAGGAAATGTGATTTTAAGTTGGTAGAAGTTTGATTTTGAAAAAATCTCTCCATTATTGAAAATTAGATAGAAATTCCTGTAGAATTATAATGCTAGTATTACCTTAAATTAACAGGGATGCTTGGATCTTTAACTGAAACACATGGCAATTTCTCTAGATATTTAACATTTGCTAACTAGTTCAGGTGAGTATTGCAGTGTTTTCATTGTGGCAGGTTGATTATTTGGTCAGGTTAATGTGAGCCAAATAGAAGAGAAGTTGCCTATGGCAGCCATCAACAAAAGATATACAAGCAATAGCATATTGACCTGTAGCTTCTTTTTCATGTGTCTGTTGGAAAGAATAAAAAATGTATAGGGCTACAGTGATGTTGAGACTTAAATTCACTTACTGAGCTACTTACTATTTAAGTATTAATTTATTGTTCTTCAAAGATGTTAGGAATGTTCAAAACAAATTTCTAGAAATTCTCTTATTTGGTCATAAAGTAATGGATTTTTGTTCACCCTTGGATATTCTAATGTAATAAAGGAATTGATTTTTCATTGTACAATCACTGTCCTTTAGGGAAAAAGCTGTCATCTTTTTATCTGCAAAGGACAAACCAATCAAATTTCTACTATGGTGAGGCAGAGGTAGTGCACCTTTCTGCTTAACACAGATGCTGAAGTTTTTTTCAGTTCTTGTCTTTCTTATTCATTTTATTGAAAGGTATTAAAATTAAAGCATGTTATCCAGTCCTTTAAATATATAAGCTGGGTTTTAAAAGACTTTTTAGTATAAAATCAGTAAAAATTATATTCCAAATACACCTACTCTTTCATATGCATGTATCCAGAGAACTAGTGGTGTTCTGAATAATCATCTAACTTTTCAAGTATCTAAAGAACTCTAAAATAATTTATTTAAAACATAACTGACCTACCAAGAAAATTCCACATAATAAGAAGATCCTTTTTTGGGATAAATTACTGACTGAAAAGGTGGTGGACTGATTCACACTGTTTCTAAAACTGACTCATCTGGTGGATAAACTCTTAATACACAAATTTATGTTGAAGGGAATGTGCTTAATTTTAAGTGAATGTGTAATTGGAAATGATTCATATATTGCACAAAACCTAAATCAAATTAACTCCAGCCATCCTCTGACTTGTATCCCTGGCAACTCCTGGCTTCAAAGAGTTGGCTCTGAAATGTTACTGTTCCTCTCTGAGGGATGTGAGTGGAAATTGTAGCATGCAGTTGGTTTCTTTGTAGATCACACTCTTATCTCTCATGGGCAATGACAAAATTATACTTCAGGGTTTATTTTCAATTAACTGCTGTAGATGACTGTTGGATTTTACAAAGATTCTCAGCAAAAACAAATGTTTTTGTTGCATCTTCACCTGAATTTTAAAGCAGATTGATTTTAATACATTTTTTACTCTGTAAAAGGAATACAGAAAAAATTCAGTTCAACAAAAAAACCTGATGAAAGACCTTTGTTTTCACAAAATATGCCATTTATGCCATAGGTTCTGATCTTGTTTGATTTCCTTTTTACTTCTCAACAGACACACAATTGATAACTGACAAAACTGACCCAATAGAAAGGGTCCTAGGAATCAGAACTAGAGCAGGATTTCTCTGAGACATTGTCAGAATGACTGAGGATCCTTGTCTTGCTTGGTTTGCTGTTTTTTCTAGTGCCAGTTTAATTCAAGAGAAAAAATGGAGCTATTGAGAGGCAAGATCAAAGAAGGACACTCTTTCTGAGGGTTATCTTAGGCATAGAAGGATTTCACAGCACAGAATCATTTCCATCACCTTTGTGTACTTGGGCTGAAGAAACCCAAACAATTCTTTTAAAAGGCGCTGTTGTTTAATAAATGCACAGAGAAATAGCTGAGGTAAAAAAAAAATAAAGTTGTGTATTATCTGTAATGACTTCCTTATAAAGGGCTTTGAGACATAGCAACAAAAAGTTAATAACTTGCCAAAATTACTGTTCAGTCATTAAAACCAGTTCAATCATTAAAAACAGTAGATTATAATGGAGGTGGGTATCACAAACATGCATCATCCCTTTAGGAATGGACTTGGAAACTGATGATGCCCTGATATTCATAGTTCACAATGAAAGGGAAATCCCTCCTTTCTTTATCGTCTCTTCATCCCACAAAGAAGTTCAAAGGTTGGATGCTGTTTTGAGTATCTTTGGTGTTTTTTCCATTAGAGGATATAGACTCATCTCATTTTAATCTCATACTCCACAAAACTGCTGTGAAATCATCTTGCTTTTCATTCCTGCTAAAAGCCATGAGAGTCATTCGCCTCAAAATGGTAACTACTGGCCCACCTCATATGAATAAATTTGGACAAACTATCTTTGGAACAATAAAGAAAAGCCAAAACATCTCACAGGTCTGAAACCAGACTTGTAAGCATTGTGTAGGTGACCAAACATTGTGTTTATTTGTCAGAAGTAAAATGACAAAAGTACTACATATCTTCATAACAATTTTAAACCTTTTTATATATTATTATGGACTCTTATTATTATAATGTGGACTCATTATTTATAATGGGGACTCTTATTCCCATAACTCTCTATGATGCTTCCAATATTGTTGAGCCAAGTACATGTCAGTATATATTCTTTTTGCAATTTTAAAATTAAAGAAGATAGAATAACAGTTTTTTGGCACAGGCACTTCAAGCCAACAGACTCACTATTTCTTTATTATAAAAGTACATCTGAACCTTATATATTCAGTCTTACATCACAAACAAAATGTTTTGCATTACCTATCTGTATGAAAAGGCATCACCACAGGGCTATGAATCGGTGATAAAACTTGACAGACATGACATCTCAAAAGATCATGAGTCATTTAGATTCAAATGGTCTACCCCCCAGGAGTGGTATGCAGCTTTCAGACATGATACCTGAGCTTGTACCACAACATTCACTGACTCTGCCTGAGCTGTGTCTAGATTTGAGCTGTAGAGTAGTACAATGTGTGTGTATGTGTAAATACCTGGATTAATGGAAGAATTCTAAAGGCTCTCCTAAGAAAAAAACTTGAAATTTCTAAATATTCTTAAAAAGACCTGTTACTTTTGCCCTGTTTATTAGTTGTTTTAACATCACACTTGTTGTCCAAATGACTTGTTGTCCTTAGAATATATTGTCTAAAGTACCATTTCCTATTTCTCTCCTGTACCCCTCAGCCAGCTTATATTGCCCAATGTGTGCAATGGTGTTGACAGAAAAACCTTCAATGCATCTTGAGAGCTTAGGAAGGGATTACAGCACAAAAGAACATCTGGGAGTTCAGTCAGTACATTTATTTGGATTATCCCTCAGATTCCATAGAAATAGACAAGATGCTCCAGAAGTCAAAAGAACAGTGGCAATTTGAACTGATTGAGATTCTGGCTCTTTATTTGTGATGAGGGAATAAATTGATGATATGTGGTATTACAGGTGCCTACAAGTAGAAAATAATTTTTAAAGATGCTGATAGGAAAATTATCAAGAGATTGAGCTATACATGATCAAAACTCCTTTCCTTTCCACTGGTGGTTTGAAAAATTATCTATGCTAATGACTGTTGATATGACAATTGTGTTGGAACAGGAAACAGGAATTGTTATTGTCCCAATTACATTTTTAGAAACAAAAATGTGCAGTTAGGTTTTTGTCACAGTACAAGAAATGTCCAATCATGCTTAAGCAGACCAGCTTGGATGCATGCTTTTTATTAGGCAACAACATGAGCAAAGCTATACTACTTTTCAACAGAATTCCAAGTACTCCAGTGGAATGGAAGTGCACACATTTGTTGTTTCATAATGCTTCTTAGCACATTTTTTCATGATGGATTTATGCGCTGATAGGTGGAAAAATCAAGCAGAGTTCTTGATTCATGTTAACATTTACAGCACTTAATGGAGGGGTAAAATAAATAATTAAATATCGCAATGAATTAGTCGACATGGCAAGAAGTATTTGGGATGTAGTTGGTTTCTTAACCATGTCTTTCTGCTCACCTCCTTCAGGCTTGACTGGTCCATCAGACATCACTTTCCTGAGGGCTAGTTGGCTTTGGTCTTTGTTGTCATTGGCTGGTGGAGGCAGATTGTCAGACTGAGTTCTTTGAATAGGGAGGACTCCTGCTATGCTGTGTCTGTGCTGCTTCCTGGCATGATTAGACTGACCGCTTTTATGTGCTGCTGTGGCAGTGTGGGTGAAATGGAAACCCAGAGTATGTATCCTCAGATGGAACCAGCTTAAATGTTATTCATGCAAACAGAAGTGGTTTTTTTTTTTTCTGTATTTAAGTAAGTAGTGTTTTCAAACACCAAATAGACACCACATGCACAGCATTAAAGAGTATCAAAACTGGCTGTTTCTGTATTAATGACAGTGAAGACAAGGGAAATAATTTTCCCCCAGTTTTGCATTATACCATGGTGAGTTTATGGCATATCAACAAATCCTAAAGACAAACACAATGACTTCACAGTCAGAGAGATTTAATTTGCCATCAACTAAACCCTCAGCTAGCAATCAGATGATACTGGTCTGAAGTATACTCTGGAGAGTAATCCTTTCAAATGGAATCATTTTAATTTATTTTAACCTATTTGAAGTTGTCAGATGAAATCTACCTTGACCCTTAATCAATCCATGGTAAAAACCTACTTAAAAAATTGAACTCTGACACCTGACTTAGCTATCAACTCCCTTTGAGTTTGCTAACTTGACAGCATTGTTGAAATCTGATGTTGTTACTGGCTCTGTGTGTTTAATGGTTTTGCAATTATTGTGTTTAATGTTTTTATTGTATTTCTGTTCTGCTCATCACTAACACAATCTTATCTGAGATATAAAGAAAGTTGCTTTATATTTCCTTTCCAAAAAAAAAATAAAATAGATATTTACAGTCATGTTTCAAAAATAGAAATCTCAGCCATGTAGTTAAAAAAAAGTTTCTTCAACTTCAAATCTTCTTTTGTGTGTATAGTACTGTCCTTCATGATTACTACTTATAGACACATCCTATTATTAATGTGGTCTCAGTCTTGTATGCAATTTGAAGAGCTGGCAGTTGCATTTCTGCAGGCTTTGATTATTTCATTGGTAGGTATTTAGTGACACCAAAACACAATGGACTTCTCTGTGGGTCATGCACAATCATGGAACATCATGGACCATGAGTGAAGGGACCGATGGAGAAACAGCCAGTTTCACTGCAGTCTTTATAAAATAAATAAATAACTAAATAAAGAAAAGACTTCTAAATACAAGAGTATATTGTAATTATATGTATTCACACACAGGCACACAAAGAAAGACATTGAACAGAGTGAGCACAGTGTGCCAGGAACAGAAAAAAAAAGAAAATAGCCGAAAAGGGAAGGACAGCAGGGAAAAAGGCAACAGATGAACATTAAGCTGCCATGCTGAGGAATTTATTTGCGTCTTTTACTTGGTTGAAGGCGAAGCTGCTGCACAGCTGCTTCAGCAGCGGCGATGGCTGCCCCAGCGTCCTCAAGGTGGGTTTGAGTGACGCTGGTTTTGCTTTGGCTGCGAGAGGGACCGTGAGAGCGGAGATGGCCTTCGGAAGAAGACTTGGAGCTCCCTGGGCTGCTGTGGGATTTCTCAATGGTGGGCACCTGCATGTCTACCAGGAAAATGAAGAAGTACAACTCTTGCATTTATTAAAAACAAACAATTTCATTCTCTTGCTCATGACTGGTCTCTCTAGCTGAATTCCAGAACAAGGAATAAAGAGTAAGCTGTGCCTTTCCATTTAAAGCATCAGAAAATATCACGATTCAGAAACTCTTATGAAGCATTCCCCACTGTTACCTGGCCCAGAGAATAATTTATTTAATATTAGGTTTTTTATCACCTGTGAATTAGACCTCCTGTGCTGGTTCAAACTGGTGGAATGATGGCATGGTGTTTTCCACTTTCTGTTCTCTAGCATGTCGAGGCTAAGCAGCATCACCTACACCAGTACCAAACACTTAGCAAATACAAGTAATTTAATCCTGAATAATGCCATCAGGACAATCACAGCCTGACTTACAATATCTTCTATACTTACCTCTAATTCAGACAGACATCTTATATAGACCCCAGTCCCTGGCAAAATGTTAAACAGAGAAATAGAGAGGAGATGGAACAGAGTCTTGTCCCTCTGGGGCACTCATCTGGACTGTAGATGGAATGTTTTTTGCTTTGATAGGACACATAATGTGTCTTAAGAGAGCACCTGTCCACTGACTACTTAGTATAAAAAAAAGAATTAGAGATAAATTTCTTGAACCAGGAGACACTGAGATCAATTCTGCTTTTGTAAACATTAGTAAATTTCTACTGTATCAGCTCCACTGATTTCCAATACAACTGAGATGTGCTACAATCCATTATCATTGACTGGAAATGCATATGCATTATTGCAGCATAATTGTTGTTCTATAAAATATTAACGTGGCATTTTCAGAAGAAAAAAAATCCATATAATATTTAAGGAACATGAAAAATAGAAAGCTAAATATGTATTGAATTTTCCCAAGACTATCAAGAAAATCAAAAGGGTACAGAATCTATAGCAGATGTGCAGAGCACATCTAGAGTAGTAGTAGAGTCTGTATGCTGCTGTCTTAAGGACATAATTGCTCAGTAAGCTGCTGGCAAGATTGAGACAACTGAAACCTTGTCTCCAACTAGTTAATCACAGAGATAAACACATTTTTAATAACAATTTATACAAACTTCATACCAGTATCTTTATTTTTCTATTAGAACTTACACATAGCAAAGGTTTACACATCATCTGGGAAAACATTTCGTATCAGGTGCACCAAGTCATTCCTACCCTTGGAGGGGTCCGGGAAGATTCCATGACTTCTGCTCTTGATGACAGATGGTTTTGGAGATTGCTGGCTACTCTTTTCAGAATGAGATTTCCCATGATCGATGTTTTCACTCTGTTCTTTAAGAGGATACCACCGGGGAGTGTTGTCAAGCTGAGAGATGCTGGATAACTCAATCAATACCTACAAATAAATCAAAGTATAATATATGGCCTCTATCTGACCCATTTATGATGTATACATTAGAACACACTAGAGCTGTGTTGGCAGAAGTTGCAATCAGGTGTAAGAGTGAAGGGTATGAGGCTGTGTGCTGACAGATTCAGGACTCCCTGGGCATGCTGTGACCCCAAACCCAGATTCAGTAGCATATTGATGTGTCTGAACCAATGTCTTCTCACCAGAACCTCAGTCAGGACTGAGACGAGTCCTTTGGCCGTGCCATAGCTCCACACAAAGACAACTGGGCAACTTGTGAGCGCTAGCTTGACAGCCACAGTAAAAAGACATTAAATAGACATTCAGCCATTCTGCCTCTGTACAGACATTTTCTAATAGGAGAAGCAAGCAGTATAATCTCCTCCCTTTTAGCAGTGCTTTTAAGGGGGGGAAAGTTGCATATTTGCTTTTATTAAGGTCTTCAATAATATGAGGCTCATGCTTCTTGAGTCTTTAAAAATTCCACATATGCAGAAGTAGCAACAAAAAGAAAAAAACAGGGTTACTCTTGCATTTCATTAAAATAATAGAATTCAACTGATCATTTAGGCACCTAAATATTATTGAGGGAAAAAAACAGGAGGTGCAATAATAATGTGGGAATGAAACAAATAAACTGGCTAAAAAACCTGCAAACATTGTAGATGAAATCTGCTTTAAGCCACCTTCATTGTTAGCAGGACTTTGGTGAAATTTCTTAAAAAAAAATAGATGTAAAAAGAAAAATAAAATAGAGCATTGGCACTAAAAAGACACTTACACTCTTAATAAGCTTGCAGTTGAGAGGGCCCAAGGGATGTAAAGTACTGAAATTCATCACAGAATCTTCAAGGAAGGAAGGTCAAAAATAGATTTGCAACTGGCTCAAAAGTGAGATGGTTAAAACTAATGTCAGGTAGTGAAGTTTTAAAACTTCTAAACAAATAAAGTGTGCAATTACCTCAGGGAACAATGTTTTTGTCACTTTACAAGACCCTGTCAGATTACAAGACTCTGAATTAAAGAAAGCCTCTTCAAGTATAGGGATGGGGAACTCTCCTAACAACTGGTGGTTTCTAGGTAAAAAGCCTTTTCCCTTTCCTTTTTTCCTTTTTAGGGAAAAAAGGTTTTTAGGTTGTCTATGATCTGTTTGCTCTTTCTGGTTAGACCTACAATCAATCTTAACATTTGAACTCTTTAGCATGCTCCCTGTTGTAGCTTTTAGTCAGGCTGTGAAAATGACTGGGAAGAGATCATGGCTGAGGACTGCTGCCAAAGGGCAGTGTAGGCTGGGGGCAACGTTTTTAGGAGAGGTTTCACTTTCCATGGACATGGACCTTGATGTGCCACTCCTCCTCTGGGGCACACAGTGCTGCTGTCTCGATTCAAGCAAGTCTTTGGGGCACAGTTTGGATATCCCACATCTGATGTTATGGTGCAGGTTTCCTCTGGACATCATGATGCTGAGATACCCTGGATAGTCTTTTCTGTTGCTTTTTTGCCTAAATAACTGCTTTCACAATTTAAAAGTAATTAAAAAAAAAAAAAAAGTAGTTCTAGAGGTTGAAGAAAATTTGAAGGGGAGAGGTTTACATCTTCTTGTAGAAGCAATTGCTAGAGCATCCCTTTTCTAAATGCCATAAAAAACCAAGGATGTAAATATTCAGTAAAGCCCTGCATTTGGAAAAACATGCTGAACTCAACAAGAATATGGACACAGGATGAAGGAAATAAGTAATCATGTAGCAGCTTCCTATACATTTATTTTAGTAATTGTTCAAATAGTGACACTGATTGCTCAGATTGGTAGTTACACAAAGGGGAACTGAAGCTGAACTGTGTGGCTTTTTTGCAGAATTCAAATGTAGAATGAGCCCAGCTACTCTCAGTTACGCTACAAGAGAGATCAGTTTTCCTGTGCTTCTGTTTCTAATAATAGTCTTTGTAATTACATCTTTAATTATTTTTATTTCATATTTATTGCTGGTAATTCTGTATTATATGTGCATATGCTTGTTTATTTGTTTTTTAAAGAGAAATCCTTTTTCCCATGAGCACTCATCTTATTTATTATTAATTATAAGATTATATTTTGCCTTCATTCATACTTTACTAATGATATTACTTTTTCAGAATGTTAAAAAATGAGACTGATCAGCAAGACTAAATTGCTCATACGTGAAGATACTTGTGCGTGTGTTAAAATATTGTTTGATGGCAGAATTTAATCCTTTAACCATTTACAAAGACTAATACCTCCTCAACCTTTCTATGTTATGGTAAAATAAAGTCAGACAGCTTGCAGTCATAAAAAGAATTTCCCCAGGAGTCACTTTGAATGTTTTTGCTATCTCACACTCAAAAAAAAGTATTAATTTTCAGCAAATTAACAGTTTCTTGGGTCCTAAATTAGCTTGCCCCCAGTTAATCAAGATAAAAGGAATTTATCTTTCACATCTAAATTAAAGAAATCATGACCATTTGTTAAGAAGACAACAGTAAAACTTGGATGGGATGTAAAAAACAGTTTTACTTAACACGTGTACCATACCTTGAAAGAGAAGGGTCTCCACATAACAGCCTGCAGTTATTATTAGTAGAGAGGAAGAAATAAGATACTCACTTCACCGAGGAAGTCATTTGAGGAAAATCTATCATAATCCCACACAGTCACTTCCAGCGTTTTCTTTTTCAGCTGCAATTCAAGGAAAAGGATAATTAAATTAATAAACTTCAGATCAAGTCTTTATGGTGGTTTCTATAGATTATTTCCCCCATGTATCCTTTTTCATAGACACAGGTAGGTGATTTTCACAGCTTCACCAACTTTGTTCTGAGAAAAATAATTTGGCACTATTATTTGTTATCAAGCCAGACGGGCTTGGGCTTGGTCCTATTTTAGGAATTCCCACAAGTTTTTCTCCCAGAATTTATGTCCACTACAAGAGCCAAACTGATTTTTAAGGTTCCATTTTTTGTTCCTGCAGCTTTTCTCATCACCAGATCTGTCTGAACGCAGACATCTGCATGAAGTGCATTTGAGTGTGAATTTCAAATGAATGATATCAAACACCCTATTTACACAACCTAATCTGTTAGGACCAGGCCTTAATGCCTGCAGAATCCAGTGTAGTCAGTGAGAGTCTGCAAGTGATCCCGGCATGCAGACAGGGTGTATTGTTGGGTATTAATGGCAGCTGTCAAAGGCCATAATCTGCAGATCCTGTTAGGCATGATAGCTGTGTCAAGCACTCTTCTGTAGGACACAGAAGGAAACAAATAATCTTTGTATGACAAGGGAGCACAAGACAGAGAAACCGTTGACCAAAGCAGTTGACCTTATTGTAAGGACTGACCTGAGCATTTTTCCAGGGGTCTCTGAGGACTGCAGGGGCAGGATTGATTACTGATTTTGTGTGCTAGGGCAAAAGGTTATAAGGTGGCTGCAAAGGAAGTAATAAATTCATGTGGATTGAAAAAGAGAAGGACAAAATCCTGCAGGTTGTAGAGTGCCTGAAAAGTCAGGCTGAGAAGTTATAAATGAAGAATGCGAGCACTACTGAGGAAAAGAGGACTCTTCACATACTTGAATTAAAGAATTCAGATGAATTCTTACATGATAGTTGAGGTCATCATCCTAACAGAAGCAACCTGTCACTCACTGCTCTGTTAATTGGCTGCTGGTCACAGAGGGACAGCAAAGGATCAAGACATTGCTCAAAATGATAAGCTACACCAATCACTGTGCATATTGCATATACTTGCAATGAAAGCACTCCTGGCTATTTACAGAACCACAGAATATCCTGAGTTGGGAGTGACTCACAAGGATCATTGAGTGCAACTCTGAAGTGGATGGTCTGCACATCCAGGACTGAACCCACAACACTGGTGTTAGCTCTGTGATCTCATCAATTTCCCTCTGTTGCCCCTTCTCTTCATCCAGACTAAAACAGTTCCTAGCAGCCTGCAATTGCCTTTAAGTGATAATTTAATCTCATCATTATGTATTCAGAATATCATCTGCTCCCAGCCAACTTTGGAAAAATGCACAACTATGCAAAGCCAATGTCTATGAAAAAGAAAATTTAAATCAGCACATCCTGGAAAACCCACACAAAGGGGAATTAAACTATTTCTAGCATCAGCAATGTACTCTCTAAGCACACAACAGCACGACTTGAAACCTAAGATTTTAAAAAAATATTTGAGAGCAGTTCTTTAATCTTTCTGTTTTATTCTTACATAATTAAGCAATATTCTTCTTAGGCATTAATTTAAAAATATTCTGCAAGAATGAACAAAAAGAGTATTTTTTGAAAATTTATTACATAATATTTCTAAAGCTGACTTCCTTGACTGAATAAAATAACTTTTCTTTGCTCTTCCAAGACAGTATTGAAACTGCAACATGAAAAATAACCTGAAAAAGTGAGCTGAGCACCCATTGGCCCATGATGCTTTTGGCTTCCTGGATGATACAATTTTCTTCCAGGTGCTGAAAACATATACATATTAAGTATATGTATTTTTACCATTTAAAAAAGGGATAGCACAAATACTTTTCAGAAATGTATTGTCACAGTTGTTGCTATTTTGAGAGGAGATTTCTTCTTGATGACTGTGCAAGGACAGAGAAAAATGTATAGATCCAGGAATTGGGAAAAAAACCCCTAAGGTTTGAAGAATTTTTGGCAAAAAGGGGAAAAAAAAAAAGATTTTCAAGTGACTGCAGCTGTACTTTGCTAGCTTCTTTGCAATAATGTGATAATAAAATTGCGATGAAAACTTACAGTACTCTATACTTTGCAAAATCTATTTTAAGCCTTTTAGTTTAATAAAGCTTTTATAAAATATTATGACAATGAAAAACCATAGAAAGACCTTTATTAGGCAGAGTGCATGAAACTATTTTCAAAGCAGAGGCAAATTTGCCTCTCTGAAGATATATCTGTGTGCCACCATGGTGGCAAAGAGCACTAAATGGCTGCTGGTTTTTAAAAGCAGCATTTCACCATCCCAGTTCTGCCTTCCTGCATAAGGGTTCTGCCTTACATCAATCAGTTTTAGGTTGTGAATCCTGAAGTTCTGATGCTCTCAGGAATATTACAGACAGCAATACTGAACCCTCTCTCTGTCTGACTGTGGCTTTCTGCAAGTGGGCAATGTGCCAACAGGAAAATGAGTGTCACAAAAAAGAAGGAACACAGTTTTCACATATTGGGAATTTCATCTGCGTCCCAAACATATTCTGAAAAAAAAGTGCTATCAAACAATTTCAGTCTAGAATTTCATTGTAGGAAAAAAAATAGCAATGAATAAAATAAATAAAAATCCACCTAGGAGCACATTACTGCATGTGAACTCCAGTTAGCTTTAGGCTGTCTGGGGACAGCCATATTTTAAAGAAAATGAAGGAATTTGTAGAAACAGCCAATGTGAAAATATTGTCTCTCATGGAAGGCATAACCAACCCCACAGGTACAGAAGGGCTTGTTTCACATTGTAAATGTCTGGATATTATGGATAGTGTCTGTCTGTGTAGCTAAATATGCTCTAATTGAAATATTCAACACATATTCCTTGAAAATTTCATACTAGGATTTGCATTAGGAAAGACGTAATTTAAATGCATCTTGGTTTTTCCTCCATGTTAAAAGCATATTACTATA
Source organism: Setophaga petechia (assembly GCA_024362935.1). Classification (NCBI taxonomy): domain Eukaryota; kingdom Metazoa; phylum Chordata; class Aves; order Passeriformes; family Parulidae; genus Setophaga; species Setophaga petechia. The sequence continues at coordinate 12,992,391 of JANCRA010000012.1, forward strand.
TTTACTTCAGAAATAATACAAAATAATGTAATTTCAGTCAGGATGTTTGATGAGTAGAAATTAATGTATTAGGTAATCCATTACAGTTATTATTTTTGCTTACATTCATATTTAACATTTTTTTTTTCTCTGTATTGAGAAAAATAATGGTGCATGAGAGCACAAAAAGACTTTTTATAGGTCCCGTAGGAACTTGCTTTCTTCTGGCCTAGATATTAAGTAAGATCTAAATCACCTTACCGATACATAAAAAAGATTTCCTTACTTTTGGAAATAAGACATAGGCTTCCACATAACTCAAAGTTTCTAAAAACCTTACTCTTTCTAAATATATTACCTTCAAATTACAGATATAAGTTACACCAAAATTATTTGCTTTGTGGAATTATTTCATATAAGTAAATGATTTTATTTGCCTTCTGGCAAGTCAGAAGTTGAGGCAAAGAAAGCCACACCTTACAGTGTGTCTGTACCAACTGTGTCACCAGCAACAGAACTTACATCTTTTATCATCTTCTCCTTAAATTATTCTAATGCTTTCTTTCTTGCTCTGAGTAGGTATTGGAATTGAGTTAGCAATTACTGCAAAACATTTGTAATATTTGTATTCAGCCTTCCTCTCAAATTTTAATTATTTCTACTTTATTCCTTAACAAAACCCTTAAATTACTAAATATTCGCAGTTTAATTTTTTTTTCTGCAACTGTCAAAGCAAAATTTGGTATAAGTGTGATAAAACTAATTATTCTGACCTTGAAAAAGTCTGTTTCATTTCAAAGAGTGATCTATTTCCAATAATTATTTTCACTTTATTTTCAACTATTTTATGAAAGAGAAAAGGAAAATAAAAAATTTGTACAACCAGCTAAAGTCTAGACAGTGACGTTATAAGAACTATATTAGGAAATATTTAATAATACTTATTTGCTGTCTGAAAGAAATGCATGCTTTGATGGAGAGAAAAAAGCATGAGGGAAAGGAAATATTTCTTTGAAGAAATGTTGTTTATAAAAATTCATGAATTTATGTTTGAATGTGACTGCTAACTCTGTGTAACAGTGTGTGATGCAGTTTTACTTGCTTGGTGAACAGAACTCTCATTCTCAGTCTAATGCAATTATTGTCTTGTATTTCTATTTCTGTCTGTAACTATTTTGAAATATAGATTTGTGAGGGTTATGAGTGCAAATGATGGTCTCTTACATGGTGAGAGTTCTTCAGACTGTAGAGGATACTTATCATCAGCATGGAGTTATTTGTGATTTAGAAATGTTCTTCACTGTAGGTTCTCTAAGCCAGGGCATGGAATTTTGTAGGAGAAATGTCATGCACACTGGGGTCTTAGCAGTGCCATGGAAAGGTATGGAGGGAAACAGGGCTCTCTGTGCACAGTTCTGTGTGACAAGATGCTTAAATAGGAAAGAAATGTGGTGCTCAAATGAAGTTTACACAGTTAAAACCATAAACACTGCATAAAAGTCTCAGGGGAAGACAAAAGGAGGGGATTTGCAAATAGAAAGCAAAAATGTAAAGTATTCAACATGCAAACTAAAGGCAAATTTGATCAAATAATGGGTCCGAAAACTGACATCAAAGATACAAGATTTTTTCTGGTCGTAAAAATCAGTGTCTGGGAAATCCTAGATTAATATCATTATCTGTTTGCAAAGCAACAAACAGCCACTGAATTTACAACATCCCAGCACTCTTAAGTTGTTAAGCTCTGTGAAATGTCACAGCAGAACCCCCAAGCAAATTAAGAAAACACAAGAATCTTTCTTAGATGAAAAGCTGAGTTTGGAAATATGTAAAGACATACAAAACCCTTTTGTCAAACGAAGCAAACTTAGGGTTTATATTGCAGCTAGGAAAACATCAGTGTGGGTTTTTTTCTGATGCTTTAATTGTCAAATAGCTACCATTTATAAAAGACTGCATAAACCACTACCAACTACAGGACACATCTGAAGGAAATCTGAGCTACTGCCATTAGGTCTACACGTGTAGATTACATGAGCAACAAGGCAATTCCCTCTGTGAGAAGGGTTTTGTTCCATGCAAAAATGAGTATCTTAATCTATGTTCCTCTCACTGGACAAGAAGAAAGAAAAATGAAATTCTAAATTGGGAAGATTGCATTGAGGTCTTGGGGTTGTGATGCAGAAGAATATTAAAAGCATTGGGGAATCTATTCACTAAAGAGACTGGTTATTCTGGGTTTTTTTACAAGTACTGAAAGATTAAATGGCAGTGTAAAGTTGAAAGTATGAAGAACAAAACAGAAAGAAAGACAAAAAGATTCAGAGCTGCATTCAAATCCAGTACTCTATAAAACACACTTCATAATTCTAAAAAAATGAACTGATCATTATTTTGCGAATTATATCTTTTTTCAAATTGCCAAAAAGTCCTTTATGAGAAGAGATGGAGGAGTAGAGGACTCAATTGCTTCACACTGCTTCAGAAGCACAGCTGGAGTTAGAAAGCCACCAAGAAACAGAGAAGACTCTGCAGACATCCTTCCCAGATGTGAATTAAATCTTTCTATGACAAGGAAATCAAATATCTTCTAATTTTTTGCATGTGATTCATGAAATTGGTGATAAATCGAAAAATGTGTTTCTATGTTTTATACATATTTAAAAAAATGGTAGGAACTGCGTTTTGTGTTATCTTGCATGGCTGTTGGAACAGAGAGTGACTATGATTTTTGCATCTACTTCAGAAACTTATGTCGTAATTTATTACCTTATTAATTTATTCCATTATAATTTTTTTACATTGTCACATCTGTACTTATGATTATGAGTGCAATCCCCACAAATTATCATTTTAATGAGCAGAAGGGCAAGAAAAGAGTATTTCCATAGGACGCTTTATAAGAGGCAAGGAAAGAATTCCAAATTTCTCCTCAATCTGGCAAGATTTTACAGGGGTTCAGAGTATTGCCAGTAGCACTGCTCCCTTCACAGTGAGCACTGCAGACCATGCAGATAATAAAGCAGCAAATAGCACAGGAGAGCAGCACCAGTCACGCACCTGCTCCACGGAGATATTTTTATAAATGACTGTCTGATTCCACTCAGGATTCAAGCTTTTCTGTATGTACTTGGTTCTCCGCTTGTACTCAGCACTGGATTTGAACAAAGGAGCAAAACATTACATTAGTGATCTTTTGTTTCTTTCAGCTCTAATACAAAAGAAACCCAAAACACCCACAAACCAAAAACCAGAAAAAGAAAAGAGCTGTATCTTTCATTTCTGCAGCAATTCAGGGTTACGAGAGGACAATGAGAGCCTTTGGGATGTTTTCTTTGGTATGCTTTTACGAGATACTCTTTTAAAACATCTCCTGACTCTTCAGCAGGCTTGCTCTGCCTTAAACCATTTCAAGATAAAGCATCAGTCAGCATATGCACATAGGACTTTGTCCTCTCATTGTAGGTATTGGGCTCTGATTCTAAATTGAGGTGATAATGCATTGATTTCTTTTCCATAACCATCCCATTAGCACTTTAAAGTAGCACAAATTCATTATATTTATAGGTTGCAGTCTCTAATTACAGGAATCCCATCTCACAAACAGATTTAATGAATGCCATAAAGTAACTAATATCCTGTTAATGATTGAAGCACTAATTTCTTATTGATCCTGTTCTCTGCTTATACCTCTAGCTGTACTGGAAAGAAACATAAAAGTGCATCAGGATCACTTTTTTTTTTCTTATGTCAATAGCCAAGAACAAAGGTTTGGCTGCATAATCTGTTTTAAAAATAATTCACTAATGCTTTGTATTGTACTTTATATTTCCTGAGTGTGGAGAAAGCAATACACTCATCTTAAACAGAATATGGATTCATCTAGTTCTGTGAGCTTTGATGTTAGATTTGCTTTCATTTCAATCTTAATTTAACATAAATTCTAATGAAAAACTAAAACACCTGGGTAGGAGAACATCAGAATCTTTTAATACTTTGAAAAACCCACAAAATCTAAGTTAAAGGAACTCTTTTTGTCTATCTGAAAGTAAATACCTTCTACATCTATTACTAAACAAAATGTCCCCAGGACTGTTTTCCAGCACTAAGACAAAATGGCACAACACAACTTGCATATGTCATATTAGACTCTTTTATGGTTCCCCTACAATAGTTTATGGTAGTGTACTATTCTCACCTCTGATTTAACTGTTTTGGTTCACACTGTGTCATGGTCCCACACCTAATGTACTAATTCCCTTCATATGAGGTTAACTGAGAAGGATTACTCAGGAACACATTTAATCAGCCAGTCACTAATGACGTACCATAGCTGGTGCCAGCTGATTTATGGTTATGTGAAAGACACATGTGCTTTACTGGCACACATATGTTAATATGGGGACTTCAGCACTCTGTAAACTCAATTCTGCTCTGCAGTGATCACATCTAATTAATCTGGTTTGCAGAGCGGCTTTATTCTCAAAAATGAAGTGGCTCTATCCAAGCTGCCTACTAGCCTGGTATGTCAAAATGAAAGGGATTTGCAGCAATTTTTAGTCTCATTTTTTTCTCTATTTATTCTATGTATTTCCACATATTTTCTTGGATATCTTTCTATCCATTGTCTTTCAGTTTATTGAAAAATATGAAAGGTTTTGGGACCTGTAAAACAAAGTATCTGTTCACCTCTGCTTACAAGAAGAAAGCTGCAGCTCTCCAGATTTCAGGGAGTTCTAGTAGCCATAGCATGGCATGGCAAGGGTGATTTAAAATCTAGGGGGACCAAGAAGATATGAAAATGAAACACACAAAGCTATTTCTTTGCGTATCTTGGAAAGAAAGCTGAAATACAAAGTCTGAATCCATTAAGAAATGAGATTTCAATGGCAAATAGTATTAAGTAATGCAGTTAAAATTCTAAACCACCTCAGAATCTTTCTTTTCTCACTCTCTGGTCTAAGAAAAGCATCCCCTGCCTATAACATCCTGTTTACATGTCCTATGACCTACTGGCTTTAGGGAACTTCTAAACTTCCATTTCTTGAAGAGAGTGGGGACGAATCCTTTGCGCACTCAGCCAAGAAAATGACACCAACATTCCCTTTCCTTTTCTGGATCTCCTTTTGCAACAGTAGGACTTCATCACCTTTTCAAAGTTTCTGACTCTTTTTTGAAGTATGTGAGAAGGTGATTCATGCAGTGTTGAGTTCCAGAGCTTGCAAAAGATGAAATTGCTGTGAACATGGCAGCTCTGAAATATTTCCAGTGAAGTCCATGGAATGTTGGGATCTAAATTGAAAGGGTGAGCTGAGCTCACATCCATGCAGTTTATGGTCTGTGTCTGTTGCAGAGAGAGGCAGGAGACCTTGACCTCCTTCAGCGAGGTTCAGAACCTGGCAAAGCTGGATGGAGATGAAGGTTTCTAGGCCTCTGAAAGGAAGGATCTGGCAAACACATTACGTTCATACCCCTGAAGCACCTTCTCCCCAGCATTAACAGAGTAACAATTAACAGATTAATAGATGAAGATGTTTTCATAAAATGCATTCATTAAACTAGTAACTGGTATGTAACTGATTATGAAATAATTCGCATTTGAAATTCAAAGCATATTACTGTGTGAAAAGATACAAATGGAATATCTCTTTTATTTATTTTTTCTCTCTGATTCCTTAATTATAATTTATTAACATATAATAAAATTTAGTAAGTATGATGAAAAAAGCATAATAGAATAACCGTGTTAAAAAGTGTAATAGAATACACATATGAAATGTATAATTTTAACACATTCATTAAATATTTTTAGTAATTAAAAAAGAAACAGATTTTACAGATTATAGAAATCTGTTTATTGAAATTAATCTGCTCACTTTTTTAGTCAGGGTATTAATTTTAGACAAATTTAAAATTGGAGTTGGAATATTTCTTATGTGCTTAGCCTGGGCTGATATAAGAATATCTTGAGAACTGAGCTTTGCCTTATGTTTCCAGGACAAACAGAGCACTCCTAATTTCAATAATTAAATTTTAAGTTTGTTTACCACAAATAACCACTTGTGGGGTCAAGCAGATTTAATTGTCCATCTGGGTAATTATCTAGAATTATACCTGGTTTTAATGTCTATACACTGTGCAAGGTAAACAGAGAAAAATATTCCATTTCTTTAATGAACAGAGCCTGTTTCTCTTGACAGTTACACCATTCAAAATCCTGATAGAGGTTCGCATTTAATTATTTTTCAACTTTCAGTGAGTGAGAATGAGGTTTTAGATATTGTCTGAACTAAATTCTTCCAGACTCCAAAAGACATTTTGCTTGTCGTAAGAGTTTGGTCTTAGAATAATGCTGCACAAAGGAGCATTAACTAATTGTTTCCAGTTCCTGAAATGTCCTAATTAGTAAATGAAAAACAAAACCATACCACAGTTTCATGGCATCATAACTCAAGAGAACTCTGTAGCTCAATGCACAGGCTCACTGTCTCGTTCATGCATACAGAAAAGGAATAAAGTTGGAAGATAGTAGACTCTACCTGGCGTTTTGGACAACCATGACTTGTCTGCACATCCAGAATTTACAGAGTTAGGAACATAGAGGAAGCAGGAGCAGAGAAAATGAGAACAGAGATAGAAGAAAACATGAATAATGGGTAGTTTCTAGTATCAGAATCAAAGGAAATAGAAGTATTAAGAAGAATAAAAAGTCTAGCATGGACTGAACTACAAATAAAAGTTATTCAGTAGCAACCCAAATTTCTACTTTCCGAAAAAGTCTGGGATTTTTAAGAAGCTCTTAATTTTCATTATTCCCTAAAGGCCCAAGTTCTATGCAAAACTATAACAATGGCATGCTTTAAAACAATAAACCCAAAAAAACCCTAATATCCAGTTCTTCATAACTTGGCAACAAGTTTAAACTGATATGTCATAGGATGAACATGCCTTTAGTTCAAAGTCTTATTTCCATATCAATGAATGTACCTGAAAAATTCCAACTAAGAGTGATTTGACAAACATTTTATGAGACCCTTAGTTGCATTTAAAAAACTTCTCAAGCTTAAGCTTGAGCACCTCTTCCCCTTACATTCAGTTTTTTGGCACAGTGCTCCTGGACAATATTCAATACTGTATAACTGGAATTAGCAAGCCACAAAAGGAAATGTTTGGCTTTATTTGTACCACTCATGCATTTAGTGGTGCTTGCCCATATGCCAAATGGTGAGCTGTGACCTGAGCATCCACTTTCCTGCTAGTCTGAGTAGAACAGAAATACAGATTTTTATTTGCAGTGCTCTATCCTAAGAGTCTTTTAGTATGAGCATTGTTACACAAGAAGGGGAGTTTCCACAAATCTGTCTTTGCAATATAGAGTCTGATCCATCAGTTTAATTTTAATACATCCATTGTGCCACTGAAGTCAGCAACATTATTATAACCATGAATTCTTAAGCATTCTCCATATACATATGACATTCTGTAGCATTAGGGCAAAAGAATAGTTATAATATTGCTGATAGAGAAACATATCTTTTAAAGGAAGTAATAAGGAGCTATTTGTAATTAGAGTCAAAAAAATCAATGATCTGTGGAAAAGAGATTATTGACTTGTATAGTCACTAAATATAATATTATCAGTATTTCTAAAACCATATCTTCACTCTTAAAAAAAAAAAAAAACAACCACTCCATAAAATACCGATGACAAGTATTTCTTGGCTTTTTTAATATATTGCAACCTTAAATCTATCTCAGGTACTTTAATTTCGTTTTTTTGCAAATCAATCCTAAATTGAGATTGTTTTGAGATGAAGCAACCATTCCATGCTAGACTTAACATGCAGCTTCTGTATTAAAGAAAGTATTGAATCTATTTAATACATTTTCACTGAGACTGTTGTTATTTTAAATATTTTTAGATGTATTTTAATTTTTAAAAGGCAACACAAAAATAACCACAAACATATACCTACAGGAATGATCATAAATTTCCTAAGGTCATTAGCAAAATATGTATATTCTCCTTCTCCTGGGAATAGGATCTGACTCTGTATTAAAAATCCACCATTTTTGCTGGTGTTGAACCTGGATTTTCTATAGCAATAACTCTTGGTTCTGTTTATTAATGCCACATAGCAAATCTAAACTAAAAGAAAATTCAAGTTAAAATTTGTCCTACACTTACCCTCTCCCTGGAAGAAGATAAACTTTAACAAAGGGGTCCGAGTAGCCATTGTTGTCTCTGGGAGCAAGGTTTCTTGCCTGAAGGATGTGGATGATAAGGTTGCCAAGGTGCTTGTCATAGTTGATTTGAAGCTATAGAATGCATTAAAACACAGTAGGGTCATTTGTTACTTTTAGTTTCTGAGTTATTCAATATCTCCTAAACCCTTTGGTTAAATTGAGTTTTAGACCTTTGTGATCCCTCCAAATAAACACATTCCAGAAGTTTCTGTGTCTCTCTCTCCTGACTAGAATGAGATGCTAGATGAGATGCTGGACTTTGAAAAAAAATGGAAACATTCCATATTCCAATCAGGGAAAAGCAAAGGCAATTTGAGCCCTTGATATTATTCTGAGCAGTAGCCAGTTTATTGAGTATTAATGACACACATCTTATCTACCTGGAGGACAAGTACGACGAGGATGTTATAACACTATGGAAAGACTCTTAGTGCTAATATAGAAGAGAGAGATTAATCAAGGGGGAAAAAACCACCAGAAATCTATAGGAAGTTAGGCTTCAGTTGTTCCTGCTGTTCTCTTTTTGAGCGTTTTAAAAGGCTAAAGTAAAATTAGATAATTTACATAAGATAACCATAAACTTGGTATGGCATGGAAAGACACTGCAGTATAAGAAACCCACAGCAATTCTTGCTTCAATGGAAACAGACTGGGAATTTCTAAGGAAAAAACACAATAAGTGGTCAAAGATTACAGATTAGAATGAAGCTAACTATCCTTTTAGTCCCTTTGGGAGCAGCAGCATTTTCCAGTCTTCTGGTTGTATTTCATAATCCAGCATTAAAGACAGGTACAAAAATCAAGCACTGACTTATAATAGTGACATTGTAAGGGACTGGAGTTGAATAAGAAATAAGTTATGGAGAAATTTTTCTGCAAACTTATTTCAAAGAAAAACACAGCCAGTATCAACAATCTACACAGTAAAAACTACACATTTACCTGTATTTCTCCTGTGATAGGATGGGAAGCAGATTTTGTAGTTTCCGTGGGCTGCCAGATTAAAAATAAACAGATTTTCAAAGTTAACTTTTTTAACAGATGGGGCTTATACTGCTGCATTGCCACAAATTTTTTAAAAAACCGTCTCCAGTTGTCACAGTCAAAACTAATGGTTATGTATTTCAACAGCACTTTTAAAGTCCAGCCCGGTCATTTTGATCAGCTTTTATGCAGGTACAGAATCAAACAACTTCAACACCAAATTTACTGTTCCCTTGAGACTGGTCTGGAAGCTGTTATTTTCTATTCCTCCAGAAGTGAGCAGCTGCCTGACATTATTCCATGTAATTTGTATTTCTATCACTTTCCTAGAAGAGTAAAAGCCACCTGTCTCTTTTGTGCTGCCAGACACTCCAAGAAAACCCTTCAAGGCTCTTTTAAGATGTTGGAAATCAACTGCTTTAAATTAGGCCAATGAAGTGCCCACATTTCCCTGCACCAGGGCATGAAGGTAATGGGATGCACTGCTCTTTTCAGGTTTGTGTTGCAGAAACATCCTCTCAATCAGTCAGATCTACTGATGAGAACTAACCAAGAAAATCCCAGCTAAACACTATCACAATGAAAACACAGAAGAAAACAAGCCCAAATCTGCCTGGTATATGGATATATTCACTGTCTTGCTGCCTTATGCACAAGCTTTACCAGAAAAACAAACAAACAAACAAATAAATAAGCAAACAAACAAACAAAAACCCCAGAACCAAATCAAACTTGATTTGTCTGTAAATGCATTTGCATCCAAAAAATAATTCTCAGGAAAAGTTTTATAATCAGTTTCTCTTAGTATCTTACAAAGCTTTTAAAGAAGTTTAATTCATCCAATAGTTAGAAGTCATTAGTCATCTATAAAATGTTCCGAATCTGAAATAAAATTTTAGATTAATAGCACAATACTCCTAAAACTTGTTAGGCCCTTGACAAGACTATTCAGAGTGAATTTCACTGATTTTGCCAAAGACAGGGAGCTACCTGAGTATCATGCAATCTTTCAAAGTATGGCATAAATGGCTTATATTTCTCCTACTTTACCTCTACAAATGGATTTTATTATACTTAATAGTTTTGACCTCAGGCTGTACTAGCACTGACAATACTGACACTACCAAAAATACATTGGAGCTAGCTGTGCTGTGGCTACAAAATCACTGCCAGATAGTCTAAATGCTCTCATTTTTCATGAGTTGGAATAGCAAGAATAATGAGTTTGTTCACTCCAAATGTCATGTAATATGGAAAATATGAGTATGGATAATGTAGGAGGAGTTAATAAAGACGGGAATGGGCATGATGAATTTCTATTGAGACTTCCAAAGGTGGTTAAGCTGTAGTTTGCAAAGTGGATTCTGTAAAAGTAAATGTGCACTTCTATGTTTCTATAGCATTGTTGAATCACTGTACCATTTACAAGACTGTGATTCAATACATAAAATATTCTGTTTTCTCTGATGTCAGCAGATCTAAAACTGATCATGGAGAATTACCCAAATATTTTTAAAAAAGATGAATAATTTAGGCTGAAAGAGACCTCTCAAGGCCATCTGATCTAACCCCCAGCTCAGAGCAGGGCCAGCTTTGAAGCTGGTTCTGCATTGAGAGGCAGAGATGCAAATAAGTATCTTTCTTTATCATGGCCTCAGTGAGGATTAATTTATAAAGAGGGAAAGTATTTCATAGTTGACTTTCAGAGGCACTAAAGGATCTGAGGATTTAGGGAAAAAAAACCAACCCATTCTTCATATTAAATGCTTCTGTAGGTCATTTATATCCTGGATGCAATCTTCACCATAGAATGATTATGCATTTACACTACAAAAGAAACAGGTCTTCACAAGATATTGTCAGCTCAAGGGTTCCAAGAGATAAATCTCTCCTGTGACGGCTAATCAATTTCTGTCTAATTACTGTGGATACTCCCACATGCACTCACACACCCTGTGTAAAATATGGTGCTTTGTAATGCCATCACACCTGCTCAGCGATGACCATGAGGTGAAACTGGTTAATGCCAGGCATTGATGCACCAGGCACTATCACCTTCTGTAGTAACAATAAATATGAGAAAATTGGCACTGCAAAATATGGCAGAGACCACTACAACATTTCTAGAGTGTATATTCTATACAAAAATCCTCTTAAAAATACTTGCTAAAAATAAAAACAGTTGCAGAAACAAGATCTAGGCAGTTTGGATATTTAGTCTATCATGATATTTTGGCAGGGCTGCAGCCTGCCTAGAAATGCTGTCAGCCCAAGGCAAAGAGCAGTTCCAGAAAGGATGAGCTTTTGCTTCTAACAGAGCTCAACACCATTAGAAACTTGGCCTGAAGTCAATGAACAGAAACTATACAAGTCAACAAGAGCTATGCTTGTTATGAAAGAAATGCCTCTCAACATGATTTTCACAAATAAGCAAGGAATGTTTTACATATTTACCTGACTAGTTCTGACTTTTGCATCTCCTACATAAAGGCATTAGATCTAATAAATTTTTGTTTCATCTTTATAAGCCTAGAGCTGAATTTTCATAAAAGAATCCTAAATCCTCTGTGAAGCAGGAAATTAAATTTATGCATCTAACTTTAGGTGACCTGCTACAGTGCCAAAGCTGGGAACCCAGTCTCCTCAAGTAGACAGAATGGGGCACCTCTCCAGGATACACTGCACAGCAAGGGCTTATTGATCTCCATACACTGTGAATTTAGGAGTGTGATTCATCTCACCAAATTGAGATCTACATTTCAGTGTAGATGGTGGCATGTGCACTAAGAGCCCTGCTCTCTGCACGCAGTGCCTGCACTGTGATGGCAGGTTTCACCCAGGAACAGTGGGAACTGTACTTCAGAAACTTATCATTCTCAGTGGAAAAAACCATGCACATTTAAATTTATACAATATCCAGAGTATTCTGTAGTGAATCTAACTATTGATCTAAGCATTAAGCAATTCTGCCACATCCCTGAAGTTAGATCCAGTAAATATTGGCATATGGATTTAACTTCTGATCGCACTCCTGAATTGGTTTGTAGAAAGCCTATGGGCGTTGTTGCAAGACAGAATTAATATCCAAACCAAACTGATCAATAAATATCTTCGCAGTTTGTGCTAAATTGCTGGATGAAAAAGATTTTTATTTTTGTGTTTCCTCTCACATGAAAGTTATGTTGGCATATCAAAGAACTGTCTGAAATGAGCAGACATTTGCTGGTTCTGGTTCGTGCAGTACCTAACTCACCTGTCCAAGTCACAGACATAGTTTCAACAGCATAAAAATAAAAACTATAATGCAGTAGGAACCTGACAGTCCCAAAAATGAATATAAAGGTGCAGAGTAAAAAATTTAGGAAGCACTTTGCAATGTGAAGCATTGCAAGTGTGTCAGAAGCTGGTTATTCAGGATAGCAATCAGCCCACTTGAAAATTGCTTAAGCAAATGCAGTCTTCAAAGAACTGAGTCTCACTTCAGGTCTTGACTTTTTGACACAAAGTGCAAAAATCTGACAGATGACTTTATGATCTACTTTCAGTTTTAACTGTGAAAAAATGCTACTAAATTCCCACTCTTCCCTTTTTAGGTGTGCAGATGCACAAGAACTTCAGCTGAGGAATGGAAAGGATGTGGCAAAGAAAATGAGAAATTATGCTTGGCAAGTTCACAGGAATTAGTTAGTGACAAAACACCTTTAAGTGGTAAATTTTGTTTTCAATCTTTCTCTGGCTTTCAGATACTTATTATTGCTATGATTATTCATAGCTTGTAGCACTTTAAGCAGTAGTTTAGTACAGAGAGGAAAAATTATAGCCCCAGTAATATCAGCTTCTTCAGTGGAAATAGTACCTCACCCCCATGCAGGATGCACTTAAAAAGCAAGAGCAACAAAGGCTGTAAAGGCAGTTATTTTGTTTAAAAACAATGATATTAAGATGTTTTGGTTTTGTTTTTTTTTTAGAGAGGGACAAATCTCTTGGATAAATAATGTAATATAAATAATGTAATCTTTCTTTATATCCAGATTCAATATCTTAACAGTGATATTCGTTGTTATCCAGGAAATGAATTTCCCAAGATGTGCTACAGTAAAGGAGGTAAACAGGCAGTTTCTTCCTGTCATCAAAATGTTCTTGCTCCACAACTTGTGAATTTCTTACCTTGCTGCTGTGCCGCTTTTTGCTCACGGAGGGAGAGCCAGGCTGACCAGGGCTGGGAACAGCACTGGAGGTGGCAGAAGCGGTTCCAGAGTGGACATGAGATCCCTTTTCCACTCCTGAAGCAGCAACCAGAGGCGACTGCTGTAGAGAAACCTTTTGGAGCTCTGCAGCCAGCTGCTTGGGATCAACCCCCGGGGACTTCGCTTTATCTACTGGATTAAAGCAAAAGAGCTCTGTACTGATAACAGCCTGAGACACCTTGTCATGGTACAGGGACAGCAAAACAATCCTTACGAGTTTTCATGTCATCTGCCTGTATACTTTGAAGATGCAAAAGGCATCCTATGAAAAGTAGACATCTCTCCCACAGCATCAACATCCCAATTCCAATCTCTGTGTGCTAGTGCTACTTTTACCTAAGAAGCTTTACCTAGGAGCTAGTGCTCTTTACCTACAAAGCTTTCTGAGGAGGTACTTCTAGGTGAAAAAAAACAAGCCTTGCTGATCATTTTGAATCAATCTGAAGCAAATTACAGTTTTAAAGACCAACCTGTGCTATCACTCATTGTTTGAAACTGGTCCATTTTCACTAAGTATCTGAACTTTCTTGTAAAGGGTTTAAATCTCATTTTAAATTTTTAAATCAACTATACATTGAACAGAACTGCTCCTGAGATAATTTACACAAAAATATAGAGAAAAAAGCCTCAAAACCTTACTACCACAAATTATTCACAGAAGAAAAAATGTAAACAAATGAAGGCTGAAAGCCCTGATTCATCTTTCCTACATTACTCACACCTTTGTGAGGCATCTGGTGTAGGAGTATGATTGCCCTTCCTGATGACCAGGAATGAGTGGGAGGAATTTACCCTTTGGAGACAGCAATTTCTATTTAACACAGAAATGAAGTCAAGTAAGTTTCATATCTGCTAGACTGAATAGAGTTAAAAGGATGCTAGTCACAGCTTGGTTCCCAGGTTCTCAGAAGTAGGAGAGGTTTAAAACAAAACTTCAGCTTTATCCTGCCTGCTTGACTAATTCATTTTTCTTTCAGAGAAAATGGAGATTGTTCCTTTCTAAAGCACAAACAGTCTGCCAAACCTCAAAGGTAATGGCAATAACTCTACAGAGTTGTTCCAAGTTAGAAAACACTATAAGATTGTAAGACTAGGAGGAAACATGCCTGCAAGAATGGAAAAATTTTCTTTTATTTCTGTTCCTTCTCATTTTGAGTTTTCTTCATTAATAAAAAAGCTGGTTCATTCTAGTTTTTGTCCTTTCCAAAACTGATTTCAGTGTCTTTCCATGCTTTTTGGCTTTGTTATTATTTTTTTTTTAATGTGGTAGCTCTGCTTCAAAGCTCTGTCATACTTAGTCTTGCTTTCAATTACTATCAATAACATCAATTTTCAAATAAGGGTAGCTTGATGGTAAGTATATTAATAGCTAGGAAATTTTACATGGTTGGAAAATGGAGGATTCAATCCAGGTAATTTAGGTTCTGGTTGATAAAAGAGCAGCTACAAAACCACAGAACTCAGAATAAACCCACAGAATGGTGAGTGAAGCAATCTTAATCTGCACTGAGCTTGCTGAGAGGGTGCATTACCAGCAAGATTGTGGATGTTGATTCAAAGTTAGCTTAGATATGAATGATACAATGATTGAAGCCTGCAGTTGTGGTATTGACTGAACAGCAGGAAATCCCCCCAAAAGTACTGCCACCCTAGAACTCACATGACAAAACTGAATACTTGCTACTGCAACCCTCTATCCAGTAAACACTGGGGTTTTGTCACTTAAAACAGGCCACAGACCTTGTATTAAGCTAACAGGTATTTTCATTGAGTTTTTTCAACACTGACAATTCTACAGTTCTATGAACTTAGGCCTTAGGACCTGTGTGTTTTCTGGACTTGCTGCAGTTTGCCAAGAGCTTTGTTTTGGCCTCTCTGGCTGCAACTGTCTAATGAGTAGATGACTATAACCTAAATTTGTCTGAGTTACACTTCACCTTGTATAGTGGTGTGGTATAGTACCCATTCTTCATTATTTTGATACAGAAAGACACAGCTGTAATTGCACTGAGCAGACTGAAGTATTTATGATTCCAGATTAATAATGCAGTTTACAGGAGCAGAGGCCTGGGGCAGCAGCAGAGTGCTGCAAAGTTTGGACACAGGATGGCAGATGAGGCTCTGGGGACACCAGCAGCTCCCTGGCCAGCCACTGACTCAGGTGCAAACCCAGTGCAAACTAAACTTTAGGGACAAAAGAAGGAAAAAGGACAACAACATATCTCATGTAAACCTCCCAGTATCCAGCACCCACAGGTACTTTTCCTCTGGGCAGCTTCCCAGCCCCTCTGCCCCCAGCCTGTAGGGCTGCCTGGGGTTGTTGTGACCCAGGTGCAGGACCTGACATTTTGCCTTGATGAATCTCATGCAATTGGCCTTGGCTCATCAATCCAGCCTGTCCAGATTCCTCTGCAGGGCCTTCCTACCCTCCAGCAGATCAACACTCCTGCCCAAATTGGTGCTGTCTGCAAACTCATTTAGGCTGTACTCAACACCCTCCTCTTGCCTTTTTATATAAAGCATGGTCCCCTTTCTATCCATGGAAATATTTGGGATGTACCATCAGACTTTACAATACTAACATACTAGCTTACATCACATCCAATTTTCAGCTGCTATCCAGCCCTGCAACATCAAAGCAACTTCTTGTCTCTCACCTGCCCTCACTGGCTCATGCAGCTCCAGGTGCTGGGGATTCTCAGAGTCCGAGAGCATGTTCAGGTCCCTAAAGAAAGCAAGTGGAAGCCTGAGACAAAAGAAACTCTTTCCTCATACCCTCATTATTGTATTAAGTAGGTAAATGAATAGTGGTTCATGACAGAAAGCAGCTCCCAAGCATGGTCCCTCCTTAGCTGATATATATTTGCAATGCTGTTAAAGAGCTGAGAAGAAAAGCTTCTTTTAAGGTGAAATCTTTAATGGATTTAATGCAAGTGTATGCATTTCTCATGATGCTTAAATGACTTTTATCTAAAGGATACAGAGTTCACAAGAAGTCCAGTTATTACTATATTACCTTCTTTTCCTAACATCAGTAAATTCAGTGAACTGTATGTTTGTCATGAGAGGAGATTGTGGCCTGACAATGGAGTTATCATTGTTTATAAAAACATAATTACTAGCATCTGATTCAGTTTATCTCTCCTTCTGACTTTAAGAGAAAAACAGAATAAAAGGATCTCCCACAGTCACAGTGAATTCTTGCTTATTATTACATTGATGTTTTGTGCTAACAAAGGTTCCACCTTAACAACTGTAAATTAAAATTAAAAAAGTTTAAAAGAAACAAAAGCCATGAAAAGCCAAAAAGAAATGGAAACAGAAAGATGGGGAAAAACTCACAGTCTTACACATATTTCTGCTTCCCCACTCTGCTGAATTATAATGCTCTGGACCTCTTCATAAGTTTTCCCAGTCAAGGGGATGCCATTCCACTCCAGCACCTGCATTCCTAAGAAGACAAAAGAGCAAGAGGTCAAGGGCTCAGATTTTGACAAAGGCATCAGTTAGATCCTTCTTGCCTTGCTTTGACAAGACAATTTGATGTGGCATTCAGTGAATGTTGTTCAAACGGCACAAGACATTAGCATTTCACTACACACAGATTAGATTGCTGAATGTCACTGTCCCTTCAGCTATAACTTACCTGCTGAAACAAGACAGGAGATTAATTGTCCCTGTTTCAAAGTTTGCATGCACTCTCCATAGTCTGGGTTGCATGATATTGAAAAACTTTTCCAATATCAAAACCATGCACACCTACCAGCATGGCAAGAAACCAAAACACTCTATATACCAGACATTTCCTGGCCAGCCAAGGTCTTGGAAGATAACTGTTTCCTACAGTGACAAATTGCTGCTGAGAAGCTGAGTCTCAAAATGGAATAATTTGTGAATGTGATTAGATTATTCAAATATATTTCCTTTACTTTGTCACTTACAAAAATACAAAAAAGTGAAGGTTGTTGGAATAACCTATTTTAATGAAAAACAGGTGCCTCCACATTTCAAACATCAGCCTGGAAGTATTCAGGTTTAAGTTTTTCTTCTGTACCTTCTCTCATAAAAAAATGGACAAAACAGATGAATGTACTTCATTGTGGAAGATATAAACAGAACTATATTAATCAGGCTAAAAAATACTGAATACTGATGTATCGGCGTTGTCTTCCAAGTGTCCCAGGACTGAGTCAGGAGACTCAGTATGGTTCAATGTATCTCTACAAGGAACTTTTTGCAGAGTACTTGCACAGTATTTTATTCAGTATTTGCAGAGTCAATCCCTAAATCATGTGAGGCATATTCTGATAAGATGAGAAATTTTTTGGTTAAGGTGAAATGCTTACACAAAGCAAACCCTAAATTCGTATCTGGGACTTACAGCTGAGGTCCTGAGAACTGGGCTCAAATTTTGAATTAATTAGTCATAAGAACTCCAAACAGATGTACAAGTGTCAAAATCCAAGCCTCTGGCTCTATAGTGGGGAAAAAATTGCTTAATGGGACAAGATAATGAATTATTAATAGTCCACTAAAAGCAATGCATTGCAAGACATCTGAAAACATCACCCACACAGCAAAGAAAACCACAAACACTTAGCTTGCTACCACTTACACAGATAAAACCAAGTCTTCACCTGGGTCATATTTTAATCTCAAAGTCCTGTGCTGTTGCATATAACAAATGGGAAAAATAATGAAGTGAAATGTGGAGATAAACTCATATAAAAGCATGCTGCTAAATAAAATATAATGAAAAAATTTCATGGAATAAATCAGACTAAATTATTTGACAATGAAAGAATATGAGAAATAAATATACACATTTGTATTCCAAAATTTTCCACCGGATTCCATGAATTAGGAGTTGAAATATCAGAATTGCTCATAACTGTTGTCAGCCAGAATTTATCATTTTGTTTGTAGAAGTTTACAGAAAAACAAACTGCAGAACAACTAAAAAGCAATGCTCAGAAGGCAGTAAAGCCAGCTGCCTAATGTCAAAATAGATTTGACTTTCACTAAAATTTAGCCCCTTTCATTTACCAGCCATGATTCTAAGACATGATCTTGCTTTTGCTTATTAAAGCAGATCTGATTTTAAACTCAATTCCTCTGGAATAAAGCAACAGTAATTATGAACAAATTCATTTCCCCCTGATTTTCAGTCATACAAATATAACAGCATGAGCTTGATCTTTAGGCTTCTAGAAAGGAAGGAACTGAAGTTATTTTTGTCTTTTTTTTTTAATGTGTGGCCTCATAATGCTACCATGGCATAGGATGTAATGTATGACATTATGAACCTCATGATTAAGACAAGCAAAACCCCCACTTCCATGTAGTGGCAAGGAACAAGAGTAAAGTTGAAAGATTTAGATATTTTAGAGAGCAGCTAACATCCTTATATTACCAAAAAAAAAAAACCTTTTTCAACAAAACACTATGAGTTACTTGAGCTATTATTAACAACTCACTTTAATTTAAAAGACTGGCAGGGAGAGTTTAGCTGAGTAAAACTGCAGTGCCAGGATTTGGAAACCAAGTCTGAGTTCCACTGGTGAGAGTCAACAGTGTGTGGAACAGCACTGCAGAAGGGACACACACACATGAACAAAGCAACAAACTGAAAGGAAATTGAATTTCAACAGCCTCAGCTAACACAGAGATCCATTTAGGCTGTCAGTACAGGGTTATTTTCTTTTTATTGTGTGCCTTGTGGATCCATGAATGCTTAAAATCAAGCAACTTAAACATGACTGAACTGATCAGACTGATAGACCTCGGGTCTAAGAAAAAAAAATGTAGGTGAGCAGCTGATTTCTCTTTTCTCAGCATGTAAGTGCTATACACATTTTGTTAATAAAAAGGTAACGTTACAAAGAAGACCTTTAGATAGAATGCAAGTCTAATTAACAAAAAGAGAAAGTATTGAGAAGTTACAAGAGACTTGTGATAATTTTTTTTTTTCTAAAACCAATCACATTCTACCACTAGTCATTGGTAGTCAAATTTCCAAAAGTTTGTATGCTTCAGGTCATCAGTGTAGTAGGTAAGACATAAAAAAAAAAAAATAAAAAAAATAAAAAAAAAGGAAGATCAGAAAACCTACATTGCTCCATGGAAACTCTGCTGACTGAGGAAGTACTAGTAATTGTCCTGATAATCAAATATATTATTTCTTCTAGCATTTTTCTTTCTTTCATTATTATTTTACTGGGTGAGCAACAACTTAATTTTAGCAATACCAGCTCCCACACTCTCAGTAAATATATCTTTCATTCCATCACCCGGGTGATAAATCTGTACTGTTTAACTGAATCTGGTTGTAGATATAACATTCCTATTGATAAAACAGCACAAAACAAATTATAAAATATGCAGATAGAATAGGTCTCTGTATTACAGCTTCTGTCAACTGGCAGGCACAATATTTTTCTCAGTTTTCAGTCATATTACATGATTTCTAATATTTTCTTTCCTCCACACTCATCTTTCAGACAGAAGCTAGCAGCATGATTAAAGTTGAAATTGAAAGGAATCTGAAAATCATCCAAGGATTTGATTACTCTAAACACAAGTCTTGACATAGTTGATTCAAATACAGAAATATTAAACTGAACCACAGAACATCTCTTGAATTTTGTTCCCCTTTGTAACATAATGTACACTATTATAAAGCTAATCTCAGTCACTTTTAATGCACTATTATACTGCAGCTTCCCTTATTCAATACACCCAAGGCATCCAAGAAGTGGAAAAACTGTTGTTTGCTGTGTCACTAAGAGTTTGTAATTATTTCCAACTCTACTTGTGTATAAAACCTATTAGTTTTCCATTCATTTTAAAGTCTCAGAGTTGCTGTCCTACTGGAATTTGAAAATATCTAAATATTACAATCTTAGAGTACAGCCTCTGATTTTGGTTGCACCATAGATTGCTGCGTTCATTCTCTGCTTCTTCATAAGTCTGTATTTTTTATTCTTATACATAATAAACATGTCACTTTGAATTGCATTTTTCACTGATCTAATGCCCATGAAGGAAAATGAAATTGGATTCTATAGATTAGCAACTTCAATCAGTCAAATAAAAATCAGTGAATATTAGCATCTTTCTATATCAAGAATTAAAATTCAGAAACATTACTTTGAAATCCCAGAAAGTGCTATAAAAGTTAAATGTGCACTCAGAATAAGGAGAAACAATATAAACCTGCAGTCTTACACTCAACACTAAATTACTTTATAGTCTATGCTCTCCAGTTATTTTTCTTTTATTTCTAAACCTTTTTGATGGTTCAAAATAGATTGATGGAAGTTAATGTGTTAATGTATTTCCCCAAACTGAATGAATCACACCAAAACTCATTATTTTCTGTTGGCACCTTAACTTCTTCTTCCATTTGTAATTCACACTCAGGCTGAATATTTTCCACTTATTACAATAATTATTATATAGGCAACACTCACGATTCTTAAAAATGGATATGTTGTTCATTGAGTACAAATTATATAATGGACCCTCCTATGCCTCATGGCTGTGACACTACTATAATATGGTATTTATAAAAGTATGGCCAGAGCAAATGAAGGGTACTTGTATTTGAGGGGTACTCAGCATTTTTTGACAGCTATGCACCCCACCACTGACTTCAGATTTAGACACATCCTGGCACATGAGTCCATGTGTCTAAATCTGAAGTCAGTGGTGGGGTGTATAGCTGCCCAAAAATGCCAAGGACAGATCACCCTTCAGTCTGAACTATGCTAGAGCAACATGTGATGATCTGCTTGTACTTGTGTGACCTCATTCAAGCTCTGGCAAGTTAAATGAAGCTTAGAGTTACTGTTTATGTAAATAAATATGATGTAAATTATAAGTTTATAGTGCTTTCACCATTACTATAGCCCCAAAGATCAGTTTACATTAGAGTTGCAGACAGATGATCAGTTATACCACGCTGAAAAAAATGCTGTGGTGGATTGTAATTATTCAGTGTTTAGAAAAAACAAGCGTTTTTTTTTGCAGCATGTTGTTTGTCACATTATATCATAGCACAATCTAGGTGTACTGGGCTATTAACATGGCTATAAATAAGAAAGTCAACCAGCCCCCAGGTTGACAGACAGGAACCTCAACCAATTACATTCCAGCCTAAGGTGTTGACATTTCACTGGTCAGGGAGCTGGGTGGTGTCAAAGATCAACGAGCCATCCAGGCAAACTCCCTTTTTAAAGAGGGGCTCCAGGAATGAGCTCTTTCTGTTGCCACATGAGCTTCAGGTGAGTGCTTGTCTCTGTCTCCAGCCCACTCCCCCTGCCTTCACAGCGTTCACTGAAGCTGTAGCACAGGGTGTATTTACTGTGTTTTCAGTAATGTCATATAGGAGATTATAATGATTTTGCCTGAGAAATTACCTTCCTGTAAAATGCTCTAATCGACTTGAAAGTCTTAAACATTTCATTATTAGGCTATGCTCAGAAAAAAAAAAACCAAAACAAACAAACAAAAAAAAAAAAAAAAAAAAAACCAAAAACCTCCTCTTTTTTACCATGAATTCAGATTTTCTTAAAATTATGTAATAATATGTGGTAAAATGAAAAAGTCTGTTAATTCCAAGTCACCTTAAGATTCACCTAAAGATGGTTAACATCAAGGCTGTAGGAATTTCCCTTTACTGTCTCTTTCATGAATGGGAAATAGCTAAAACCATTATTTTCTTAGGAGTTTAATGCCAGATGTGAATTTAGACTAGTATATCCCTGCCTGCATTATATATTTATATTTGTGAATTTCAAATTCAATGAGGTTTTTTTCAGTTTCTCTTTTTGAGGAATAATTTATTCTTCTTTACAAAAATGCAGTTCTGTTAGTCTTATTTCCTTCAGTTACATCTGTGAATGGAGTGATATTTGGGTTTGAAATTTTCCTTTGAAGGGGCAAAAATAACATGCTATGAGATGCAAACAGTTCTTGTGGAAGCTACAGTGTACGTCTAAAGAATCACTCTCTTTTTAGTTAGTTTCTGTTCTGCCTAAGAATTTAAATTATGACAGCAAACATATCAAACAAAATCTGTATAAAGCACCGTTCTCTTGTCATCATGAGACCTCTCTCAAAGATTTTTCAGTGGTCTTGGGAGTCTGAGGTCACTTGGTTTGCTCTGCCCACAGAAGAGGTGACTGAGGGGAGCTCCAACCATGGTCTACAGCTTCTTCAGAGGGGAAGTGGAGATGCAGGTACTGATCTCTCTAGGTACTGATAGGACTCTAGTGAATGGCATGAAGCTCTGGCAGGGGAGTTAGGCTGGGTATTAGGAAAAGGAACAGGCTTCTCATGGAAGTGATCACAGCACCAAGATTGCCAGGAGCTCTTGGACAAGGCTCTCAGGCACATGGTGTGATATTGTATTTACAGGGTGCCCTGACGTTGGAGGGCATGATGAATCTGACTCCATGTTTTCAGAAGGCTAATTTATTATTTTATGATACTATATTATATAAAATAATGCTATACTAAACTATACTAAAGAATACAGAAAGGAAACTTACAGAAGGCTAAAAAGATAATAATGAAAATTCATGACTCCTTCCAGAGTCCTGACACTGCTTGGCAGTCGCTGGCCGGTAAGTCAAAATAACAAATTCACAGAAAACCAATGAAACAACTACCTGTTGGTAAACAATGTCCAAACACATTCCAAAGGAGAAAAACACAGGAGAAGCAAAATCAGATAATTATTGTTTTCCTTTTCTCTGAGGCTTCTCAGCTTCCCAGGGGAAAAATCCTGGGTGAAGGGATTTTTCCAGAAAATGTGAATGCCACATTGTGATGCTTTGGACTCCCCTTTGCAGGAGCAGGCATTGGACTCAATGTTCCTTCTGGGCCCCTTCCAGCTCAGGATATTCTATGATTGTATTCTGTGATTCAATGAATGAAATATGAGTGGGAATTTATGTATGTAGAACTCCCAGAAGAACTTTGCTGGAAGAAAAGAGTGATTCATGGCACATAGGTTAGCATGCCATCAAGATCCTAGCTCATTAAAATGCAGTTTCATAGGACACTTTGCTCAGGTAAGGAAAAGTAGCTTAAAAAAGACAAGGCAGAACCATACTTTAGCAAAGTATTGTCTAAATCAAAGTGCAGCCTGAAACTTTAAAAAAGACTGGCAGGAAGATAAAGAACAGGGTGAAGACCCTGAGATAAGAAAAAAAAGGACAAAGAGAAATCCAGCAACAATTTCCAGTGTCTCGCAGGGGTATGAGGTAGAGAAACAAAAGATAACCACCAGCTTCTCAAAGTGTGCCAAAGGCACATCTCTGAGACCATCATATGCTTGTCAGTTTATGATCCCAGAGGGTGAGAAACAGGCTCAGCTGTTGGCATCCCTTGCTCTCTGGACATAGCAATTGCATGTGCACATCCTTGTGCTTGGGACAGAATGGCTCGATTTGAAAAGTACAACAGGGAAAGAACTAATGCCAAAGAAAAGTTGCTCTTGAATGAGGACCCCCAGCATGCTGAGTCTCTTGGGGCTTCCTGCAGATGCTGTCCTCACACAGATCAGGGGGTCTAACCCTTCCTGGCTGGTCTCCAGCAGTGTCACCACTAAGGGACTACAGAGGCCAATTCAGAAAATAATGGAATAATTAGGATAATTTAAATACTGAAAGCCTGCTAGGAATGAGCAAAGGCCATGGTTATGCATTGCATGCCAATGCTACTTAAGGTCATTTAGAAACAAGAACAGAAAATTTTTGTGACTCACAGTGAGCAAACTCCCCTGTTTAAGCAAAAAGTCAAGCCTTAATGAGAATGGCTGAAGACCTTAAAATGCCAGTCTGTCACATGGCATAGAGTGAGATCCTTACTTGATGTGTTTTAATAGGAGTCACTCTGTCAATAATCATCCTCTGCACCCTGGGAGTAATTTTACAGTTCTGACATTATGTGATTATTCAAATATAAAGTAGAATTTACACACTGTTATCTCATTTGTGAGACTCATGTAACCTGAAAGCTGAGGAAAGTGAATACAAATTTCTGGCCAGTGCTATGCAGTTCTCATCTCCTGTATGTATCTATTTTTCATATAATGCATATAATTCTCCTTTTAAGAAACGTTTTTTTGGAACTTATTCTCTTCATAATACCAGATAAAGTAAATCCATGATATTACCTCTGAATCAACTTGTTTGTGTTCTAAATCAAGTTGAGCTAAATTTTTCCATTTTTGGAATGACTTCATTTAAATGATCATGTTTTTATGTTTTTCTTGTAGTAGCCAGATGTATGCTTGTACAAATTCCTGGCACATACATCTCCATAGCTGTAAAAAGTATGCAGAAAAAATTTGTTTGATTATTGTCTGGTTTCAACAGACCACAAGTGAACCACATGTGAAAATGGAGAAAATTACCTTTTTGTTTTTTTATTCTTCATCTATTTTTGAAGAGATTTAGAACAATACAAAAAAGACCATGGAAAGCAGGATGTGTGTCTGCAGGGAACAACTGTCATGCACACATGCATACAGCTGCTTTGGTTTTACCTTCCTTTGGGCTTAGAGTCAATGTACCAATTTTTGCTTGTAAAAACATATGCGTCTTCCCTCAGTAGCTGTCTAGGAATTTTGAGTAGTTAATGAATGAAGAGAAGCAGGTTCCTCTTAGGATGGCTCATCTCAGCTGACATCTTTTTGGAATGAGATGAATCACATCCCTTCTTCCACTTATGGTTAGAAAAAGAGCCCATAATACAAGGTGAGGTAAGATTATTACTTTTCAGACACCTAAAAATATGTGTATTGATTCCCTCCTTTGTCATTTACAGTGATAAATCTGTCCTAGAAAATGAAAAGGACTTTTTTTCATCAGTTTATCAAACTGACAGCTGTACCTTATCAATGAGAAGGAGGAACTGAAAGATAGTGAACCTCAGGTGAAGGGAATTAATGGGACACCAGAGAATGAGCTGTTAGTTCTGCCTCTGCTACAGCCAGCCAGGTGAGCAGCACAAACACACCAGTTAGTCTCTTTAGTTTCTTTATGTGTTAAAAGGCACAGTGAAAAGATAATCCTATTGTACATTAACTTTGAGATGTCCAAGTGACAAGTGTTATTAGTAAAGCTAAGTGCATCAGAAATCTTACTAACAGTAGAGTTGTAGGAAGTAGTACTTGTGAAGTATTAAGGGCTGGGTATTAACTCTCCAACTTTTGTATCCCTATAACTCATTCATAAAGGAATTTAGTGATACATGTTAGGTTTATTTAACCCTAAGAAGTAGAGGTTCCATATGTGATAGAAAAATGAGAGACACTTATAATTACCTGTTAGAACTAACTGTCATTTTTAACAGGAAGTAGAAAAACTGCAGAATTTCAGTTCTCAATAATTACTTGTTCTTCAGAGTTTAGTGATAAATGTAGGCACAAAGCTCATTTTTAGGAACATCTGATTAGCAACATTAATGATAGTCCAATTTTGGTGCTGTGTTCAGAGCAAAGAAGTTCCCTCGTGATGCTGAGGCTGCTCAGCTCAGCCAAGATTGGAGATCCCAAAGTTGCCTTTCCTGGAAGCTCAAGCCACATCGTGCACAGTCTGAGTTAGGAACTAAGAATAATAAAAAAAAAATCTGATTTTGTTAAATGTGGTTTGTGAGTAGCTTTTATGAGTAGAATCAGAGAGATCTAATCAATCTAGGTATGAAACTTGTGCATGGTCATATTTAAGAGTGCAGTTCAAGTGGCTGTACTGGTTTTGATGGGATAGAGTGATTTCTTTCCACCTCACTGCAGAGGAGTGAGAGAAAGGCTGTTCAGGGTGTAGCTGCCTACCAAGGTAAAACTACTTTTACAGAACTACAACAGGAATTAGAGAAAGGAAAGTGAGCCCCTGCAATGACAGTCATACATCTCAGTGTGAATGGTCCATGATACGCTACTAAAATTGTCTTAAAAATAATAATATAAAAATATTTGAATTTAATTTGAAATTAAATAATTTAAAATAATTTATATTCTTCTCAATACCTTAGAATGTAATTCTGTTGGTGTTTACACATCTTCAACATACTTGTTGCTGCCAGCTGATTTTTTTTTATTAATATCTCTTTATACAAATTTGATCTGCAGTACTTGATCAAAGAAGTAGCATTATTCTAATAAATAGGTTCATTGTAATAAATGTGGAATACATGCATGATAAAAGAGCATTGCAAATAAATGATGCAGGATCACACCCATAGTTTTGCTGTTCTCTGTAAGGTGCTTTAAAAGAAATTTGAATGCACAGTTACTGAAGCTATTGTGTACATGCAAGACTGGATGGTGATTATCTGGCAGCTATATACCTAATCAACTTCTATGAATACTCACACGCATACTGATTAGCAGCAGCTGCTATTTCTTCTCATTATCTACACCAAAACAAATGATCTCTTACCAGCCAGTCCCTGTGTATTTATGTGTTTCTTATGATAACAATTAATGTATTGAATTCACCGTGTAAGCACCCGGAAGACAAGCAAAACAAACTTATGATACCATTCCTTGGCTGATAGCTACAGTTGTAAAAATTAAATTTGTGCCACTCCAGAAAAAGCAGTTTCCTTGTGGGAGAAGTCTCTGTTACCCCAAACATGACAGCAAACACAGGAATGCCCTGCAAGGCCCTGCTTGCAGCTGATGACCACCCAAAAGAGGACAGGGCTGGTAGCTCAGGGCTCACTTTCAAACCTCCTGAAGGTACATGGGAGCTTTTCTGCTGAAGCAACAGCATCAAAACTCCTAAGGAATAAAACTGCCTATGAGATGTGGTTTATGGTTTTGAGATGGGTCAAAAAGATGAGAGTTTGGCTTGATGTGGAACTGGGTGATGGAAAGGTAGGAAAGGGGCTGGAAAGATGTGTCCCTACCTGAGTGCTCTGTGACAGTGGTGTGGGGCAGGTGCTTGACCTACTGCTCCTGCTTCTGCACAGCAGCCAGAAACTGCTGCCAAACAGGCAGCCCCTTGTCCTGTAACAACAGTTGCAATAAGCCTGTCTACTTTGATGCTTTCATAGTCTCCACTTAGCAACTACAATCTATCATCAAAACCACATCTAAACACTGAACTGTTACCAAATTCCCAGCATGGCATCCTCACGTTAACTTTACTGGGTACTGCAGCAGTTTATTCTCCTTCAAATATATGCCCAAGTGAGATATTGAGCATTATTTTTTAAACTGCCAAACATAAAAGTTTAACTGACATTTCATCTGTAGACTCAAGCTTGAATATATAGTATGGGTCAACAAGGACAAAGAAATTTGATCACTTCACTTCTTAATCTTTTAAGACTTCTGTCATTTCACCAAAGCTATCAAATATGTCTAAGTCTTTTTTCCCAGGTATCAAATATTAAAATTATTGTGTACAATGGTAAAACAACCATGGTACAATGTGCAAGAGTAAAACAGCCATTTCTGCTTTTTTCACGTCACACCATTAAATATTCTTTCCCAAGCAAAAGGAGGAAAAATAACTGCTATAATTAATGGAATAATAATTACATTTTCTTTGTTTTACAGAAAATTTAAGTAAAAGGAATCTCCACTCAAAGTTGAGCAACTGCATATGTGAAATATTTGGGATCTGTTATGCAACAATAGGTAAAAATAAGGCAAAAATAAATGCAAGAAGTAAAAAAAAAAAAAAAAAAGCCGACTGAAATTACAAATGCCCCTAACACACTGAATACTCAAAATGAAAGAGTGAGTCACAAAAGATATTGTATCCTTTAGAGATGAAAGTCTTTGAGCAGTTTTTCTTTGGTGAAAAGTATCCAAAGAAATGCTAAAGTGCCTATGAACTCATCCCATTTCAAAGGCATTTCTTTATCTTCACCACAACTAATAATTACTTTCTCTTAAAGTAACAAAACAGATTAATTTGATGAAAATAAATACTGTATTGAATTATTGAATGATAATATCATAGAATACTTTGGGTTGGAAGAGACCATTAAGATAACATAGTTCCCAACCCCTGCCATGGGCAGGGACGCCTTCCAGTAGGACCGGTCTCTCAAAGCCTCATCCAAACTGACCTTGATATATATACACTAAATTTTAAAGAAAATTATAAAAGTCCAATCCCTTTTTCCCTGTTCATTCCAGTGAATGGAAGCAATAGAAATACAATCTCCAATCTTTTTCCTTCTTTGTCCTTTGCTTGTAGGTATTCGGGAACGCTTCTACTGTATCTCTCTTCACAGGCAAATGAGAATAACCAAACCCATAATGCATCCTGAAAATCCATAAATATAAACTGCAGATGGAAAATTGGTGTCATTAAGAGATGCATCTCTTCAAAGCATGTAGTTTTACAAATTGGATTTCATCAAACTGACTATGACTTTACTTGTACCACTGAATTCAGTGACAGCTGAGCACAAAGCATGATGTTCAAATTGCAGTCCTAATACTAATGCTCACATTCCAGCTAGGGATGATGCTACTGGGAGGGCAGGCTCAAAGAAGGAAGAGGAGATATTGCATCTTGAAACATATATAAACATAATGCATCTATTCAGACATCACAGATAAATATGTTAAATTTATTGTATCTGGTGGTTTATCTGATACAAGAGATACACTCTTATATTTTTTACCTGTTTTGCTTCCTGAAGAACATGACATGCAAATAGGTTATCCCTGAAAACTTTTTCAGGAATAACATTTATTTGCAGTATTACTCTTTATGGCAGTCATTGTAATAGTCCATAGTCTAACTCATTTTTGCTAATATCCTCTGCAAGTGTACACATGCTGATATAAACCCCTTGGGCTAAATATTTTGTTGACGTAGTCATGATTTCTACTGAAAGAGATAGCAATGTCCATGCAGCTGTAGCAGTAAACTTGCTTAAGGATGGTGTAGAATAATTTATGTGACTGACAGAATAGCTAGTTTAATTTTACCCATAAACAGATCAGAATACTTAGGTGCAGCAATTTAGTTTTATGTGCTCCTATATTGCTGCAATTGAGGAAGCTGTTCATAAATGTAAAGCCAGCAAATACAGAAATCTTTGCATTACCCATGGGGCTTATTAAGTCTTCACCTATAAAAAATTCATATTTCATCTGAAGATATGTGATTAAGGATGCTGAATGAGAAATTCTTCATGTGAAGCACTAACAAATATAGGAGATCCTTTTTTAGATGCCTTGCAAAAGAATTCCTGTAAAACACGTTCAGAATTTGGGAGCTGGGGGCTGTCCATTAGGTGGCACCAAATTTTTCCATATCTATGAAGAGTGTAGGCAACAGAGAAGTGTTTATCTGCTGTAGCTGTCAGGTGCTCTCCTAGCTAGTCTCCATTCAGAGACAGAACCTCTGAGGCAGCAGTGCAGCCCATCCATGTGCACCATTGAAGGGTATTCATCCAGATAGAGCAGTGTGTGCTTCACGCTCATCTGCAGTAAAGCTGTTTTTATCATATCTACCAGTCTGCCTGCATCATATTCAATGAGGATCACTGTCGTGCTTGAAGGTATTTTAAGTTCCTTCTTTGGATCTTCACTCCTTCCAAAACAGTGGGAAGTGTTTTTCTTGTCTCATGTTCTCGACAGCTATTGAATCAGAAGAAAGCCCCTGTTTTGTAACTAATCAGTCAGCTTCTACTGTGTGAATTGCAGAGATATTACTATCACTGAGATAGGCTGATACTTCTAAGAATACTACAGTGGTCTGTGAATAAGATGATGAAAGATTTATCTTTTCTTTCTTTGCTACTGTCTAAGATTAAAACTGTTTCTACCTTCCCATTAGCAGCAGTCATGAAAGTACTTTCCTCGGATTTTGATTCATTTTATCCTCTCTTTCACACACTCAGGAACTTTCAGTTCTTTCTATTCAGTGCCATCTGAAAAGTATAATCAGTTAATGTAATACATAACTTTGCTTTAGTTAGAAATAAGTCAATGCTTATTTCTACTTAGCAGTTCCAAAGCTGTCTGTATGAGCAGCAAATGCATGAATTATACGGATTGATTCCACTTCACCCACACTATGACAGAACTCATTTAGCAAGTGTAGAGCTCACACCATGATGAGTGTTGCCTGGAATGACTCATTTCCTTTTACTGTCATCTTAAAGGTTAATTTCATGGGGTGCTGTTCAGCACATTATCTAGTAATTAGGAAATAATGAAACCCTCTGTTCATTGGGGTGACTGGTCAGCATCTGCAAATGACCCTGTCATTGCACATGGCACTCATCTTGCCCATGAAAATAGATTCTATTATTGAACGTATATCATGAATATAAATTATGAAATGGGAGCTTGTTTTTCACCACACTGCTTTCCTTTGTTTTTACGTTTCACTTCCTCTAAACAGATCATGCTAAAATGCCATTTTTCTCTCCTTTCTGCTCTTTTTCACCTTTTGGCTGCCATAAAGTGCAGCCTAACCTTCCAACACAGGCCTGTCCCGTATTTATTGTGCATTTTGCAATGCAGTCTGACTCCATATGAGCAGTATACAAGTTCACAGGTCTGGGTTGAAGCAGCTGTTAGCACTCTTCTGGCTCTGATGAGAAGTGCTCAGAAAGAGGAATTGCCTCTGAAAAGTTGAACCCTCATGGAACAGAGTTTGTGGGCAGTGCCAAAACAAACACTGCTTCTCTGGGTATCTTTAAAGGCTGTTCCAGACATGCTTCCTCCTGATGTGAGCTGCTTTGGAATGGAAAGTTAGGACATTAGCATGCAAAAAGATTGCAAATATTTTCCCTGTGTCTTTAATTTGAGTTTCTTTTAGTAGATGTGTATCACTGTGTCTCTACCCTGTCCTTACTGATCTTTTAGCAATAAATTTATGAAAAGGAAGGAAAAACAAATCAAGCCAACAGAAAATCCTTTACTCTTCTGAAGACTAAGGAACCACTCTAGTACAAGCATTACTAGAGGATGATTGTTCTTTATCATCAAATTACCTGTATCATCTTGAAGGCCTTATGGACTTTTAAAGATTTGATACAAAGTGTTCTATGTCTATTTTGTATCTGAATGATTCCATGACTATCAAGGAGAAGTAATATAGACCCCAATAAGTTTTGGCTCAAACACTGTAAGGTGTTGGAGGAAAAAACCCTATAACATATCTTCCCAATTTTTTAGCAATATTTCAGGCAAAAAATTATTATTTTTTTTAATTAGAAACAATTCAAACAGGTCTGTTATCAGTTACTTGTACCAAGGTTTAAAGGAATCCCCCAAATTTTTGATTCTTTAATAAAGTATCTTTTTCCAAAAAGTTTGTGGTTTGTTGTTTTTTTTTTTTTTTTTTTGGTTGGAATGTGGAGTAAAAAGTAGGGATTTAAGGCTTAATTTCTGCTTGATGAAATGTTTTCAAGCTTCAGTCATTAATAAATTAGATATTTGCGATTCAATAACTTCAATTTTGCATTTTTACAGTACAAGTACAGGTAATGTAGATTTTTTTTCAGACTTTTTCATATTTAAATAATTTTATATGGTAATCCTCAAATACCAGAATTATAAACCTGGCTAAATACTAATAATTTTTAATTAGCATTTTTCTCTGTTTAATGTCAAATTAAACAATCACCCGTTTATTTTTTCTCAAAGAAACCGGAATATTCTCATACAAGATTTTTCCAGTCACACCTTATGTATGATCTAATTAGGTTTTTGGAATAGAACATGTTTCAAGAAATTTGAAATAAAATCTTTGTGTAATTTTTGGGAGTGCACATAGTGGTTTTCTTTCTTTAAGCTGACATCTAAAGCTTCTTCTGTATTATTTTACATCATATTTCTGTGTTTTCATGTACTATATTGCAAATATAATTGCAGAAAATTATGGTTTTGTTCTTTGAATTCCTTTACACTTTCAATTGAATAAGAATGTCAAGGTGTCAGATCTGATTAGGTCAGAGAAAAGTACAATACAGTTTAGCATGTCCTTTGAAAACAGTGATACCAGATGCTTCAGGAGTTCTTTATAAAACCTTGGAAATCTGAAATAATTTGATTACACAACTATATTTTTTATCTAACTACCTCAAGAGATTGATTTAATTTAAGTCATTTAGGAAATATTTGTTTACCTCTATTTCATTTTCCTGTGTTACCCAATACTTAGAGAAAACAGAGGCTTTATCTATGTGCCCATGTCACTTTTTAAGCCTGTGCAGTGAAGCTCTGTGACAAACCATTCCAAATTGGTGCCCAAGCCATCTAAAAGACAGATAATGTTCTACTGTGAGAAAACCCATTTCCATCAGTTCATCTTTTTTAACATTAAATTATTAACAACTCTTCATAACGATTCTTATGGTCTTGGAAGAATTTGCACACACCTACCTAGAAAGTACTTTGAAATACCAAGTGACTGAAGAAATTCTGCTTCCTGCAGTACCCAGTTCACTGGCAGAAGAATGCACTGTCTGTAATCCTGTTTGCTGCTCAGAACTGGGATTTACAAACAGCCCAGAGCCCCTGAGAGTCACTGACGGGCTGTCTGTCCACCTGAATTTCAGCAGAACAAGCCCTCAGTGGGGACAATTCCCCCTGGGCCCAGAATCTTTGCTATCCATAGAGTGGCCAGGCTGCCCTAATACTCCTGGAGATCCAGATTTCAGGAATGGGATTGAAGGTTAAAATTGCTACATGTAAACGCAAAATGTTTTAATACACTTTTTGGAATCCAGTGGCAGGAATAATTCTCCTTAAGGACATAGCTTTATTTAACTGGTACTTCAAGATGACCCTCACTTTGATTTCACTAGATTTTTTTTTACTACAGTCGAATCAAACTGCTAGTCTGCAAGTTTGAGCTCATAGTAATCTGCACACTAGGAAATGGAATTAGAGTATTTTTAGCTTCCCAGTTCACTGAGAAGTCACTATCAAACAACACAGTTCAGTGGTTATGCAAAAGGCTTTTTCACACTGTAGTAAGATGTTTTTTTGGAATGCCCATGTATTGTCCCTTATAAGCATCAGATGAACATGTCCTGATTTTGTTTTATGAGATGTGGCCCAGCACACTTGAGGTAAGCCTATAGAGTCTGAATTTTAGGTTTTTAGCGAGACAGTTCAACTAAAAGAAATACCTAAGCTCCCTGCATAGTGAATGGAAATGGGAGGGTGCCTTTGATGACTTTCACTGGTGAGAGAAATTGGCCTCAGTTTAGGCTCTGAAGGATTTACATTTGCCTGGTTTCTTTGAAAATCTGCTGCACAGAAGCTGGTCCTTGAAAAAAGAAAAGAACCAGAGCAATACAGGCACATAACTTTGATGCTCCAGGCTGAAATTCAAGTCCCTATCATCAGTCTCAGCAAGCTGCTAGGCAAAGGGGCAGGCACAGTGGTTTAATGTCTCTGCTTGTGCTATTTGCTATCAGGTATAATTTGATCTAGAGAATGTCTGTCTTACAAACACACTGCCTGTGTTTGTCTAAAGATGCAGCTTTATCCCTGAATATCTTGGAAGCTGTAACTAAACCCATCTTCTCTCCAGCATTGCCCAAACCAGAAGTCATAGACTGCTTGCCACTTCTGCCAGTGTGTATTGGGAGTCCTGACACACCTGCATCTTCTGAGGAAAACACATCCACTTGATTTTAATACAGTATCTTAAGAATAGTGAAAGAAGGAATTAACTCTTCTATGGAGACAAATGAGCCTTACAAGTGCTCCCAGTACTTTGTCAGAATATAGCAGAAGCAGAGTAAGTATTCAAGACAGGAAGACTGGAACCACCTGGATGGATGGTATCTGTCAATGTCAGAAGAAGAACCACAAAGCACCCGTGATGTGTGTGATCCCAGAGGACAGCAGAAAGGTGCACGGTGCGAGCAGGAGCCAAGAAATCTTTGTGGGCAGCCTGATGACAACACTGCCTGCTGCTCTACTTCTGTGCTCAGAGAAACAGGGCATCAGGCACATTCTCTGGAAGCATGGATGGTTCTTTCCAAGAAGTGGATGTTCTTTCTAACAGGAACTGTTCATCAAGGTCCTGAAAAATAACTGCTGCCAAAAGCTGTGCATCTGAAAATTACTAACTGCATAGCTCCACATAAGTACTTTACAATAGCTAGTAGTAGCTTCTAATATAATCTTGGTGGAGTGTTATTGAAAGCTAGTTATGACATCAATGGCATTTACCAGTGACCTTCCACAATTTGTATTTAAAGCATCTGATGAGTGTTTTTCTCATTACCTCTGTGATGGTTCTCCACTTCATTAGCTCTGGAATATCTAGTGACTATATTTGCCTCTTCCCCGTGATGAAGCATCCAGGTTATTTTTCTTGTTTCCATAAATCAGACTTATCTATTTAAGACTTAAAAAAAACCCCCTACCCATAGGGGTGTTGATAAAATTATTTCTTTGTTATTAAGAATCCAAGTTCCTTGTGCAATTTGTATAATATGTCTTTTCTGGTAAAAATTATTTTCATCAATAATTATTTCTTCAAGTTATTTTTAGAGTTTTTAATTATAAAGAAGGTATAAACTATAGTAGTTTATATGGTACATAGCAAGAATACATGCAGAAGTGAAAAAATTGGTAGCTGGCATTATGCAAGGGGCCATATTTTTACTGATCACAATATGTTTCTATTTAATGCTTCTTTCCCATAGCTTTACAAAATTTGTAAGTACACCTTAAGTTTTGGATTCTGCTTTAAATTAAATAAATAAAAGATCCTAAAAGCTCAGTCCTTACAGCTGCTCAACTACGTCCTAGATTCAAATTACTCTCTAACATCTCTTCTAAGTGCTGATTTCTGTTGCTGAAAAATTAAGTATACAGAAATTATATTCTGAGCAGAAATATTACAAACATTGAAAGTAATATTTTAAGTATACAAGAAGTTTTCTAATCAAGCATCCTTGTAAAACCCCAATTATATCATTCTGACAATGTAAGATTAAAATTCCTTAAACTATACGTTCTATATTTTCCAAAGCTGGGGAAAGTGCTATTTTATAAGTGTGTTTCAACCACCACAAAAGAGATTTAGTAAATAAAGCTGTGCACAGTGTTAGAGTAACCAGCTCTCAATACATTTCCAAGTCAATTATTTCTACTTTCACTTCTTTCTATAAGTGCCACGCAAGTACTGAAGCAATTCTCATTTCTTCTGATAATTCTCATTTCTTTCTCATATCTCAGCAAAAGGCCAAACAAAACTCTCAGAACAGCTCAACTCCTACCATATCAAGGATGGAATTGAGACCACTATTAGTGGGACAACATAGGAAACAGCCAAACCAGAGTGATGAAGATTTCTGCCTTTCTTTTTTTATTCTAGCAGATATTAGATTAATTCCAACATGTGAAATGATACACTTTGGCAGGGTG
Source organism: Setophaga petechia (assembly GCA_024362935.1). Lineage (NCBI taxonomy): Eukaryota > Metazoa > Chordata > Aves > Passeriformes > Parulidae > Setophaga > Setophaga petechia. Next base: position 13,028,238 of record JANCRA010000012.1, read on the forward strand.
TCCTTTCTACTAGCATAATTTCCTTTAAAAAATTAATTTAGAAATATTTGAAGGCATTTTTTAATATATTGAATGTCCATTGCCATGCTTAATAAGAATAATCCTATACCTCTGATTGTTATCTGTGAAAAAGAAGTACAAGGCAGAACAAAATACATGGATGAGAGGAGCACAACTATGTAAGTTATGATTTACAGCTGAGGGAGGGCATTTTTTAGTTTATCTATTTATTTTTTTTTAGATTAAGTCCTTTCTAAAGAGCTTTAGGGAAAAGCTTACAACCAAACAATGGCACTGCCTGTTATTGGATTGGATAGGTTGGATACTAGGAAAGAAGTATTGGAATGGCCTGCCTAGGGAGGTGGTAGAGTCACCCTCCCTGGATGTGTTTAAAAAAGACTGGATGAGGCACTGGGTGCCATGGCTTAGGGGAGATGCTGGGGCATGGGTTTGACTCAGTGGTCTTGAAGATCTCTTCCAACCCAGTGATTCTGTGATTTATTTTGTGCACGTAATATTTGATAAAGCCAGTTTCTGCTGGGACAGAGAAACCTCAGCCTGTAGCCCAGGGGATATGTTGAGAGCAAGCTCTCTTCTCTTCTGACCTAGCAGAATCAGCACAGACAGCAAAATAGATCATGAAGACTAACACTTCAGAGAACAGGGTAAAGTTAATAACACTTCAGAGAACAGGGTAAAGTTAATACTTTTTTTTTCCCCAATGCAGTAATAAATTATAGCAGTCAAACTGCAAAATGGAAGTAGAGGATGGAAAGATAATTAGTGTTCATTTAAGACTTTATCCAGTTTTTTTGAGATTTTTTCCTTCTCTTCTTGTGTTCCTTTTAATTTTGTTTCATCATTTTCCAGCTTCATTGTGCTATCTACTTTTTGCCAGAAGTGTAATTATCAGAGGGACTCAAGAAGGGATGCTGGCTCTTCACTATCTTTGCTTCATGGGGACTGTAAAATCTCTTTTCACTGTGATACTCCAATCAATGTTTCCAATTTTAGCTGTCTAAACAGCAAGCAGTGCTCACTGCAGTATTTTAAACTCAGGAAGACCTGGTTTCTATTGCACTTCCCACCAGTAAATGACCAGCCAGTGACCAATAAAAGATCAGCCAGAGTTACACTTGTGCTCATCTATAACTCAGGGATAAGAGGGAAGTGTGACAAGGCTAGAGAGAAGGATGGTGACTTACTGCTTCTGTTCTGGCTTTCCAGCTATTTAGGTGCCCATGACCATTCCAGTCACACTGCATTTTCCAAGGAACATGCAAAGCACGTCTGCGATTCGACAAGAGACAGCTTTGATAAGATGGACAGCCATTACACCCGTACTGCCTTTGCAAAAGACCTTCTGAAACAGTCTGGCCTTTTCAGCACTTGATGCTATCCAAAGTAGCCCAAAAAAGTATCAAAGAACTTGTTAACAGAAAATCTATTAACATTTCCTTTATAATCCTTTCATGGACTGGTCAGTAATCCAGTCGCATCCCCCTGTCCTTCTGAGAGGACTTGAAAGAAATCATGTGTTTCCAATGCCAGTGAATAATAAGCTTTAAGATGGCAAGGACTTAAAAACCTGAAAAGCTGTGATTGAAAATTTATGATCTGGAAACACTTGAAGGGATACATTCCCAGGGCATGGCTGAAGTGAAACAGATTCTGGAAGCTACCTAGTGGTCACTTTTAACTGGAGGAGTGAGAAAGCTACCTGTATTAAAAGATGTCATTGCCCGGAATTCAGGAAAATCTTTAAAGATTAAACAATAATTCTAATATTCCAATAGCCTCTACGCAATATTGATTATGTCCAGAGTCATCTTACTTATACTAGACAACCAAAGTACAGATAATCATCTCCCCACATTGGCCATCTCCTCTCTAGTTTGTTCATTAGCCTTATTTACATTCTCCTCAGAGGAAGAACTGTAGATAGTATAAATACTCTTTTTCTCCACTTAATGCAGACTTCTTTATGCATGAAGAATTGCTTAAACGCCATGAACATGTTGACTGTCTTTCAGCTTCCATGTGCAGCCTTCCCCAGATCCAAAATTGCTACCAAGGGCTCTCACATTTCTTAGTTTCTCATATTTCATTCATTTCTGGGTGGTCAGCTGATTGGTATTTTGTAGTAGATTTTTACCTAACAATGCAGCTGCTCTCTTTATCATCGTATATAAGTTATGTCTTTATAATAATTTTCCTTTTGATTAACTGCCTGTTCTGGAAATAATGAAGAGCTGTGCTAACCATACTTGAACACATAGAAAAGAGTCCCACTGAACCCTGACTTTTTCTTCTCTGCCTTTGAAGAATCTCTCAGTATACATCCTTCCATTATGAAGCCTGATGCTTGAAGTGAACTAGGTGAGAAGCCAAAGTCCACACCATGGGTGGGAGCTGCAGAGCATTCTGGTTAAGGCAGGCTTCTGACAGGGCTTCCTGGCTGTGCCTTCTTCTTCCATGAACTGAAGGTGGGGAGCTAGGCTTCTCTCTGATGCAGGTTATCCAAATAGCTCTTCTCTCCTTTCCCCTGTCATATTTTGCTTTGGGTGGAAATCACTTTCCACTGATCTAGATGTGGCCCTCTTTTGCCAGGAGCAGCATGTTGTTTGGTGCACCCTGTTCATCTTGTGTGTCAGTTTGGTGTGGAAAGTTGCTTGGTGACAAGCAGTGATAATTTATCTCTACTGGCTCCAGATTTGAGAGAGAGTATTTTTGTTGACACAGTGGCTATGGTCTGTGGATCCAAGAGGTCATTAGCTGTGCCATCCCATGAAAATCCAAAGGAAGGCTCTAAGTCTCAATCTGAGGAATAATTCTAGTGTTATTTGACCCCATATTAGGACATAAGAGAGAGTGAGCTCTGTATCAAAAGTCTTCTTACAGAAGAAAATTGTGACAATTGAATATATAAGAATATGTATGACTTTATGCATGAGGGGAAAAGAAACATGAATAAATAGGGATAAGAGGAAATATGGAGACCTCAGTTTCATATCCTGAAGGCATCTTAAAGTTCTGAGTTTGCAATTTTCTAAAGATGAAAGAGATCTCTGGCATTCCCAAAGACCCACTCATTTGAAATACTTTCCTGAGGGGAACCAGACATGTGGCCTGGGAAACTTTCAGCACAATTAAAGGCAGTAAACAAATTTAGAAAAGCTGACCATCTCTTTCTTAGCAGGTGAATCAAATTCTAAAAGGTGTTGAGCACATTTAAGAACTTATCCTCAATATTTAGACTTTGATGCTGAGGACATTGTATGTGCTTTTACCTACTCTTAAAGGCAGGTGTCTCTAACAGGACCCTTAAAGTGTTTTCATGAGCAATGTTGCCTGCATCCTGAGAAGAGTACTTTTTAATTTAGAACAAAACAAATGCTAAAGGATTGGACTGAGGGGAGGGCACCATTAACTAAGATCACATCTAACAGCAGTGCAGTTTCTCTGCCCTGACCTACTTAACAGCTTTAACAGGTCTCATTATCTTTCAATATCTTATGTGTATCAGGTAGTTTTTCTTCCAGGAAGTTCTATTTCAGTATTTTTCATGACAAGATTTTTTGTCTTCATATATATTATTTTCCCATTTTTAAGCTTGGGAAGATATATTTTAAATGATCCATACATATTAAAAATAGACATGCACACATAAGGGCATAGGACAGGTTAACAGAAGTCTGACTAATGCTGCTGAGTGAGGTATAAGCAAAGGCAGTAAGATCACCACAAATCAAGGTCCCCATAAGTTTTTTACAGTGCTAGTTTACCAGAATTTCTACAAGATTGGAAAGTCGGGGAATATCTTCATCTCAGAGGACATCAGATGACCTAACCATTGCAACACAGCTTGTCTGGCTTGAAAACTTGGAATAAAGACACCTGTTGTTATCAGTTCCCAGGCTCTCCACTCAGCCTATTGAAATGGTCCAATCAAAAAACTGGAATGCTGAGGGCATCCAGAAAATTTGTAAGAGTAGCAAGCACACATAAGCATTTCATTTCTGCTCTTTACTCTGTGCTCTTCTGTTTCTGAAAAATGCTGGCTGAAATGCCACTCAGTGGATTCACCAGGTGGAATAGAACTGAACTGTTCCTGTCAACACGAGGGGGAGCACAGACACATCTATCAAACTGACACAGTCCTTGCACTTGATGAGCTCGGTGGAATGAGTCCTCCACCTCCAGTTTTTGTTACGCCAATGAGTGATGAATCAGAGATATTTTTGACATTTGAAAGCAATTCAAGGTGAGAGAACCGAGAAGAGTGGTGTTTGCCAGTCAGAACTATAAATAAATTTTTCAGCACTAAGACTCCTCCAAAGCTTTTTAAATAGGCTAAAATTTTATGTTATTCCCTAAGGATAGGAATGCTATCTCTGTGTCATTTATTTATATGCAGTCATACAGAGAACAGGTAGGAGTTTGTCTTCCTTCAAAACCACAATAAATCCATCCTTGTTTCTTATGCTGTTGGTAGGATTTTCAGACTTGACCCAGTGTTTTTAGAATTAGAGGAATTAATTAAGTTGATGGGATTTTTCAGAGTGATTCATGTTCTTAGAAAGGCTAATGAGTCAAGATACTAACTTGTAGTGACATTAGTATATGTTTACTTGATGACTGTTTATAGTCTAACTTGTAGTCGCACAGCATTTAATCAGGAAAAGTGACTCATGATTACTGAAAGAAAAAAAGTAATGCATTTACAGATAATGACATGCAAAGTTTTCTTTATTTTTTCTCTCTGTGGTGTGAGAGACAGCAAATAACTTGAAAAAGGAAAGAAGGCCAGCTTCTATTTTCAGAGATGTTGGTACGATTAGCAGTCTGGCTGGATTTACACAAATCAATATGAGAATGATTGAAGACATCAGTGGATTTTAGCTCTTCTGAGGGGTAGAGGTTAAATGGGCACCAGCCATGGTTCCACTAAGCCAACCACAACTCACAGTGAAGTAGAAAAAATTCTTTGTTGATCCTTGATAGCCATCAAAAATAACATAAAAAGTAAACTAGATATAAAGGCAAGACCTAAAGGGAAATGACAGTGAGAGGAAATGTTTGTCTTGTATGGCATAGTCAAAGTGCATTCTGCAGGAAGCATTTTTTCTCTCCGAGGGAACATTTAACACATCAATACTGAAACATATTCTGAGACATTGTGTGGACAAAATCTACAGATGAAATACAAGGATTTTGATGGAGTTGATTTATGCCAACTTATCCAAGTCTAGGACACTTTTATAAAGGTTGAATCAGAAACATGACTGAACATATGATGGGAGAATGAAACAAAGGAATAAATATTTTACTGTCATATTCATCTTCCTATAAAATAGAAATAAACCTTCAAAATATATTATGGGAACAGATTAAAAAGTAAATTTTTATGTCAGATTTCTCCTGTAGTTATTTTAAATCCAAGATGTTCCTAAGCACTGCTGAAATGAACCAATTATGGTGAGTAAAGAACTGTTCTAAACCTCAATTTCCAGAAAATTTCCTGGCAAAATAAACCAAAAGACTACAGATAATTCCAATCTGTAACTGCTCATTCCCTTTCTTGAAATGTCCAGTCCTGGGTAAGTGTTGAATAACCACATTTTCCTCTTTACTTGCTTGGTACTGAAACAAAGCATGCGTGTTCTAGCACAGTTATTAAAGACCTACTTATTTGTACAGAGGGAGCCAAAACAAATATTTGCTTCAAAACACACAAAATTAAGGTCAATTCTTTCATCGTTCATGCACAAAAAATAACACTATTCTATCATTTGATGAGTGAGATACTACCCATTAAAAATTAATATCAGAATCAACTGTATAGGCAGAAAATAAATATATTTCTTTTTAATTTTCTGTTTAATTTCATTGCACGTTAGGGTTTGTGTGCCTTGGGAGGGGGCTTTTTTGTTGCATATCATTAACATTTTGGCAAAGAAAACACCAAGGATGAAAAAAGCTGCAGGGTGAATGCAGGTGATACTGTTTTGTAATACCCACAGAATAATTAAAATATTCCTTGTAAATATGTTCTTTGATCATTTTACTCAGTTTTTCTGCCTGCAAAATGCTTTGGATTATATAATGATTTTTTTGCTTGTTTACCATTCAGAAAACTTATGTGAATTGAATTCTGCCTGGAAGAGCTATTCTTCTTACTTATCTTCTTTTGTTATCTTTCCCTGAGTTCATACTTTTATTTAAGGAAAAAAAAAATTAGAAAGTTAGAAACAAATGTACTCCTTTTGTGTCTGTGGACAAACTGACACTTCAGGTGCTTACAGATCTGTAAAAGGAAACTAGAAAATAACTATAAAAAGAGAAAGTTATAAAAAGAAGGTGACATTCATGTAATCACAGAAATAAATTGTTAAATAGAATGATCACCTTTCCATAGTCCTAGAACTGTTATCACTCCACCTAGCTTTGGTAGCCTAAAAGATGGTATGAAGTTGAATTCAGTTTTCTAAAAGCCAATTAAAGGAGGAAGACACTTTCAATTCTTGAAGCAGAGGTCTAAGTTAGGTGAAATACCTGCTTTTCTGTGGATACCTCTTTTTCTCTGTTGCCTGTTGGTTGGATGATTACCTTAAATTGGACAACTAACATTAGTTACGACTTATAGGGGACTAAGAAAAAAAGTTAGTGCATGTACGTGGGAGACAACTGGATATAAAATAATGATATAATCTGTTTTACCTGTTTGACTAAGAAATATAAGTAATTTCAAATGGAAATTAAGTAATATAAGAAATAAGACTAAGAAATAAAAGTAATTTCAAACAAGGATACTTAGATGATCAAGATTAAAGATCTTCAAAACCCACGTCCATGATATAGGCTGATGACATGTGACCATGCAGACATCATGCTGACACATATCACTGAAGACATGCCCTAATAATGCTCATTGTGGCAACTCTCCTTGGCCATAGAAGCCATAAAATCACTTTCCATCAGGCCTTTTCTGCTTTAAGCATCATGGAGGCATAGCTCTCATTCCTTGCACAAGATTGCATCTGTTGCGCAAGGGAAAATGTGTGTTATAAATAATTATAACAAACTCCCAACAGTCCCATGGCTTCATCTTTTAATAATGCATTTATCTTACCTTCTATAAGCTTTCCTGTCTGCTCTGCATTGCCCCCAGGCAAGATCTTGGCAATGTAAGCTCCAATTTCCCCACTGCTTCCTGGAATTTCTTTCCCACCTACGACTCGGATTCCCAGTCCATTGCCTGTGATCAAAAGAAAGATAAAACTTTGAACAGAAATGAAGCAATGAATAATTCACTGGAAAGAAAGGAAGAGAACAAGTCATCAGAGGTTACTGAAGATGTCCCAGATAACTTCTGTCTGTAGTTGGAAGATCAGGGTTAACTGCAGTCACATCTGATGCTCTTCTAAAGACTTAAATTTGGGAGGATCTTCTTGAGCAGCTACTGCATGACTGACATAACACAAACAACTGAGTTATTAAAAATTACATTGAAGCTTATCCTATCTTCTTCTGACAATCTATTTGCAATATTAATAAATTGAATTAAATTGCTAGAAAACCACATGAAGTGTGGATTCAAAGGATAGCTTTATCATATGCCTACAACATGCATGAAATTTAGCTGAGAAATTATAATATCTGAGCTTTTAGAATCACATAATTATGGAGACATTGACAGAGATCCTTGAGCTTGCTCTTTCAAGCAGCAAAGCATCTACATCTACATGAACATTTTTACATATTACATTTATATATTTGTCAAATGCTATTATTTTTCTTAAATATTTGCTTTTAATTGACATTTTCACATCAAAGGATGTGCAAATTAATGGTGATAAAAGCATACAAGAATTCTGTGTAAAGCATCATTAAACACATATTTTCTTCCTTTTAAATAAGTAGAGAGATAAACACATTTTCATCACTCATTGTTTCAGCTGGAGAGAAGCAGATCACTAGCCTCACTTATGTACAAAATAATGAAAGTGAAAACAAAAGCTTAAAATATAAAGTGATAAAATAATCTTATGCATTGCAAATTTTCATGTTATTTTGCTCTGAAAAGAAAAAAAAATTAAAAAAAAAACCCCAAAACTTCCTAGTTAAATTACTAGTTTAATTATTTTTTTTTCTTTGAAGAAATATCCGTATGAGATGACTTACACTTTGCTCTGAGAATTAAAAGGCTGATTTACCCACCTTTATTGCAATGGCTAAAACCATTATTTTTCAATTGATTAATTTCATAAGCTAAACCTGCTGAGTGATTAGACTAACTGGCTCTAGAAAGGTCACCACACCACCAAAGCAAAGCTTTGTCTTTTCAGATTAAGAGTTTTCCTTTTCATAATGCTATTAGTATTTCATAAGTCAGCCCTGAGTTTCTTTCAGTACAAGGATTACCACATTGCATTTCTGACAGAAAAAAGTTTCCACTGGTTTTTCTATCCCAGTTTAGCTAAATCTATATACTTTTTGACTCAGCTTTGCTCATAATTAGATATTTTCCAAATATTTTTTTAGGAGAGTGATTTTTCCGTTTAATTGGAACAAACTGTGTTAATATTTTAAGTTAATTACCTTGTTTCAGTGCAAATTGAAAATTTTGCACTGATAGGTAAAGTATATTTTTCCTAATTTGATAGGGAAAGAAAAACCACCATTCTAAGGATGATGCCCTTTAAAAAAATTAGACAATACAATTTTTAAAAAGCAAGTACCTCATTGCATAAAGTGAATGCATACACCTATAAAAACATTTAAACATAAGTCCATCCTGAGAACTTAGAAATTCTTGTGGGCTGCTCTGTACAGACAACTTCTGATCAAGCAGTATGAAAAGAGTCATTAATATGTTTATAAATCTAAAGCTCAAAACTGGGAACTATTGAGTTCAGCAAATCCAAGAAGCAACTATTCTTTGTACACAACACACACAAGCAAGGACACAGTATCTTAACTCACAGTCAACACATGGAATTTTAAATATATTTTTCATCATAGAGGGCAGGAACTCCTCAGAGTCAGGATTTTATCATGATGCACAGTATTGGCATTTCTACCCTCTCACAGCTTATTTGTGACAGAATGGCAGAGAAGCAGTTTGTCATATAAATGAGTGTACACTTGATTTCAGAGGCATTCGCAGGGATACCTATGCTAGGCAACTGAAAATCTTGGCTGATATATTTGCTTAGTTTTTGGAGGGTTTTGTCCATATTACTGCTAATAAGAGAAAGTCCTTTCCATACTAATATATGATGATTATTTTTATTCCTAGACACTTTGAAAAGGCTTGTATTTTTATGTTTGCAGGTTTTAGAGTGAAATGTATGACTGACCTTATGGATAAAGTAAAGCTATGCTTTCTAAGGGACAATCAATCACAGGAGTTGGTGATTGTGTGTGTGTGTGTGTGTTGCAAAAACATTACTAGTAAAAAAAATTAAATTACAATTTAAATTTAAATTAAGGTTAATTACAAAGCTTTCATTCCTGGTAATCAGAATGAATGAGCTACTTTTTGCCAATGAACTCTAAAAGTGCTCTGTTCTGGTTGACAAAGAAATATTGCTTGGGTCTTGCTGTATTTTTTCATGTAAAGATGGGATTTCAAGCCTATTTATATTTGATCTATTGAAAATATTGAGCTTACTACTTCTGTTTGAAATTAAATTGCCCAGTTTATAACCTTGAGTGCAGATAGTTTAAAAATACCCATCATATGCTTTCTCAGATCTTCTTTCCCTTGTTTTTGTTTTTTCTTCTATTTTTTTAATTTTGAGTCTTAATTTCTGTCTCTCAGGCTACTTTGATATAACCATAAATTAATCTTTCTCATTTAGATTTCCTGATTAGTAAACTTCTGTTTTCTTTAGACACAGGGCCAGTAAACCATCAAAAAGCAAATCATTGTGATTTGAATAAGAGAAGGCACCTTTCTGAATTATGAGTATTGATTTCCATGAAAAATATATTCAGGAGAACATCTCTTCAAAGGGAATTCTGCACCTAGAAATCAAATCCTTTTTAGGATGCTTCAAAGTGAGAAGACTGATAATTAATTAAAACAGTTTTTACTGATCTCCCAAGGCTGTGATCCTACTCTCCCATCTAATCTTAACTAAAGCTTTAAGATGGAGCATGCTAAGCTAAAAAAACACCCCAAAACCCCACCCTACCCAAACCAAATATACAATAAAATTTATAATGCTAAACTTTGACATGGTTGAACATGTAATTAATTTGCTATTATACATTGATAAACAAATAAAAAAAAGGATACTAAATCACTACATTTAGCTTGTAATCCTCTGAATTACACAGCTGAACTTATGAACAATCAGAGTTTGAAGCTTTAGGTCACCTGCCCAATGGATGATGGGAAGCTGCTGGATGTAGTTTTTCTGGATTTTACTATGCCTTTTGATGCTGGCTCTCACAGCATCCTTATGGATGAGCTGTCCAGCTGTGGGATGAGCGGGTTCACAATGTTCTTGGTGAAGAACTGGCTGAAGGGCTGAGCTGAAAGGATTGTAGTGAATGAAATGACATCTGGCTACAACTGGGCACCAGCAGGGCTCTTCAGGGATCAATTCTTGGCCAGATTTGTTCAATATGTGTGTCAGAAGTCTGGATGCAGAAGTTTACCTCACCAGTAGCACGTTTGCTCATGACAAAAACTGGGAGGTGCTGTTGACAAGAGGCTTTTCTAGATACACTGGGGCATTGGGCTGTGATTAATAGGATGAAATTTAGCAGGTGGGAGTGCTGGATCCTGGACCTGTGACTCTGGGCACAAGTGTAAGAGGGAGAGCAATGGCTGTAAATCAGAGAAGGATCCGGGGGTGCTGCTCAGCTGCAGCTTGGTGTGAGCCAGCCAAGGGGACAAACCCTGTCCTGGTGGCATCAAACACAGCATCACCAGACAGTCAAAAGAGCTGATTGTGCACTGTGCCCAGCATTGGTTCAGCTTCACCTTGAGCTCCATGCACAGGTCTGGGCCCCATGATTTGAGAAGGATTGTCAGGGTCCTTGAATGTGCCTGAAGGAGGGCAACGAGGCTGCTGAAAGAGCTGGAAGGAATGTTCTGTAAGGAGAGTCTGAGGGCTTTGGGTTTGTCAGATTTGGAGAAAAGGCTGTGAGAGGCAACCTCATTGTCCTCTACAGCTTCCTGAGGAGGGGAAGTGGAGAGGGATGTGCTGAGCTCTTCTCCCTGGTATCCAGTAATAGACCTTGTGGGAATAGTTCAGAGCTGTACCAGGAGAAGTCTAGACTGCAAAGGTGGCCAAAGACTGGAGCAGGCTTCTGCAAGAGGTGGTCAATGCTCCATGCCTGTCAGGGTATAAGAGGCTTTTGAACAATGCCTTTAACTACTTTTACTTTTCTTCCACCCTGAACTGGTCAGTAGCTATAAGATTTTTGTAGGTACCTTCTGACTGAAATACTGTATTTTGTATTTCATTGTGTTCCATGTCATTGTGTTCCATGTCATTTTGTTCCATTCCTTTCCATTCCATTCCATTCCATTCCATTCTGTGCTAGCAAAGACTTCAAGTGCTTAATAACTGCTGAGTTATTTTTGTGGGAAAACCATTTTTGGAGGAAAAATATTGAATGGCCTTTTTTTTCTTTTTGGCAATTAACCAACTCTGACTTTCAAAAGGATATTTCATTTGTATTTATATATTATATATGATCAGTAACCAAGAACCTGCTACTAATAAATTCTGTCACTGGTGATCTGGCAAGCATTACTGCAAATGTATTTTCAAAATTCATCACTCCTTATTTCTTATTTCCACCATGAAGTACTTTCTGTCCCTTTCGATATATTTATTCTGAATTTCTGTAGCTCAAAATGTCTCAAACAGTATGAAATTCTATCTCCTTGTATACTTCATTGTGTCACAGTAGCAACACAGCAGAAAGACTGTAATTTACTTTGCTGGAATATGCTGACTATAACCTGAGCTCTGCAATTACAATTCAGTCCTTTTTGTCTCTTATGGAGATGATAAAGATCAGGCTGTAGCCAATCTGTCTGTTGCTCTCAGGACACAGGGAAGATCATGAAATTTTACCATCTTTTCACTGCTTTGCTGAGCAGCTCCATTATAGACATTAGAGTATAAACAGTCTAGATTTCCTGGAATCATTTCAGCATCCAAGCAATTATTAGGCTTGCCTTTACAAACAATTGCTGATAACCCCATACATAAGTTAAAGGTTAAAAGAAAGGAAGAAAAAAAAAAGCAGCAAAAAAATGAACAGCTCAAGGACCAGCAGGGTGTTGCTGTTGTTGATGGTCCTGATTTTACACAAAAGGGAAAATTAATTTTCCAGGGATGTTTTATCTCAAGAAAGTAAATAGCATTCCAGCAGCAAATGCAAGGATTGATTATATTTAATCATCATACAGGTCCTGTGCAGTATCAACAACTTCAACAAATGCAGGAGAATGCTGGCACATGACTCAGAAGCTCTGTGCAAACATTGTTCATGTGCTAACTCAAGCAAATATTTGCTCTGGGCTAATTTTTGAAAGTATGAAACCATTTGTCTTTCTAATTATATGAACAGGGAAAGTAAAGAAGGAATTAGAATGTGCAACAGATTTTCAGTAATCACACGCGTTTGTGAGAATTGGCATAGGAAACTGTATGTCAGCAGTAATCTGACTTTTGTCACAGAAATAGAGCTATATGAATTTTTAATAGACTTTTAAGTGACTGAACTTTAAAAGAGATATTCAAAAAGTGCTATTGATTTTGATTTCTGAGAGCCTTAAAGTATATCCTTCAAGATGTTAGCTGAAATTCAGTATTTCTGTAAACCCATGGTAATTTTAACACCTTCAGATACTGTGTGCTTTGAAGTTGAAACTATACAGAAGAAAAATGGGGAAAATTGAGATGGGCTTAAACTGCGAAATGCAGGGACAATCCACAGACTTGTTGAAATGTGTTTTTCATCACTTTCTAGTAATTCAAAAAGTTCCCCAAACCACAATGGTGAATTAAGTCAAGGAAATACAAAAGGGTGATCTTTTCTTTAGTCAAGGTCCAGTGGTAGCAAGTGCATGAGAAGAAAGCATGCAAATGAGACATTAGGCATGAAAGACTTGCAATGTGCCAATGTACCACTTTATAGGAATGATAAACAATATGAAGCCTTTAAACACTATTTGGCTGTGAATGTAGACAGAACATAACTTCCTCCTGTGTTCATTTACTAGACATTATCTCCTCATTCCTCCTCCAGTCTTATCTATACCAGACATATGCCAGGGTGCTGGTAGGCCCTTATCTGCTGGAGCAATTTTACACCCTGTTCCATTGTCTGTATGGAACAGAAGGCTCAAACACATTAAAAACATCAATGACTTCTTTTGGAAAGGTCAGAGTTAAAAGTACCATGAAGAAATGCAAGCTATTTATTGAGACATTGTAGTGGTGATAAAGCAATCTCTAAAGTCTGGAGAGCAGAGAGAAAGGTAACGTGAAAAAGCAAACAAAAAGTTAACTCAGGAACTTAAAATCAGCAGGAAAAATACTGTGTATAATAAAATCCAACCTAAATTTTTATTTACATTGTTTTCTTATGCAATTCCCTGGAATACATAACATGGTGATGCATATCAGAGGTTAGTTGTCTATATAGGTACAGCATTTTCAAGAGTGTCCTCAGGAGAATTGTTTGGGTGCTTCTAACAAAATTAGCTTCAATGAAGTTGTTTCCTAGAAACATGATTGTATCTACTCAGCTATTGCATTTCTTGGCCATTGGCAATTAAGGCATAAAATACACATGAAGTCAAACCAGGAGCTGATGAAATTCAGATATATTGCAGTTGTTTTAATAGCACAGCATTGATTTATATCAGCTGCAAATCTGCTTCATGCTGATGTACACACTGGTTATCATCCTGAAGGATCATAAAGTGTTTTATGAATTAGCTTCTTGAAGCATTTATCACATCTACTTGAAAACAAGATAAAAGTCTCATCTTTTTGGAAAATCCATCACATCAGAATCTATGGTGCCATCTGTGGTAGAGTATAGCTTTAAATCTCTAAAATCCCTTGTAGGCACTGAGTTTTATCTGTGTTTAGTGATAGACTCCAATGGCTCAATAGGTGCCACTGACTGACAGCTGAACCTCCATGGAAATCTGGGGGCTTGACTGAACTCTGACATTCAGTGTTGCAGTGATCTGTTTATGCAGCCTTTTCTGCTGTGAAAACAAATGGAACCTTTATAGCCAGCAGACACATTGCCCTCCCAATTACCTCCACTCAAAATCTTCAACTCTCTTCCTCTTCTCAAAATATCAAGTGTTCACATACTGCAATACTCATAAACAAGTGTACTGCCAAAAAGATTTCATGGAAAGTATTTTAAATACATACACTAGTGCTTTTCAAATTAAAATAATTTGGAGACAAGAGACATAAAGGGAATATATGGTCTGTACCTCTACAAAGTGTTTCTAGCACACAGAAGAATTTATTTGTTTCTTTGTATTTATTTAGAAAAGTTTAATGGTACTCAGTTCTTTCTAAAATTGATATTAAGACAAAACCAGATATTTCTCTTTCCTTTTATTTCCAGTCCTGTCCTCATTTACTACCAGGTGACTTCCCAGGAAAATCTCTGATGTAGGCTGACTGCAACAGCTCAGTCCCTTTCTGTTTATGGGTTTTACCTTCTGTGTCTTATATGTGATAAGGAGTGAGTGTTTGAGGGAATGATGACCAATTAATTAGGGATTAGGTCCTTCCCCAGTGACAAGGGAATATTAGAGGAGGGTATTGCTTTTTTGTGCAAAGTATTATCTCAATTCTTCCCAACATTAAGTGAAAGAAGTAGGATACGTAATCCTCTAAGAGTATGAGGACAGAAGGAGGGTTGCAGTTCTCACTCTGACTTCTCACATTGAACATAGACTGTGAATATATTTCACATTTTTTTAACTGGTTATTAATCACATATTCATTGCCCTTTAGTATTTTTCTGTCAGAACTAATTTTGATGAACTTGCAGGTGAAAGAATCCTAAATATATAGCATTGTTTATTTAGAGACTGACTATAGTAGTGAGGTCTTGATTCAGGAAAACTCTTTGAATTCCCTTCCTCTCCATCCAGATAAGCACTGCATGAGCTGGCACACTGCAGAAACAACACTGTAGTGCTGTTTGCAGAAATTAGCAATCCTTAGGGAGAGTATGAGGCATGTCTGACGTGTGTACAGCATTACAGCTACCCTGTAATTCTACTTGCAGTTTCACTGACATCACTGCTGAGGCAGAGATTAGGGATGCACTCTTCTTCCCACCAGCTAATTCTTTGCTCCACTACAAAGTTTCAAAGTTTGCAGATTTTTCTGAATCATTTCTCTGCCTTTTTTTTTTTTTTTTTTTTTTTTTTTTACCAGAATTGAAGAGGATGTTCCCCAACACAGACAGTCTGGCTGCTCAAAGGTACTTTTTTTTTCCTGAAAACACAGAACATCCCTCCTTTCAAAAGGAAGAATTACTTCTGACTCAGCCTATGTGAGGTAAAGAAGTAAAAATTACTTTTGACTGAGTGCACTCATTGTACCTGTAGACCTACTGAGATGTGTCTGCCTTGTTGGATTTTCCCCCTGAGTTTGCCTAAACAGCTTCCTGATCAGGAATATCACAATGTAAGTTACCTTTGCAACATTTCCAAAGGTATTGCCAGTGCCTTCATTACTTTCAGTAGCCACGTCCTTAATTCACTTTTTCAAATATAATGATGGCGTGATAAAAAACAGAAGAGAAAATTCTGGCAGTATAAAACAGCACTTATGCTGCTCTGCTAAAGGATCCAAAAGGAACAAGAGACTCTCAGTTAAAACAAACAGTGAGTTTCTGGAGCATTAAGCACTGCTATATTATCATTCACTGAGCACTGCCCTCATTGCTTTGGCACATTAAAACATCTGGGATGCCAATTCTTCTTTTTTTTTTTTTCCTTAATTGCAAATTATTAATCAGTTTTTGCAGAGTTAATCCTTGGAAATTCCTTCACACCTCTCATTGTCTGAGGAGGGAACACTGCATATTTCAAAAAGCAGATCTGTATGCTCTAGATTGTGGTATATAATAAAGAAACAAGAATCTTCAAGAGAGCAGACAGCAAGCAAGTATATATTTATTTTTCATTCAGCACTACTATTCTCTTGCCATCACAATTTTGGCTTGGTTTCCTCAATCCTCAAACATCTCATTGACATGCCAAAATTCACATTATATGCTTCTGTGTGCAAAATTATGCCAGGTTATGTAAGAGGCATCAAAGGCATCTGTACCTCAGAGTCAGTTTTCATTAATCACGAAAGCAAATTAACCAAATACATGTGCAAATAATATGTAGTGGGAAAGCCTGAATTTAAAAATATTTGGGATTAGTCTTATTATTGATATTCAGAATGTGACAATTTTTGCATTCATAATCAGGCAGCAAATATTACTGTGGTAAGATTATGATGAGAGCTGTGGAATTCAGCTTATATAGGTGATATTAGGATGAAATCTTGTCCTACAATTACAGCTGCTCTGGTAGAGTTGGTTATCTGGGCTGACCCAGCACACTGAATCATTAATGCCCAGGTTGGCTGAAGAACTCCAGTGAGATGAGATGAGATAATGGGCAGAAGCACTGGCCAGTTTCCCAGCAAAGCAGCTGGTCAACAGTTACAGGAACTCTCCAAGTGGGAATTTTGTTGTTTAGGACATTTCCCTACGTAACTCCTGCTGTGCCCACTCCAGTTAGGATACACTAAGTGTACTCTGAAGGTGTGTTCATGAATCCCCTGAGGAGAATCTGACACTCTCAGGCATCTCCACAGACAGCTCCTGCTTCAGAACTGACCAAACTGCACATAGATCATTTAAAACATAAGTATAAACTGCTCTGGCATGTGCAGAAATGATCACATAGGAGAGGCTTTTGTGCATAGCCAAGACAGAGGAGGTGCTGTGCAAACTGTGAGGAAATTGGAGACAATGGATAGTGTTCACACTGTTGTGGTCACCCAGGACCACAGGCCAGCTGGCTTGTAACAATCCAGTAACAGAAAAATTCAGCTGAAGATGCTGCTTAAAGGGTGGTTACAACAGTGACTGTTCTCTTGGAAAGATCTGATCTCCTCCTGTGAGCTTTACTGAGGATTGTGGTTTTTAACATACACATCCTGTGTTGATGCAACAAGTATAAATGCAGACAAAATGAGTCAAAATCTCATTTTGGTACTTTTGATAAGAAAGAAGGGTAGGGAGAAAGAAGAGAAAGAAGATACAAAGGGAAAAAATACAAACAAACAAGCAAACAAACAAACAAACAGAAAGAAATCAGCTGGGGAAACAATCAGACATGCCACCTATATGGATATCCAAAACTCTTGTAATGACATAACTGTGATGGTATAAAAGTATAATTTTTTTTAAATTTACCAATATTTTAAGTAACTTTTGCCGCATAATAGACTTCTATGTCTTCCTCTGGTTAATAAACACAGACGTTTACTATTAGTTTGCAGATAATGTTTAATAAAATTTAATTATTTTTAAAACCATGTGCCTATCTCTGGTAGAGGTCATTTGGAAAGCTGAAGGCTAAGCATAATGCACTGCACATTTGAAGAGAGTTTTCATGTAGCTAAATCATTCAGATGCTTGAGAGAAGGGAAGGAAGGGAGGTACATAGTCAAGGAGTTGTGGTACTTCAGAGATGTATAAGGGGTGAAAACTACAACTAATTCTTCTGTTTCAGGGCCACTCTATTCTACCTTTGGCTCTTTTCTGAAAAATTTGCATTTAGGCCTTTAAATACTTGTAGGGAAATCTAGGTATGCATCATACAGAAATATACCTGTGCTGGTTTCAAGCATTTATCTGCACTAAAACAAAAATATGACTGCAGCTTGTAGACAGAGCCAAGCTTGCTTTCTCCAAGTAGAATTTAAACACAATATTATATAGCTATAGCAGTGAGAAATCCCAGTGTGGGCTATATAGCCTTATCAGGACTCTGAGTAAATTTTTGATCCTATATGACCTCATTTGTGCAAGGCATTAGTCAATGAGACGTCAATATCTACACCTTGTGTTTGCCCATCACTGCTCACAAGGCATTTTCCCTGAGGCACAGTGTGTTGCTGTGACTGCCAGCATGAGAGTTAATCAAGAATTTGGAATAGGCATTTCCCACTGCATAAGGGTGAGTAATTTTACATAGGAAAGCAGGCTTCAGCAACACTAAATCACGAGCTTTACACTTGCGTGGTTGTAATTCCTCTTATTTCTGAGTAAGACAGCAACTTGGATCACAGCATTACTCATCAGCCCGCAGGGCAAAGATCCCCACAAGGATGCCAAGGAGTTCGTGGGGACTGGGAGGGCCTGGAGCAGCACAGGCTGACACACAGCAGAGCTGGCAGCTCCTTTCAGACTGGGCTGTGTGGGTGGAGGGGTCTTTCTGCAGCCTGAAATCATCGGTGGGTGTTACGTTGACTAACAAGAAAATACCTCATCATGCATACAGAGCATTCATTTAACACCCTAAATGTGAGGTGGGTACTGAGCATGGAAATTATCAAGACTTTACTGCCAGAAACCCTGTGAAAACAATATTTAGCAATTCAAGTAAGTTCATGCCACTTTCTGCTTAATGCTCGAGGGAACACCAGGGCTGGCAGTCAGTAATTACTTCTGTGCAGAAACAGAGTTTGACACACACTATTAGAATCTTTTAAGCAAGTTAAAAGAAAGTCTGATGGTTTCACGGAAAAACCACTTAAAGGATCTTCCTCTGAAAGCATAAAACCAGTATATTGAAATAAGTTTGAGTTCCATATCAGTATTAGATGTGAGAAAGGGTGCAATTCCAGAAGCTCAGACAGACAGACCTTACCTGTTCCAGGTCCTGTAGCTGGCAGCCTTTTACAGTTTGACACATGAAAATATTACACTGTGTTCCAGCTCTCAGCCTGGGAGGTGAATGAACATCACCTCTGCTGCTTTCATCTCCTTGGCAAGCAGACTGACTTACATGAACATTTATGTCAGTGTTAGGGAAAAAGAGAATAAATCTGAAGTCTTGTGATAAATGTCTCCATGTGAAGATATCACAGAAAAACAGGATCTGATTGTTCTCTTAACCCCCTCTACTGGGGGGACTTGGGGGGGGGGACCAGGGGGGAGAGTTCCAGAACAGAAAGAATAAAATTCTCAGTTCTGTACATGTCAAACACCTACACAAGCTTATTTTATAAGGACTCATGCAGAGAATGTAGAGTTACATAAAAAGCAACAGCATAACAGACTGTTCATATGGATAACACAACCAATTTTCCTCTGTTTTTAATGTCTGTATAGCTTATATATCTTGAACAGATGTCGTGACCTTTTTTATGCACTGCTGCTTTCTGTTATAGCCAAAGAGCAAGATTTAAAATGACCACTGAATTTCCTGCTGCATAGACACAGGAACTATTTTTAATACTGGAAATCTGTTGTATAACTCATGCTAATAAAATTAATTATCATGTCTGGTAGAGTTTTTTTTACCTGAAACTGTGTGGTCCTTTGGGTCTCTCAGTAGTTTGAGTCTTGTATGAGGGAAAATGTACTGCAGGGGCTTCCCATTTATCTGAGGAACACAAATATGCATGTCATAAAAAGATAAACCAACAAAAATTGCATGAATAATTTCAGAGAGTTTAAACAGAAACAAGCAAACAAACTTATTTCATCCAGGGAAATATCACAACTTCTCAATTCTCTCAAGTTTGGAGACATTTGTCAGACTGCAAATTCCTTCCATGAGGTACTGAGTATTTGCTTCCATAACTCCAGATTAATTTCAAATATGGCTTTAGTTCTGATTTTTCTGAGTGACTAGAAGGTGGTCACTCTCTCCTATAGCTTCTTTTAACCTTAATCCTTTATTCAAGCCATGTTTAACATAAGAAAGAAACAAAACATTATTCCTGTATTTTTATAAAATTCTTTTCTTAGACATGTAAACAAAATGTTGGTTTAATGTGTTACCATCCATGAGTTACTGCTTTATTTTCAGCAAAACCACATGGTCCAATGTACCTATTGTCTTCAAATCCCAAAAAGCCATTTAAAAGACCTAAACTAAGACTCGTAGGACTATATTGTCTGTAAATGTGCAACATTTACCTGAGCTTATCCAAGACCACATCAAAGCTGAAAGTAATGCACTCTACAACAAACTCTAAAGAGCCAGTTTTCCTGTTGAAATAATCCCACCTGCCCCATGATTTGGGCATAGGAGGGGCCAAGCTGCAGGGACTGACCCACCTTCCAGAGGTGATTGCCCTGAGCCCACACCAAATGCCTCTGCAGAGTGTTGGTTGCAACACTCTCCCCACAGCCATCAAAGCCCCCCTTTGCCTGCAGTTTTGGTCTTTTGGTAGCAAAGTTGTGTGGAGGCCATGGGACAGAGAGAGAGAAACAGCAAGTGCTTCTCACAGCAGCTTGTGAGAAATTTTAGGGAGCTAGAAAGATGTGATAACCTGTTGACTATAAACAACTTGCAGGTGCTATTTTTCTACTTTATTTTTCTGTTCCTCTCAAGGACAGTGTGTGAGAAAGATGTTTCTGTTAGTTAACCAATAGAATAAAATCTGTCATACCACTCTATAAAAACCACACGGTTCTTTTGAATAAAACTTTCTTTGCCTTTGCTACAATCCTGCCTCTCACCTGTTCCTACCCTGACCCTGGAGCACGAGTGACAAAGCTGAACCCATCACTTCCCTGCCTCTGCATGTTGGTTCCAAGCCTGGGCAATGCACCCAGACCAAGAGGAGGCAGCGTGACTGAGCCTGCTCCAGGATGGGACCTCAGGGAGCAGCCTCCAGGAGCCAAGGGGACAATGCTGTTCAGCATGGCCATGCAGCAGCTTGAGGGCATCAGCAGCCTGCTGCCAAGAGTTTATTATTATTATTTATATTTAAGTAGCATTTAAAGGGATTAAGCTCCTCCTGTGCCAAGCACTTCAAACCTAGTTCTGCCCTGGAGAGTTTATGAAGTGGATGGATAGCACGTATAAATGATGGGAAGGGAAACTGAGAAGTCAAGGGACTTGCTTAGCTCAATTCCACAGAAAGAAGGAGAGTTTAGACGTCTGTCGTCGTAATTCAGTTACTTATCCAGTGAATGATGTTGCATCTAGAAGACTCAAATCCTCCCCTAACACAGTGAGAGTAATATTGACTGTAATTAATGTCAGACATAAAAGAGATCATGGATTTGGTAGCAGACAAGTGTTCCAGAATAAATCAGAACATTTGGTCAGGCAGACATTTGAATTTATCATGGAATTTTGCCAAAACACGGAGCCTAATACTACCAGGAGTGTATATAGTTCCATGAGGCTTCCACACTCACTAATGGCTAGGGAGAATGTTATATTTTTAATGACACTGCCAGAAGTGTCAAATTTCATATAACAATAAAAGTTGTATTCAGCAAATTTTATATAACAATAAAAGTGATGCATTTCTCACAGGAAGCTTACATAAAATTGTAAAAAATCTGGAAGAATACATTTAATTTTATTTTGACTTAAATTAAAAAAAATGAAATATTGCAGTTTATAAGTGTATGAATATATTTAAATAGATCCTTAGCTGGGATCCATTTTGGTGCGAGTAATTCAATTTAACTGAGGAATGCTGCAGCTCTTAAACTTCAATTATTATTTTACTCGCTCTATCTTATTTCATTTTTTAATAAATAACAATCCAAGAATATTCAATGCCATATTGTACATGACTGCTAGCAAATACATCAGAAAATATATACTGTCTCCTTCTTTAGCCTTTTACTTCCTCATTACTTCCAGAACTTTATGAGAAGGATAAATCTTTGTGATTTATATAGGTCTGAATAAAAGCATTAAATTTTATTAGCATCCAGGGTAGTATATTATTCTTTTATTGTTGGTGGGTATCAGTACTTAACTGGAACATGTCATTAGGCTTTTACTTTCAGACCAGAACATTTCTGAAAGTGGCAGAACAAACAGGAAAAAACAGAGGTTGCTGTAAATAGATAATGCTGAGAACAATTACATTGTTCTTGATGTTTTGCTTTAATAATTTGTGAGCATATATTTCTGAAATTTATCTGAAAATTTACTAGAATATTTGAAAATCTTTGGAACAAAAATTATTTTGTCTTTTCAATTGTTCACATCTTACTTCCACTAAAGTTGGTTTCCCTTCACATGAATATATGCCAGGAATCCCTTCAAGCTGACTCTTCCTCAGTTTCCCCAGGGAAGGCAGAGAGGGACCCACTGAAGCCACACAACCATGGCAGTGTAAATCCAGACTGGTGCAGAGGGGCCATCCTTCCACTGCACAGCTGCAGGAGGGGAGAACAACTCCATAAGCCCAGATTAAGGGCACAGGGCAAAAGTTGACTTGATCCCACATGTCTGCTACAAACCCCAGAGATTTCTGCCAACTGTCCCTGTCATCCCTCCTCACCTCTTTGGGAGCATTCAGTACACTTGATTGGCAGTTTAGCACTGGCATTTCATCCTCTTCCTCAGGAAATTTAAGCTCTGGTCATGTGTTTCATGTTATTAGTCAGCTCAAAGGCCCTCCAAAAATGGAATGAATGGGAAATAATTGTGCTGAGGCCTTCTAATAAAAGATGAGTTTAAAAATGCATTTCATTTCCTGTAATCTTTAAGTGTTTTGTCTGATAAACAAACACTATGGAAGCCTCATAAAAGGGAGTATTATAAGTTAAAGAGGAAAATCAAGAAGGAAAAATTTCCCCAGTGCTGTATTTAAGTTTAAAAAATAAAATTAATGAAATGCATTTTAATTTTCCAGGCCCTAGCCACACCTATAATGTATCAGATGCTTTGGATTGTATCACCAAAGTCATTCCTGGTTTTAAATGTTGCTGCATCTCCCCTTCTGGTGTTAGACAGGGCCTTATAAGATGACTCTCAGCAGCTACAGATGGTTGTTGTCCCCTGGGAAAAACCAGTTTCAAGGGAAACTTTACCTCAGGTGGGTATCCAGGAACAAGATGCTGGATGCTCAAGGTGGTGGGTTAGGCAGTATCCATCCTAATTTCTGAATACCACAGGTACTTGCATGAGCACACAAGGCCTGTGCAAGCTGGTACCAATAATTTCTCCAGCTGTGGTAATTCTGCCCCTTTCAAACTCTAAATTTCCTCTGTGCAGAGCACAAATGTAGAGTTGTCTCAAAATCCTCAAGGTGGAAAGTTCTTTCTGCTGATAGATCCCCAGTGATGCAGATAATTTCCAAAAGACACACTGGATAAAAAACTTAACAAATACAATGTTCCTGCTCATTAATAAATTACAAAGTGAGCTGCATTTTCTTCTGCAATTAGGTAAATTGAACAGTGACCTTTGCTCCAGAAGTCATTCTGGCATGCAGAGATAAAAACATTTCTGAGCGACTAAGAAATGAGGCACTGCCAGATAAATTCCTTTGTGAATTACAGTAAGGGGGTGGCTAACAATCCACTATTTAGATTAAATATTTGAACAAATGTACTAAAGTTGGAAATTTCCAATTTCTCATCATATTTCCAGAGAATCTCAACCACCCAACGAAGTCTCTAACAGAAAACAGTTTACTACAATTTAAAATTTAAAACAGTTTACTAAGATTTAAAATAAATTCTCCTCACTAGTTGTAAGCAATCAAAACTAAGTAAAATGTGGAACAAAAGTTTGCAAGTAGCCTTCTGAATCTCTGACACAAATGGTATTTTCTCATTTTAGCCCCACTACTCCCCTTTTGACCCTTTTTTTTTTTGTAATTTCTAATTTTCAAAGTGTCCCTAAAAAGGCTTGACTTAAATTTCAAGAAAATGGTAATAACTCATCAATAAAGAGAAAAGCATATAATTTTTTATGGTGTTTAGAAGTAGGGGATTGCATGCAAAAGATTTCATGTCTAGGACCCTTGCCTTCTTTTTGTGATAATAAAACTGTTGCCTAAGGGAACTGATGGCAATATACTGGTATCATGATGAGTTTAGGATTTTATTATTCATTTGGGGCTTAAAAAGACCCACATATAATGACTGGAAGTATTTAAAATGCCTTACTGAAAAACTACTTAAAGCCTCTGAATATACTCTCATTGTCCATGCCCTTGCCATGAACTTTTACTGCCCTGACATTTCTCCTAGTGTTCTTTCCCAAACTTTTTGTAACAGCCAGTTTAGTTCAGAATATGCAAATAATTTTCACAGAAAATAATAAGGAAAAAAAACCACTTGGTATCAGAAGGCTTAAAGAAGTTTTGGGTGAACTGGAAGTGACAGCAAACCGTTGAGGTGAACAGTGGTCAGTGGGAATTCTACAATAGATCATGTATTGATAAGGTTTTACCCTCCTCAGGGAAGCAGTCCAGCATCAATACATTGGGAAGTGGCTATTAAGATATTGAACTGAACTGCAATTTAACATGATTTCAGAATACTAAATAGCACCACAGAAGTTGCCATAGAAACAAATATATTTTAATATGTATAATACAGTATGCGAGCGTAATCTACTGGGTTATAAGAAATCCATGGAAACTGGAGGTTCAGGGCTGTCACTCCACTGCATTCTTGCTTCAAAAGCTCAGGGTTGTACTTTATTTATTACTTTCTGTTGTACAGGCTCTGTGGGATGTAATCAAGCAGTTCTGATTTCATCTAGTAAGGAAATTGATATTTCACGTGTGTGAATCAAAATTTTCTGGAATACACGTATTGCAGTGGTCATTAAAATATTTTCATTTTTTAACAGAGAAGATCATAAAAACAGCAAATTTAGAGCCAACAAGGGTATTTGGAAACACTGATTACAAGCAGGTTAGTGCTATTGATGCAAATTATTCTTTCTGTGGCTGGTTTGCGCTCAGTCAAGGACATTAAGGGAGTTGTAGTGGCTTAATTCCTGTGCTAACAAGCAAACTTCCCTCTTAACCAGGTTCAGGAAATCGTCTGCAGCAAAGGAAGCTGTGGTTGAAGGTGGATATGTTCAGATGGCTCTGGATGGAGAATGACTTGTCATTTTTGTACATTTTGAGTACATCATGCTTGGGCACTACAGGTTCCTGTGCAGTACTGAGGTGTGGATACAGGAGACAGACAGCATGGTACAATGAAACCCTTTCATTACACACAGGGCTGAAAAAGCCCTTAAGGAGTGTCTACTTTGCCTTACTTTGCCTCACCACTCTCATTGCCCTGATGTGGTTTATTTGTCTTTATCTCTTGAAAATGTAATACTAATACTAAAAAATAGAGATGTTAATACTGATTTAATTTCTTCTATTGCTAAATTTTTCACAACTCATCATGAAGCTAATGAAACTTTTTTAAAATATCTCTGTCCCTTTTTATCTTGTCACAAAGCAATTTAATTCCTGGATGTGTCTGAAAATATTTTTAAGTTATCTTAAACAAATGTTCACAGAAGAAGACTCTTAACATACACAAGCTCTGAATAACATTTTGATTAGGTAGATGATGTGGAGTTGGTGAGACCTGGCATTTCTCCCTTCTGTAGAGTCATTGATATTATTTTGTACTGATGTGTGACTGACAGTAGCTAACCTGGATGAAAAGAGAAGAAGGAACTGTTGTAAAACTTCTCCTCACACATCACTTCTCTTCTGCTGAGCCTTTACATGGCATCAGATAGAATTATTTAGAACATGTTCACTCTCCAATTTACATCCCATTTTTCATAAAACCTTAAAAAATGTCTTTGGCAAGATCTTGATGCTGTATCTCTATTTCCATATAAGCATGGGGATATCCCAACAGCTTGAGGAAGGAAAAAAAATATACCTATTTGCTTCTTGGAAATGTCCAGGAAAACAAGAACTCCTAGGCCCTTTAACCTTCCTGCTGAAATTTCTTTAACAAATTTTTTCAACCAGTCCTGGAGTAGTGCTATTTGTATGAAGAAAAAAAGTGGTGATCAGATCTCTATGACTAAGACCTTGCCTTGGAACTGTTTCCCAGGACAAAAACTCTGGAGCTGTAGAAGTTAAATGTATCTTACTAACCACCTCCTGATCACAGAGTTCAGGGTTAGCAGTAATTCTTTTGGACAAACCTGATTTTCAAGGAAAATTTTCAATTTTACCTCAGAAAGCTGTAGTGGTAAAATACAATTATGTATTCTTAGAATAATTAATGCTTCTCATGAGGATTAAAGTGCTCAGAGAGAATTTTTTAACTATTGCCAGTGATATTAAGAGATGTTAAGAATCAAAACCATCCTTTATTATGCAATTAAGTTGATTCATAGAATCGTAGATCTATTTGAATAGATTGCTGTAAGAATTATATCATGTAAAGCCCTTTTTCTCAACAAGAAATGAGTAGGCTCAGTACAACCTAGGCTGTGTAAATCTCAATATATGCTAGGGATAGAAAAGGAGGGAAAATAAATGAAAGGTTGTGTTGTAAGACATTTTAACACTTCATGAAATCTACACTGTTGCTTCATAAAACCTACATTTAGCTGTCAAATGTCAGTGGAAATGTTCATCAGCATAAAACTTTTAAAGGCTGCATGACAGAGATATTCCTGTGTTTTATGTTATCTGACAAATTAACGTGAGCAATTTAAGCTGTTAGGTATCACAAAGGGGCCATGTCATATCTTCTCTCAGAATCACAGGATTGTTAATATCTTGGAAAAAATGTCTAAGATGATCAAGTCCAACTGTCAGCCCAGTACCACCACCATGTTCACCACAAACCATGTCCTCAAGCATCACATCCACGTTTCTTGAACACTTCCAGAGGTGATGACTCCACCATTTCCCTGGGCAGCCTGTTTCAATTCTTGACCATCCTTTCCATGAAGATATTTTTCTTAATATCTAATCTAAAGCACCCCTGGTGCAATTTGAGGTTATTTCCTCTTGTCTTGAGGAAATGCACTCACTAATTTAATTGGATCTCATGCAAAAATATAAACTAAATCAAAACATAAGAATATATCAGGATATAATCTAAATCAATCAGTAAAAATGACAATTGAAACAAGCAACTGAAGACCTTAGAGAATTGAAATACATAAACTTTGTTAATAAAAAGTGGAAATAGAATGGTATCCTAAGGTAAACTAGATTTTAAAGTTGGCAAGCTTGAAAAAGCAGACTATGATATTTTTCCTTCTCTCGGTAATAAATTAAATATTCTAAGTATTAGATTGATAGAGTCTCGCTGATTTATTCAATAATTAATCACAGACTTTTGGGATTATACTTACCAACTGAAAGGGGGAAAAATGTCAACAGGATAAAGGAATTATTTTCCTTCAACTACTAAAAGAAGGGACTTGAATTTGGACGAGATAAAGCTGGTAAGGGAAAATTAGACTCTTTTCTTTTTTTATTTTTTTTTTCTCCGATAGGAATACTTCAGGTATAGATATTTTCAGTTATATTTCGGAAGTCAAAAGACAACCTGGAAAATTAATACTGAATTATAGAGGAAAGTTAATTTATTTTCATCACCAAATGTTGATGATGAATACGGGTTCAACAGCACTTCAGCTGAATGCTGCTGGATTTTGAGTAATCCTGTAGTTCCTATGGGAACCGTTGGACAGTATGATTAAATCATCAATCATTTATAAAACTAGAGGCACATCTTATTTGACAGCTTACTTGATCTTGGTGTTGACTTAGTGGTCGAGAGTGTGGCAACTTCTCTGGCAGCCTTCTGTCAAGGATGTGTCCGTTCTCCAAACGAGGCTCTCTGGGCTTGTCAAACCAATCTGTTTCTTCCCGACGGAGATGATAGGCTTTGAAAACCAAGGACAGGTCAAATGCTCTGGTCCAGTGCTGGGCAAAGGGCAAGAATGTGCATTGTGCATAGCAAACATGCAGAGTGGTTACTAATTGGCCATGCAGCTAAAGCAAAGTTAGAGGTGAGACTTGAGACATTGAACTTGAGCATTATTTAGCTGTGGGACAGCAAAGGGAGAAGATTCTGTTTATGTCAGAACCATGGCTATTAAATACAGAAGATATCTACCAAGTGCTATAGCCACTTCCTCCTTCTTGCAGCTAAGAAATAGACTGCAGATTTTATATATCTCTAAAATGTTTGTTGAGAAGAATTTAGTCATATCAAGTATTTTGCAGCAGACTAAGAAAAAACCCCAAACAAAAAAAAATCAAAATTGAAACCCACAATAACCAACCCTCAAAATGCAGACTCCACTAATTCCCAAATTTCTGAACTGAGTACTGTTCAAAATATTTTGGAAATAATCTGGAACTACATATAAGAAAATTACAACCTCTTTATGAAATTGATATCAAACTAAATCAAAGAAGATAGGAAACCAACCGATGTAACTGAAATTCTAAGCAGAAATATTACAGGTGTTCTCATTTTTAATTCCATCCCCCGATTTTGCAGTATGAACCTTTATGTATGGATTTTTAATATTCTTTCTGCAAAAATTCTACAAGACTAATATTACTGTTTGCAATATTGTATAAGCATCTTTTAGGGATCAAATAACATCATTTAACTGAAATCAGTTTTGCAAATGGATATATTTATGCTTACTGACTATTGGGACATAGGTGTCACTCTATTGGGATCAGAATCACGTTTTCTTCTGTGTTGCCAATCAGTGTAAACCATTGCAATGTTCAGGTAATTTAATGTAGAATGTAAGACAAGTTTGAATTTTATGCTTTATTAAGCAAAATTAATTTGGAAATCAAAGGAAGACAATATTTGTTTCAGCGAAACCACAAGGAATTGCAAGACTTAAATAAGACCAGTTTTTGCTATAATAACAAGAGTGAATGAACGTGACACAGAAGAGAATTTAAAAGGAAAAATGGTAGTGGTAATAATCTTTCCTATTTAGCTGTGAAAATAAACATTATCTATTTGGTTTAAGAAATAATTTCAAAAAAATGTTAATGGGAAAAAAGGAAGTTGTGTTTTTTCATTACTATTTTCTTAAAGTTTTCCAAAAAGAGGAATAACATATATGCATTAATTTTTTGAAAAGAATACATTGTATGTGGTAAAATCAACATTCTATATAATATAAGAAGCCTTCAAAATTTTTTTAAATCTTGATTCATATTATGATTGATATTATACAGTCCGTTCATGACTGTGCACAAACTGAATCTAACATGAAATAGTTTATTTAATATTATTTAGATAAGGACACATGAATTAACAGAAACATTATTAGAGGTTGATTCTTATCTCACTACTGATTAGTTATTAACTGCTATCAATAAGACAATTGATAGCAGTTATGATCTAGCCTGCAAAAATTTCATGCTTTACACATTTATGCCAGTTGATCAGTATCTGCACAAAGCAGGCTTGTCCATAACTCATCCTGACAGAACTTCTCTCTGAAGCTTGCATGAAGAACCTAATACATATTCCTGACCCCAGATGCTAATGCTGGCTATCACAATCTGTGTCATCATCTGAGCAGAAGAAAGAATGATTTTGTTTTTCCTCCTGCCTCAGCTGAAATAACATTTCCTGGATTATTACTCTTGAAAATGTAAAGTTCCATACTGCAGTTCAGACTGGCCTTTTTTATTTTTTTTTATCAAGCTGTGATGAATGTGTGTATTTTATTGAAATTTAAGAAGTTATAAATATTTGTGTATACAGACACACACACACCCCACACTCACATGTCCACACACACCCCATTGGTTTTGGCTTGCACAGCTGGGATTTGTCACAGCTGGAAACCTGACAACAGCCAAGATGAACCACTGAGAGTCTTAGAGAAGTCATCCTTTTATTCTAAGGCTAACAGAATGCAGCCAGGTGGTTCCACTGAAGCAGATTAACCAGGTGAGATTGAACTCCAGGCCATGGGATCCAAGAAACTCAGAGAAATACAGTGATCACTGTAAATCCCACAGATGAAAAATTACAAGGAATCAACTGTGTTGATATCTTGACGTCTTGATATCTCAATTTTAAACTTCTAAACTCTGCTGGAAAATTTCCAAATTAGCATATAAAAGAAAAAATTTACTTGAGGTTAGAAAAGGTAGATTTTATACCTTCTGAATAGCAAGGGCTATTTATATTCATAAAATTGAGTACTAGCTTCAGTCTTTTTGGAAATTAGTATCTTCAGCATACCTAATAATGTGTGGAAAGTGGCAGCTGTGTGGTTGACAGAGATCTGTTTGCTGGATCAGAGTTTTCATGGTACTGGGAACCCTGAGAAAACCCCAGGTGTTTCAAGATCTCAAAATGTTGTTTATTTTCAATGGGCAGCTCTGGACGTTGTGCTCTTTTGACACTAAGGCTACTTTTTTAACCTGTTTGAAATTTGGAATCCCAGTGCAAGTGTTACTTATGTTCTGAAGCATGGTTTTTAGATTTGTTACAGTATGTACTTAGTGAAAAACAGAAGGTTTGGATTCCAAGTCCTATTTGCATTCTCTTCTAGTATTTGTTATGGGATGTCACCTATAAAAAATGAACAGAAAGTCATGCATGTCTTTGAATTTGAACAAAAGAAAAATAATTCAAATTTAACATTTTAAATTAATTTTAAAAAGTCTTTTAAGATGAAGAAAAATCAAGCTGTAGCACAAGAAGATTTTTCCTCAGACAGTGCTTAAGACTGATTTCTAGAAATGAAATCTCATCAAGACCACGCAGCAGTTGCTTAAAATAAAGAGAAGCTGCAAAGCAATTTGTGCTAAAAGGCTGGATGAAACATGCCAGAATAGCTGTCCACTGCAAGGACATCAAATCACTACAGAGAAGAGTGCAGTCCCTAAAAAAGAAGGCCATGACTTTCTGTAGAAATGTAATTGCTTCTTTTTGAACGCTTTTTATCTTACATCCAAATCATGTTAATAATTTTCAATACAGGTAACTTGTTCTTAGACTGCATATTTGAAAATAATGTGATGAAGTGTGTTGGTTTCCCAAGATAGAGGCCATTTTTGAAGATAAAATTTGATAGAAATTAGAAAAAGACTGCTGAAAGGAGAAGCCCTGAGTGACACATCACTCTAATACAGATTATGTGAATAGAATTAGAATACACCAGAAAGGGTCTAACTCATCAGAGACTGATTTAAAACTGAAATGTGTTCAACTTGAAGTGTTACAGGTATGTCTTGTACAAATATATATGAGAACTATAATGCACTGTAGGGCAGCTATGTAATTCTCCATGACCTGTTCATATGCAATAGAATAGCATCAAAATGGATCTTTTGGTCTGGGTTGGTTCTCCTCAGTTTTCAGGAGAAAAAGTCCTGTATCTTTCACAATGTCACTCTAGAATGACCCGTAAAAGTCACAAGCTGAGGGGAGACAAGATAGCATCTGCTTATTTAGGAAGAATGATATGAGTTTCAACTCAGGGAGCTCCTCTCAGCTGCTTTCAGATTTAATTATAGGATTCTGTGTGCTAAGAATTGAAGGACAATAAAAAAAGTGAAACTTCTGATAAATATCAAAAAAGCTGATGACCCTGAGTCTCTCCTGAAACACAGAGTTCATGAGGGGGTTATAAATATCTAAGAAATATTAAGAAAAACTTACAAAACAAAGTCCTTAGTATAAAGTATGAAAAAGGCAAATAGATAAATTTTTCTAATGCTTATGAAAGATTTAGCATGTGTAAAAAATCAATAATGCAATAATGAACGGAGGTTAGTAGAAATGTGAAAAATAAACCATACTACTTCATAATCATGCAAATATGTCTTTTGAGACAATCATTGCCATTTACAGACAATAGAGCGCATGCAAAGTCTCTTTTATTGTGCAGTAAATACACATAAGAAAAAGTTAATGGAGTGCATACAATTTTGAACATATTCATTTCATTTGCCTTCAAACTGTCTTTATGATTTTTAAACAATTTAGTATATATTAATTCTGAACTGACTCAAACAAAACTCATACATAATTTGAAATTATTAACTGAACATCAGCTTTAACATTCTGCTGTACTTATTCAGAAGCAGCATTTTTAATTGCACTATTTATAATACATCAGAAAGGTTCCTTTCATGAACTTAAGTGAGATAAACTCTTGTGCTTATTTGGCAGACGTGTATGGGGTGCATATAAAACCAGCTACGCTGCATAACCCATCAACAGAAGTAAAATACTTTATGTCCTTTATTGAAGTATGAGATTGTCTTGCACCATTCAAAGACAAATTATCTTACATAATCACAATTCTGAATGCACAGAAGTCCACATGACAGGATGCTTTCAACAAACCATATGTAGAATGTTATTTTGCTATCACGTTAAACTCTATATGGTTCTAACATATAATATGTACTTAATGAACAGACTATTTCTATATAAACACAGATATAAATTGGTGCATCGGGAGATGGAATTATCATTTTTTGTGTTCTATCATGAAATTTCATGCACATAAAATCACTGGAGTTTTTTAGAGATTTTGGAGATTATTTCCAAATCTCAACAAAAATTATTGCAAATAAGTTCAATGATTCACAGTCACTAGAGAGAGCTGCACATAAAGACTGATGGCAGAGTCTGTATTGTACATGGAATGTTCTACACAGTATCATTGAAAAGTAGACATAAACCAGTGAAAAGGAAAATGCACAAGCAAACCAAAAGGAAAGCAAATCAACAATATAGTAGCATGCAATAGTAGCTTAACACCATTCAGAAACTGTTAGGGTAAAATAAAAAATATCAAATACAACAAAACAAATCAAGCCCCAAAAATGTAGATACACAGAAGATGCACCAAGGAACAGAAAAAGAACAAGTTTGAAGTGTAACAAAAATCAGACACATGCATAGAAATGAGGATTTGCGTTGTGATAGTAAGATACCAGTCTGAGGCCTAATTTACCTTCACTGTCTGACATGGCATGCTGGAAGTCATCCATGATGAAGGCTATATCTCGATCATAGCCTCGAGTCCGTGACTCCTCCCTCATATGCTGCTGGACCTCAGGCAATGAATGGCTCGATCCAAACTGGTCCCTGGTATCTGCAGATATTGGTGGCAAGGGTCCAGCTGCTGCTCTTGCCATTCCCATTGGCTGTCCAACAGGACTTAGTGGGCTCTCCTCCTCTGAGTTCTGTGCTACTATTGGGATCCTTCCCCTGCTTTGGCTAATAGGCAGACTGGTGGGTTTAGTTCTTCCAGAAGGTGCTGCATGGCTAAAGGAAACATCTAAAGGTTCAGCTTCTTGGGCTTTCAGTCTTAAAGACGAACTGGAAGAATCCCTTTTCAATGAGAGATCGAGCCCATACACTGAGGAGGGCCTAGATGAGGGCCTAGATCTACTACCACTGCTATAAGACTTGTCTGCTTCATCTTGTAGTGCAGATCTCATTGTTGGACCTAGTGCAGTCCCAAGGCCTGCTCCAATGGATGACGTCAGTGGTGGCCCCATGTACTTCTGTTGGTCACTGATGTTTTTTCTAAGGCCATAAGTGATATCATCCTGAAGAAGCCTTGCCCTAGTAGTGATTCCTCCAAGTGTTGAAGTGCTAGAACTCATATAGCTTGAATAGTCAGGCTCAAGATCTCTGCTTTCTTGGATAGGTGAAAACTTTGTTAGTTTGGGGTCTATCAATGCTTTCTTGTGTTTTGACTGCTTCTGGTAAAGGAGGGCTGCTGGGAGCTGCTTAGCAGCCTGTTTCTCAAGAGTAAGCCTACCTATGCTGTATTTCTCAGATTTTGGAAAATGCCTGTAGCTGCCCTCTCCATGATAATACTGTGATAGACCAGCCAGATGATCGAGACTTTCTGCACCTCTACGGAACTCTTGCTTTATCTGGTGTTTCAGAAGTTTGAGCTCATAAGGGTCCTCCATTGGGTCTTCATCAGCTTTAACATAGGAATGTAACCTAGAGGAAGTCTGCAGTGGTGCCAGGAAGTCTGACACTTCTTGTGCTCTCCTGGCCTCAGTTGTGCGAAGAAGTCGATCTGTTTTGGTCAGATCTTTCTCATGGAGGCTAAAACTGGAACCAAGAGCTCCTGTTCC
Organism: Setophaga petechia; assembly: GCA_024362935.1. Classification (NCBI taxonomy): domain Eukaryota; kingdom Metazoa; phylum Chordata; class Aves; order Passeriformes; family Parulidae; genus Setophaga; species Setophaga petechia. The sequence continues at coordinate 13,062,371 of JANCRA010000012.1, forward strand.
TTTAGTAAGTTCTCCTATATCATCAATCAGCACATAATTTCGGGGTGTGTGGTGGTGGTCTATATCTGCATAGAACGAATCTGCAGATATGCTTGATATAGGGCTGCTTGCTATGCTGTTTCTCTCATCTAGTCCTATCCTTAAGTCCAAGGTAGAGTATTTACTGCCCAGCTGGGAAACTGCATAACTATTGTCAGTTGAAACTGGTGCTATCATGAGAGGCTGATTGCGGATTACATCATAGTTTGTTGTTATCTTAGGCTCCATGTATAATGTGGTCTGTCTTGGCTTTGGCTGAATCACCATCATCTGTGATGGGAGTTGATATGATGGCTGTTGAGATGGTGGAGGTTGAGCCTGTGGGGTAAAGGACATGGTAGCTCCTGTTTGGAATGCTGTCTGGGTGTGATAGGGTGAAACCTGCTGGTGATACAAAGGCTGCTGTTGTTGGTAATGGGACTGCTGTGTGAACTGAGTTGGTGCTTGAGTTGGCAGGGCAGGAGATGAATACTGATATTGAGCATATGGGCTTGTAGCAGGGGCAAACTGTGTTTCTGGCTGGGTTTGTGGTGGCATAAACTGGTTAAATTCTGTCTGGGGTGCAGTACGTGGTCTTTCCAAGCCATGCTGAGTTTCTATTCTGGTTGACCTGGTATTATTAACTTCACTGTCTGACATATAATCACGTTCTTCGGCTACTCCTTGGAGATAGGCACGCTCTCTCTTTTCTCTTTCTTTTAGCAGGGCTTCTTTCCTCCTATTAATGCCCATTTCCAAGTATCTCAACTTGGCATCTATTTCTTTTTCCTCCTCATCTAGCTCTGCTTGCTTCTTCCTAAGCTTGGCTGACTCACGTTCGACCAGATCCAATTCCCTGTCTATATCCTGAAGAATTTTGGCTCTGGCCATAGTGGTGGTCCTACAAATCCTTCTCCTTGAAACTGATCCCACAGAAGTATATGGGGACTGAGTTCCTGCTGTTGCTTCCTCTGGAGGTGGATTGGGCAGAGTCCTCTTCACCTTCTTCTGAGTGCTGGATGGAGTCAAGCCTGAAGAACCTTTTGACTGCAATAGAAGAAACAAGACTGAATCACTATCCTGAAGGGAAATTAATCACAAGTTATTTAAATTTTTTCAGGGTATGGCTGTTTAACTTAACCACATACTTTCTTTAAAACAGAGGAAATTTTGTATCTGTATTAAGCAGCAGAAAGTAGAAAGGAAAATGGTCATCAGTCTACTAAAAATGAGCAATCTAATGCAAAAATAAGGGTGACATTCACTAGGGCATTGTTTAGTCTATGTTTTTAAAATCTACCTTATATTCTTAAAGTTTAATCCATAGTAATTTAATTTTTTTTTAATTTCTACATGGTTATACATAAACATATTCAATGCATATGTGTGTGGGACGGGAATATATGTATATATAGACCTCCCTTTCATGTAACATTTAATTTAATAAAAACTATGTATAATTATAAATGTACTAATATATAAGCATTCATAATTAAATTTATATAATAATCTGTACAGTCAAATAGATGACTCTGAGACAGACACTGAATGCATACCCATAAGCTATAACTTGTGCTGAAATCCAGACAACAAAGCAGAACTTTCTAGTGACAAGGCAGATAGTTCTTACATGATCTTGTAATTTTTCGCCTCATATCTAATGCTATATATGTTTGGTTTTTTTTTCCAGGGGATTATCTTGTCCCTTACAAAACTGATATAAGCTTTCTTCAGTTCACTGAAGACTTTCATAAATGAAATTTGTTCCAGTCAGGAATCTACAGTTTAAAACTTAAAAAAATTAAGAAGTATAACATGATAGCAATTCAATTCCATTCAGATGTCCAGACTTCCCCACAGTTAATGGTAGAAGAGTGATTCATCCTGATGTAGAACTATTTACCTCAGACTGATAATTGATTTTTTTGAGGTCTCTTCATCAGTTAGGAAAGTAGACAATGCAACTGGTTAGATGCAATTCAATTTGCATCCTCAATCACTAATTGAGGATGTTTTTGAAATTTTTTCTTTAGTTTTAAAGTTTAGGCTCTCACACAATGTTTACAGATTAGGAAGTGGGACTTGAATGATTTTGAAATTATATCCTGTATCCCTTAAAGCTTCTTACAAATCTTGCCTTAGCAAAGGAAAATAGATTGATCTACACACATACCCTGAAACAAAAGAAAAATCAGCTCAGCCCTTACAGAATGCAGACATGTTATTACCAACATATGGAAACATTTTAGCCCAGTTTAATAGGAGAAGAATAAAACCAATATTGACCAAATTAACTCTCTTGCCTCAGCAGAAAAGGAAAGCATTTCTGCAAGGATTAACTGCTTTTAATTAAAAATGGCATTTATTTTGAAATAAATGCTACTTCATTCAGATAGGACATAAATAATATTAATTTTAAGTAGGAGTTTATAAATCAGTATTTTGATATGGCATTAATAAACTGTACAAGTTTTTAAGAAGTGTTGACAATTTCCTTTTGCTGGTCCTCTGTTACCTAGCTTTAAAAAATTGTAATAATTAACACATCGTTTGCCAGATCTTTAAGGAAACATTCACAACCTTTTCAAGTGCCATTTAAGCTCTTTTATTCTCTTCATCTAAATTCCATGAACTTTTGCACGTTTCAGATTTCAATAAAAGCAATTTAATCTTTTCAGCTTCCTGTGGCCATTTCACAAACCCATGTTGTGCCAACAAATCAAAGGAGCTAATTTTATCTTGCTCAGTGTGCACTTATAAGCAAAGACAAATTAATCATCTACAGTAGGTCTAGTTGGCCAATGTTTTATATTGTAGAATCAGTGTAATACCACTGTTATTTCCCCCTCCTGAACTGAAATTGGGATCACAGATGGTGAAGCAGTCACAGATGGTCACTGGTATTGGGAAGTGCTATTAATAAAACAGTCATTAAAAGGTCTACAATACTTTATGGAATTAGTATTTTCAATTAATAGTTAAGTTGCTGATGCATAAATCTCAATGTCAGATTAGTATCAGTTTTAACAAAAAAAATTGCTTTTAGATCTCTCTGTATATGAAGAAACTTAGACTAACAGATATTATAGGAAGATGTTACACTTGCTTTTGAAAAAGTATTGATAACCTCGAGCTTTTAGCTACTATTCTCACAAAAGGAAGGCTTAATTGCTTCTACTTGAGATTTATACTGGGACAAGAAAAAGAAAATTAGTACTGTGATAAAATGTGTGTCTTTTTCTTGTTCCTGGATATTTCCATCATCACTTATGTTAGCATGCTCCCTGGGAACTGTCTTAGTAGATTGAAGGGAAGTTCAACTGCAATATTTTGACAGACAAGTTTAAAGTGACTATTATTAGTTTTTGCATTTACTTGGGATTTGTTAAATACTATGGAAAAAACCTCGCAAATTATAATTTCTTTATCAAAAAGAATTGGGAGTGGAAAGGGATAATTGTGCTGTCTAGTCCTATCTCTGTATTTTTGGTCATTGTCTCACATTTCTAATGTACGCTCACTTTATGTTTGAAGTACCCAAAGGAAAGATGGGGCAGAAATTTTCATGAGACCACTCTGGAGCCACATAACCCTATCAAATACAAGCAGGCAATCTTAGACCTTACAATCACTGGTTAAAGTTAGGTTAGATGTCAGACAGGTGACCGTGGCAAGCTCTCTGACTTAATAAACAATAAAGTTTCCTACTATATTTTACCATGTTTTCCACCTTAATTCTAGGCAGTTTACTTCTAGCTAACTATTAGTATACTCACTAATTTTTAAAGTAATTTTTTGTTTAGCAAACAACCTCTCTAAATGTCAAGCGCAACTTCCAAAAATTAGAAGTAAATTATTCTGGCTTTTTGTTTTACCATGATGCTCATATAAATGTTATTACTTTATTGCTGACTCTTGTATAATTTTACACTAGTCTGGGATATCCCTTCAGGGTGGACTTAATGGTAATCAGACATGCTTCTGAGGCAAAGCTGACCTTGCTAAAGCCATTGGCTCTAGGCCAATAAGGCCTAAGCTCGTGCTTGAAATAAAGCCACAGAGAAGTTTTCCACAATACTACAAACTAAAGAACTGAAGAACAAACTATCTTCCCCTTCCAACACCACTCCTTAAGCCTAACAAAGTTTTGAAATAAACATAGGAGGAAATCTTCTCGGTCTTGCAGTTCAGTGACAAGAGAACATCACAGTAAGGAAAAGACTGAGATGAAGGTTGCATGCAAACGGATTTAGCAAAATGTTTCTTTTCTGCCTTGCCAATGCACATTAGTCTTGATGTGAGTTTTTGTCTGAGTTTGAATTTATAGAGGTCATCTGGACAAAGGCTTGCAAACACTGTTAAATTAATTGTGTGGTGACTTTGGAATAACTTTTTTGCAATGACCATTCTGTTCCTTGCAAATCTTTCTAAAAATACCTTTTTCTACCTATTTTTGTCTCTTTTAATTTGATGTCATTGTTGACAAAACCAGCAAGACTCTGACAAAAATCAGTCAGTTACTAGGAAATACTAATATGTTCTGATACTTTTTATCTGTTTTAAAGAGATAGTTTACTTTGGGAGACTGAATGGCTCAGGATACCTGTAATGAATTTCTACCTCTAAATACTGTGTTTGATTCTAGCTACACAATCTTTCTTGCCCTTGTCTCAACTGTTTTTTTGCTGCTCTCCATTCAGGTAGCCATGTTTGGATATTACTTTCATTTGCTCAGAAATTCAGCTTTGACACTTGAGCATACAATATTTGCACACTACTTGAATGTCTTGAATTTTGCTATAAAAATGTGATCCTTATTATTTATTCCTCTTTTAAAATTTTCTGTGATCACAACACCAGCTTCTTCTTTCATCCCCTTTAGAACTTACAAAACAGATCTGCACAAATAGGGAAAAATCCTGAAAATAATGTATACTTATGTGCATTTGCAGAAGACAATTACAGTTGTGATGACAGCATCTTATTAGTTTGTCATGACCAGGCTATATAATAAACACAGTGATGTCAGACTACTACAGCCTGTGGTGCTGTGAAAAGCAATAGTAAAGTGGATTATAGATGAGGATACTCCTCTGCCACAATCCCCAGAAGATTCAACAGCATGGTGAAAATCCTGTTCTATATTGCAGAAGAAAAAAACCCCTCACTTTCTGCAGGGCTAGATTACCTGAAACATTTGATGTTAATTCACAACAGACTTGAAATGTCAGCAGAAAGTTGGCTGCATTCTGATTTTTCTGCTACCAGAAAAACAATGAAAATAATATTTTTTTGTCTTCAAACAAGGACCATGCAGTCAATAAACTGTCTCAGAAAACTTATGGCTAGCATCAGGTTGAGAGATGAATGCTGATGTGTTATTGAAATTACTGTGAATAAACTGTTTCAACCAGATAAGATGTTAGGTAGTGGAGGGATAGAAATAACTTTCTCATTAAAAAAAAACCAAAAAAACAAAAACCTAAGGTTGGGAGCAATGCAGATTGTTAAGGTAAAGCCTGTGCCTAGCTCACTTTCTGGCTCTCGCATATTGGATTTTTCTTGTAACAAAAACCTTCCCAAATGCAACCCCCCTAAAGCCCCGATGTGCACAATAAAATTGCAATTGTAATACAGCTGTTCTACTTATAAAGGGTTGGAATGTGTTACTCAGTATTACAGCATGTGCTCTTCATTGTTAGAAATATATCAGAAAAGTCAGAAATTTTGGCAAATCATAATTTTAAACATTTAATTTACTACAAAGAACCCATGGAAATTTTTATCATTCATTAAGGACTTCTTGGTAATTTAACAGTATCTTTAAAACTGCTTGCAAATGAGACCTAACTCCTAAAGATATGAACCCTACTATTAGATTACTTCATTTAAAGTATGGAATCCTTAACTACATCTTCCTATAGGTGCAGAGGTCCTGAACAATGTTTTGTAACTTGTCCCGTGCAAAGAAAATTTCTCATGTAAGTTTTTATGGACACCTCTGGACTTAATAACTATTATGTGGTAACTGCTGTTGAGAAGGCACCACCTTTGTTAACCCCTGGTTAACGATGTTTGAGCAAGAATATTGAGAAGCTTCTCTCCACTGGCTAAGCCTGACATAGGGACACTTCTACAGCATCAAGAACCACAGAAGGTGGGTCCTCCAAGGAAGACATGAGGTGAAGGGAAGCAGATAAGCTGTGTATGGTAAGGAAAATATATAGAAACATGTATTTAATAAAAGCTGGTCTCACCAGCAGTGCTGAGAGTGGAGTAATATATTCTCTGAACAAATTCTAACCCATAGTAGAACCTTATCATACAACCCAGTACTGCCGTGGCTTGTCTGCCATTGCTGGCAAGGGCAGTGCAAGATTAATTTTCATGAGCTGAATTTGGCCTTGTATAGGGGAGTGAAATACCCTGCTTCATGAGTAATATACTCGAGCTTTCCTTCAATGTAGCTCCTGTCCTTTTCTTTTCTGCAAGTATGTTGCTCTGGGGACTGAGCAGTCGAGCAGAAAACTCGTTTCTAAATCATTACACAGCAGCACCGAGATGCCAGTCAGTCTGTTTTTCTCCTTTTTTTTCCCTACTCCTTTGAAGGCCTATAAAGATAAATTTATTTTCTGTTAACAGCAATATACAATTTTTAGAAATAGACTATTCCAAAACAATAAGATTTTTTCCGGTTGTTTGTTTTTTTGCTTTCCTTCATGTCAATCTGAGTAATTCATTCCTCAGATAAACACTTTTGTACTTTCTATCCCCTTACTCCTTCATTTTCTCTGTGAACTTGTTTGAAATTGCCATTTTCACTTCAAATACAAGGGAGACAGCACAGTGCACTTCCTAACAGCTGACATGAGATACCAACTTCTATCTTCAGTTAAGCACATAAAAGCCCATATGCTTCTTTTGATCATGAGGGGAGAAAGGAGAAATTCAAAGGAAATTTGATATGCAAACTACAGACAGATGTGGCCCTTACACTGTGATTTTCAAAGGGATCTAAATCTACATTTCATCTACTTTATGAGAGCAGATGTAATAGTTGTTCCCAGTTGTTTGCACAGAAGACAGTTTTACACAGTCTAACTGATTTGGGATTCATTTGGAACAGGACTGACAAATTTGCCTATAAAGGGTAATGGGGCAATTCCCTTCTCAATTTCTAGAAATGAGAAATAGTAGTTTAAATCAGCAGTAATACATCATTGAAAAATCAGTTTGTAAGAAAAAAAATGAAATCCATTGTTTTGAAACTTTGATTTAAATAGTGGAATTGGAACAACCTTCTATGTATGTGCATTTAAAGGATTTTAGAGAACATACACATTATTCAGAAGCTTTAATTCCCTTATTTTACCTCTACAGATCTTATCTATAGTGTTTGCTTTTTCTGCTCACTGAAAACAGTCCTTTTATCCAATTACCTAAGTACAATTCACCACTTTTTGTAATTTTTTTTCTGTTTCATAGCTTAAGCCTTATGTAAAAGGGAAACATTTCTGGTTAACTTACAGTGACGTTACCTTCAAAACTCATTATTTTCTTTTTTATTCCTAATTTCTTTTCCCCCTCTGCTACCCGTTGCTATTTATCTTTTCAACCACATTACTTGTATTTGCAAGATGTACTGGGATAGCAGTTTATGTGAGAGATTCACTGTTTAATTATATTAAATGTAAACAGAATCACAGGTATCTCAGTTACTTTGCTATGGAGAAAATCTCTGGCAGATTGATTCAGACAATGGGCGTCTGTCAAGCCAATAGAGAGAGTCAACTTGTCAGAGCTGAGTACTGCTTCTGCATTGGAATCTCTCTACCAAATGGGCTCATTGTTTTCCCCATTATTCAATCTCTGAGAAAGAAGAGAAGTAAAAATGAGGAAAAGCAAGGGAAAGGGGGAAAGGAGAGAAGGGGGAAAGTCTGTCCTCCAACCTGAGGAACGTGGTCAGAATTTCTTTTCTGAATGACAAACAGAGATTTCATACTGTTCTATGAAAGGCTTGAAAACAATGCAGGAAATGTACAGCTGCTGTGTAGGCAATAGCTACAGATGCTTCCTAAAAGCTTGTCTTTGTACTGAGACATGTTAAATATTCTCAAGTATTTTATATATATATCAGTATACTAAAAACTATTGAGGGACTTCACAGAAAGAAAATGCTATTCTACCCTTTTTGCACTACTGTGTTTTCATTATCAACTCCAGCTCATACTCTGAGAGCTAAAGTACTACAGCCCTACTCCAGGGTCAAAGCCTGATAAAGAATTTAAAACAAATCCCTTTGTCTGTGAATTAAAATCTTTCTTCATTTGCTAATTACTTTTAAGAAGATATCCAAGATTTGTTTAAAATAAAAAAGGAACAAAATGAATGGATTTTTCTATACACTGTCTTCCACACGACTCAGGAAAGTTTCTGAAGAGGAGAATTCTTAACCATATTTTACTCTGACAACCCAAAAGATTATGATATAAATGACTAAACAGAGGACAAAGAGTCTATGTAGGAGTCTATGTATTGAATAACAATAACTTGAACAAGAGGAAGATTCACTATATGGAGAAATGAAAATGGCAAAACTAGAATTCCTCTGAGGTAGATGCTTAACAAGATTAATTCAAAGCCTGTAGATTCATGGTGACTGTACTGTAACATTGTATATTACACTACAACATAATTAGTGCTTCTTAATCATCCATCACTTCTTTTTCTCCCCTCTGGTGTTTCACTGACAGTTTAAAAAGAATTTTACATAAATTCAGAACCGAAGATACTCCGAACTTCTCTGCCAAAAGGTTATCAGAAGTTACAAAGTTCTATGATGTGGATGGACAATCTGATGCCTGTGATAGATTAAGATACAGATATTGTTTGCACATGATGAACCCTGTCTCCAACACAACCCATTTTTTGATTTAACTAACTGATAACAAAGAGCTGTACCTTAGTAATGTGTTTCTATACAGAGGCAATGAGATTCTGCTACTGGTAATTTAAACAAGCAATAATAAAGGATATTGTACCAAAATATTAACTGCTAGCTCTGGGATTTGTTCATTTCAAAGCTGCTTGTGGCAATAGACAAAGGCATCAGTCAACTTTATCTTCAAATAACAAAATCCTTGGAATAAATTTTTCTGCATGTAATGAAATAGCATTAGCATGGGCTCATTCACTAATAGAAACCAATAATAAACCATTTCCTATCATGTAACACACAAATCATTATGTGTCATACCTCTCATTCAGAATAATGCATTTTATTTGAAACTCAGATCTCATCTATGGAAAATTTTACAGGATTATAAAGAATATTTTCCCAGTAAATGAGAATATACTTTAATTTCTTTTCCTTTGCAATCTAACTGAGAATCCTGGCCAGAAAATACTCATGAGAAAAATTCAGAACAGTTTATACTTATCAGTATGATATGCATATGCTGAATTAGCACCATCTGTTTTCAACAGATATCAGGCTACTTTGCAAACTTTTGGCAACAATTAAAAAAACCCCAACAAACTAAAAAATACTGAAACAATCAACACTAACTTCCCCTTTATCTTTAAAAGAAAGAAAATATCAATTTTGTTTCATAGGGAATGAAAACAGAAGAAAACAAAAAAAAACCCACAAAACCAAACAAAAATGGTGTGAGAAAATCTTGGCTTTTTCTGCCTCTCCTTCACTGCAGACTTCCTCCACAGGATGGGAGCTGACGAGACACCACATGCTGTGCCACAGCCCTTGTTTGTTCACAAGAGTGAGGATTCATCTGCCCAAGCACAGGCATCATGAGCAGAGTTAATCTGAGCCAGTCCTCCAGATTACTGAAATGCAAGAAAGTGCCATTTTTCTTCAGCTCACTCCATAATCACACCTGTTTCTCTTGACAACCGTGGAAGCAGCCGCATGTAACACAGATGCCACCAGGAAACGTCTCAGGACAGGAGGTCATTCCCCCTCACCACAACTTGAGCAGTTTCAATTCCTGCTTTTGGCTCCTCTGCTTGAAGCAGAGTTTTAATCCTTTCGTGGTTTTTTTTTTTTTGGTTTTTTTTTTTTTTTTTTTTTTTTTTTTTTTTTTTTTTGGCAGGAATCTCACCACGGCTTCAATTCTTTAGAAATTACACCTCTCCTCAGCAATCAAAGGTTCTTGGTTTGGCTCAGTTTGAACACTCAGGCAATATTTACTTTGTTCTGTACTCATGATGCTTTACTTCCCCAGTCTAAGATTAAAGGTGGCAGAGTGAGCAGAGCCCTGATTAACCACTTTCTCTAAAATGTGGTTCATGCTGGGGAGCAATGGCCATGTAGCTGCTGTTGTAAGGCACAGATTAGACAAACTCACCAAGTGCTCACCTGCCTAATTCAGACATTTATACAGCCAGAACAGCAAAGCCTTCTTTTTGTCCTTTCTGCTCAGCCCTGGCTTCATCCAAACTGCCATGCACCTGCAGAATGGTATGCATCAAATTCCCCCCCACTCTTTCCAAAACTTCCTTAAAATTACCAATACAATACATTCTGTTGGTGGAGAGTATATTTCTGACTCAGCTCTGGTACTATACACCATGGTCTCAATATTACACACTGAGAATAGAATAGAATAGAATAGAATAGAATAGAATAGAATAGAATAGAATAGAATAGAATAGAATAGAATAGAATAGAAAATAAGCTTGGGAAACTCTCTTTGATTGCTGAGACTTCTCTTCCAGGCCTCAATCCATTCCAAGAACTCGCCAGCTATCAGGTCTTGCAGTAGACTGCATAAGCCCCTCTGCCTCAGCAAGACATGTTATTTTCTCATTCAGTTCAATATTTCTCTCTCTTCTATGCAGTTTCTCAATGTCCCCCTTGAACTTCCTTCTGCCTGAAACTTTTCTTTCCTCTCCCCCTCCATCCCTCATTTTCTGAAACATAAAAATTCCCCCCAAAATATGCGCAGTTGATCCCAGAGCAGGCGTAATCCTCACACCTTTTAAAGAAATGTAGTTGAACCTGACAACAAACAGAGTGGATCATCTGCCACAGATGGCAAAACTTAGGAGGTGTGAAAACTACTCACAGTATGTCCGGATTTTCCATTATATTTTTCTGCAGTGAGAACATGCACTAGCCAGACCACACAAAACTCCATATTCCTATTCTTATTCTCATATGAAAATGGCATTTCCAGTTTGATACGAATGCATTTCCAAGTGACACAAATTAAACAAAACCAAATATGCCTCACCCCAAACCTTCAAAAAGCCAACTTTTTAATGAAAGCATTTACACTTGAATAAACACATACAGAAATCTGCTACCCTGATACAAAAAGAGCATCTTCTCATGGAAGAAAAACAGCTTTCTCTGTTTAAACAGACACCAAAGTGAAACAGATTACTTATCTTTTTTTTTTTTTTTCAAAAATATTTTAAAAGGTATGAGACCATTTTTTCAGAGTTTACTTTTTGTTTGGTTTTTTTTTGTTCGTTTGTTTACTTTTATATGTATTCTACTCTCTGTGGATACTGCACCAGATTTAATCCATGCAGCTGGAACACAGAAGTGACAAATGCTTCATCATTTGCATTTAAAACTAGATTGTACATCCACTCCATCTCTTTACCAAAAAATCCAAACAAGGATCTCAGTTTGGTCTTGATTAGCTCAACTGAATAAAACTGAGATTTTAGAACATTCTCTTTCTCCTCTCTAAAGGCACACAGGGAGATAATATTTAAATTTTATTATTTTACTAATTATTAAATATAATTTTTTTTACTAGCACTGTAATCTACATTCATTTTCAGAGGAGGAAGTATTCCACTCCTGGATAAATTGCATCAGATGACAAACTTGTATGTAATGTGATATTTAATGCAACTGTGTAGGGCTGAGGAAGAAGAAAGCAGTAACCTTTAATGAATTTTCCTCCTGCTATTTTAATAGCAATTATACTATTTTAGAATCATGACCTTCCTCTTCCCATTTCTGCTTATTATGACAAGCAGGACAGGAAGACAGAAAGTTGGCAAAGACTACTTTTTAACACTAATGAAGCTAAAAATTATGATAAGGCAGCAGAAAAAACAGAAGTTAATGTGAAAAAAAAGTGCCATTTGTAGTTTCTAAACCTACATATGTAACAAAAAAAAAGAAAGAAAGAAAAGGAGAAACAGAATTTAATGCAAGAGCAATATTTCAAGACATGAAAGAAAAATGAAAATTCCCATAGTTGGCCTGGAATTTAGGATATATATTCACTGCATGCACAAAAGGAAAAAGGCTCTTTTCTTCTCCCTCATTTTCAGAACTCCTATTTATGTTCTAAACCATTCTTTGTCCACTGCTGCTATAGCTAAAAATAAAAAAAAAATCCAGATAAAAAATAGCTCTGCTTGATGATATGCATATGGACTATACCAATCACCCTAAACATGCAATATGATGTTTCTTATTACAGAAACACAGGAAATTATTATTAAAAGATGTTCACAGGGTGATGACTGTCCATACTTCCAGAACAAGTCAGACAGAAAATCCTTCTCCATTAATAAAAACCTTGTTGTTGTTGTTGTTGTTGTTGTTTTCGTTGTTTTTAAAATATTTCCAGTAGGAATGGGTAGTAGAGGAAAAAAAGCCCCCTGGCTGTCTGGTTTTTCATTTGGTGGGGTATTGTTTGGATTGTTTATTTTTTCTTTTAAATGACATAGGAAAAAATGTGTTTCAAGAGAATCACTACCTATTTTTTCAGCTTGAAAATGGCCTGGTCCTTTTTTTTCTTTCTCTCCAAAAATTATCACTGTATTTTTTTTCTCTACCATACAAAACCCCTTTCTTCCTGTGCAAACTTTTAACTTCTTCAATATAAAATTCAGATTTAAAGGTTAGTTTCCACTATAAAATTTCCAGCAGTAATATTTAAATCATTTTAAAGAATAACCTTCCTTTCTGTTCCAACATTCTGTCAATTTAGGGGTTCCATTTTTTATAATAATCAGAACTGAGAAATTTTGTTTTAAAGACTGTGCAAAAAATTCCTCATATTTGAAACAGTTTGAATCAGCAATCCAAAGGAATAAAAATTCTTCAAGGCATGATCCACAGCTGACTGAATTAACAGAATGTATCATTAATTTTAGAGAATTTTGTATGAACCATCAGGTTAGTGATTCTACAACAGAAGCACAAGCCTCTATAGTTTCAAAAGTCAATGGAAATTCTCAGATCTGAGCATCACAGTAGAATCATCATAAAAGATCACAGGGGGTTCAGCAGCAATGTTATAAACATATATTTTAATCTTCCCAAATAGAGCAAAATATTACAACATTAAGATAGTAAAATTCATGTTCTAAGAAATTCCAAAATAAAATCACATTAATGAGTTCCAAGTAGAATTTGGGATTCTGATGTAACTTAGAAGTGTTTTGACAGTGCTATATCACTTGTCCCTCAATTGTAGCTTCTTATTATATTTGTACAAAACACAGAAATATTTTTATGTCATATTTTCTGAAGAAGTGTTTCAGAGAGACGTTTAACAGAATACTATTACTGGATTTTGGGGAATTTTTTTTCAAGTCTGGTTACCTATAACATCAGAAAGAGAGAAATTTTCTAATCTATGAGTTAAAAAATCTAAAAAATCTAAATCATCATTATACATAGAAAATAAAAGATTTTCTATGTATAATGATGATAAGATATTAGTAATGTATATATCACCTATGAATGACATGCACCCAAAAAAATACCAGGTCTTTTTTTTTGAAACAATGATTTCTTACAACTTAAGTGCATTTAAAAAAAAAAAATAAAAAATAGAAAATTGGAGGAAGTTCTGGTGGAAAAAAAAACCCCAACAACCCTAAACTCCAAACCAAGCAATTTCCCAAACTACTCTAACCTAATTACAGGGCTTGAGAGCTTAATGGGGGGCACAGACTAGTGTTTCCTGAACTGTACTGTGTTTCTTTATAAAGCTGCATAGGAAATGTTTTCAGAAATGTAATTTTTTTCTGAAGTGAAGTAGCACAGGAGTTTGAGTGTGTCTGCACTCGAGCTAATGACAGCAACAATTTTAACTGGAAGAGAAAAACTCAGATGGGAGAGTCTCCCAACATTTCTTACCCTGTTTTATATCCACACAAACCATTAAAAATGTCATTTAGACATCTCAGTGCAGGCCCAGTAAGATGGTCAGGGCTTGAGGGAGAGTGTCTGTTCAAAGAAAGGAAGTTAAGGGAACAGAGCTCAATAAAACACCAAATGGCTGTGTGCCACTCTGGAATGAAGCAGTACTGAGAAGACAATCAGACTCTTCTAAGGGATGCACAATGAAGGACAAAAGGCATGAGTTGCACAAGGGAAGTGAAGCACTCTTCAACATTAGAGCAGTGAATTCTCAGAACAGAACGCACAGACAGTAAAATCTCCATCCTTAGAGATTTTCAAAATTCAACCTGGCAAGTCCTGTAGACATCTCATCTAACTTACAAATTAGCTTAGCTTTGAGATCAAGGTAGGCTGTATGACCTCCACAGCACCTTTCCAACCTGATTTTTTGTAATCTGTGATGACTGAGGAGTTTATAGAGGAAATGTTTTCAAAATGTTAAACAGACACCAACATCTTAATGGATATACTGCTATGATGCTGTGTGAGGAGTGAAAGATTAGGGACTTCAATATTTATTTTAATTAAATTAAAGCTTTGATGTCCCATAACTGCAGACTGTCGAGATAAAAATATCCTCCAGAAAAGCCATTTGATTTCTGACATATATGTATGTGTGTCTGAGCGTGTGTCTGTGTGTACACATATGGTAAAAATGATACTTCTCTAACATTGTCAAACCGTGTCACATTGTCTAAACTTCTTGTTTTCCGTGATGAGTTTTTGGGCCAAATGATGAAGAAACAGGAAGAAAAGAGATAAAATATGTTCCTCTTCCTAGATTATCATTCCTCAGACAAGCAATGCTCAAACAAGCTGTAAGAACATAAGGACTCAGAGCAGCCTACACTACCACTGTCATAAGAATTACTTTTACTGCCTAAAGAAATATCTGAAGGCATTACAATAAAATTCTCTACACTACAGTGTGCCTGATCAAATGGGCAAAGCACAAACTCACTATTCCACTCCATTCTTCCTAGAAGACCATGATATTGCTGCTGTTGGTTATAACTTAGGAATCATAAAAGGAGCATCAATATGATGTAAGTGATTAACCCAGAGTAACATTTTTTTTAAAGAAGGCAATAATTGCTTTTAAAGTCAACTCAGACAAGAAGCATAATTTTATTTCACTGTTGACCTCTTACATTGTATATATACAGCAAAAACACAGCTATAAAGGAGGTTGCAGAAAATGTATTCCACAAAAAAATGAAGTAAATATTACCTCCAAACTAACTTATGACTTCCTGAGTCTTATGCCATCATGTTTTAATAATGCTATACAGCAGCTGAAAATAAAGACTCAGTCTTGAAATAATCTTTCCTACATTAAACTTAAATTTTAGGTGGGTAACTCTTCTTCTGATTCTCTCTATCTATCACCCTTCCTGACTATCTTTTCACCTCTGGCAACTTCTGACTGTCAAAATCAAGGAGTTATCCAGACTTAGAGAAATCAGACCTGTTAAACTTCTCATCCCACTCGCACACTAAAGAAATCCTCAGCATATAATCCTCCTTCAGACCTTCCTCCATACTAGTTATTAAATTTCAAAGTCTGCCTTCACTCTTAGCTGCTGGCTGGCCCATTTAGCCTGCTTGGCCATAATGCCCCAGGGAAAAGGTTTGCCAGGCAGTGTAAGAGCACCAGCACATTCAGTGCTTGAGCTGGATTTGGCATCAGCAAACAGCTTGCAAAGTGAGTAAGGTGAGATAATCAAAGATGTATTTTGATAGGAAGCACTTAGATTGGAGGAGAGTGAGAGTGTCTGAGAAAGACCAGCTGGGAAACAGAAGTTGGGTTTAGCAAGGAGATTAGAGGGAAGATATGGACAGATGGAGAATATGAACAGAAATTGAACTAAGACCTGAATTCATGATGTATAAAATGTATGAAGTTCTGAAGGAGAGCCAAAAGGCAGGCTTCCTCTGCAGTCTCACACCAAGGGAGAAATTTCAGGCTCTGCATCACAATTTCACAGAGATGTCTAAGCCGTATCTTGTGATAGACTTGCCCCTGTATTTGGAGTTTCTAAAGAGTTGACTTAGGCAGCACAGCACTAACCAACCTGGCTACTGTTAATTCCTCTCTCATATCTTCATTTTAAATGCAGGGACTGCAAGCACTTACCATGCCATTATGGATTACACTCCCTGAGCTGAACATTGCAGCAGGTAAATCACATTTTTTACCAGAGTTCAGCTACTTCTTGGTAACAAAATTGAAAGTTATTTTGAGAAATTGAACTGAAAAGATAAGCACAAATTTAAAACTTGCTCTCTCCAAGTGAGCTTTGAGAACTGTTGACAGGATAGCTTCTGAAATTCTGAATTGGCATCAGCAGAGTCAACCTTGTCCTGTAAATAAAGAAGTTTGTCTGCACTATGATGCCCATCTATCAGCAGCCATTCATCTTAAAAGCACGCTGAAGAGACCAGAAAATAGTGGAAAGACTTTTTGTAATGATGCTTCAGTGAATTAAATGAAAGTTATTTTAAATTAATATTTTTAAATATATTTCTTTAATTAAGCATTAGGACCTAGAAAACAATTTATAAACCTAACTTTAACTGAATCATAATTTTTTCTGTGCAGAATAGATAAAAGGTAACTATCACATAATTAAGAAGTTCACTGTTTTGAGAGAAAAAACAGGAAATAAGAACACAGAAGAATCAGAAGACAGGCTTTTTGAGTGACCATGGGACCAGAAGCAGGCTCAATCATCTAGAACTTTACTGTAGTCATTTGAAAAATGAGTGGGATTATTCTTATTCTAAAGTAAAACCATAAAATAAGTGGATTAACTACTCTTCCCTTGGAGTACCTCTGCCTGCAGATTATAACAGGAATATACAGTGACCAGATCAGGTGGGATCTTCACCACCAAAATCTAATGTTAAATATGTTATTTCCAACCCTTCGTACCTGAGGCTACGCTGTGTCAGCCAAGGAAGACAAGAGACTTCCAGGCTTCAGAAGAGAAACTAAAATGGGCAGTAAATGGCACTTCAGCTAAGAGATGGAATGAAAAAAACAGGGGACATTTTGGCTATTTGTTTATGCCCATCTTTTAAATGAATATTGAATTCATTTAAAGGATTAAATTCATATTAATTCCCCCATATTATGGAAAGGGCCATATATATCTGAGTGGCTTGTTTACTCAGCACTCTGTGGCAAATGCTGCATTGACACAAATTAACAGCAAAGATGTGCATGATATGTCAGAAAAGCCATAAATACTAAAGAAAGTTGTATTTAATTTTAGAATTTAATTTTTAAACGTAATTTCATTACTCATAGTGCTCAAGATATTCTTGGTTTGGAAAGGAAATCAGTCATGCAAGCTATCTAACCCTTTATGGTATTCCCAATATTCAGATGTAACAGTTTCCCTAAAATCTATCAGTTCTAAGGCATCTGTGCTATTGCAGTTATAAAGTTCATATCTATCATGTTCATATCTATATCCATTATCCCAGGTCACAGATTGAGATAATCTATCCTGTGTCTCTACTGGATGTAAAGAGTGGTTAATATTTGTCCTATTTAAAATAATGTCCAACACAGTGAAAGACTCTTGTCCAGCTTTGGTCTTCTTTCTAGATCAACACAGCCAGATCCTTCAGACAGCTAACCAACATTGTCTAAATCTTTTATCCTTTCTCTTATGCTCAACTTTCAAACATCTCATTCTCTGACTCTGCAGTGGTGCTCAGCTAAACTGATTTAGTATTAAAGCTGAAGTCTCACCAGCCACTGAGCAGAGCAGAACAACTGCAGCACATCTCCTACACAGGCACCACTTGTCAGTATTTCCCAAAACACCAATACCTTTCCTGCAAGCACTTGATATTTTTAACTCATATTACATCTGAATATTTACTGGTACACTGGACCGTTTTCACTTCTGCTATTGCCTAATCAGCAATATTCCCGTTTTGTTTTGTTTTCTTTTTTTTTCTTCCTAACCTGTAGTGTCTGTGTCATTATTGAAATTTTGGAACATTGCTCTGAATTGCAATTCTGCTTTCCAAAGTAAATGTATTTCCTATATCAGTCTAAATATGCTATGAGTCATTTCTTCATACTTTAAATTGCAAATTGAATTATTAAAGAGTAAAGCATAGGACAAGTCCTTGTTTGATACAATTGAAACTGCTTTCCTGTCTGACAGTGACCATATTGACCTAAGATATTCACTTCCAGCTGGCACATAGAAAGAAAAATTCCATTTAAAAATCATTGAAAAAGAATTAGCTTAGCAATAATGTTGTGTTGGAGTAAGAATGTAAAGAAGTGCAGCAAAAGGGACTATTTTTCTCAATATTTAAAAATGAAATTTGATCTTGCAGCAATAATATGCAAAACCACATGTCTATCTTAACAAATTATTTTTAATATGAAATCACTGTCTCAGAAAAGCAATGGCAAATTAGAAGGATTTTGAGCCTCAGAACAACAGTTAGAACTAACATAGGTAATCCTTATTAATTTAAAACTAAGAAACAAGCAAACAAACAGTTAGTTGCTATGAGTTAAACACTGATAGCACAAGAGGATCTGATCTAGTCAGGATTTCTACAGATAAGAAGCAAACCTTCAGAAATCTGGTAAGAATTTATGAAGCTAATAATGCTTTGAAGAGTATTACAAACACAAACACATCTAGCTCAAAGATTACTGGGCTACCTTCCTGTCATCCTTTTGTAATTTTTATTTTTTGGAGTGATTATATGGGGTATATCTAGCTCAGCAAATATTTTTCTTATTTTTCCTAAGGGAATAATGTAGAGTTTTGAAATTTTTAGTATCTCATATGCTAAAAATAGGTTAGGAATTACTATAAACAAATTAGCCTTCTTCAGGAGAAACTCAGTAGTAAGCTCTGTCCTAAATGTAACTCAAACAGGCTCAAATCCCAGCAGGGAAAACCAGTCCAAACCCGTGACTGCCTTTTTTTGTACAAAAATGCAGTACAGCAGATAATTTACATCAGCTAATTTGATCTGTTGTTCAGCTTCTACTGCACCAAACAACTGGCTAATAAAGCACAGATAGCACTTTCTTTTTAACAAAGGTTTTATAGACATTGTTCTTCTGCTCCTTTTGGAAAATGTACATTTAGTTTACCAGTATAATTTTCAGAGCTTCAAAGATGCTCATTAAACTGTAGACAGAATAAAATGCAGGAAGCCAGAATTATCAGGAGAGCATGTGAAAGAAATCCTCTTTGTTATTTCAGTCAGACAATTCCACTGGTAGAACTTTTACCCTCCTATTCATGCTAACTACAGTAACCTCTGGCTTGAGAGGAGATGAAGGTCTGAAGCAAAACAGAGCTGAAGTAGGCCAAAATTTGCTCATGGGTATGTGCCCCTCTGTCTTTCTTCTGAGCCTGCTTGGTTCCACTGTATAAATTTATATCCAGTATTTATTACATTAAAGCAAGGAACATGATATTTACCTATTTCCACACCAAATATTCCAGGTATTCTTAAAATGGATAATCATGGTGACCTAGTCTACCAGAAATGAACATAAAGATACTATTGTACCTCTGTTTTACTTTGTCTTTCTGGAAGATAAAAGACTGAGGGATGGGAATCGTGGCCAGGGATGGTTTTCTTAATGTCTATATAAGAGCCAGCTTGAGAGGAAGACGGATAAGCTGAAAGGAGGTGAGAAAAGGCAAAAGTGACATAAAACCAAGGCTCTTTATCAACTTTGCCATAAATCTCATGCTTTATAAAAGAGTGTTAAGAAAAAAAATGAACACTATAAAGATTTTCTATTATGCATGAACATCCCTTGGTTGAATAGAGAAGGTGTGAAACCAACGAATACAAAAGTATCAGGCAGAAAAGACTGACCCAGTTAAATTTGCTTTAGAAAATAATGTTAATATGACATGTTGCCTAAATTTGGGATATTCAGTCTCTTTGGAAGACCTGACAGATGGAAAAAAAGAAGCTTCACTTCAGTCACACAAATGTTATTCTAAAGGATATATATAGGAAATACTTCACAGGAAAGAGTAGCTTGAAATGTTAATAGGACTCTAAATAGTAAATAATTCAGACCACTGGTGGGAAAAAAAAATTAAATCTTGCTAAAACCACATGGTTAAAGCAAAAGATAAATAGATCCTATTTTATTATTTACACATGGATAAGATTTTTGAGAATTGTTTCTAAATGTGACAGAGACTGTCTTTGTAACTCAGGTCCCAGTGAATTTGTTTGAAGCACACAAAGATAGTATATGACAATACTAAAGCACAAAAAAAAAATTGGTGGGGAACATCTACGCCTTCTCTGGATTGCTGGCCTGAATTCAGGCTCAGGACAAGATTTCCCATCCTTAAGCAATAGATCAGCATTCAGGCCTAAGTGTAGGGCCTGTAAGACCTCAGTTGCTAAGTGTATTAACACATTCCAGGCATTCCTGCATGTGGAGTTCACAAACTGCATGAAAGGCATGAATTTTGCAAATCAGACTTCTTCCAGATCATTCTTTAGAACTGGTTTATGCATGCTCAAAATGAAGGACCAGTTGCCACCAGTGTCTGGAGAATTTTCATTAAACCACAGCCCCGTGATGCCACTTAGAAGCAATGCTAAAAAAATAAAAATCTAAAATAAAAATTTAAAAATTTAGATACTACCAAGATGGTTCCTCACTGGACACCCATTTGTACTGAAACACAAATAGCAGCTTTTTCTGCTAAAAGGCAATTCTTCCTTTATACAAAGTATAGATTTTGCAGAAACCAAAATGTTATTCCCTTTTTTCTAGGCTGAATCATAGAACTAAAATGGAAAATTAGTCATTGAATCAAGCCTTTTGCAGTACAATGATGTGACCACCTATGTCTCAGACCAAAAATCACTTCTGAATATTTTACAGTAACTAAAAGAAATATAACAAAGTTCCAATTCCTGTTAGCTGGAATTAAGCTCAGATAACAAGAAACCAAGGGAAGCATCTATGCCTTGTGCTTCAGCAGTAGAAGAATTATGAAACCTGTCATTCTGGCATGACATTAAGAAATGAACCTACTCCCTGCTTCTGAGGAACCTGAGCAAACAGAAATATCCACCTTCAAACAGGGTAATAATCCCTGCCTTTTTCTCTCTATTCATTATCCATGGAGAACACTCCCTGCTGAACTACAAGTCTGGTGATCAGTTTAGTCCTGAATAAACAAGCAAAAAGTCATGGATATGATGGATGGAAGGTCTTAATTCTACTGGGAACAACTACCTTGTTTTCCCTTTTCAATGCTCACATGTGCAGTACGTCTGACACTGCAAAGGTCACTTGTGGATGCCCCATCTCCCTGGAAATATTTAAGGCCATGTGGGATGTGGATTGGAGCATCCTGGTGTAGAGAAAGGTGTCCCTGGTGGCAGGGAAAGTTGGAACTAGATGAATTTTGAAGTCCATTCCAACACACATCATTCTGTGATTCTGTGAAATAATGAAGTTTTAATCTTCTAGTTCTAAAGTTGAAAACTTCAGAATACCACAGAAGATGATACACATTAATGTGTTAATAAGCCATCTAAAATAAATTTCACTCCTAAACTCAGTATAATTGTGCTCTTAATATAGTAATAGAAGAAATCTTGCATTTCTTATGTAAATAAAGATACATTTTGGAGGAATTTTGCTTGAAATAATTACTTTTTTTTTTTTTCCCTACGTTATGAAGACTTATTTTTGCCTTACAAGTATGGTAAATCACAACAGATGAAAATGTCAAGAAAAGTCTCTCTTAATAAATATATTGATAGGATTTACTCTAAGTGTTAAAGCTTAAATGTACAGTTTCTACCCTAAAGCTGACAGGCTGTTGACAGATGTGTCTTTGCATTTGTTTCACAAATACAAACACTTCTGCTGAGTCTGTGCATTGCTTAGCTGGGGATGCTTTATGTGTGTGACAGGTCATGTGCAAGATCTTCTGCAATTTGCCTCATTTTAGCTGAACAGACATTTTGCATCCAAAGGCAAAAGGAAGACAACTCCCATCTTTAATTACACATATGCAATCTGTACAAGTGCCAAAGATGACTGTGACTGGCATGTGATTTGATTCTGTGGCACACTGGTGTAAAGCTGTTTCTTTATTATGTTAGACAGGTACTCACAATTTTTTTGTTGCTGCTGAATGAATGAATTGCAATCTTCACCTCCAGACTCTACTGACAGCTCCTGGTGCTCTCATGGAAACCACTGCTATGGCTATTCACTCTATTGAACCCTACTATCCTGCACAGGCTAATGAAATCAGTGCTGGGGAGTTCACTGCCACAGGGACTGCAAGAGACACAAAGCTCACAAAACAGCAGAATTTGGTATCTTTGCAAAATGTGAATTCCAGTGGGTGTCTTTCTCAACTGTTTCTGCTGCTGACAATTTACAATTCCTAATATTTTCTTGACTCAGCTATGCTTGATTGCTAATATATATCACTAATGGACAGCATATAAGAACTGCAAAAAGGGAACATAGTGGCAAGCAATACTTTTTATTTGGATGAATAGGAAGGCACCATCTATATTCTTTCTAGTGTTCACATAGAGACAGTGGCTATAGCAGACAAGCAAGAGGAATTGCAACATAACCACACAGCTTGTTATCAAAAAATTAAATGTGCCACCACTAAAAGTAATGTTACCTGGATTTTTTTATTATGTGATTAGCTAGCAGGTTACTTTTCAGCTTTTCATTTATACTAGATTAGTTAAAATGTTGTAATAATTTCCTTTACATACTGCTTAAAGAAGAAAATCACATTTAAAGCAACAGTTCTAAGACATATTTAATCATCTCAGTCAGAGTCTCCATAACATCCTTCCCTGAAATGTTGTAAAAAACCCATTTTCTATTGGAAGAAGGGCATGACTGATGAAAGGGCACTGTCTGAGAAGCAAGTTAGCATTTCACTGTAAATCTTCAAAAGAGATCAGTTTTATTCTTACTCTTTTAGTCCCACCAATTGTGTAAGGATCAACTATTTTTGCTCAATTGTCATGAAAAAGTGTCTGTGAATCATAGACATGAATACCCTTTTCACCTGCAATGTTTATGAATGCAGACAAAGACATAACCCTGATTCATGAACTATTAAAAAACTGATAGGATATTCATCCATGCAAAAAATATTCATATACACATTCAATTTCCTTAAGGTAGTGAAAGATCAATCTTTCATTTCCATTTTATTCTATTATGTTCAGCTCCAGTAAATTCTCTTTTTCAGAGTGAGCTGTTTTGGAAGTTTTTCTATACTGAACTTCACTCTTTTGAATGACATAACTGTCCCCTTCTACCTTTCCATTTTTTAACTAGGAAATTAGAAACTCTGTGTCAGGAGACACAAAAGGATGCACAGAGAATTAACAAGGACCTGTTGTGGGCACTGTACATACAAAGAATGAATAAAAAACAGTCCCAGTGCCAAAAATATTTCAAAGTTAAGGCATCATCTTACTTCCATGCTTAGAAAGATAGTCCAAAATGATCCTATATTTAAATTTATGTATAGCAACACCATGTGACCCTAACAACAAAGATGTATGGTTGAAAAATGTCAGCAAGGTTTACACTTTGCCAAAAATGACACTGTGTGTATGCTTTCACAGAACTTTTGAATGTGATAAAATGTACAAAACAAATCACTGTCCAATCTTTCCTGTGCTTCAAGATGATACAGCCCTAAACCCATGGTATAACAAATGGACATGCTGGAGGCAATACTGTAAGTCTTGTGGAACTAGATAATTTAGATCTTGTACTGTAGAACTCTCTTTCATAACATAATTTGGATGTATTATTGAGAACTGAAACTGATAAAGAAACTGCAAAAGCAATTTATGCCACTGTTTCAGATGCTGATGAGGTCAGTCAATTATATTCTTCAAGGATCACTTTAAATATTTTCTTTCTTGTTGGTCATGTGCCTTTTCCTCCTTTTAACTTCATGTACCTGACCTCAGCATAAGCTAAATGAACCTCAGACACATTATGAACAAAACTCCATCAGAGAGTAACAAGCTTAATGCTTAACAGCATCAAAGCTGAAGTCAACCAGAGCCATGTCAACCATGGAAGTCATGCAGTCAACCATGGGAAGTTCATTTCATTGAAGTTTACAGAGCAGCTTCCTCACCCTCTAATACATGGCCAAGTTAGTGCAGTCCACTTTATATTCATGGAAATTTTCTTGCACCCTACCTTCCATAAAAACATCCCACTCCTTTATTTAGGCTGCAACTACTTTGAGACATGGGCTATTTGCTGCCTGATAGCTGCACACTAGTGAAAACCATATAGATCATTGTTGTTTGGGCTCAAGGTAAAAGTGTAGAAAACATGTTGGTACAAAAAGAAACAATGGTGTACAAGCTCTTTGTTTTCATGTCTCATTAAAGAATAATGTATGTGTTCAAACTCCACTATAAAGACCTTTAAACGAGTTGTTTATAGAATTCATCATCCATCATAAAAGGATACAATTTATATCAAATATCTATGACTATCTGTAAAATAAGTGAACTGAATAATTCCTTCTCAGAAATATTTTTACTATACTTTTACAATTATAATATTTTGCAGTATTATACCTACTCTCCATTATTAGAACATAGACCCGCAATGTTCTTCAAGATGCTGTTCCAAATCCTCTGCATGAAACTTTAGTGCTGATGCTAGTTTCCCCCACTGTGCTTATCATTCATTAGTGAATGATGTTTATACAGACTGCCAGTGCCATAACTATGGCTTTGCCTTCAAACTTCCAAGTACTGTTCTCCAAGCAGTAACAGCATGGGAAGCATTTAATACTGCACAAATATGTGAAGCTGCAGGAACTACTTACAGTGGGAGTCTTAGAGGGTATAACCAGATAATGTTGCATTTGAAAGCCACCACAAATTATCAAACAGAGAGAACAAACCCTCTTTATCCTATCGAGTCTGTACTAATCACTGGTATTCACAGATAACTGAACATAAAAAAAAAATATTGCTGAATGGCAGCTCTTCCAGAATTCTGAAAAGATACTGATGCATCAACTGACAGAAGGGAATGATCTCAGATAAAAGGACAGCCAAGAACATATTATATTTTAAAGGTATTTTTTTTTTGCCAAGACCTATTCCTCTTATTTATAAATACCAATCTGATTCCCAAATATGAAATCTTATTTCTCAAGGAAAATAAATACTGCAGAAATTAAAGTTTTGATCCTACTGAAGTCAACCTCTTCTGACCCCTATAAGAAACAGCCCTCAAGACTTGCATAACTTCCTGATAATCTTCCTTATACAAAACAAACAAATTAAAAATAGATTTTTGATATGAGACCTCTTGGTCTGGGAAAGATAAAAGATGTACACACTGGGACAGAAGATTATCCACAGAATCACACATGGCTAAGAAACCTCATGAGGGTCAAAAAGGACAACTAACTAAGGCAATTATAAATCTGCTGTTATCTGCCTCTCAGAAGGCACATGCAGTAATTTCAAGGTAAATGCACTATAGACTGTGCCACAAGAGCTGGATGTTGTATGATTAGAAAGGAAATGCTTTCAATTTTCTGAAGCATCGCCAGTAACCCCTACACTGGCAATGAATTTCCATATAAAGCACAAAATGCAATCCAAATTCTGAAAATGAACTTCTTGAGTTACTTCCTGATTATTAGTAACATGGGCTTCTCTGTTTCCTGGCAAAGCAGTGAATGAACTAACCATTGCTTTAGACAGCAGATATTCCTCTCGACTAGGTGTGCAAAAAGATTACATACACCTGTATTGGAAATGAGTGTGTCTGTCCTCATGCTGTACTGATAGCTGTAAAATTGAATATTATTTAAAAAAAAAAAAAAGCAAGCAAATACTTCTTACCATAAAACCCTCAGTGTACTGAAACTGAGCTCTGGAACTGTCTTCTGCTGTGGGACTCAGGGGCTTAGGATCAGACATAGAGCGTTGCATCATCTTTGCTGTCTTTGGGCTTGATGGAGGAACCTTGGCCATGTCAGCATGCAGCATCTTCTGAGGGCTGATGTCATCAGTCATGGGTTTTTCATAAGGTACAAATGCTGACTCTATAACTTTGCTTGGTGAAACGGGTGAAATGGGTGAATAGAGAACTTTGGGGGATTTGGGAGGGGAAGGGACTACCTGTAATGTGGAGTCTGGGCGAAGGTGGGATGTGTAACCTATCTCTAATGGTGTTGGGCGTTTTTTATCTTTCTGAGGAGATGAAGCTGACAGATATTGGGGACTTTGAGTGTCTGATGCTGTCTCTGTTTGACATCCCAGACTTTCTCCTTTGTATGTCTTTTCTGGAGCTGAAATATGCTTTATGATTTCAACCTTAGCATCCCATCGGGCCCTGATTGAAGGTGTTCTTATTGTTCCTACAGGTTCTGTTTGCACAGAAATCTCTGCCACTGTCTGAACTGCAATACTAGATACCTTGGAGAATGGTTTGGCTTTGTCTGCCTCTGTGGTGCTCTCACTGTACTTCCCTACACGAGGTTTCCTTCTGGATCTGCTGGAAAGATCCCATTCATCTTGATCTTCATCATCGGTCTGAACACTTGTATCAACACTCTTCTTAGATCTCCGTCTCCTGTTGGTGTAACCTCTTTCTGCTCCATCTTCATCATCAGTTTGCACTCCACTGTCCACTATTTTTTTGAAACACCGGGGCTCTTCCAGGGTCTCATCAAACTCCTCATAGGGACCACGTAATTTTGGCATAGAACTTCTCTTTTTCAATTGCTTCTCCTCTCTAACATCAATATCCTTAAGAGACATTTCTGAAACTGAGCTTAGGATACCAGATCTGGGTATGTATTGGGCAATGCCATCAGACTGAACTGTATACCATGCTTGACTTTGTGGAATTTCAATACCCAGCACTCCTGAAGCTGTAGTGGTTGTGTCATCAGTAGGCCAAAATTGGCCATTTTCTGTGCTTGCATACTGTCCTTCCAAAAGTGTTTGATCTGTGGTAGTTTGTGGTGACCCAGTTCCTGAAGGGTCATAACCATACTGATATATTTGACGAAGTTTTTGCTCCTCTAACTGCTGGTGGAGCTGTTGTTGAAGTTGTTGGAATTGTTCAAGCTGCAACTGCTGCTGGGCTAATGTCTCTTGTCTCATCATAAACTGAGCTTGTCGTTCCTCCTCCTGCTGAAATAAGAGATGATGTTTCATGGATTGCAACTCCTCAAGCTTTTTTTGCACCATAAACTTTTCTTGTTCCCTAAATCTTTGAATTTCCTGACGTTCCCATTCCAGCTCTTCTGCAAAGCGCTGCTGCTTAATTTTCTCAAGCTCAAGAAGCTCCCGCTCCAAATCAAGCTGCTGCTGTTTGCCTTCTTCAGGGGCAATGAGAAGGGCAACCTCATCATCAATTACATCTGTATAAACTTCAGATGCTGTAGTTAAAGTAGGCATCAAGCTGGTTGGTTCAGTGGTAATAGTTTCTATAGAATGAGGTGGTAACCCAGTCTCCACACCAATGGCAGTAATTGCCTTATCTTTTTCAGCTGCCACAGTTGTCAAGAAACTATATGATCTTGGAAGTGGTTGAGTCTGTTGCAAAGTTGATAAAGAGGGCACTGAGTCAATTGTTTGGAGAGTAGGTAGATCTCTGACACTTGTACTGAAAATAGAACCAGGTTGTGTGGTGATGGCAAATGTGGATGGGATTGGAGTTGCTACTGAAGAATAAACAACACCATTGGATGATCTTAAAACACTTCCAACGCCAAACTGGGAACCCACAGTGGACACCATTCTTGCTTGGGAATACTGTGGTGTACTGAGCCCGAGGCCAGAAATCTGCCGAGTCTCTGGATATGGACCTGTAGTCTTGCTTGAGTAATCCATAACCTCACCTGAAATTACAGGGCAAAGTTACAGTCCAGTCCCACAAAAGAATGTTGCTTTGTGGATTCTGAAAGTCATCCCATCTTGATGAAATAAATGGGAAGGGGAAACTGCATGCAAATCTTCAGGTTAACGATCTACTTTAGATGTGAAGGAAACAGCATTTCTGAACATGCAGGCACATGCAGGCACCTCTGTGCAAACACATACGTAAAATGAAGAAATGAAAAACACGTGTAATCCGGAATAATTTGTCACACTGTCCAAAAGAAAACAAAATAACAGAAGGAGGGGAAAAAAACAATAAAAAAAATTATCCTGAAATGAGGTGAGGAACATCAAAATTATATTTCAAAGAAAGATCTGCTGCTGTGTCATACTGACCTGTAGTTACTCTTCCAGAAGTAAGATCTACTGCTGTATCAGTTGCCCCAACTCGATAATCAAAGCTATTCTTGCTTCTGTATGCAAATAGTCCAGCTTCTGATAAATTTGTGTCAGACATAGATGGTTTCATACCTCCAATTCCTCGGTAGCCATATGACCCTGAACGATCATACTGATAATGGTCATCTCTGTAGCCAAAGCGATCTTCAGGAAGTGTAGTAGAAGGCTGCTGTGCTGTACAGCTCCTACCAAATGGCAATTTATAAACCATATCACAGCAGACAGCTCTTCTCCCTGCAGTCAGATCTACAGGCTTTTCATCATCTTCTATTACCGTTGTTATGATACCTGAAGCAGTTTCATCCATTGTTACTACTGTTCTGTGGGATTTCGTAGTGCTAAGGTCAACTGCTCCACTTTCTGCTGGCTCCTGAGAAGTGGAGAGATCAGTCCAACCATTTGTAACCCCAACAGGTGGCACAGTAACAGGCTTTGTAGTAGCCCATGTCACTGCCTGTGTTGAAGTACCTAGTGATAAATTTATTGGCACTTCATCTCTACCTACAGAGAAGGCCTGGCTGCCTGTTACTCTGTATGCAGGCTCAAAATGTTTTGATGTTGTTAGCTGCAGTGGCGTTGTCATGGCGTGCCCCAGATCCACAAGGCTGTCTGTGCTGGTGGTGTAGCTCACAGTGGCAGTGCAAGTCACTACAGTCACCGTCTCAGTGACTGCAGGCAGAGAAGTATCAGCCACACACGCAGTGCTAAGATTTATTATGGATGGCTGGACAGTACTTACTGGCCGTCCACCTGCGTCACTTGCTGGCATTTGCCTTCTTACATCCATGGAAACAGCAGAGAGATCCATACAGCTGTCCCTGGTTTCAATGTCCATCTTAGTTAGAGTGCGAAGGTCGATGACATCGCCCAAAGGATGGAATCTTCCATTCTCTCTGTATCTGGGCTGGTCTACAATATGTAGTGGCTCTGGAGGTATAGTAATAGCAACACTACCTAAACCATAACCAGGCACTGGACCCTTAACCACAGACACCGTGGTCTTGGTTATGTCTGTTGTTACTACTTCTGGTTTTGAACTAGGGATTTTTTCGAAAGTTGATTGTGTTGTCACAGGAATAGCTTGCAGTGCACCTGAAATATACATACTCTGACCTGCCATACTTTGAATATCCATAGTTTTCATGGATGTAGTAAAAACTGGTTGCATAAGTTGGGGAATCTGTTCTTTAGAAGGTGCTTCTAAAGGCCAGCTGGTAACAGCCTGACTAGTTATAGCTTCAGTGGGAGTTCCAGGCTCAGATGGCAATGTGATCACAACATAGGTTTCCTGTGAGGGTTTTGCCAGCCTTGGTGAAGATTTGTTAGAGTGTGGAGACAAAGGGGAAGTGGGGGATGGTATTTTGTATTCAGCTGTGGTTACCAAATTCAGAGTCATACTTGATGTCAATGCTAAGCTTACTGGTTTGGGCTGTGTTTCTGCTGGCTTATGAACAGCTATTGGGAGTGGAGGAATTGCTGGTTTAGGAGCAATTGGAGGTTTAGTTACTTCAGGTGTCCTGTGACTGAAAACAAGACCTGCTGGAATGGAGGATGGTTTGGGTGGTACAGGAGGTGGTGTTGGGGTGTATGTTTTAGTGATAGGTACCACATGATCCTTTAATACAGCTGTGGACTCTAGTGTTGGAACACTTGTGACTGGAGGTACCACTGTGGGAGCTGTTGCTGCTGGAGCCTTAATCTGCGGCTTCTTTTTGGGATAAATGGCTGGCTTGGGTAAAATAGGCGGTGGCGGTAATGGTGGTGGAGGAGGTGGTGGAGGAGGAGGAGGTGGGGGTGGGGGTGGAGAAGGATGAGCAGAAGAATCCAAAGAAGAGCTTCTAAAAAGAGAGAATACTTTGGCTGAAACAGCAGGAGCTGAGGAAGGCACAGAGACCATGCTGGTCTTACTTACAACACTGTGAGTGAGTACAGAAGATGTTTCTGATGCAGGCTCTGTAACTGGTACTGGTGCTATACTTATAGGTGGTTGCTCAGATGCAGTATTAGTCAAATCAATCCTTGTCATATCAACACCCAATTCTTTGTGTGGCTCTTCATGATGAATTTTGACATTGCCACCCTCTACCATGCTTTTGATTTTTCTAGCTGCTTCCTTCTCTGCTTTGGATGCATCAAAGGTAATGATGTCAGCTGCATATTCCTTGGATTTTGTAACTGTAGTTGCCACAACTAAAGGCGCACTTTCAGGCAAACAAACTGCAGTTTGCTCCACACTCTCTGCATCTGATTCAAGAGATGGTTTTTTAGTGGCTCCGACAATAGATTCATAAGGCAAGCTCACTTCAGAGTACTCTTTTGCAGATGTTAAGGGAACCTGTGTTACTATCCTGACACCTTCAGAATCTGCTGGTTTACTTACAACATCTGATGAACCTACAAAACCTGTGGTTGCACTATCTATGGGTGAGGAACTATCTGTGGTAGAAACTGAAGATGTAGATGATGTTAAGGAAGCTGTATCAGAAGGTAAAACTGATGCAGCACCTTCTGATGTCTCAGAGTAGGTCAATATTGATGTTTCATGGGAAATTATTTCTTGAATTTCTCTGGCATAATCTGTTAAGTATTCATCTTCAATTTCCTCTGCTGTGAAATGCTGTGTTATTTTAACATCTGGGATAGAAAGTGTTGTGCTACTGACAGGTGACACATCTGAGATTGCTGAAGTAGTGCTTGATGTTAAAGATGTACTATCTACTATTTCTCCACCTCCAGACACCTTTGTATCAGATGTGGGAATGAAATCTGAAGCTGGTTGTGTCGGACTAGACCCTGGGGTTAGCTGCATTTTCTGCCTTTTCATAAGCTCTTCATAAGCAGCTTCTGCATCTAACAAATGCTTTTCCTCCACGGTGGAAGTTACTGTGCTGTCTAATACAATTATTTCATGACTTTCTGGGATAATGTAAGAACTAGAAACAATATCTTCTTGAGGCACAATAGTATGTAAAGTCTCAACACTATAGTAGTCTTTCTCTAGATCACTAACTTTCTGTGGTTCATCATAGACCTGTTCTGAAGCTCTTGGTTTTTTCTCTTTTCCTCTCTGTTGTATATATTCACTGCTCTCATCTTGTCTCATAACAAGACTAGCATCAATAGTTCCATTGTAAGTATCCTCCACTAAAGATTCATAAATATAATCCTCTATTAGCATTCCACCATATAAAGATTCTTTTTCAAATATTTCATCTTTTTCATTTGACATTTGAAATGATTTGGACTTATGCATCATCTCCTCATATACCTCTTCAGCACTTTTCAATGTCTTTTGACCACTGTCTTCTTTTGGGAGTCCAGTTGGTTGTTCATCTGTTGGTGAGTATAGAGAGACAGCAGTAGGCAATTTGTAAACTTTTTGCACTTCTATTATTTTTTCTGGGCTGATTTCAAAACCTTCGGGTTCTGACTCAATGCTGGGTGAATATTCAGAACAAGAGGACCTGTGCAGCTCTTCCATTTCTGCAGCCTGTCGTAATTCTTCTGTTGGAGATGCATCTTCAATGGGAGAAAGATTACTTGGTGGAGTCTTTGGACGTTCCCTTCTTCTCTGGGCTCTGAGCTCATCCTTGTCCTTTTTGGATTTTTTGCTAGAACTTTTTCTTTGTTGCTGTTCTAATTCGCGTTGTTTCTCTTGTTCTTTAAGCAGTTCTTCCTCTTCCCTTAGTTCTTCTTCTTCTGAAGAATCTTCAATAGTAGGAAGAAGAGGACCATGTGTCCGATGCCTTGCTTTGCGCTGTTGTTTGCTCTCCCCTCCCAGTTTTTTGTGACTGGGACTACTGTCGCTGTCTTCATCGAGTGATGACACTGAAGTAGGAGATGTACCTGGTGTGAAGCTAGAAGCATGTAAACTAGAAGATCCTTCTCCTCTAGACCTATCTTCTGGTGAATCTGTAAGACTCTCCATCTCTAGCTCAGGCTCTTCATCAAAATATAATATACCTTTTTGTGGTTCAGATACTTCAGAATATTTGTTTGTTATTGTACTGTTTAGTTCTATTGTTTTGAAACGTCGAAGACCTCCTCCTCCAGATACTGCAAGTTCTTCACTGTCTTGACTTTTACTTTCCCTGAATTTTGGCTCTGGGCTTTCATCAAAAGTCTCATCATCGTCATCATGCCATGAATGTCTTCTTCCTGCATCCTCATCATAGCCTCCACTACTTTTCCGTGTCATTCTTCTGTGCTTTCCAGCTGTTCCTTTGGCTTTGCTTTTCACTTCTTCTTTCTTTTGGCTTTCAGCTGCACTGATCTCTTTGAGTTGATTTCTAATGAATTCATCATCTTCAGAACCTGAAGCATCTTCATCAGCACTCATCTCTATAATCTGTTTTCTAATGAAATCTTCCTCATCACCTGATCCCTGGCTGTCATCTTGTTTGTACTCATCACTGCTTGAAGAACCAACACTAGTTCTTCTTTTTCTCCTTGGGACAGGTGAGTTTTCACTCTCACTGCTGTCCTCCACTGAGTCATAGCGTTGTTGCCTTCTTGCTGATATGTCATCTCCTTCATGTTCTTCCTTGTACTCTGCCTGGGAGGAAGCTGTTCCTTTGCCCTCTTCTACAATGGTTCCTTCACCTTCTTTGATAGCCTTTAAGTCTTCCTCATCTGAACTGTAAGATTCTGGAGTGACGGGCAAAGGCTTTGTTTTAAGTTGATCCTTTGTCTGTTCACCATATGTTTCAGAAAGCTCTTTGCTTTTTGCAGATTTTTCATCAGAAAGAGTGCTTGCCTGAGCTTCTAAAATTGAGAGTACAGTACTTTCCAATTTAGCTAGATCTGAGGGGCTTGGTGGACTTTCTTGTGAAATGGTGTCTTTTTTACTAATTTCTTTGTGTAAATCCTTTTCATCAGTGGGGATATGACTTGGAATTTCACCAAGTGAACTTGATATCCCGTCAGAAGAATACCCGGTGTCACTCAGACCTTGTGGACTTTTCTGTTGCTGAGAGCTTGATGTGTCTGATTTGTCATCCTCCTTTTCCTAAAAAAATAAATACATAACGCGTGTGTATATATTTATATATAAATTCTTAATGTCTCCTGGCAATTAAAAAGTGATTTTTTTTTCTAAAGGATGAGTTCATGCCTCAGATGAAGACTGAACACTAATTTTGCTATTCAAAGCTATTAGAATAAAACAAAAAAGTTCCTCAAATTTTGATTTTTTGCATTGACTCTAAGTAAGCTTTGCATGGCTGTCCACACTGGCAACTGATTTTGCTAGTTTCAAGATGAACTTCTATTTTCCAATACAAAATTTAATTGTTTTAAGAAAAAATAGTAATGATAATCTGCCATTTGATCACACATTCATGGGAAAACTTGCCCAGGGGTTTATTTATTTGAAGATTTTATTTACTAAGTTTCAAAGCTGTCTACACGGTTTTCAATACAAAGTAATATAGCTTGACAAATGTTTGCAGAATTTCTGGAGTCTGCTCCTTTCTTTGACCATTCAACATTTTATAATTGCCTAGAAATATGTTAAGTTTTGCTCTCATTATTTGATTTTGTTGATTGAAGTATTACACATTTCAACATGCAACAGAATACATAGAGCAGTGAAGCATGATTTAATGACATCTGGAATGTCCCCACATATTGGAATGTCCCCTACAGCTGGGCACTGTACAACTGTTTTTTGAGTACCTCATAAAAAATAAGTTTTTTGGTGAATTGGTAGTGCAGAGTAAGCTGCTGGAAGGGCAGTGAGGGAAAGCACAGGGAGGAAAGCACCATGGTCAGCCATTGATTAAAGGAAGCAAACAAGGCAGGCCTTCCTGACTGAGCATCAGAACCAATGTTTTCCTTCTCATCCCTAATGAAACACCCCTAGTCATTCCAGATTCTTCTACCTCATTCTGACCAACAAGCATCTCTATCTCCTTCTATAAATAACAAAAATACTAAAAATATCCTACAGAAAGTATTTCTGGACCAGTTTCACTCCTGCTACTCACAGCTGTGAAATGCTCTGTACTTAGTGAAAGTACTCATTGTTCAAATAAAACACAGTTCACTCTCCAAAATAAAGGTCACCTTAGCTCTGCTCTGGGCTGACAATTTTAGGAAGTGCCCCCAAATCCAATGGCAATTTGAGAACAAGCATCCCAAAGTTTCATGATTTTAATAATATGCTGTGATCTTTATTTTTGTTAGGGCTCTCAATAATTGGTCGTATTTACCAACTTTGCTAATCTAAGTCAGTGATTTCTGAAGTACAGCAAACCATTTTTAAAAAAAAGTTTAATTTATGAACTTTGTTGGCAACATAATCATTTGAAAAGTAGTTAAAAATACTGTGGAATAAATATACTAGAAAAATTATCACGAATGTAAATTATAACTTTAAATTGCATTTACACTCAAGTTATTATGAACTACAAGTATTTTCAAAGTTTATTCACACTAAAGTTACATTTAGGGTCAAAATATCAAAACCCAACTATTTTTTATAGTCAGTCATATTACTTTTTATAACCAATCAGGTTTAGATTTTATTTACGTTTAAGTTATGTGTTCATGCTTTTAGCCATATCACTTTGAACATAATCCTACACTCAAACACTAATATTTATATTAGTATTAAAGTATTTATATTTATATTATTACAGTGAATACTAATTAATGTTTTATTAATTAGTCATCATTCAGAGGAGCGATTTATTATATGGTTTGCAAAATCAGACACTACATTGAATATAAACTACATTTGTTCTTATCAACCTTATAACCAATATTGCAAATTCAAATATCTGATGTCAAAGCAAAATCCATTGCAAATAAAAATCCAGTGTGAAAACAAACATTCCTAAGGACTTCTTGAATGATAAGGCTGTGATTAATATATAAACATGGAGAAACCTGCAATACTTACAAGAGCTTTGGAAAGGCATAACTATTTTAAGCCTACAGTTCTCAATATTCTGAAGAATCTAGTCTTGGATATTCTCTAGCCCTTAAGGACAGAGTTATGTATGGTCTTTACAAAAAGTCAGCAATGAAGCAAAAGTAAAAATTTCAGGTTTTGTATATTATATTTACGGTTTTTTCCCCTTTATTAAAGAAGAAAGTTCTTAAGGGAAATCTGTTTTGCTATGTTTCAAAAATACATTTATCATTAAAATGAAACTGGTTTTCCCTCTATAAATAGCACTAAAACTTCACCTGACACTTGATTGTTATTTTTTCATTTATGACTGCTATGTTCACATTTATGAAGACACACCCAACAAAACTCATTATGATCAATTTAGATGAGCTACTAAAAATGCAAACATTGCTCAAGCTCAGAAGGTTTCCCGAGAGCTGATGGACAGAATGCATCCATCCAGTGAAAGTGAACCTTCAGACCTTGGTGCTCCAAGATGATGTGATACTGTCAGCTGCCAAGCAGAGACAGAAGGCATGGACTGAACAGTTAAGCACAGGAAAAGGTGGAGAACAACTGGTGATGGAACAGCTTCAGCCCTTCTCCTTGCAGCTGAGTCCAATATCCAAAACCTACTGTGACCAAACCAGAGGAGACGGCAGCTGGTGCCCACCCTGGTGTTGAGCCTCAGTGAATGACATAAATGGCTGCTATGAATCCCAGGAAACTGAATGTGAGAAAGTCTGCTGTTGGTAAAGTAAGGAGAAAAAAAAAAGATCCATATTGAGGACAGACTTCATTTCTCAGTAGAAATAAAAAGGATGAGAAAAATCCAACTTTCTTTTAAAAGGTTACCAAAATATGAATGTATTTTCTAATGTTTTTTGTTTGAGTCATTGCCTGCACCATGGTACATGTAAAAATTATCCTGTATATCATGTTTTGAGGTCAATAAGCATGTAACTTACAATAAGCAATACTTACAAGAAAAGCTTCTGGGCTTTTATTCCCTATTTTGTGTAATCTGAGACTTAGGATATTGTCACTAGCTACATCTATTGTTAAAGGACAGATAGCTTATTTTCTGTGGTACTGGCCATCACATCCACAAAAAAGCATCACTGTTAAACTTGCAAACATATAATAAACATAGTATTTTTAGATGAATGACAAAATATTGCCAAAACAATGTTGAAAAAGATCATATTTATATTCTACAACTCTTTGAGACTGAAAAAATTGCATTTAAAGAATAGTACCTTTTTTCCTTTTGTAAATTAGGAAATACTTTGGCACATGTCAAAGTACTGGGCTTTTCTGAATATTTCAATGGTGTTTCCTCTGAGTTTGCCTACTGTGTGCTTTTAATACTGGACAAATTTAGCTCTAAAACAGACATTGATGAGAGAAATTCCTTGAGAAATGAGGAAGAAGAAGACATATAAAAACTGCAGTTTGAAGAAGACTTTAAAAACAGCAAATGCAGCCTCTCTAACTAATGTAAAAAATGATCTAATTCCAACTGTTCTTGTGCTATTCCAGTGGCATTTCTGTGGTGCCAGAATCAATACATTTCACAAGCTATTTTGTATTAGAATTTTTAGATTTATAAATATTATTAGTTTGTACTCTTCCTCACTTTTACTATTCTTGTTTGAAAATATAAAGCTTATGGTTCAAAAAACAGCTGGATGTGGTACTTGTGGACATGTTTCAGTGGTGAAAGTGGTAGTGCTGAGCTAATGGTTTGGCTTCATGATCTTAGATGTCTTCTTCAACCTTAAAGATTCTATGACTCTATGAAAAAGTTCCATCAGTTACCAAACAGAAGAAATTTATTAAAAGGAAAATATGGCTAAGAGAAAAAAATTTTTTAGAAAAAAGTATTTCTTGCTAGCAAGATTAAATTCTGTTGCAGAGGACAGAAATTTTATTTTGCAAAGGAACTCATAATTTTTAAAATGTTGGATTTTTTATAGAGGAGATAAAGATATCTACATTATTAAAAAAAAATTTCACAAAGTGGAAAAGAAACATGGCTGACTAAGCTCCATAATATACATTCCAATTTTATATTTTCAAAATGAAGCATTTTATTTGTATCCAGAAAAATTGCTTACAGACACCTTTATCTTCCTTGTTTCTATCTCTCTGAGCTGTGTTTTGTGGCATGTGTTATAATAATGATGCCAATCAACAAAATATTAATATTTATCCAATTCCTCAACTGAAGCACATGATCATTCCTCAGTAATCATAAGAAGGTTGTAATAAGGGTACATATATATTTATATTAAATACATTGCAAATGTATACCAATTGACAAAATGGTAATGGGTTCATACAGATATGCTGAGCTACCTCTGTATAAATTTGTGAGTTAGAAGATGGCAATGAGCTACTGACAAACTGCATGTGTTAAACCTCCAAGATTTCTAGGCACCCTTGTTAGAACAGCAAACTGCTATTGCTATGTCAACAGCCAATATTACAAGATAGTTTCTCAGGGAAAATCAGTTTCTGTAAAACATGAGCAGTCAGTTTATTCTTTAAAAACATTTTGAAGATACTTCAAAATATCACTGAAAAAATGCTTTGAAGAAAAAAAAAAGCCTTTACGATTCCTTAAATCACACTTTGAGGATCAAATATTTTAAAATGTTTCAGTTTTGATGTCTGTCCCTTTTTTTTTAAGGATACTAGATCTCCAAATTCAACTGATATCTGTGATTTGTCCTGAACATGAAGGGAGCCTACAAAAAGGATAGAGGGAGATATTTACAAGAGCATGGATAAGGCTAAATGGCTTCACACTTACTGAGGGCAAATTTAGATTAGATATTAAGAAGGAATTCTTTCTTATGAAGGTGTTGAATCACTGGCACAGGTAGCCCAGAGGATGTGGACAGATGTCCCTTCCAGGGAAGTGCACAAGGCCAGGTTGGATGGGGCTTTGAGCCACCAGGTCTAGTGGAAGGTGTCCCTGCCTGTGGCAGAGAGGTTGCAATGAGATGAACTTAAAGGTCCTTTCCAATACAAACCATTCTATGATTCTGTGATTTCCCATGGATTATTCTACTGTTTGTACTGAATCAGAACTTCAGCCTTTCCATGGCTTCAGGGAATTATTGCTGCCTTTTTTTTTTAAGTGAAAAACAGGATAGCAAAAATTGCTTATCTACTATTGGAAAGCTAGAAGAGTTAGTAACCACAATTTCCACAGAATTGAATATAAAATGACAGTAGTTTGTCAAGGGCAGAAAGGCTTTCCTTTGCATCCCTAATTAAAAATATACCTAGCTGAAATCCTCCATTCTTCAATGTGTACATGTTGTCTTCTACCTAGTGAAATGGAAGCAATGTGTGATATCTAAATTGGCATCACCTCTTGCACTTTTATCACATACTCTCTTGGGAAGAGCTGTGTCTAGCAATGTTTGATGAACAGCACAGACAACATTGAAGTACTTCAAGAAAGAAAAATTAAAAATAAATCGGAGTTAATTTTACTAGGCAGAAGCTAGGTGAGACAACTTCTTTATTTTTAATGCTGAACAATTTGAAATAGGATATTCCAGATCTCCTTTTTGTTTGGTCCAAAAGGTAGGATTTCTGGCTATGTTACTCTAAGCATAATTCAGGGATTCCCTCAGTACAGTCATACACCATAACTCTAGGTATGATCAACAGCAGTAAACATAACATGTTATAGGAGGTTTATTTCAGACTTGGTTCATAAAAATAGCATTTTCCAAAGCAAAATTTCTTAATTGGAATGTTTTTCTCTCCAGATATTTTAATTATAACCAGGAAATACATAAAACAAAATCAACCAAATCCTTGACCTTTTTGACTAGGATTATTTGAAAATATAATTCTGGCAAAGGTTAAACACTTTCCCTAAGCCTACTCCTACCCTCATAACATACTACTTTCATAATATGATAATCAGCACCTAATTTGCACCCTAATTTTTCATTTCCCAACAAATTGTCCTTGTTATTCTTTTCAGCTGATAAAGTCACTTGAATACAGACCTCTAGTGCATGCTATCATAAACTCACCCATTCCTCTGACTTGAGAGCCTACAAGTACCCTACCTAAATGTACTTGTCCATATGAGACAAATCAGTTAAATAGTAAAAAGATGTAAAGATTTCATACTTTCATGTACCAGGTTCAGGCATCACAAAGTATTCCTAAAATTTATATTATATTTTGTTATTGCAAAGCACTGTACACGTTACTCTCTCAGATTATTCCCTTTTGAGATTGAGAATGGTCACAACAATCCAATTTCAACAATTAATCTTTGAGGTCTGAAGAGTCAAGAGATCAAGGTAAATAAATCTGAAATATTGGAAAAATTATTGAACAGGAGCTTTGCCTTAGTTTCAAATGCTTAACTGCTTGAGACTTAAACACAGACAAGTAACCTTGAAATGTGCATGTAGAGCATAGGACTAACTAGTGAAACTTTCACTCAATGGGAGTCATTGATTTTATAATTTTGACTCATTTTGTAAAGAGAATAACAGTAAAACAGGAAGGAGAGGGTCTGTAAGGATTAGCTTCTAAGGTGGAGAGAGAGAAGTGGGAGGGAGAAAAACACTTACTATTTTTTCTCGCACTGCTTCCACATGGTCGGCTCCTGGCAAAGGTGCTGTTTGAACAGGAATTTCTGCTTCCTGAGGTTTTTCAGCTTTCAAAATCTCTTGTGAAATCCCAGTTGTCAAATCCTCTTTCTTAGTATCTTCTTGCTCCTTAGCCTGCAGTCCCTTATAAGGGGCTTCAACTTCTGCTTTCTCTTCAGCAACATGGTCTTTAATCTCAGCTGTAATTTCTTCCTTTTTGTCTTCTGGATGTGGTGTGCTCTTTTCTGGGAGCACACTTTCTTTATCTTCTTCCAATGTGCTTAGGGGTATCTTTTGGTCTGCAGTTGTTGCAGGAATTTTATCTGCTGAAGGTGTCTTAGAGAGTTTCCCTCGCTGAAGTTTTGTTTCTTCTTTTTGGCCTTCCTCTTGGATTTTATCCACCGATGAAGTTTTCTTTAATTTTTCATGTTGAAGTTTTATATCTTTCTGAATTCCATGTTGGATTTTATCAACTGAAGCTGCCTTTGGCAATTTTACCTCCTGAAGTTTTGTATCTTCCCTCTGAGCTGCAGGTTGAATTTTGTCAGCTGACAGTGCCTTTGCCATTTTCATCTGTTGGAGTTTTGGGTCTTCCTTCTGAATTCCCTGTAAAATTTTGTCAGCTGAGGGTACCTTTGCCAATTTTGCCTCTTGGAGTTTTATGTCTTCCTTCTGAACTCTCTGCAAAATTTTATCAGCTGAGGATGTTTTTGCCAGCTTTGCTTCTTGAAGTTTTTCATCCTCCTTCTGAACTTCCTGCAAAACTCTGTCATAGGAGGCTGTCTTTGTCAATTTTGTTTGCTGAATCCTTGGGTCCTCCTTCTGAGAAGCAAGCTGGATTTTATCAGCTGAGGGTGTCTTGACAAGTTTTCCCTGTTTAGGTTTTGCATCTTCCTTTTGAATTCCTTGCTGGATTTTATCAGCTGACAATGTTTTTTCCAATCTCTCCTGCTGAAGTTTCGGAGCTTCCTTCTGAACGGCTGGTTCTTCTTTTGGCTTTGCTGCTGCTGGAGTGGGAGGTGTGGAAGTCTTCTGAGGGGAATGGGATGCAGCAGGCACAGGACGTTTCTGAGGAGGAGCAGGTGGTTTGGATGTTGGTTGTGAAGGGCCTGTTTTCAGCAGTGGCATCTTGCCCATATCTCCAAGTTGTCCTGACATTGCCCTTTGGGTCTGGCAGTTTAAGCACAGCCATTCCTGTACCTGTGATACAACAAACATAAGAAGTTACTTATTTGAAAAAGTAACAATAAAATCATACAGTGTTTTCAGCTGATACAGTTGGATTCTTTCCATCTGAATGCCATGCATCCTGGTAAGTTATTTATTTTGTTTTGTGCTCTTGAAGGAAGCTCCATAGCACCATTCCATAAATGGAGCATATCAGGTTCCAGAAAGCCAAGATGAGTAAATATAAAAAGGCACTGTGAAAAATAACAGCAACAGCATTTTTCCAAAATTTTGATGACCTATATGTGCAAAGTTTGGTGACATATTTCTAACATATATTTCTTTCTAAAGCCTCTATAATCTGTCAATAAGTCCCTATAATTTTGCTAGCCTGAGAAAAAGGGAACCAACTGGCACTCATGGCTGTGTTTCTCTCAGGAAATCCTCTCCTGAGGTTTTGGTATAGGTATCTGTATAAATTCAGTATGGCTGTAACTCAACAAGAAGATCACCTCTCTGCTCACTTTACTGCTAAATCCCTGATGCACACTGGCTCCTTTTACTTTTCTTCCCCAAAAATCAGAAAAAGGACAAGTGCTTCTAGCTGTGCCTAGCCAGTTGCC
The DNA here is from genome assembly GCA_024362935.1 of Setophaga petechia. NCBI lineage: Eukaryota > Metazoa > Chordata > Aves > Passeriformes > Parulidae > Setophaga > Setophaga petechia. The sequence continues at coordinate 13,104,275 of JANCRA010000012.1, forward strand.
TAGCTACTACATGAGAGGAGTAATCACACTGTTTCTAGTGGGATTTAGTTCATAGTTCCTTTAAAATAGCAAAAGAAAATTTTAAGCACAGAAAGGCACTGAAAGGAAAGAAAAACAGTCTCTTCTGGATACTAGAATAGCTAATGAAGGTTTACTTCAGTAGTGCAATATGAGCTTCACTGGTGGATAAGTGATGTATAATGTGCAATAAAATCTACATTTAAAAATAGCTGATCAGCAATTTTTATAAGTGATATATAAATTACAAGAAACACAGATGATTTGACAAAAATCTTAAGTAAGAACAGCTCAAATGGGCTGGTTTTATGGAAATGCAACTAAAGAGAGGCTATTTAAAATTTTAGTTGAGGCACAAGCAAAGCAAGAATATGTGGATTATCATTCAGGTCATCAAAAAATTGCCTTGTGTATTTATTATTCTACTTTTATAGAAATGACCAAACTACTGAGTATCCTGGTAATTGACACAAAAACATTTAATAATAGTAGCCAATAATATTGTCCCAATAAATGCAGTTTATCAGCTGAATAAGTAGTCTCCCCTGACACTTACTACATCCTTTGCAAATCCAAACTGAATGTGGCTCTGTATCAGACTATTAATTATAATCTAGGTTTAAATTATTTTCTATTGAAAAAAGCATTTAAACATAATCCTCCAGGATGTATTATTCTCCTCCTTAGGAGTTAAAGTATTCCAACTACACATGTTGAGGAAGCACTAATTAAGAAATACTTTTTTTTTAAATGAATGTGCAAAACATAACTCATTTTTTCTTGCAAATATTTCTTTTAGATGTGGGTATCTGGAATTATTAGCTCAGTTTCCTGTCTTTTCCTAGAAAACGGTATTGGAAGCCATACATATGTTATGTACTGTCTTTTATAAACTGAAAAAAGAAACAATGCTCCAGGAAACAAATCTGCCCCACAGAAAATCATTATATTATTATTAGAAGTCTGAAATGGACTAAAAACGCTAGATAAAATGTAGCATAAAAAGACTACTGAAAAACAGATCCAATTTCATAGTAGCTTTGATTGTTTTCTCATGAAGTTTGCAGAGATCAATATGAAAAAGTTGGCAAAATATTTATAATAGTTATTTTTTTTAATTTATTGGAGGGCTGAAAAGATTTTAAACCCAAAAAAGGGGGTAGATTTTGCTTTATACATTCAGCCTGAAAAATGCTCATTTCCCAATGTAAGCAGAAATAATGCCATTATTATTTGTGCTAATATAGCTTCATTTAGCATAGGGCATGAGAATATGACAGTACTTAAACCTATTAAGCTTTTCAGAATCTAGCCTTAGCCATCTTTAATTACATAAAAACATAATGAAGTGGCTTCTGCCATGAAATAATCCATAGTTCAAAAAATTACTGCCATATAGATATTATGAACACGATAATTTATACTTTAAATTCACATGTTCTTTTCACAGATTGTGCCATTTGTTTGACTTATTCTACTTTTATTTCCTTATATCCATATCCAGTTTCTAGGGTCTCTATGTTTGATTCCTTTCTATCTACACTAGGCTCTCCTTCTGTTGATGCAGATTCCATCTCGTCCCTCCCAGCTGTAGCCTACTCACTGCTCATACACTTCCTTCTCAGATTCATCATCACTTCCCTTTCCCTCATTTAAATCCTTCACAGACTCCATTCTCTGGATGCCCATAACAACTTCAGCAACTTTAGTGGTGCTATTAAGTGTTTAGTTACCCAGCCACAGTTTCCACTGCTTGTTGTCTCTATTTAGTGTCTTTTCCCTGGAGTAAATTTCAAGGACTATGCTTTGTGCTGAGCATATGGTAGAACTCTTAAAAAGGAAAATAATGTCAGCTAACATGAAGAAAGGAATTTGATGATTAGCAGATTGCCAAAATGCACTAAATTTTATCAAAAGATGGAACTCCCAGACTTGCCTCTCTGCCATAATGATGAAGGTGATAGTAGGGAAACAACCTGGAATTGTCCAGATATCCAGTGATTTAATGAACCTCACCATTGTCCTCTTGGACTTTTTCTATATCTGCATCTATTTATCACTTTGTTTTTCAGTGCTGCTGTATAAGCACTGCACATACTACTCCCAAAACTATGTGTTTCATATAATGGTTTTTCATTACCATGCAGATATTTGGCCACAAAAGAATGTACAAGAATCATAACACCAGGCCTCTAGCTCCTGACTCTCTGTCAGAATGGTTCTCTGTAAAATCAAATTTTGTACCATGAAGTCGTATGCCTCAGTCTTAGACTCGTCTTTTCCTCAGTTAACCCCATGCCCTTAATGCAAGCTTTTCCCTAAGGCTACCACTTCAGTTAGCCTGTCAACCCAAATTTATTAGAACTTGGGAAATGGACATCATCTTCTTTTAGCAGTCTTTGCTAGATAAATCTTAGTTCTTTACAGAATTCTTCACACCCATTGATGTCTGAATTGGCTATAGACATTATGATTGGCACTACAAGTGATACAAGAGCTTTAATACCCTTAATCCATGGCTCTCCCTGGTTTCAGCAACTCTTACAACCCAATATTGCTGGGCAGAAAAAAATAGCTCTGTCACAATGTTCTCCTCACACTGTTTTGTAATAAACAAATGTCATTATGAAAAGGGCACACGTCTAACATTCATTGTCAATGTCTGTTTTTCAGTCATCAAGCAAGAGCTCTGCCCTGCTTGTTACAAAATGGCCCTTTCTGCAAACTGAAGGAGTGAAGGAACTCTTGAAAGGCTCATCTCAGATTTTCAGGTGTCTGGTTCAAGGACTAGGCTGGTACAGCACAGCTGAGAATCCTCATCTCAGTTTTATTGACAAAAAAGCTGCTGAGATGGTATTTTAGAGAAAAACAGATGATATAAGAAGACTAAAAAAAAAAAAAAGAGAAAAACCACATAGTGTCATAGGGAGAACAATTCAGGAAGAAATACATGAAGAGGTACAAAACCAAAAGGAAAATACAGAGAAGTGGATGGGAAAAACCCAGCAAGTGCAAAGGTTGGCTGGTGTGTTCCAAGGAGGTGGAGAAGTTGCTGTTTGCTGACCTGACTGGTGACTGCCTGGCCAGCAGACACTATCCACAGGGCTCACTGAGGTGATGAATATGTTAATATTAACTTCTCTTCATTGGTGTCTATCTGCTGTGTGTATTTATCCACAAATTGCTCTGTACTCCTCAAGTCTTTGCATCCTCCTTGCTGTGTTGCTCTGCCTGTGGTAGACCCTGCCTGAACAAAATGCAGAGAGGGAAGGCTACATTCCCATCTACAAAGGGAATGCTGGCCTCAGCAGCTCTTTGGGATATGTGATCTACAAATTCAAATCCCACACAAACTGAGGACTTAGATATCCTACCTCTAGAAGAAATATTCAAACTGCTAAATCTACATATAAAAAAGTTACCACCTATGCCACATAGATTGATAGAGAAACATAAATATTCAAAGCACGATCACAAAGACTGTAGATCTGGCAGAAGAAAAAAATACAAAAACAAAATACTAAACTCTCACATTTTCTCTATCCAAACAGTGTTAGGCAGGCAGGAGCTAACTGTCTAAATGAAGCCAGTTTGGCAGAGACAGGATCCACAGTGAAGCCTCTATGGCATCTAGAATTAGAAAAAATGCACATAGGTTTTCACAGATATAGTGTCTGTGGAGGTCACAGGCAGTTTTCCAGGCTCATTCTCCTGAATTTACACATCAGTTTTGTCTAAAATGTCACTTAGGAACTTAAACTTATTTTTGGATTCCACCTCAAGTGGAGAAATGGTGTGCAAACAAATGCTTAGTCAGATGGTTGATTTTTGGAGAAGAGGTTATAAAAATGCAGCTAATTTAACCTAGGGAAATGATTCTCACAAATATGACTTATATGAGAGGAAAGGTATATTGGCTGCAAACCAAATGGATATTAATGCTCCATGGACAAATTCAGCTTTAAAATTAGAACACCTTCCTTGCCAGTAATAATTTGAAGTTTGGAGTATGATACAATAGAATTGTGGTACAGAGAAACACAGTTAATTTCAATATGTGATGTGATTGCCAACAAAATCACTCAATAATTCATGAAATCCTACCAGTTTCAAAAACTGCATTTCTGTAATAGTAATCATGAGAAGAATGCATTATAGCATTAGCAATAAATAGATTCACAAAATTTAGTTGACTTAAGGAATCAAGGTGTTTTTTAGGCGCTAAAGAGAGATCACAGAAAACCCCAAAAACTGGTTCAGATGAGTTTAAAGCATCACATTAAAAAGGAATAAAAAAAAAAAAACCTGTTAAAATCCCTGTAGAATAAAGAATTTTGTCAGCAGGAGGAGGAAGGGATTGCCTTTTCAGATTAGTAATGTGGTTTTTATTTTGTTACATTTGCAAGTAAGATGAAATTGGTTTCTGAACAATGCAAAACAAAATACCATCTTTTATTTTTTTCTCAAATAAAGAGTTTCAGTATGTGATTGAGGAATACTAAGTTATCTCAGCCTGCCATTATTGTTACTAATTGATATGTTTAGTTGTAAGCCATCAACTAGAACTATGAAATAAAATAAGTTATTTTCAATGATCACTTCCACAGCAAGTGATAAAATTGCAGATACTGTAGAAGATTACCAGAAAAGTACACAGAAATTAGTATTTCTCCTGCGTGTCAGGAATTACCTGCTCCTTAATTCAATAGGGTTGGGACTGCTAAATATTTCACTCAATTATGTACAGCAGAAATACAGAGTATGACAACACAAAGATGACCTACTTCTTCAAGTGATGACAATTCTGAAAAGTGTGTACCCTTAGCTTACTTCAAGACACATCTCAGCATCTTCAGAAAAAGCTCAAGTTTTGTGTTTTTTCAGCAACTGCTCTGTTGTATGGGAATTTTATTTTTAGTCATTAAATTTAATGTATGATAGAATTTTTATGTGTATAGTGTCTGTGTATACTTTAATTTCCCTTAGTTATTTTGCTGAAATCCCTTAGAGGCTTAGAATTATGCTGTCAATGCACAAAAATTTATCCCTGGTGTATATATACACTATTACTGATGCAAACAAACCAAAACTGTAGAAAAATAACTTTTTTATTGAGGAGGGGACAGCATCACTGTATTTGTTTTTACTCTGCATCGAACTGCACTGTGATATGTTTGTTGCTTTTTTCATGCATCATTATAACAAAATGACTAAAAGCCCTCCTTTGTATTGGCAGGTCAGCTGTAGGGCTGCTGTTGCCCAAAACAAAGGCACGATCCTCCCTCCTCAGTCCTACACAGAGAAATTCCCATTGAGCACTTCAGTACTCCTGGTGACCACTTCTTCTGATACCATGGCAAAAACAACCCCAGTGAAGGAAAAATAATGAAAAAAAAGTGGATATGGGCATCATTCAAAGGCCAACCTTTTGTTTACAAAACATTTAAGATATTTTCAAATATTGACTTCTAAAGTGAAGCACACATGAAAATCAGCTTTGTCTCCTTACATGTCAATGACTATACAGTTGTCTTATTAAGCAGTCTTCTAATCTACAAAGTCCATCTCAGAGGGGCTTCTGGATTATTTTTAGTTTCTCATTTAACTCACAAAAGCTACTGCAGATAGAGAATTTACTGGCAGGATAAGAAGATCACAGTTACATTCATAAACATATTTCAGTGTATATCTGACAACCAGAATCAGATAAAAATTGTTGCAGTGACATTCTCTTTCACAGGTTCTTCTAAGGAAATTCCCAATTAGATGACTAAAATGATTTCTGGTTCCTTGCATACGTGACAAATGACCACACATAGCAGCATGTGACCTCTACTATGGCTATTCTTAACTTCCTTTGATAGAATTGTAGCTCTTTAAGATTTCTGTAGATTCTATGAAAAAGAAATTCAAGGTTTTTTAAGTGTCTAAATTAATAATTTTATGGTAAAAATACAGTTTTATTAAATAGTTATTTTATAAACCAGCTTAGTCAGAGCTTGAACAATGTTAGGCTGTTGTAATCCTTCTTGGCTTTATGTAGATGTTGAGAAACCTCACTATGCTCCTTTGTACCCTTTATTACAACAATCTCAAAGAATAACTGTTTTCTGTGCCTCCTTGCAGCTGAATCACGATTTCCCACAAACTGGTCAGCAGAATACGTGAGTATTCCCATCTCACCATTGCTATTATTTGCTCTGAACTGACAAAATGCCTAATGTCACAGATGGCACTAAACAACAAACACCACCATCCCCTGAAGATTCTATGGTCTATTCAGTTCTGTGTTCAATGATGACCTTTTACAGACAGTATAGAGGAAATTGTTTCTGTTTGAAACCCAGATCTTGGCTATGGAACTAGGTTCCATAGCAAAAAGGAGAACTTTTATTTTTATGATATCTCACAATATGTGTTTAGTTGTAAACTGCAAAAGCAATCTTTCTACCTGAACCTTAATGGATCATATATATATAAATACCTTAACCATTCTTTGTAAGAACATTTGATTTTGGTCATCCCCAATAGAAATACAGAGACAATTGATATACATCATTGCTCTAAAAAGCCATTTTGTATTTTGTTTGCTCTTGCAAATCAGACTATCCTAAAAATAACATCTGCAGTTTACCCCAAAAATATGCTTTAAAAAACCAAAATTCTCTCCTAAGACAGATTGAAATGTGTGTCTTTTGTCCCCATTTTTACCTAATAATGCATTAATTTTTTTTTTTTTTTTTTTTTTTTTAAGACTTAGCTCCATCCAATCCAGTCTCATCTAACCCATTGTAAATACTTAACTGAGAACCTAAATTTATGACCCTGGCTACTCAGATTCACTCAGCAGGCTATGGGACCTTCTCTCCAGATATGAACAGCGTTGGTGGTCTGACTATTGTACCTATTCCTCATAAGGGAGAGAGCCTGCAGCAAGCTGTGCTCCACACAGACCCCACTTCAAGAAGGAATGTGAGATTTGCTCAGAGCCTACACTAAAGTCCAAAGATAAACCTTTCCTAAAATAGCCTGAAGAAAAGACCTAAATCTGTAATTTGATATTTAAATAAATGGTCTGATATTCAAGATCTCTAAATGCCTGAAGACAGTTCCACTGACTCTCTTCCACTTTCCAATTTGTCTCTTCTGTTTGAATCTTTTAAATCAGAATCACAGTGTACATATCTGTTTTATCAGTTATTTATATTTTACATGGCTTTATAATTTCAGTTTATTAGCAATGGTTTGCATATAATGTTTGCTTTCAGTATCATGTGAAAGATATCTGAATCCTTTAGGTGCCTGAAAAATTAGGGGGACAGGCAAAGAAACAAGCTTACAAAAAAATGGGGGATAATTCATAGTCAAGGCAACACTCTATTCTCAATGAAGAGAACACAGGTGCAGCAGAAAGGGAAGGAAAGTCCCTTACCTGGCTTTGGAAAATTATATTAATTATTAGCTACAGATACAGGAAAAAGTTGGCATGTAATGATTTTCTGATCCGCTGGCAGCTGCCATGGCAGTAAAGAGATAAAGGAAATAAACAAAGGAAATAGATCTGACAGCTGTGCCAAATGACCATGGCCTTGTGTGATATGGTCCGTGCTGAGAAGCACACAGGCCTTCCAGCAGCTTCTGCAGCTCTTCCCAATGGACATCTCTCCTAAACACCTAAAATGAGGAGGTGAAAACCAAGCTGACCTCCCTGCCACGGGCAGTGTGCACACATGGCAGAGCACCACAGCAAAACCACTGCCTGGTTTTGCAACACAGGAGCACAATAACACTTGATCAGCAGGTGTGACCATTTTTACTGATAAGTGCAAATTCCCAAGCCCTGAGGCAACACAGTGCAAAGTCTGGGGAAAGGCGATGGAGAGATGAGGGGCAGGTGCAAAAAGGAAAAAAATCCAAGATTTTAATCTCTTGGCTTTATCCTCTTTTGAGGTTGCTGCTGATCAGCTCTCAGGGTGACACGTTTTAAGTGACAATAATCTTTTCTCTATGCCCCGCTCATTGTCTTGACCTTGCACTTTCCTGCCTACAAGTTTCCCTTTATGGCACCACATAATAGAAAATGTTGGAAAGATTGTCTTAAAAAGAAATATGCCATTAAGTCAGAAGGAAAATCCTGTCAAAAATTGTAATTCAAAAATGTGAGCATGCTGTGCTCTCCCATATTTTGGAAAATATGTACAAGAAGAATTAAAAAGACAATACTTTTTTTGGGAAACTTCAAACCAATATTCATTTAAAATTCTTCTCAGTATTTTGTACAGAAACATGAGTACAATCTGTTTAAAAGTATATCATACTGAGATGCTACAGTATGACTTAAAGCAGATGTTTTCTTGGTGTTTAATGTGCAAATAAATCCTATATACTCCAGCAATCACACATAATAAGCTCGAGTTTACTTTCAAGAGACACCATAAAATTATGCAAAGAAAATACCAAATAATCTAAGCCAATGTAAATCTGCCCAAAACAAAAGTACTGCTTACTCTCAATATAAATATTAAATATAAAAAGAAAATAGCAGTTCTTAACTTCTAGGGAAAAAAAAAAAAAAAGCAAACAAAAAAAACCCACATACCACCACCGCCACCGCCACCACCAACAAAACAAAACAAAAAAAAAAGGAAAACAAAAAAAACACAAAACAAAACAAAAACCCAAAACTAAAAACCTGTGAAATCTGGAGGTTTATTTTTTTGTCTCATTAGTGTCAATGAATCTGTCTTAGCTCCTTAGAAGTAAAGGAAAGGCTCCAAAATATTCAATGATAGTAGCAGTACTCCATTTCCCAATGGACTTGCAATGCAAGTAATAGACACATTATGCTTGAAAATTATTTGTTTTATCCTTCTAAAAATAAATTTTTCTCATGTCTTAAAATACACACTGTACTATAGAGTGGGGAAAAAGCCCTAAAAAAAAATGAAATGCTCTGAAAATTATCTCCTTGCATTCCTTAGTTGTACTTTCACTTCTTTTTGCTGTCTTCAGAAGGAAAAAGAATCCTCTCAAATCAATTAGTCAGCTCAGGTCTCATACTAATTACACAGTTACTTATATAGTTTAACTCATTCAGAATTTCTCCTTGATGAGAGGACAGAGAATCCGTCCATAACCTTAAAAATATTTCAGGGAAAGGGCAAATCCATATTTGTTCACCATATATGCATGAATGATACATAGAGAGACATCCTCACATACAGAGGTATGCAGTACACAAGAAGCCAAACAAACTTTTAATACATAGAGTTTTATGTCCAGAAGGGGCCATTATTCTCAACAGATTTGATTCTTTAATGCCAAAATCCTTCTAGTTTCACAAAGAGTTTTCTATTCTAAACGTTTCAGCATTTCTTAGAAAGATAACCAAATTTATGGGGGAATTTCTCTAGCTTCAAAGATTATTGTTCCAGTAATTTCTCTATCCATTGAATTTTTTACATGTTGGCTCTGAGATGGCATAAAAATACAACAACAAAAGCTCGAGAAGATATGAATTTTAATTATACTTATGTTTTAAAGAATATTATTAAAACATTAAAAATATAATCTCTAAAAGAAGCCATGCAAGACCAAGATGCATGTGGTAGAAGCTCAGCACCTTTCCACACCATGGAGCTGAACTGTAAATGGGAGTGATACTCACAGCTCCTTTTGGCAAAAGCTATCACAGTTACTAAGTCATGAAAATACCTTGTGGTTTAAACTGCATAACAGTCTATAACAATAATGCTAAAAATATAATAAATGTGGCTCTACTGTGAAAAAACACATTTGCCATTTGAAATTTGCTATTCTTATTCTTCTTCTTGTTATTATTATTATTACTACTATACCTAATGTAATCATACTTAATAGTTTTGTACCTTATGTCACATTTGACAAATCTTATTCTTGTGGGTAATATTTGTATCATTCTTACAATGACAGCAGAAACTGCACAGAAGCTTAACTTTTATCTTGAAAGCATGGCCTGTCCTGAACCATGTATTAAAAGGGTATTTGATGCTCAAGTGTCCTTAGTAAAACTTCTAGAAAAATTGAAAATTGTTGAAGAGTTTTAGAAATATGTTAAAATACTTTTAATATAAAGAGTTATTGAGTTCTAGTTAACTGCTGTTTTTACTCTGTCATTTCAGAAGCACACATTTCTCTTTCTTTACTTTTAAACCCAAAATACTAACATCTGTCATAAAAACAAACAAAAATTTTAATCCTCCAAATCTTGGACTGAATTCTGTATTTTCACCCCTTATTAAAAAACTCAAAATGGCAAAAAATATAAATAACATAAATAACAAGCAAACAAATAAGAGCAACATTCATTTGAAGTTTTACGTTTTCAAATGTGTTGCTGTTATTCAAAATAGACTGATCTTATTTCCCCATTAAAAGTCAATTTTCAAGTCTTAATTAAATTTGAAGCATTTGCCCAATCCTTGAAACACCCTTTTAAAGAACCTGTTTATATCATAAACAACATGATCTAATCTTCAGTCTTCCAGGATAAGTGATACTAATGTCAGCTTCTAATTAATTTAATTGTATGTTCTCTTATAAGTCAAGGACAAACATCTGGAGATAAAAATGACAGAGAAGTCAATAGCTCTCAGTGGTTTGATGAAAAGTGAAAAGTAAAAAACGCAAAAATCACAAAATGAAAAAAACTCCCAAAAAACCCACCCCAAACCCCAAAACTTTCTGCTTATCTTTGTTCTCTGTGCTATGAAAGCCCTCACACGGCCAATGGGATTCTGATGATTAAAGTGAAGTAAGGAGCTCACCCAGGCAGCTTTTCTGTGTAACAATCCTCAGCAAAAATGTTACAACCACTTTTATTGTTCTTTTATTCCTCTTCAGAGACAGACTCACAGCTTTCTGCTACTTACAAGTTCTCCACTTACCTCAGGATACTCCTGTAAGCAGTGCTCTTAAATCAATGAAATAGCATTTTACAAAAAAAAAAAAAAAAATCCCAAAACAATACAGTGGGATGGAATTTGTTGGTGGTCTCTAAATCTCCTTCTTTTCCTAAAATTATCACAATTTATACCAAAAAAAAAAAAAAAAAAAAAAAAAACCAAAAAAACAAACTCCAAAAGAATGAAGAAAACCAAATAAACTAACCAACCAAGCCACCCCAAGCCAACCAAAAAAAAAAAAAAAACAACAAACCAACCCAAAACCAAAACAAACCAAAAAACTACAACAGTCTTTTTGTAAAATTGTTCAAAATAACTTTTTACTTCTTGGCACCTGAAAAATTTAGCTACTTCACTCTCATCTTATTTCATAATTTATAAAATCAGGATATAATTTGGTTTTTTTTCTTCTAAATATATCTTTAGAATAGAAACTTACTCATAGTTTTATTAAACTATATGGCTTAAATTAGGAATTTGCATTTACATTCTATTTTTAATCGTATATATCATGTAAGCCAATTATAAAAAAAACAAAACAAAACCAAACTTTTAGTAAAATATGAATATGCCTGAGTAAAAACAAATAATAACCCCAATTATACTATAACTTGATAGAAATTTTAAATAACCTCAGAAAGCAAGAGCCTTTGTCAAAGTGGGTAATGGAGAGCTGCAGATAAAAAATCATGGAGAGTGTATTACAGAGATCATAACTGCAGATGTATGGCCCAGAGAATTCAAATTGCATCCTAAAACACATCAGAAATTATCATATCTGTATTGTAGTCCATGTAATCAATTCCCAAGCTTTTGACACCACAATAATATGCAGTCTGCTTGTAAAATGAACCATTTATGGAGCTCTTTTAAAAAACATCCCTAGGCAATGAAGTGGAAAGTTCACATCTGTCTTCAAGGGCAGAACTGGAAGCAGTTTCCAGTGTGCAGAAGTGAATTTTTTGTCCATCAAAGCAGTTAAAATTATGTCCTGCAATCATCTACATTTAACATAAACCCGGTACTTCAGAAATAATCTTTTTTCATCAAAGATGGAACTTGGATGCAATAATTTTAATTATTCTGCAAAAAAAACTAAGCAGACTTTTTTTCCCAAAAGATCTTGAGTTTCTACTGCTATGTTTTCAGATATGATGTACTATAAATTTAAAATTGTGTAAAAGATATTTAATTGCACCAAAAGTGTTTATAGTATGCCGGTAACTGCAAAAAAAAAAAAAAATTGCAAATACTAATTCAGCTGACTGTTCATTCCATTGTGATGTTTGGGAAGTGAAATCATACCCAAAATGTGTACCAAGATTCACAAAATTTGCCATCTTAAGAGATCTTATTTTTGATTGAACGTTTACCTCTGTAACCAGTCTGACAGATTCATTTTATTTTGCTTCATTCATTTACTAAGATTTTGCTTCAATCTCCCAGATTATGCTTCATTGTCACTTAGAAAAAACATTACCCTTCAATGCTTCATTAGCTACTTCTCCATCGTAGTTAAAAATGTACATTACAACTATAATGTATTATAGTGAGTGTGTAGCTCATTCAGATAGTACCAGCTCTTTTCATTTCTCTCTTTCTAGCAGAGTATTTGCCCAATAAATTCTTCATGGGACATTGCATCTTACAGAACTAATTTGTAGATGGGGCATAATATTACCAAAACATTCCTTAGAAATGACTTATGGGAATAGCATTGCTGTCAATAATCATTAATGAATTTAATTGGCAGTGTTGATCATGGAAGTATGAAAACAAAGCCATATCTGCAACAAAATTGAGTATTTTATGACAAAAGTTTATCTAGGAAATTGCAGAATAAACTGTGCTGAACACATGAAGACAGAGAAGAAGTAAGCCTGGTTGTTTCTGGTTTTACATAAAAGCACTCCCTGAATTAAATCAACAAACTACATGAACTAATTTAAAAAGCAGATGCACAAATAAAAGTAGGAAATGGTTTAAAAGTTTAACAAAAACTAAAAAAAAAACCAAAACAGGAAAAGCCAATAAACACACAAGTTGTGGAAAACAGACTGTACCACAGTGCCTGACAGGACGAATGCTCATAGACAGGCATCACAAAAAGGAAACAGCTGCTGGAGGAAAAAGCACAGCAAAAACCAGAGGATTCAGGGGACTACAAGTTTACAAAAGACACATTTTACTCCCATTCCATCAATAAAGATCCTTCTCAGAAAAAAAATAAAAATTGTTTAATAAAGAGGAAATGAGTGCTGCTCTATTTATCATGGTTTGGTAACCACTTTGTGTTATATAACAGTAGTAAGTATGGTAAAAACACACTTAAATAAAAATGCTTCTCTGTAGAACTGGCTATTCTGCCTTTAGAGCTTCCTCTCTAAAACCTGATGAATGTTCTAAGAAGCTATAGCTTTGCTGCTTTGATTTGAAAAACATGTCATTGTTGGTCTATTTCAAAAGAATTCTGTCTGAAAAGCAGGGCTTGAAAAATTATCGCAGAATCATGGGAGCCCAAATATAATTTTTAAGAGCTTATTTTTAATATGAATCTATTTTAATCAATATGTCAGAAACTGAAATCTTTTTTGTCAAAAGGACTATCCAGAACACGTATGCTTGAGTCAATTAGGAAATTAACTTACCAACTTTCCAGAATTTCTGTAGGTCAAAAAATATGTCACACTCAGTCTTAATAAAAAAGCTATGAATAGATAAAACACATAAATGAAGTTCTAGAAATTATTAAAAGTCATATTAAACATAATGCAGCATTTCAGACTCAAGCTACGTTTCTTAAAGCCCACTCAATAATGAATGCAGTTTATATTTGCTGCCCCAAACCACCCACAACCCCTCCTCACGATGACCCAAATCAATTTTACTTGCTTTCAACTCTCCATGTTTAGCTGGAAAGTGTCAGAAACTTACATATTTTTACTTTGATGAAAGGTATAAAATATTTCTAAAATGTCTTGTGAAATACTGCATGACCACATTACATTTTTATAATCTGTGCATATTTTTAATGAGCCACTGAGAAACAGCTAAGGGAACAAAAAAACCCACTGTAGAATGACCAGACTAAAAGAACAATTTAATGGAAAATGTCATTCGAGGGCAACAGAAAGATCACATTTTAGGAGGCTCAGAGAAGGGGTACCTGTTTTGTGCTACTTTCTGTTCTCATTACAGCTTGATGATTTTCACAAAAAAAAATCGTTTGTAATATTTTTTGTTCTCATTACAATCTCTGTGACAAGAAGGCATTATGAATTTGCCATTTTCTACCCCTTTTACAATCATTTTTACAGGAATAAATAGTACTGGAATTCATGGCTGACAATTTATCACTCTGAGCACAGATCCACTAGATAGGTAAGCAGTATCTGATTTTAATCTCACTTTTACCTGGTGAGATTTACAGATGTCCTCTGTAAAACTGAGACCTTTGCCAATCTATGCAAATGTCATGTCAGATATAAGTAAACATGAGGCTTACCTAGAGAGTTCAGATGCAAAAAATCCCCAGCAAATCTGGTGCCACAACAGGTGAGGTGCAAATATTTGTATTTAAATATTATATAAATATATTTAAATATTTTTTTTTAGCTTTTCTGTCTGATCTAGGCTCCTTATTGTAAGATCAGTTTCTAGAGACCTGTGTTATGTTTTCTAAAATATTATTACTTTTTCAGACTCCACCATTCTCTTTTCTGTCTTACACAGATAATGACAACCTGCATTTAGAGAGGTTGTTTGTTTCTGGATGCCAGAGTCCTGTTCAGACTTTAATTCACAATGCTCATATGAAAAAAAACCATTACAGCATTCTCTGTAAGCCAAAACTTTTGACTAAAGTGTATTTGGAGAATTTATGATTTATTTTAGACGGTTTAGTGAACCAGACACAAACCCAGCAACTAATCTTTGGTTTAGTGTCTGTATTTCCTTTTGCTCCTTGCTCACATTAATTTTGAAGAAATTAAATTTTATATTTGTAGAAAAGGAAATATCCCAAAAGCTTGATGATAAATGTTATAAACTTCTGCTTTCTATGGTATTGCAGAAAAATGGCAGAAAAAAAGTATAGATAATTTCTCATCTATGAATAGGACTCCTTCTAAGCCCTTTTTAAAATTCTACATAGGGACCATTTGGCCATTATGAATATCAAGATTATGGAAAGGAATTGCACAAACTCCAGTTAGCTTCCTAAAAGTGTTGGAATACAATTATTATTTCATCCCCATTAAAGATTTCTTGATGATGAACACTCTCCAGTCTTGATGCAATAAAGAACATTTGTTGACTTATGCAGTACTCGTCTAGAAGAGACACACAGTGCTGACTGTTGTGACATTCAAAAACTGTTAATGTGCTTCAATGCACATCCATAATTGCCATTGGAAAAAAAAACAAAACAAAAAACCCAAAAGACCTAGTAAATCCCAACAGGTAACCTGAAGTAATGTGTTTGCCATAAAATACTTCTGAACTATTAAAGATTCGTTGTGATTTAAAAGGGGTCTGTTTAAAGTTGATCCTAAACAAATGACTTTAAATAAAGATATAAAATGTTTTTAAGGTAATAAAATCTTTCCTGTGTAGAACCTGTGAAAAAAAAAAAGATTATTTGAGCTGCAGAAGGATTAACTATTCCTTGGATATAGCAGACTTTAACTAAAATTAATCATATCTGTTCAGCCTACAGCAGCTACAGAGAATACTTTGCATGCTTTGTGTGGAGATATGTATGTTTGTTTGCCTGGAAATTTAAAGTTTCCTTTGTGTGGAGATATGTATGTTTGTTTACCTGGAAATTTAAAGTTTCTAAGTGTGTAGTCTAGTAGTATTCACCACCCAAACTTGACAGAAAAACTTCATATTCTAATTTAATACCTGGTCTCACCATAATCTTAATTGGAATCAACTCAATTTTATAAATAGTTAATTTGACAGATCACACTTTAGTATTTAACAAAAAAGATGATGGAAAAAATTATTTAAAAGTACTTGAAGAGCAACTTTTGAAGGCTGCTCAGCCTCTCTTCTGGAAAATACAAAAGAAGAACAAAGAAGCCCAGAACTGTAAATCTGTCTCGCCCTCTTCAAGTGTACAAACACCATCTGAGATAAAGGGGAACAGTGTCAGTGGAACATTAATCTCACCTGACTTGAAATACCTGACAGCATACCTGAGCTAGGAACAACTAACCTTACAGGGTATGAAAGAGGCATGCTTCTCACAAACACAAGTTTTATTTGTGAGTCTTAAAATTGAATACAACACAGGCCTAACACATTTTAAGAGAGAAAATTAGATGTTAAATCTGTACCCTGCTTAGCCATTACAGCATTTCCACTCAAGGCACAGGTTGTGCTGTTTTGGGCCATCAGTCTCCTTAATAGGCAGGGCCCCATGGCCACGTCCTAAAACAAATGGGTCAGTGTTTGCTCTCCAAAACAGAGTTCAAGTGGCACAGCAGAGCTCTAAGTCTCTAAATCTTTGCTAGCCCTTTCCCCTAAAAGCAATTTAGCCCAGACCAGAATGACTCCATCCATGCTGGCTGTGGTACTATTTTGCAAGTTATTATGCTAATTATGACCATCAACTGACCTGTATTATTATGAGTTTTTGTGTGCTGAAAACATTCCAGGAGACATGCAGATTAACACTACAAGCAGTTTCAGTGTATAACTTGTTCCACAACTCATCATTAGTTTACTAATGGTTTATATTGCTTATGGTCTCATTATATCTATTGTGTTGGACAAAAACATAATTTCAATACAGCAGCAACAGTTTTTTTGCACTATTCCATTAAATGTTTCAATGTATTCAGGAGAAATTTATGTTTTAAAAGAGACTAAAGGGAACTGATCAGCTTAAGCACTGTAGCTGAAAATAAAAACAGACAGATTCTTCCTTCTAACTAAGAATAGAGTTTAATTCTGAATGAACACTATGAATGAATTCACTCATATTTAATTTGATACAAATTAATGATAACCTCCAAAATAGCACAGCATAGATTATTTGCCTTACAGATAAGCTCTTAAAAGAGTGTAATTTGGTCATTACTACAATTTGCAAATTCTTATATTTCCATGTTGTTCAGTCCTGTTTAATTCTGCAATTTACTCTTATGAAAAACTTTTTGCAATGAATTAAAATTTGATTTTATGTCCATGACTACTTTTCCATGATTTTCTGACTCTATTTTCATGCAAGAGCTGTAAGTGATAGTTTTTATTAAGTTCATTATTTTAAATACCTACACTGAAAAGAATATTGCAATTGACTCCTACTATAATAACCTCTATTTGAAATCAGGATTCAGATTTTCTGGACATAATCTGTCTCTAGCATATGTAAATTTAAACCACAATCAGGAATATAAGAATATTATGGGAGAAGTATCAAATGTAAATGACAAACCATGTTGCTTAGTTGCTTAGTTTAGCTCTCTAATACATGATAGTATAGAAGAAATTCTATTCATAACTTGCACAATTAGAGTTTATATCATAAATTGTGCTGTTCAGGAAAAAAAAAAAAAACCCAAACAATCCATACCAATCAGCCAATCTGCCCCTCACCCCATCCCACAAACAAACAAACAAACACAAAAAAACACAAACAAAAACCCAACCCCCCCTCCAAAAAAACCCAACCAAAAAGCCCAAAAAAGCCCACAACAAAACCAACCCACAATGAAGAAAAAATAAAGATTATAACCTTGAATACCTGCCTGAAAAAAATATACAAGAGGTAGAGGAAGTCTTCAGTGAAACCTACATATAATTTTGAAACTGTTGACTATGAACAGTGAAAAATCCAATTAAACAGTGATCAAACACTTGACAGTGTCAATTACTGTACATGAGAGCCTAAAAGCAGGGGGATAATGAAGAGCTGAACAAGTAAATCAAGAATTTCTGAATTTCCTATTACAGATATTATTTTTAATTTATTTTTCCATTTCTATTGATTTATTTTACAATCTTAAATTATCTTGAAAAATTAAGGCAAATAATATTTTAGAATCTCCTTTTCAGAAACATTCATATATTATTGCAAGTCTAAGAACCTTCAACCTCAGAACATATCTCTAGAATAGGCCATTTCTCTAGATGGAACTTTTATTTTACTTTATTTTTAGTCATTCTTCTAGGATAGCAACCTTCTTGACAACAGGCTGTTTTGTCAGGTTAGCCATGGCTCATTGAAATGAAGTTCACTGAGAAGTTCAGAGATCACTGAAGAGCAGAGAGTCAAACATGTATTTTTTTAACAAAATTGATTCTGACTGAAGGTAGAATTCAAAGCAGCTTTACAAGTATACTCAGACACACAGGCATCAGTTGTATTTAATGTGGCTTTACAAGAGATATAACTATGCTCATAAGTCATACTTTAAAAATAAGTAAAAAACTATAATAAAAATGGCCAAGTGTACTATTCTACCTTATTGTGTTCCCTTGTAGGGTATACATTTTAGAGAATATCACTGCTTTTTCTAAGTAGAACAATATATGCTGAAAACATTTGAATATTTACCTTTCTTAATCTGTCTGCAAACAGCAGTGTGAATGTACAATTCCCATTACAAATCAGAGCTAAACTAGTATTTTCTTATAGTACAAAACCTGCAGAATCCAGTAACACTCACAGCATTCATAATCTAAGGTGTGTCAGGATGAATAGAAAGTGTGATTAGGCATCTTTGAAATCAGTTTGCACAGTGCATGGTGTCTTACTGAGGGAGTGCACTGAGTTTTTTATGTCTGACCTGACACAAAATGCAATTTCCCAGCAATTCATGGGAACAGAATGCTTAGCTTCAACAGGAAACACTCCAAAGAAATAACTGGATTCTTGGGAGAGATTAAGGTTTAGCATCTCCTTTGTCATTGCTCAGACAAGTTAAAGTTTTGCTTTTTTTTACACCTATAGAAAGTGATTGTCGGGGCAGGATTTCACTGTTTTAGCCATCTACTGATATGCTTTTAATGAAACCTGGCAGAGTCATTCTCACATATTTCTTGCTGTTGAGACAGGGTCAGAGGAAATCACTTCAGACCACAGAAATTTCTTGCTCACTTCTGCAAGAGTTAAATTAAATCTAAGGTTTCTTTGAGGTACACCAGGACTGGAATCACTGCTCTGTTCATGGAGATGCACAGGGCCTGAGCCACTCTGTGACATACCCACCTGAATCATTTAAGTGTTATACCATAAAATGTTTACTCAATTATATGAACAGTAGACTAAATGGATAAAAAAAGGAATATGATAAACATGTCTCTAGTTCCTATAGTCTGAAAGAGACAAACAGTCTGTGTGATAAATTTTTAATAAAAAATTCTGTCACCACTTACTGTAAATGATCAATAAATGACTGCATATTAATGCAGCCTTCAATCTCAAAGAGCTACAATGAGATTTTTGAATATAAATAGAAGTTTAAACTTATTTTTACAATGTTATGAAACATATATGAAAATTATAATCCTTTAAAAAATTAAATTAATGTACCCCAGACTTGGCGCAAATTTGAAGAATAAACTTTCACTTGAATCATGTAGAGATTAAAAATGAAATTGTCTCTTCTAAAGCATTCCAGAATATCTTACCTAGGAATGCTTTGTAAAATTCTAGAGATTAAGGTAGTAATGTCCAGTTTCAAATGAATCTTTCTCCAATGTTTTTGTCATGTCTAAAGTTTGAAATATTTTCTTTTCTCACAAAGTAATCTTTTATAATTACTGCCCAAACGTAATCTTTCTTGTTTAGCCAGCATTCAGAAGATGTTAACTCACTTCCACTCTGGAGAACTTATTTGATGTTTATTTAAGCATTTAATTTAATTCAGCAACATTTCCCTTTAAGTCTTCACAGTCTCTCACTAACTTGCACAGAAAGAAGGAAGAAGAAAACAGTGAGAGGAAAAGATAAGTGCACTAAGAAGTTCCATTCCATTTCCAGAAGGGTGTTATGAAAGGCACTGATTAATCTTATGTGTCTGAAGTGACAACCAATGTGCAAAGAAATGATTACCTAACACTGATAGAAACTGTCAACCGACAGGACACTTAGGGAATATTTTTGTGGTGCTCAGAGATTAACTGACAAACTGCTGCATAGGGATGAGAAGTGTCTATGTTCATGTAAAGAAATAGAGTTTTTTTGTGTTGAAACTCTGTTTTGAGTGATTCTTTTTGGGGAAAATACTTAGAAATAAATAATGATAATGTAACTTCTTCATATTTCCAGAATGCAAAAAAATCAACGTATGTAGAAGTGCAAGACAGCACCTTCTTCTGAGAAGTCTTTTAACTTAAAAATATGCATTAACTCCAAAACACAAGAAATGAGCTGGAAGATATGAGCCAGTATCTACAGAAGACCTCTGCCTTCTGTATTGCAAACAAGCAAGACAATAATGATACTCTAACACGCTTGAAATGATATCGGGTATTTATGTTTAGTCACATCAATCCTTGTCCAGAGTTCTGAGTTCACATTATCAGGAGCTCACATTAAAGTGTATTTTCAGTAGTACCTCTCTAGGATACCCAATTCCCTCTCTAGGCTCCATCAGTTGGTTTGACTGGATCTTCACTTACTGTAATAGGAGGATGGACACCTATTTGTAGTCAAATAAATTTAGAGATAGTAATTTTTATCTGAATGCCAGCCAGTCTCAATGAGCACCAGGAACAGAACAGGAAAACTCAGATTTTGATCCAAAATCCCTGCCATTTCTTCACTGAACTTTGTATTAAAATGTATATCTACTATAGCACAAGTTGTGACTTCAAATTCTTTTTAAGGTATTAAATTAATATCTTAATGATGCTGAGTTAAAAGCAAATATAATTCAAAATGAGAACAAACAGACCTCAGCAATGATCTTATAATGTCAGAAAATAAGTGAATTGAAAATAAGATCTAAAATGCAATCTTACAGGCCTTATTATTCTTTGGTATAAAAAAGTAGTTACATTTCTACTTAAACTTCTGTTTATGAAACAGTAATGAAAAACTTGTTAGAAACATCCTAAGTGATAGAAGAAAATGCCTATAAATATTTATATACAAGGATTCATACACATCAGTGAGCACAATCATGATATGGTGCTTAATGAAGCAGCTCTCATTAGATGAGCTCATGTAACTACCAGCATGTGCAGTTTCAGCCCACTGCAGTACAAATTAAAACAGAATAGTTCCTTGTGATCACACTACTTCTACCAATGTTTAGTTAAATGCATTTTAATACAAAGTTAGGATAAGCTGAGAATATTGTTTTAAGCAATTAAGTTATTGCTTGCTGAACCTAGCTTCCAATGTAGCCCTGCCACATGACTAAGGTTCATTCCCATTCTGACTGAATTTTAAAATGTGTTACAGGTATATATTTTGTCACATTTGTAACAAAGTTGCCTTACCATCACTTAATGCTGTTATGATGACATAAGATAACTCCTTAAAATGCCATACCAATTCTTTACAGTCATTTAACAGTGGATATTCAATATAGAATCATAGAAATGTTCAAGTCAAAAAATACCTTTAAGGTCATGGAATACAACTGTTAAACCAGCAGTTCCAAGTCCACCACTAAATTATGTTCTCAAATGTCACATCTAAACAAATGTCTTTTAAGTCCCTCCAGGCATGGTGACTCCAACGCTTCCCTGGACAGCCTGTTCCAATGCATGACATCCCTTTTGGTGAAGGAATTTTTCCTGACACCCAATCTAAACCTTCCTTAGTGCAACTTGAGGCTGTTTCTTGTCATTTTGTCACTTGCCACTTGGGAGAAGAGACCAACCCCCATTTCACTAAACCTCCTTTCAAGGACTTGTAGAGAGTGATAAGGTTCCTCATGAGCCTCCTTTTCTCCATGTTAAACACTCCCTCAACTGTTCCTCCTTAGAATTTTGCTCCAGACCATTCCCCAGCTCTGTTCCCTTCTCTGAACTCTCTCCAGCCCCTCAATGTCCTTCCTGTAGGGAGGGGCCCAGAACTGACCCCAGGATCTGAGCTGTGACCTCACCAGTGCTGAGTACAGGGGAACAATCCCTGCCCAGGTCCTGCTGGCCACACTGCTGCTGATACATCCAGGATGCCACTGGCCTTCTTGGCCACCTGGGCACATGCTGGCCTGTGTTCAGATGGCTCTCTTCCCAAGTCTTTTGCCACCAGGCCACTTTCCAGTCACTCAATATTCCAAGCCTGGAATATTGCATGGAGTTCTTGTCACCCAAGGGCAGGACCTGGCACTTCACCTTGTTATAGCTCAGTAACACTGAAGCTAGCCCATCCATCCAGCTTTTCCAGATCCTTCCAGAGCCTTCTTACCCACCAGAATATCAACATCCCCCCTCATCTTGATGTCATCTGTGAATTTACTGAGGGAGCACTCATCAGGCAGGGTGGGTACTTCAGCACATGGACAGGTACCACAGTGTAGCTACATTTCTTCTCACAGAGAAAAGCAAGGCACAATTCTTCCCATGAATATTTCTGGGTTTCACATTCTCTGAACCTCAGAGAAAGGAAAAACAATTCTAATCTTATTTGCTGTGCCTGTGTTGTGCCAAAGTAGAATGCAATATGGAGATTGTTTACCCAGAGTGATGGTGTTTTGTTTCCTTGGCCTATCAGGGCCAGGTGTGTGTGTGTGTGTGTGTGTGTGTGTGTGTGTGTGTTGGGACTGTTGGGTGACAGCCATAAGATGCTGTGCAGGTGTGTGCAGAGTCGAGTGCTTGGCAGATTCAGTTTAGATGTAATGCAATATAGTGTAATATAGTATAGAATAATATAGTATAATAAAGTAATTAATAAGTGTTCTGATAAGATGGAGTCAGAGGCATCACCACAGTTCAGCTGATCTTTGGTTTGTCAAGCTGCTACAATTCAGCTCACATCTGATCATGTGTTTGAGCACATTTTAGAACTTACTCTAAAATAACTTAATCCTTTACCAAGCAAATAGTTTGAATAACTATCAAGAAAACTGATTCAAGAAAAGTGTTTTAGCTGATCAAGAAAAAGAATTGACCAAGAGAAAAACTTAAAATCAACTATAAGAAGTGTGGTGTAATACATCAAAACCACTATTTTGTGATGAAATTGTAATCAAACGACTGCATGGTGATGATCCAGACTCAGTTATCAAGCCCCTTGAAGTACATATGTCTTAGTTAAGATAATACTGAGCCTAGGTGACTTAGGACCAATACAAACTTTCTTGAACCAACAGACTTACTGGCTGATACTATGAGTCATAAAACTGTTTTAAAAACAACAGCAAGGTGATTCTGTATTTGGAAAAGGATGTAATCTCATGAAACATATCTGTTGCAATTAATTTTTTCAACATATACAAGCAACAGAAAGGTCCATTTTGAACTTACACGGGGGTTTTTTTGGCATTTCAGCATCAACAGATGTCATGAGGTGAGGAAGCATGTGGCATCAATGTGGCAATCCTCTCTCACAGCAGAGATAGCCTGAAGAAGAGCTTTTGTAAATGTCTAAACCCACACTCCCTTGGCACCCCTTATCTAGTGTAATGGTCTGACCAACTTCTAAGTAGGAATCGTGCCATGATAACAGATGGATAAAAGTGTAGGCAGCAATAGGAGCATGTACCAGCATCCAGTATATTTACTGAGACTTGGAAAACCTATCCAGGAATGACTCAAGTGACTGAAATAAAACTCTGTGGTCAGAATGGTTTGCCAATGGCAATTCATCTCTTGCCTCAGTTAACATTTCAAATATATACATTCTGCCCTTTCTAAGTTAGGGATAACACAGCAGGAAAATAGGCTTCACAGTAAATATAAATCATGTTTTAAGTCTTATCTGACTTGAGGGTGTTGCAATCTGCTGGTAGGTCTGGGACTGTTGCTGTAGCTACCCCACACAAGATTGGGACAGCCTTGGAGATCTTTATTTACAAGACTCCTTAGGGCGAGTAGTGCTGTTTTATCAGCACTTTAGTCATCAGAGTAATTGCTGAGCTGGCCCCTACTGTGCTGCAGATGAGGAAGGAAGGTTGCTATTTTCAGAATTCTCTGAAGAGGTATTTGTGCCCTTTGACAAAGTGGTTTTCCACCCCATTACGTAGAAGCTTTTCAGACCAGCAGGAGGAAGCCTCTAATAGCTCTTGAGAGACACAACTGGCTGGTTTGTCAATAGGGTAAAGGGTTTTCTACTCAGATTTTCACAGTCT
Organism: Setophaga petechia; assembly: GCA_024362935.1. Lineage (NCBI taxonomy): Eukaryota > Metazoa > Chordata > Aves > Passeriformes > Parulidae > Setophaga > Setophaga petechia. The sequence continues at coordinate 13,128,495 of JANCRA010000012.1, forward strand.
GGTTACAGGAAATTGCTACAGAAAATTTTCCTGACTCTTGAATCCAAGGTTTCAACATTAAATCAAATAGGACTGTATCCAGACAAGGATCAATCGATTAAGCCAAAAAGAACTCATGCAAAAATGCTCCTCAGCAGTGTCTGCTCAGGGGGCAGGCAGCTGGGAGGTTATCTCTGCACAGGGAAAGTGCTTGCTTTTCTCCTGCCAAATGCAGATCACGATTTCATTATATGAAGGAGACCAACTTCCTGGTCTCCTTCCATAGTTATCAGTCTGACAGCAGTATATGAAAAAACAGAATGAACTCTGCCCTCAAAATAAGACTCACAGAAATTAAATTTGTGTGTACCTCAGCATACAGTGCAGTTGAAATTCAGTTTCTAATAAACCTTGACCAGAATCCCACAACAATATAAAATGGAGCAGCATGGGACAGAGGAAGGAAGAACAAAAGTTATGAAAACTCTTGTACCAAGTAAGGTTTTCAAAAAAGAATTGAGGACAATTATTAAAAAAAAAAAAACAACAACTTGCCTTCCAGAAAGCTTTTATGCTACATCACAGGCTCACCAATTCTTGTAACAATAAAGATATGACACATGACATGATACAACCAAATAACATATTCTAGCGTCAAGCCTAAAATGCCCTCCTGCAAACTTGAAAAAAGCTCCTGTCTTTTAGTACTGGGAAAAAAAAAAAAGGGTTTTTATAGCTCCTGTCTGTTAGTACTTAAATGAGAGACTTCATTTAAATCAGCCTGTAGCACCTTCTATGATCTAAAGCTCACTTCTCTGACATGGTGTAATACAAATATAAAATAAATAAAATATATACGTGTTTTCATTAACTATACAGGGAAATCAGTTGTTTTCAAAATAATATTAGCACCATATTTGTGGTGCTTTTCCAAGGCTTAGACTGATTTAATGTGAACAAGAATGCAATATTGATGATGCATGTGTTAGGTTAACAGTTGGACTTGATCTTAAGGGTCTCTTCCAACCTAAATAATTCTGAGTCTACAATATTTTCCCATATAAAATAGTTACCAGATTAAGTTCTATTATTTAAGAATATTATAATTCAGATCCCATAAGGAGCACTGCCACTACCTGTGAAGTATCATTATAAGTAAACACATCATTTTAGAGACATGGATACTTGACACCAGGTGATAAACCAGGTATCAAGCCTTGCAACTTTCTAGAAAAGTTACAGACTTTTATATTTCCTACAGACTGGAAAAGAGGGAGACTAGGACCAGAGAGAGTACCTGTGTGAAAATTTAAGAGTGCCTCTGCTTTTCAGGACATCTCAAAGAATCACAAAATATTCAGTGTTGGGAGGGACCCACAAGGATCATTCAGTCCAGCTCTTCTGTGATCCCATACAGGGATCAAACCCACAGCCTTACTTGGCAAATTCAGGTTGATTTATCAACCTGAAATTCCTTTACTCTATGGAAACTTTTAGAGAATACAAGTTCACCAAGTTTTTCTGCCATGGACAGCAGTTTGCCATGTTCAGGTATTTGTGTCTGCAGGATAAAAGCCCCACCAAGCGTTACAAGCCCATCTGCCAGCTGAAAGACTGCTGTGAGATCCAGTCCTCACATCAGGGAGTGTACAAAGGGTGATTTGGCAGGGAAGGACTGCAACAAGGTTGTGTGGCATACAGGGCTCTGGGTCCTGAGAGAGCTGCAAGTGCAGTGAAACACATGAAGAAATGGTGACTTTGGAGTTTCTTATAATGCAGGGCTGTTTATGAAAAGGTATTCTGTTACTTAAATAAAGCAATGTACTGTTAAAATCAACAAAGTCCTGAAATGTTCCTTTCTTTCTAGTGATTATAGCATAGAGTAGAAAACTCAAAAGTAAGCACATTTGTTTTGAGTACAATATGTTGGCCTAATGCCAACAAGAAAAAACCTTTTCAAATTCTGGCATTGTTTCACTTTCCTACCTCCGGGATTCTTCCCTAGATGTTTAATCTGATAATGGCTCAGTAAGTGATTTCTTCCATTCACCTGATGACAGCTTCAGAAAGCTGCCTGTGTCCTGAAGGGATCCCAAATGATGCTCTGAGAGCACAGAAAATGACTAATCTCTGTACTTAGTATCAGGCAGTTTTTGAGAGCTGCAAAGGCAAGCACCCCAGCAAGCACCTTTATGTGTTCTGCACTATGTCATACAACACATGCTATGAGAAATATCTACTCATATTGGCATGGCTAGTAAATCTCCCTCTTAATGAGCTTCTTTTGCATTCTCTAGATTCTGGAGCACAGATGAGGTTGATGCATTAAAATCAAATTAATTTGATTCTTAAGGATCTCTTCAGACCCCTGAGGAACAGGGCAGGCATAGGTTATGTCATCAGTAGGAAATAATTTGAAAATTTTGATTCATATTTTCTAGACACTTGATCATTCATTGAATACACCGTCATACTCACAGGATCATGAGAGATGGAAGATAATCTAGATCACCTAGCCTAGACAAGGTTTTCCAGACATTAAACATTCATATTCCTCACAGAGATTCAGCTCACACAAAGGTGAGGCACCTGGCCATTAGACAATTGCTAAAACAAACATCATGCTGGCCTCCACTGTCCCATGAGCCCAAAATCTACAACCTTTCACTTGTTATGGCAAAACAAGTATTTGCTTGCCCATGAGACATAGCTCCCTCCTGCTTCTATTCTGAAATTATCATAGATGTGATTATTTTGGAATTGAAAGAAAAATTGCTCTAACATTTATTCTATCCAGCTAAAATAATTTTAAAAAGGTCTCTCATTGTGCTGTTTTGGAGTAATTCAGTCATCTCCAAAGATGAAGCATGTCCCCATGCTGGATGTACTCCATGAAGAGATGGAGGAAGAGAGAGAGCTCTGGAGTGACCAAATATGGGTGCCCAATACTATCACAAATAGTGGGCTGTAAAAATTTCAGTTTTGAAAGAAAAAATGGGCTGACCCAGACTGTTGTGTCTCTCTTCTTCCTAAACATGTCAGGGATTGGACATAAAGAAAGGCATTTTTTGGGCCAAGAGAGGGGCTGTAGGTTTGGGCTCCTATCCATATGCATTGCATGTAGATTGTTCATGCAGCTGAAGCTGAGTCCCTCTGTTTACTGTGTCCTTACTCTGCCCACATCACCCCTTTGCAGGACATCATCAATACCAAAAGGACAGCAGAGCTCTGCCATGAGCCCTTGAGATCACAAGAGAATCTGCTGTGTGACACTCTGCCCATTTCATGCTACAGAGCAGGGACACTAGCTAATACTCGTGGTCACACATCCTCCTCCTGCTTTCCAGCTTGTGAGGAAAAAACCTCACAGTGCCCTCACCACAATCCCCTGTCACTGCCACACAACCTGCTCTAGGAATTGAGTGTTCATGTCAGTCATCCTTCCACAGATGTTTCTCAGTCAGATGGGGCTAAATAGGTGAGATACTTTAAAAATCAAAGCCAGGCTATAAATAAACCCCAGTATTAGCACAGGCTTCTCTAATTCATTTCCTGCAGTATAATAAACACATGTGTAACCTCCAAAGTCTTCTACTAGATTCCTCAGGAATGCAGAAAGTATTTCTCATTTAAATCAGGCATGTTGCAAACACAGGTTTTAGAGGGAAGAATGTGCCAAATCTGGGGAAAAGGGAGTGATTTGGATTGTTTCCACAAGAACTCCCTGCTTAATTTTAAAACAAAGACTGCCATTAAATGTGAATACATGCTAATCCTTAGTTGAGGGAAAAAGAAACGAACTTTAATTATCTGTGATGATACAAGATACGTTCTATTGATTTGTTCATATATTTATAAGCTATTTCTTAGCTATTCAATATTCATTGCCTGCAATGTTCCCACCAGAACAGATATAGACATGAAGTTCAATGTTCCAGTGATAATTTTCAGGAAGGAGAACTTTCTATACATGGAAAAAAAGAAGAAAATTGGATAAATTAAATAAAATGGTTGTGAGACTGCAGATTACTGGAATAGGTCATTATATTATTTTTTTATCCATATTAGGAGAAAAAAAGAACCCACATACAAAAAAGAGAACTATGAAGGAAAAGAAATGACAAATCCAACAACATATTAACTTGAAAAATTAAATTGGAAGAAACTCATTTTAATTGTGCTTGCACTGTCTATGAACCACCTGGTTACAGCTGAAAATAAAGCAAGAAATAAAGCAAGAAACTATAGAATCATATAATAATGGAATAATTCATGCTGGGAAAGACCTTTTAAAATCATGAAGTCCAACTGGTAATTTAGCACCAGTGGCAAGTCATCAGGGAGACCTCTAAATTTTTGTTGGCTTATGTTTGGCTCTTTCCTGACAGCAGATGGGATTAAGATTGCTTTGCTCCTGTGACTTTGATTTGCTTGTAAGAGGAAATTTCTGTGTCCTTAAATTTAGCCTTTTGGATACTGCAGCATATGCTACACTGCCCACAAGACATAATTAATCTGAAATACACAGAGCTCCTAATCAGTGTTCACTTAGTCTTTCACTAGACAGAAATCATTATTGGATATTACATACAATTTTGAGAAAAATACTGTTTCTGAAGAGGGCCAGATGTTCTTTTCTACAGCTACTGCTTCAGTTTCACTGCATACAAATATCATACACTCCCAAGGAAACATTTTAAAACCTAGTAAGAAAGGGCTAGAAAAATGCATCTGGCATGTATGTCAGAGGTAAATGGAAGAGTTAAAAACTCCCTTGTGACCTGCTCTGGACCTCTACAATAAATTTACTTCTGCTTAACTTAAGACCAAGAAAAGGTAGAAATATACATCCTGGCACACACATCCCTTTTCCTGTGCTTGGAACACAAGGCAAAATTCCCAGGAAACAGCACTGTTCCTCATGTTTTCCATATGAGCATTACCTAGTATGGCAGAACAGCCATATGTGTTACTGCATGTAAACAGAATGGAAAAAAGAAAAGGTCATCCCTTCTGCTGAACTTTCCAGGTTCTAACAATAAAAACAAACAAACAAACAAAAATTGTGCATACCAAATCAATAAATCCATGTATAGATATAGAAATACATATATATACTTACATATACAAGCATCAGCACCTGCACATAGCTCTATAATTTCTTAACCACAATAGGGAATACAAATCAAGGATAACATTAAATATGCTTGTATATATTTCTTGAATCACAATAGCATGGGGACAATTTGCCTTTGTAGCTGAACAAATGTAAATTTAGAGAAGCACTTCTTGAACTAGTAGCTTTCACAAAGAATTACCCCAAGTGGTTTCCACAATAGGAAGCCTTCTCAATTCCTTTGAGTCTTGTGTGGCTTTGTCAGAGCTGAAATTGCCCCAACATTCAGAAGTTATTAAGGTCTGAGATTTTCTTATTTCATTTTAAAGAAGAAAGTGATAAAGCCCTGAATGTCACTTGTACTATTTTCCCCACCTGTGTAAATCTGTTTGAGTTTTATTTTTCATTCTGTGGTATGTAACATGACAGGGGAGCTGGGAGCAAAGAAATTAGTTGGGTTTCTACCACAGTGTAAATCTAGGTACTTGACTGGATTGCAAACTAACTACTTATATTCTGAAAATGTGATGCTTTCTGGTTTCCTGTTTATTTCACATAATTTGCTGTAAAATTTATTATCTCAAGTTAAATGTTATTTCAGTGCATTTACCAGATGTATTCAACTGAAATGCATCAGAATGTTGCACTATTCAGTGCTTGTATTATTTCATATTTTGGCTCAAAATTTGCAGACACATGTGTAATCTATAGAGGGTCCACTCATAATCTTTAGCAGGAGAGTGTTTTTCAGCAGTTCTGAAAGCTTTGAATTTAATATTTTGCATTGGTTCTGCTATTCCTACAACTTTTATTCTAAAGACCTTGCACTTTGTCATCTAATGCCGACAATTTTCAGCCATTGCCTTCAGTTGACCCCACCCAAAATTTAATTTTCCCTCTCTGCTCCAAACTCTCACTGTTAATTCTCAACAGTAATCACATAATAGCTGTAATTCAAACCCATAACCTGGCCACTGTCATCAACATAGAGCTAAATCTTTAAATTCTAATCATGCTTCACAGAAAGAGCATCCTCTTCAATCTTTAAAGCAGGATGCAAAACCCTTTGAGCCTAATCCAATCTCCTATGCTTAAAATATTTCCTTTAAAAAGAATGCTAAAATAATTAGGTAAGGAAATTTGATAGCCTTCCAAAACCTATTTTCCCACTATTCTAATATCTTTGCAAACAGGTGAAATTTTTTCTAAATACAGAAAATGTCTCTTATTATCTTACTCTTACTATAGCAATAGATGGATTTCCCCATAATGGTCTTCCACATTTTGGATGACAGTCGTCATATCTCCCTAAGTCTTCTGTACTTTTTGAGCAATGAAGCCTTATTACTTTTTTTTTTTCCACACAGGATATTCTTGTTATTTACAACTGCACTACCTTTCAGTGGTCTATGCCATTCTTAAAGCAGATTTTCTCAAAAGAGGGACACAAAATTCTAGCTGAGATCTTAATAGCAGTGAATGCAGATGTAATAACAGCCTTCTTAGAAAATGTCTGTTAATGTGGGAAAGGGATTTGTCTCCTTTGAAACCACATCACACTGTTAATTTCCATGGAACTCATGTACATTATAGCCTCAGATAATATTCTTTTGTCATGTATTTGTGATATTTCTTCCTACTAAAACTAGAATTTTGTTCTTGTCTTTACTAGACTTACCTGGTTGATTTTATACAGCATATTTTTATCTGTATTAGGAATTCTAACTATGTTCTTCAAGTGTTTGCAATTCTTCTTAGCCTAACCCCATCTTCAGTTTTATACCTGTACCCTCTCTATCAAGGTCAGTAAGGAAAATACTGGGATCCACTGGAAGTATCCCTCCCTATGAATTATGCTGCTGCTTCTTCAGTCCTGAGGGATTTTCCCTGTCCTCCCCAGAGTCTCACAATAGTCACCTATAGGTCAAAAACTGTTTTGGGTGGATCTTTAAGCACTCTCATCAGACATTTCACCATCACCCGCTAAATGGAAATATTTATATTTTCCTAGAGACAAAAAAATTGTCTCTAACCTAGTCCAGGGTTATTCATACTGAAAATTAATGTGTTGGTAACTGTGGGGGTTTTTTGTTTGTTTGTTTGAGTTTTGGTTCTGTTTTTTTGTTTTATTTTTGTTTGTTTGCTTTTTAATTAATGTGATTAAGCCTCTGTTTGCCACACTTGTACAAGGAACAAAGAGAATTAATGTGCCACAGATTGCCCAATATATGTCAGGCCAAAATAAAATAACTTTCAAGCCATTAAAAACCAGTACAAACAAAAATAATTTAATTGCAAAGGTCTGCAACTCCATGTCACTCCATTTCTGTGAATTTCATGAAGGCTGATGCTCTTTATTCCCCACTCCTTCCTCAAAAGTATGCATCATTATAAGCCTCCTGATCATGGTCTCTGGTTTCACCTGTATTTCTCTGGCAAAAATCCCAGCACAAAAAGCCTCTGCCTTCTCATCCATATACTCAAGATTTCATGAAAATACATGTGAACTTGACTAAGGAACTAACATGGCAAAAAAAAATCAAATGTTTCTCAGGCTTAACTTTCATTAGGATTGAAGGAACTTTCTCATCTCAGGGACACACAAATATTCGACAGTGCAACTCAAAGAGTGGATATGGGACAGGAATGGGCAAGAGGGAACAAATGCCACTTAAATCACTGTAAATAACTCTGCCATCAAATACAAACTCCTTCCTTGGCCTAGCAGTTCGGTATTTCAAACAGGATCCTTAAAAGAGCTGGACTTGATTATGCCAGGTTTCCTTCAGAGACAGTGGGGAAAAGCAGATATTTCCAGGTCATCATCTTTTATCAGTGGAAAAAGGCACTTAGAGAGAGGGTTTAATGAATAGATCCTTAAAAGTATCTACTTCTTTCCATTTATTTAGTGATTCACCTGACAAAAAGTGGTTTTGCATTAGGCATGTTCGTGGGAGTTAGCAAAGGCACTTTGTGATTCTACCAATAACCTTAAAAAAATGTGATATTTGTATCCCTGTAGTTCTAGAACTTTCCTAAGTTTCCACGTTTTTCTTCATTGTTTTGGTCTTTTAAACTTTTGTCTGAAGTTCTATATTAATAAAACTGTCTTTGTTTTTTCAGTCACAGTCTGAATTATTTCAAAACCTCACTAATTTATTCCATTATTCAGTTATTAACAGTGCTTTAACTGAACAATTTTCTATTTATATAATCAAATTTGTGCCAAACTACTGCATATAAATATAAGGCATTTAAGATAATTAAATTCCAAGCATTCAGTATGGTTCAATTCACTGGCCTCAGTGACTATTCAACTAATAGATTTCAGTGCATATGAATTAAAAAAAAATCATAGCTAAATCAGGGAACAGAGAACTGATTTTCAAACCTGAAAATATTCCTATAGCCTTTTCCTAGGTACAGAAAAAAGTCAATTTTTAGGATTCTAACCAAGTCCACAGACAGAATAAAGTATTTTGGCCTTCCCCTCCCCCTCCATTAAAAAATTATTATTCATGTTTTTTGTCAATAAGCAAATTCTGTAGTTGTTTTTCTTGGAAGTCTTAAAAAATAGAAATGTAGCAACAAACAGAGTTAGTAAAAAAATAAAATCAGTTTATTACTGTCTTTTAAAAATTGAAATTTCCTGCAAGGAAATTTTAAACTACTCTGCTTTAATTAGGAAAATGAAAAAAAATATTCCAAGTTAATGTGTTTCTGTCCAATTAAGTGCATTTCATTTCATATTACTTTTTCACTGAGAGCCTAACTTAGCAAGAGCTGAGCATGAAAATCTCAGTTTCATGATGCTTGCAAATATATTCCATCTCTTTGTCCCATATTGTGGAAACTGATATAAGTGTAATTCTTCACGCAACATAATTTTATTTTTATTCTATTCTGTTATGTCAACAGCTTTATTTTCAGTTTAACTTCCCTCCAAGTTGTCACACTTGATCTAATGCAGTCTGTTGGATGAATTCTAATAAGTTCAGATGCCTCCTCCTTAACCTCAATGGTCAGGAAGGTCCCGTGGGATGACCTTCCTTCACAATGCCAGTGCTTACCACAGCCTGTCCTGAAAACCCCACTCCCTGCATCTCACAGGAAATACATTCCAAGGGGTGATCACAATATACAGCTAATTTGCAACCTCTTAGGAACTTTGGTAAGGTCAGGTGAAAGCTGAGAATAAAAGGAGAGCACCAATAATCTGAATATCAAAATGAGACAGGATTTGGGGACCAAGTCATCCTCGTCTCTGGTTTCTCTAGTTCACATCAATGATTGTGTGAGTTTCAAGTTTTACAATACATTTATTCTTTGATACAAAGAGCATCCATATTAACTTCTGTTATCCATCCCAGCATACCACACTACGAAAAGACTCAGGAAGCCTGAAATCCTCCTCTCCTTCCTCTGAGAATTTCAACACAGTAGAAAAACCGTGGCATCACACAAAATTGATTAATCACTTTTCAGTGTTATTCTTGTACTACATACTTAAATTATTTTTCCTTATAGTGCATATCCTTATCTATGTTAATAGTTTATGTACCATTTTATCACATGTAAGACATGGAACAGCATATTGCTTTTAGTAAAGTGCATAGTAGAGAGGACATTAATAAATAGGAAATACAACAAAAATAAATAGAAATCAAAGCTGTTTTTGTTCTTTTTTATAACTACCTTTTGGAATGGTGTACACTTCATGTCCAAAAGAACACTGACTCCCATAAAAATCAAAGTTTTTCTGGTTATTCCTAATGCATCTAATTTTAGAAGAGGAATTTTCCTGATTCTAATAAGTATAAATAAAGTCTGTTCTTTTTCACTAATTCATTATGTTTTCCTATGGGGAGGGAAAGGGTGAACTTTATCAATCTGAGCCTTAGACTCAGAGTTTCTAGGTTTTGGAAAATGGCAGGTAATTTACCTAGGTTTCATTAATATACTTTATAAATCTTAATCTCAATGAAACACATCCTTTCAATGCCTTAAATATTTTCAGAAACAGCAGCTGGAATAAATTTTACTTTCCCTTGGGATAAGTAGTAGAAAAATATATGAAAGCAGCATGTATTAAAACTGAGGGTTTGAGTTATATTGCACAAATATTTTATTGCCAGAAAAGATTAGGGAAAACAAACAGGAACAAGAAACACATTTACATTTTGTGTTTATGTGCCTATGAACACTGCAGGAACTCACAGGTAGCAACTAATTGGAAAGCAACATGATGTTTTCATAAACTGCAATCAGAATAAATAAAATTTATAAAGCAGCAACTTGCTTGTGCCATTCCTGACTCACAAGACTTGTATTAGGGATAATTTTCTGTTGGGTGATGAAGCCTGGACAGAGACTGATAGATCAAGGGTCCCTTTTCAGTGAAGGAGCTTGCTGAATATTTCTAAAGCTTCATCTGTTTAATGATTTTTCATAAGTTTATGAATGGAACAAATTTTCCAAATGTGCTTAAATTCCTCATAATGAAATAGACACAAGATTGGTTGCTTAGTCTAACCACTTCCAGATCTCTGTGAGGGAAAGGCAAAAAGAAGAGTGTCTATGAGTGTCTACGAGTAAATACAGATAAACAGGGTCCAGTTAAAGAGAAAACAAAACATAATTACTCTAAGATGGATTTTAGAAAAGCTTTTGCATTTGCATTCATAAAAACTATGGCAAAGAAACAAAAACATATTTCTTAAATAACTAAAAAGATATTAAATAATATACACATTTTGGGATCCAAGTTTAAAGTGATATAAATAAAAGCTGCTGGTCTGTGAATAACAGAATCTCTTTATTTCACGATAACAATAAGGAAACATGAGAAAGTCAAAAAATAGGGATCCATCTGTGTAACAGCTTTTATGTTTTGGATGCAATGAAATTATCACTGTTCTGATTTTATTCCGGGTTTACTCCTCATGTTCAGTTGGCAAATCATTTTGGCTGATGTATAGAAAGAGCTGCAGCAGATTTTAGAACATTTATTTTTTCAGCAGTGGGAATGAACATCACTGTGCTGTGTGCACCAATGGCTCTCAGATTTTTTACACTTATACTTTAATCACTAAACACGTTCTGTCAATCACCTTATATCTCCCTGTCAAATCTAAACACAGTGCAAAGAAGGGAAAAGTACATCTCCAAAAACCTCTCTATGAGCAATGTCTCAAGATTCAGACTGGGAATTTTGGTTCAGAGGGGTGGAGTTGTGCAGTGCTCCATCCTCTATGGACCAGACCAGCTAGGGGGAGGGAATCACTGCCTGCCTCTGCTCTGCACAGAAATGCACAAGCTACAGCACAGCTCCTGCCTGCTGAGACTGGGAGATCTGACCAACGTGGTTTGTTTATATCTGTTTGCTCATAGTTTGGCTTACTGTCATTTTCTGAGAAGGATGGTGCTAAGATCATATTGTTCCATATTATGAATCATAGATAAGCATATGAGCATTTATTTTCCTGCTGTTCATATCTGCTTTGTTTCATGAGTAGGCAGAAAAAGGACATTTACAGGCAGAATTCTGTAGAGATTGAAGGACAGACACATCAGGGAAAAATGCTACATGGTCACACACAAAAACTCGTCACCAGCTTATTAGGCAGCAGCCCAGTAAGTGCACCATAGCACTCAGCCTTACATCCTTTTTAATATTCTATATGAAGCAATAAAACAGCAAGATATTTTGGTCTAGCAAAATTACAGTTATATTTAGAAAATGTTTATGTCCTCTAGGATGCAGAAGAGAAAATGTTTATGTCCTCTAGGATGCAGAAGAAAAGAAATTGTCTCCCACACTTGGAAAACTCAGAAGTTTTCAATATATTGTGGTGAGCTTTGAAAGATACCTCTAATATCTTACAGATAAAATATTTGCTGCCACTTTGCTTGTTTCCTTTTACGTTCTTTTACGTTCTTTGCCACATGGAGGTTTTGTGAGACTAAAATAAGACTCAATTTCATGATGAACAGCATCACTGACAACTGCTCAGATTTCAAATAGGATGGGCACTGACCTGGGTTGACTGATCTAGCTAAGAACATGGCATAAATTACTGTGAAAATGGAATAAAAACATTCCATTTTGGTTCAGCACTCCAATGAACAATATCCAGAATCCTCTCACTAAGTTTAATATTGACCCTTCTTGAAACAAGATCTCAGCTGGGAGAAGTAACTGAAAAAAGAGGAAAATGCTCAGTGCATGAAGGTCAATGGAAGGCTGAACAGAAACTTTCACTTATACATGGGAAATTTCTTACATAGAAGTCAAAAACATAATAAAATTTTCATCTCAATACTTGTCTAACAATGATGAGTTTAGTCCCTTTCATTTTCAAACTGCTTTGCAGGCATTAACTAACTAGTAAAACATGAAGATCAGCATTTTAAGTAATAAGCATGGGATGAAAATAAAACAAAAAAAAAGGAAAGAAAAAGGCACCTTTTTCTGCAGTCATCACTTCTGACAAATAGAGGTGCTTTTTAAGTACAAAACTGCCTAAGGATTCCAAATTACCACATATCAGTGATCAAACAATTTTCTCTACTGCATCACAGCAATTAGTGGGAAAATATGGAGAGAAGACTTTTCACATACAGTTCAAATGTATTCTAAAGGTGTTGGTGACTGCTTGCTCCCTACTTCCTTAGTAACATTTAACCACATTATTTTATCATGTAATTGGTTTAGTACAGCTACTTAGAGGAAACAGGAATTTTATAGGTGATTGATAAGCTATTAAAAATTATAGAAAATCATAAGGTTTCGAAGACCACAAAAACTATTACATAAAATTAACATAATCTCTTAAAATTTATATTTTAATGTAAATCTACAAAGCTCAAAGAACACATCCACTAGGAAGCAAGGGGATGCAGCCATATTTTATATATAGCAAAGAAAATTTTCATACAAATAAACATTAAATCAAATATTTTAGGAAAATAAATATTAAAAAAATTGAAATGGATTTTGAAATTAAATATTTTAGCCAAAAGGCTAAAGAAACAAATTTAATAATTTCTTCCCTTCAGTGAAATAGAATTAATTTTTATTACATTTTATTGATAAAACCTTTCATTGTCCTCCAATCCCAATTAGATCCTTCTTTGTTAATTAAAACTTGAAATAAAATGTAGCTTACAACAACTTCAGACCAGAATTGTTACTACCATTATGCCTTCATCACTTAACACAAGAATTTAAAAGTAGTTTCAAATTAATTATTCACATGTTGGCATTGCTGGTATGATCTTGGTGCTCCAATACAAGATATAATATACAATATGTTTACACAATTGGTAATTAATTTTTTGTATTATCATCTGTGCACTTCAGTAAAATTCTAAAAGCTTATCCTTTTTTTTTGGACAGGATTTAATTTGATTGTTTTCCCATTTTTAGCAACTGATTGGAACAATGTGGATTCAAAACTGTGGATCAGAATTTATTGTGCCAAAACTATATTGAAAATGCTCATTAAGAAATGGACTGCTTTTCTGACTCACTTTTAAAATTATTTCACCTCCACTCTACTTTTAGTAATGATTTTGGTGCCCACTTTAGCACATGAAATCTGAGTTTCTTGGGTTTACATCTAATACACATTGCAATTTGGCATTGTGTCACTTGGCTGACCTGTAAGCTTCTTATGACCACCCAGCTCTATCTTCTGAAAATGGTTTGTAGGAAAATGCAAATAAATTTAAATGCAACTACTTCAAAAATGTTGCCATACTGAGATGAAGCTTTAAAGTGTTTTAATTCTGGGAACTTAAGAAAGAGACAAAGAAGGACTCAGGTGCTGAGAAATAAATAATCAGACCTCCGTGGCACTTTTTTGGTCAGTAAAATCAGTCCTAGCCCCATAAACACCATGTCCTTCAGCTGCAGATATTACACAGCCAAATATGGGTGGGAACTCATAAAGTGTAAAAACATTTGGGTTATTGCCTGTATAATCCTGCATTTATGATTTAATAGAATTCTACAAAGTAAATGGATGCCTGTTGCTATTCCAGGATGAGTCCAACGAGCAGAATGGACAAGAGGCAGTGGCCACAGGTTTTAAGTGCAGGAATTTCCATTTAATTATAAGTAAAAATCTTTTTACTGTCAGTGTTGTTGACACAGGCACAAGCTGCCAAGAGAAGTTGTGGAGTCTCACTCCTTGGAGCTGTTCAAGACCTTAGTGGACACAGCCCAGAGCAGCCTGCTCTAGTGATGCTGCTTCAGCAGAAGGGTTGGACAAGATGACCTCCAGAGAGCCCTTCCAGCCTCAACAACTCTGAGATTCTGTGTGAGAAGGTGTTCAACAAACAAACATGAAAAACCAAAAAAAAAAAAAAATCCCCAAAAAAAACTACCAGAAAAAACCAAACTACTGAGTCTAGCAGTCTCTTCTGCAATAAATGTTGGGATTTTTTCCAATGTAGGTGAGTAAGGGGAATTCAAGGGAATCATTCACAAAAAATTAATTGTTAGAGGAATTAATTTTTGGCAGGATGAAGATAGGTTTGGGACTTCTAGAGAGATATTGAAAATGGGATATTGACTTATAAAATAATTTCTCTCAAGACAACCTGCAATGCCAAAAATGGAACAAATTAATAAGAAAACCATTCTGCAAAAAGATATTGGTCCCTTGTAACAGTGTAAATCCAAATCCAAAATAACTTCAGGCAAGTCAGGTAAGATATACAAATGTGAAACTAGGTTAGTGTCAAGTATCTTTCTGCAGTGTAAAAAGTTTCTCATCACCTCTCAATTCAGTGCCCAATGTACCATGTGGATCCTTCAAAACTCTGGAAGAGTGACTTATCTCTAAGAAAATGATACTCAGGCCGTGGGATCAGCTCAGGTAGCTGGTTTCCAGCTGGTGGATTGAAATGCATGTGTAGCCCAGATAAAAGGGAGAAGGCCAAATTCATTTCCCTAAAGACAGGATGCTCCCAGAAGAAGCAGCCTTGCAGCATCCTGCTCTGGAGGGTTAAGGGATCACTGATGCTGAGGAACAGGAAGATAAAGTTCCTCTGCTGTTGTAGTTTACTGCTCAGAGGTCTCTGTCTCTTTTGCTAGGTGGGAAATGAGAATTGACTCGAGATTCCACATTACATGACTGGTTCAGTCCACCATGTCAGTAATTTGGGCAGGATTGAAGAAAGAATATCTGAATCATAAAGCACTGGGAGAAATGCAGAGAACTCAGCAGAGAACTCTAAAAAATATGCTTCATTTTTCTATGCAGATTTCAGTTTAGCTCTCAGTTATTTAGCACATGGAAGACTTAAAAAAAAAAACCCATGGTGTAAATAACAGCCATGGGAACACTGAAAAACTGAGGGCTACATTACAGAGAAGTTGGCTGTAACATGAAATGGCAGGTCCCTCTGTCACTCAGGTGCTTGTAATGACTTATACCTTGAGATTTTTACAAACCTGGATTCTTCCTCTGCTTGTGGAATTATAAATGACCCAACGCAGAGGCATCTGTGCTTCTCTTGACAAGGACCAAAACTTCCAACTCTGAAGCATTCACAGGAAAAAGTCAGATTATCCATGACTGAGCAAATGCATGTGCTAAGAGGAAGATCATGCATTGTTAGTTTTTCTGGTATTTCCCATGTCACCTCCCTACCCTCTCCAGTTCTTTGCAAGACATATTTGTCATGAATAAGCAGCAAATTAATTTTCTTAGGTTACAGGATTAACCCAAATGCATTGTATCAGCTAGCCTCACCAAATGCAGCTGTTTGGACTAAACTAAAATGTAATTTTAAAAGGTCTTGATAATATAAATGGATTGAGGTTTGCACCTAACACATGAAGTCACTGCTGAACTACTTTTCATTGTTTTTCACACACAATTTGCAGGTGAGGTGTGGGAACACGACAAGCAACTTTGAAGTGCTAAAAATACAACATCTTGGCAGAACTGACAGGTTCCATGCTGGAATCCATGATTTAATAAAATAGCTTGCACTTCCTTGTATTAACGTTCCAAGGGGAATAGAGTGCTATAATACAAATCCATTTCTCATACAGTCAACATCCCTCCCTACCAGGAACATTTCTTCTTTCAAGCTGACATCTTCTGTGTTTGGGAACATCAAAAGCGACAGCAGAAAGCATTTGCAAGACTGCATTTCCTCAGTAAGCTTTCTACAGACTTTCTTCTGAAGCACAACAAGTCTGCATAAATCTCTTGTTTGATTTAACTCAAAAATCTATTTTGCAGTTCTGCTGGTTTAAATGTGTGACTCATTCAGCAGCAACAGAACAGCTCAGATCCTACCAAAATGAGAATCACCAGAGTCAAGATTTCGATCTTTGCTTCATTTTTGCCTGGTTTTTGTTTAAATTTTATTTTTATTTTTACCACTGCAAAACTAAAAAGCACCCTTAATGTTAAATATATCTTTACATTCCGCATCTCCCCACCCTGCCAAAAACTAATACTTCCTTGAGGCTGGGATCAACTTTAGATGCAAGTTAATCAAGACAGCAATAAAGAGGATTAATGTAATTTCTGTCACAGGGGTGAAGTTATCTTGGATCATGGATATCTCAGTGAACTTAAAATTCTGCACAAACTTTCTAAACTAAAGAAACTTTAGTTTAGAAACTAAACTAAACTAACTTAACTTTTAACTTCTAAGTCAAAAACTTTATCAAAGCTCCAGAGGCCTTAACCATATCACATTAAGGAGTGCTAGAAGCGCCTTCAGGCACAAAAATGAAACACTTGATGTCATTTAAATGTTTGACAGACTACCAGCCTTGGTTTCTTATGTAAACAGCACCCGTCCCAAGCAATCTCCAACGAGGTGGCTGAGGGAATTTGCCTGGGCCTGGTATGGGGGTGATCACTTAACTTCTTTGGGTGAAACAGTTCAATTCTAGAGGAGTGTATCATTTTCTGCCAGCAGATCTCAGAACCTTCTAGAGATACTCAAATCACCTGAACAAAAGTAGCTGAAGAACTGACCCTTAATTTATTCTTAACCTTGATGAAGTAGTGAGGACTTCTGCCACAGAAGATAAAAGGCTATGATTTCAGGTTTGCCAGGTTTCCCACAAAAACAAATGCATGCAGCTCCCACCCTACACTGAGACCCCATCACCCTGAGCCCACAGTCTGGTGTCACTGCTCCTGAGCCCTTCTGGTGTCCCCCCTAAATTGTGGAGCAATTGTGGCTCATCTCCTGCAGCACAAAAGAGCATGAAACAGGTAGTGGTGGTCCACTGTAGCAAAAGGAAGGTCCCACAAAAATGCACAGTTTCCATACTTCCAGAGTCAAACACTAAGGATGTCCAAGTGCCATCTGAGATGTGCACTCCAAGCGTCTGGACTGAGCCCTGGGTGTGCTGTGCTGGTGATTTGGCCCCAATAGTAGAAACATGAGCCAGCTTTCAATCCTGTCATGTGGCCAGATGAGAAAAATTCAGGCACCAGATTACTCAAAACTTGAAGGATCCACATACAGCAGCTTTCTGCTCAGCAAAACCAGACCCTCAAACTTCCCCACAGTGATAATGTACTGGGAAACCAATTCAGACACAGACACTGTGTTCACCAGCCCTGTGTAGAGTTTTTACATAAATAAAATTAATTAATCCAATAGCATTAAATTAAGCCACTTGACACCAGTGTCAAGGGAACTTCTTATGAATTACTAGATTTTGCAAATTAGAAAGGAATAAACTACATTTAAAAAGGGGCTATCACAAATTGTGCTCTATTTATTTGACAAGACATAGCTCAGTAATCTAGCAGATATGTACTAAATGCAATCAAGCTTTATTAATAAGAAACCTCACTACAACATCTGCTCTTAAGTCCTTACCGAGGTCTTTAAGAGAGACAAGAATTTTTCTTTTTTTCTTCTCTTTTCTTGGGAGATTATTAAGTGAACTGCTTAATGAAGTGCAGATTATCGCTGTTTTACTGAACATAACTGTAACCCAACATTTAGATATAATTAATACATCTCTGACTTTCCCAGTCATAAAAAGCTCAAAATGCAAGTGAAAAGGATGAGGGACAAAGAAAAACAGAAAGAAAATTTGGATTTC
The DNA here is from genome assembly GCA_024362935.1 of Setophaga petechia. Classification (NCBI taxonomy): domain Eukaryota; kingdom Metazoa; phylum Chordata; class Aves; order Passeriformes; family Parulidae; genus Setophaga; species Setophaga petechia. The sequence goes on from JANCRA010000012.1 coordinate 13,146,689, forward strand.
TTTGCTATCTTTCATGGCAAAATGGAGGGAATCCTTTGGAAAAATACCCAAAGTTGTTTGCTGGTTACACAGTGATCACAGTGTTGCTAAATATGGCTCTGAACAGCAGGCAGAGAAGTTAAAACTGAGCAACAAATCTGTACAACAGTGCACAGGGGGAACCCAGCTGACAAGGAAGCAATGCAGCCAGGCCTGGATCAGGCCAGCACGTTCAGCTGGCCAATTCTTCTGTCATTCCAGCCACTCATCCCTATCTAGAAAATTGGTAATAGAAGAATGCATCTGGTTTTTGTCATTTCAGTATCTCCTATGTTATCCAATCCACTAGATAATCAGAATCAAAAAACTACCTCATGAGTATTCTCAATTCCAATTATCAATGAAGAAAAACAGAAGTTGAATTAAAACTTCCGAATATCAAGAATGAATACTAAAACAAACTAATACTTCTCTTATTTACATTCTTGATTTCCCATCATTAAACTGGGATTAGAAATAATGTAATACAAATAAGAAGGACACATTCAGTCTCTTGGAAGCCAGATTTCCCTGATGCTTCTCAAAACCTACAAGATATTTTTAGCATCCCCCAAAAGTGTTGTTGCACCAAATGTGTTTCTGACTGTAATTCTTGATTCTCTATTGAAAACAAGTAATAAATTAAAGTTCTTTTTCCCCTTTACACTTAAATAGAGAGCAAATCAAAATCTGTATGTTTAAAGAGCTTGATACTAAGCTCATGTCATCAGACCTCACAAGAATTTTCTTTCACAGCAAGTCATATCAAATTGTAATCAATTTAGCGAAATGTGTTAGGTGTTGAAGTTTCTTTTCATAGAGAGGTTGTTCCACATCTGTCCAAATTCTCGTTAAAAATGAAGTTTTCTTGTCAGTGAGTTAAAAACATATCTCAAGATTCAGTGACATATTTATGATCTACAGGATACTATTATGGGAAGGGTGGATGTCTCATTGGATTGCCAGGAAGTAAATAGAAAAATAAAACAATATTTGCTATAACAGGAGCAAATATGTGGGTGGAGGCAACACTGAGCTGAGATTCATTGATGTCTGAGTACCAGCTGACACTGTGAGAGCATTTTCAGCAGAACGAAACAGAAGAAAGATTACATGAAGCTAGACTTGAGAACAGTCAGTGGTTGGTCAGATATGTTTGAGCATGTCTCTAAGTTCAGCAGCTATCCTATCAGCTTTATATTTTCAATAGAACATATTGCTTATATTTGCTGTAAGTAATGTGATGTCAGTGCTGCTGGAAACCAGCAGTCCATTCCTCAGCCAACCAACTGTAACCAGGGCAACTGGTCCACTCATAAGGGTCTCAATAAACCAACCATAAGAATAAAGGCCTCCAAAATGCTGCAATACTCCATTCCATATTCCAAAATGCTCCATTCATCTGCAAGGCATGGTTTAAAAGTCAGTAAATAGTTTTGAAGCTACACATCTGAGTAGCAAGCATTAAACACGTCATTGCATCTATGATGATGGCAGGAAGGCCATCTGTGTAGATGAGGAAAATGCCTTCACAGCAACTACTCCTGTGCTTCATCTTCCTGTCAAATCTCTCCTCCAGGGTGCTTCACTACATTTCCTTGCCATCTATTTTGCTTCTATGGCCCATTCTTTGTCCTTCCTGCAGCTTGTGAGAAGGGTAACACCCAACAGCAGCAACACTGTTCTCCAGGTGAGCAGAGAGGGGCAGCTCCTGCACTCCTTGGTCCATCTCCAATTATGCATCATGGAGGAGAGAGAAGGAATCAGAGAGAAAAGTCTCTCAACCTCTCAGGGGAAAGGAGAGGTGAGTGGAGCTGCCACTGAGCTATTTTACATCTGCTCCCCTGGCTTAGTGCTGGGAAAGGTGCAGGCTCACAGCCAGAAGGGGAAACCACACCAACTACTTCACCTCCCAAAGCAACACCAATCCATTGCTGCAGGCAAAAAGTCACCCAGGAAAGAAAACTTTAAGGTCTGTACTTGCCTGAACTATCTTGTCATTCCTTTTATCCTACTAAACAAAGAAATGTAAACAAGAGAAATATCCAGCACAATAAAGACTTTCTGACAAAAGATGAAAACTAAATCTCCATCGGTTGATCTTCTTTAGCTTAACAGGAATATGAAGGGGTTTTGTGGTGCTAGCTTAGTTTTTGTCCACATGTGCACAGAGATTTATTTCTAGCCCTACAAAGCTGGAGTAGAATATCCACTATGTGAATTCCCAAGATAGTTCCAGAGCAGGTCATCACACTGTTTTTGCACAGAATACCTCATAGAGGACAAATTAAAATATCGTTGGAAAAAAGAAACTACAGAAACTCTTTTTAGAAAGGTCTTCCCATAAAAAAGCACAAAGATTGAATAGGAGGTAGTGAACTGGTTTTTTCTAGTTTCCATCTGATTCTTGAATTTTGCAGACATAAGCAGTGTAATAAAGGAGAGGGTGAGGCAATAATGCAAGCTTCTAAAAACCACTTTTTTTTTTCCTGTCTTAAATTATCCAGAAATCTAAATATAATAATATATGGATTCCCATAATTGTAATTAAGAGGGCAGAGGTTGGAATTAATAAAGACATAATTACTGCATTTTACCAAAAGAACACAAATGAGAACAACTTGAAAAGAACAGAAAAAAATAAATATAATAAACAAAACTGTTTAAAAAGAGTACTACTGCAGTTTGACAAAAAAATGAGAATATTAATTATAAACCATTCAATTGAACAGGAAAGTCTAGTTCACACAAACGCTAATTAAATGATGTCTTACTGAAAAATCTAAAAAGTCAGCTGAAATTAAATTATCTTAAAAGATTAAAGTTGCAAAAGCAATGACAGCACTTAGACCAGAACTGCAAACTGCCAAAGGCACATAATGTTCCAAAGCAATGCAGAAAAGAGAAACATGTCAGAAGCATTTATTTTTTAATTCTGTATAAACAAGCCAAATTGGAAGGCAAGATACCTTCAGATTACCCTAGCACACGGTGTCCATAACCCTCTATTTTCACTCAAATACTATAAATGATTACTACTTACTGAATTAGACTGTTTCAGTTAAATTAGCAAAGTCAGGTATTAAAATTAGAGTCAGCTGGAAGACTGCAGCTAGACACCATAATGTGTTCTGTAAGCCCTACTCCACTTTTCAATAATTAAATATACATTGGACTACAGATATAGACAGACTGACTTGGCAAGCCTAAGGGTTCAGAGATATGAGATCAAAGCTCATACCTTTGCTTCAAATAAAGCTTAAAAGATATTTGAAGGTGGGATTCCCTCTGTCCTAGGGAATGCCTAAGTGCTTTCTATTTGGGACTATAAAGTGAGGCAACGCTATTATTTCAGCTCCTGAGAGCAAATCAGCTCTTTCTCCTGAGGGGCTGAATCTTTTAAAAGTTAGACTTTCCACATATATATAATTTACTGGTTTATATTATTTACACTGCTTCTAGTCGAGAAAAACTAACAGGGGCACGGAACAGACTCAGGCCCATGTCTCCCCCCACTTTTGCTGTTAGTATGCATCCTGGTTTGATATTACCTCTGTAAAAAATTGGGTCAGTCTGGGGGACAGTGTCAGACAGACCCCCATCACTACAAGGCTCCTCCTGCAGGAGTGTGAGTAATTTTAGCTATAGAGATGCAATTTTTGCCATGCAAGGCCAGCCAAAAGGCTTCAGCAGAGCTGCTTCAGAGGCCACAGCATCAGGCAGATTTTCTGGAAGCACCAAAATCAGCAATGGGATTCTACCCCACAGCTGGTATACATGGAAAGTGCCAACGAACAGTGGAAAGATTTTACAGCTAAAAGTTTGCCCCACCACTAAAAGCTAGGGAATTAGGTAGACAACAGTAACACAGATGTAACCAAAATAGTCTCTCTAGTTGCACTGGTCACAGCCAGCACATGTTCATGAGGGGGAAGTCCTGCTTGTCAAATTGGATTTCCTTTTATGACAAGGCAACAACCCTAGTTTTCAAGGGGAGCCAGTTGATGTAATCTTTCAGGGTTGCAGTAAAGCATTCAGTGCTGTCTCTCATAGTATCCTTCTGGAAAACATTTCCAGCACAGAGCTGAATAAACACATCATGGGATGGGTGAGCAACAGGTTCATGGGTCTGGCACAAAGAATTATAGTGAATGAGGGGACATCAGACTGGGGACCTGTCAGTAGCAGGGCTCCACAGGGCTCTGCCCTGTGCTCTTCAACATCTTCATTAAAAACTTGAATGCAGGACTGGAAGGGATTCTGAGATTGCAGAGGACAGAAAATAGGGAGGAGCTGGTGACTCCCTCCAAAGCAGAGAGACCCTGCAGAGACACCTTGACAAATCAGAGGGATGGGCAATCACCAACCCTGTGAGGTTTAACAAGGGCAAGTGCCTGATTCTGCAGCTGGCACCAGGCAATCCTGGCTGTGTGCACAGGCTGGGAGAGCAGCAGTGAAGTGGACCTGGGAGACCTGGTCAATGGAGAGTTGAACATGAGCCAGCAGTGCCCTGGTAGCCAGGAGAACCAGTCCTGGCCTGGGGACATCAGGCACAGCATTGGCAGCCAGGCAAGGGAAGGGATTTTCTTACTCTGCTCTGCACTGGGGCGGCTCACCTCAAGCCCTGAGGGCAGTTTTGGGCACCACAATTAAAAAAAAAAAAAAAAAAAAAAAGACACTCAGCTATTACAGATTGCCCAAAGGAGGGGAATAAGGATGGTCAAGGCTCTGGAGGGGAATCCTTATGAGGAGTGCCTGAGGGGATTTTATCTGCACACCCTGGAGAAGAGGAGTCTGAGAGGACTCAGTGTGGTCTTCAGCTTCCTTCACAAGGGGAAGCAGAGGGGCAGATGCTGATCTCTTCAGTGCAGTGACAAGTGACAGGAACCAAGGAAATGGCCTGAAGCTGTGTCAGGAGAAGTTTAGGTTGGATATTAGGAAAAGGTTATTCACCCAGAGATGTTCAGACAGTGGTCACAGCATCAAGCCTGCCTGAATTCAAGAAGCACTGGAAAAATGCTCTCAGGCACATGATGTGACTATTGGGGCTGTCCTGTGCAGGGCCAGCAGTTGGACTTCCATAGTCCTAATGGGTCCCTTCCAACTCAGGATATTCTGTGATTCTGTGAAGCAGTCATCCTCAGAAAAAAGGGAGGATATCACGAGAGCCTGATGTCCCATAACTGCTGGTTCTGAGCAAGAAGGCCAAAGAAGAATTTGCAATTTGATGTGGCATATGCTACCACACATGGAATCTCATCTGAGTTAAAAAATTACAGTCTTGCAATTTGCAAAGGCTAGATAAATTCCTAATAAAAAAGGAGGTTATGATTTGGATCAGTAAGAATAAAAACAGTAGTTAGAACTCTTAGAATCAACTCTTGAAAGAGCAAACTAAAATTTTCCAAGCAAAAGAAATTGTCTAATAAAATGAGGCTTATAACAAGTGACAAAAGAATTGCATGAGACGGTATCCAAAATACTAAAGGAATAGAAAACAAAAAAACCTGCGGCAGTAAGGCAGAGAGAGTTCAAAGCAGTAGCACAGCAAAAACAAAGCACACAGTTGCATGCATTGTAAAAATTAAAATAAGCCAAGAAAATGCCCAGGAGATACAAAACTTTTGCAAATGCAGCCAGCATATACACAGCAGAGTTGTTAAAAAAACCAGTCTTTTTTGGATCAGCATTTTTGGAAGGGTAATACACAATGTTTTGAAGAAAGTGGAAAGATAAGTGAAAATAGACAAAAAGGATCTCAGCTGACATCTCTCAGGCATTTTCATCTGCCATGATTTACATAAATATTTGATAATGTATGTTTGTAATTTGGGAAGGTGCAGCAAATGCAGTTGTTGACAAAGTGGACAAAATAGCAACACTCCTCTTATAACCCCAGAGGAAGTGGCATGGAGGCCCATTCAGCCTAGAGCTTTCATCTGGGAGATCTCACTGCCCACAGCAAAGAAAATGGAGGCACCAGGATAAGAGGATGCACAAGCTCTAAATATTTTATTTAATTTTCTAGAAAAGCCAGCACACAAGCAAGACTGCTTTAAAAATTTATCAAGCAACATTTGTGAGCTGAAGTCAGGGAGCTACTTGTATGCTCTTGAACTTGGTTGTTACATTTATTTCATCTTTTCATCTAGTTTTGTACTTTTATGGATTGACCTCACCGGACACAACCAAAGAGAGGCATTTTGAGGCTCCTGTGGGCATTTGCAGTCACTGAAATGAGAAAAAAAAGTGGGTTTTTTTTTAAAGGCAAAGCCCAAGGTGCATCCTTTGATAGCCTTTTTAATAAATATCTACTTTATTCCTTCAACACTGTCTAGCCTCTGTTCAAGGTCGCCTCTCAAGGCATCAAAAGAAACCTGGACAGCACTCAGGTAAAACAGCTTCAGGAATTGCAGTAGTTCATACTCAGACTACACAGGGAGTGGGGCTTTCCTGGAGGCTGAGAAATGGTAATGGCAGGAGCCACTCACTCCCTGCTCCAGCAGTGTGAGACACTCTAACCGCAAGGATGTTCTAAGGAAGCTCCCTTTATTGAAAATAATTCTTAAAAAATAAATAACAATACTAAAAAAAACCCTTGCAAGTACTTTGCACCCACTTTAATGTAGTTTAGAAATTACTGAGAAGCAGTTATAAAAAGGTATGCTGCTGTTTACTTCTCTGGCATCTACCACATTTTTTCAATTACCATTCGTAAAAGATAAGCAGAAGAAACGTCTGGTGCATGAAATCCAGACACCTATATTCCAAAAAGTTTCAGTAAGAGGAAGAGTCTTGTCTTTTCCAACCTTAGAAACAAAAGCATTGAAATAAACAGTTGTGGTTCCTATTCATAAATAAGAAGACCAGTCATTGAAGCAAAATTCACTCATTTATGGTTAATAATTAAGGTAAACCCAGATTTTTTCAGTATTTGTGAGTAATTCTTTAGTTTCTTTATTCACATGAGAAAGCAGTCTATAATTGTAAAATCTCATCGCTCTTTCCGGATTATGGAAGTAATTCCTGAATCAGGTTACAATGGATTAATTTCACTTTATTTTTATAGCATATGAATGCTTTATATAATGTTACACAATATGACATGGAGTATTTGTTTCTTCATCTTCTGCCCTGGAGTGCTGTGGTGCCTTGTATGGCTCAGACAACATATGTGAGTGTAGTTGTGTGTATATATATACTAGGAAAGTGGCACAATAGGAGGCAAGAATTTAATTACTGTGGACAATATTTCCCTGGTTTCCACTCATGGTTTTAAAAAATGCAAGTTCACGTTCAGGAAATATATAACTAATTATAGAAACAATTATTATATCACAGGAAAGGAAAAAAGAGAAGATATTGATATCAATCACCTTTGTCCTTTACTGATTACCAAAATATCTTTAAGCATAGCACATACAAGAATTTTCTCATGAAACCATTTCACCTTGCATGGTTTTATTGGTTCTTCAAGTATACTTACACAGGGTTTGTGAACAAAGCATACGTGGCACTGAATTTTTACTTTTTGTAGAATTTTAACATAATACAGTCTGACTTCTACTAGCACTGAGGTGAAGAAATTATTTCCAAAATTGGTCTTTAGTAACACCATGACATCCCACTTGTATGCAAGATAATTTCAAAATAAATTTTCCTTTGTCACAAGAGAAATTTATACTAATATTACTATAAAATATATTATTAAATGATCATATATTTCAGTTCAGGAGTTTGTTAAAACAAAGCTACCAAATCATAATTTGCATTTTGAGTGCTCAGATTTTTTCATTTTGGTTTAATTTTTATTTAAGACAAATTTCAATTCCTTATTAATAAGGAGAACAGTTCACTGTCTGTTGCTCTGTATATGCTAATGTCAATATAGACCAAATTCTGGCTTCATTTCCCATATCCCCCAAATTTCATCCCACCAGGGGGTATTGAATTCACTATTATTAATTGTGTGTAGAAAATGCAGATATCAAAGCATTGGTAGGACTATGCCACCATAGTCACACTCCACTGTTCCAGGACATAAGACTTCATTCTGTGACTGGCCTTATCCCTTGCAAAAAAAACTAATTGCTGAAAAAAAAAAAATCCTGCAATGGCTTTATCTGCCCAAATGTGGAGCATCAGAGCTGCATTGGATGCCCCTACAGTCCCTGGAGAGGTGTGATTAATTCAGCTGATTTTAGATGGCTGCCTCAGGGTGAGACAATATTGCACTTCCTTAATGAAATAATATGCAAGACTACCAAAAGCCCTGATTTATTTTAGCATATGAAAGTTGATAAAAAGTATCAAACCTGATAATCATTTTACAGCAGCCCACCTGTAAAACAGGAACACTTAACATGAGAGTTCACAGTGGAAATGAAAATCCCAGCCAAACAGGGATAATCTGTGCTATGGAAGGTGAAGAGTTCTTTTTATTTTTACTCACACAAGTAAGACAGAAACAAGTTTTGAAGTATGAGTTTAGTCTGCACAAGGTTTTTTATAGACCACAGCAATTTTTAATAACATTTTGATAATATTTTCATTTTGTGAAAAATAAATGTAATGCCATTCTAAAAAAATATTTTTGATGCTGAAATGAAAGAAAGGGGTTTTTTATTATCCGTAATTATTAACAATTCTTTATCTCCCTTTACAAGTAATTTTCAGTGATAAGGAAAGGAGAAGGCTTTATCTCTACAAGAAAGCACAGAGGCTTTCTAATGATTTGTATTTGATGGACACACTCCTAGTGCAGTCAATGACAACTCCATACACAGGGCTCTGACATCATTAAGGTAATTAAAAAAAAAAATAAGGCTTATGTTATTTCTGGTTTTCTATTTGCAAATACAGTTTTGTAAACCTTTGACTGGAAAAATACACTACTTGCATGCTTTACATATTTTCCTTAGCACCATTAAGAGCAATCAGATTCTCAAAGTGCATAATTAAAAAAATGCATACATCTTTGCTAAGTAGAGCCATAAACTAATTCATCATAAAAGAATGGAGTCTTCATCCCAGGGAAAATCAGCCTCACTGATTTTGCTTCTGGATGGAAGAACTGTTCAAACCATGAGGGAGACACTAAAAAATAAACTATTCAGAATGAGAAAGTGCTGCCAAAATTTTGCAGAAGGCCATAAGACTTCACAAAATTTGGGCTCAAAAGTATTTTTAACAGTAGAAAAGAAACAGCTCAGTACCTGGGAAGCTGGACTAGAGTGGTTGCATCATCAGGAAAGAATAAAAAGGTGCCTGCTTGGTGATCTGGGAAATGAAAGATATTCTAAGAATAAAAATAATGTTTCAGGAATAATATAAAAGTATATATTTGGGAAAAAAAAAAGAGAAAAGAGACACTGAAATTTATGCATCAAAACAATATGCGTCCTCTTTTTGGAAGGGCCAGGAATACAACTTCATAAGCATTTTATGACTTTTTTTCCTAAAATAATGATAGAAGTCAGAGAACTGGAGTTTTGGAAATAGTTTATATTTCCTTATCTATTCTTGTATCACAGACTCTTGCTGCAGTACAATAAAAAGTTAACATCTTTGTTTATATAAACTGGCTTATTAAACCAGCAGGCCTCACAATTTTTACATAGCAACATATTCTTATGTGTTGAATGTGAACTGCAGGTTATTCTAATTCTACTTTCCATAAATCCAAATAGATTTCTTCAATCTTCAAGTCAAAACAATAAACCTTTCCAACACGCTGTGAAAAATTACAAAGTGATTTCAAAGCAGAATTCAATAATGAAGTTCATTTTGAACTCTCTTCATTAAGCTTGAAAAATTGATGATTGCAACAGCCACCTGCAAATATTTATTTCAGTGATATACTACTAAAAACTAAAAGCTAAAAAACATCATTAGTGCTTTTGTACCCTCGAGCTAGACATCTTTGAGAAGAGGCACCATAGGCAATCTGTAGACTAGACCATGAGAGTAAGGATAATTACCAAGAAGAAGAGAACTACTGGAATAATTGACTGTTCTTTGAGACATTAATATAGCAACAGACAATTAAAGTATTCCTCTGTCTGGTTTCACAGAGAAAGAACATCTTTGCACATTAGCTGTGTTGGTAACCCTATAGGCTTTGGTGGAATAGAGCTATCTGACTGAAAATAGCATATATATGTTCATTAAACTTTATCCCATTTTTGTAATTTTTATGAAAATTTCTCATCTTCATTTGCAAAGTTAAAAGCAAAACACTGCTACATGAATTATGAGACAGTATTTTCAGTAGGCTTTGAAATATCTCTAAATTAGCAACACTAATTTCGAGTCTTCAATGGACAGTCAATTAAAACTATAGTCTGCTGCTCCAGTGAGGTAGTGTGACCTTTTTCTGATTTTACTTTGGAAAGAAAGGAAATTATAGTTTAGGAAGTTGTCATTATATGTGCAACAAAACACCTATGGATCCCTATAACTGATATAAAAGAAACAACAAACTCAATAAATTACCTTTGACAACTTTGGGATTTGCCCATAAAACTTCTCTTCCCACAAGGGATAAGCACTTGCTGATCTAAAATGGCTTGAAAGCTAAAATAAGAATTTATTCACAAAATGGCAATTCAGGCTTTCACACTGTTCTGAATGGTTCATCACCTTGATTGCTTAGGGGGAGCGTGGTATCTAGCATAGTTTGGTGACAGTTTCTCCATTTAATCACAGAAGAAAAAGTGCCAAACAATTAAAATTTAGGCCTTGGAGGAATTGCTTTGGATACACATGTGCATATCCTGCTAATAAAAACTGCCAGTGATCACAGCCTGATGCTGTGCAATGCCAGAACACTGTGCCTAAGATGATGGAAGTGCAGAGGAAAAGGAGTGAAAAAAGAAACTCGTTGGATGAATATTTCCTCTCTTTCTTTTTTTACATGTCTTTGATCTTTCCACTACTGGCCTGTCCATTGGTCTTTCTTTGTATTTTCTGCACCTACCCCACACTATATTTTTCTCATTTAGTATGCTCATGCTCATGTATGACACCTTCTTTAGCAACCTATTGTTATTTTTCAAATTATTTTTACATTTCTTAAGAATCTCTAGCCTCCTCACTTAAAATAAAATTATACAATTGTTTATTACTTTTGCATTGGTTTTAGAGTTTTTAATTCCATGTCCCTGGAGTCTTCTGTTTTCTGTATGCCTCTCTAAACACCATCTGCTCAACTAATTTGATTGAACACACAATCCTGAGGCCTCCTCTTGTACCTTTACCACTTTTCTACATCTCTCAGATTCAGTGGAGACACTTTCATTTGCAGTGGAATTATTGAGAGTACAACCCTAACAGATGAAACACTGATTTATTAATCCATCCTTTTTGAAGATCTTCCATTTCTGTATTCATGGGAGCAGAGAATGACTCTCTAGCCTAGAAAGGCTCAGACTATGTCACACCATAAAAGAGAGAACATGTACCTTCACTTTTCTGCCAGAGAACCACCAACACAGTCCTCACACTATGTCAGGTACTTGGAAATGAACAGGAAGATGAGGATCTTAGTTTTGAAACAAAACTTTGAATGAGGTAAAATGGTAAAAATTATTTAACCGAAGTCTTTAGAGGTACAGCGTAACAGAGCAGAGAAAAAGAAATTTCCTGAAAAAAATTTTCATTTCTCTTTCACCAAAAGGTGTCAAGGTAATAGTAAAAGACACTAAATAGTAATGCATCATTATCCTATTTTCTGAGAGCAAAAAACATCAAGAACATATTGACAAAAAAAAATCATTCGGCTTATTTGATTGAGCTTTTTTAAAAGTTCTGAGTACTCCTTTTGGAATTTTTTTTAATTCTATTTTTTTAAATTTTATTTTAAAAAAACCAACAGGTTAAATTTTACCAAGTGCTCAGAAATCAAATAATCAATTTTGTATAACGCATTCATTGTTTCTTATTTTAAAACAGTTCGATTTTCACTTTATAAAGACTGTATGGAACCTTTTACTGTGTAAAAGTTCAAGATTTTGCTTCAGCAAACCACATAAATTGAATAAGACAAAACTGAGAACTATATGTATATTCAATTATTTGCTTCCATTATGTCATAAAATGGGAAGTTAGAGAGTAGAAAAATATTTTCCTTAAGGAAATCACTTAGTGTTTTGACATTTCTAAAATGGGACAGAACAGAGAGTAATACCACAGAAAATATTCTCACACAACAATAATCAAATCAGAGGGAAAATGAGGTGAAGTGTGAAGGTCTCAATCCCTGATTTGTTTAATTACATTTTTTATGGTCTCCTTTTTGCTGCTCTGCCAGGCTGCATAATTTCTTCATTGGACTTTACACATCAAACTGAGTGTACATGTTAGATTGGTCCCAACAGCTTCCCTCTAAGAATGCTTGGTTTTAGCCCTCTTTCTGACAACTCTAAAGTATATAATGAGCAAGGAATAAAGAAGGAAACTCAGGAGTGTAAAGAAAGATGAATGAAAGATGGGAAGAGAAGGAAAGAAATCAGGGATGTGCAGTTAAAAGGGGACAAAGGCCCAGAGAGATGGGGGTGAAGGGGGTGCAAGGTAACTTGCATAATGGCTCCAACTAATGAGCATTTATTTCTGTGTTTCACCTTTAATCTTGAAAGCCTACAAAAGTAGGGAATAGGATGAATTTTCCACCAGCAACTTTTAATTACAGCTCATTCCACCCCAACCTACAAAAACAACTTGCTAGCTGTTTTTGTCTGAGCAATGTGATGGATGTACACTCATGACCAGTGCTTCTGGAGAAATCAGTTGTTTGTGAAGCAACATGTGCAATATTGCAGCAACAAGTGTGATTCCTAAAGCTTCTTCATCTTCATTGAAGACTTAATGACACAAAGTGACTAGATATGTCCAGAAATTATATTTCACATATTGTGTGTACTGTTGAAAGCACGATATGAAACACCATTAGAAAACTACCTACAAAGCTATGAAATGCAAAGAAAAACAAAGGAGCAAGAACAAAACAAATCTTGAAGCTGAGATTAAATACACTTCCAACAGTTGGTTGAATTTCACTGATGAAAGCTATCACATATGTATATGACCATGAGGCAGCATCGGCAACTTTGCAGGGTATTTTGTAACTATTTAACACTCTTCTGTCAAGGCACTTATGAAGAATGTACCGTTTCTAAGTAAATCCCTTATAAGGTCCTCAAATAATTACATGAAAATAGAAATGCTCCAAGAACTTAGTTTGCCAAGATTTAAACTCCCTTGAAAAACCAACTGTAGACTTAGGAATTTTAATCTACAAGAAATGCCACAGCACAGACCTAGAAAAAATTAAGGAAGGCCATATCCAATTTCAGCTGCAGAGCCTTATTCAGGAAGAACTGGATAAGTTCTCAAAGTCATGATTTTCTCTAATTTCACAGACATAGCTGCAGTTGTAATACAGTTTTTGTCGTGGCTTATTTTTCAGGTTCATAGTTCCGTTTTACACAATCTGAACTTCTTTTACATTTGCTTCTTCCCTTATTTCTTTGTTTTAGAATAATTTCTCTGACGTTGTTTCTGGAAAACTGGCATGTTATGGGCAGGTATTAGTTCTAACCAGATTATTTCATGATAGGCTAAGAAGATAGTCAATGCCCTGGATTTTGCTTCCTGGGAGATGCAGTTCTCACTAGCTTTTCCATAATCTTGGGCATCCTTCCCATTTTCCAAGCACTGGCTGAGCTCATAAACAGCAAGTGCTCATGTAATGTATCTTGGCAATTTCTGAGGGAAAAAAACCAAACAGCCAATAAGGTAAAGGAGAGTTAAAAACATTGCCTAAAGCAGGGCTAGTTCTGCTTGTTTATTCAAAGCAGCTATGATGATTAAGGAGAAGAGCCAATTAAGTGCAGAAAAGATAACTCAATTTACCTTAACTCCCTGACTAGATATGAGGAAAGAATCTTTAAAAAAAAAAAAAAAATTAAAAGGCAATTGAGCAAGATACAGGACACCAATTAACAGAAATAATATAATAGTGTCTAAATACAGCTACAATACTGTGTGTGAACTTGGGGACACAAATGACAATAAGGAATGCAAAGAGAATGGAGAACATGACTTGCATATAAACATGTGAAGAAAACATTGATATCAGCCATCTACTTATTTCCACTAACGTGCATACATTTGTTATATTTAAATATATTACATATTATAATAAAAGATTTATATGTTTGGCAAAGTTAATAGAGATGCATCTAGTAAAGGAAAATAATTGTGAAGAACATAATTGAAACAAAAGGAAATAGCAGTTGCCTAGAGATCTGCAGTTAAGTTTCACTCTCTAAAGGCAATCAAGGTTTTAATATATACATCAATTAGACTTTGATTGTGATGATAAATATTCAAATACTTCCTGCAAACACCTTAATGTAAATATTACAGAAAAAGTTCCATAATTCTATAAAGTGAGGCTAAGACAAACTATCAACTATTCAACACCTAAACAAAAGCCTTTGCTTTTCAGAAGAGTTTAAAAAATCCTCTCAGTCTGAACATTAAAGATCAAAACAATTATTTGAAATTAACTAAAGATCTAGAAATGCACTTGTCTGAAATTCTACCAGGAGGTACTTTGAGAAAAGCACTAGGATATTCATCTGTCCCTCCTGAACTAAATAATTTTGGTTTATTTTGTTTTTGCTTTTATCCACCTTCATCATACCCTTTTACTGCTAACACTCCAAATGAAGCATTACTTTACCTGATCATACTCTATCACAACCCTTTTCTGCAAGAAAACCTAATGCCTTCTCTTGACCTTCTTGTCTGTCTGAAAATTCAGCTGAACTGTCATTTTAAGTTTGAAGGAACTATGTTTTCCTATGGAAAGCAGATATTTTTCTCCAAAAGAGTTCTAAGGAAAACATAGAGGAAAAATACTGATCAATTATGGGAGAGCATCTCCACATGGGTTCTTCAATATGAAGCAAGAACATAAAATTAATGTCTGAAAAGTTCTAATACATGTTATACCATAAGTTTTAAGTACTGTATATGAGTATTGATATCAACACACAAATCCTCTAATCTAGTTTGTCCCTATACCTATCATTGAGTATTCCAGATATAACTTACATGGTTTTTTCTCTTAATATATTTTTGAAAACTAAGAAAGCAGTAATCTCTAAATATAGAAGAAGCTATTAGAGAATAATTTTTCAAAAGCATACATTAGAGGACCACACACCTTAAAGTAGAAAAAATCTTGGCAGGTTATCTTATTTAATCTTAATTTTAATTTTTGTGTGAACACACTGGTGGAAGAACAATTGAATATATATAAAATGCCACTGCACAGGGACTCTTACTAGGAAATTTCAAATTTCATATCTAGAAAATAACATTTCATAGTTTGAGAAGAAATAAAAAGCAAGCCCTCTATCTTTTAAGTTGCATTAAGGAAAAAATCTTTGGTGAAAATTGAATTACAGTTTATCTCACATTTCACTGAGTCCTCAAATGATTCACTGTTGTTGGAAGCATGCAAAAGCTTGTGGGGCTTTCACACAAATGTCATGCCACTACAACAGAGCTCCGGGCATGAAACAATTTCAACCTTGGAACAAAGGAGACAACTTTTTCTTGATCAGGGTGTCTAAATGATAGTACAGAGTACTAAGTGATAGTTATTGAGAAGCAGCACATTGGAATCAATGCTACAAGCCAGATTTTAAATCCCAGTCAAGAAGTGGTAACCTTCACAACACAGCTGTGGGGTTACTGTTGTGCAGCTTCCCAAGCTTCCCTGCTCACTGACTGAGGCTTTTCACCAGCAGATTCTCATCCTGGTCTTGCACTAGAATCACTGCCTGAAAATTTGTCAGTGAATTTGATGATATAAAACAACTTCTCCTTCCTGTTTAGCCAATGGGAAATTTAAAAATATTGACTATATTGTAAATACACTATTCTGTGTATTTCCAAACCAATTCCTACATAAGGAATAACAAAACAAAACCATATTCAATTAATCTTTTGCCTATAAAATCATACTCATATTTTTATTATTTTTGGGGATGAGCTAATCCCAGTAGAAATTAGGCAGTTTTTTGCCTTCAGTTATGTATTTATAACGTGAATATGTGAATATCTAGATCGGCATCCTGACAGAAATTAATGATACATTCTTTGTCTTGCTCCTTAAACTTATATCTAAGGTCAGTAGAAACAAGATTTGCTTTCTATATTATCAGGAATCTGGGGAAGTGCACTTGTACCAAATTTTTGTTGCATAAGATGAGAAATATGAACAGCCAGGTGGGGTGGTTCAGAAAAAGTCACTGCGTACTTGATAAATTAATTCCTTGTTTTGCTCTGCTTGGGTGTGCAGCTTTTGCTTTATCTATTCAACTGTTTTTATATCAGCCCATGAATTTTTCACTTGTGGTTTTCAGACTCTCTCTCCCCAATCCTGTTGGTGGAGGAGTGAGCAAGCAGTTATGGGGGGTTGAGTTGCCAGTTGAGGTTAAACCGCAACAGCCATCCTGATTTACAACCTGTCATGTCAAAATACTATAAATGTTAATTCTTATCCTTTAAATCTTTCAGTCCAGCAGAAATCAAATTTTCATGTTAGAATCAATCAGCCTTATTAGGATTTTGCAAACCAAGTATTCAGATTAGTGCAAACAATCTTTTCCAGACAACTTTTCAAAGAAAACCATAAAGATGCTACAAGACATTGTCTTCTAGATTATTGTTTGCTTTCTCTTAGCAATTGTTTTTCTCTGGAATATTTCTCACTAGATAAATCTTCTGGGTTATGCTCTTTAACATGCTCTCAAGATCATCAATCTCACTCTCAAGCTGCTATAAATGAGTAATTCACATTGGCACCACAGCATCTGCCAGTCCTGTATTCCTCTCTATTGTTAACGTAGCAGCTTAAAGGTCAGTAGCACAACCTGAACAAAAGACTTTCTGGCCTAAAAAGGAGTGCATACCTTACAGAATAAGCATGGAAATATCCAGTCTCCATATTCTACTAGAAACAGAAATCTTCCCTAGTGGTTTTTTTCTAGAAGTTGGTCAATTTTGTATTGAGTTGATGAACTTCAACTATTTCTCTCAGAGGAAAACCAAATTTCCTCTAATTTATTCCATCAGGCCCCACCTCTGCTTTGTGTGTAAATCTAAGAAGAATGAGGCCCACTATTTAAATATAGAATTTCATGCATAAGTTATCATGACAGTCTATTTTACCCAGAAGTGTAATTACAGAATCTCAGAGATGCTAACAAAGAGGAAAAAAGCTGCATAGCTAAACAGATGCTTGTGCATCTTGCTAAAAAATTTCCTCACGTTTGCAGAATCATACAGGAGGGAGAGAAAGACAAATCAAAGGAAAACAGGTCATGTGCATGCACGTATGTGCATCCTTTGCACCCCAGAACTTTATTGTGCTGCTAAGGCAGCGCCCTGAGCCAAACAAAAATCTGCTGAGTATCACAGAGCCTTGTGCCTCCAGTAAGAAATGCCCTAAAATCTTCTTCTTGAAAGGCTCCAGTGTCCACCAATGTCCAGCAGTGCACTAACCTCATTTGTCCATGTTTTAGAGTGTCCATGCAGGTAATGCTACACGGTAATTCCTCTATTAAGAGCAAGATGGTGATACAGCATCTGTCAGGACAGGATAAAGTGTCACACTTACTATCATCTAACCAAATTTGCCTTCTGACCAAGACAAACCACAAATATAAACCTAAAATTAAAACACAAATAGAGACAGAGAGATGGCATGTCAGACAGTTACTAATTTACACCAATTGTGTATTGATGCACACATACCCTACAATTCTGAAGAACCCAAGTAAAAGTCGTGATCTAAACCCTCACAGAGAGTTTGTGATCCAGATTCTGTGAAAATGTTCATTAAAAGCCTTACTCACCTGGTATTGTTACCATGGCACCCACCTCACCCACAGGTCTGAGCCACTTAGTGATGTTGTCTGGTGTGGAAAGGAGCTTGAAAAATGTCTCTGGAGAGGGCTGAGAGGCAGTTTTCAATTTGCATAGAGCAGTTTATCTTCTTGCTCTCCTCATTCTTAATCTTAAACTGAAGGACTATTTACTTATCCCAAATCATATTTTTTTCCCAGAGGTGATACACATCATTACCCTTATTTGACAGCTAGGTAAGTTACTTTTCACACTTTCTTGTGAAGGAAAAGGAAAGGTATTAGCAACTCTACAGGGTGACACATGGGAAGAGCTTACTTTTGATACTCCGAATCTTCCTGTATTAGATGCCTAAAGTCAATAATATCCTGAAAGTTGGTGCTCTACATACTATATTCAAGTTCTAATTTCACGTGGTGATGCAGGGGTATGTGAGAAAGCAGGCACCTACAATACACCAGCCTTAATGCTGTGATGTTCAGGATACAATGCCAACAGGACATGTCACTGTGGTACAGAATTGATCAATGCTCTGCACTGCAAACCTACAAGTACTGAATATATTCCTCAATTTTGGAGAAAAATGTATTTGGAAAATATATATTTTTTTCCTCACAGTTTCCATCATATTTATTGTGGACAAGGCTCAACCACAAAATGTGGACGAATTTTCAGTTTCAGAAAAATTTTTCCTCATTACTAAGTTTAAAATAAAGACATATAACAACAGTTAGAGAAAAAAGGACTGAGACTATCTCTGATAGGAGTCCTCAAAAATGTTAATACAGTAAGCCTTTGGTAAGCCTTAAAAATAGAGGGAAAAGGGCTTCAGCATGTAAATCTCTCAATGTGAGTAGGATCTGAGTATGTATACACCACATCATAAAACTCTGCTATACAAAACTGACAGCTCATGTAAACAGTGTTGCCATCTAAGGTTTCTTCTCAGTAAAAGTTTGGTTCCATGTAAAAATCACTGTAATATCCTTAACATATGAATGCTTCAGAAAGAACTGAGAAATTTTAGAGAATTCTAATAAGTCTAAGAAGTTTTGCAATATTATACTTCATGGTTGCCCTTTCAGTAACAGGGAGAAAAAAATTACATCTGACGCTGAACAATCACATCTTGAAAATAACTGCTTTCATCAGCAGTGACAGCATTTATTTGTGTCTCTGTGACTTCATTTTTCTCTGCTAATGTGGACTCATTTCATAGTTTGCAGATCTAAGCTTGCAGGACCATTCTGAATCAAGAGATTTGCACTTTATACAGACTATCAGGCAGCAGTTCTGCTGACAGCAAAATACTTAATGCAGACTAACAGCATCTATGAAGCAATGGAACAATTTCTATACCGCCTGGATTTCGCTAAGGGCTTTGACATGGTGCCCCAAAACATCCTTTCTAAAGGAAAGAGAGATGAATTTGATGGCTGGATTCTTCAGTGGACGAGGAATTTGCTGGATGGTTGCGTCCAGACTGTAGTGGCTCCATGTCCCAGTGACAAATGATGTCCCTCAGGGGTCTGTACTGGGAGCAGTGCTCTGTCAACGACAAGAGGGATTGAGTGCACCCTCAATCCATTTCCCAAAGCCACCAACCTGAGTGATGCAGCTGACACACTGGAAGGATGGGATGCCATCCAGTGGAACCTCAACAAGCTCAAGGAGTGGGCCCATGAGAACCTCATGATGTTCAACAAGGTCAAGTGTAAGCTCTCGCACACGGATCAGAGCAAATCCCTGATATCAATGCAGGCTGGGGGATGAAGGGATTGAGAGCAGCCCTGCTGAGAAGGAACGTGGAGGTGCTGGTGGATGAAAGGCTGGATATGAGCCAGTAAGGTGTGATTACAACCAGCTGTATCCTAGGCTGCCTCACAGGAAGCTTGGCCAGTTGGTCAAGATTCTACCCCTCTGCTCTTGTGATACCACACCTGTAAGAAAACTCTGAAATCTTCAGCTCAGGAAATGCATGGACCCACTGCAGTCAGTCCAGTGTAGAACTGCAAAAAGGATCATAGGGTTGGAGCAGCTATTCTGTGAAGAAGGGCTGAGAGTTGATGTTGCTCAGCCTGGAGAAGAAGGGCTCCAGGGAGACCTTATAGCAAACTAGATGACCTTTAAATGTCCTTTCCTGCCCACACTATCCTATGATTCTATGATTATGAACACTTCCACCTGTTGAATGGCACAACTTTCCAGATGGCTACAACAGCAGGGTTTGTGATTAAGGTCATATCCATGTCATAAAAACACACACCAGCTGACTCCTTATGAAGCAACCTGCAAATTGATATCTGAGCCAGCATCATGTGAACTATCCTTAGAGTTAGGATCAGTCATGCCAGGTATTATTCAATACTGTTGTTTACCACTGCACCTTGTGATAGGTGTTCATTCAGGTGTATCCAGTGCATTGCTCTTTACTGTGCTGTAGTCATGCTCTGAAGTGTCCATTCATGCTGGACACACTACAGGATTCCATTTCTTGCCTCAGTTTTCAAGGTGACAATTTGGCCTGGTAAAACAGCTTACTTATAGGCTTGTGACATTTAGTAAAAGTATTTTCATTCAGGAGGCCTTTTCTGTCTTAAAAGATTTTGTTTAGCCAGGGCAATTAACTTAATCTGCTCTGACAATTTTACTATATGAGAGTTAATGTTATTCTAATATTGTCATGTGAATTTTGTAAGCATTTCACAGATCCTGAAAATACTCGACTCCATGTTGAGTATTTACCCATATTTCAGTGGAACTGAATATTTTTTGCTTCCTGTTTCTGGTTCCATTGTTCCACACTACAGATGCTGCAACCATATGAATAAGAACATTTTCTTGTCTTTAACATCATCACCATTTTAAAATTTCAGCTATCTCTTCTTATGTGCATCAACAAGCTTCCCATAGTGATCTTGCAGTAACAGCTTCTCTTCACTCCAGAGAGGCATGTGAACAGAAGGACTGTGAGCTCTGTGATCACAAACCCCAGAAATTCAACCAAATGGGCCAGTTCAGCTGGCTTCACAGCACAACTCCTAACCCACAGCACTGATTGTTGACAATCCATCCATTAAAAAGAGAGTGACAACAGTGTGGAAAGCAATTTAACCCACATCTCACCCAGTGGCCATCTCTGGCAGGGTTTAGACTTTCTTCATATTATAACTGGTTGCCTGGAAGTTCCCTCTGTGGTGATCCTTTGTTATGTTGAATTTTCAGAAGCTTGTCCTTGGGCAGCCAATCTCCTCTTCACAACCCAGAACACTGCAGTGCCTGTGGCTGTGGATAACCATTCATCTCCCAGAGGAGGAAGCAGTGGTAGATGCAGAGGTATTTTGCACATCAAAGGGATTAAAGCACTTAGCAGAGGATTAGAAACCTGATTCTAGACTCTCCTGAGCCTACTGTCTCCAAATCCAGCAGAATGTACCAGCCACAGCCATAAAAGAGGAGGAAGCCCTCTGATGCCTCTAGGCATTTCAGTCTGCCTTTGTTAAAGGTTTACTGGGCTTCTCCCAGATGATTTCCCTGAGACTATTTACCACATTACTGTACCCTGCCCTTTGCTTAAAGTCCTAAAAATGGAACACGGCATTTTACTCAAAATCTCATTATGGACAAATGGAAAGACCCTCTATATAAAGATATAAGAATTTACTGTTAGTTCAAACAGTTACATCATCCAAATTATCTGATTAACACAAAAAAACCCATTAATCATAGCTATACCAAACTCTTGTAGAATCTACTAATTTAATTTGACATATTTGTCTATTCAATATTCCTCTTTTTCTTAGGGTCAAGACCTACAGTTTTCCTCAAACAGAAAGAAGGGTAAGTTGAACATGTTGTGAACAACCTGGGATACTTGCTGGGAGTATGATGTTCACAGTTGTGGGAGTTTCTTCCTTTTCTATCCTGTGATATACTTGGAGCTCTATTTATGTGTCTTCTCATCACACTCTGCCTCCTTCTCACTGCTTCCCTGCTGAAGTCTGATCCTTTCCCTCCCTGGCCTCAATTGACACCAAGGGCTGTTACTTGCACAGCAGTGCTGCCCCAGATCAGACACACCTTTACCTTATTCATGGTGTTCACAGATCCTCTGCCCACACAAAGGGGAGGCAAAAGTCACTTGGACTCACTTCAAGCAATCTGAAACCGTGCCAAGACAAACCCACTCGTGCTGACACCCTGCACTGCCAACTCAGTCCAGCACCTTCAGCTTTTTCTCAGTAATGGGAAATTCATGTTTTCAGAGCTACAGCAGCAAACATTCTGACCTTCTGACATTCCCCCTCCTTCTTCTATTTAAAATACAACCTCCATTTATTAAGTGCACTTGTCTCTCTCCATATGTGTGTACCAGTTCTGGAAACAAGATCCATTTATGCTATGCTGCTCCTCCTCACAATTTCTACATTACAAATTTGGAGAAGACAGCCAGGATTCTATCAGGGAAGCTTTATCAATGTAGAGGAAATAAATCAGATATTAAAAAAAAAAAAAAAAAAAAAAAAAAAAACAAAACAGTGCTCTATCAGATCTTCCTTTATTCCTTCAACTGGACAGATGGGGTGGAAAAGTGTGCAGACCATTTTAATTATAATGGTACTTAAACTTAATTTCCCTCCTTGCTATTCCGAGCTTGACAAAAAAAAAAAAAAAATTACCAGAGGAAACTGTGTTGGAAACTGTTATCTGTACTGTGTTGGAGGTTAGTTCTGCGTGTTTATAACAATGCTCTCTGACTTAAATCTTTAAATTTGGAAATATATCTAATGCAGCATTGTCTTTCTTTTCTCCTATTGAGATCATTGATGAAAGAAAGTGTAGAAACAATGTGGTATATAGCATATGGTTTTGATAATGCATTACTGGATTTCTCTCTTTATGGAGAGTAGATAAGATTGATGCCTTCAAGTAGGTTACAAACAGGTTACAAGACTTTTCTGCAATGTGAAAAGTACTTGGTAATGCAAATAGAATTGTTTCTGGATACAAAATAAATTATAGAATTCTTAGACTGCTATTCCTTTATCCTCTATATTCTTTCCAAAAACTGCAATTTGTGCACTATGTTGATGCACAATAGTGCCCAATTTTAATTTTATTTTAATTCTGTAAGCAGAGGAAGCATCTCTGTCTGGAGATATCTACCACTACCATCTACTCCCATAAAAAATGGTTTATTAAGAGAAAAATAATGATAAAGTGGTTCACTGATTTCACAAAATCAGTTTTATTACCCTTAAAGTAACAGGCTGAAGGAAATATAAATTTTAAAACAGAATAGAAAAGTAATTCTTTGTAATCTAAATGACCAGTTTAGGGTTTTGTTCATTTTATTAAGAAAACTAACTGGAGCTTATATAATGAGTGTGTTTCAGAAGTCCTGGATATTTTATCATTAGGAATCACAGAAGAACTCAGCTAAATGTTAATATTGTAATAGATACACAAGGATCTTATGTAATTAAAGGGTTTTAGAACAAATAACTACCAAGCTAGCTTGCTATTACCAGAAAAAAATGTCCTGTCGATATTTTCACTAAATATGACAGGAAGCAATGTAAATGACCACGCTTGTATCTTAAAAATATTAACTGAACTTTGAAGAAAGGGAAACAAACTGAAAATCAACACTAAAAGAACAACACAACTCCAATCTTCCCAAAAGAGACATTTGTCAGCTGTCACCACTTTTCTTTGCTTAATTTAGCATGAATTGTTATTTCAGGATGTCATGATTGCTGTAGAGTGCTTTATTATTTAAATCACTGTGGTATTTGAATGAAACACTCAAAATCAGAAGACCATATATTCCCTGAGAGCATACATGGTGTCAGATGTTCTGAATCACAAGTAAGCATCAGACTGACACCAAATTGTGAACAGATCCTGAATCCCTAAATGAACTGCTGAATATCTTCAAAACCCCAATTAGACTCTTACTCATCACATTTCTTTAATATTCTGTGTAATCACCCAGTAAAATATCTCATCAAGGGTAAACTAAAATTGTGCTTCCAGGACAAGGGTGAGGGAAAGGACTCTGACACCCCCTTGAAATACAACTGTAGGAGCTGAAAGCTGCAGCCAACACATCCTATTGCTGTTGATTTATATGTACAAAATTTAATGCTAAAAAGCTTTGCATTTAAATTAACAATTAATAATATTCAAGGAAAGCTTGGAAATTATCTTGGATCTCGACAGTGAAAGATTAAACACAGAAACCTGTGCTATTTCAAAATAATAATATATGTAATGGTTTGGGGTTTTTCTTTTATTACATTGCCAAGACAAGCTCAGATTCTATTTGTCTTCCCTGCAGTTGCATTATAGAAGTGTAATTGGCTCCTCATCCTTCCCCCAAGAAATAAACAACTTTTAATCACTATTTTAAAAATGCATCCAATACTCCACATCTTAAGATTTTATATATATATTATCATTATTTATACTGCAGAGCAGTTCTAGTTCACATTCATGAGCACTTGGTGTGCTTAGAGCAACTCTTGAAGGGACAAGACTTCCCTGGACCCCAGCAGCAAGGGGTGCATCGTCAGTGCATTGTCACAGCAGAGCTGTTTCCCTGTCTGTTATCTTCCCCTAAAAATTTTTGGGTGTCAAGACTGAGCAACCCTCTCGTGACCCCACACACCCCACTCTGAATTTGTTCATAGTTTTCTCTTCTAAACCCTGGGGGCAAAACCAGGCTGGACACTCCAGCAGTGAACCCTTCTGCCTGTGACTGAGCCAAGGGACTTGCTCAGCCCAGCTGCTGCATGGGTTTGTAAGGGATGTGATGTGGCTGCCTCTGGGCCAGGCTGAGCACTTCAGACACTTCTCCTGGAGCAGAAATCTCTCTTGCACAACATTTTTTAATAATTTAAGCTACTGCCTAATTTTGTCATGCCTAAAACCATCCCTCACTTTCATAGTATCTTCAAGAGCATAACAAGGTCTCATTTATGGCTGGGACTATTTCTATCTCATATTTATTCTAAATTCTGAACTGAGAGCACTGAAAGTCTGTGATTTGTGATTGCACTTGAACATTTACAAGTTCATGGAACAACACCTTATGCTTTTCAAAATTATATATTTATCCAGATTTTGAAGCATACTTGAGTAATAACATCACAAGATGTGAGAAATTGCTAATATGTTCAGATATTGGCTACCAGTAGACATAACTAATATGCCAATGATTTTACATAAGAAAAAATAAGCAACCTGATGCAACTTGTCACACAGATGTATGTACATATTTTTCGAAGACAGTTTACATGAGATGGGTTATTTATGCTGAATCTACAGTTATGAAAACTGAAATCAGCCTGATCCCCTACACATTAGGTTATTAACTTCCAGTTTGCTGAAGAAAATACTTTATCATAAACACTTCAGTCAATTTCTCACTACTGGAGATGACTTAAGCATGGGATCTTTAACTAATCTTTACCTCCAAGTCATCTCTTTCAGACAGGAAAAGTATTTAATGATTTCAGATATTCTAAATAAAAAAAATCAGTTAAATACCTAAATAAATTAAAAATTAAATGTGATATTTAAATATAAAAAATATTTTTGTCTTTTTGGAACCTCTGAGAGCATTTATTGCATAAATAATGATTAATTATTTTCAAATATTATGCATATTTGAAAAGATATGCATTCCTTCAGAAAATATGTTACTTTGCTAGTAACATAAAATCCTGTTCTGACTAGGATATATTAAGATCTATCACCACATTTTGAAATGTCGAGAATGGTTGACTTAACTATGCTTTTCTAATTTCTAAAGTAGAATGAGGTACAATAAAAAAAGAAGAGCTAACTTCAATATAAAAATACATTACAACCATAATTAATAAATATTAATATATAATTAGTATTTATTTACAATAAGTAAATTTACTGATTTTTCTGTCCAATAATTCCATTTAGAAAAAGGAATTAACCAAACATATCAATATTACCACAGAAGTATTAACAGAATGCTGAATTCAGAGTACCAAGATCACTAAAATGGAGCTATCGCTCTGCAGATGCAAAGCTCTGCTCATTATGCATGTGAACGGAAATTGTTGCATTTCTATTCTAGAAATCCTTCTCTAATCCTCAATAGCATCTGCACAGCAGGGCCAGCATGCTGAACCAGAGTGGAGCCCCAGGACCTGCAATCTGTCCACCAGTGGTTTTGGCTCTCCAAGTCACCAAGGACAGAGAAGTTGTCTCTGTAAGTGCATGTGCTCAGTGACCACTTCTTCTCAAACAGTGGATATTGCAAATTTTGCTTTGTAATCTATGTAGGAAATATTTTCTGCCTTCAGCATTCCACAAATTCCAAATGATGAAATGCTGAGGTATGACTGATATTGTGCACCTTTACCGTAATATGGATGGCAATTCCTACATCACATGTGAGTTAAATGCTAAAGCAAGGCTAATTGCATTCCCATTTGTAAATTTAAAAAAATATATATATTCTAATAGTTCAAGTGCTACTAGTTTTATTCAAACTTACACAAAATATAGATTATCTCTGGTGGGCTGCACTTAAGTTCTTCCTTTGCAGGACTTGAGCTAACTGAAATAAACAAAACCAGTGTGCATACTGCTTTGCTGCTGAACAAAACCAGCTTGATACATGAAAGAATTACAAAACCTGCATTAATCTCATCTAACTGCAGATGGAACAAAGCAGGTGTCTGTATCTCAGACTGCTATTTAGATTTCTACTACAGTGAATGAAGACCCAGATCTGAGTGGCCCAAAACAGGTATCAGCAGAGGACCATCAGAGTTAAACCAGTGCCAGCAGTGATGCCCTGAGACATCTCCATGGAAGCAAGGCAGGGAAAACACTCACAGACATCCAGTACTGGCTGTCACTGCTCAGGCAACTGAACCAAGCCCATGGTCAATAAGCCAATAAAATGTAAAGCACCATCCATCTCAGCAAGTACAGGTGTCTACTCGAGGAAGCACTGCTTGTTAAATTCCACAGAGTGCACTGGACAGCTCTCCACTGAGTGCAAAAGTCCC
This sequence comes from Setophaga petechia, assembly GCA_024362935.1. Lineage (NCBI taxonomy): Eukaryota > Metazoa > Chordata > Aves > Passeriformes > Parulidae > Setophaga > Setophaga petechia. The sequence goes on from JANCRA010000012.1 coordinate 13,173,712, forward strand.
TGCAGACACAGTCACTGAACAGCTCAATTTACCAGAATCCCACTTCATTTGAAAAATATGCTTACATTTATGAAGGACAACACCTATGGCAATATTAACATGAAAAATTAGCCTGTTTCTGATTGTAAATGGTGCCCAGGAAAGAATTATTTTTAAGACATGAGATCTTTGCACCAGCCTTATAAAATCCAGAAATATTGAACTTCAAGTTAAATGTCTCAGCACTAATGACAGGAGAACAAACTTTGAGGGGGAGAAACAAAGGAAATAATGTGGAAATGACAATATGGGGAAAAAGTGTTGTTTGGGGTTTCTTTTGGGTTTTCTTTGTTTTTTTATTATTTTGTGGCAACTTATAGTATTAGGAGCTGTTTTAAATGTAACTGTGAGTTTTTTCTTCTCTTCATCTTTTACAGGGTGTATTCTCAGAAGGTATCTGAAGGATACCTCATCATTTCAAGTGAACAACAGAAATTCCCATATATTTGTGTTTTGTACCAACACTGGGAAACATTTTTATTTCACTTCATCATATAAAAAGCCCCAAATCCTGAAACCATAAGACTGAAAACAAAATAATACAAACTTACGATTCTCAGGGTATGTTGCCTGCTTCTACAGTCTCTAATATAAATCCTTATAAAGCAATTCTTTTTTGACATTAAGTACTCTGTTCCCAAATTAGACACAGCTATTCTGTCTTCTCTTATATATATTTTTCATTTTATATTGTTTCATTTATCTTTTGCAGCAGGAAGGTTTTTTTTTTTACAACATGCTCATATTTCCTTACAGTTGGGGAAATTCTGTGCTTTTAAATTATGAACAAAATCAAGTGCATTTTTATGTTTAGGTTTTTTAAAAGACTGGGGAGTACTACTTCCATAATTTATAACACATAAACTGCCATACATTAATACTTGAGCATTAGACTGCTTGTTTGGGGCAAAATATTGCACCAAATATTTTCTGAAGTTACTTCTCTAAATCCAAAAAGATAAGTTCACCCATGGATCACAGTGAGGAATCAAAATTTTGCCTCTTGTCATCATCATCATCTGTTCTAAATTCCAGCCTGTGAGTACAGTGGAAAGTGATTTTCAGCAAGTGAGTCCAGCAACCACTTTACCATTGTTGTTCATGTTAAGAATTGACACAAAAATACACTGGCTTGAACTATTTGCAGCATGGACCAAGTCCAACATCTGATTTTCTCCATTCCCCATCACAGAAATTTCATTTCTGCTATTTTCAGTTTTACGTTATTCCCAAAATGAAGGAGTTGTATTGAAGAAGCTCTCTGAACAAACGGCATGGCTGTGGTTGACTGTACTCTGCCTCAAAAAAGGTTATCCTTATTTCTGAGAAAAGACAAAAACAAAACACAAACCTATCTGGCTGTTACTTAATGCCTACTTATCCAATTTCTTATGGAAAAGTAAAGTTCATGTTCAAAGAAATAAAGAAAATGAGGACCTGACAAGATGCATTAGAACTGTCCTCTATTCCACCAGAACAAAGGAGTGCCATGAATGATGAGCACTTTAGTTTGCAAAGGATAAATCCATTGATCACTCAGAACATGATTTAGTAAGTTTTCAGAGCTTGATAATAATACAATGCAGAAATGTCACATCGAGTTACTGTTATGCAGTAAAAAGAAACTGAGCACTTTGCTTAGACTATTATCTTTCAGTAAAAAACTACTTTTGGGCAGTAAAAGCCAGGAGATTTTAAAGACAGATATAATTAGTTCTGAAGAGAATTTTCTGGAGGATCTCTGAGCAGAGGATTTGCTATTTTTGTTAAAAAAATTATTATGAAGGAATCAAAGGCAAAAACCAAACAAAATCAGAAAAAACAGGTAAAGACTACAGAAGACTATGCAACAGTTATTCTGAAAATATTTTCAAAACAGTAATACAGAAAATTAATAAGCTAGAGTTGATAACTCTCTTAACAAAACGAACAGGCAAAAGTATACTTAAAATTTTAGGTGAAATTTCATAAAACTATTAACTTACCTTCAAAACACTCCAACCATATAGACACGTCTTTCATTATTAATATCATAATAGGTTTTTAAAGGCTAGAGATTTGTGCTTTGGCAGGGATACTTTATGGAAAACTTTGCAAATTTCTACTGAAGTTGATGAACCAAACTTCCTCTACAGGTAGTAAAACAACCAGAAAAAAGGTTGTAGCAAGGCAGGGGTTGATCTTACCTCCCCTGTGAGAAGTGCCAGGACAAGAGGAAATGGCCTGAAGTTACAACAGGTATTGGATATTACAAAATGTTATCAGCAAAAGGGTCGTCAAGCATTGGAACAGGTTGTCCAGGGAAGTGGCTGAGTCACTACTCCTGGTAATTATTTAAAAGATGGTAGATGTGGCAGCTGGGGACACAGATTAGTGGAGAACTTGGCAGTGATGAGGTAACAATTGGATTCAATGAGCTCAGAGGTCTTTTCCAAGTTAAATGGTTTTGTGTTTCTGTGATTCTGTATGGGAAGCCCAATCTGAATTCTATTTAACCTCAGTCACTAATAGCCCTTCTTTCTTCATGCTGAACCAAGATCCCCACACATTTCTATTCATGTAATCTGATGAGTTCCATCACCTTTGCATTCACTGACACACAGTTTAGAATCTTCTGCCTTCAAGAGAGTCTACAAGGAAATCAGTTCTGACCATTGAGAAGCAGCTGAGGGACATCTGGAGCAGAGGCTGCTTCTGGGGAAGCAAACAGCAATCCCCCAAAACCTAGAGGGAGATTATTGGGAAGATGCTTCCAGGCTCCTCATTCCAAGGCCTGGTGAGACAGTGAGGTACACAGGTTGAAATGGGAGATGTTCAGAATGGAGGTAGGGAGAAATTTCTTCCTCAAGGCTACCAGGGAGTGGCACAGATTGCCCAGACAGATTGTGCATGTTTTAAGGTGTTCCAGACTGACTGGATAAAGCCTTTAATAGCCTGGTCCAATTTCAAGGCTGACCCTGCTTTAAGCAAGAGGTTGGACTAGGTGAAAATCTGAGGATCCTTTCAATACAATTATGCCAGGATTTTAAATGGTGAATTCCACTGTGACAGGTTTAACATATCTATTTCTGAGTCCATACAGCTGAAGAAAACAACTATCTTATAAAAAAATCATTAAAGTTTTACCTAGGATGTGTGTTTCTGAAGCAGATATTTCTGATATAAATTTGGACATGTTAGCATGAAATAGTTGAGGCATCATCATGTGGTTTTGCAATGCAATATTATTAGGCTGCACATTTAAATACAAAGAAAAAAATTGGAAACAAAATCTCACCAGTTTTGGTTTTTTTGTTTATAGATGTGCAGAGAATGAAAATGTCCTAAAGAGTGATTTTTGGGGTTTGTATTTTAGAAAGGTTTATAATGGCTTATGGATTGCAAGACCAACTGTGTTAAGTTATGTATAAGTTATATAAGGAACTGTTCCAAAGCCCCTTTTTTGTACTAAAAGGACTATCTATTTGGTATTAAAAGATTTCTTAAAATTAAAAAAAAATTAAAAATAAAAAAGGGAAAAAGGAAAAGAAAACAAACAAAACAATCCAACAGTTCAATTTTCACATATTGCAGCTCACTCACAGCAATTCTAAGAGCCTGGAAGCACCATTGGTCTAGACACTTGAGTTGCTCAGTGGATTACAACATACTCAGAACTCAGAGATTCTCTTGTAGCAAATCCTCTTTCTTGATGCAAGGATGAGAGATTAGTCCATTAATTACAACCTTAAAAATAATGCTTTCCTGAATCTCTCCTCCTGCAAATATCTATAATTATATATTGCAGACTTTAATCAGGTAAGTATTCTGAAAGCTCCTGTATGATGAAAGCTAAATGAATGCCCGTGCAAGACCAAAATATGCAGTATAAAACAAGACATCCTGTGGAGGAACCAGTGCTTTTAGCAAGCAGAGTAAAAGATATTGAGAAAAATAAAAGCAGTGAGCAAAATTTAATAGACCAGATTCTTTACTGCTTTATGGCATGTAAAAAATGGAAGCATATTTGGAAAAAGCCACTGATTCGGCAGCACTTGGCATCTGCTTTGCATTCCTGTCATACAGGTATAACTGATTAAACAGAGAGCAAGTGAACAGGCTCTAGCAAAAGTCAATTTTTCATTTCACAGTGTATCTAGACAAGGTGCAAGAGGACCAACTGTCCTGAAAGCAACACTAACAGAATTCCAGAAGTTTGAAAGACTTCTTTTTAATTTTAATACCTGCTTTAAAGACTAGCATTAAATTGACTTAATTCAAAGATTTAATAGACCAAGATTTAATATAAAGATTTAATAGTCCAATTAGGATTCAACTGCTTCATATATACACTAATTCAGAAGTGTTTTAGTTTCTTTACCTGAATTTATATTGTTGCGGAACTATTTACTTTTCAAAGTGGCTTCCAAAGTTATTATAAGCACCTCCAAATTCAAAACTTCTACATTCAAAATTTTAGTGCCAATATCCTCACAAGAAATTACATACAATTTTGTTTCAATCTGACCCTTCTCTCTATTTACAGCTCCTGAGAAGGCACACTGGTGAGTAATTTCACCGGGACCACCTGTTAGAGTTTGAAATCCACTATTTTGTGGGTTATGAATTATTTCCATTTTAAGAGTCCCTTCTGTTTTCAGCCATGGCTTATTTAAGGACTACAGTTTCACAACAGATCTAGTTTAACTCTATCTACCCATACTCTTCCCCTATAAATCAAAAACTCCTACTGAAACTTATCATTTGTACTTGCTTCTCTTGAATTTTCTAATCTTCCATAAGGATAAATGGACAATTTGCAAATTATCAATTCCTAATTTTAATTCCATTTTACTGAAGTGTTTGAAGAGTTAGGTGTGATTTAGGAAAAAAGTGTCTACACAAAGCTTGAATAATACCAAAATCTGCTTTTTTGTGACTAGAATTATGGAAGGTAATAAACTTCTTATATACAAAAGCATTTATGCTGAAAAGAGTAATGTACAAAAGCATTTACAAAAGTCACTCTCCTGTAGGTTTTTGTCCTGCTATCTTGTTTCCTAGACATGCACCCAAATTTCTCATAGACAAGGATGCTTCTACTGCTCCTAAATACTGTGACCATGGCTTTTCTGAGAGTGATCCTAATCAGGAACAGTAAAGCAGATTCTGCTTCTCTCCCACCACTGACAGTGATATGGAAAAATGGAATGGCTTATATGAGGAGAGGCTGACCAGCCACTATGGCAAATCCCTTATTTAAACTAATCACATTCATATGGCACCTGCTCCAGGAGTTGACTTGCTTCCTTTACTCCTGCTACCAAAAAAATTGTAAAAATTCTAGCTGGGAATTTATTATCTAAAATGAATAAAGTGAAGATGCTTTAGGACCATATTTTGCATGCTTGAATATATAAAAATACAGTGAAAGAGAAACTTGCAGTTATTTTCCAATGTCCTCCCCATGCAGTCATACCTCTGAGGACATTTGAACCTGTTGTTTGCAATACTCTAAACAAGAAACTTAACTAAAACCTCAATTTGAACTGAATATAAAAAGAATTAATCAATCTCATATGCTTCAGCATAGTACAAAGTCTCAACATGAGTTTAAATCTGATGCCATCTGGTAAACTGCAAAAAGGAATTACAAGATCAAGAAGCACATCTGACTTGAAAGATATAAAGTGTTCCCCTTTCTATATACCCCTAAAATATCTATACCATAAATATCAGAGATGTACAAAAAGCTAATGCCAGCAAGAAAAGCTGATTAATGTCAGAATTCATTAATTAATTCATAAAGCAAGCACTATACTGTCAAATCACTGTTTTGCCAGACCAGTCCCAGCAGCAGATGACCCTTGAAAACAGACAATTTTTCCTGGGGTTATATAAGGAAGAGATCCTAAGAATATGATTCTGCAGTTACCAAGGAAGGAAGGAATGTATAGCTCATCTCTTAGCTACCAAATTTTATGGAGTTAGCTGAGCATCATTTTCATTATGATCCCTCTGTTTAATTCACAGACAGTAATCCAGTCCTTCATACTAAGATAAGCTAATAAACTGCAGAGATATTTGTCCTTGATCATGTCTCAAAGAAGCATCTCTGTTGCTCCAAAACAAATTAAAACAAGCTTTCTGACATTTTAGCTTTTAGGATGGGCAATTTATATTTGCAATTATGATCAAAGACTCCATTTCCTTTCCCATGAAGAGCAGACAATTGCTCTCACGACTCAAGCTCATTAACACTTCCTCAGAACTCAGAGCCAGACTGTGGAACTGATGCACAGATAACAGTGCAGCTCAACAGCAAAGTGCTCCTCTGAAGGGTGCATACAGCTTATTGGTATGACTTCCAAGCATCTCACACTCTATTCTGAATAAGAGAAGTGTCAATTTTCACATATTCTTTGGACAGCACTTGAGCAGACAGAGGTTATGTAAGAGTGCATTGATAAAGCCTGGTGTAAGAGAAAAGCTGAGATGAGACCAAGTCCAACCAAACTGCACAAAATAGCATTGGCGGGTGGGTACATTCCACCCTCTCATCAGGCAAGCACACAATGGAAGTTTTCACTGATTTTAGGATTCTCAAGGCCAGGAAACAGGTAATTAATTTAACCCAAGGCAATTTTTCCTTCAATGCTTCCTAACATCTCCTTAGAATATAGGCCGGGCCAATTAGTGTACTTGAAACACTGGATGAGAAGAAGTAAACACTCAAATAGTCAAGAACTTAAGTGATCATAAAGAAATGCATAAAAAGACATCTGATTTACAACATCTGCTTTATCAAGCCTCTGCTTTTTAAAATTTATTTTCATTCCCTTTGTCAGTCTCTGATATTTCTCTTTTTAAGAGGCAATCAGCTGCTGCCAAAGGTTGTGCAGGCCCTGGCAGTTTTCCAGACAAGGCTGGATAAAGCCCTTAATAACCTGGTCTGACCTGAGAACTGATCCTGCTCTAAGCAGGAGGGTTGGCAGCAAAATTTCTTGAAGTGCCTTCCAACCTGATGCATTCACACACAGAGCTTTATAAGAGTATTGTTTCAGCCTTTACTGAGAAAGTCATGAAATCAAATATTCATTACTGTTGTGTGGTTCAGACAGCTATTCATTGAATCAAGTTTATCATATAAAATAAAGTGTGATTATGAAGAAGGCAGTGCTTTAATCACACTTTCAAAGAAATCATTATTCAGTTACAGCACAAGTGAAAATGTTTATCACTGGAGGAAAAGTGATAGCAGTGTTCAAAACAAGTTATCTATTTACTGAATGGAAGATATTAATAAAAAAGAAGTGTTAATCACTGAAAATGTCTTTTTAAAAATGGAATTTCATGGTGCAGAATCAAGGCTACTGCCACACAGGACTGCATACAAATGACAGCAGGATCTTAGGAGTAAGATTCACAACAGCCCACAGGAAAAGATAAAGCCCCTTAAAGAAGGCACCAGATCAAGCCAGGTTTTCCTAAAATCCTACAGTCAAATACCTAATTCTAGCCTTTAGAAAGCAGCAACAGTTTGCCATAAGCAGCCAAAAAACAAGAGTAATATACATTAGGTCTAAATAAACCTAGCATTATTTGTGATACAATGACAAGGGTGACAGATTTATGCTCGTGCTGCCTGTGCAATGAGTATGAGATGGCTTTAGCTCAGTTGTACAGAGCCATATCATTATCCCAGCATGTCCCAGCAGGGAAAGAGGTCAAACTTTCTCAGGCTTGGAGTAGCACTTGAGATGAATACTTGGCTTCAAGTCTGGAGGTGTCTTATCTCTGAGCAGCTCAGGAAATGAGACAGCACAGCTATTTGTACATGCTCCTGTGGCTATGTCCTTTGTGGTCTAGTGATTAAGAATATGTTGCTCCAACAACACAGGGAAATTTGGAGTTTGGTTTTTGTGAAGTAACCGCTGGCAAGTTATTGGTAAATATCAGGTACCTTTTTTTAAGAGGTTGGCAATATTTATAATCAAGTACTTTGATCTCTACATACAAGAAATAACAATGAGTAAAATTCCTTTATGTGACTGTAAGCAAGCAGCTTTGTGAGACTGTCTTCTATATGTTCAGGCTCTTACAACCTGTATCACCCTGTAATACTATGAAGAGAGATGCAGTATGCAGCTCTCCCTACACAAGGCAAGATAATTTCCTTGATTGTCTTGAGAGCTGTGTCCATCCACAGATTCACAGACTGACACACCAAATTTTTCCTCTTGACCAAAGCAGCATTTTTTCATGATCTATAAGGCCCCTGCTGTGTCACTGAACAACAAAACCTAAATATTTTCCCTTCTTTACAGAGAAACTAATTTTTCATGGACACTGTCAAAGCTACCTAAAAATTTACTATTAAACATTTCAAAAGGGATTCCTGAGATCTGGATGCAAAGTAGAAAAAAAATAGCAGATGAAAAGAAACTGACTCCAGACTTCTAGGTGGAATCATCCTCTGGGAACATGTTCTGTTTAATGAAGATGACAGAGTGAATTTCTATGCTCCTATTGTCAAGTCAAAAATAGGCAGTGTGCTGATGTACTTCAGAATGTACTGACATGACAGCCAAAACACAACATACTATAACTAACAGCCATTAGCTTCCCTCTGGAACATAATTACCAGGCATAATTTATAGCAAAACCTATAATCTGAGCCAGAACTTCAGTGTCAGAAGATGTAAGGAGACAACCAGGACCCTTCAATTCCTCTTAATATGCAGAACTCAAACCAAATACTGAGGTGATAGCTCTCCATTCCTTCTAGAACAACACATCCTCTCCTCTGTAGTCCTCTCCAACCTCTGCAGTGCTCTCCTTCCTTCTCTTTAGCCCCATTCCTGCCCAACTCCCTTTATGCTCTTCATCAGCTCTCCCTGGCAGCAGTGACACCTTCTCACCACATCTAGCCACCATTTATACCTGTATTCTGTAACTTATTCTGGGCACTTAACCAAAGCATTTAATTCCTTGAACTGCTATGAATCCAATTTCTTTATGTATTCAGTTAGAAATCAGAGGTATGGGTCTGCTTTACCACTACTAAAATTACATTAAACTGGCTTCATCCTCTTTCCCAGAGGAAAACATGCATTTGCTCTATTCTAATTCTATTCTAGTCAGCTACATGTACATTGCTTTTAAAGCTTTCACAACACTGACTAATTGTTAAGGAAAATAAACAGAGGGCAAAGAACATAAAGTGTAGAAGCAGCTAATTATAGCATTATATTTGACAAACTAGGATGTGTTCATTTGTGAGGTGACCTTGCAGATTTCCTGAATGAGCTGCCCACAATGCCTCTAGCACACAACCACGTAACAGGTGAGCAGAGAAAAAGAATGAAGATACCCTCTCACAAAATCACTGAAGCTGAGTCAGTACCAAGTATTTTCTATTTAGCAGAAAGCAGACAGCTGTTTTACACTTTTGTTTACATCTTTTAGAAAGCAAAGAGAAAACATTAGCAAAGGTGATATAGCCTAAGACAGCAAATGTAGCGTGGGTAGCTCAAAGTTGCTGGACTCATTTATTATCTGCATGAATTCAGAATTAAAAGCTGCTACCTTTACATAGAACCACAGAATGGCTTGGGTTGGAAGGGACCTTTGAAGGCCATCTCATCCAACTCTCTGCAATGAGCAGGGACACCCTGAACATTTCTCAGAGACCCATCCAACCTGACCCTTAATGGATTCAGAGCTGAGGTTCTTCTCTGGGCAATGTGTTTCAGTGTTTCACTGCCCCCATTGCAAAAACTAACTTTCTTATATCTAGTCTAAAGCCATGCTCTTTTAGCTTAAAAGAGGTTAGATTTAGTTTAAATCCATTACTCTTCAGTTTAAAACCCTTTTTAGCTTAACACCATTACTATGTCCTATCACAACAGACCCTATTAAAAAGTTTGTGCCCATATTCCTTATGACCCCTCTCCATTTTAAGTACTGAAAATCCACCTTATAAGAGTCTCATATAAGAGCTTTCTCTTCTTCAGGCTGAACAACCCCAGCCCTCTCAGCCTGTCTTCACTGGGAGCTGTTTTATCTCTCTGACCATTTTTGTGGCCCTCCTCTGGACTTGTTCCAACAGGTCCATTTCTGTGCTGTGGACCCCAGAGCTGGATGCAGAACCCAAGGTGGGCTCTCACAAGAGCAGAGCAGAGGGGCAGCATCCCCTTCCTCACCTGCTGGCCATGCTGCTGGTGATGTGGCTCAGGATTGGGTTGGCTTTGTGGGCTGTGAGTGTACATGCCCAGCCAGGCAGGGAGTCACTGACCACAATAACACTCTGGCTGCAACCATCCCAACAACCACTTATCCACCAAACAATGCATGGTGATAGAAGCCTAACAAAATGCATTCTTAACTCTATACCCCTGATTTGCTGCCTATTTTTACTCATAGGGTTCTTGGTTTATTTTGTTTGCTTTGCTCTGTTGTATCTTTGGGGGTTTTTTAAAGATTAGTTTTAGTTCCCTCGTTTGACACGCTTCACTGTAAGTAAGGAGCATCCACTTTTCACCTACAGCAGGGCTCCGGGGCTCTTCAGTTCAAGCAATCTGTCACAGGTTATTGCACGAAAGTCATGAGATGCCTGGCAAGAAAATAAAGGTCACACTTCAACATGAAAAATTTATATGAACCATACCTTGCACTGAATAGGCACCCTAGAACTGGGACATGGCTTCCCCTCAAAGGGTGCAGTGTAATCATTACAAGCCACCCCTCTCAGGGTGATGGTTTATAACTAACCCAAAAGCACCTCAGAAGGGATAAATACAGGGACTCCTCACTGACACCACCACAGATGGTCACCATTGCCTAAATTAAACCTGGTCCAGAGCAAAGCCCGTGGCCTGCAGTTGTGCACAGTGTGAGGTTATTTGAACAGTTTTTGGTGTAGGTTTGACCTGGGTCACCCTCAAATCATTCTAAGGCAAAGTAGGGGATCAGTCTCTGTGTATACTGCAAACTTCACCACTATATCTTAAAGAGTAAAAGATTTTTAATGGCAAAGACAGAAGCAGCTTCTCTGTGGATGAGCTCAGCTGTACAACACAGGTACAGGCACACTTAATTACAGCATAGCAGAAGAGATAACTGTCCTAGATCTGGATTTTTCCCCCCCACATAAAACATTTTGAACTTATCAGCTGAAAGAATCCCAGTTCACAGACCATTGAAGGCTACTGAAAGTGGGGCCTAAAACTCTGAGACAAGAATGTGACTTATAGCCCTTTGCCCATTTGGGAGCTCTGACATGCCATCTTATGGTAAATACACTGAACACTGAAGGTCTGATGTTTCTCTAATCAGCCTGGCAGAGGTTTTTGCTTTAATCTTTATGTCATACAGCAAGAAAAATTTGATAGCTTTGTGGTCATTCCATGATTTTTTTCTATATACTGTAAATAATGAACTCAGCCAAATATCCACAATTAAAAAGAAAAAAATAATATAACTAGTCCCATGGGGTGGAAAAAAAAACCAAAAACAAACAAAAAAGTTTTACATAATTAAATATCCTTTACCTGGGAAGGGAGGAAAGTGTAAATGAAGATCACACTTGCCACCTAAAGTCCTACATATCCAATTTTTAAGTGTTTGACTTTGCAGCTTACAATATACTCTTCTCATTCTTTAATTTCAAAAATAAACAAAAATCCTATTGACATGACTGACCCATTCTGTTGGAAAAAAACCCCAACATTTGCTAACAGTAATTTCTGACTGATAGTACTCCTTCAAATGAAAGAAAATTTCAGAAAAAAAGTTTGATTTTAGGAAAAGTCTGACTAAAAATTAACAGTTTAGCTGAAAGGACTGAAAACAGACCTTTAAAAAATACAAAATGAAAGAAGCCACATAGTAAAAAAAAAATGGACTAGGTGAGGAGAAGAAACAGACCATGGAGACTAGCAACATGGACAGAAAGCAGATCCAAAAGCAAAGGCCAGAGAAACCTCAAGGGAATTTAGAAAGAGAGCTTTAACCTGGACTCAAGGGAAGCTGGCAGAGCTTATATATATATATTATTAAAGGACCACTGCCTACAGAAGTAGAAGCTATGAGAGTATCAGGGAAAAGGATAAAATATGTTTCCCCTGTTCTCACTTTTCCTTCAGTATCTGTTGCTGATGGAAACAGAATTTTTGCTCTGTGAACCTTGGTGCGGCTCAACACTGTCCCCCCTATGTTTATACAATCCCAACGTACACAGGCTAAAAACCAAATAAAGGAGTATTCTATACAGAATGGATGACTATGTCCTATTCTGAAATCATAAACAAAGCAGCCAGACATTGCCGTAGCCAATTCTTCAGGGAATTAATTATTAATATCTTGACAACGATGAAAAACAATACACAGAATTTTCATTCCCACAAGCACACACAGGATAGATAAGTAAAGAGGTTTCCTACCTTTAAAATGAAGACTATTGCTTGAAAAATAATTTTCATGCTTCCAACCTCCATGATTTTCTGAGTTACTCCACTCTATTTTTTCCTCATCCTGATGTGTGTGTGCAGATACACATAGATAAAATCAAATATTTTAATTTTTTTTTAATTATTCTCAAAAGTTTGATAAAACCAATGAACATGTGTTTGGGATTTCTAGCAAGGTTACCTGATGCCCACTCTTGGTGGAGTACGAGACCCAACAGGAAAGATTCAGGTGTTGCTGCATTTTTCCAGCTGACTGCTAGGAGACTCTTAGGGTCTTTTAGTTTGTCTCAGAAAAGGCTGGGCACTGTTCTGACAAGCAAATTCTATCATCCTGTTTGTAACAGATGATAGAAAAATTTGCTATTCTCATCAAGAAATAGTCAAAATACTTTTTGCCACTCAGAAAGGTTTTCAGTTATTAATTCATTTTCAATCAATTTTTATTTATTTGTTACTAGAGGATCATTCAGTGACTGAGAGAAAATGTGCTCAAAATGGTCATCAAAGGGCTCTGCTCTGGTTTTGGTTGTATTCTTGGCTGGAACAGCTGTTCTAAGCTTATGATACCTTCTACCTTCCTACCTCCAAATACATGAGCATTTTTTGCTTTATAACACAAGAGTTATCATGCTTATTACTGGAGTCAACAGGGAAATTGACTTCCATGGATAAGAACTGACATCCTTTGCAGATGGACTAACTTCCTGCAAAAATGACATTTCTCCATTCAATTCACACAGAGAGCCCACATGAATAATTGCAGCATCATGCTTAACTTTTTAATGACTAGAGCCAGAAGAGATTAATCTGAGCACCAGACAGTAAGAGTGACGAGACTGCAACGTGGAATTAAGTCAGTTTCCAAATGGCTGCTGTACCCAAGGGTAAAGGTTCCTCTTGTAATGCCTTCTATGACAGGCTTACCTTGCAGGCTCTGTTTCATGTACAATACTTAATTTTTGCCTGTTTAATAAATTATCAAACTTTATTACAATAACTTTAAATTGTGGTAAGTAATTCTACCCCCTGGACAGATGACCGTGTACATTTCTTTGAGTATGTATGAAGCTAAACATGGGAAACACACAGGTTCCTTCCCTGATCTGAAATGCACATATTTTAGTTCTAACAGCACAGTACAGGTAGGACAACCAGAACAAAATTTAATTCAAGGAACCTGTGGCTAGTGGTGTGAATATGCTCATCTCTAACATTGTATATCTAGTTTATAATATCCTATATTGGCCTGTTATTCATAGCTGTTACATTAAATGGCATTTTCTCACTGCTGTTGCAGAACAAAAAAGGCTCTGTTTCCTTCCAGAATTGCCACTGTACGCAATTTTGACACTGGGTTTGCTTGAGCTAAACAATCAAGAGGAAGGACACCTGCAGGTGGAAGTGACTGCCAGAATGTCACGCAGAGAAATGACATTCAAAAGGCAACTTGTCAACAGCTCTAGATGGCAGACAAGCACGACACTTTAGTGCATCAGCACCACTGCCTATCTCCTATGTAGGCATCACTGCCAGAACATTACCTAATTTTAAAACAAGGAAGATCACTTCAGATGCAGGAAAAACTACAAAAATCTCTGAATCTAATCCACAGCTTCCATGATTACCCAAATCTATATAAAATTCAGAATTCTTTAGGGAGATGAAAAAACCATGTGTGAATATTCTCACAATAGTTCAATAATTACTTTTCTCGTTTATTTTTCAGTATTTAGAAACCAAGAAATCACCTAGTTTATGGAAGTAGAAGAAAAGCTCTGCCTAGTTCCCAAATGAATGTCTTTCTCCCCAGTGTGTGTTTGTATTGTAGAACAGTAAATTAGACTAATAATTTGCTGTTCACCAAGAATCTACTAAGTTACAATATCACACTGATGCCAAGATGATGAATACAGTGGGCAAGCTACCTCAGCAGACCTTACTGTTGTATTTACCATACTGGTATTGAAATTACAGATAGACGCTCAAGTAACAAAATCACATGATAAAAGCAAAACATAAAATGCATATGTTCAGCTGGAGAAAAAAATTGATTATATAGCACAAGTTTGGGGTTTTTTAAATGATATTGCTTATGAGAAAAAAAACATTCTTTGCTTTTCAAGAGAGAAAGATTTTCAATTGACCTATCCCTAATAATGTGCACATTTGAAATGAAATCATCAAACATTGCATGTCTGGGAAATATCTACTTTCACCTTACAAATTTAACACTTACAGATACATATTTATTATTTTATTTTATTTTAAAATTTTATAATATTTATTTATTAATTTTTTTGCCTGATTTTAGTTTGTGTTTTGGGAGAGCTAGCAGGGACAACTCGGATAAAGCAACACTGCTTCACTCCTGCTTGGCGCTTCCTATGCTCTTATGAAACTATCATCTGTGATTATCAGTCTGTTTATAGTCTACTGAGGGTAGGATGTGATTTGCAATATTAAATGGGATCAGTGCAATCATGTAGCTCAATTCCCATGTGCCCCTTTGAAAATCTGCTCATTTTTGTACTTAAACTCCTCTTCCCCTACAGAACAGAGCATTGATTCCTCTTCTTCAGCGAGATGAATCCCTTCCCACGTGATCCCACATGTCAGTCTACTCTAATCACTTCCAGCTGCCTCTGCTCAGCCAAGCACTGCACTGGCATGCGAGAGGGCTATGAGATGCCTTCCTTAGGAATTCTGCTGCATAGGAAACAGATTATTTTTATGACTCTAAGATGCAGATAAGGACAAGATATTTCCGATATATTAACCTTCAGCTGACAGAAATGATACCAAAACCATAAATGCTGGTGGTATTGTATGACCTTCTAAATGCTGGTGCTTTCCAAATGCTCTTTTCTTTGAGTGATTTACTGCTGTCAAGAGGAAAGCCAGTGTAGTTTCCCAACGTTGAACAAGGTCAGGATTCAAATAAAAACATGGGGAAAAAATAATCCCTTGGATTACATGGGAGCATGCAGAACGGTGCTGTGTCTGTGGGTGTACATGGTCTGTTTCTGTGCACACAATATCCTCACATGCAATAATTAATTCAATATTTCTGAAGGTTTGTGCCAGACATATATGTGTAGAGTACACACAAACACATACATACATGGCTTGCATGTATACTCATATGCACCCGGCTTATATACACATATACATAAACACACAGAGAACACTTCCCTGACCTCAGTCAGGTGACATTTGTGAATGTTATTCATTTTGATATTTACTACTTGCAAGTTACATTCACATGCTCTATTGCAACATTATTGGTAAGAACATAAATTAATATCTAAAATTAAATTTCACCCATAATTCCCATTTCTGAGAATTAACTATAAAGCAGTTGTTTTCAGGATTGTATCCTACCAGTTTATTAAGAATGTTGCTGATTCTGCTTTCTTCTATGATTTAACATCAAAGCTTTTCTATCCCCCATCTCCCAAAGGGACAAATAACAGTATATTATGGAAAATGAGTTTGCTGCCTCCATGATAATTGTATGTTTATTTATTATTTAGTTCTCTTTCACTAGTACACAAAACACACTATGAATGTACACATACTATGTACACACTGCCATATGTTATGTAAAATGGTATATTACATAATATGTTGTATATATTGCATGTATGTGCATGTACATGTGTTTGTATAAATATATATGTATATTCATACATGTACACACAGTAGCAGTACACTGCAGTTAATTTTTTGTCTTCAGGAATTTTCCTCAGACAAGAAGAGAACCTCACTACAGTGTTTCCCTAACTGTTTTTTAAATGCACAAGCAGTTTGGGCACAGGCAGACAAAGAATGAGAACACAGCAGGGAAACTTCATCTTGGATGAGCACAAGTTTTGGACATCAAGGGAAAAAGAGATCCTCCTCTGATGTAATGGATTCAGCTCCAAGAAAATTGTAGATTGATGCCAACTGATGATCTAAGACACTAACATTGATAGAAGGGAAAATGCTTTAGCTGTGATATTCTTTAACTGAAATAATCAATTAAATAGATATTAGAAATTTAACTACTACCAAAAATTAGGCCAAAATCACTAATTCAGTTTAAGACAGTTTTTCTACATTTATCTGTATATATAGCAGCTTGTACTCTAATTTTAAGTCTTTTGTGCCCGAACTTCTTATTTCCCAAAAGCAAAAGAACAGTAGACCCTCCCAGCACACCTATCATTTGAGAATTACATAAACTTAGATATTCAGCTTAGAAACTCCCAGTCTGGAAAGCAGGGACTTTATATCAAGCTACCTAAATATGCTAGATATAAGGATGTTGCAAACATTACAGGTGTTGCAAACATTACTACTGAAGGCCATGCCATAACCCCCATTTTAGGGAGCAATACCCAGCACCACAGGTCTTGGTTATGACAGTATTGGCATATGAATCTGCACAGCTAATCTGCCCTGAAGCCAAGGAAGGGACAGAAAGTAGTCAATCCTCTATTTAAACCCATGATGGTTTTGAGCCAGTATGCCTTTCAGAGGAAAGTTGGAAAACTCAGTGCAAATTGCAGTGGCATTTTGTGCTTTCTTATGTAAGACCACAAGAGTGAAAAAAAAAAAAAATAAAAATCTGTAGTCTCCCGTTTTATGTAATAACTGCTGGTTAAAACACTTGCACACTTGATATGGGTGACCCAGATTCAATTCTGTCATCTGTACAAGCAGATTCAAACCCACAGTAACAGAAACTCTCAAACCACAAAGTTGAGTGACTGTATGGGGTTACACAGCCTAGAGTTTATTGTCGAGGAAAACAATTCCAGCAGTCAGAGTCCAATCACAACATGGCCCCACTGACACTCGGCTAAGAAAAAGTGCATGAGTTTGTCTCATTTTCCTACTATTCATGTCAAATTCATATTTAACTCTTAAATTACCTGCCCAAGACCACACCTCCAGGCTAGGGAAAATATTGCTTTTACTTAAGTGCTACTGCAGCAAGCTGTGGTACAGTAAATGTGTTACAACCTTCCTTCAGCCTCTCATATTGATTGCCACATCAGAATTACATTAATGAGGGAAATACTTACAACTTATACGTGTAAATATGTGTAATAACACAGCTATTACACATCTGACCTGTTCATCCTAAATATAAGTTGTTATATATGATTATGTTACATATTATACTATCACTCATATACTGATCTATATAATACAGCAATAATGTGATAAATAAATTCTAAATAATTCAACATTGACAGCAAATAATTAAGAGATCCAAAGAAGAAATTATTTTCCCTTGCCCTGATAAGAATGCAGCAATTTCTTTGAAGAAATACACATTTTCAAAATAAAAATACTAGCAGGCCAGTCATGTAAAAGCTTTACTAGGCATCTGATCTAGATACAGAAGTTCACCTAAGTGTTTAAATCATACCCATCCCAAAGTATAGTGTCCAAATCAAAATTCACATTCATGAAAACTCAGAAACCGTGGAACTCCAGAAGAATCTGATTGTTTCTGTCGTCTCTGGTGAGAGAAGCTTTTAAATCTCCCAAGACAGACAAAGGTATAAACTGGACTTTGGTGTTCTCCAAACCTGAGCATGTGTTGTAAAGGGCAGGCCAGCATGATTTACTACACCAGGAAGAAGGAAGATTGAGGGGCGAGGGGAAAGGCTGGAGTGGGTGAAGGGGAGGGGAAGAATTAAAAAAAAAAACCAGCAACAACAACAGGGAAAAAAAAAGCCACAAAAAACCAACTGAAAATTTCCTGCCAACTGCAATTTCCTTACTCTGTGCCTTTAGACAACACACACACACACACACAAATTAACCATCCTACTGTAAATGGTTGAAAGCCAAGGTACACATTTTCTTTCTGAAGTATCTGTTCATTTGACAAGACAGTTGTGCTGCTTAGTATTTAGCCAGGATCCAAACTCAGTTCTGTCAATTAGGTTGTGGGCTTTTTCTTTTTTTTTTTTTTTCATTTAAAAAGAAGTCAATTTTCTATCTCAGCCATTTGTTTTCCTTCAGCAGGAGTTCTTTGTTTGCAGTAACACTTGGTAAATTATTATTAAGCACATTCACTAATGGACTGGAACAGCAGCACAAATGCAAAAGCAGAAGTGATTTCTAAGTGGGTGTAATTATGGTTAAGCAACTCCAAATTGGTTTCATCTTCATTGCATCCGTGTGTAATGGAAAAGAGGTGCACCTTGAGCAAGCTAACACAAAACCTCAGAATGAGCTGGTACACTCTGAAGCTATTTGCTTTTCTCACTTTTTCAAGTGACATGCAGGTTTTGCCACTTTGATCTCTTTTTTGATGATGGACAATTAGGATGAGTAACTCCCTGCTAGCAACAACTGCTCTCCAGGATGGATTTACTGAAAGGGCAGCAGGGCAGAGGCTAGCTGTCCATTAGGTGTTATTTTATGGTGTGGTCTCTGTTATGCATTCTTATGGAACAGGACTAAGTCACAGATATTTTCCTTTGATCCTAAAATATTAACTATTGCTCCCCAGCTTTGAAAGCCAAGAGTATCACTGAATCAAAAGTTTTGTTTTATCCTGTGCCTCTTCTTGTTCATCAAAAGAAAGGAGAGAAATTGACTGCTTGGGATAATCTTTCACTTGCAATAAATCTAAATCAAGGAAAAAAAAACTAACTTTAAATTGAACTCTGGAACATCATTTTTTGTTAAAACACAGCTTCTTCTTCTGCATGTCACATTAGATATACTGCTACATTCACCCTAAGAGATTTTACCACTCTTTATGTAACTACCTGCCAGTTCACTAGATATTTCATCAAACATACTGACAACCAAAAAAATTCCAAGAATGCCTTAACAAAACCTTCAAAGATTTGTGTTATGATCTGATATACTACTATGAAGGCTACAACGCACAATTATAAATGCTTGAGGAATCAAAACACAAAATATTCAGTCACATTGAATTTAATGTGATAATAGTCTTTCAAAAATGTCAATATTCTCTGGATAGGAAGTTAAATTACTTAAAATTTTTTCATGTCCCCAACTCAAATGACATGAAACAAAAGTTCTTTCCTTTATGTGAATAACTCCAATCAGTAAAGCAGTGTTTCAGTAGTCAGGCTGAATAAAGTTTACCAATTTTCAGATTATACTTGCATTGCAATTTTTTTAAAGAAAAATCCATCTGGTTAAAAGTAGCTTTTGAAACACAGAAACAAAATAATGGCCTATTCTGAAAAAAAAAAAAAAAAAAAAAAAAAAAAAAAAACCAAACAAACCAGCAACAACAAAAAAATTGAGGAAAAAAGGACCAACATTTCTTGTAGCATTTTCACCACAATGGCACTTATAAATCCTCTTCAAAAGTAACAGATTAGACCATTCAGTGAATCTAAAGCCACCTGTAATGATCTATACCAGTGAAAATCTGGCCCTTTAGTTATCTTGAAGTTCAGGTGCAATAGTATTCTACTATAAAACTCCTGCTTCTGTGTTTATTTGCTGTTAAGAGGGAGGTTTGAATATGCTAATTTGTACTAAATAAAGGCTTATCAGCTATTTATATCAGATTTGTACTGAAGTTTCATTGCATTATGTGATAAAAGACGACACCTCTAAGCTGTTATCTTGTTTAACATGATAGTTACATTTTAACTAAAATTAAGCAATTCAGTTTATCCTCAATTCACAAATTTAACATATACTTTTCCCTCTTTCCTCTGCTCCTTCATACATGCTTATCACATCTTCCTCAATAAGCACAAAATCTATTAAAGGATACTTACAGTAACATAATTTATTTCTACAAACTCATTGCTACAAGTATTTCAGACTATTTTACTCGATAATTGTAATTTTTTTCCTACATCTTTTTCATCTTCTGTATAAAAGATATTATTGTTTGAAGAGAGAACACATCTGGTGCTAGAGTGAAATGTTTGCCTTCCTCAATTCAGTACCTATACTCTGAAAAAAACCCTAATACTAAATAAAGAGAACCTAAAACTCTGTGTCACCACATTAGAACCTTAGTCTATACTCAGTATTCTGTATTTATGAGTAACGTGTATTTCTTTATAAAGTAATTTTAACTTCAAACATTTTTATTTCAGAATATTTTCTTTCTTGACTTTAAAACAAACTCACCTCAGAATTATGAGTTCAAAATGAATAGCTATGCCTGCTGGCCACTAAAAATAAAATTAACTTTTCCTTTCAGAAATGTATCTAGAATACCTACTGGATGCCAGGCAATGCAGTAGCTCTGCAGGTTAGTATTGCTAATTTCTGGCTGGAGTGGCACTCTCCCTAAACGGTGTTCATACATAATTGCAATGAAGATATTGATTTGATCTTTCTTTTTAAATTGCTGAGGAATCTTCTCTTAGAATGGGGTCTTAATCTGTTTTCAGTGTTATCATGCTCATTGTCAGATACAGAATTAAATAACCTCATTAGTACTTTAAGCATTGAATAGTGGAAAAGATACTGATCAGCTCCTGTCTAGTATTTTCCCCTTTCCTCAGTCTTGAAGATCCCAACTCACAGCCATGGCACTTACTGTCCTGAGAGACAAAACAAGTTTTTCTGAGCCAGAACAAATATTCCTAGAGCTGGGAGTGGAGAGGAAAAGAGAGGAAGAGGGGACTACCTAAGTGCAACTGCAGCAGCTTTAGACATCATGCTGAAGTTTAGCAAACACTACTTGACACAAAAAACGTGCAGCATTCTCTACCACAACCTTCTTAAGTCTTTTTAAAGAGCTGTTAATTTAATTTAATTTCACCTATTTATAACAACTTTATGCTAATGATAACAGTTTAGGGGTTTGATATTTGCCTGATGCAATTTCAAGTTTATTTTACTCTTTCAATCAAGTCTGATTTATTTATCAAACTATTTGATTACCTAAAACCAATATTTCAACAACTGTCATCTACAAAGTCATTCTGTAAATAAAGTGGCTCTTATAACATTCAAGGAAATTATTAATGGAGCCAGTTTTTACAACTGGAACTGTTACTTCTCTGCAAGAGATAGGTGTCTACAGAAATATTCAGTCAGGGTTTTTTGTCTCTGTTTTTGATTTATATTCCTTATAAGAACAGAAAATTAAAAAGAGATTAACACTATCTCACATAACTCTTCCACGTAGTCTTCTGGATTGGGGTGCATTCTTTGTGTTTGTGGGGTTTGGTTTTTTTGAGATCGTGAAAAGCAATTGCAAAGTACTATGGAGCCAAAAAGAGAGATTGATTAACATGTTTTTAGTGGAATGAGTTTACCAAATGTTCACTAATTAAATAAACAAAAAGTAGGAAACCTTCTTCCTTCCCTAGCTCTTATAATGAATTTTTGCATGCTTGACCTAGTGACTTTTAGTGAACCCAATGACACCGTATTTCAGCACCTTTCTTTTTTTGATCTTGTGTTCAAAGGGAGAAGTAGTCAAGCCTGGCTCCTGCCAGCTAAAACCCACCAGATCTGGGTTCTGCATGTTCTTGAGTGCACAAGTTTGTGCAGTCTGTAGGAAAGATCTCCCTCCCACCCTGCACTACCTAAAAGGGGCTGTATCTCCTGGTTAGAGGCAACACCCATCAGACAGCTGAGACCAAGCCACTGCACTCAGACCAAGCCTCCTGCTAATACTTTAAAGGCAGGTTTTTATTGCTTTGCTTGAGGGCTTTTATTTTTCTGTCTTTTTTGGAGGTAGGGATGGGGTTTTTTTCTTTTTGTTTCTGTTGCTTAATAAAAAATACATCACATATTAAGAAATTCTCCTTTTTTTCAGATTTTTAAATGTTGACAGAAATGTATTCAACAAGCAAAGCATGATTTTGAGGAAGCCCCCAAACTACCCCAGTAGCCTGTAAGGCTCAGTGTGAAAACTGAGCAAAAAGCACATAACTATTTCCTTAACTCAGCTTGTATTACCATTATTGCTGGTAATAATTTTGTTGTTTGCCATTAACTTTTACAGCAATATATGGATGTTTAATAGAAAATGACAACTTATCTTAATTTCAACAACATTGCATAAAGATATTTATGACAGAAAATAGCAATGTTGCTGGAATTACTCACTACTGCCTCATCCTAAAGAACTCTGCAACAACTGTAAAATATCCCCTCGTCCTATCTGGGATAATATCATACATTTCCTTCCATAATTTATTTGGCATAGACTAAATCTGATGACCAGTACAAAACCATGATAATCATGGAACCATAGAATATTATCTAACAGATCCATGATCTCATTTGCCACAAGTTTAAGGAGAAAAGTCATGTCATTAACATTCTGAGATATTTTACTTCTCTTTGGTATTTGGTAAGAATTAGATCCTCTTCAATCTAAAACATCTCAACAAATACAAATACCATTGTATTGTATTTGTCAAAGATAATCCTGTCAAAGATATAACTTTTTTCTGGGAATAGACTGTGCAATAAGTATTAATTGTAACAAAAAATTACAGAAGTATGTTCATTAATAAAACAGCAGATTATGGCACAAACTACTTGGATAAAAATATTTAAGTAAAAATTCAATATAATGTATTACTGAGATTTCAAGTAATGAAATATTCATTATTTCAGTACCTTGAGTACTGTTGTTTCCCAAGCATAAAATATTTTAGTCATCCAGCTACAATTCTACTTTGATGTCAAGCATCTCACTTTCCTGATCTATTATGCAAGTGTTAATAATTATTTACTTGATAAATGCTTCAAATTTAAAATCATAACATCTATTTTATTAATTTAATAGAAAAACTTCTATCTCCAGCTGTATGGTTCAGATTGAGAGAAATCAAGGAAAGGAAAATATGGCAGTATGGCACCTTGGCTATTTTCTTGCCAAGAAAAATATCTCTGTGCAGTATAAATCACTTTACTCTGTTGTTATAGCCAATAGCAGGCAATGTTACTCAATAATAAATAACTCCATGGTGGATCATTTAAATCCACCTATTTATACATGTCCATATCATGTTCTTAAAGTCAGATATATTACACTTACATGTAGTCAAAATTTATCTCATAAAATAATCATAATCCAGTGAGAAATGTTTTTGTGGTAATCCACCATCTAATTACCTACATGTAATTAAAGAAAAAAAAAAGAAAAAGGGGAACATCTAGTAGTTTTCAAGGAATATAAAACTGTTCATTTTTGTGCTCACTTAGACTGCTTTTTTCACGCTTGCAAATACAAAATGTATAGTCAAATGAAATTTGGGATTGCAATATATCCCAATCAAACACTACTTTACTTCCCTTCTAATCACATTGTGGAAAGGCTGCCAGGCATTGCAGAAGGGCTTAGTAAAATAGAGAATGCAAAGTAAAAAGAAGTTCATAGCACATGCAAGGACAAATCTGTTCTTTTCATATCAAATGAAAACTGCATCACCCAAAATTGGGAGCTTAAATATCAAAATCATTCAAAAGAGGAAGGGCAGTGTTGCAAGGTGCAAGTCAAGATAAGAAAATCACTGATTTCTACATCTGTTCCAGAATATCCCTGAAGATGGTGCAGAATAAAATAAATGAACATTACCAGGCTTCAAATTAATTTTAAAACATCTAGAAAATAAAGCTGGAAATTGGTATGGGCATCTAAATGATTAAACTCTCCCCACCCACCAGTGTGTAGCTTAAAGGAGCAAAACCAAAACCTTGATGTCAAAGCTGTTATAAAGCTGCAGATAACAGAGTTTGAGATATTATAGGCAAGGAAGGCCAGCACCTGAAAACTCCTGACAGGGTTCCTCTGGGTTCCAAAACAAGGAGCCATCAGACAATAGCTCAGAAACTGGTGATTAAAAATAAACACGTTTCAGTGGTTGTGAAGAGCCTTTGATAGGGTTGGAATTGGTTAAAATGAGCTGAGTAACCCCATGTACACAACTGATATAAAATGGTCCACAGAACAGTCAGACCCCACTCCACAGGCAAAACAAATTGTTGTCCTTGGCAAGAGGCTGCCAGGAGCTGCAATGTGGACATGGAGCCCCTGCCAGTGACCTTGGGCCATAACTTGGGGAAGTCAGAGCTATGACTGGTGCCCCTCTCCCCCTCCACCCTCCCCTTCTCCAACACACGGAGCAGCTCCCCTGGGATGCAGCATAAAGTGCTCTCACTCTCCCCTCCTTCTCTCTCCTAGCACAGCAAAAATCATTTGTATCCATACTACAAAGCTGCCTGCAGCTTATTCTAGAGAAAAAAAAAAAGAAAAAGAAGTGCTATGCAGACTAACTTACACTTTATCGAAATAGCAGAAATAAAGGGTCACCTCATGAAATGCAGAACACAGCCTCACTCTGGTACTCAGTAAATTTCAAAAAGATAAGCTAGCTAATACACTAGCAGAGGACAGTATCAAGCTTTAAAGAAGATCTTTACATGCACAAAATATTATTTTTTTTTCCTGCTCATTACAAAAGCAATGTCCACAGTGAGATACAAACTCTGCTAGCACAGCCTCAAGCTCTTCCCTAGCACATGTGATCTAGAAAATTCATCTGTCCCTGATGCACAGGGAATTCTGCAACCATCATCTCAGTTTCTCAGACTCCATTCTGAAATACTTGATAGTAGCCAAGATGAGAGGTTAGTCACAAGCAGGGCTATTTTGTTTGAATTTTTACTCCCTGATTTTACACAGAAATCACATCACCTTTTTCCTTTCTGCTGCTTCTTATTCCAGGTTCTCTTCCACTTTACTCCTTCTGTTACCCACCATTTACATTCCCCCTCTCCCATCTCAGCACTCTCCAGGCTCTTTCATAGTTCATCTATTAGGAAAGATTTAGTTGCACACTGAAGGAGTCCGAGACCAAAAGCCTGGAGTGCACAAAATAATTTTCAGTCCAAGTTGTATTTGGCATATCCACCTGCATATCATCCCTACCAAAGCTGATAAGCGTCTCTAGGAGATAGCTAGGTTTCTCAAACTCTACTTAAAGTCAGGAATTGTTAAGGTAATAAATGAAATAAAGGAGGTTCTCAGCACCACTAAGAGGATGTATTGGGTTTGCATGGCAAGGTCTTGATGGAAGGTGAGGGCTATAGATGTGGCCTCTGTAAGAAGCTACCAGAAGCTTCCCCCATGTCTGACAGAACCAAGGCCTGCCAGTTCCAAGAAGGCCAAGGCTGAGCCCATCAGTAACAGGGGTATGGTATCAGACAGAGCCTCTGGGATACCTTATTTAAGGATGGAAAAAATTACTGTGCCAAAGCCTCTGCAGCCAGAGAAAGAAGTGAGAAAATGTGACACCCATGTGGGACCAATTTGGGGAGGACTTCCCCTGTGGGAGGGCCCCCATGGTGGAGCAGGAGAAGGTGAGAGAAGTTCTCCCCAAGAGAAGAATGCAGTGAATGAGACCATATGTGATGGACCAAGTACAACTCCCATTCTGCATCCCTCTGTGTCACTAGGCAGAAGAGGTAGAGAATTCTGGGGTGAGGTTGAGCCTAGGAAGAAGGAAGGGATAAAGGGCATTTTTAAGATTTGGGGTTTGTTCTCATTACCTCACTCTGATTGGCTGCTAAAAACAAAACAGAGTTGGTTCAAAGTACGCTGCTTTTGCTAGGAACTGAGGCTCCTTTGCTGGATCTCCCCAAGAATGATAGAGTCTTTGATACAGAATCATATGCACAAGTTCAAAACAAAACTTCTGTCATCAAAATAGGCTAGAAATAGGAATCTGTCACTCTAAATATCAAAGAATTGAGTTTTATTGCTCATTTGGCCTTGAGTGTCCTCCCATTTTTTAAATTGAAGCACTGTACATTGTGGTCTGTATGCAACAGAAGATGAAGCATATCAGTGCTCCTTTCACAGGGGTTTGAGTCATTGTAAATGCATAAAAATTAAAAATATTTTACGAAGAATACTGTCCCCTCCATTATGCACATGTGCACGTAAGCATACAATGACCAATCTGTATCTGCACAGCTTTTCCTATATCAATCCCAAAAATCAACCCCAGGTGACATTATTTATTTAAATGCCATTGACATCTCCATGAGACATTCACAATTGTGCTTACAGTGAAGGGAGGCTCAGAGTGAGTCAGATAATGCCTGAATTTTGAGACAGTTGCTATTTAACATACCTTTTTAATCAGGGATTACTAAGTCAGATAGGGAGCTTCTCCTGCAACACTTTGTCTCCAGAAAAATAAGGCAGATTATTTTCTACTATGAAAGGACAAATGTGATGAGGAAATTTATAACCTGACCTTAGGGAAATAGACAAACAGAAGTAAAATAACACTGCAGCTTTCTTCAACCACACAAGGTTCCTATCTACAATTTCATAATGCAAAGAACTTTTACACTTATGTCCTTCAATCCAATAGTAAAGCATGCATTACTTTTTTCACAATTCTATTAAATTTATGTATTAAGGTTCTCTACAACAACTCAGGAAAGCAGCCTAGAATTACTGACTAAATCTGGATGGATTTTATGGACATTAAAACTACAGTTCCAGGTAAAACAATAAATTGAAGCTCCAATTGCAAACCTCTGTTCTTCATACATCTTCCAAAGTAACACACAATATTTCAGCTATTTGGTCTTTCAAAACTCAGTGATTTATAGAAGAACGTGTTTAATCCAGCAATGGTGAGATATTGTTGCTAGCTCTAAGCAAGGAAAAAGACACACAGTACTTACTGTGTTCTGAGTTGGAAACAAAGGATAATAGGCAGAAGAATAGGCAGTATCCCAGAGCCCTAGGATGGTTCAAAAAAGTTTTATTTCCACACCTAAGACCCATACATTTGAATATTGCAAAGAAAAATTCTCCCAAGTGACCTCTTTGATGCTTCCTGTATCAAAACTCAAGATTGGTGCGAAATGTAGATGGAGAAAATAGAGATGGGATATGGAAATGAACCAGGTATCACATCATCACTTCTACAAGCTGCAAGAAGCCACACTAATACATGAACTGGGAAGTAGAGGGAAGAAGCATTCACCTTGTTCAGACACTCAAAGCTCTCAGCAATGCTGTCTTAGCTCAGCTGCCTACTGTCACAGTACAAACCTGCAGAAACCAGTAATAGAAGCCAAATCCTTATCTTGATGTCAATTTCACAGATCATATGAAGAGATACTGCCAGTGGAAGTGGCCCTGATGTGGAATTTCAAAGCATCTTTGATTTCCTTTACTCCTTCCTTAATCCAAACCAAAATGGCTTTTACTTTTATTTGTCTGTGACTTACTCCCATATTGATAAATTATAATTATCACTGAAACACCTGGATACAGCAGTAAGAACAGGTGGGGAATTTACCCATCTGCTACAGGTTAATAACCATAAATAGGATAGTGCAAAACCAATTACATTTAAGTTCATACTACTTCTTAGCTAAGACTGTACAAAATGCTTTGTAAAAGTTGGTAGCAGCAACAATAACCAGTCCTCCCTACATGTAACATGGAAGAGCAAGACAATTTGATTCTCAGAAACAGACCACAGAAAAATTCAGGTAGAGTAAGAACTGAGATGTTATTAGATACAAAAAACAAGCCCAGTCAAAGGGTAAAGAACATGAAAATGTTCATGAAGAGGAAAAAAAAAACAGATTTAAAGAAACTGGGACAAATTATAGAACACTATTTTTAAGGTGTTATTAACACTTGCCACATTTGAAGTGAGAATGAAGAAAAAAATGAAACATCCCAAAATAAGCTTACATTGAAAACTTCATATGAGGACTACTTTTCTGAGAGATATACTATATTCATATTTTTCTAGATGTTTCATTTACACAGAAGATAGGATGTGGTCAATGTTGTTTCAGATGACTAAAGGGGAAGGAAGAGAGGGAAGCAAACTCATACAAGACCCTCAGGATCTCTGAAATTTCCATGAACCCCACTGTTCCCCTGAATACAATGACAGCTAATAGTCCACTTATCAGAACTTCAGCTGCATGGAAAACATACACAATGTATTTGGGTGGTTTCAGTTCTCTCTAAATGTAAGTCTTGCTTCATATTCACAATTATATAATCATTAGTGGAGCTGTATTGGCATAAGGCTAAGTTTAAATGAAGATTAGTCACTCTGACTATGCTGAAGCATCTGTCAAGGATATAATTTCATAGTGTTTTTTTTGGACCAAAGCCACACTTGCCACATTGGCTAGCAAGATGGCTGAATTTAAAGATCATACTTCCTTGCAATTCAGTTGCAATAAAAGAGATCATTTTTATAACTACACTTGTAAAGCAAGGTATAAATTGTTATGGTCCCATCCCATCGCACATCAGAAGTATCACAAAAGAAGAGATGCTTTGCAAAGGCTGTTTGGTAATCCTGGGTAAAACTCCAGTCCTAGAGCCAGGAACATGGTCAAAGGCTCAGGCAGTTGATATGGTTTAGGAATCTCCTCAGCAAACAAAAGAAATGAGAAAAGTATCCACTCCCACACTGAACTTTCCTAGAGTTCAGACACACTGGCAGAACAGCAAGCAGAGAATAAACTACAGCTACACCTGACCAGTTCCTGAGATATTTGGTTTAGCCCCATTCACACATTCCAGCAAAACCAAGCTCTTGTATGAAAGAATACTCCTGTGAAGACTCAGTGGTTTTAATTAAAACAAGCAAAAAAAATTAATAGATCCAAAAAACTCGGAAAATTGCTAGCATGAAACCAAGATCTGACAGTATGTAACAGTAGGTACAAGAAATGTGATAAAACAGACTGAATATATCCTGTGCTGGAATACAGTGCAGTGACAGACACAGCACAGACAGAGCAGAGGAAGAGTTATTTCGAGAACTTTCTTCTGAGCCTTGGGTTTGCTGCTGATCTGGAAGTTAAAGATCCTTACCTAGATACATAATCTGGCAACCAAAACCATAGTACAACACACAGAAGTAAGGTTTAAAGTGGGTAAGTGATTACCAAAAGCTCAGTTTACACATTAACATAAATGAAACTAGACAAATGAGAACAGATGTTGTCTTGGGGTGATTATTTACTATTGCTAAAGCATAAAAGTGCAATAAATGTAGCTATTAGCATAGGAAAGCTTTCATCCAGCTCAAATCTCAACATCAGCTAAATTACAGGAGAAAGTAATAAACCTGAAGGTACCTTTTCCTTCTCCACATTAGAAAAACAACATACAAAGTGAAAGCAGAACACTAGAGAAAGAAACCTTTGTCTCCACAACCACATAAAAAGAAGAAGCAGTGCCAAGTACAAAGCTCACATTTCACTCTACAGGTGAACTTTAAAAAAAAAAGACAGAAGGGTTCAGATCTAGTGATCTGACTACAGACCCATTCTGAAAGTGATTCCTTTTATTTGACCTTAACATCTGGAGTGCAAATTTCCTTCTTCTATGGGCTAGTCTCGTCCTATTTTGTCAGGAAAAAAGGCAATGACAAGACTTTGCAACCTATGGAAGAGGTAATATTAAGAAATGGAGGGTTTTTTTCCAATTCTTGATTTGCTGATTCAATGAAAACCCCTTCTGTTTTCTAAGTTGTTTTAATTAACATGGTATTAGGATGAGTGCTATACATGGTGTTGAAAATGGTCAGTGGTCAGCTGCAGAAACCTTGAGTTCTGTTCTTCATCTTGAAGTTAGACTAAATCTCAAACAAAGAGATTTAAATAAGAATCTCTTTCTTTGACTATATGATGATTAGTAGGTAAAAGAATGGAAGTAGATGAAGAGTTTGCCTACTATTAATGAGGAAAAAAAAGAAAAAAAAAACAACAAACCCAAACAACAATGTCAGCAATCAAAATTTGGTGGCACATGAATCTTCAGAACAGTAGAAGAGAAAGTGGCTTGCTCATGAATCTGACAATCTTTACTCTACAGGTGATGGTCCTTTTCTGTACTTTGCCCAGCCATGTGCCAGAGAAGATTTAAACTGAGAGATCATCTTCAATTACACTGGTCACAGGCATGAGAAATTACTTTTCTCAATTAGTCTAATGCAGCATTTAACACAAACCACAGTCTCACCCAACCTAAGATAACCTATATTACATAAACTGCATCTATTTTTATCTTGATTTCCATGGCAGTTCTGATAATAGTTCCTCATGTCATACAACTGATAAATAGCATATTATCACCAATCCTCAGTACTTTGTTGCAATTACCAGCTGTGCTCAATCCTTCACCTCTTCTGATTGTCTAAAATTGAGTATGTTCACTTTGCAATGAGAATTGTTTACCTCAAGAGCTCTGTGCTATTAATATTTAATGGATATTCCCAGAATCTTACAAAAGCTGATCTTAAATACTTCCTCATGAAAACAGACAGAAAATACCCTTTTCTGTATTTCTGGAGGTCTTCTCTTTGTTTACATGTAAAGTAATTGTCAAAGCCTCTTGGGAACCGTTCCAACATATCAGCCTATTTTTGAAGCACAGTCACAAAAAATATGTTTTGTGTAAAACAGGAATAAATGGCCAAAGACTTTTTGGCCTTTCAGTCCATCACTATGGCATTACAGCACACCACAGTTCTGGCTAATCTAGGATTCATATGCCCACTACTTCCTATCCCTGAGAGTGTGCTAGAATTCATGTTTACAGCACAATAGTTTTTAAGTAATCTAAATTCCTCTTTTTTACCATAAGATAATGCTTTTCCTTTGCCAGCAAGCTATTTATTGTATAGCACCTCTTTATGCAAAAGCATTATATTATCCAACAATGGGAAAAAACAAACAAAACTGATCTGCATATTCACTTTAGATAAACACACAGGATGAAATTCTAAAATAAACCTTTCATAAAATCTACAAACATCTTTGCTCTACAAAATAGAGGCAGTAATCTCCCAAAGACAGATGCCTAATAATTTCTGATGATTTACATTCCTAGTTGGGTCAGAGCAGGATGTATGGAAACAACCAAAAAAGTTCTCTCCACTGAGCATGAGGCATCGGGCAGCAAATATTCTGTATGCTGATATACAAGCAGATGGAGATTTTGTGAAGTTTAATAATTCCTATTTCAAAAGCTGTTGTCATCATTTATATTTCAGCATCATTTAAAAACTACATCCAGGACTGTGCTGAGCAAAATGGAAAGCAGACAGAGCTGGCAGACCAGTCAATGACTGGAAAGAGAAAATGAAAAACATTGCCCAAGGATGGTCAGTTTTCTAATCAAGAGTTCCAAAACCACAGTTCAAGTCTACCAACAGCTAATGTTATGAGTTCCTAAATCTGCAGACATCCACTTGGATGAAAAAGATGGCTTACCTTAATTCAATGATTTAAAGTTGAATTCCAGTCTCAGATACACTGGTGCATATGAGGAAAATTCTACTGTGTCAGTGCAGCTACTTCAGATTCCTACTGATTAAATGAGAGAAAATGATGGGCTGAAATCTGCTATCTGACTTTAACAGCTCAGAGAGCCACACAGAAATGTTATACATCTTTTCTAGGACAATTCTAATACCTCTCTTCTTGCATAAGGAAAAAATATCTGATAACATAACAGGGAAACTTCCTGGGGGGCACAGATTTGGGGTACCTTGTCATACCTGCTGACTAACTTCTCAGTGTCTTGTGCTCATAGGTATTCAGGGTGGTCTTACCTTTCAAAAGTGAAGGATGGTCAACAGTTGCCAAAATTTGCAATTTCCAGATCTAATCCTGGGACCATATTTGGTGGGAAATATACCTTTAGCTCCTGTCCTTCCTCCAGCTGAGCTGCAGCAAAAGTGGCATTATGGTGCTTGGCTGTGCCCTGGTGCATGGAGGGATAGAATGTAAGAGAACAGTGCAGAAGGTGGTCTCACCCCTGAGGAGGTGCAGCTGTACTGATCACCAAAGATTAGGAACAGCCCTACCCTTAATAGGCCACAGCTGTGTCCTATAAGAAGAAGAGTGCTACAATAGAGTGGGTGAGCTGGGTGAGGAGAGAGTTGGAGTTTGTTGGTTGTGATGTGAGGAAGAAGGAGTCAGTGCTGTGAGGAGTTGCCCATGAGAAATCACAGAGAAAGTATGGGACCATTGCAATAAGATGACAACACTGGTGCAGGGAAAGACACCCAACCTCTGAGCCTAACCAGACATTTCATTCCTGCTCTGGCTCATTAGCTTCAGCCAAGCAGAGCTGGACTGGTCACAGACTTTTAGGGAAAGGACCATCAATGTCACTGCTTCTGGCTGTTACACACAACCCAACCCCCAAGACTGATTCTAATCTGTGATCTAAATCTCAAAAGAAAAATATATAATCAATCCACACAGAAACAGCAACTTCTATTCAAACTATTCCTACAGACCAGTAATACATCAATGCTTCCTTCTTCACCTTACACAACTATTAAATCTTCACTAAACATCAAGGTATTTTGGTTTGAAGAAGAATTGGATTTTGTTTTGGTTGGTTTTTTTGGGGTTTTTTTTGGTTTGTTTGGGGTTTTTTGTTTGGTTGGGGTTTTTTTTTTTCTTTCGTAAAATGAGCTAGAAAATCTCTTTGGCTTGTCAAGATAATTTTGTGTTTACCACATTAAAACTGTCTCTTTCACAACATTGGTTTAACATAATTTTTTCCCCTGCTATGCTATGTCATCATCTATTAGAGATAATGAAAGAACAAATGCAAATAAGCAGTCATTTAAAATAGTAACAGGCAGTAACACCTCTGTCAGGCAACTTTGGAATATCTGTCAGAATTTTAATCATACATTATAATAGGAAAGCAAGTATTGTTATGAGTAGTGATAAACACAACTCACACTACTTTAATATTGAAGGCCAAATAGGGTCTATTGTATCTTTGCTATGGTAAACCAACCCAATCTCATAGCAAAGATACAATGTGATGTGTTGATATGCTAAGTTTGGCAATTCCTATACGAAATAAAGTTGAAGATGAATATATCTTTATTAAATGTGACAGATACAATGGTGCCACGTAGCTCAGCACAGAAGAACAAGACATTATCATAAAGTTTAGATGGGTAACTGCATTAACTTTCAAGTAAATTTGACTCACAGTGGCAATAGCTTTATCATCTCTGAGAAGATGGTTTCTCATGGCTATCAGAAATATAAACTGCCATAGCAGACACAGTCTATGCCTGGACCAGGAGACTGTCAAAAAAGATTTGCATTAATATATGTAAACATTAAACCACAAACAGCACTGTAAAGGGCATATTTCTGTAGTTCTTTGCACTTGCTAGCTGTCTTCCAAAATATTCCTGAATATAGGGTTTACAATAGGATTATCTCATTCAAGCAACCAGCTACACACATGGGACAGGATGCCTGGACCTCTGAATCCTGCCTCTACTCCAGAACCAGCATTCTAATTAGGCTACAAAGAAGGAATTTAGAAACACTGCACAACCATCTGTCTAAGAAAAGCAAAGCTTAGCTGGGATTGAAGCTGGCAAGGGACATCAAGGGCAACAAGAATAGTTTCTATGCTAAATATGCAAGTAAAGGTCTGGACAACAAAAACATGGGCCCACTACTAAGCAGGGTGGATATGGCACAGTTGCTATAAAGAACATCTGAGCACCCTGGGCTGTTTTAAAGGCTCATAGCCAGTAGATGTGAGCCCATTAGTTATTAGACTGCATCCAACACCCTGCATCCTGCGTCATTCTCCCATACCAAAAAAAAGAGTGACAAGCTGCAGAAAGCTCAGTAAAAGGCAATAAAGATGGTTAGAGGATAGAAAAACTCCCTTGTAAGGAGAAAATGAGGGAAAGAGGCTTGTTCAGCATGCAGAAGTCTGCTTTTCAGGAAAATAACAGAAACCAAGGGAGGAGACCATTGAGAAGACAGAGCCAGGCATTTCAAAGTGATGCCCACTGAGAGGACAGTCTGCAAAAATGCAGACTGAGGTTTAAACTGAATACATGGAGTACTTCTTTCACTCTGAGGACTTTGAAGAATTGGAACACTTTGTCTACAGATTTCATGCAGCCTTTGTTTGTGGAGGCTTTTGAAACTAGACGTCAAAGTCCTGAGCAACCTGGTGTGGTTTGTGGCCCCTAGTTTGGACAGGAAGTTGGACTAGATGACCTACTGATGTACCTTTTAACCTCAGTCAATCTGTATCTGCAATTTAAATTTTTGAATTAATTGTCTTCCATCCCATGTCCCACCTGTTCTGCTTGCCCTGTTCGGATGCTGTTGCAGTGCACACCTCAGCAATGAGGTCTTGCTGTCACCCTTCAGAACCCTTATTTACAGACCCTGGTCATGTTGGCTGCTGACAGAATTCAGTAGCATCACCACTAATGCAAATGGAAGCACAAATGATCAATGTATATTAGCACTGACTCAGACTCTTGGTCATCTTGTTGATTTATTCAGGTTCAGCAATCTATAGAGACACAGGTAGTCTTCGAAGTGCAACTTCAAAATTTATGCCTTCAGTATTGCTTCAAGATGCCATTCCTCCAAATTTCACCTCCAAACTCTAATATTTTTCTCCTTCTTGAAAAATTATGCATAGACTAAAACCAATTTTAATATATTTGCATATATGAAACCTGCTCTGTTGTCTTAAAAAACAACTCCCCCTCTTCTCAAATAATTGCCCATTTAGAAAAGCCTGAGACAGGACTTTAAAAGTACTGAGGAATCATTTAACTGTCTAAGACACATTTTCTGAATTTCACCATATCAATTATGGGGGTGTGACTAAAGTTTCTAATCACAAACCAATTACATATTTTCAAAACTTCTACATCTACACACAAAGAAACAGAGCAGCACTATGAAAAACCAGCATGCGTCACTTCAAGTCATTGTACCATATTAGTCACCTTCTTAAAAGATTTCATACATCATCATGGTTTTACTCAAAAAGAACAAATTTTGTCACCTATTTTCTTAATAAGTTTTCTCTTTCTTTTTGAAAAGTACAATCAAATGAATGGAGCTGCTCATAGAATAAGTCACTCCTTCAAAAGACTGGGGCACAGCAGGAACCTACCCATAACCAGAAGGCTGAAATAGATCAGATTACTCATGTGAAAGCTCTTTACTTGCAAGACTAAGACTTGAACTGTAAGTTTCTGATATTTCCTGAAAACCCTTCTAAGCCTGGTGAAGTAATGTTTAGGGTTCTAGTGCCATATCTTTGAACATATCTGGAAATAACTGCTAATAAGAGCCAAAGTTTCTCACTTAGCTAATCAGTTTAGAAGATGAAGTTCTAAAATCCTAAATGCCACTATGAAAATACATCCCCACAGACAGAAAGCAAGCACTGAATCTGGTATTTAGTTCTGCTTCTTAAGGCTGACTTATTTCAGTCACATCCTGTCAGACAACACTATTTGCTAAAACCAAGAAACATCTATTGATTTGAACAGTTGTTACATGGTGCTGATTGAGCAATGCCAGGCTATCTGAAATCAGACTCATTTCCATCAACTCTTGAAAAATAAATCAAGGAAAATGACATTTTTGTTACCTATTTGATCAATATTTAAACTCCTTTCATCTAAAAGACATCACTGTTTTGTAACTCCTCCAGTTATCTCCCCTTCCACATTACTTCAGCCAGCTCAACAGGACTATGGTGAAAAACAGCTTGTCACAAGAGTAGGTGCTATGGAACTCCACCACAGGCAAAGGACATCTCCTTCTCATGAAACAATAAATGGAGAAAAAATTCCTTGTGCTGTGCCTTTGCTTTCCATTCATACACACTCCATAACTAAACACTTCTGTCTAGTTTGGAAGCTGTTGGTTCCATACATTTTCCACCTGAGATGAAGAATGAAAGGCACTGGAAAGGTTAAGGCAATTCTCCTGGTGAACACCCTCCATACAGTACTTACAGACACAAATTTCCCTTTTAGTAGCTTCCTGTGTGAAGAAATTTCAAAAACTGGATAGTGCGAGGAAAGTCTGTCCTCAAGAATTAAATTTGGGAACTTCATAGCTGTTAAACTCCACTGAGACCAGGGAGACCAATTGATCAACTAATTAATTGAGTTGATCAACTTGTAACTGATCACTGAAATCCATCCCTGTGACTGAACCTCTGTGATTTTCTGTCTTTATATTTGAAGGTTGTGCATAATTCAAACATACACTGCTTTTACTTGCCTCATTTAGAATTACACTGGAGTGCTCATATGGGGTCCAAATCAAAATCCTTAGAAAAATTGAACACCTGTATTCTCTTTCTATGCACTAGGAGGTCTTGATTTTATTCTGCTCATGTATAGATAAACCCTTCAACATCAAGCATCCAAGAATTTAATAGATCAGAACTCCAGCCTTTTTGATTGAACAAGGAAAAAAGTTTCACCAAAGTTATAAAGAAAGAGTGATAAACTATGATAATGATTCAGAGTCTTCATTGGAAACCAAATGGCTCACAAAAGATACATATAAGTCTTTGAATGAATCACTTGCAATGAATCTTTGCACTTCCCTATATTTACCCCATCAAATGTATTCTAACCACCATAAAATCCAATATGCAAAAATATACACACCATCTGCAGATACATAAGGAAGTGAAATCCAGCATGAATCTATGCATTTGAATCCCTAAATACTTCCATTATGTTTTATGATGCTAATAATAGACAGCATAGGGACTGAAGCCCAAAACTAAATCATGACTGAGATCATGTAGAGCCCTTCTTTTTAATACTTGTACAGAAATAATTCCATCTGCCATATTCTGACATGCTGAAGAACTGGCTTCTGGTTTGGTACACTTAGGAGATATAAGGAATATAACTGCAAGAAAATACACTTTTGTTAACTGGACTTACTAGTTTTTTGCACTAACTTGCAAATCGTTGCCTTTTTTTCAGAACCTTCTTTCCACTTGCCTTGTTTCATTTCTCTTAATGTTTTAAAAATGGATCTTACTTTTTGGTAGTTAAATATGACAGTCACACGTTTAGCTTCACAATCAAGTGAAAAACAGGCAATAAAAATACTGCTTTAAATGTCTGAAAATAAAAGGTGGAGAGAAGAGAATTTTACTATAGGAGTGCTAGTTTTAAAAACACAAAATTCAAGATCTCTTCTCAGACAGATTTAGTACAGCAGACTTGAAGTCAAGTGCAGAGAAATAAGTGATGCCAAGCAAACAGCAAATGAGAATTGTCAGCAGAAGTAAATATTTTTATGTGAAGAGAAACTGTACACATAAGGGACATTCAAAAATGTGAAAGGCCTTAGAAGGTTTGCCAGGGGAATGACCAGTTTCTAATCAGCACCTGACCATATTCTATCAGCAAGTACACATTTTGTACTTAAAAATTCAAAGTATCACCTTCTTAGAACTGTGTCAATCTACTGACTTGTGTAAATAAGATTCCAATGCATAAAGAGAGGAACCTGTGCAGAGGAAACTGAATTGCCATTGCAAGGACACCTTAATTTCACCTGTTTTTTATTACAGATATACAAATTTTAGTACTGAAAGGAACTAAATGCTTTTCAGTCCATTGTTCAGTGACTTCTCACAGACTATGAAGTCATTTTTTGTCTATGTAGGCAATAAGAAACTAATTAAAAGGGATATTAATACCCTGCAATGCACACAGAATTAATCCAAGTCATAAGGACAGAGCATGTGAACTGGAATAAAACAAACAGAAGGGGAAAAGCCATCCAAGAAATGCAATCACTATCATAGCTTCAGACTCAGAAACAAAATTAGAGTAAATTTTCCTTGACATGCTCAGAAAATTATATCCTGCATGCTGATGAAGACCAACCCACACATTTCACCCTGATTCCTCTTACAATTATAATATATCAATAATTGTTTGCTACTAATAATGAATTTATATTATCTGATTTAGTATAATTTCATTCTAGTGATAATACATCATTTCTGATGTCGTATCCCAAGACCTAAAAGAAAAATGACCACTTATTTTTGAATAGCAAGTTAAGACCAAGAAATATAGATTATGTGCTTGTATAGAATTATTAATTCTATATGGACAAGCCATCCAAACAAAATTTAGAGAACATGAAACACTAATAAATCCTATTGGAACATAGGGATTAACTGTTTTCACACACACAGAGGTTCAGAAAATAGATCATTATTGAAACAATTTTCATTCCAGCATGCTTCAAAGCTCTGTAAATTACAGGATGTTTTTAAAGCCTTACACTTTACAAAATACATCCACTGATTCAAGATGCAGCAACAGAAGTTCTGCACCTGGAAAACCAGCTACTAAATATTGAAGTTACCCCATTAACCCTGAATTTTTTTCTCCTCCACTGCTTGGAGCAAAAAGAGACACTTAAAAAATGAAAATAATTAATGTAAAAGATGAGAAGACAAAGGAGACCCATAGTTTATAGAAGAGGAAAATTTTAAATACAAATAACAACACTTTCAGCATGTATAGAAAGGAAGTTGATTTAGGAAAAAGAGACAGTGGAAAGTGACATTTATCTAAACTGATTCAAATATAAATATTCCTGACATACAGATAAGGTTCAAAGTTCAACTCTTGGAACATCCTATGAAATTTTAGCTTGGATTCTGTCCTAACCATTCCTTTCCTCCAAAACAGTATCTATACCTTTTGCTGTTGAACCTGTTAATATAATTTGGAGAAGTCAATGCACACCTGCCATGGAGAAGATCTGCTAGGACATATTTTGTAGATATATCACAGTAATCCAAAATTTGCACTTTCTAGAACCTCTGTCTGTGTGAAGTTCACTGATGTGCAGTGACTAATGGGCTGTTTAAAGCTGGTATTCCTTAGCATGGACTGATCATGGACTGATTCCTTCCTCTGAACCCATAACTTTTGTCAATATGAATAAATTGTGTTTACAGCAAAGTGCTGCACTTTGCCATGCTGCCATGGTGCTGAAAACACCACACATGTATTCTGAGCCCTTGAGCACGGTATGAAAATAAGAGGAGGCATTGACCAAAAGCCAGGCTTAAATACTTGTAACATCCTGGGCTGTCTTAGTGAGGAGCACAGCTAGCACTTCTAGGAGGTGATTATTCCCCTGTACTGCTGGGAGAGTTCTTTGTCTAGTTCATGGCTTCCCAGTAAAATAGAGACAGTAGGAGCAAGTCCAGTACGGGGTCATGAAGATGATGAAGGGTCCAAAGCATTATTTATATAAGGAGAAGCTGAGAGAGCTGGAAATGGAAAAAAAGGAGCCTAAAGAGAAGGGTCAGGAAGGTTGCCTCAATGTGTCAAAGAGCTGAGGGGAAAGTGAAAAAAAGAAAGTGTCTCCTCAATGGTATCCAATGAACAGAAAAAAAATTCAAATTAACAAAAATTCAAATACTAAGCATTTAATTTACTCATTTAAGTTTGTTTGAACTCAATTCCTTAAAATAAATATTATTTTAACCAAACACTTATAAAGAGAAAAAAGGAAGGTGCCCAATGATTGTCTAAAAAAGGTTGTGGAGTCTCTGAGTTGGGAACCAATCAAACCCTAACTGGCCCCAAGAACCTGCTTCAACTGAGCCTTCTTTGGGCAGGGATTTGGACAGGATGGTCTGCTCTGATTTGTAGAGGGAGTTTAGAGGGAATTTAGAGGGAGTTTCACCTTGCCCTTTACAGGTACTAAAGACCTACCAATCCTTACAGCATGAAATATAACTGCATTTTATCCTGGAAAGATATCAAGGACCAAGCTCAAAAGAGCTTAAGGAACTCATCAGGGAAAGTGCATCACACCTTGGAGCAACACCTGGAACAGGCAAATTTACCACATCAAAGCTGAAGCTTTCTTGATTCCAGTTACCAGTTAAG
The DNA here is from genome assembly GCA_024362935.1 of Setophaga petechia. NCBI lineage: Eukaryota > Metazoa > Chordata > Aves > Passeriformes > Parulidae > Setophaga > Setophaga petechia. Next base: position 13,213,964 of record JANCRA010000012.1, read on the forward strand.
TTCCAGTTAAGGGGAAGGACGAGTATGAATTTCACTGACGTCGCTAATTATGTTTGTAACTAATTGTAAAACATTATGTATTCAAACATAAGTTCCTTTAGCTAAAATGTGCATTCATTGCACCTCCTGAAAAATACATTGACCAGATTTGTCATTTGAAGGGTGACAGAGCAGTAACACAATTCTTACAGGTCTGGAGAAGAAGCAGCACAGCTAAAGTATTCAAAAGGATGACAAATCAAATGAGAGATCATGTGTTGGTCAGGAGATCCTTCTGCTGATAGGAGATTTAAAAGAAAAATAGTAGTGCTCTTCCTCTTTAGAGGTCTGGCATAACAGTGTAACTGAGCCCCAGATATACTGGGCACATGACTTTAAAATTCACTGCACAGCACATTACAAGTGTTCTTGGCTACAGCTGTCAGGAAAAAACATAAGTGCATTGTGGGTCAGCACAAAGGTGCACATAGAGAAGCCCATGAAAGAGGTTTAGTCCTGTTTAACTTGTTCTGGAATGAGACTTTCTCAGTCTCACAAATGCCATACCACGACATCAACTTTGAGCCACATTAAGTAGAAAATACATAGTGCTTAAAAAAAACCCCACAAAAACAAACAAACAAACAAACAAGCAAAAAAACTAAGCAGAGTTTGGTTGTTTGGTTTTATTCAGAGTTTTTCCCTTTCCATAGGTAAAGTTAAACTTTACAAAAATCAAAATACTTTTAGAGATAGTGCTGAAACTTTAATGTCCACTTCTGACTTTTAAAGAAAAATAGAAAATTCGCCTATGAAACACCAAAACACCAAAAACAAGAGTCAGAAGGTAGAATATGTTTAAACTTTACTGTTTCAGCAAATTTTCAGTGTCAGACTGACCTTTGAGCAAAAAAAAAATATTTACTGCACATTTGAAAACAAAACTATTTTAGAAATAACAGGTATTTCAAACACTCCAGTCTTTTTCCTCCTGTAATTCAAAAGCAAGGAGAGAGCATCTGAAGTTGGGTATGTGTCCAGGCTGGTTCTCTTGCACTATGTCAAAGTTCAATGTTTCAGTGAAAACTGTCATGGAATAGATGTGGGTAAATAACATTTATGTAGACATTTAAGAGTTGGTTTGTTGGTTTGGGGGAGGGTGAGGAGCAAGCATATCTGACACCTTACCTAGACAGTAAAGGACCTAACATCCTGCTCTAAATGTACAAAAATATAGTTACCAACTAGTATCCTGAAGACAATAGCTAAGAGTTTGGCAGCAATCAGAAAGAAATACATCTTTTTCTTCTTATATAAAAGGAAAGATACAAAACTGAAATCACTTAACAAAGTGGAACTTCAAAAAAAGTCAGATATTTGTATTTACATACAATGGTGAGGATCAGAGTTATGTCTACATCTTCAGCAATTATGAGAATGCCATTGCAAAACCAAACAAAAAAAGAAAAATCACAACAGTGCACTCCTTTTGGATGTGAGGAAAGTGGTCAGAAATCCCTCCAAAAAATTAAAATATTATAACTACATCTGCAGTCTTTAGCACAATTATTAAGGTGTCTACAAAAAGTAACTGAAAAAGTAAATGCATGCATTAAAATAGTGTGCATAAGGACAAGATTTCATATTCTAATCTCTGTACATGACAGCTGGACCATTTCCAATGTGAAGGCTGTTTGCTAAGGAAAAACAAAAATAAAACCCAACAACAACAAAGTAATTTACTAACCTAGAAATACTAAGAACAGAAGACCACCAGATGGTCTTTCAGTCTTGTCCTTAGAAGCCTACGTTACCTCACTGTCTCAATAATTTCATTAACCTCCAAAACACAGATGGAAAACTGATACACCTCATCATTCTTCTAAGTGAGTGTTCTGGTCTAATACAACCTACTCTTACATTTTTTTTCTACTGATGAAAAAAAATATATTTTTCCCCCTTTCCCTCCAGTTCAACAGCATTTTGTGCAAAATTGAGCCAGAACAGTTCAGCAGCAGCTAATCCCCCTCCTCAACATCAGTCTGTGACCTCCTGTTTCAAATGCTGCTAGACAGCATCCCCAGCAGCTTAGGGGCATGAATCTAATCTCCTTTCCACTACTACAGAATGGCTTAGGTTCCCCCCAGCCTCCATCCTTACTCTTACTAACACTGCAGAAATCAATTTAATAGATACATAACATTCAATCTAAAGTCACATTTGCTCTCATTCTGGTCCACTGAACTATATGTTTCTCAGCAAAAATAAAAACAATTACTGACCACTGTCTCTTTAAACGACACAATCTTTTAATTTACTCAGGGAGAAATATTAATGTGTAGAATACAGACAGAAATCAGGTAAATGCCCCCTCTTCCTCATTTCATCTTTTCCTTTACATCTGAATTTTATTTTTACAGCTGGCCATACTTCCTGCAAACAGCTAAGATTAGTTGCAAAATTACTTTGATTACACTCAAGCCATTCCATTTGGTTTTAAATCACCCCACAGTAGTGGCAAACAAGGGATTTTATAGAATTCCTTTGTGTGAAATGTTGACCTTTCTTTACTAATATGCTGTTGTGGTGTGACAACATTTGGCTTTTGGTCAGCAGAAACCTGACATGAATTTTTAACATATGCAGGAGTTGAAACTTAACTTCTTTAACATAAATAGCCTTGTTCTTCAATAAACAAGAGCACAAAATGTATGCAAATATTTAAATTGACAGTATATTGTCTTGTCAGAATATATTAAATAATACAATACCTATCTGTCCTACTAGAGTCAATCACAGTGATAAATATTCAGGAAAAATACCCTGGTTTTAGGCTTATAAAATGCTTTGATATATTTCAAAGTGCTATGATAGTATTTTTTCCTTGGAAGACCATCATCTCTTCATATTCCTAGAATATTAAAAAAAAATAATTTTAAGCTCTCTTCTATTAGGGAATCTATCAGAACACCAAAACTACATGAGGGTTCTCACTTAAAGCTAGATGCTTTATATTTTTATGGTCACACAACTTATGACAGTGTCAATGTGATCAGATAGCATATAATGCCTTTCCTGGGCACCAAAAATCCCAAATAATTAAGACACTTAACATACAGTAGATTTTGCTTGTTTGCTTAAGAAAATCTGGAAGTGGATCACTGGGTCTTATATTGACATTAAATAAAACTCACAACAATATTTAAAGTCTCTAAAGTAAGCATTTTTGTTTCTCAATAAAGCATGAACAAAAATGTATTATGCTGTAATGGAAATCAAAAACATGAAATACCTTTATCTCAAGAAATAACTCTTTAAATTACTATTATAAAGTTGAGTAGAAAAATTCAACAAGTTGATACCAGCTTAGCTTTCAAAGGACTTTTTCCTCATTCAATAATGGGACACCAACCAAATTTCTAATGAAGTAACAGAGAAGAAAATCACCTGGCTCAAGGCCAGGTCAGTAATTTTCCTGATAATCTGTTTTACATTTGTGACTCCAGCTTGACTGTCTCTAATACACTAGTCTATAAATTATCTGCACAGGAGAAAAATAAACCACACACAAAAATCAGCACTGAAAGCTCTGCATTAATCACTCATCTAAGAATTTTATCTTTCAAAGCTGCAAAGGCATCTAAGATGGAATAAGTGTATATAAGTAAAGAAATCATTGCAAATTAATTCCAAGTGGATGAAAAATAGCCAGATAGACAGGAGCTGTGTGTGCCAGCAGCAGTGCTGCTGTAGACATCCCTTTGGATTTCACACCATCAGTGGCCATTACCAACATTAATAAAAGCCATCTGGCCTTACATGGCTTTATGTCTATATCTCACTGCTGGTTTCAATGGAGTTCTTTGTTCAGAGCAGTAATTGGGAAACTTTTCGAGACCAGAATAAAGGAAACAAATAGCAGGCAATTAATCATGGTAATAGTCCTTCAAAAGGTCACACTATTACTTTGAGCAATGAGACCAATCTTCACTCCTTGAATTTAATTTCAGGGGGAAAAACAAAACCTAATTTTATGGTCATAAATACTGAAAGGGAAAATCAACAAGAATGCAATCTTGTAACTCACGCCTTGACTAATGACCACAGACATCTCAGATCCTTTGCTTCCAAACATTGTCCCAAGATCACATTCAGAAATAACCATCAAAACCTGACTGCCAAAAAAATGAAACTGCATTAGTGTATAATTTGTTCTGGACAAAGCAGCCCCACTGCAAGACGCCAGTTCAGAGAAAGTTGTGAGAAAGTATGGATGTTTTCATTCCCCTCTACAGTGATGGTAAATTCAAACAAAACCATCACAGGACATCTACTGAATAGACTATTTGGATGCAGTTGCTCACTTTGTTGAACCTTGAGTGCAGAATCATGGAGTCTTGGAGGAAATTGGGAGACAAGAAGCTTGGCTGTACCAAGGCAGCAACAGGCTTGAGATGCCAATGAGAGTCCTGAAGTCACATGTCTATTTGCAGGTCTGCATTTTGCATATAATACCACTGAAGAAGAAATAAACTTGGCAAACCACCACCACACCACGCTTGACCATGATCAGGCTTTATTCTTGTAATCAGTTATTAAAGTAGCTGTAGCTGGTATGCTTAATGCCAAGCTGTACTGCCTCTGGTTGAACTATTATCAAAGACACACCAAAATCAGGCCCCACAAGATGTTTCCATGTCTGAATTTCAAAGGGGTTTAAACAGAAGTGAGACACTGCCCAAAAGGAACAGCTCAAGATGTGCATAAGGCAAGAGTTCAGGCCTCTGTAAAATCATCAGGCCAAAGCAGGGTCTTGGAACAGGTTTAGCTGAGGCATCACAGAAGGACATGAGCATCCCTACAAGTATCTGTCTATATTTAATCATTTAAATGCCTCTGCAAATGTGCAAATGTGCAAATATAACCTTGTTGAAGAAGCTTAAGCTCTTCAACCTTATTTCAAAAGTGAATTCAAGCACTAAATTTTTAAAAAAATATTTATCGGTGTTCAATTTTGACTAAATCATCTGTCAAAGAGTCATTCCATATTAGCCTTCTATTCTGTATATATATACACAATATATGTGTTTTATAGGAAAAATGGAAGAGGCGAGTCATTCTGCTATGAAAATATTTCCATTTCAATATTTTTGTCTGTCATGCATATTGAATAAGTTGAAAAGTAAGATACCTAATTAGTAGTGAGATTAATTTCATTCTGACAGTCAAGGAAAACAGTGGGGTTTTTATCATCTAACATGCACTCTGTTTTTCAATGCCAGATTTTATCTTTCAAAGTAATAATTAGCAGTAGTTTTAATATTTTCTCAATTATAAAGAATTAACATTTAATGGAGAAAATTTCCATAAATGTTAGGGAGTACATTGTGTTAGCCTATTATGTTCTGTATTATTTAGTTACTTTATTAAACAGTAATAGCATTCACTTTCTTACAATCAAAATTTTAAAAGGTTCTTTAAGGGGAAAGGGAAGAGGCAGAGAAGATAAATTATGCAACTGAAAGGAGTGATTGTTTTTCTCTTTGTCTCCTAAGTGCAAATTCTTCTTAACTTTGTTTCCCAGACACCATCTGTTTCCCAAACAACTCATCACCAAACATAAAAGAGAAGATAGGAGTTCCTTATAGGAGCTAAACCTGCCAGTTTGCAGAGCAGTCTGAGCTTTTTCAAGCAGGAAATACATGACAGTACAGAGCTGTTAATTAATTAAAGATAGGCAATGGGTGTCACCTCAGATGGTGCAGTGCACTATTTTAGGGAATTTCAGTAGAATAATACATGGATTATTACTTTTTAATGTTGCTGCACACTGTTTTAAAAAGTCCAAAGCACACTAGGGCATTCAACAGCAGGGTTTGATTCACTTAGATAAGATTTGGGGCCTTTTAAAAATTATTTTTTAAAGCCTGCTTTTGAAGCTTGAGTATTAGGGCACACTTGCTCAGACCCTCAGTCCATTTAAAATATCAGTGAAGTCTTGGAAAAACAGAGTCTAGCAGAATTATTTACACTGGTTGCTCATCCACCCATGCCAGTTGCCTTTCTGCAGGATTTTGGGAGGAGGTAGAAAAACCCAAGATGTATCCAGGTACATTACACCACCCTTCATCTCCAGAGAGGCTTATATCAGTTCCAAAATGTTATTTACTGCTACTTCTAGAAGTTCATACTGGAAGAACAAGGTACAAATTTTTCACCTGGTTATGATATGGAGTTTAATGATGGCACTGTGCTTATTTAAAAAAAAAAAAAATCATTATATTATTTTTTTCCTTCTATCCATAGTCTGTGGGAACAAGAAAAAAAAAATTTAGTTAAGTCTAATAAGTAGGAGTGGTAAAATGAGTTATCAGAAAAACACTTAAATTCTTTTGGCAAGTTATACAACTATTCATAAAACAGATATATAAGAATATAGATTGGGCAGAAAACATCAAGCTTTATAGATTCCTGTTATCATATCCACAAAGGCAAAATAATTTCATACATATTACAAGTGTCATAATAAACATATTAAGAAATATCAGTCTAAAATTGATAGACTTTGATCAGAATATTATGCATTCTGATCATATCTCTAACAGATTACCTCTTTTCCAAACAACAAATCCTTACCAAGTCAGAGACATGATGTCTCTTCTGCCCTTTCCCAGTTCTCCCTCTCCTTCAGCATCATTCCAAACTTTTCTCCCATTTCTGTAGCCCCAGTAATTTATTTCACACATGGAGCATTCTTTACTTCCCAGTGCCTTTCCAGGTAATTTTATAGCTATCAGTAAACTAAAAAGTGCTTCTGTTGTTCTCCTGGTGGTTCTATTAGATTTGATCCATTAGCATGGTCACATATAAACACTTCACATTTTCAATTCTTTCTGTTCATAACGTGAATCTATTAAGATGTTATCCTTCATATTGTCCACGTAGAATCTAAAAATCTTATTTTTCCTTAGTTTTGCTTTCAAGCCATCTTTTTTGGGTTTTTTACATTTTATTACTGCATTAATTTATCACAGGTTCTACATTCCTGACCTCAACATATTTAATTACATTATAGACAACCATCTCTGCTCCTGCTTAATATTCTGAACAGTTCACTGAGTTTTAAATGCACAAAATGGTCGTTGCCACACATTTCATTTCTGTCTTCAGCAGTTGTGATCTTGTGCTTTGTTACTAAAAATAGAGCTGCTTCAACTACCTGAGCAGGAAAGCTAATTACAGAGCTGGTAAACAGTTCTCCTCCCCATTGAGCAAATGGCAGAATAAGGAGTTCGCTAATGCACTAGGGCTCCCATGGTCCTGTGGGTCTCTGAAATCTATCAAGTGTCATTTATTTAATCATTTGTGGCTGTTTGCATCATGGATAAATTACCATTTAAGTAAATAACTGTTTGACTGTTGTAGCAACAAATCAGGGAGAAAAAGAACAATCAGCTCATTTTAAGAAAATGTATTCTGGCTTAATTCTCTGCTTTCAAAAATCAAAACAACTTCACTGAAGTAAATAGCATATTGTTGACTTTGACTAGGTAAGAGTCTAGTTATATTTTCTGCAGTAGAGGGTTTATTAGAGGACTGACTGTTTGCAGCAGCTTAAAGATTTTTTTCATAGTTATTTCTGTCACATACAGGCAAGAACAAACAACTGCCACTGTAAGAAAGCACTTTCTTCCCTTAAAAGTACTCTCAGCCCAGTACTCTGCAGTACACCAGCACATTGGCTGGAAAAAATTCCCTGCTGAGAGATCTTAAGGTAGAAGTGCCCATGGGGTTTAGATGCTCCTCTGCATTTGACAATGAAACACTGGTTTCCCTGTTCCATTGGACTGATCCTTATCATGTAGCCTAATAACCAGCTTTGTTGGCAACAAGAGTTCAGCCATCACTCAGTCAATAAAACTCCACTCATTTTCAGCCATTACTGAGGGAACAAAATGTAGACGACACATAAGCAACTGTCAGAATAACTGCGATACAGCTGCAGGGCCAAAGCAAAACTAAGATTATGTTTAAGATGCAGTATATTTGTTCATCCAAAATCACTTCTAGGGCCAAGATAGCGTATAGCTTCTGGAATTACATTTTTTATCTGAATGCACAGTATAGGAATAAAAGAATTAGCTAGAAAACGACCAGAAAGATAAATTTTAAAAAGCATTTCTATTTCCCCTTCTTAAGTCCCAAAGAAAGAGACAAGTAAATAAAACCTCCAAGATAGTACTGAACACAGTAGAAGAATTTGGTGGATGAAAAAAGTATGCAAGTGAGCATAAGCTATTTGCTCATCATCATGGTTCTGTCATGTAAAAGGTATATACTACATACTGTGCATCCAGGGACAGAATTGCTATCTGGCCAGAAATGCATTATTTACATATCACATTGGGAGATGAAACAAAGAGTTCCCTGTTCTGTCTGTCCAATCTTTATGAAAAGGAGAGTCAGGATGCTCTCAGCCAAGTAAATCACCCCCTACTGTGAAGGAAAAGTACATTGCCACTTTCTAGCAAAAGTGGAAAAAAGAAGGCAAGACAGAAAATGTGGACAGAGGTGGAAATGTGTAGTACAAGGAAGAATGTGCAAGCGGGAGCCAAAGGAGAAACAAAGAAAGACATGAGGAAGTCAAACTAAGGAAAATCATTCATATTTCAAGCTCTGGATATTTTAAAGAGCAGAAAAAGAGGGAATCTTCTAAAACAACAGTGATGGAAAAACAGAAACAGTGTATCAGCCTTTTCATCTTAACCAGAAGAGACCAAGGTACCATGTCTGCACACCACAAGGCAGTCCCCACCATCACAACTAAGCCAACACTGAAGAAGACAAGTCATGCACCAGGACTTGAGTAGCTGTTATTTGAGCAATGTTTCAGCAGAACTGACACATTTTGTTTCCATGATACTCTGCGTATGCATACTACAGAGCCCCTGGAGAAAGTCATAAGCATTTTTCACAATTAAATCCATATAATTGTGTGTGTGTATTCCCAGACTTGGATAATGGTGGAGTGTGCGTTTGATGGTATTCAGTGCATAAACAATGTTAAAAATCAACTGAACCCCAATTTTCAATCCCTGATCAATCTTCTTCCTGCAGTTTCAGACATTTCTTTCTGACCTAAATGACCCCAAATGCATTAGACAACATATTCATGTGTTGGATAAAATGTGCTCATTATATTAGGAAAAAGACCTCTCAAATGATAGTATGTTCCAGAAAAAAATACACAAAGAAAGGCATATGCAAACATCATAAGCAATATTTTCCCTGTAATATTCCATTTCTTCCCACATTTATTCTCACCTTAAGACAGAGATGTGATATCCTTTAACCCTGGTAGTCATTTGTCATTTATTCATTCAGATTTCAAAGGCAGAACACCAACTGCCACAGTCCTCATGCGCTGCACACACCAACTTAAACAACTGCTCACAAGTATTTTTAGTTGGTCTGCTTCTGTTGAATTAAACTTGCCAAATTCATAGGGCAAATAAGATGTGCCTCCACCTTTCCATTAAGCTAGGATAAAATTTCCAATCCCCTTGTAAAAAAAAATTACATGGAGAAAGGAAAGATAAAAACATGCAATGCAAGGAAACTGTTGAAAATAAGTTGTGTAATTCTTTTAAATATGAGTAGCTGTCTCAGGCAATCACAAAAAAAGCACTTTCAAAGTGACAGTCTTTAATGAATGAAGTAACTTTGTAAGCCTTGTATTGTTCTTGCCAAAAAATTACATCTTTCACCACACAGGTATCACTCAAACTTCAACCTTCCTAATGAAGTCATCAGCATATGCAAAGACTCCAGAGTCAGAATGAGATTGATAGAATAAATTCATCATGTATTAACAGAAGGGAAGGGTAATAACTAAGCATTAACACATTTCTTCATTCAATAGTTTTTTTGGATCAGAGGCACTGGTTAAAGAAGCATAGATTAGGAGACAACCCTGAGGTATAAGAAAAAGCTTATAACAGACAAAATACAGTAGTTTGCTGTGTCATAGTAGCACCAGTTTCATAACCACATCTGTTTATGTCCCAAAGCCCTAGCAACCACCTCTACCAGACTTCCTTAATACGCCAAAAATTCATCAGCGCTATCTGACAAGTGACAAAGTTCCATACAACACAAATACTTAATTTTAAATGACTTCAGATGATGAAATGCTCAATAAAATTTCTTAACAATTCAAAAGCTAAAACCCAGCTATTTATGTCTCCACAGCACAGGGGACCTGTAAGTAGGAACATAGGGCAAATATAGACTTCATCACCTTACCTCAGCTATGTGCGGCATTGGGTTAAATCCACAGAGATTGCACACAACTTTCTTGCACTCAGTACAGGTGTTAAAGTTTGGGGGATCCTTAGAACCAATATTTAGTGCAGTTTTACAAAGGGGACAAGACATTTCAGGCTGGCTAGCTTTCTCTGGTTCCGACATCCCATCGGGTTTCTTAGCTTCAGCACCTTGAGGCTTGCTATCTTTAGCCAAACCAGGTTTCTTTTCTAAATCAGATCCTTTAGTTAAAACACTATCCACTTTCGATGGCTCTGATTTTTCAGGAGGCTTGGCTTCTTTCTTTACAGGAACAGCTTTTGGAAGAGGCTGGGCCTGAGCAGCCTCTTTGGGGGCTGCTTGAGGGGCTGGAGGCTGTGGTGGAGGCTGGGGCTGCTTCGCTGCAGGAGCAGGCGGAGGGGGGCCTGATGGCTGAGGCCCTGTCTGACCCGCTGTGGAAATTAAATTTGAGGCCTGGCTGAAGAATGAAGCTCCAAATCCAAAGAGTTTCCCAGTAACTGTTTCTTGTGGCGTTGTAGGCTGAGGCTTTGGGGCATCAGTGATGCCTCCCAGGTTAAGGCTGAAGCGCCTTGATTGCTCTGGAGTTTTCTGGGGTGGCTGGGGCTGAGGTGCCTGCTGTGCTGGCTTAGGTCCTGCCCCTGCCTGTGGGCCCTTGGGAGCTGGTTTTGTATCAGGCTTTGGGGCTGCTTTTGTTGGTAACTTTTTAGGCTCATCTTTTGTTTGAGTTGGCTCAACAGGCTTTTGAGCTTTAGCATCTGGTCTAGCCCCAGGCTGAGCTGCAAGCTTGGGATCTGACTTCTGTCTGGACACTTGTGGAACAGGTTTGGAATCTGGTTTATCCCCAGCTGGATGTGTGTCCTGGGATGGCTTTGCAAGCTCAGGCTTTGGGGAGTCTGTCACTTTCTGCTGAGTTGGTGGTCTGGGGCCTGCCAAATCCTGCTTCTGCTCTGGTGCTACAGAGGTAGATACAGTGTCTGCTGTGGGCTTCTGTACACTGGGTTGTTTTTGCTTATCTTCAGCCTGTGTTGGCTTGACTTGATCAGATTTTGGAGTGGCATCTATTTGCTGGGAAATTTCAGTGGGTTCTGCAGGGGGTTGTTTTGATTTTACAGGAGGAGACCCAGGCAAGGGTGTTTGCTTTTTTTGTGGTGGAGGTTTTTTTGAATCTGCTGACTGTGAAGGATCAGGTTTTGCAGTTACATCTTTCTTTTGAACAGGCTGTGGCTGGGGAGATGGTTTAGCTGTTGAAGGTGGAATGGGTGTCTTCTGTTTGGGTGCAAGTGGCTGTGGCCCAAGACCATGACCTGGTCCTAGGTCACCTCCTAACGTTCTTTGCATCTGGCAGTTTAAACAGAGCCATTCACTGATCTGAAAAAAGAAAAGGCAATTATAATAAAGATAAGACAAAGTTAATAAAATAAACATAATAATAAGTTATTCTAATATAGGACTTGCTCCAATATTTTAAAATTCTGTGTAAAAAGCGAGAAATACCACTAATAATGTTTTGCAATTAACATGCACAGCTGATTATTTTCATTCTTCTCTACATCACTGTGAGTCAAGCTATCACTGAGCCCATGATTCTAATGGCTTCACATTCAGTTTGCACACAGCTGAATACTGGAGGATAAAAACCCATCAGAATGAAAATAATGCATTGGAATTTCATGGGACCCAGTGAGTCATTTACAGCAATGATTTGCCAGAATAATGGCAAATACTGCTAAAATAGCTTAACACATCAAGTCTGCTGACAGAAAACAATAATCAGAATTATTAAAACACAGTAAATGCATAATTATTTTTAAGCATAAATCTATCAAGCTCTTAATGCAGCTTATGCTTTTGGTGATGGTTTAAATTACAGAGCACAGGTATTGGCAGTACATATGTATCCAATGAATTGGCCACAGAGGTGTGTAAATGGTATAACACAGACTTTTGGATTACCATCAACTTCAGGGGGCAAGTGTTCATCTAAAATCAGTGATGAGCTTTGCCTGAGCCCTGATGGTATTTCAAGAGCCATAATTAGGTTCCCCAACTCCTTTGATATTAGAAGTTACTAGGGTAATTATTGTGTATAACGGGCCTTTCCTGTCACACGGAGAAGAAGGAATAATGCAAAAAATGTATGTTTCTCATCAATTATAGTACCTCACAACTTTAAAACATTTTCTATCATTCCCAAGCAGTGTTACATGAGAGGGAAACCATATTTCTGATAAGCCCAACTTCCCCATCTGAGAAAGGATCAAATTGCCTAAAACATGTGGTCACGTTCTACTTTCCACACTTTCCATCACTAGCAGAAACATTATAGGCAGCAAAAATGCCATTCAATATGGTACAGAGTCTCATGGGCCTCCACCTGCAAGAATATATTTAAGCAGGTCACCTTTAGCTCTTCTCCTATTCTTTAGTCTTCATGTGAAACTCAGAGTGCCAGCTACAGCACTTGCATGCCCCACTGCAACAGAGGGAACAGCAATATAAGTCTCTTTTCCCTTAAGGGTGAAGATTTCTGGATCCTGTTTCTCACTCAGGACTTGATGGCCTTAGAGATCTTTTACAACATAAATGATTCTGTGATGCTAAGAAATCCCTACTACACACCATGGAACAAATCTAGAGGCACTACATGCAAAGGAAAATTTTGTCTGTGTAATATCAGAGCTCACTGGAAGAAAGGAGCTCTGATATCATGGACTGAGGCAATGAATTCATTATTTTTGTGTGCCTTGCCAGTCTTGTGTTTTTGTAGCAGCAAAAATTGGATGCAGCTCCCTAAAACACAGTTATTTAAACTATTCTGATAAACAGGGTATAAACACACACTCTGGAATATAAGTTCACTATTACTAACAGCTTCACAAAGCGATAACAAATTTTGGCCCCAGCTGTAAAGTTCCATTCATAATAAGGAATGGAACTTTAACTTTCAACTTTCAGTGCAATTTTTTTAGATTGTTTAAACAATTCTCTGTTCTACTTGCAAACCATATAACAAATGATAGTTAAAAAGTGAAAACAACTGGAAAAAACCTGGAACACATGTTTAAACTCTGCTTTGAATTATGAAAGGAATTAAGTTCAGACCTGTACAGAGGACTTGAGCAAAGATTACATTTAGCTTAACTCCCATTTTGTTTGCTTAATGATCTCTTCCCTTACCTGATTTTAGATATTAGTAACATAATTTAATTAGATACATACTAATAACATTTCTGGATTAATCCTTAAGAGTTTTCTAGGGCTTAAGTGTAATCAAAGACAAGGCTGTCACAGTTGTCTGGCTTTGGCAAAGTAACTAAGATTTCTTATATTAGGGAGGTTGGCTCTGCTCTACAGTGGAGAAAGACAAGATCCTGTGAGGAGTCTTTTAATGGACCTAAGGAAGGAATGGATTTTCCCCCTATCCAAAGGATTCCTACAGATATTTGGAGAACTTGTTTTCCATAGGGATTCACTGTTTCTGCTTCTTTTTACACCGTGGCAATAACAGGTGCCTACCTGTCCTCATTCAGCCTCCAGGAAATCTAAATTTAAGTCACTATGACACCTTCAAGGCCTCAAATGAAGTAGCTGTAGAGTTGGTGGGGCTATAAAATGAGTCATTTTAATAATTCTTACATTTATGATGTCCAGATTCATATTGCATTTATAAGCATTTAGGTTTGTCTTCAACCTGCAGCTTGTCCAGACTGATTCTGTTATCTACTTGGAGTCCAAACAACCATTACTTTTATGCTACAGATTTCAAAACAACCTTATGCAGAAAAAAAAACCTTAACCCCCAACCACTGATCTTTTCCTTATTATTATTAAAGAAATTATATACATATATACACATATGTGCATTCTTGGTATGAAACTGAAGCCTCCAAAACCAAAACCGAATTTGCAACTCCTACAGCTGAACTTAAAAATGAAAAATGTACAAAGTTCCCCTTCACTGACACCTCACATATTTTACATCTTTCTGGTTTAAACATAAAATTCCTCCCATGCACTTTAGTGGGAGGAATTAAGTGCCAAAATGCTCAAGTCATTATAGGTTACACACATCTTCAAACAAATGCAAAACTGCACAAGCTACAGTCCTGTGATTGGAACAGCAGGAGTTCAAAATGAAATGTGCTATGTGATATAGTTTTCTATCAAACACTTGCCTGTTTTTTCTACCAGAATTACAGATATTTTCCATAAATTTTGACAGGAATGGGCTTCCATTAAATACAGATGCTCTTACACACTATTACAGATAAAGTAAAACTTAGTGCCGCTGCAGATAACTTAAATACAAATGTTTCTCTATCCTTAAAGGTCTTCCTGGGTAGAAGTTCTGTGACCTCCTAGTTTCTTTCTCCACATTTCTTATATCATTATGTGGGATTAAAAAGCAAAAGTTTCCTGAGGAACTTTTGAGCTTTCACTGTTCCTGTCTGTGACAGAGATTCCTCTTTAATGCTGATAAACCCAAGCTGTTTGGTTTTTACACCAATATATAGGGGTGGGAGCTGGGTCTTATTTCTAGAAGAAATCTGTAAGTGATTTTCTTCATTCTGAGACCCATGCCAATAAATGTCATAACTAGGACAGTAAACCTGAAGATTCCAAGCAGCATTTTTGTTCAGATTTCAACTTCTGAGCAAAGAAAATAGTTTCTTTGTTTTCTAACTGTTGTAGAAACTATATGCTCTCAGAACAACAAAAAAGTAATTAAAATGTATTTTATATATTCATCAACCATAGCATCAACTCTTCTAGTTTGAAGCACCAAATTAATTTATTCAGTATTTTAGTAACAACATCCATGGAGAATTACTTTGAAGAAAATTATAACACTACATTTCATTATGAGTGCATAAAGAAAGGCAAGCTAACAGCTGACACCAGTAACAAATGGCAACTATAGTTCGGTTCTTCTCCCTATCCCAAACAAAGCAAACACAGTTGAAGGCAATCCAGTGTAAATATTCCTTTCTTCAAAATTGGTTGAGATTTGTTCTAACAACACAGACTCATCAAAAGCAAAAGGAAAGCTGTCACCAACTGCATTGCCTGGCATGCTTAATTTCTATCCCTGCAGATGATGTAGGGGAGGAAGAGAATCTATCTTGATTCTATGATTCTAGAAGGACATGAGAAATAAATTTTGACTTGCAGATTGCACACATTTCATACAAAAATTACTGGAACACTATATGAATGTGGCTCTCAGAAACCATGTTAACAGTCCTTGTGCAGAGCAGAGCTACACTCCAAGTGTATGGGTCTCATTTTCATTTAGAACAGTCATTTGCTGCTATAAAAAGGAACTTAAAATATACATAAAATATTAACATCCCTTTACATTACCACAGGTATGTAAAATGGACTTTGCTGGCACTACTTGGCTCCAAAGCTTTATTGACAAAATCAGCTTCTAGTTGGAAAACTCATTAACTTATTTGGTCCCTGACAATTTTAAAGAGCAGTGACGAATCCAGATTTGGCTCTTAGCAGACATTTTTGCCAAGATAATGAGAGAAACATGAAAAACAAAGTGCTCAAGAACATGGCTTTATGCAGCTTCATGCATTGTGGTGGAATACTCTAAGCTTAATTAGAAAATCCTCTTATGAAAGAAAAACAACTATCACAAACCAAATTAGATTGGTACATCAACATATAAGTAAAAATGTCTTCTAAAGAAGCTTGTCCAATCCTGGAGACAAAGTTTTTTATTCTACACCATTCCTTTATGAATAAGTTCTCAGCTGTTCAAAGTAATTACACCAAACCAAACGTTTAACAATTGTACACAGTATGCAACTGATCCTCATTTCAGGCAAATACATCATCACTACAAAATACATATTTACCTTCCTTTCAGGTATATGATGAGTTTGCCAGAGAGCAATAACTCAAGATGCTCACAAACCAGACACTAGATTCTAGTCAGCAGCATGGTATGTGGGTATCCTTACACAAACCACAGCAATGGTTACAAGCTCTGTAGCTTGATGTTAAACCAATGCTGGTACACACTTTTTAAATAGACATACTGAAAAACCATTTTTAAATGTTACTTAGCTGTTCTAAAGCTACTGAACACTACAGAATTAATTATATTCTGCAATTATCACAACCTTAAAACATACTCCACTACTCTACTTAAATTACCAATACAAAAATCTATAGTTTGCATATGAATTATGAATTTTTTGGGAAATATAATTTTATAGTTTACATAATTAGAATCATAAAGAAAAATAATGAACACAAGCTTTTGAATTTTTTTTTGAATGTCAGTATCTCGGGATTTCTAAAAACTAGTTTTTTATAGTGAAGGATATGATTAAGCTGCCTCATGCACATAGCAAGGAAAAAGACATTTAAACACAGCTCAGTGCACTGCATCATGCAGTAATGCAACAAATGCTCATTGCTTTCATCAACTGCACTGAGATTTAATATGCCAGAAACATGAATGACTGACAAAAAATCAAACTGCACATCAAGAGAGCGGCAAAGAAAAGGTTAACAAAGTTCATCTGTGCTGCCCTGAGCGAATCATGGAAAGGATTAAGCTGTCTGGTGAGAGCAGGGCTGGGCTGTGCTGCCTGCCCAGTGGCTGCCCAGCAAACACCATCCCACATCACATGGCCTCACATAGTAGTAAATTACAGTTGCTGAGCAACAGCAATACTGGCACAGATGGCTGACTGCAGTTGACATCTTTAGCTATGCAGATTAATTTATTATTTACTTGTGTTAAAAACTGTACAGGCCAGCGTTCTGGACTAATGAGAAAACACTCCAACATATTGTAGAATATTGCTCAATTAAATTTTGGGACACTATTCCCCATACAGAGGGGTTTTGCCTCTATGTTTTGCCCCTTATGTAAAGAGAGGGAAAAAAAAAAAAAGAAAAAAACCACAAGGCATCACTGCTATTTCTACATCTAATCCTTAAAGTAAAGCAGAGCTGTAGGCACACAGCCTTCCTCTAAGACAGAAACAATGTGGGAGTTTGTTTAAGAATATTCCATGGAGAGAAATAGTATCCTGTACTTCCATAACCCTTCTACTTGAGGATCTTTACAATTTTCCCAAATGTCTGTGAAGAAGTTGTGGCTAGGGGCAGAACTATAGGAACTATATTAACTTAATTTCATTACAAAAATTGTGAATAATACCCATTTGCATAGAAATTGCAGAGTTAGTAACACTGGAAAATCCCTAGTACTCTTCGTATTACAGCAAATATTTCACACTTTTATGCCTTTAAAATGGTTACTAAACAAGTCTTCTTTGCATCTGCTCTCTGATCTATTTGAACCTAGAGTAAAGTCCACCAGTTTTACACAACTCTTCTCCCTTTACTTCAACACAGTTAAGGGCTGGTATTTAAATAACTACTTTGAAAAATGTTTAAAAGTCTTCGGATTTGCTGGAGTTTTTTTAAACTCATTTCTATACAACTTATGATGGCTATAACAGCTGATAATTAGATTTAGGTCTTTGATTTTTTTTTTCTATTTTTTTCTGCTTTACTTATATAACCCTTATATCCACCCCACCAAGTTCACATAGGGTATACAAACTCAAAGCTATTTTCCCTGATATCAAAACACTTAAGACTTTATTGCATGTCACTACCCACAGTGATGGCAGTTTTATTCTTGTTTATATATCATTTCCAGTCCAAGTTGCCTTTTGGTTCCCGTGTACTATTACAATACAGCAGGGTCTAGACTGCGAGCCACAGGGAATACTTCAATCAACAGCTTCCTTTACTATCATGTAATCAACAAAGATTTAATAGAGTAATTTCTATTAATTTTATTGTAGGTATAAGCAAGACTTACCTGGATTCACAAGAATTATATTCATCTTCCCTATGAATTCCCTATTATTATATATTGTTCTCCCTATACAACCTAATAATAATGAAAATAACAAAAATTAATGCCTTTCTGACTGTTTCAATTCTGTTTAGTTATTGATCCTACTTTATGCCCAAGTATGTTTAGGAGATTTAGAGCTGTAGGATTTTAATAAAAACAAATACGAATACCAAAAATAATTATAAACATTTGAACTAAAATATTATATTTTTAAATCAAATCTCGTGATACGATTGTAAAAATAAAGAGAGGTAGAAAGAAAGCAAAAAAAAAAAAAAATCAAGGCAATAATATGTAGTACAATTGATATGGAAAATTTCTATCCTATCAAAAAAAAAGTTCAAAAATATACATGCTTTCCCCCACAAAAATCTACAATAAAAAAAAAGAAAATATTTCAGTCAGAGTTAAAATTTTTTCATATTGAACTGAAAAACAAATGTGCAATCCAGTAAAAAGTTCTACTTGATCAGAAACCATACACTCCACTTGGAGATAGTCAACTGTTTGGGGTTTCTGATTCCTCCTCTCGGAATTTTTATCCCTCCTCTTTTTTCCATTGTGAATAAATCAGCTTTGGTACAGACCCATTATTTGGAAAAAATCAGAAACTATAAAATATTTTTAAGAATTCACTTTATCTCTGCCCAGAAGAACTTTTGGCAAGTAAACAAATCCTGTATCAATACACAGCTTCCCATTATTTGAATGTACAATTTTCACTAAGTATATATCTATAAAATTATACCTGGCCTCAAGATTAATTTCAAATGTTCTCTTTAAAGAACACCAGAACAATGGATGAAACATGATCTAATGTATATAAAATTCATGTAGAATAATCCCTCCTCAAAACCCCCGTGGAAGACAGGAATCCACATCTGCACAGACACACATCCCACACACAGCCAAGGGTCCAGCACTAACAGCTCCAACACTCCACTCGATCATCATCTACAGATGACCATCATAAAGAATGTAATGATTTTATTATTACCCTTTAAACCCTTGCTCAGTCTGTTTTGCATGCACCTTCCAATAAGTAGTTCACAGGGAATGAAAATTTACTCCATCTGTTGAGCATAGCACTAATTTAGATTTAATTCTAGCAGTTTGTGCTTTTTGCCTTTTTTCCTTAAGATGCCTTTGTTCTTTTTCAGAAAGCCTGCTCCTACTTGAATGCTCTAATGGGCTGAATCTTTTTCTGGGAAGTGCTGCTTTCTGTTGCTAATGGCTCAGGGGAGTGGCTTTGGGAAAATAAAATGGTAAAAAAATTACAAAAATAAGTCACCACGTAGTAAAAGATACACTTCCTACAAGGTTCTGATGTACATGAAGGCAAATGGAATAGAGTACCAGTCCTCAAACCTGCTTATATAATTTTTTCCATTACTTTATGCAACTGTTGCTAGGCAGTCATGTGCCATGGTGATGAGTGGAGTATGAATACCTAGACAGATTAGAGAGACATATGTTACTGAACACTTATGTATGATGCCTTTTCTCTCCAGACTGCTGTACAAAAGCAAGACACCAACCATCCTTCTTCCCCAAGAGGACTGCAATGTCAAATGGTTCAGGGAAACAGTTCAAGGGGTCTGACCTTGTGGCAATATAGGCATCACTTTCTGCTCTTGGTTACAGAGTTCTCTCTAGTGAGTTAAAACAGACAGAGTGCATGTACTAGTGAATTTTAAATAGAGGTTTAAATTAATAAAATGAATTTTTTTTTTTTTATCTACATAATGGCTTTACAATATATGCAATCTACTTCCTAAGCCAGTTTTTAAAGCTTGTAAAATTCTTTTCAGGATCAGCTAGAAATATAGAACACAGAAATTTAGAAATGTCTACATTAGAAAAAATATTCACTTGATTAGTTTTGGAGACTGAGCTACCTTGTGAGAAACTTGTAAGGAGGCTGTCTTAGGAAAGCAATTCCAGCAGCTGCACAAAGGGCAAATTTTAGAGAATGAAAGTCAATTTTTTTCTGAATAAATGCCTTCCACTCCCCACATCCAATTTGAAATTATTGCTTCCCCATAGGTAATGTGTTTAACATAAGCAATGAAATCAGTAGTTATACAGGACATAGGAAAAGCACAATGTAGGACTCCAGAATCATGAAACATGACAAAAAATAATAGCAGGGAATGCTAAAGTAAAATAGTAAAGTCAGTAAGTGCATGGGTAAGACACAGAATTTTGGTCAATAATACTTCAGAAGAACTTAAAATACAAGAAGTGAAAAGAAAAAAATTGCACCATAAGCAAGATAACTGACAGGCAAGTCACAAACCATGATCTTCCTGATAGTTGGGAAGAAGTGGGTAAAGTACTGTAAAAGGAATCAGGAACTTTTGTTAATAAGCTAAATACTTAAAGGAATCAGAAAGTAGAATGAAAATTTGATAATAATTCAAATGAGAATCTTGGCAGCTGAAATAAGTGAATTTTTTGTCTGTGCCAGAGCAGGTTCTATTGACTTTGACCCCAGTGTTCAGTAATAAAGTCAGGTGTGATTTTTGTCACACTTCAGTGGCAGACTGGAGCAGGACATCCACAATGAAGATTCAGAAAGACAGCTGGTGGTGCAAAGCTGAGCAAATGAGAAAAGCCTGAGTGGGAGTCAGGAGATTGGAACTAATAGCTGAATAAATTAGATGTCCAATACCTTCATTTTCTGAAATGATTTTATCATGAAATAAATGCATATCCTGTGTTTATTTCAATGTCTAATATGAAATTCAAATTTGCTTTTACATATGTATGCAATCAGTTAGTCTTAAATGCAGCTGTATTTATTGTCTAAAAGTCCCGAATTTCACACTTATGAGTACCCACTTCAAAAACTAGTAGTTATTCACAGGATTTCCAAATACTTGGAAATCTTCTTACATAAACTCTCTCAAAATCTGTTTCATTTGAACACACCAAAGTTGTTGCCCAATTCCACAGAAAATATGGAGCTTTTAAAGGAAGACAAACTTGGGGCTTCAAGAGACTCCAAGAGCACACTACAGACATGAACAACTCAGCACTCAAAAATAAATGTAAGAAGTTCTGGCCTGAAAACATTGGCAGAATTTGAAGACAAAGGTTTGCAGTAAAACTTCCTTGTTGACTTTAATATTAATATGTCACACTTCTTGCCTGTTACACATCTTTTTTTCACACTAACAGTCCAGAATGACCTTTCCTCATGTAGACCCTGAAATATTGACACCTGGTTAGTTGCAGATGCTCTGAAGTTTCTACACACAGATGTTCAGGTCACTCCTTTTCCAGTCCAGGCTTCAGCTCCAGCTATCTTAATCCTCAATTTCCCTAAACTCAAAGAAGACATTAACACTACTAAACCAAGTAAAGTGCTATCAGTGGTTACTGTTATTACTCTTTCAGTCTTAAATTTGCAATTTTAACAAAAAACCCCAAAAATATCATATTGCTGGATGCAAAAACATCTGCTGTTTGTTACTAGGTAGCCACAAATAAACATGTGCTGTAAAGAAAACCAGCTGCTAACAATGGCCTTAAATCATTGTGATACTGAGTACACAGCTTGCTCAGAAAGGCTGTCAGGCCTCCATCCTTAAAGATATTGAACACTGCCTAAACCTGCTTTAGGTGACACTACTTTGAGTAGAAGTTTAGACTACACCACATCCAGAGAACCTTTCCAGCTCCAGAAATTCTTTGATTTAATTTTAAATATACAGGTATTATTTATTAGGTTAAAAATACAGTAGTAGTCTGTACTTCTTCCTGTGTTCATCTCAGATCAGCTAAATTAATACCACAGCAAGGCAAAAAAAAAAATTTTCCAAATATCCCTCTGATTATCACTAGTCAGCCTTTGGTGCCAGGTCTGCTTTTTGAATTTCCATAAATTGATAAAAATGTTGGTACTGAATACAAACTCCAATTACTTTGCAAATTTAAAAGTAGCATATCAGGATGTACAAGAAGCTGAGCAAACAGTCACATAAAGCCTTATTCCCATGCAGAGCAATAAAGGATATGTATAAGCAATAAATCAAGCTACCACAAACATCAGGTGAAAATAAATTCATTTGAAGTGCTAATATTGCTTTCTAGTCCATTTTTATGTTATAGAATTACAACAAGAATGGTAATCAAGGTTAGAAATAGTCCACAGAGATCTTAACATCCCATAAGAATGAAATAACCCACGTGGCACCAAGGCAAACTCATGACTCAGGCTTCCAACTAACACAACTGAACACTGGCACAGTTGTAAAGCAAATCCACTCCACATCCTTTCCTTAGCCACACACTGGAGCTATGAAGACTGCTTTTTTTTTTTTTATTAGTTCTTTTAGCAGAAAAGATTATTTATCTATAAATGTATTTGCACATGAGTATTGTGGTCAGATTATAAACATAGACAGCAGGTGAAAAAACAATCAAAATGAGACAAAAGTCACACTAGGGTCTCTCCTTTTTTTATATAAAGAGATGAGAACATATTTCTAAATCTATATGAGCAGAGAACCATTACATTTTTCCTCCAGTTTCACCCTGTTTTACTCATAAGCAGTTATCTGAAATAACATTTTTTTACTGAACTTGTTAAATTATCACAGTGCTATATGTAGTACATCTGATGTTTCAACACAACAAAGGCAAACTGAATTCTTAGTGAACATCAGTTTGAAAATTACTCACCTCTGTGATATGAGGATTAGGATTGAATCCACACAGGCTGCAGACTACAGTGTGACACTGGGTGCACGTGTTGTAGTTGGCCTTTTCAGGAGTGTGCAGCAGCAGCTCGGTGGTTGTACAAAGAGGGCAGAAGGTTTTCTTTGGGGCCGACTCGGTGGGTTGACTTGCATCAGCTTGCATTTGTTGTGGGGGCTTTTCAGGCCCTGGTTGCTGGCCAGGGGGTTTTGTAGGTCCTGCTTGTTGTGCTGGGGCTTTTGTGGGCCCTGCAGTCTGCGAAGGTGGTTTCGTAGGCCCTGCCTGGGGTGGCACTTGTTTTACAAGCCCTGTTTGCTGTGGAGGCGGCTTCCCAGATCCAGGCTGAGGTGGCTGTTTTGCAGGTCCTGTTTGCTGAGCAGATGGCTTTTCAGGTCCAGGTTGCTGAGAAGGCTGTTTTGGAGGCCCTGTCTGCTGGGGAGATGACTTGGCAGGACCTCCTTGCCGCGCAGGCTGCTGCGATGGTTGTTTGACAGGTCCTGGCTGCTGTGATGATGGTTTTGTGGGAGGCGCTGTTTGGGACGTCATTTTAGTGCTGTCTGGTTGCTGTGGGGATGGTTTTGTTTGGCCTGATGAAGGTTTTGCAGAAGTTTGCTGTTGAATGGGTTTTGTTGGTTCTGATGGTTGTGGCTGAGATTTCTGTGGTCCTCTTGGCTGGGGTGGTTGTTTTGTTTGCTCCTGCTTTGCATCTGCTGGTTGGCCATGGCCTGGTTTCTGAACTTGCTTTGGTCCCCCAGGCTGCTGCTGCTGCGGCACTGGCTTGGAAGACTCAGTTTGTTGGACAGTAGGTTTGACAGGTCCTTGTTGTTGAGCAGCTGGTTTTGGAGACTGTGGTTGAGTTGGATGTTTTGCAGGACTCCTCTGCTCCTCAGGTTTCCCTTGCTCTTTTGGAGCAGCTTTTTGTTTCCTACCGGCTTCTTCATGAGTTGTATCTGAATCCGATATCAAATCAAAAGGATTGAATTTGTTCACAACTGAAGTGACTGCACTCAATGGATTGGCTTCTGAGAGAAAACTGGGCATCATACTTGGCTTCTGATCTTCTTTAAAATCAGTCCTGGACTTTGATTCCCGTAGACTGAGAGTAGAAGGGCTCCGTCCAGGTGCCCGTTGTTCTGTCTTCAGCGCATCTACTGTTCTGCTTTTACTTAAACCTGGTGGTCCTGGATCTGGAGGCTTACCTGGTTGTCTGGGATGGCGGCTTGTATCAAGTTCAGGATGTCTGCAAAGAGAAAATGTAATAAGATTAAAATAATGCATGATAGAATAAAAATTAGATAAAATAAGATGTATCAGTAGCCCTGGAAGTGCACTGGTAGTGCTGTGAAGTTTCTCAGTGCCTAAGCATTTTCAAGACCAAGGCATATAACAAGGTGCATGTAAAAAGTATTTAAATAATCACTATTCTTTAAAGGTTTATACAGGTATTAAGTCATAGATTGTTTTATTCTTTAGAAAATAATCTAATACAACAATATTTAACCAGATATCCTTTTTTTCCAGAATTTCAAAGAGATCAAAGCTAGAACTTCCTATTATACTAATATACAAATTATTAACTCTCCACACTGCTCCTCAGGATATAAAAACCAGGGAGACAAAAGACTAAAAGAAACAGAGGTGTCAAAATTAGCAGATCAAAGTAGAGCCATACAAAAAAAAAAAAAAAAAAAAAAAAAAAAAAAAAAAAAAAAAGAACCACAATGCAAAATGCTTATGTACTTATTTTTTGGACACTTGTACAAAATTTGGATATATTTACAATTCAATATGCAGCAGTGATTTAAACTCCTAAAATTCATGTACGTTAAGGAATATTCTTCTTTGCAAAAGTATTCTTCTTCTTTGTAAAGTATTTATTTTGGCACCCATCTGCTCAAAAATCAGAAGAGCTCTCCATTAAATAAAACAGATTTCAGTTTCACAGTTAGCCCTGAACATTCTTTTTTTCTTCTTTGCAAATAGCTACCATACTCCTTCTAAACATCATGTGAACAAGTCACACTGACCAGTATTAAAAAGAACTGTACCACATTATGTTAGAGAATTGGGAAAAATCCATGCAACAATATTTCACTGTATGTTCATAGAGGAGAAAATGAAACTAAGAATGTAGGAACTCAAATCAAGACCATGGCTTTTAATATGGCACAGTATTTCACTTGTTGCTATACTTGGCTGTAGCACAGGAAATAATATTGTTCCTCAACAATATAATAATATTGTTGCATTGGTGCTAATGCTCAGGGATGTAATAAAATATTCTATTCAGTGCTACCACTCAGCTTCTGCTGGAAGATATGGGGTTCTTTTCAGTGTCACAGAAATGTTGCAAATATAAAATTTTCTCTTTTTTACTTGGAGAGAATCAATCATCTGTGATCCTATTTGCCAGACAGGGCATTTTTTCTTGGGTATTCATGAGCAAAAGTAACAATCACTTATTAGATTTAACTGCATTCTTTGACTAATAAATAAATAAATGCACAATTTAAAGAGTTTTTTTACAGAAGTCTGCAGAACCATCTACAGTAGCCACATTAAAATATGTATTTTACATTGTTAATGTCATCATGAGTTTAGCAGTATTTCTGATTAGCGTTTAGTTTCCATTACATGGCTAGCAATGGCAATACAAAAGGTCAGAGCTAAGTGGTAGACTTTTCTGTGTAATTCTCACAATGCAGGATTTCTCATAATCTTGTATGTGACTTTTTCTGTTAACTAAAAATTTCCTCAAGCGATACTTGTTAAGGACAAGCTATTCCCAGCCTTCCAACATTCCATTTATCCTTTCTCATTCCTGTAGACTTATTGACCACAATATTTGGAAGCTTATGACCCTAATGTGCAACTCACTGAAGTGAGCAGGTGTTTTTCCACTGGCATCCATCAACATTGATTAATTCATAAAGAGGATCGTTCATAAAAGCCCAAAGATAATCTAATTCTTTCAAATATTTGGTATTTTTCCTTATTAAAAGCGCAGTTTTATACTGTTGAGTCTTAACTTTTTGTTAGGTTGGGATTAAATGTAATAGATGGTATTTTTTTGTTTGGACTTAGATGTTTATTAGTTTTTATTTATGTTACAGTTTTACAAACTGTGAGTTTTACAGTATTTCACTCTAACTAAAAAAAAAATGGAACCATATCTCTTCCTGTATAAGGTTTCTTAAGGATAAACTCTTTAATTAAGAAATGACAAATTATTTTTATTTTTAACTCAATAACTATCTGTGGCCTGCAATGCAGATTTTTTTATCTAATTATATAATATTACTCAAACTTATGAAGAAGAAGGTGAAGAAGTGCAGGCCTCTGCTCTGAAACCTTTATTTTGTTTTATATATATCACTATATTCTAAAAATTTTAAGTTTTCTACTATGTGATATTATACACTTCTATTCAAACTACACACTCATAATCCTAGTTTTGTTATTTAATTTTGGAAGTTTTCTCTATGGCCTCAGGTCAGATGTAGTGTTTTCTTGAGGGTCAGTGCCTGTCAGCATAGAAAGTCAAAAATTCCCAGTAACTAAGGTTCCAACATTATATTCTGATTAGCAGCTAGGTAGGTCTACCTGCAGTTCTGTTTCTCATTATTTAGATAAGCACTCTAGGTTTATCTGAAGAGGTACTGCTTACCATATGAAAACATTTCAACTCATCTATTAGCAACTAGTCTATTTCAACTAGTCTATTATCCTGGTACATCTCCAACATTCATGTTTGTAAATGTTCAAACTCTTGGAACATTTCATTCAACGATGATAAGACTTAAAAGGGAGTTGGGAAGAAAAAATCAGGAGTGCTATTGAAATTCAGGTACAGAAATAGGGTACCATGCCCATGCCCAAACCTTACAATGTGAAGGTAGAACAGAAGTGAGGGGAGGGAGGAATCCCAAAAAAATAAACCAAAGCAAAAAAATCCAAACCATTTTTAAAAATTCAACTTGGAAATTAGCAAGAAAAATAGCTGGATTGGAGTGGAATTCTGCTCCAGCTTGCATTTTTACCAATAATCAGGTGTTCATAAATTTCCACCTGATCAGCTATCAGGCTTTGAAATGAGATAAAAACCCTTGAATTTAGGAAATAAACTCAGGTGTTTGTCTTCAAGGCTATTGGTATATTCTGAAGAGCTGACTTGTCTTGCCTTTGTACATACCAATGTTTCTAAGCAGTGGAGACAGCGCGTGATTAACTAGTGGAAGAAAAAGCCTTGAAAGGACAAGCTTCTTGAGAAATGCTACTTCTGTCAGAAGCCAGCACTTGTTCCATTTAGTTTGAGGTACCTGAGAGTTGAAGTCTTCTTTCCTACAACCATTTTACAACCAACTACTAAATGATATTGAAAAATTTTAATTGAACTGGAGAATCAGAAACCTCAAACTAAATCTTGACAAGAATTTGACAAGAATTTTTTAGCTTTCAAATCTTTTGAATCATGAAAAAGCCTTCAAACCAGACCCAACATACAAAATAACTTAGTTCTTCCTCACATAATGCTTTTCTTTGTGCTGCTGTGCTTCCTCTCACTTTGGTGTTGACTTATGGAACTCATCTCTACTCATTTATATATTAGAGCCCAATCAAAGCTTACTTTGGAGTAAGCAGAGATTTAACAGAAAGTCTATTGGTCCAGTTCTTCAATTCCATAACTACACTAGACCTGCTAAGAAGGCATGTCTTTTCCCCATTCATCAGTAATAATAGTTTCATAGACAAATGTAGTAACAATGCAACTCAAAGGTAGTTAATTTTTTTTCATATCTGCAGAAAATATATGTATGAATTTATGCATCCTCCGGTGGCTAACTTTTCTTAAAAATATATATTTCTTCTAGAAAATATACCATAAATATACTTCAGAAGTGCAACACTTAGCGAGACTTCTTAGCATTTCTTATCAAAATGCAGCAAAACCTATTTTATTTATATCTATTGTTACCAACTTTTTGAACTGGGGAAAAAAATGACCAAAAAACCCAAGCAGCTGTATTAGATCATCATATATTCAGCTGGCCATCGAATCCTTTCAGATATAGTGTCATTCTTCAGGAAGTGAACATTGGCACAGTTACAGAGTTATTTGATGAAGCTAGAACAAATGGAACTTGCTTAGAAATTGACTCCGCTTGTTTCAGATAAATTTCCCAACCATGAATTTTCTGAAGACACATAATTGAAATTGGAAAGAAAGATTTCCACAGATCCTAAACATCTCACTGGAACCTTGAGAATGAAATTTTTTTTTTTTTTTTTTTTTTTTTTTTAATAATAGGACAATTATTAGACAGTTCACTTTAGGTGCTCTAGATCTAAATGCTTATATTAAAAATCACAAGACTTAAAAGCTCAAAGCCTTCAGAAGTTCTAGAATGTAGAGCATTCATTTTAAGGTGGTGAAGGTGCAACTATATTATCTGGCACAGCTATTACTTACTATTAAAAAGCCTGTATTTGCAAAAAAATGTTAAACTGTTACCTTAGGATACCAGCAATCATAAGCAATTTCTACACTTTGGGGTTATTTTGAGAGCAGGAATGAGAGCATTTAGAATAGAAATTAATTACTGGACTATAATGTTATAATGGAGATCACAAAGGAAAAATCCATTTAATATGTTAAAAATTAACAGATGCTACAATAAGGACACTGCCATAACGCCAAGCCATATGGACTGAAAGCCAGAATTCCTCTTTTGATCACACTCTCACTTAACATTTGGATGGAAAGAAATAAAGCAAAAAAAAATAGTTCCAGGTTTAGTCTGGAAGAGAGTGATCTGTAATCCTTAGGAGAGTCTTACTTGAAGGGTTTTGTTTGTATCAGGTTCTTGATAATTACTGCAAACATTCTTGGTAGCTCTCAACAGCAAAGAAAGCAAACAGCATGAGGAGCAAATAAAGCCACAAACCAAGAGAAGACAAGTAGTAACTTCATTACAGTGGAAAGGCATGAAGATACTATGATGGGAACTGCTATAATAGTCAAAGCTGACATTCTGACGCAAGGTAAAAGGCTGTAATTCACAAACTTAGAGTCCCCTTACTTTAAATAGAGGGTGGAAGTATGGTATGTTAACAAGATCAAAGTAGCTTCTGATATAAATATGTTTGTAGGAAAGCAGCCATTTATAAATGCAGATATATTCACATTGCAATGAGTTCAGCCTACTCTAATGACTTCTAAGAACATTTATCTTTTTTTTTTCATGGTATTGTTCCAGTAAAAAGTAAGTTTCAAAGTACTCGTGTCTTTGCTCATAGATGATTATACAAAAGGGAATTTTGAGTTTAGTTTCATGGAACTAAAGAATATATCTTTTTCTCATCAATGTTCCTCATTAACAACAGAAGCTGTGCAGAGACCTGAATTGAATGGAAAATTTTATTTTACACACAGTGTTAATGCCTGATCAATAATTAAGCAAGACATGAAAAAGGAAGATTTTACTTCCAGTTTCAAAAAATGGAGACCATCATCTCAGGTATAATCTCAGTGACTCCAATAATTGCCCAAGAATTAATTTAGTCCCACCCTTCTTGCCTCTCTTCCAGAATTCACTTATATAAACCTGACATTATATAAACTGAATATGCATGTATGGTGGGGTGAGGTCAATGCACCGTGAAACACTCGAGGAGGCTCCTTTCAGCTTCCTCCTTCAAGACAAACAACACACCCAGCCCCGGAGTCAGAGAGCAACAGAGGCGCCGGCCTCGGGTGCCGGGCTGGGCCAGGAAGGGGATCAGCACCGAGGACAGCGGCACGGGCCGGCCCAGGAGGGGATTCAGGACCGAGGACAGCGACACGAGGCCAGGCCAGGAGGGGTTCAGGACCGAGGACAGCGGCACGGGGCCGGGCAGAGCCGTGGTTCAGCACCACGGACAGCGGCAGCCCCGAGGAGCCGGGCGGGGAGCGGGCTTGTTGCACGTCGGGCTGAGAATTCGCTGAGGGGCAGGCAAAGAACGGGGAAGGAAATTACCCCAGCCTTCGCAAAAGCACTATGAGGTAAAGTCATGACTCTCCAGAAGGCTGAATACCGTGGCAAGCAATTTAATCTATTTAGCCTCTCCCCTTCCAAGTAATAAAGGGGAGAAAATAAAATAAAAAGGGTGAAAAAAATAGGCTGAAACAGACCTCCTCAATCCATGACTATTTAATGAACCCGAATGATAGTTGTAGAGGTTCAGAATTGGCAGAGTAACGGCCAGCAAATGTTTTATGCCCAAAAGCCTTGGAAGATTCAACAAGATTCTCTCTCCAGACGCTTGCAGAACCCATCCGCTTCCCTGGCTGCTACCAGAGCTGTGGGGCATCCAGCCCCGTAAAGCACACACCCGCACACAGAAAACCACAACGGTGTCTGCACATCTCTCCCCGCCCCGACACACAAACTGCCCGTGCTCCAGATCAGTGCAAGGCAGGAAAGGAGGGCGCAGCCCACGGAACCGGGGACCGCCGCTATTATCAGAGACCGCTGTAGTGGGGAGAGCCAGAGGGTGCAGGCTCCGTCCTGGTGCCCGCGCCCGTGCGGCCACCCCTTCCCTCCCTCTTGCCAGTAAAATGGAAAGCCGGCTCCGGGTGCAGTGGGCCCAGATCGAATTGCGACTCGCCCCCCGCCCCACCGCGAGGAGACGGAGAAGGGGGAAGGGAGGAGCGGGAGAAGGGAGATTTTCCGTGCATGCCTTTGCATGGGAGGCGGCTCCGCGCCGGCGAGGTTCCCTCTGGGCAGCCCCTGCGCCCTTGACATGACAGCGGCGATCTGCCTCCTCTCCTCCTCGCTCAGCTGGCTCAGGTCCGCCTCCACCCCGGCCGGGACCAGGCTCTGCAAGGGGGCCGCGGAGCCGCCGCCATCCCCGGCTGCCGCCGCCCCTTCGGGGAAGGCGCCCAGCCCTTCGCCTCCTTCCAGGCTCGCCTCGTTGCCCATGGCCGCCGCGGCTCGCCGCCTCTCCCGTCGGGCGCAGACCGGGCTGGGGGGCGGCTCGCAGCCCCGCTCCCCCGCGGGCAATCAATCAGGGCTCGGCGGCCGCCACCACGGCCCCGCGCGGCGGCAGCGCCGGGCCGGGCTGGGGCTCGCTGGCTGCCGCCGCGGCTGCCGGGGGAGTGCGGCGGTGCCGCCCGCCGTGCTCCGCCGCCCCGCACAGCGCATGCTCCGGGCGGGCGGCTCCCCCCGCGCTCCGGGCCCGCCCCGCGCCCCGGCCTTTAAAGGCGCCGCCGCCCCCGCCCCGCGCACCCGCCGCATCGTGAGGGACCGAGCGGGGACCCGCGGCCGTCCCTGCGGGCACTGCTGCCTCCCGCTCGCCTTCCCCCTGCGGCCAAAGATGTGCCGTTAAAGCTTGAAGAAGCCCCGCTTGCCCCAAGCAAAGTAAGAGGGACTGGAAGACGCGTCTGAAGGACACCCCCTCCAAGCAACCCCTTCAGATTAGAGTCAATGAGGTCGGATTGCTCCGTACTCTGAATAGCTGAGTTTTGAATGTGCCTGTGGATAGAGATTTTACAGCTTGTCTCGGTCTGTGTTTCAGTACTGGACTACCATCGTGATGGCTGTCTTCACCATATCAGTGTTATTCCACGACCAATCAGCCCCAAACTGGACACTGTACTCCTAATGCAGTTTCACAACTGCTGAATATATTGAGAAGAATAACTTTCTCCAATCTCCTGGCCACACTCGAGGTAGCAGATGTCAGTCTGCCTGTGGCATTCTTCATCACAACCACATACTGCTGGAATGCATTTCGCCTGGATGTTTGCTTCAAAGCTGCTTTTGGGACAACCGATCCCGGTGTACTCCTTCCCAGATACAGAACCCTCTGCTTGACATTCTTCAACTTCAAGGTGTTCCTGCCAGCTCATCCTCCCACCTGGATGGAGAAGAGTGACCCTGCTCTTTAGTGTATCTACTGCTCTCTCAGCTGAGATTTGCAGAGAATGTATTCCATACCTTGCTCACGTCAGTAGCAGAGACATCGCATACCATTAGTCAGAAAGATACAAATAGTAACACGCCAGCAGTTGGACGTGATGCAAATAACCAAAGCTGGTTTGAGCACAACAGTTCAGTCTATTTTTCATCCACTGTACAGGTCTCCCTAATCTGGCTATAGGGATGTTATAGTTTATCATGCTGAAAGCCTGATGGAGTGATTTGCCTGAGGTTAAACACATGCTGTTTTTAATAACCGTCCTGTCTTTTGTCTGCTTGGGCATGGCTTCAAAGAGGACTTGCTCTGTAACTTTCCCAGGAAGGGTACTGGCTACATTTGTCGAACTGCCTGGTAGCTCTCTTGTGGATCTCCTTTTTGAAGATGGGTACAGTGCTTGCTTTTTCCTGGTCATCAGGAAACTTTCCCAGTGACTTTCTGAAGATGACTGACTTTACAGTAGCATCGAATCTCTGATCACTTTTTGATCTATCCCATTTAGTGCCATAAGCTTCTGCATATCCAGCTGATTTAAGTACTCTCTCCTCCAGCTCATGCTTTCCCTCAGAGACCTGGGAGACTACAGAAGAAACCCAATCCATAAAAGCCCTTGGTCATTCTATGTCTTTGCAACTGGTGTTCCTGCCTCATTGATCAGAGCCAAGATTTTCCCAAATCCTTTCTAGAGACCTTACTAAATTGTGGCCACATTTCACGTATTCAAATGTATTTGTTAAGCAACTTAATCTTAGCAAAAATTATGTGTTTTAGTGAGGATGATGTGCTAGAATTTGGTACTCTTGCTTGTCTCCTTCTTTAGCTTCATTAGTACTTTGCTTCAGACACAGCTGTATGCAGATGAGCTCCCAAAATGACCTACATAGGGATGCTGTACAAATATTTATAGTGCTCTTGTAGTGCAGCAGAGATCATTTTTCCAGTACTGGTTCACAGTAAGTGATGAAAGTAGTACCAGCTGGGGCCTTTCTACTTTTCTCCTGAGTGGCTACAAGGAACACATCAAGAGAACAGCCCAGCAGAGAACATGATAAAGCACAGAGGGAAAACTGTCTTAGTGTAGAAGCATGACATGAATGTAAGTGGCTGCTTCTTCACATGGTGTTCTAGGTAAAGATATTAGAAAGGCCTGTGGGAGAGGCTACACACTATGCAGTCACACCTGACAGAAGGTGGATTGCCTTGACATGGGAAGAAAAGACAAAGTTCAGTTAAGGGGGTTAGAAAGAAACACATTCTGACATAATTTTGCACAAATGAACATCATACGTGTAATTGAACAATGAATAGATGTGCAAAGTGCTGTTGCATGGAAGAAGACAAATACAAAAAAAAAAAAAGATGGGGAAAGAGGGATTTAATAAGTGAAAACATTTGGTTTTCTGACACTTAATAATGTGAGCATTCATAATACTATTAAATATCGAGTATTTCGTGGAGAGTGGTATTTCTATCCTTCAGCTGGGTAGTTGGAAACTTTATAATGTTCCCAAATTAAAGTTTTAAACAATAAGTGTCAGCAGAACTCTTGTTTCCCCATTTTGAATCATTTTATCATGTGCATTAATTTATTCAAAGCCAAATGAGTGACTAGTTTTTCTGACTCAGACCCAGAAGTTGTCTTATGTTTAAAATCAGATGGCATATTTATTTTAAACATAAGACAACTTCTGGGTCTGAGTCAGAAGGACTAGTGGCTTTGAATAAATAAATTCACTCAATAAAACAATTAAAAGTGGAGAAACGAGTTCTGATGAGGCTTATTATTTAAAATTATATACACTGTTTCTGTTTCACTTTTAATCTGTCCTGAGATAGAAAATAGGAGGAAGAGACATTAAGGCCTAAGAAAGTAAGATGAGCACAAAAAAAGAGGCAAAGGATGAGAAATGACCTTCAGTGGGAAGTTTATTATTGGCTTCACTGGATCCAAGGACTTCACCTTAATAATTATGATTTCAAATATCTTAGGGATTTTTGTGGAAACAGTCTCTTTTCACAGTTCTGTGACATTTACCTTTTCTTATCAAAGAACATGAAATCAATAGTTATCTGTTCCAGAAGTCCTGCTGCAAGTCTGTTTTCCCTACATCCTATAGTTTCCACATCTTTCTCCCTATGTACTTTATGGTCTGTCCAAAAGTGACAAGAACTCTCTCATTTTGGTGTTACCAATGAAACTCACAAACTAATGAGTCTTAAGACTCTGTTGTAACAAGGAAAGAAAAGTTATCAAATTAATCAACCCCTTTGTCAAAAATTGTAATATCTAACTTGCAAGAAACAGCCCACTGATGCCAGTAAAAAAGCCCTTATTAAAAAAAAAATTGCTTAATCTCTAGCACAGAAAAATATTATTAAAACTTTTCAGAGATAAAACAGTCCTTTTTAAGGTGCATGCAAATTGGAGTTCTTTCTGCAAATTTAGAGGCAGAGATAGAGAAGCAAGTTACCTTTTCTTTGATACTAGGTAATATAAAAGGATAATCATGAGTAGCAGCAAATCAAAATACCCTTTGAGGACCTGTTCACAGTTTTTGTAGAATCTTAATTGTATCTGTTTGAATCTAAAATAGACCAGCACAATCAGAAACATTTTTATATTTTACATTGAGGCCATACATGGCATCTTTATCCCTGCAAAACAAAAGCACCATACATTTGAAGTGATGTAACTCCATTCAAACTAAACACTGTGCTCTATCAGTAATGCAGTACTTTCAACAGGGCCTGACCAATTTGGTATGCAAACTAGATACATCAAATCTTCAAAGGAGCCAGTCCAAGGTAGAGCTGAGTATGCAGAAGCAGCACAAGGACACTGGTTCATCTTTTGCCAGTGCTGAATCCAATCTGGGGAAAGGGAGTCTCAGTTAAGAGTGTATCTGCAGCACTAAAATGAGTGCTAGAAGTTAATTTACTGATTAACAGCATTGAAAACATCCAATTTTTTCATTGCCAGGCTGCTTAGTATAGATGTGCTCTTTACGTTTTACAGATGAGAAAAAGACATTTAGTGCATAGAAGTTGGAGAAGTAAAGCTAAGATCATCAGAAGAAAGGAAGAGGTCAGTAACACTTTGGCATGAACTAGGAAAATGGGAGAAACTTTTATATCTTAATAATATGCCTGGCCCTGTGCCCAGACAAAAGTGAAGAGGGTAGAGTTGTGTTAATTGTTAGTGATTACCAGAGGCTGTACTGATCAGTACCACAAAATAAGACAGAGGAAACTAGAAGAGAAGCTAGAATTTGCATAAAAAATTTATAAAACTTTACATATTAATGTTTTTTTTATTCTAATGTTTCTATTTCTAATTAGGAAAATGTTGCAGTGCCTCTGTCACATTTATCTACCTCATTTCAGAGATACAGAGACTGTGGAGTTTAAAAAAGATGGCTGAGATGCATCCAGCAGTTAAGTCCATCTGCTATACAGAATGAGCAACACCTTGTAATGAGAGCTCCCACCAGCAAGACTTGTCTCCCAAGTTCTAATTCTGTGTCAAAACTGCACTCATCTGCATACCAACCAAAGTTTGGCTGAATACTGCACAGCAAATGTTCTGGAAGATCATGACTACTCTCCAGTCTCGTCTGAATTACTACTCACCAAAACAACCAGTAAATAATGATAACAAGGTACCTTGCAAAGCATTGTGTGGTTTTGCTCTTCTATTCAAATATATATAACTCTTCTCTTTCTGCATAGAGTTCTCTACTCCATTACTTTGTAAATGCAGGTTGAGAAACTAGTGGAATAGTGATCTACCCTGTTTCAAAACTCACCTGTTTAAGAGGAAACAACCCACCTAACCCAAAACTGAATACAGCATAAAAACTCCCAGGTATTATAAAACAACCTGGGCAGAATTATCTGTAGTACTCCAGAGTACCTGTCTGGGCTTTTGGGATACCATGCACTCTGATATAATAGCATTACTGTTATAGCATCCTTTTTAAGATTAAGCGAATCACTTCTGAAAAGCCTCTGCAGATATTTAGCCTCATTATCATTAGGCTAAGTGAAACAGGATTAGTACATGCTCTTTACCCTACTGAATAGCCAGTACATGGACACCTGGATAAGTTTTCCCAGCAATCTCACAAGCACATTTTTTACTTCAACAAAACAAGGTCTGGCACCTGAGTTCAGCACAGGAATGCTGATATGCTCACATTAAGAGCATAGTATAGATTAGTCACAATGATAAACACGATTTTCAATCAGTAATTTTACTACACAAATAGTGATTTGCATCTTTAAGTGAAGAATGTGGAAAAAGAACCACTAATCTCAAAGGCTGTGTCCTAAACAACATGCAACAGCAATATTGTTGTTCTGTCCTGTTGCCCTCCTATTGCTTTCTTTAATATGATTTAATTCACCTGCAGCAGTTGAGCCCAACTTATAGTGGTAGAGATACCACCACAAAGAGTCCAATTTTTATTTGCTTATATAGTGAAAGTGTCATATGTGTAATTATTACAATTCAAAAGCAAACCCAAGGAAGAACCTAGGGGAAGATTGGAGCTGTCATTAGCAAGTTCTGATAAATCACATTAAAATAAAGAATTGGGTTTGCACCAGTGAGCATAACAGTGAGACCCTCAGGATCTTTCCTTGGGATTTTAATTGGGAACATGAGAGTGTTGAAATTTCTCATTCCCCTAGCAGTTATCTCTTTCATGCTGAGAACACAGTAGGAAAAACTTCATAGCCTAAATAGAGAAAAGTCTTGCTAGTGAAGTGCATATTTAGATAATATGTTCAGGTCCTGCCTATGCCACAGAGAACAGGTTCATTTTAAATATAATGTTACATATTTTTTCCTTTTTAATAAATCTAGGGGGTTGGGGGAAGACAGGGGTGGTAGAGGGTTAGAGGAGTGGATATTATATCAAATTTAACTCTTTTGTATTACGTGGATTTAAATTAAAACCAATAAAAAATTGGCCAAGATTACCATTTCCAAGGATAAGAGATAAAGTTAAGCACCTGTGTCCTTCTGTAGGAGCTCAAAAGTAGAATGATAACAAGAATGCAGAGCACACATTTCCAATGGGTTCTGCCCATTGCTTGCCACATATTGACATGCTGTAGACCATGTTAAATACACTAACTAGGTTTTCTGGCATGACCTACCAACTGTCTTCGTGACAGAATTAGAGAGAAAAATGTATAAAAAATTATCTTTGTTCTATGGTCCTTAGTGCTATGAATACTGCTCATTTCAGGTAAAGTAAACAACAGTCTTTATCCCAGAAAGTATATTTCTTCAGGACTAAAAACAGTTTACCCTTCTCTTCAGGTATGTACTTAGAGGTTTTATACTCTTGGCATTGGAAATAGCTCCTTCTTCATAGTGACACCAAACCAGTCATACATCCCAAAGGCCTTGATTTTCATTTTAGTCCAAAACCAATTTTAGAATGGATAAGAAGTAACCTTTGGAGGTCACTCCGACCAATCACTTTCTCAAAACAAGGCCAACATATAATAGAGCAACTTTCAGTCAAATTCAGTCAAATCTCTCAGCCTCTCCTCAGAGGACAGTTACTCCAATTTCCTAACAGTCTGGGCAACCCTTCATTGGACTTATTCCAGTTTGTCAATCTCTTTCTTATGCAGAGGAACCCAAACCTGGCTGCTGCACTCCAGATGCAATATTACAAATGCTGAGTACAAAGGAATAATCAGTTCCCTCAATTTCTTGGCTACAATACAGCCCAATATACTGTTGACCATCTAAAGTGAAGGTCTTTGCACAAATCCCTCCTGAATTTCAATGGGTTCATGTCTGCCCATTCCTCCAGTCTATCTACATCTCCTTGGATGCCAGCCCTACCACAGAGCACATTGACCTCATCTGCCAGTTTGGAATCAAGAGCAAACTTGAGGGTCCTTCTCCTCCAGATCATTGGTAAACTTATTAAACAGGTCAAGGGCAATCCAACTGGCCAAAGCATGACCTACATGTTGTACATCTATATTGGATATTTTCATTCAACACTTTCTTCTTCATTTGTCTAGAAATGGCTTACAACAGGACTCACTCCATGATTTTTCCAGGAACAAAAGTGAGGTGGACCTGTCCTTTATTTACTGGTATAATTTTTAGCTCTTTCTGAAGATGGTTGTAGCATTTTCCTTTCCCCAGTCATCAGGGAACTCCCCCAGTCTCCACAACCTTTCAAGGACATCAAAGACTTACCTCATATGACATTGGCCAAATCTCTGAGTACTCACAGATGTACTCCCTTATAGTCCTGTGGATCTGTATATATTGAGATTCCTCAGATCACTGACTCTATCATCTTCCACTGTTTGACCTACCTAGCACCATCTGTACCTACCCAAGCAATGTTTCTAAATTCCTCCTTAGCCTGCTTTACTCTTATAAATGTTCTTTTTGCACTGGACCCCAGCCAGGTCCTTGTTTAACCAAGACAGACTCCTGATATATATACTAATTTTTGTGAGTACTAGAATGGATCGTTGCTTTGCTTCAAGGAGACTGATCTTAAAGATCTAACTTTCATGAGCTCCTTTGCCTTTCAATACTGCTTCCCACCAAATTTTACTTCCCAGTTCTCTGACTAAGCTGAAATCTACATTCTTGAAATTCAGAGTCTGGGTTTTGTTTCTTGCCTTCCTCAGGAATCCCCTCAGGATCGTGAGCACTGCAATTTCATTGTCACTGACCAAGCCTGCCTGTCACTGGCTGTCACATCCCCAACAAGCTCTTCAGAGGCCATGAATGTCCAGGAAAACATCACCTCTGCTTGTCACACAGAACATTTGTATTATGAAGTTGCACATGACAACCTCCAGAATTTTCTGGGGACATGTCCTGCTGTACTGCCCTTTTGGCAGGTGTCAGGGAGGCTTAAATATCCTGTGAGAAACAAAGTCTGTAATACAAAGACGTTAGTCAACTGTTTAAGGAAGGCTGTCTGCTCCTTCACTCACATTCAGAGTGTCTGTAACACTCTCTTGCCAAATGTCGTGTTTACTGGCCTCTCCTCTGACCCTGACACGCCAGCTGTCAGCTACACTGTTGCCCATGCCACAGAAGAGCTGCTCCTTTACATTAGCAGCAATTCCCTTTCTCTTTACCTTTATCTTTCTTAAAGACAATCTTTCCATCCATCTCAGCACACCAGGCACACGAGGGACCCCACTAAACCTCAGACATACCTGGGATCCCATGAAATGCACATCTACTCCTGCCCAAGCTTGTCCTTTTCACCAGGAGGGTTGAGAAGGAAATCTGGACTCCCATGCTGTTCACCATTGCCCCAGAGCCTTTTGCTAGCCTCAGGGTCTTCCCTGGCAGTGTCATTGGTGCTCATGTGGATGAGCATCCAGGAACGCATAATATCTTTTGTTGCTATAGAACACAAAATAAAGTGACGTGGACACGCAACTCTCCAAGGTAAAAAAGAGGGAAGTTTAATTTCTGACTCCAACATTTATAGATTTCCAAAAGTGACAGTGGATTGGAGGATGACAGTGCCACCTCTCCAATGATACTGGACAAACCAACTGTCCATCTAATTTCTTCTCCTCCGTAAAATAATGCAAAACAATAACATATTTACATAAGTGTGTGAGAAAGTTAGTTACAAGAATGTAAACATCAGAAGGCTTAGAAAAACTTTATAAAACAGGGCAACAATCTTTCTCTCATTTATCATAGGTCTCATACCGCACAGGACTTCCTCCATAGTATCCAGTACTTGAAAATGTAAATTACCATTGCTTATGTGATAATTATCACTGCCCTGTGGAACTTTCATTAGCCTCTTACAACTTCTGCAGCAGTATAATTCCACATGGTGCAATGTCAACTTTA
Organism: Setophaga petechia; assembly: GCA_024362935.1. Taxonomy (NCBI): domain Eukaryota; kingdom Metazoa; phylum Chordata; class Aves; order Passeriformes; family Parulidae; genus Setophaga; species Setophaga petechia. The sequence goes on from JANCRA010000012.1 coordinate 13,253,707, forward strand.
GAAACAGAGCTTCTCTTATTAAACATCTAGCGCCTTTTCAAACATAAAATATTTTTGTAATTTTTTGCTTATATGCCAAAGTTTTACTATAATGAAATAAACAACAATGAAACTCAGTATAGCCCAAAACCCCCAAGTTTACTATATTCACTACACTTTTCTAACTCTTACAATGCCACTTTCTTAATACCACCTTCTTTAGAAAATTAGGCATGTTGCAGTGGCTTGTATCATCTGGAAATGTATCGGTCTCTTTTTCCTCAACAACTTGCTAAACCTAAATGATGATCCACAGCTAAAGAAACCAAGACTTCCTGTTGTTAAAGAGATTTTTGTTTATACCTGCAGGTAGCCACTAGAAGATAATCACTTCTAGTGATTAACTGTATACCCCTGTGTAGGAGGCTTTCTTGTCTATTATATGGGAACAGCGACACATCTTGCTCTAACGGTGGTAATTTAAGAATAGGAATTTAAGAATAATAATTTAAGAATAATAATTTAAAAACTCACATGCTCTAGTCATAACGTGCAATAAAATATTTCATGATTTCTTGTGATTTGCAGTTCACAACTTCATCTGCTTGCTGTGTCTTTACTCAGGCAACAATTGAGCGTGCATATGTGTGTGTACTGATTACACAAGGTTGGCCTTGCTACAGGGTGGACTTCAAACAGGGAACCACAGCAGTTTTATCTCAAGTGGCATGGCAGGAAAACTCCCCTGGTCCACTGCTCTTAGCAGCTTTTGCACTCTCTAAATAAGCATTTGGATTTTCAGAGACCTTACCATCATTTTCACACTAAGCTATTGCATTCTAGAGCAGGATTTAACTAAGTTAAAAGGATGCCTAAATTTAAATACCCACAAAAAAACTCTACATGTGAGCTGAGCGTTCAGACTCCCATTGCAGCTGGATGAGAGCCAGTCCATAAACCATTAAGGGGGAATCAGGTGAATAACAGATGGGATGCAATTGCATAAACATGTTATATGCTACTTAAGACTCCAGCTGCCAGTGCAGAGTGAAAGAGATCTTTTATAAGACCTATAATTTATTTTATAAATTCTCAGTCATATCTGACAGCCCTACCATAAGGCACATTAAAAGGCATTACATACCTACCTGTGGGCATATAACTTAAGGGAGCAGAGCATACCTCATAAAGTTAGACAGCTTTGTGGGAAACCACAGAGCCAGCTTTCTTGAAATTTAGATGTCCCCATGTCTTCAGCTGAATTTCAGTTTTAGTGTATGCTGGAAAGGTAAAGTTTATAAGCCTTTCCTAAGTGCTCCCTTCCCTCACAGTACAAGCCCCTAGCTGACAAATCCAGGCAAATAACACCTGCAGTTAAGATCAAGAACAGTTTCTAAGCCTCCAGGAAAAATCTTTGTAACAGCTGGAAGCATGGAAGAAGAGGGGTATGAGAACTCTTTCAAATGCTATTTCTGAAAAATGATCAAGCCTTTTGTAGACCTGAGGTGTATTTTTACAGATTTGGTGAGATGTTTTCACATTCACAGAATGACACACTGACTGAGGTTGGAAGGAACTTCCGGACAATCCCATTCAAGTCCTCTACTCAAGCAGGATCACGGACAGCTGATTGCCCAGGAGCATGTACAGACAGCTTTGAATACATCTAAGGGTGGAGGCTCCATTGCTTTACTCTAATTCAATAGAATACTGCTAAAAAACTTGCTGGTTTGCAATAATATAACACCAAAGTTACAAACATGCCTGTGATTTAATTCAGCTACAGGGTTTGTTTAGCAAAGCAGCACAACTAACGAAATACAGTCACTTTTACAGAATGTGGAACAGCAGCAAGTACACCATGAATGTAAATACCCAGCCCATTTCTCTTACCAGCTTTACTGTTAAATAAAATATAGGAACTAGCTGAAAAAATAACTCATAAAGAATTTTAAATTACTATTATAAACTCATTAAGCTTAAAATAAACCTCACCCATTTGGGCTTGGTCATTTTTTTCAATTTTATCCATTGATTTTAACATCCTGGATTAACTCTCACCAGCTGAAAGAGAATTTCCACTTAATAGTGTTCATTATATAGCACAGAGATACTCAGAGTTGTAGCAGATTTAATTAAGTTTCTTAACAGTTCCTTAAGTCCTTTGGACTAATTCACTCAAAGAAATTCTGAGGATACGATGACAGATGAATCCACAATTTCAGCTAAAACAAGCAAATATTCCCTCCCACATGGATCCTCTTCCTTCTTTCATCTCATCTTTCTTCTTCCCCTGCCCTGAAGTATCTTTAGATCCTCATTTTGTCTATCGATAATTCCCTTAACACCTGTGCTACATTTACAAAAATAAAAGTAAAAATAATCAGCTGTAACTCAGAAGGCACACAAAGAAAATCAAAGAGCAGCTGAGCACACCCCACGGGTTCTGATGGGAGTGGTGGGGTATGACCTTACTGAGTTCTCAACTTTGCCCCTTACCACAGGGTCTTTGATAGTCTTATGACTGTAGAGAAGAAAAAAACTCATTTTTTCATTAAAGAATGGATTTATGCAAAGATTAGGAGGAAATATGCATCTACAGTGCTGCGCTAAATAAATGGATGTTCTCTTTTCTCCTTTATATTCTTTCTGTTGACCTAGAAAAGTGACTTTGAAATCTAAGATTCATCTTTTTTAAGTATGATCTAGACACTTTTTAGGCCTTTAACTGGTTTACTTTCTGAGTTTGCCTGCAGCATAATATGGAAGAAGAGTTCTATAAATTCAAATGTTTTCCTCTGTGTCAAAGAGGTAACTCTCTCCCAATATCATTTACAAACCAAAATTTCATAGACAAATTCTATTACAGAAATGTTTGCTATTGACTATTATCCCTGGACCTAAAAATCCACAAAATAAAATTAAATTAAGGAAATATACAACGCAGCCAAAATTCCCCCTCATTGAAGATATCTCCTTCCAGAAACAACTCAAGAGCAACAAATCAAAGCTCTTAAAAGGCCAAGATTTCATAACTCCCGACACTCTCAGGTTTGAACTTTGAACTGTTTCTATATTATCTTTCCATAATCTTTACTCAGTCCCTCCCTAAGGACTAGCTCCATTTTAAAATTTTTTTTTTCAAATCCCTTCCCAGTTAAGTCCCTTCGTAACTCCTCACCAGAAGTTCCTGACTCATTTACTTGCCTTTGGTAAATCTATGAAGTTCTGAATTATTCAGCTGGTAGAAACATTTTTTACCGCTACCATGAGGATCACACAAACACCAGATGCCTGCCACCTTGCCTTATTTGTTGCATTTTGGTCCCAAATTGCCTAGGACATAATTTGAGAAGTTATTTATTCTCACAAAAAGAGAAAAAAATACAATAGCCCAGTTGCTAAAAATCAGTGCTTTTGGGCAAAACCCTATAGGCATAAGCAAAAAATTACCCTTACAGTATGAACAGGCCTACATACAACATTAAAATAAGAGTCTCAAAGTCCTGCTCAATTTTAAACTCCTACTCTTGTCACTTGGTTTCTATTGATCTCTATTTGAGAATTCTTATTTTATATCTACATTTAAGAATTTTTTTCAGTAAATTAACTATAAGTAGCATAAGGATTCATGCCTTTAATAAATTTTTGTCACAATTGCATTTTTGACTCATATTTACTGGTTAAAAAAATGATAAACGTCAAGTGCTGTACCTCTTCACCAGATATTTTTAAGACCTAGAAATTTCTAGAATTAGTAAATGAGGATCACAGTACTTTCCAAAAAGATCGAAATAACTTACTTGAAACTATTTTTAGGACCATTTTTCCTACATGCATGAAACTTTAGCAATGCAAAACAGTAGCATTTAGCAATATGACTAATTTGATTGTTCCCTTCTCTGTATGCTTTCACAGGGTATTACACAACAGTTAAAACTGCAATAGTTGGATTGAAGTTGTTATTTTTCTTCAGTTTTTACTCCCATCTTTGGTAATTGTTCCTTCTTTCTCTTTTCCCTTCCTCAATTAGGCATTTGAAATACAAGTATCTCACTGTTTGTGACCATCTCTAGGAAACACCACTCTCTCCATTATGTGGAGTTGCTGTTTTACTGTTTATAGGTTGTATTCATGATGTTCTAAAGCTCTTCACAGAACTCCTGATTCCACTGGTGGAGAACACAGCCAGAAAAGAGTAATCCACACAAGAATCAGAAATTTTGGCATTCTCTTGCAGTTTAGTATCTGTTTCTAAAATGCCAAGAAAATAAACTAGATTATCTCTCCTGTTGGGACAAGAGAGAAAGCCATACAAGTGTTGTTTAGTTAGAATTTCTTATCTACTATTAACCTATTTTATAAAAAATTAATTATGATAAAAGATTATATTATATAAGACTACATTTCCCTTTAACATATGATTTTATGAAAATAATAAAATTATTTGTGTGGCTTATCTATTTTCCAGCATGTGATTTTTATGCATCAATAGATGCATTTTGGTATTTTTCTAGGAATAAGCATCTCCTAATAATATTCAAATTTTTACCACTTAACTAGAAGTACCTTTAATATCACAATTCCAAAATGTTGAGACCAACACTATCATTCTGGAATTCCACTGAGGAGATAAAAAACAAAAGGCAAATTAATTGCTGCTAGTAACTATTCAACCAGTGATGTTCTTTTTGTTTTTCTAAAAAATTATAGCTAGTACTTAAATTCACAATTCAGTGTGGAAACAGCTCAACATGGAAAATTATGAATAATAAAAGAGTTGCTTACCTTGAACTTCTGCTTTTCTTATAATCTTGGTTTCTTTTTGTTTGTTTTGGTATCTAGTGGCTCCAGAAAGCAGCAGAATGAGAATTGCCTGTGTCCCTGCGAGTGTCCAGAGCAAAGAGGTTAGGCTGTGATATATTAGTCTCTCTAATCTCCTCATATCCTCCCTGGCACAGCTGAGTATTTTGCGTAGCCCTTAATACTGAACACAGACTGCAAAATCAGTGATTCCAACTCATCATAGCAGGAGAGTAATTCAATTTCACATACTGTTTTATAACATAGCCATCTTATATAAGGTTGAGTTTATCCAAGATATTTTTATTTAAAAATCTATTACTTTCAGGGCTGGAATGTGTCAGTGGTATACCTTACTTAATTATGGGGTTTTTTTAAATAGTCTTTTTTAATTTAGAAAACTGTCAGTAATATAATTAATTAAATTATAGGCAGCAGTGAACAAACTAGATACAAAGCATAACCAGTCGGATCCAAAACCCATGTGCCACGTGCCCTGCTCTCACACACACACAAACCCAGCTCTGGACAGCTGCCAGTTCACACTTATTTTTCCTGTCTGAGCTGGGGGTTTTATCACTGAAAACCACCATTCCTCAAGCAAACTAATGGGCAAGGTGGGATTTCTCCTTTAGTTAGCAACATATTTGCGCCAACTTTTTTTTATCAGTGTCGGGGGGTTTTTTTAAAGATTAAACAGCAATACAATTAGTAAAATCTGTTTTCTTAACAATAACTTTTCCAAATTCCTTGCTGATTTCTGCAAATTATTAAATGTATCAAAAGGGTAAAGATTTTTAATATTCACAATCTAGTATTTCTTGTCCACTTCATTTTTCCCTTTAATTCTGAGTTGGTAGAATTGAAAAGAAAAACCCAAAGCGTAACTGTGATGAGCTGACCCAGCGTGATTTCTGCCGGTAGACCAAAGCACATTACATCACACAAGGATTATAGATTAAGATTACTTTGCTGATTCTGTGAATGTCTATGAAGAGCTCAGATGTTTTTATTTACTGTAACTTTGACATTTGGGTGGACTCATTCAGTATCTCTTCACATGTGGAGTTTCATCTGTGCATTTGCTATGTCATGTTTTAAGTTGAAGGAAATTAGTGTGACAGCTGTTTGTTTACTTCTACCAGCTGCCCTTGTGCACATCCGTAACAGACACAACCTGTTCTAGATGGGTCTTAAGAAGCTCCTTTGGACAGAAAACCAGACAGTACTGGAATGAAAGTTCCCAAGATAAGACTCAAATGAGGTAACTTCTGTTGCCACTGTGACACAAAACTGTCCACATGACCAGTCCCTAATCCTTTAGACACAGCTATCCTATTGCTGAAATACCTTTGAAGTCTCACCCTGCTTTATACTATGCTTCAGTATACCTGTAGAAAATAAAAACTTGCACTGCAGACATGTGCAAGTGAACTATCCATTTGTATATTAAAAATCTAATTTAAATATTTTGAAAATTCCTATAAAAATCTGTTGTATTTTCCCTGATCTCATAATTACATGGTTGAAGCTTATCTTAGTCCACTACAATGCTGGAGTTTATCTTACAATGTTGGACTTGTACTTTTGATTTGCTTTAACTTCTGTAATGACCTGTTATTCCACTGTCATATGCAAAATGAATTATGCTAAAATTGATGCACATTGGGCAAGGGAAATGTCCTTGCTGTCTGCAAGCAACAGTTCCTCCAAATCATGGCACTGCATTCATTATCAATGCCATGTTTTAACACAATTCAGCAGCTGAGTAATAGTTTGAAGAAAGTTTCTGATAGTCCATCATTATTCATGCCAGGTAATTGATTAGTTGTCCCCACTGACTGAAGCTATCAACTGTGGATTGAAAAGCTGAAACTTCAGGTGACATGTTTTCACTTCAACATTCTGCTGGCCAGTTTCTAAGGTTTGTGTGGAAATGAGTAACTTTGAATTGGTTTTCAGGATCTGCTGATTGCCTGTCACTGGAGTTTGTGTAGGGGAGTTTATGCATTTTCCTTGACTCTGGATCAATAGTAGAACTCAGTGTGAGGGAACTGCCACCTTGACACTTCCTGATTTGCTGTGGCAGTGATCGACTCTGTGACACTGCCGTTTTCTTCAAGTCTCTCTTTTTACTGTAACAGTTGTAAGAGATCCCTAAGGCAAGTAGGAAAAGAAGCTCCCAAACTGAGAAATCAGGAAGTGAAAATTAAGTTTCTGTCTTCAGCTCAGAAATGGTGTTTAAAATTTTCAATTCTCATGTGTTTCTATTGTACTTGATCAGGAGAAAGGCGCCATTCAGAAATGTTAATTGTGCAAACACAAAATATCCAGTATCTCCAAATTTCTGAAGATTTTGTGTAAGCAAAGTATTTCAGAACCAACATATAATCTGTGCAATTTTTTCCAAGAACTTTAACTTCAAAACTAACATACCTGCTCATTAAAGCATGGAAGAATGCAAGACTAAACAGAAAATGCTCAATTCTGTTACTATGAAGCTTACTGTGACATAGAATACATCATATGTAGAGCTGTATCCTCACTTCTTAGACTCTTTTCATGAGTTCTAAAAGGCCATTTTCTTTCCCCTTACACCTAATACATCTTATAGACCTTTATTTTCCTTTAAAAATATAACTATACAACTATAACTATAGCTAACTATAACTATTACTATAACTATAACTATAAATAATATTTTTAGGAGTTGTTTTGCTGGAATCCTTAAAATTAGAGGGTTTTGAGAAAGTTTAGAAAAAGACAGGCCACAGTGACAGCAAAGACAGTGAGATGCTAAAGCAGCAGAAAAATTAGTAATGTAGACGTGAGAAATAGAACAATAGGTCTATGTAATGTGCTGCCTTAGGTGGTAACAAGTTTACTTACTGTATATCTTTAGAAGGTTAAAAATGAATAGAGCTCTGTGCCTTGTTTCCTATAACCAAGCTATTGTGTTTGAATATAGGCCGCGATTGTTTTAACCAAAGCTACGTGTGCTTTAAGTGATTGGATGGAAGTATTGTCAATATGCTTGTGCTCTATGTGTGATTGGCTGAAACGCAGATGGAAAGGGCTTTATGATATGCTGTAACACTACTTTTCTTTGGCATTCTGTTTGAATCAGTGAGCTGGTTGCATCTCTTGTCTCCATTGTCGTAACAATGTTCTGAGACTGATGCATGAATAAACCACTCTGACGTTGATTTTGGAGTGTCATGTCCCGTTCGTGGTGTATATAGGTGCCAGGGCATTGCTTCATTTATTTTCAATGCCATACACAGCTGTGTGGGATGAACAGCAGAAGTGCAGACAGATCAGGGGGCAGGGAAAAGGCATTCCAGCCACCAGAGCAGGGCTTCCTGGCAGCCCAGGGAGGGAATAATGCAAGAGCAGATATCCACACTGCAGCCCATGGAGGACCCAACAACGGAGCCAGTGAATATTCCCTGAAGGAAGAACCTACACTGGAATAGGCTCCTGACAAGAATTTGGCTGGTGCTGTCGTTACTGCTCCCATACTGAATACTTTTTCCTGAAGGCCTTATGGAGTTACCAGGCTGTTCATTTTATAATTACAAACAATTTATATACGATTATATATATATCTATAAAATTATACATTTCAGCTCTAACATCAATGATGAAAGCAAACAGGAAGGTCTGTCATGTATCTGGTGTCTGATTACAAGTTTTCTGTTACTGATAGAAGCATGAGTAGAAATTCTCTGAATGCAATTGTTGTTCCACACTATCTCCATATTTGTCTTAACCTTTCTGCAAAGTTATGTCTCTGGGTACAGATGGAGGGAGAATTCAGGGTTAGAGGCAACTGCTACTTTTCTGCCACAACATTTAAAAAAAATCCTTTCCAATCCAAGGTTATTATTGCTTCACCTTCACAAGAAACAGTGATTATCCTTGCATTTGAACTAAAGAAAATCTCAGTAACCACCTCCATTTCCATCTCAATTTATTTCCCTCAGATGACATTTTCCTACTCTTCTGTGCTAGAGTGCTTTTGCAAGGAGATATTTTTATTTTTCCTGAAATGTAGGGGTCATTTGGCAGAAACAACCTTCTAGAATAGCCTTTAGTGTTCTAAGGTTAACTGTGATTAAAATGTTATATTACTTCTGCAAAAAAACTGCAGAAAACAGATATAAGGTCTCTTTTGCAGACCTCTGAGGAACAGGAGCTATTGTTCCTCTTAGCTATATGCATAAAAGCAAATGCCTCTTTCCACTAATGTGCATCTCTCCTGATCAATGCTTCTGCTTCTTCATGATGTTCCAAGTAGCGTATTAAAAAAAATAGTATTCATTGATAATCTCTTCCAAAGGTATCTCAGTTAAGAATATAGCTTAACATTTAAAGTGTGGAATCTCCTTGCCAACATATGAAGCAATAAAGCTGGTTGAAACATTTCAGAATTTTGATTATCAGAACACGTGAAATAAAATTTCACGCTTCAACCACCTTAATGTCTTTAAGGGTCATATATTTTTAATATAAATACACATTTCCCATTTTTATTCTTAATTCAGCAAGACTTACCAATATACATCCATTGAAGCTATAAAACATAGAGAATAAAATTATTATCCTGTAGAAATTAGTGGTTTTTTCATCATTAACTTATAAGTATGCAGTATTTTTTCTATTACCTCCTCATTTTAATCTTCCTTCTGCTCATTTAGGGTAGGTAGCTTGTAATTATATAAGCATATGCATATGATAATCTAAATTTTGAATACCTTTTGGAAAAAAAAAATTGTAGTTTATACATTTCTAATTGTTTATTTCTATATTTCAAGTATCCATTCAGCCTATAGATATGAATTTTGCAAATAATTATGAATTATAAAGACATTAGTATTTATTTTTAAGCATCCATCTGCAGTTTTATTCTTATAATATATCTCAATACTTGAACTTAAAAATCAGAAAAATTCCAACAGACATCTCTGCAAATTTGAATGGTGCATACCCTGTATCACCAAATGCTTCCTAATTAATGGCAAAAATAGGAAACACAGACACTGTATGAGCCAGCAAAATAAGGCTGATTAAAGACATTCATTTCTCGTGTGCTGAACCTCTTAACAGTTAATTGGATTGACATCTTCCCCAAAGAGACACACCAGCAGGTGGCTTTTGAATTCCATAGAAGTCTACAACTGCAAATCATTGATCAGTTGGAGATCCCACTGACTCCCTTTAGTCCTGCATCAAGACCTGCACTGTCTGAGCACGACCATGATTTGTGAGCCCTGGTACAGGGCCCAGCAGCCACGGACCATCCCCCTGCACTGCTCTGTGGAAGGAGTTGTGATTTATAGAGGGATTAAAGAGCAGATAATTCTAGTACAGAAGAAATTATTATTTTTTCCTCTGAAACACACAGGGATCTGTTCAGCAACCTTATAACATCAGCCCTAAATTAAATCACACAATTTGCAGGAATTAGTTATGGGGTAACTTTACCATAGATTTCAACACATTGATGCTATGGGACTGCACCAGAAGAAATGAAGCTTGAATTGTGAAGCCCATTTATGCTCAGCCACAATCCTATTTCCTGCCCTCAAGCTTGAAGGTGGAACTTTGCCTTTTATATCTATTATAAATCATGTTTCCTTCCATTGCCTGCAAGCTTGCTAGACATTTCCACAGGCATAAACACAAGCAAGCCAAAACAACTGCTTATGCTGTTAGTACAAATGCTTTTCCTTACTTCAAACATTTTAACTCCCAATTAACACTTTTAAAAAACATTCCATTCCCTCTTCCCAAAATAAAAAACATATTTATGACTTTTTGTGATATAGCTTTGATGGAAGTTTTCCTTTAGTAGAAAAAATTTCTATAAATGCAGTTTATTACCTTGTTCCTAATACTTTAGGTAAGTTCTTTTACCTGTGACTGTTAAATTCAATATGTCTTCTGTAAAAGTATACCCTGAATTAATCTCAGTTAGCATTGGCTCTTGCACAGTTCTCCTAATTTTACTATACTATTAAAACCGAGAAATTAAGGGTTTTGTTTGTCTCAAACTGTGGTAAAATACACTGAATATTCCTAGACAGGATTCAGAGATTTTTCTGTCAAGTTCAGGTGAAAGATATTACTTTCTTCAGCTGTGGAGACAGAATTTTCCCAAACTCATTACTGTTAATTGTCTTGTGACAAGAAAAGTAATGCTATTTCTAGGGCTGTGTGGTCATCTGTGAGAACGGCAGGTTCAGTTCCATAACACTGATGAGAGAAATAATGACAAATGTTAAAAAAGAGTCCCTGAGACCTCTACCATTTAGAAAAGAGCATAGATTTGACTGGGTCTCAAAAGTTCACTGTGTTCAGAAGGTATTTTTGTCTGCCTTATTGTTGTTACGACCCTTTCTCTATACACTTTGCCATGTTTTTCAACCTTTCCTCCAACTGAACTGTAATTACTGGAAATATTGCTTAGAGTTATACGGATTTCTAAAAAGGACACCAAATGTACTACAGTTTTCATAAGAACATCAATCTGCTCTATAATTAACACTGTGTGGAAGAGGGAAAATGAAGTCTTCAGGGAGCATCAGAAGGAGAAAACAGTATTTTAAAAGCACATTTAAGTTTCCTTTTCCAAACCCCACTCAAAGGTCAGAAGTATTTAACTTCAATAATCTAATGATACGAGTGAAAAATGCAGACAGAAGGAAAAAAATCATAAAGAAGAGGACTTTTTTTTTTTTTACTGTAATAAAGTTTTTCTTGCAGGTACTTTACAACTGTAATTAATTATTTACCTTGTCCTTTACAGTGCAGGACAAACAACCTCTTGCAATTTTCATTATCTAAAGAAATTACTGAGATTACAGTCACCTTGTGCCAGGGTTTCTCCTTCTCTGATATTGCCATGCTGTTCCCTTGAGCTCTGTTCCATTGCAGGGCACAGAAGTGCTAAAAGCTGACAGAGGTCACCATGGCTGCATTGGACAGAGAGCTCATGCAGTTTTCACTGCAGTGCAACTATTCACATACCCATTTCTTTATTTAGTTTTATGGAGCTAAGGCATTGCATATGGTAAATGGACAGTTATGCAAAGTTTCTTGGGAAAATTCTCAAAATGCTACAGTTGCTTATGCACAGGTAGACAAATGTCTTAAGTGTTCAGAGGGAAGTCCATAAAACCACACAGATGTCAGCATCAGTGAAAAAAAAACAATTTAAGTACAGCAGATAAAGGAAATTTTACACCACTCACAGCCCAAACAACAATTAACACCATCTTAAAAAAATCTACTATAGGAGTTGACTTCTTTGTTACATGTATTCCCATTCTCTATAGTAATTCACTGAATAAGAATGAAATCCAACACTGTTCTTATTGTTGAGAGAATAGTTAAAAAAATATTTTTAATCATTTTAATAATGCAAAGTGTGGAGGGAGGGAGGGAGGGAGGGAGGGAGGGAGAGAGGGAGGGAGGGAGGGAGGGAGAGAGGGAGGGAGGGAGGGAGGAAAAGGCCAGGTCTTCAGAAAGAGATGCAAAGTATTATAAGACATTGCACAGAGAAAATGATGTGGTATGTGAAGAGCAGAAGTCAAAACAGCAAATTACATGACTCTGGTTGAAATCACTTGCCTTTGGGTTGAAAAAATTGCTTTTGCTTTTTGGTCTGCAATGTGCCTTTTAAGTCTAGTTTCCATGTATATAATACTGCAGAATAAAAGTTTGCAGTGGTAATGATTTATTGCTTCTAGTAAGAGGCAGTCAAGGGTTCAGGAAAGGCCAGAGCCAAGCTAAACTTAATGCTAACGCCTCAGCAGGACAAGACAATTTTTGAGAAAGGTTTGAGGTTTTGTCTCCTGTTGTCTTTTTCCTTTCCTTTTTCTTTTCCAGTCAAGCACATGGAAGAGAATGGGTAAAGTGAACAAGAGAATCAAAAGAATGACCCTTTGCATGTGTTTAGCTGACCATGACCAGGTCTTTTTTTTATCCATAAATTGCCAGTGGTCACAGCTTTTACACTATATGAGCACCTGTACATGTTGGTAGGCAAAAATTACATTTTCTAAGATGTAGCAAGTTAGATGCCAATCTACTAGTGATTCCAGCTTGCTTCTCAGGCTAGCCCCTAGAGAACAGGGGAAAAAAGAGGGGTGTGGAAAGGAGAAAGGGTGGGAATGTGTCAAAGGTTTTTCATTAAACCTAGGATTAAAAAGAGAAGATGATCACCATGGTAAAAGACACAGAAAGATATATGGTTGTCATATTTTAGGTTACTAACAGAAGAACTTTCTTGCAGATCATTAGTTTTTGCCTCTCTGTACAGAAAACCACACGTGCATTTCCTTTTACAAGTCTCCCGCACGTTTCACTCTCAAGAGGAGAGAAAGCAAGGTAACACTCCAAGTTTTCCTTTCATCTATAAAATTACTTTACCATTCCAGAACCTTTTTGCTCCTATAAATGCTCATACTAAAAAAAAGAGGTGTTTATCTTGATATATTGATGTAAAAATATATGAGAAAGAATGAGTTTACTGGTCTAGATAACATAAATTTTCTACTGATAAGAAACAGAATTTTCATTTTCCTTAGGAGCTGGGTGCATCTTACCTATCTGGGCATCAGTTAAAGACCTGAGATAGTCCCACACTGATGAAAATTGCATAATATTGAGATATTTGGCTTTGTGGAAAACTGAAAAGCAAGAAAAGCACAGTAAAGAGCAGAACAAGCTTGAGGAAGGCTTACAAGTAGATCTTTTTGAGAACTGGTCATGAGGTTAATCTTTTTAATATGCTATCTGATGTCCTTGGCACAAAGTGGAAGAGTGGGTTAATGAGATTGTCTGATTAAAAAGAATTGGAGTCATCATCTGTACAGAAAAGAACTGAAAATTCTCTTCCATATAGGAAAAATTGGATGACCTTGAGGATGGTAATAATAGAAATGAAGTGAAATTCAATAGCTTGTGAACTTAAGGCTAAACAACAGGAATTGATGCCACAGTGCAGAGGGTGAGTCTGAAACAGGAGAGGAAAAGAACATGGGTAAATATATCAGTTACAGGATGGCTAGAAATCATTGATGCGAGAAAGTTCTGAAAAACAGCAAAGACAATTTAAAACTGTTTCAGGCTTTGTATTAGCAGTAAAGAAAGAAAATTTTTTATGTCATTATGAAAGACCTTAAGATCTTACACCCATCTGCAGTGCTGGTCATATCAAGTATGGTAGCTCTGGTTCAAGAGAAAATAACTTGAAATAAAGCAGATAAAAAATTCAACCAGGAATACCACAAAGTCTATTTTAGGAGTTGGTAATAAATGAGTGCAGTTCTTTAAACCCTGGTAAAGTGGAGGCTGAAAAAGGGATATGATTGTGTGCCCTTGCATCAGAAAAACAAGTACATTGAAGGCAAGAATCTATAGGACAGTGTGGACACAGGAACAAATGATATGCAGTCCTTCAAATCACAAGCCTTGACAGAAAAGCTGGTAGCAACCTCAGCATGGGCTACTTTCCTCAGGGGTTCACAGGTCCTGCCAGGAGATTGCCTCCAGTGTGGTCTTCCCACAAGGACACAGCCTCCTTGGCCACACACCTGCTCTGATGTGGGAGCCTCCATGGGCTCCAGGAAGGAGACACAGCTGTCCCATTACATCTTCTCCACGGGCTATAGGGGAATCTGTCTGGAATCTCTGGTAGGAATACCTCCTGCCCTTCCTTCTGCTGGCTCTTGTGTCTGCAGGGCTGCTGCCCACCTGCTCTCACAACCCTCTCCAGCTGCAATTTCTCCTGCACAGTAACTTCACCCCCTGCCACCATCACAGAGGGCTCAGCCCTGGCCAGCAGTGGGTCTGACTTGGAACTGGGCGTCTCTGGCTCTGTCAAACACAGGGAAACCTTCTGGCATCTTCTCACAAAAGCCAACCCTGTAACTCCTCTCTACCAAAACCTTGCCTTGCACAACAAACACAGATCAAATATTAACAATTTATGTTCAAATGCTGAGATCTAATGCTTGTGAAGCATAAATATGAACATTTTTTTTAACCTGCATATGCGACAATTAAAGGCTGATACATTTCCATGGAAATATCTATAGCATGACTTTCTGCTTGAACAGGAACAACAGTTTATGTCATGACACTCAAAGTAGGTATGCCACACATTAAATTGCATAAAGACTGACCAGCCAGCTTTAGAGAGAGCTTTCACTGGAGTAGACTACATACATACATAATCAGGAGGATATCAAACAGCAAGATATGCAGCACCTTCCAATTTGCACAGGAATAACTACTATCCAGGAGTGTATTTAATCATCTGTGACAAACAGTACATTTTGCATTAATAATTAAACTGACATTTAAGTGTTCACAGCATTTAAGTTAATCTTCTCTGAGACCTATCCATGTATCTCTGTTGTAATTATAGCACATTTACTTCATTTAATTGATGCTTTTAATCGAAAAGGTTATGTTTTAAAACACTTTCCCCTAAAACACATAATAGGAATGAATTATTGTCAGGACAGCAAAATTGTTCTGAGGACCATAAATCAAAAGAACATTAGAGATACCGGGCACTGATATTTATTTTAAGACAAAGTTACAGAAAAAAGTTACGTTTGATCACGTGTCTAAGCGTTCTAATAAGAGATCTGTTTTCAAAAGGTACATGAACAGAGGGACTGCAGACAACTATTAAGGAAAATCAGCATTTCAAGGAAAAAAATTAATTTGCCATATATTTATTTTACTTAAATAGAATTGGACGTAACTGTAATCAAAGCCAACTGTAAAAACATTTTAACGTTATTTCAGTCTTACTTAGCTTAGATAACGAGACATAGAGGATTGATTTTCATCATGCTTTTATAAGTTCTGCTCAAATTTGATGCGATATAATTTCCAAACCAAGACCCAGTTGAAAAATGAAGTTTTGGAAATGTTGTAACAGATAGCACACTCTGATAAGATTGCAAGTGACCTCTGGCATCATTTAGTCCAATTTCTGCTCTTGCAAGGTCAGCTAGAGCTGACCAGGACCACATCAGGTCATTAACATCTCCAGGGTAGAAAACTTCACAATTCAAGGCAACTTTTTCCAGTCTTTGGTCACCCTTACAGTAAAAATTTGTTTCCTGATGTTCATATGGAGCCTTCAGCATCTCTGTTTGTGCTCACTGCCTCTTGTCCTGTCCCTGGGCACCAGTGAAAGGAATCTGATTCCATCTTTGTACTCTCAGGCATTTCTATACATTAATAACTTCCCCCTGAACCTCTTGTTTTGAACAATTCCAGCTCAGTTTTTTCATAGAAGTAATGCACTTAAGCATATTTGTGACCCTTCACTGAGCTCTGTCCAGTCTATCCCAATGTCTCCAGTACTGGGGAGCCCAGAACTGGACACAGGACTCCAGCTGTGACCTTGCTGGCAACGAAAAGGGAAAGGATCACCCCCCTCAGCCTGGGGGCAATGCTTCATTAGACACTTTTTCTTCCAGGGTATATGCTGGTTTATGTCCAACTAGATGTCCACCAGGACTCCCAGACCCATTTTCATCAAAGCTGTGTCCCCTCTGACTGGCCCAGCAAGCACCAGTGCCTAAAGTGGTTGTTCCTCCCCAGGTGCAGAACTTTGCCCTTCCCTTTGTTGAAGTGCATGATTGATTCTACCAATGCACCTGGGCTGTGTGTTGGGTGGATTCTATATGAGATCAATTTAGGGTAAAGGTGTGACTGTGTCTCTCTGATCAGAGGAAGGGACAAACTCCATTTCCTCTGCTAGAATAAAGAATAGGGTACTTATACAGCTTGCATTGAATGAAGACTTTCAAAATCAAATATTATTTTAATAAACAGAGAAAGATTGTAGAGATTAGAAAGCCCTTTCACATGCAGGGGAAGAGGTAGATGAATCTCACTCCCCAATATGCTTGGCTGAATTTGTAATGACAATTCAGTGGTAAGATTGTTTATTTCCCCTTGGGCATTTTTAACATTTTACAATTAAGATGAATATTTACTGAATAGGATAATAAATTCTGAATTAAAAAAAGTAATTCTGTTTTGTCTGTCTAAACTGTTCTCTCCTCTAAATGATATTAATGCTACACAATTTTTTCTCTACAAATATTTATCAGTGCTCATAAGCAGCCTGTCCTGTTGCTCACCAGATTAGAAGATCTACATACTTTTCACTCTTAAACACATTCTAGGTATTTCCATCTTCTTCACTTGATAGTTTCAGTAATACCAGGATACTGAAGTACAAAATGCCTTAGTAGATGTTTAATTAAGATTTTTAAAAGAGCATAAAGCTTTATGAAAGAAACATAGGAAAATAAAAAGAACTGTTACATTATTGTAACTAAACAAAATATTTAGTTATAGCTAAGTAAAATTTTGAGTGTTTTTTCTGAAAAGCAATCAGATAGTTAAATGAGAAACTGAATGAATATGTAGAAAGATTTTGACAGCTAAATTTGAGAAAGAAAATTGAAGAAAATGAATGAACATTCTAAATTTAACTCTGCTGTCAAAGCCAGACACTCAAAAAATCCAGGCACAATAAGTCATGAGATTCTTGGGGAAAAAAAACAAAACAAAACAAAACAAAACAGAACTCATGAACTCATTAATTTTAAGGCATCGTGTAGATTGAATTATTTTTATTTCCCATCTGATAAAAATGTGCAAGATTGATGATTTTGGGTTTTCTCCACAACCTGAAGGGCAAAGGACTAGATGAAATATTGAGAATTAATAGCATTATGAATCCCTTTACATGCAATATTTTATTTAAAACATTTGTTCCAATGAACAAACTAAGAATTTGGTCCAACTAATTCCAAGGTATGGAACTTTAAATGAAATATCGAAAAGCATGAGAATCGGGATCAAATAATAAGAGACAACAGTAATTTAAAAAATCCCAAACACTTGACTTCTTTTTGCACCTCATTAATATTAGAGTATTTAAAGGTTCTACTGAAATATTGTGAAAATTTTGCAGATTTTTTTTTTGTTTTGCTATTTATGTCACATGAATAAAGGGAGGGTTTTTGAAAAATGAAACTGTTTTCTTTCCACTCTGACAAAAAGCTTATAGGCAGTTTTTATTATCCTTCAGTAGGCTTCAGACAAAAGGTGCAAGGCTTCTTCTTGTAAAACTGCAATATTCATAGAGTCTGTGAAAACTGTGCTAAAAAAACCAACCAACCAACCAAAAAAAAAAAGAAAAAAAAAAGCCAGGCTCTTTTACTATGCTCTTAACATTCTGTTTTCTAATTTATTTTTTCTTAATAAACTAGTTATTAAAAGATTCTGAATTCCTTTCTGGAAATAAAAACCTGGAGTCAAATATGACTTTTTTTGTCTTCTCTAGGAAAAAGAAAACCCTCACAGAGGAGGGACAGAAAAATATCCACCTAAGAATGCTTAGGTGGATATTTTTCTGTTCCTCCTCTGTGAGGATTGCATTTTATTAATTAAATGAGACTTCAATGGAGATAATTTATTATTTGAATAGCATAATTTTTTGGAAATAAGTTAAGGTTGACATTTAAAAAATAAATAAGCAGAATTCTACTGTATGGAACTCAAACAGCATTTTCTTGCTAATTGTGATGGTAATTTCATTTTTTTGCTACATGAGTGTTCAGAATGACATCTATGTACACAAGTGCCAAAGAAACTGGTTTACATGCAGATCATTGACAAATGAAGGAAATTGCTATAAAATCAGGAGGTATTTTTCTACTATCTTGGAGAAGACTCTGTAGACACTGCTGCTCTCCTCAGAAATCATTGTCAGCAATTTATTACTCTGAAAAGCAAATGTGCTCTCCTGGAGTCATAGGCTGTGCTTTCACTGTCTGTTTCTTGGCAGAACCACTCATCAATAAAGGAGTAGGCTTCACACATTATGGGGGTCAGGCACCAGCCTGACTTCTGCAGATGGATTACAAATACACAAGACCTGAGATTTTAAAACTGCTTGAATTTAGATATCACAGTGACTTATTTTCTAACATACAATTATTTAGATATTTTTCTTTAGGAGAAATATGAACAATATAAAAGTTCATTATTACCTAAATTGACTTTATATACTAGTCAAGCTTAAAATGAAAATAAGAACTTTTATTTTAGCAAAGTTATGTCAACTTCTTTATTGCCCTTACCCAGCTGGACAGGGTGCTACAGAAAAGTATAACAGAAGAAAATCTCCCCTGTGATTTAATCCTAGTATCCAGCATCTTGGTTTAGATGATATTTATGACTTTATTTATTTATAAACTTCAAGATTTCTTGAATTTTACTATCAGCTGTAGAAGCCAAGATAACTACCTAGGTTCACCCTATACTCAGGAAATGTTTTTCAGAAACAAACTCAAGGTTAGAGGACCCATCCACCTCCTTTGATGAGAATGCCTAGGAGGAGTCTGGGCTGCCTCTCTTTGTTCCAAATCTGTGTTTTCTCTTTCTCTCCCATGGTTTTACACCTCATCTGAGGAGGTGCTGCCATATCAAACAAATGCAGACACTTCTATTCATCTTTCCTAAGTTTCTCCATTCACAAGCTTAATTTGTTTTTGCTCAGAATATCCTCCTAAATGAAATTATTTTCCAGCTAGTCCTGGTCTTTTCAGGAGCATTTGCTACATTTTAAATATGTATTGTTGAAAATCAATCACTCTAAATTTCATTTTATCAAACTTGCAATCACTGGTGAGCTCACCGTAGAAGCCACAACTAATTATGTTAATTTTCAAGGTACAATGCAGGGAAAAAGTCAGAAGACATGGAAAACTAAGAATGGCACAAAAAACCCCCATCTGTAGTTCCTTTCTGTACCAATTATCCATTACTGGATAGCTGTGAGAGATTTTATTTAGGAGAGGCTTCCAGTCAGCTGAAAAAAAAGCAAAAGGAATGAGACACTGTGAGAAGATGAAAAGGCTACAAAACAAAGCTGATTTGTAGAGTCTAAATAAGGAGGAAAAGTGAGTTTGCAGTAAACCACATGTGGCAGGAACTGTTCAATCATTGCTGCAGGAGGTTTTCAGAACACAGAAGTTGCTTTATTGTTCAGGTTTGGGCTATAACTATAGTGCCTTTTTTGTCTGCTTTTGTTGGATTTTTTTTTAATTTGATTTATTTTTCTTTAAGTTTTGTTTGGTTGGTCTTTTTAGGGGTTTATATGTTTGGTTTTTGTTGGTTTGGAGTTTTTTTTTTTTTTTTTTTTGCCTTTTTTTATTTTTTTCCTGGAAGCAACATCTGGGAACTGTGATGAAAAGGAAAAGAGAAAATACCTGGTTCCTATAATTCCATCAACTTTGGAGTCAACTTTGCCTATTTTCCATATTATGCCTATGTTTTTTCATACATAATCCTTTTAAAATTTAAACTAGATATTTATAATATGACAAATGTGTTGAAACACAGCACTGCAATTCTTCAACGTTAAATAATATGTGCTAAGTAGGACTTAATAATTTTAGTGTGCTTCTACAATATTAGAAAATTAATTAGTCATTTCTCCCTAGAAAATATTGAGTTAATGCTGCCAGGAATTATCAACCTTTAAGGAAATTAGAGGATATTTGTAAGTACATAGTGCTAATTTAGAACATCTACCAGAGAAGCCTCTCAAAGGCCTTATGAGTACCTCTAAATTTAGAATCTCAGAATCCTTCCAGATTACTGAAATATAATTATTCCTGATTTAAAATAAATTAAAACAAAGAGATTAATTGCCAGACCAAAGTCTCAGGCTGGCATGGGGAAATTTAGGTCTCTTTTTTCTCCCTCTTCTCTGTTCTGGCTCTTGACTGTCTTGAAAGTATGCAGTTCCCATATTCACATTTCTTATCTGCCCAAATAAATTAAATGCTCCCAATCAGTGATGACAAACGATCTAAGAATTTTCTACATTTCCCATCAGTAGAATAAAAGAGCTTCACAGAAAATGAAACTTGCATAACTAAGAAAATAAATGAACTTTACAGTTTTCAGCTCTTCTTCCTAGTATGCTCATAAGTGTCTTGATTTCAGATTTTGTTTTCAGTAATTTTCATCTGCATGACAAAACAGATATCAGACCATAAGAGTAAAGAGAAAAGAGTAAAGAAAAAGAAAAAATCCTGGTATTGCTACCAATCTTCATCTGATTTGTCCTCCCAACTATGGGCAATTGTGATAGCTGTTCCCATTAAAAATGCTCTTAAAGATGGTGAATGATTATTTATGATATGGTATATTTAATGTCTTGGCTGATGGTTTAATGTGTAAACCTGTGTTCTTAAAATTTACTGAACTTTGGAATTATTGGAACCAGAGCAATTGCATGGACAATTAAAGATTGCTAGGCAACTGATTCAGGAATCAGGAAAAATAATGAATTAATAAAAAGCTAGATGCAAACCAAATATTATTTATGCAAGTTATGACACATTATAATTAGGATTAAGAAGTTTTTTACAAATTCTCAGTGTTTTAAAATTAGATATTACAGCTTTTGGGCATTCTAATATATTTTAGTAGCAGTTTTGAAATTCTTACTTGGCTTTATTCATATAGTCATACATAATCAACCTTTTGCACTTACTCAGCGCTTTTTGAGAATGATATGCTTTGAAATTTTCTTTAAAATATTTTAAATTATATTATTTTGAAGAAATAATATAATTTACTTGCACCAGATACTCCTGCTTTTCTGCAATGGTGTAAGTATTCACAGGAAGATGTATGTGTTCATACCAGTGAATCCTTAGTTCAGTTTTGTAAATCAGCTGATTTAATTTGGAGCCACAGAATCTCAAGTTTCTTGTGGGGTGACAAAGGCCTGGCTGGGTATTTTTTTTAGTGACAGTCTATGGTTCAGTCATGGTCTTTTCCTTCCAATTCATATAAAATCAGAAATGTTTTCTTCTTGGCAGTTTCCCACTGGAGGAGATGAAGAGTGGGAGCTCAATTATTCAAAAGTCTTCAGATCCCAAAGGAATAGAACCTGAGTGAAGATGCAAAGATTTGTTGACCCAAATCTTCCAATTCTGGATAAGAAGAGGTCAGGAGGGCTTTCCAAAAAGACTTCAAGGTTTCTACACAGGATCTGAAAGATTTGCAGGCTCAGGCATTCCCACAAGAGTAAGAAAAAAAACCAAAACAAAAACACACTGAACTTTCTTTTAAAGGAGAAGAGACTCCTGACTGCACAAAAAGAAAAATAAAAATCACGGCTGTATATTCCATTGCATGTTAGTAGAATTTATTAATTAATCCAGAGAGTACAGGCAATATTTCCCAATTTTTTTTGATACCCAAGACAGATGATTTTCTTTGTTAGAATGGATGGCATGAGACAGATCTCCCTGAGCAGATTGTGCCCAGTACAGCTCTGCCCAGCTGCTGGACTTGTCATGCATGATATTCCACTCCCCAGGCTCCCTCATTCTTTCCAGGCTATTTAGAGTGGTTTCAGGGCAGAATGCACTGACCATCACACTATACCTGCAGGGAATTTTTACCATAAGGCATCAAAAATATAAATAGTGAAAGAAGTTGATAAAGACTGTAACTTTTTATTTTATTCACAAACACAGAGAGAAATCCTGGCCAGAGTGAAGAGGAAAGGAAAATATATTTTGATCTCTATTCTCAACTTCAGTGATTTTTCTTACAGAAATGAGAGAAAAAAAATATAGCTTAGGGTTTAGAAGCTCTGAGGTTCAAAAAAATTCATCATGTTTTTTAATATCTTCTGAATTTCAGGTCTCATGTAGGAAAACTATCATAACCAGTCCTGCCAATGGATTGTAATCAAAGAATACCTATGTATTTATATCATAAAGGTTATCAGGTAGGGTGTTATCAGGTGTGTGTGTGTTTTGGTGGGGACTTTTAAGGGGAAAATTCTTTTCTTCTCTGCATTTGTGCTTGTTTGTTGGCACTATCTGCCTTTTTATAGTAAATTATTTATGTTGCTCTTTTGCGTATCTCTGATCAAGTCAGACCATAGTGCTTTACTTCTCTTGGTTTGGGGGAAAATATCAACTGAAGCCCATTTTGTAAATTCACAGATAACCTGGCCAGCACAGTGTAGTAGGGTCACTGCACAGGAGGCTCCTCACTCATGATGTCCAGAATTAAACTGCTAAAGGAAGCAACAGATGCAATAGTGAGGCAAGGAGACTGCCTTCTTCCATGCTGAATATGTGCACTGGGAAAAATCTCTGTACACAAGCCTTGTAAGGATGGTGATGGAGAACATTTTCAAAGCAGGTCTAAGACTATTATGACATTCATAGTAGCAGAATTCCTGTAACTCCAAAAAATATAATGGGTGAGTTACTATATATAGTGAAGAACTGTGTATGAGCACAAGGGAAAGCAGAACAGCTGAGTGTTCAGTGTGCCAAGAATGATCAGGACCTTTAGTAGCTCACGAATATCTTTGCAAAACAGTTATGAAAATTTTGTATTATATTAATTATCTGAGCATTTATCAGATAGTGTCTGGATTCACTTCCACAGAAGATCAAATGTCAGTTTTAAATGACAGCCAGCCAGTCTTCTGGGTTAGCAGCTTAAATAGAAAATAAGAAAATGCAGCAAGTCAGTTTAATAACCCTTTCCTTACTTTGCTGTTTGGATAGCAAGGGAGCTCAGGAAGCAATGCCATGGGCCAGTCCTTCTCCCAGCCATCCAGCACCTCTGCAAAGCAGGGCTTGGGAGCTGCTCTAGAGAGCGACTGTAACCAGGAAAGCTCTGGGCCACAGTCTAAGCTTTGATCATGGTGAGGGTGCTCCATTGAGCAGTGTTAAACAAAACTACTACTTCTAGAGTTAGGATGATGCTGAACGAATCAAAAGATGTCTCAGCCCTTAAGGACATATCTTATCCCTCTTAAAGGAGTATTAGCTGTTAATTTTCTGCTAATAATTCTTAGTGCAGAAATGTGGTCACAACATTTCTGCACTAACAAAATGCACTTTTGTGGTCACAACAGCAATAAATATAAATGATGACAGAGAATGGAAATAAGAGTAAAAAAAAGCAGAGATGGGTAGAAAGGGTAGAATTAAAAAAGATCTCAGGAGGAAAAAAATTAAATAAAACCACAAAAACCCCTGAAACAAGCAAAAAAACCCACAACCTGCTCACCCTACCACCACCAAAAGACAAAAACCCCACAGAAACACGCCACATACACACACACACAAAAAAAATCCTCTGCAACAATCACAACACAAGTGCATAATAATATGATAATAAAAATTCGATTTGCTTGCAAATACTGACTTGGGATGAGTGTTAAAGACCTACAACCACCCCAATTCCTTTTTCTCCCTTCTAAATAATGCCATTTAAAACTCAAATCGTTTTTTACTCTCTGGACCCTGTATCACTTCTTTCTGTTATAGAAATTGAAGAGAAAATGAGAACAATTACTAGCAGCAAAAATGAACCAGGATTTAATCAGATACATTTAAGAACTTCTCTTCAGCTTTTGGATCAGACTTCAGATTTTAAACTCAGTTTTCTGCTATACAAAATCCTCTGGACTTTGAAGAAGTTTTTTCTTAGGATGGAAAACCTTCACAACATAGCCTGACATTTAGATGTAAAGTTCAGTTTAAAGCAATTGCAATTTTTTTTTCCTGCAGCATTTAATCCAGGAATATATGTTATTTTACATTTTTGTAATGTGAACACATTGTACTGTATGAAGATGGTGAAGGACATGATTTAACTGAGTGGGGAATTTTTTGCCATCTCATTCCTCTTCAGACAGTTCTTTGGCAATGAGTTTTTGGCTGTTTCTTGTCAAGGCACTGACAAAGCGATTCTGAACATAAATTGGCGGCAGTAGTTGAGTTAAATTATACTAAATATATTGATTTATGCTTCTATCTGTGATTCCTGGGACTTTATAGACCTTCCTTTCAAAGCTCAGCTTTGAAAAGTATGTGTTTTTTGGAAAAGTAAAATATATTGTCTTGGGCACCTAAATGGAGTGAAAAATTAAACAGATTATATTTTGGTCTCTTAAAGACAATACAATTTACAGAGAAATGGGATTTTCCCTGCAGATGCTGGAATTCAAGAGGGCAATATGAGAAATGACCTAATGTATAGCTACAGAGATATGCAGTCTGAGTACTACTCATTTTAAAATCAATTTCTCTTGACTTACAAGCATACTTATAAACTAAATTCCACAGATATTACTTTGACTATCGCAGTGGAAATTTACCTCAACATATTCCATGGTTAGGTTGAGATTAAATCTTTGATTGGAGCTAAATAAAACCAAGCACAAGTCTCAAATTACTTCTATTTTACTTGAGAGTGATTAATTTATGCTACTTTTTTTAACCTCCTTCCTTCCTTTCCAATGTTTCTGGAGTTTCTCTCAAAGTATTTGTATTTTGATCTTTGGTTCATCTTCATGGACTACTCTCAAGAACATATTTCAATCCTTCCATATTCCATGTTCACATGGGACATACCCTCAGCCTTGAGAGTGAGCATGTCTTTCCAAATATTTGCTAGGTCAAGGCTCTAGGCATATTTGAACAGTGAGTGGAAACTGTATGATGTTTTTTCTGGAAAAGACAACAAGAGAACTTTTCTGGGCAAAGTTATGAATGCCCTATCCCTGGAAGTTTTCAAACTCAGGTTGTATGTGCCTGGAGCAATTGGATTTAGTGGAAAGTGTCCCTGCCCCTGCAAAGGGAGCTGGACCTAGATGATCTTAAAGTCACTCCCAACCCAAACCATTCAATGATCCTTTAATTCTCTGATCTCCAGGATTATTGTTCTGGCCCCCTGAGGTCAACTCCATATGGTGAGGCCTGACCCTCCTCCTTCCTTTGACACCCACAAGGAGGCTTTGCTTGATCAATGATGAGGAATGGGAGGAGGCCTCTCCCTCCTTCCTCCCTTGCCTGAAGGAAGTGCCCCAGGACTGCCCATGTTCACATCAGATTAAATGAAATCCCCACAATGGAAGCCGCTCTGCAGCACATGGGAGAAGGGATTTTTTCTTCCAAAACTCCAGTATCACCTTGTCCAAGATTTAATAGCATTGCAATAATAGCTAATATTGCACTGATAACTTACATGGGCATGTTTGGAACATTTTAAGAAGCACATAAATAATTTGTGCAGTTAATTGTTATGTAAGTTCCTGTGTAATTTTCATCTAAATCCACTACAACTGGTTGCTTAGATAGCTCCTTGCTAAATAGTCACTGGTGTGTGATTTCTAATCTTCCTGTGTTGTTTTTCATCAGTTTTGCACAATTCTTTGTTTTGTCACTCTGTTATGGTGCTTGGCTTCCATATTGCCTTTCTCCTCTCAGCACGTTGCATGCTAACTTTGGATGCTATTTTTTCTGCAGATATAATATTATTTGCATTCCTCTCTGGTTTACAATTAATTTGAGCAATCCTGTCAAAATACCACTGCAAATGTTTCTATTACCTCCACCACTATCTCAAAGAGAACAAAGAAAAAAATTAAGAAAATATTATTTCAGTTATTAGCAAGGACCACTCTAAACATATTATTTTTTATCAATATATGAATATTTCCTACATAGGTTTATTATTCACTTTGATGCATAATTTTATCTAACAATTTTTGACTAAAGTCTCTCTAGAACCACATAGACTCTTTGTTGTAAATAAAAAGTGTTCAAAATGTAATTTTTATGATATAAAGATCAAGAAATATTTTAATATATATTGCCTTTTAAAAAAATACCCTTAAAATTGATTTATTTAGATAACAGCTAACTTAAATATGAACTACAGACAGAAAATTCTTAATATTAAAGTTCTTGAGTTTTCAAGTGTCTCATTTTTTTGGTCTTGGAATCAACATTTAACTTTTCTATGACTTCACAACATCGTCTGTATAATGAAGATAATACTCATCAGACTGGAGCAAAAAGCATTAAAAGCTACTAAAATTCTTGCTCTAAAGACTTGTTAAATTAATGGTTGCATTTCCATCTATTTTAATGACATTTATATCAAGTTGTTAATTCAGAGGATTACATTTTCATTAAATTTTACAAGACAAAAAGTCAATACATGAAAAACTTTTGCTTTATCCACAGTTCCTCATAACATTTATATTCTAAACAATGCATCCATGTAGTAATGCCTCACAAATAAGTGATACTGCTCAGAAATAGGACTCTACCCACATTACTTTCTCCTTTTAGCATGGAAGCTGAAAATATTATCTACAGAATAAATGGATTAAAAGTTTTAAATTATAGGTTCTTTTTTAATGTTGAAAGTACAGTAACTTCTGTGGGTATCCATGTGTTAAAGACAAAATGTAGTAGTATTGTCCTTATGGCATTTAATTTCATCAGTTATTAAAAAGAAAATATCTACATTCTCAACTCACTACATGTTCTACATGTTTTGCTTTAGTGATCAGTTTCACATGTCAGAAAATACTAAAAATAAAAATTGAAATCAAGACATGCAGCTCACCACTAGTGATCAAATAGAAGTCAGGTTCAACTATCTAAGTGTCCTAAGGGCCACTAGAAAACATTAGACAATTGGTATGTTGGATAATAAACATAATCCTCAGTATGATATTCAATGTTGCATATATCAGAGAGCAAACCAGATGGGGCAGGGAAAAGAATGGTTATTAATTTTAAAATTCACAATTCTTCTATTTTTGCTGAATTAATTTGTTTGAAATAAGTCATCATTTTGTAGAAAATGAAAAAAAAATTAGTCAGAAGAGGCACAGGTATGAAGCTGAGGCACTGACCAAACCTCCAATCAGGCTGAAGATGCCTAAATTTCTTTTGACTTATTATTTAACAACTTTCGCATCCTTTTCTCTTTCCAAATGACAACTGATTTTGTTTTTAATCAAGCTGTAAGGAATAAAAAACCCCCAGAGTCCAAACTAACATTTGCCTTTAAAGCTGAAAAAACCTCAAAAACCAACATATTAACACTATTTTCTTAAGGATCTTTTTCTGTAAGGTATCTTACTTAAATTTCTCTCAAAAATTGGCTGTTATAAAATCACGGTTTAATACAAGCAGCAGAAGGAAATTGCTCTGGTAAGCTGACTGCTCAGCTTGTTGATTCTGCATATTGAGGAACTGTGAGCAATGATGTTTCTTAACATAAAAAGGCCTTTGTAAGAAGACATTTTCAACAGAAAAATGAATCTCTTGTTAAGCTTTCACATATTTCACCATTTGGTACTGAGTCACTGAAGCATCTGGCATGAATTTCAGCACCTTTGAACCATTTATGCACTGCTAATGTTGATACACACTTCTTTGTTTATGGAAAAGAAGATATGAATATATTCATTACTGCTTATGATGGAAAAGAAGGAGTGGAACCATCAGAAGTAAATAAAAAGATTTAAAATTTAAAAAAGCAAACCAAGAACATCAGGCAAAATGACTGAAAGTGCTATATTCATTTTTGGGAACACAACATCTGAAATCTTTGCCAAGGTGATGATACATCACTTTTCAGATGGGATGAAGTTGAGGCGGCCAAGAGAAGCCTGAAGGAATTACTGTAGCAAGATATTTTCACCTAATTGTTAATTTTCAAATGACATTGTTTTGAAAATAGTGGCTTTGAATCAAAGTTGAATGCATTGTTTGGGCTTAGCATAGCCAAAGAACAGGGAGAATAATATCGTTACTAAAAGCTACCCTGCTTCCACAGGGAAGTTAAATTCTCAGCTGAATTTTCACAAACTAAAAGCATCACGAGCATTTGG
Organism: Setophaga petechia; assembly: GCA_024362935.1. NCBI lineage: Eukaryota > Metazoa > Chordata > Aves > Passeriformes > Parulidae > Setophaga > Setophaga petechia. Next base: position 13,282,292 of record JANCRA010000012.1, read on the forward strand.
GAAGACATGTTTATCACAATTAATGACAAAGCAACATTTTGTCTACAGCTCCTCCACCCCCACAAGATCTCTCACCCCTTCTCCAAAACAATCTAAGTACCATCATCTGTAGCTGTGAAGAAGAATTAATACCAACTAAAAATGTAAATTATTTATAAGAAATAAAAAATCAATTCAAAATGTAATCCACCAATAAATAATTTCTAGAAATCAAAGACCTTCCTTATATTATTTTACAGTTATTTTCCATAGTAGCATACTTCCAGATGTACAAGACAAAAAGGAATTTAGTGGTGCTTGATAGTGACAGCATAGACCAAATTTTTATATGCTTTTCTCTTTTTACTTCACTGAAGTATTGGTGTAAATGAAACCAGAATCAAAACATTTTTTTGGCACTCACAACTCTCTGAGGAAAATCTTTTCCACATGCAAATGCCTCAGCTTCAACCCATCTACTTAGAAAATTTAGATGGCTGAATAATCAGAGTTCTTGAGCACCTCTGCAAGTCATACATATCTCTGCAAGCAGGTAAAAATTCGTAAATTTTTGCCTGCTTTACTATTATTCTAGTTCTTGGATCTTCTTTTTGCTAATCAGAAAAACACTGGAGTAATAATCAAAGTATTTTAATGACCTGGGAAAAAGTGAAATAAGAAGAACAAGTAGAATCTGGCGCATATCAGATCAGTGTAATTGTCTTCTATAACAGTCGTATGCCTTGCAGCTGGGGAGAATAAGTAGATGTTCTACTTTGAGTCCATTAAAGCTCATAAAGTTGGAAGGAAAACAGCACAAACAAAAGTGCTACAGTTGAATGTAAAAATAGTTAGATAGCCATGGCTGCAGAACAGTTATATGTAATGCCTTATGAAATAAGGCAAATAATGAAAAACAAATCAAGCTATACTGCATGGGAACATGTCTTGAGATTATGGAAAAAACTTGTTAACTTTTATTGTTTTCTTATTATAATTTAGATTACTTTGGTCTGGGGGAAGCTATGAATATACTGCAGGAAAATACCAAAGTGTAACTTTATTCCAGTGAAAAGTTAAAAAAATATCAATAGTTATGGAATTCTGTAGGTAAATAATACAATTTACTTATTTGAGCAAGCCCATCCAGTTAATGAAACACAGGCTGAAGAATAACCACGCAGGCAGCAGACAAAGATTTGAGGTTACAGTGGATCAGAAGTTGCACATGTCAACAACACAATTTTGATAAGTCAAAGATTTTAGTACCACCTAAATAAGAGCAACCTGTAGAGTATTTTCCGCTTTTTAACACAGATGGATTATCCCTGATTTTTTTTTTTTATTCCAAAGTGGAAGAAACATGGACTGTTTAAAAATAAAAAAAGAGAATATCTTTGGAAGTTCTTGAATACTCTAACTGTGAAATGTCATCTCATGGTGGTTTTTCTCTGCTAAGTACAGCCACCCAGGAAGATCCTATGTAAATATTTGTGTTTAGCAGTAATTTCTCCAGAAGAGAATAGATGCTTTAGTGAAGGAAAGACAAAAGATGGTACAGTTTGGCAGGTATACTTATCACAAGCATTACTGAGTGAACAGCATTACTGAGTAAAGTACAGAGCACTTCTGTGATTCTGAGTTCCTATTGGACATCCCATCTCAGCAAAAACTTCAAAGGTCTTAAATCATATCTATTTTAGACACTTAAATACTGATCTATGCTAACAAAATCAACATAGTAAACCAATTTTTAGATTAGGCAGATTGAAAGAATTAAATTCAGATGAGTAAATCAATCTTTGGAAAGGCTTTTACACTATCAAAGAAAAATAGCACCTTATTAATCAAATCCACTCACTAGAAAAGGAATGGGAATATCTTAGCATTCCTTTTTCACAGAAAAAAACCAGCCTCCAATCTCTCTATCTTCTCTGAGTTTAGGAGAGAAGACTGCTCTCTGGCTCTGCTGCAGGAGAGACTATGCAGCTTCACCCTTGTGTCTGTAGCTACACTGAGAAAAATACAGGATCATGGTAGTGAAGAACTTACATATTGCTGGAATCAGCAGCTCTGATCAGCTGGAAAGTAGCCATGAAGAACATAATCTATCAAAAGCATATTCCTATCCCTGAGGCTTTTATGACCCATATAAACATACTTAAGTGCATTAAAAATTAAGGAATCATAATATTATGTTGTTTCTTTGAACTGATGACAAAGATATACTTAGAGGAACTATAATGAGTGCTTGAATAATAAGTAAATAAACAATGTCACAGTAGGAACAAGTAGTTTGTGATGTAAATGTTATTGTTATGTTTTCTGGCTTTTGTTTCTTTATGCTTTAATATTTTTGGGAAGAAAAAAACCAATCACATTAAAAAAAAGTTAGGCTTCAAGTAGCATGTAAATTACATCCTGAGAGATGTTCATATCGAAGCACTTAATCTTTCAGAGAAATCCTCAGCCATCTGTTTGCCTTAGGTTCAGAGAGATGGCTGAAAAGAAGTAGAGAATACACCTCAGATTAATTTACAGTGCTCCCATTTGCAGTCAGACCCTAACAGCCCAAAGGCCTATGCCTCTTTTGCTACCCTGGAAAACATGCCCCTAAATCAGAAAACAGTGAAATTCCCTCTAAGAAAAAAACAAGCCACAAAGTCTGTGTTCACAGATTCACAACACTAGATGAGAATGTTTGCTCTCTCAACACACATCTTTTATGCAGCACATTTTTCCCTCACTCTCACTTATCTCTTCCTTGAAGACTGCAAGAGAGCACTCAGTGAATGTCTAACACCAAACTTAGCATCATTATTACCTCCACTAGAAGCCATTTTATAAAATTTTCATAAACCATCACCACAGTTTCTGTAGCTCTGGCTCCTGTGAAATTTCAGACTTTATTTTCTTCTCCTTTGAGAGTGAAGGCACATAGTACATGGGAACACTATGTGGGAAAGCCTAGATTTTCCCCCAAATAAGCAGGTAAATCTAAGAAATAGAGCACTGTACATGGGCTTAGGCAGTCCATATATTCCTCTGAAAACTGTATGCAGTCATGTTTTTGTTCAAATATTTGTCAAATAGTTTTTATTAAATTGAAAATAATGTTCAGCTGAATGGATAAAAGAATTGCAGTCTGTTAGATCTGAATCATGCTTCCAAGTAGGTTTGAGGCACCTACAATTAAAATATTGATACTGTCATCTAAATCCATTAAAACAAAAAAGATAAAAAGTAAAAAAATATAAATATAGTTATCACCTTACAGGCAGGAGGAAATGCTAGGTGGTCTTTTAGTGTTTTATTTAATATTTTTACTGTCAAATCATAAATTACACACAATCATTTTGATGACAGAGGGCATTTTCAGAAGTACCTAACTACACTCCACCACAAGTCTGATTTTACACTGCTTAGGAAGGCACCTGTCAGCATTTTTTTGAATAACTATTTTTTTAACTATTCAATTTAATTTTGTTGAACTATTCTTATAATATTCAATTCATTAGAAGTAGATAAATAAATTATATAAATGGAAGGATCAGTATGATCATCTAGTTTAATTTCTTTTGTGCCTCCCAAAACAATGAACTTTTTGATTTGCAAATTGAACACAGAAGAATCTATTTAATGTGCAACAAACCTTTTAGAGGACAAATGTTTTTACCTAATGATAAAAATAACCTGTGATAGTGATCTCAAATTGCTTAATTGTTCTTATATTTAGAAGATAAATGTTTAAATGATACTTAAATGAAAGATAGAAATTCTCAAATGCCTTATGAAATAGCTTTGACCTTTATGTTAATCTGCCACTCAAGTCACTATCAACCTGAGCTGAATCAGAAATGCCTCCTACTCTGGTGGCTAAACAAAGGCTTCTGTGAAATTAATAAAAGTATTTACCTATTTTTTCACAGAAAGGACTCTTAATTTTGCTTTATTTTATTGTTATGTTACTATGGCAAGTACCCTTTTCTGAAGCAAACAGAATGAAATGGAAATTTAAGTAGGGCAATCTCAGAGGATAAGATCCTGTAGTTCCACACTGCTTCTCACAACCTAAAGCAATGCTTAGCTACATAGAGTTGCAGTATCATTACCAGGTTATATTTATTCTCTCCACATACCTTCATTTTGAAATTAATAAAATGTACTTCCATACTCTTTTAGTACTTAATTTGAACTGGAAAACAATTTTTATATGACCTGAACGAAGACTCCACAGATTTATGAACTATATTATGTATTTATTAACTATATTAACTATTAGATACAAACATTATCTTTCATAGACCTTGAGTATTGTATCATTTGTATAAGATTTTACATCCATGCAAATATGACTTGAGATAATAATCAGGACTAAAAATGCTCTTATGAGAATCCTTCATTCCCTGAAAAAATAATTTCTGAGAGGAAAGAAGCTACTCAAGGTTATGTTGAATGCAGAAAATGAATACATTTCTATTTTGATACAATTTAAAAATACGGAATAGCATTATTTGTAAATTGTTCTGTCAAAGAGGGCTTAATTATAAAATATTGTTAAAGATAAAGATAAAATTAACATTTATTATAGCATATTTATTAGGAAACTCACAGTCTACAAACTTTCTTCAGAAGTCTGCTACTGTGGATTTTACCTAGATAATATTTCAAACATATACTGCAACAAAAAGAAACTTACAGAAATTTATTCAGTCAACTTAGAAATTACACTGAAAATTCACAAAAGCTGAGTCACCTCCAAATTCTCCTTCCAAGTTATATCAAAAGCCTCAGAACCAAACAAATAAAAAAATGTAACTATGATGGGTGCTAGAACATTGTGACTTCAGTATGCCATGAGATATTTGATTTTGCTAAACAACAAAACAGTTTGAGAATGATACCTCATTTTAGTTTTTATAGGAAGGTAAATATGTGAATATATCATTGAGATGACATTTCTAAGCATCTGCATTTTAAGCAATCTCTTGCCTTAAATACAAATTCAGTAAAAACAATAATAGTAATGATTATGGCAATACTAATAAAAAAATAACAACAACAATAGAAATAATAATAAAACCGGGTTTTTTTCTGGTCTAAAATTAGGGGGCTAAGGTCAGAATCAGACCAAGCTCAGAATCATCTCAGAATCATCAGACTAAACCCAGTAACCCACAACATAATGATCTTCCCATGGGTTAGTTGTTTTACCCCTCTATATTCAGTGGAGAGCACAGATGTTCTCAGGAACTTGATTCATCTCAATTCCTGAAGCTGCTGTCTAAAACAGGTTGGATGAATCATGCCCTAGATGTTTGTTTTTCTCAGACACTTCTGAAGGGCTCTGGGTTACTGGCTCAACGGTAGCCAGATGCCATCAAACTGTGAGCTGTGTCTTGTTCAGCAAGTGCGCCCTGCAAAAAGGAATAATCTTTCTGGTACACAAATGTTAAAGCAAATCATCAGTATATAGTATTGTTAAAAAGAGAGACACTGCCCATAAAGAAGTTGAAGAGGCAGAAAAAAGTAGCTCACCACTTTGCTGTTGACATATGTTTGAAAATAATACGGGTGATTACTGTAAATGCACAGTGAGCCCCATGGCAGGGAAGAAAGATGCATCTGACTCCATCTTATCTGAAGGCTAATTTATTACTTTATTATACTATATTATATTAAAGAATACTATACTATACTGAAGAATACAGAAAAGATACTTCCTGAATGCTAAAAAGATAATAATGAAAATTCCTGAGTCTTTCCAGAGCCTCGACACAGCTTGGCCCTGATTGGTCAATGAGTCAAAACCACTCACACCAGAATCCAATGAAACAATCACCTGTGGGTAAATAATCTCCAAACATATTCCACATGTGAGCAGAAAAAAGGAGAAGCAAATGAGATAAGAATTGTTTTCCTTTTCTCTGAGGCCCCTCACTGCCTTTCAGCTTCCCAGGAGAAAAACCCTGGGTGAAGGAATCATGTTCAGAGAACGTGAATTCCACAGGTAATAATACTGGTAATAATAGCATCATATGTATCTATTTTTAACCCTTGTTGAAATGCTCTCCATAAATTACATTGTTAAAGAATGTAATTGCTAAATGTGTAACCCTGATATGTGCCTACAGCTCTGAGATGTGACGAACCCACTGCAGCAGTGGTGTGACTTACAGGTTGGCTACTACGAGTTTAAGTCCTTTTGAAAAAGAACATGATTGTTGTGGCATTCACATTTTCTGGAGAAACCCTTGCACCCAGGATTTTTCTCCTGGGAAACTGAGAAGCCTCATAGAAAAAGGAAAACAATAATTATCAGATTTGCTTCTCCTGTGTTTTGCTCCTTTGGAATGTGTTTGGAGATTGTTTACCAACAGATGGTTGTTTCATTGGATTCTGGTGGGAGTTGTTTTCACTCAATGGCCAATTGGGGCCAAGCTGAGTCACAAGTTTTCATTATTATCTTTTTAGCCTTCTGTGTGTATCTTTTCTGTATTCTTTAGTATTGTTTAGCACAGTATATTTTAATATGATATAGTATCATGAAATAATAAATTAGCCTTCTGAGAACATGGAGTCAGATTCATCATTCCTTCCTTCATCTGGGGGGAACACAAATACAATATGATTGTAACCATGTTAATTTGATTTCTGGCATTCATCCTCTATGGTGTTGTGTGAAATGTCATTAAAAGCATTGAAAGGACATTTCAAAAAACATGCAAAGACAGATCTCTACTTTTTGTTACTACATAATGGATCAGCACTCTGGAAACTGACATAGAAATTGCTGAAACATTGCTTGATTAAAAACTTTAAAGCAAGTTACTTGATTACGTATAAGTAAATGGTAAAAGTGGCTTCTTAAAAAAGCATATTAGAAAAACATAAAAGCACCTAATTAAGGGTACTATAGCAAGGACTCATCAGAGATTAACTGTTTGCAGTGATCAAACACGCAAGAGATCAGTTGCTAAAAATCTGCACTTGTAGATTTATTCCTGATGCTGTGGAGATGATACTAAATTGAGCCATACAGACAAAACATAAGGAGGTTCCAGCTTTATAAACAAACAAGTGAAGAAGCAAACAAATAAACAAATGGCAACGTCTGGAATCTGCTTCATCATTAAAACTTAAAATACTACAAGTTGTGAAGGAGCCAATAAATCTGACAGCACAACAAATAAAACCATTCAAGAAAAATATTAAAATGCATGGGGATGCCTCTAAAATCTACAAAATAAAGATCAATCCAGAAACTTCAGCAGATCTTGATGCATATTATGTCTTCCCTAGACAGAGAAAAAGTGCTGATAATGCAAAGATGATGCCATTTAAGTTTAGCTTGAAATAATACTCCCGAAACTTTCCACAGCTGAATGAGGACACTCATTACTACAAGGTTAGGAAAGCTTTAAAGAAACTTCTTTTCCACTTTGCTCTGGAATTTCACCTGTATAAACCAAATTACAGTTCAAATACCACATTTAAAGAACTCCTGATGTCACTCCCTTTGACTCTGATATGTCCAGGGACATTAAATCAATCACATTTCATAAGTATAGAAAACCAATTACCTTATTTAAGAAAGATCACAGAATTACAGATTAATTTAATTTGGAATAAACCTTTGGAGGTCATCTGTACCAAGTGCAAGTCAAAGCACAGCTAAGTTCAAAATCAGGGATTGCGGAGGGGTTTGTCCAGTAGACTTTAGTGGACCTTCATGGATGAAAATAATGAAATTTTTATAGAGGAACTGTTCCAAATTCTGACCACCCATTAAAAAAATTCTGCTTCATAATTTTCTGGTACACATGCCTGCTGTAGCATGTGTGTTGCCTCTTGTCCTTTTCATATATATCTCAAAGAACTGCTGCTTTATTGTTATTCTTGTTTTCCTATTATTTATATCTCTGAACATTTAATTAATTCATTCTAGGGTCAGCTGACCCAAGTGTTTTATATTCTCTTTAATGTCTTACTATATAAAAGTTAATTTTTTATTATATTTTTATTTATGCACCAGGTATTTTATTTTTTCCATCTTCCCCTGAAATACCAAAATTAATGTAGTTTAAGAAGTTTGTTTCATCTCTACAGGGTTGACAGGACTTTGTTATTAACCATTCCTACCTTCTACAGAAAATATTTATTGCTTCCTGATATCTCTCTAGATGAAGCTGTTTACTCCATTTTTTGGTACTGGATATTTTCACCTCTCTTACTTAAAAGAAAAGCTTCATGTAGAGTTAGCTGCTTTAATTTAACTTCAAAGATTTCTCCAATTTGAAACCTACAGCTCCTAAATTGGGGAAACTTCACTTTAAAACCCACATATATCATCAGAAGTTACACTTTTTTAAACTGTGGAACATAAAGATCTCCTCTTCTAGGTTGTGTTAACCAATAATCCACTTCCTTCTGCCACAAGCTGGAGGCTATAAACTCATATTGATATCAGACTGCTGTTTCTTTATTTACCCAGTGCAAGAAATTACATTACTCTGGTATATCAGTAAGCAAAAATACCCATATGACGTGGCCATGCAGCAGCTAAAATTCCAAACTGGCTTCACTGATACACAAGTCAAACACAAAATATCAGTTATCATGATAATCAATAATGTTATGTGTCCATGCAGTTTTTGCAGCTAATCATTATTTTTAAAAACTAAAAATTTATCTAAACCAGTATCCTCATCTGTACTGCTGAGGATTTATTTCTATTTGCTAATACCAGCAACAGTGTCCCATATCAAAAGTGTCCTTGCTCTGATTTAATGATTTTAATCAGCCAACTTAGAGATTAATTTATGTGTTAAATCCTAATTTACATATTTTTTAACTTAAACTCATATTGAATAATTTAAAAAATCTGATAAAATTCTATTTCTGACTATGTTTGACAAGCAGATCTTGTAAGAGAACTTCATTTTTTACCACAATCAACTCTCACCCAATGCTGCCTCAGGTTGGTTAACAACTATTTAGTAGGAAATGAGAGCAATTACATCTAGGGATTGCTGTGCCCTACAGCATTAACAGCTTTTCATTCCAATCAGTATCTCAGATTTTACATCCTCATTATGAGAGAATTTCTGATATGATTTGTTTCACTAACACCACTGAAGAAATCATTTGACTAACCAAATCTCAGTCTGACCATGGGAGGTCTACTGTAGATTTCTGAGCACAAACTCAGAACAATTGCTTATAAGCACCCTTTCTCAAAGTAATTTTACTCAGAGCCAATTTGTTTAATGCTGATAGGTACAGACAGTTTACCAGCCCCAAAAATGGGACATTTTCCATGGCAGTTAGGTCCACTCAGCTGAGTGAAAGCATTTCAAAATGTAATTGTTCTTTCTTGTGTGTGTGTGTGTGTGTGTGCGTGCCAAGAGTTTTTGTATATACTTTTAATTTTTGTTAGCTTCATTTTTAACTGGAAGTCATTAAGAAGGCTAAAGTGCTGAAATTGGCAAGATTTTCCTATATACTGTACATATTGTACCTGCCTAAATCTACCTTCTGTTTCAAATGAAAAAAAATGAACTGTATTGTCTATGTCTCTTTTTTGTTTTATTTTATTTTTACTCCTGTGGTATGTTTTATAAAATGGGAGAAATTTCAATTTCAGACAGTCAGAGTACAGGAATAGATAGTTTGTAGCTTTAGTGTCACTTTGGTAGGAAATAACCCACACACCCTGTTAAGAAACTCATGGATTATACCAGTGGAACTACTAAGAAATAAATATTCAAATTAGAAGGAAGACTTGGATACAAGATCTAAAAAAACCCTGGGAGTATGGTGACATTTTTTTTTTTTTTTAGCTGTGTGGGATAGAATGCATCTTGCATACTTAAACACATATTTACAATCTCAGAATTAGTTCCAAGTAATAAGTGACATCAAAGGCCTTGTCATCCGATAGGTGAAGTCAGCATCTGGATAATATTTCCTGATGCCTTGTAAGTCTGCCACTAAGGGAAAATTCTTTGCAGATCAGGGCCCTGTTTTTAAATCAGTCTTCCCATTCATTTTTTTTTTTTAATTCAAGCTTAGGAGAAAATCATCATGGGAGTCATGCTTGGAAATAACCATGAATTAAAAGTTACAAATCTGATTCTGCATACCAGTCTGTGTTCAGCTGCCTGTCCCCACCAGGTGACCTTCAACACGCAGCTCTGTCTGCCTTGTCCCACAAGCCACCAAGTTAAAAACCTGTTGAAGTACAGAGTAATGACTACTAACATTACAATATTTACCTGTTATCCAGCAGCAAGAACCTGTGGTACTGTTTCCATCAGTTAAGAGGCAAAAATACACTTCTACTTACAAACACATATGGCATTGTGTGCTTTGTAAAGTAAAACCCAACATTTTCTCTATGATTTACACAGTCTCATCAGATTAATGTGAGGTGCTGGAGCTGAGTAACACCACAGCATTTCCTTAAGGAGCTGCTGTATACATGCTGTTCAAATGTATGCTGTCTGCATCCAAAAGTTCAGCCACAGAAGAGATGATGGGGTGACACTGACGTGCTGTGGGAGTGCTGGGGTGTGGATGGGACTCTGGTGCTGCTCTTGCACCAGCCAGCAGCCACAAGGTAGGGCTGGTGTGGCTGCAGGGTGGTTCCAGGAGTCTCCCAAACCAGAGAAACAGGCTCAGGGGCAATCAGAAAAGTGACAGCTGCAGGGACAGTCACACAACTGAGGGACCATGGATGGCCCGGACAGGGCAGGGACACTCTGATGGGCTGTGGCAGAATGGGTGTGATGCACTTCACTGTCTCTGGCTTGGGGCAGGATGCAGCTCACCATAAATCAGGCTTGCAGGAGTCAAGCTGCAGGTATTGATGGACTGGAAGTGAGAAACAGGAGACATGGCCCCAAGGAAAGCTGGCAGGGTGAAGAGGAAAATTGGTAGGGTCAAAACTACACACAGGAATCAAAACTGAGAAAACCAACCTGTTGACAAGATGATAGGTTTCTCACTCAAAGAGGAACTGAAAATAGTCATGAAGTACTTAATAAGTAAGTGAAGAAAAATAGAACAGTGAAAGACAGTGTTAAAATTAGATAAAAAGGGGAATGTTTATGTGAAAAATTATTTACTATCATACAGAAAAGCTGCTTTAAAATGCAGAGATGATCCGACAAATGCACACCACCCGTTCTGTTTCACATGAGTCACTTTCCCACAGCTCTTTTCCCCCCATTCCCATGCCAGCTGCGGCGGTGCAGGGATGCTCCCGTGGCCGTGGCGGGCTGTGCCACCCGCCTGTGCCTAGCACCACCTAGTGAGCCCCGGCCGGCCGCTCCTCCTTCGAGAATGAAAGCACTGAAAGTGATGTTTCCGAACTTTCAGCCGGCAGAAACATTTGGGGAACAATGCAGATTGCTCTGGCACTTGAATCTAGATGCAGGAGGGAGATCTGTTCCAGGTGACTTTTGAGGATGCAGATCTTCCCTTCTTTTAAGCACGCACCTTTTTCTGGGATAAGGAGCAGGGCAGCTGTGTGTGTTATAACAGCAAGGTGGTTATCAAGATGTTCCTTAGACGTTAAAAGCTCTGTCTTAGCTCTAATAAGCTAGCTTGAGTACCTCAATTTTACTAGTATTATTGTTAAATTGGATTGATGATTTAGTCTGCTATTATTATGAATTTATTTTTTTTTTACTCCTTAGATATAAATCTATATTCTTCTTTCCAACCAAGATGAACACTAATTTATAAAATACTTACAATAACAAGCATTTTCCTGGGATACACAATTTTTTTTTGTCCCTTAAAAAGTTGCTGCAAAGAGCAGAATCAAAAAAACCTGTCTTATTATAATAATATCAGTACAATTACTATGCACTTCAATCTTCAGTACTTGAGGAAATTAGGTGCATTTGAGACACATTTCACTTGGATACAAAGTGAGCTTAGAGAACACTTCATTATTAGTTAACTACAAATGAGAAAACAACTTTCAGGTCTTTCAACTATTTGCTCTGGACATCTAATACCCTATTGACCAATAAAAGGTAGAGTCAGGAAGAGGAAAGGTGAAGTCCAGCAGGCACCTGGAGACAGAACGCAGGGATTCTTTCATGACATCCATTAACTGAAGGACAATCAGAGGAGGAGTATGGGTGTTATTGAGGCTTTACTTCTCTATGTTGCTCTCTGATAATAAATGATACATTTCCATTCCTTTCTTTCTTCCTTTCCTTCCTGCCCTCTTTGAAACACAGCAAATTCAGTAAAAAGTGTGGAGACCTTAGGGGTATCCAGAGTTTTGTATTTTCTTTGAAAATCAGTTGTCCTTCTAGCTGGGTTTATGTACTATGCTCACATTACCAATCTGTCCTTAGCACATTCAGGGAAGCAGTGATGCAACAAAAAATATACAAAAGGAAAAAGTCAAGGACCAAATTCAGGTTTACAAATGTTTAAAGTAGTGTTCAGTACTAAGAGATAAGCAATATTCTAGGGGTAAAATTTAATGATTTTTGGATACATGAGTATAAAAGATAAGTATAAATTACATGGTATTATGAAGAATTTATTGTTTGTTTAGAAAAAATAAGGCTAATTTTGAGAGATATTTCTCTCTCAAAAAATGTTCCAGTCACCCCTTAAATACTTACTCATTAGTTGTTTAACACAGTCTGACTCCATAAATTTAGGTGAAGAAAATTCAAATATAAAACTTGTCCCCAGAGAGATGAAATGAAGTGTGCAATGGACTTGAGGAAAGCCAGGGTCTAATTTAAAGCTACCAGACATAGCTTTATCCAATATATATATACATATATATACATATATATATATAAAAAATATATATATACACACACACATACATATATATACACGCACACACAGATATAGATGATATAGACATAGATGTAATTTTAACTTTCTCTTCATGCAGGCACTAGTCTTCCATTTTTCCTTTGTGAATTCCTGTTTCCCCTGAAGGAAAATATTAATGCCTTCCACCAGGCTTGTCCCTCATGTAGATTTCTTCACAAAAAACCCCAAACAAGCAACAAGAAAACCCCCAAACAAACTAACAGAAAAAATAAAGTAAGGTAATTCAGCTCTGCCTAAGAGGAATGCTTCTTCCAGTTAAGAACAAATTACCTGCTAAGAACCTCAAGGCCATCTGGAATTGTAATAAATTTTGGTACTGAACCATAAATTACAATATTTACCAGTGCTTTTCCATTTTTTTCTGTTTGTGGACACTTCAGGGTTTTGTTGGTTTGGGTTTTTTTTGTTGTTTTGGTTTTTATTGTTGTTTTTTTAAACGGGAATCGTGGTCAACACATTAAACAAGGTTAAATCATTCAGAGGATTATTAATCAGTTACTAGATACCAGAATGTAGTCAACAAACCTTGAGTAAAATCTGCATGACTGGATGAAAAGCAGAATTTTCATATGTTTGGGTGGATTTTTTTTTTGCTTTTTAAAAAATATAGTTTCAGTTCAAAAGGACCTGTACCCTCTCCACCCCAGAGACAAAGGAAGTTGAAAAAATACTGTATCCTATATTTCTAAAAGTATCCTTAATTTTTACCGCTTCCAGTGTTCCTTCACAGAAATAGAGCTGCTGAGAATCTGTCACCTTCATGAATCTTGCCAACAAGAAAGGCAATTTCAAGAGACATTGAAGAAGTCTAAACCCAAACTTTGAAGTTGGCTTTGATTTATATCTCTGAGTTAAATACCTAATGTTCCTTGATCAGTGCCTGGAGGAAATTAAATACCGCAAAATAGAATCCGTTATCATTTCCTTAGCAAGTAACACGGAGCCTAAACCAAGGAAATCTGGGAAGGATGGAGCAAAGGCAGTCCCTTTGTGGTGGTGTGGCAACTAAATGAGGATTAGAGAGGGATTCCTATGCCGGATCAGAATCAGCTATAGCTACTCTGACTCTCAGGAGTCAATATCACCACTTTTCAAAATTAGGAGAAAGAATTTTTATTTAAAGTTTAAGGGGCTTAACCTAGAACTTATCTCAACTTGCACAGGACTTCAAGCACTAAAAATTCTTTTTTTCATAACTGTTTGTATATATATTAATTAACTCTTGAAGAAGAGTCTAGGATTTTCTCAGTTACCTGCTCCTGACCTAAAAGTCTACGTGAAAAAGCAGATGTGTTCTTTCCCTGAAGCAGAGGTATTAGATTTTGGGTACATAAACCCAACCTCTAAGGAATATTAAGTTTGCTGACAACACTAAATTACAAGAAACTGTCAGAGCAAGGGGGCCCTGCAGAGACACTGTGACGAATTAGAGAGATGGACAATCACCAACCATGTGAGCTTTAACAAGGGCAAGGACCAGATTCTGCAGCTGAGGTGGGGATGTGTGTATAGAGGAGACAACAAGAGGCTGGAGAGCAGCTGCAGAAAGAGACCTGGGGATCCTAGTCAGTGCCTGTGGGGGGATAGAATGTAAGAAAATAAAGATAGTGCAGAAGGGAATCTCACCCTGAGGAGTTGCAGCTGTACTGATCACCAAAGATTAGGAACAGGCCTGCCCTTAACAGGCCACAGCTGTGTCCAGTAAGGATGAGTGCTATTATAGAGTGGGTTAGCTGGTTGAGAAGAGAGTTGCAGATTGTTGGCTGTGCTGTGAGGAGTCAGTGCTGCAAGGAGCTGCCCAGAAGAAATCACCGAGAAGGTATGGGACCTTTGCATTAAGATAACAACAAGTGGCAAGTGTAATGTGAGCCAGGAGGGACATCCCTGTCCTGGGGGCATCGGGCACAGCATGGCCAGCCAGTCCAGGGAGGGGATTGTCCCTCTCTGCTCTGCACTGGGGTGGCCTCACCTTGAGAGCTGGAGACAGTTTTGAGCCACAAAATAAAAAAGAGATTGAGCTGTTAGAGAGTGTCCAAAGGAGGCCATGAGGATAGTGAAGGGTCTGGAGGGTAATCCTTATGAGCATTTGCTCACATCACTTGGTTTTCTCAGCCTGATCTGACTGAGATCAGACCTAATTGTGGTCTTTATCCTCCTCATGAAGGGAAGAGGAGGGGCAGACCCTGATTTCTTCACTTTGGTGCTCAGTGACAGGACTCAAGGAAATGGCCTAAAGCTGAGTCAGGAGAGGTTTATGTTGCATATCAGGAATTTTTTTCCACCCAGAGGATGGCTGAGCCTGAAACAGGCTCTTCAGGGCAGTGGTCACAGCAAGTCTGACAAAGTTCAAGCAAGTTTTGGTGTGATTGGGGTGTCCTGCACAGGGTCAGGTGTTGGACTGGACTCCATGATCCTGATAGATCCCTTCCAACTCCGCATATTCTATGATTCCAAGACTTCACCACACAGGTGGAAAGCTTTTCCTTAGAACTGGCTGCTGGTAGGGCAGGGGTTGCTGAGAGTAGAGGGAATCTGTTTTCCTCCCTTTAAGCCGGAGCTTTTGAATTCAGAAAAGGATAGCAAACATCATCTATACGATTATTTGAATATAAATTGCTTTATTTAGAGCTTAATACAATCATCACATAAAAAGAACTTTGAGGACAATTCACATACTGATCTGCTTAGGGGACAGAGAAGCATCCAGTTTAGAGATCTTGAACAAGACAAAAAAATTGTTGAGCTGGTCATGTTTACCAAAAAAAGCACAATTTTTAATTACATACAGAAGAAAAACTGTGATTACCTTTAGAGATTTAGTAGAGAAAAATAGGTTAAATTCACATTATTTAACTTGTAAATATTGAAGATTTCCCTGTAGGGTGGCTGGAAAGTTTAGTATATTATGTTATTTGAAGGACCAATATCTTTAAAATAAATTTTAGAATGTCTTAGGTTGGAAAGGACCTTCAAGACCTGGCATGACTGCAAAAGGCTTGACTTGTGAGACCTTACGCCTCCTGTTATCTGAGTAATACCACCTAAAATGTTGTATGACTGCCCCCATGACAATAATGAATTCTAAAAAAAATACCTCTATCTCAAAGAATAAAATGAGTGCCTAGAGCTTCCAAGAGCTGGACTTACAAACGGACAAGAGAACATCTAGCTAAAGTAAATATGGCAGAGAAATAGAACTCCTGTGTTACAGCATAAGACCTGCAAAATAAAGACAGATGGGAGAATGGCCCAACCCACTCAGTCATCCCACCCCATGTGCCGTCCTGAGAATAAATAAAAGGACAAGTGCTACCATATCATTTCCTCATTCCTGATGATATTGTATTTATCAAGTGCACTTTTTATGTAGCTGTGGGTGTTTTCTACATATGTTAGGGACAAGAAAAATAAATGAGTAATAGGCCAACCGAGCAGCAATACGCTGGTTAAAAGTGTCGTCATTTCAAAATATACTCATGGGAGCTGAAATTCAACATCATATATACAAATACAGCTATGTTCTACAGCCATATCTCAGCTTGGTTCTGGGACTGGGTTTCAAGGAAAGGCTTGTGTTAGATAAAATGGTACTGGCAAGAGAGATACACTGCATACATAGAATTAAAGCATAAAGAATAATAATAAACAGGAATAACAAGAACATAACTAACAACTGATATAATTTAAACTAATTTTTAATGGTCTAGTCATCCAGGTAATCTAATTGAAACAGCAATTCATATTACCAATACACTTAAAATCATTACACAGAACACATATTCCTATATCCTAAAGTCCTTCCTTTTCTCTCACATTATGATCCAATGACTCTCTGGTCTTAAGCTTGACAGCTGGAGCTTTCTTCAAGCAGGAATCGGGGTGATAGCTGGGCTGAGTTTTCAGTCTTTGTTTGTCATTTATGATGAATTGAAGTAGGAATCAAACTGAGTGAAACAGAATATTCGCATTACAAGGGATGTGTAATGTTCATCCAGTCCAGCTGCCCAGCTATTTCAAGGCTGACCAAAAGCTAAAGGATGTTATTAAGGGCATTTCCTCTTGAACACAGACAGGCTTGAAGCATTGCCCACCTCTCCAGGAACTGTGTCCCAGTGTTTGACTTCCTTTCCATGAAGAAATGCTTCCTAATTTTAATTCTGAAACTCACGTCCTCTCCCTGTGTAATGTTCACAGTGGATGAGAGTTTCTTCCTCATTCCTCTTGGGGTCTGCTTAAAGTCATATTTAAATCTTTTCGTATTTTAGTTTTCCTCTTCATCATCCTCTTATTCCCTTGCTGACATTAAGGAATGTTTCTTGCAAGTCAGTTCCTCTCCAGCTTTGTCAGACTTTTACCATTCTAGGTGTTCACAAATCTTCAGCTCATACAAATATGAAGAAATAGTTACTTGGCCACCAGTTGAATACAAAATTCAGCTGAAACAAAACAGGCATGTTCTGATACCCTGCAATACCACAGCATTTAAACTCTTTTGCTGGTTATAGAAAAGATATTTCCTGGGTTACACAGCATTTTTGACAATTCCTGACAATTGACTTTCCTAAAAATTTTCATGATCAGTATTTTATTTTCTCATCAAGATAAAATATTTGATTAGGAATTTTCATGATCAGTATTTTATTTTCTCATCAAGATAAAATATTTGATTAGGAATTTAATATGAAATGCAGTCTTCAAGTGGAGAAAATTTTCTGTCCTGCTGAAGAGGCACATTTCCATTACACCCATTACTGGGTGTAGTAATGTGGATGTGTAAAAACTAGTGAGTGTGGATGCTGAGTGTCAAAAATGAATATCCAAGATTGAAAATCAATGTGATGGAAATACACAAAATTGCTGTCTTCAAACTGAAAATGGTTTTCAGTTTTTAAGCTCTTTGAGAGGAGTTTCTAATGAGCAGCAAGGGAGAAGATGTGTTTGCTTGTAAGTGAACAAGAATATAAGGTCCATTCACCTTGGGACTAAACCAAATTCTCCTACCACATGTCAGAGCCTAAAGATAGCTCAGATTTTCTGTGGCTGACTCACATAATCTGGTAGATTAGCCCAGAGAGTGCTGTATGTATTGTCTTAGGCCTATTTATCCTTCTGGAAGATGGATATGTTCATATTTATTGATTTTTTTTTTCAATCAGTATACTCATCCTCAATAATGAGTATAATATCAATACTGAAAAATTCAAAATTTGAAAATATCGAAACTGGAACAAATGAGCTGCATGGATCTTATTTCTTCAAATTTCCACTTCCACTATGTCTATAGTAAGGAAGTTATTAGGAAGTGAACATTTGTACTTTTCACAGAGTTGTCTCTTACCTTCTTGAATAAAAAAGTGCATTTTAATTCCATCTGAGTATTAATATCACTGGTCTTGAAGCTTCAAAGACAAAGTAAAGATTTCCAGTGAATCTGATGTGATGCTGGGGAGTTGGCAGCTCCCTGGGCTGGGGGCCAGGGATCTCAGGAGCTCCCAGGTCAGCAGAGCCCAGCAGACAGAGCCTGATGCCTCATCCTGGGTAGGCACAGGCTCTGCCACCAGGCCCCTCCCTGGGGATGCAGATTTTCTGGGACATCACCTGGTGGGTGGGGGTCAGGATCCAGGCTCTGAGACACAGGGCCATGCACTCCCATGACTGTGGCACTGAAGGACCTGAAATTCAGTGGCAGGCAAAGAGAAGATGCTGTGCTGGCCTGAGAAACACCCAGACAGTCTCTCTCTCATGGGCCATCCCTCTTTATAGTCTCCACACTTGCATTTTCCTCACAGGTTGTAAGGGAGGTAGTGAGAGAAGCCAGTTAAACTCCCAGCTGTTTGAAACATCTGCAGAAGCCTCTCTGGCAGAGCTGCACTGCTGAGGTGAGCCCCCTGAGCAAAGCAAAGCTCTATGGAGGGGGTATTTGGTCGCTGATGTTTGCAGCTGATGGAAATGTGCTCCAAGGCTGCTGAGCTCTGAACAGCCCCTTTTACTGACATCACTACACTGCCAAAATGAACTTAAAACAATAATCTGTCCAAAAATATCCGAATTAGCACTTGCAGAACTCCAGCCAGACCATGGCAAATTTTCTCATCCTGAAACTAGAGTTGTTACAAGTCGCTGTTGATAAATAATGTTCCAGTTGGACACAAAACACGAGGCATATCTTCCTTTTGTCCATTTTGTTGCCAAATATGCTGTGACTATTTGTAGATATAGAGTACGCATTTCACACAGAATAAAGTAGGATAATTGCACAACTTTCCTGCTAGCAGAATCAAAATGTAAACACAGTGAGGAGAAGAACTTGTATGAGTCATGCAAAACTAGCATTGAAAGATTATTGGTATTAGCCAACATACTTTTCCTCTCCATTTCTAAGAATGTATTAGTAAACTCTTTTTTTCTTTTTTTTTTTTTTTGTTCACGATCAAGTCCTGTACCCTCAGTATCTAATAAATTTAATTAGGACATTATTTGGCAAATAAAGGTAACTAAATAGCTTATCCATCAAGAGTAGTCTAACAAATAGTTACACCTTGGACTTTGTTAAGCATAAACTCAGACTGTATTTATTGTAAAATATTCAAGAAACCCTGAAAAGACAGTGCCTTGGAGAAATCAACCCAAGTATAGTACTCCTAAGCCCCATCACAAAACTAAGACAGCCTCAAAGATAAAGTTTTGAATTTGAACTTCAAATGTGTAAGTGTAAAGTGATTTAATTTTCTAGGAGCACATTAAGGACATGGTAAGAATAATAAGAAATTTTACAAGGGTTAGTCAAAAGCTTTGGAAAAGAGTGTCAAGCAGCAATTAAAGTAAAACTTTAAGGCGTTCAAAGGGTGCTACCTCTGTTCATAGCTAAAAATAATTCCCAAAAAAAACATTCAATCATTTATATTTTTATATTTCAATCTATGTTTATCAAACTGAGTATCACTGGGGTTAATGATTTTAGCTACTGAATACCAACAAGCATATTCACTATTTTGGGACAATAAAATAAGAGAAAAATGGTGTGAAATATACACTATAAATCTGGGTACCTTAACTTACAGTCTTGGAGATGTAAGAGCCCAAGGAAGTAAATTCAGGCTGAAAAGTTTGTCCTTAAGTCATGTAGGACTTTTTATTTTTAATGACTTAAAAACAGATGGCCAGCCTCAACCCAAAATTTATTTTCTGAGTTTGATTCAACCCCACAGTACAAATTGTAAGTCATGTTTCCTGATTAATTTTAAATATTTTTCAATGGAAGAGTGATCTTTGATCTGTTTTCAGGACATTTACATCTTTTGTATGGTTGCTCTTAGAAAAAATGTAAATTGATGCTATGCAGGATAGGCTATGGAAATTATGATTATTGCAATTGGTTACAAAATATGAAAAGAGAAAAGTGGGAGAGGGAATTAAAGACTAGAGCAAGATGGAGAATCTCAGCTTCTAATGTAGTAGATATAGAATGTGCACTTGGCTTGCAAAAAATTTCCAGATGCTTGTCAAAGAAAAGTGAAAACAGGAAACAGAAAATCTGGGGGATCTTAAAGAGAGATGTAAGAAGACTGAAATTTGAATATTAAAATGATTAAAACTGTACGATCCTGAAAGTTTGAGCCATCATGTCCAAAGTTCCTGAACAGAACATGAGAGACATATATTCTATAAATAAAAGTAAGAGCTTCTAGAACCTCTGAGGACTAATTTGACTCAGGTCTGAAAATCCAATCAAAATGCAAGGAACAGCTTCTCTTTACTCAAGTCATCTTTCATACAGACAGATTTCCAGATTAGAGAAGATTATTAAATCATGCTGCCTTACACAGCTTCACAGACTAAATCATAAACTTTCAAGTACAAAAATAAAGTCAGGCTTTAAACAAGTATGCTTTAAGAGCAGTTTTAAAGTCCTTTATAATTGAAGGAAACAAGAATATATCCTGCATCAGGGAAAAGAGGGAAAACTATTCTCACCCTTTTGTTTGAAAAACAGATTTGGGTTTTAGATTTGGAACTTTGTCAACTTCCATCTCCCATGTAACTGCTGAAAAGAAAAGTGTTCACCACCAACTGTGCTGGAGGAAATAAACTAATTTAGCTGCCTTTAGTCAAAGGGGGACTGAGGGTCTTCTCAGGGACAGCATTTTTAAAATTAATCTAATCACTAACAGTTTAAAAAGAATTAAATAAACTGAAAATGGGCACAATTTGCTAAGTCTATTTTCTCTTTTCCAATTTCCCTAATGTGGATTAATTATGAAAATTGACATATCAGAAGGCCTAGAATGACTATTTTTTGTGTATTTAGACACGTGGAGTTTGGTTTTTGGTTGGGTAATGGATAAGTGGGGAGTAGAACAGTTGCATGTGCAACTCACATCATAAACATACTGAAAAGAATGAAAATCCTTTTCTTTGATATGAATACTGCAATTCAGAAGACACAGTAAAATTAAATGACATTCATAGTCAATCCAAAATTTTTTTGGTTTTTGGTTAGATATACTTACAGGGAATTTTATTTCTTTTACAAAAAAATGCTACTTAACTAATCTTCCAATATGAGAATAGAAAGTACAATGCTAAAATATATGAAGATCCACACTATGTTTTTTCACCAAGTATATTAAGAAGCAGCTTTACCAGATTTTCTCAAATGTACCTTTGGGCTTCAAAAAGCTTAGTTCATTTATATGCTGTGGATATGATTTGCTTGATCAGCACCCAATATTCCTTGGGTGTAGTCAATCACTTATAATATTGCTATTGAATTTGATAGTGCTTATGGGGGAGGAAGCAGAACCCTCTTGCACTTCTTTGAAAATGGAGTCTGTTAGAAAAGACCCTAAATCAAAGGGTCTGACACATCCTGCCATGCATGTGAAATAATCCTCTGCCAGAATGCATTAGTGGAGTGATGAATTATGTACCAGTGCCTTCACTACAGCTAGCATTAGAGTGTGATTCTTATTCTAGTTTTCAATATTTTTTTGTTACTTTAGGAACAAAACCCCTGCTTTTCTCTCCTTCACAAAACTCCACAAAGACAAACGAGTAAGATGATTTTATATCTGAGTCTGTTTTTTAAAATTTTTTATTTCTTTCAGGAGTTCTCATTTCAATCCTAGATTGATGTTTTGATTTTAGATACTAAAAGAACTTTTAATTGCAGCTGTTACCTGCACTGAAAGCATTAATTGGTGAGAATAGTATAGGGAAATGTGTGATGGCAGTCAAATACCTTTATTTTTAAAATAAATTCAGATGAACAAACTTGTATGTCAGCTGGTTTCCATCTCTAAAAGCCCTGGGCTTCACTCTGAGGTAATTGTGAAACAATTCCATTGAACAGATTTCACAAAAGGCACCTTAATGAGAAGGCCAGTAAATATATTTATTACAGGTTCTATTTGTTCTATGGCAGAACTTGAAGGCTGAAGCTGAGGGCAGGATCCCATTTAGACTATCCACTGTATAGAAAGTGCTGTCCTGAAGAGCTAATGAAACAAATTATGCAAGAAGACAGAAATGTCCAAAGCCACATGGAAAATTGGTAGCAGACTAACAGATTTTTCTGTCTCTCCCTGTCAGATTTTTTATAGTCTCATGGACAGAAGTTGATATAGTCATAAAGATGATGTCAGGGGCCTGACTTTGGCACTTTTAGGGTCTGTGGTTTTCATGATGGGGAAACAGAAACCCCTTGAAATAACCCTATGGTCTGGGCAAAGCATTTACACCTCACGCAGACACACACTGACAGTCTCAACATAGAGCAGTTCTGTCAGATCAAAATATAAAAAATGGATGCAAATGTGTGCAGAAACACTTTACTATAAATTGGAGTTCCAGCTCCCATCACCCCAGTGACACAATAATGTATCTTTCTCTCTGCTGTTATTCCACAGAAACCCATCCTGTAGACATGTGAAAAAGGAAATAATGTCCCTGTTGCTGCTGAGTCACTCTCACTTGCCTGTGTATGTAATGAATCTCAATAATGGGACATGAGGGCAGCTCCACAGGGGAGCAAAACATGCTACAGGGGATAACTGAAGGTGGGTTTGTGGAAATAAGGCTCCTGGGCATCTTCCTGAAGGGAATATTTCAACTCTGACATACCTAGAAAAGGGGAGCTTACCAGACCAAAGAAAAGTCATTCATCTGGTTGGGTTCCATGGACAGAAATGCAACAGCAAATTAGGGCTTAATAAGTCTGATCCAAACCATGGGACACACCTGTCTTTCACAGTGTGGAAAAAGGAAGGACTGAGAGCAAAACCAGCAAACACACTCTTCTGAATTGGGCAATGCTGGAGAATATGCTCCAGGAGACAGTGCTGTGTTTCTGAGTGAGGCTGGGTGACCTGGCTATTCTTTGAAGTCTTTCATTTTTGCCAGAAATACATTATATGGATGTTTGTGACACCTTTAACAAAAACAGGAAAAGGGCAGGCTTGGATGACTGGTTTTCATTTTGGCATATTGCAGTGGGTTGATTGTTTCTGTCAGGTGATACCAAGTCTGGGTAAAAGGCCTTGCTGTGGCTTGGTTTTTTGCCCTTCAAAAAAGACTTTTTTCTGAGACTCTTAAGCTATATTAGAGTTTGGAAATGCAGAAGAAATTATTAAACAAGCTCTAAATAGAAAAAGTATCTATATATCCTTCTTTTGCTACTCTCACTGAGAATAATATCATGTTTTGAAAATCAGCTGGACAGATTTACAAGCTCCCCACAAAATGAAGGATTTTCAATATCTTTCTTTATTTCCAAACATCAAGAGTGAAAAAACAGACATTTCTTGAAAGAGTGGCTTGAGTTCAAGTTAACCAGAATAACTTGAAAATCTTAAAGTGAGAAACTTATTCATTTTAAAATTTCCCTAAAGTCATTGTTTTCAGATAATTGGGTGTGGCAATAGCCCAGTGGGCAAACAGGACCACTTTGCAATATACATTTGGCCCAAAACTCAAAAAAATCAAAGCATAACTACGTTCTTCTGGGACCTCACTAAGGTCCTGAATTCTGGACTGCATTCAAAACTCTGTCCTGTATTTGACATTAACACTGTCATTTTTAAATTTAGAGCAATGAGAAAAATACTCAGCTGAACTCTGTTTCCAGTGCTGCAGTGACCATCCATCTAGTGGATTTTTTCCCAGGTGGTCTTGTAAACTTTTTTTGGCTAAGCTGCATTAATATGTAAATTGGGAAATACTTAGCCATAGGAAATTAAATATGGGGAGATGTGAATGTGTCTTTTTTTCTTTTTTTGTTAAGCAAACTGTTTATTATTGTAGCTATAAAGCCTGAGAATGTTAAAATAGCCCATATGTTTTCTTCTGACAGTCTTGGATTGGATGAATGACAGTCACAACCAGGGCATTTTAACTGCTGGACATAAACTTCATGGACTCGGTTGTTTGCAGAATAGCTTTTTTAACAAAGCAAAGTATCACACAAGATGCAACCTGGATGCTGTACTTGTCAGAGGTACACTGGATAGGAAATAAACAGCCAGGGGAGGGTTAATTTATTAAGAGAATTAACCTGTATTAAAGGAATTTGCTTAGAATTAGTAATAATGAATTTGGGGAACTTAGAAAATTTTCCTTTACATCATATCTCTTTACTTAAATGATATTCACATCCCAGGTTTGTTTCCTGCTGCTATTTGAACAGCTTATTAGCAGTGGAGGACAGTTCCTTGCTCCACTGAAATAACTGAAAAAAAAGTACTGACTACCACCTTTAATAATTCTAAATTCATAGCTTGGTAATAATTCTGTTTCTGCATTTAGCTATATCTTTGCAGCACATTTTGGGTTTTTGACTTACTTTCCCATAATTAATCCTCTGTTTTCAATATAATTTTTTAATCATATGTCTTTAATTTATAAGTCAACAGAAGAAGTTTTGCCCAAACCTGTATACAGTGATGTTTCAGATCTATTCTTTGCTCAGGACAGCAGGCTCCCTCTCTTTTCAGACACCAGATGTTGCAGAGCTCAGACCCCTGTAGGCTGCCTGTGTAGCCAGACAGGGACTGACAACAGGACAATGCATACCAGGTGCACCACAGAGAGTTATAAATTACCATTAACAGCAGTTCCAACCAGAGGTGACAAATGTAAGTGTCCTAAGCCTACCCATATGCATTATAAACTTAATGTTGACTTTTGGAGTTAGGACAGCCAAAAATCTGTCTGCTCCAAAGATCCAACACTTCCACCCGAGTTTGGCATCCACTGATCAGGTAGTTATACAAAACAGGATTGTCACATCAAACTGATTTTATTAGCCTTGCCTTTCTGCCAGTTATTGAGTCATAGAAATTTTTTGGGTTGGAGCAGACCTCTAAGATCATTGAGTCCAACCATTAACCCAGCACTGGCAAACCCACCACTAAACCATGTCCCCAGGTGCCACATCTGCTACACATCTTTTAAAACTTCCACAGATGAAAAGCCTGGGGAGCTTGATCCAGCACTTGACAGCCTATTAGGTGAGGAAATTTTTTTGTGATGTTCAGTCTAAACCCCAGACTGTTGCAACTTGAGGCCATTTCTTCTTATTCTATTGCTTGGGAGCAAGGCTGACCCCCACCTGGCTACAATCTCCTTCCAGGTAGTTGTAGAGAGCAACAAGGTCCCTCTGGCCCTCCTTTTGTTCCAACTAAATAATGCCATTTATTAAATATGTTGAAGACATAAAAGCATGTTTCTTCTTAATCACATTTGCATGTAAATATACAAAAGAGATAAAAAAGTCAAGGGAAGAGAAAATCTCACATCTAGCTCTAGTGAAAGAAATCAAAGTTAAATAATAATTCACAGGAAAACCTGGAAAAGCAGCTATTTTAAACAGACAAAAGTCCATAATGTTTTCTCTGTGGTTCATTTTTTGACTCTTGTGTGTTTGGCATTGCTTTTCACATCTTACCTAATCAAGAAATACTGCATAGTACAGTGTATTGTATTTTGCAGTGTCAATACCTGAAGGATTAATAAGGGCATTTCTTCAGATTTAAATGAGCAGACAGTGAAATTAATATGAATTATTTAGCAGTTAGAAATGTAGGACTGACTTCCTCCTATCAGAAGAAAGGTAGATAATTTACAAAATTATACGATATGTGCTTGCAATGGGTTTATCTGAGCATGTCACTACTTGTGTTGCTGCTTGAAGGAAAATCTGCCATAAACCTCTGGCCATGAAGTTAGACTAAACACCATATTCAGGATCCTAATACCTCACCTGTGTTTGGAAGTCTCAACCATAACTTTGCCAATGTAAAAAGAAATAGTCACAGTAATATCCTTGGGGGTGCTTCAAGGTTAGCTGAAATTATTGTAAGAAGAACCACCAGGTTCATGAGATTTGATTTCAAGTGACTGGGTTCAAAAAGCATATTGGACTCAATAGTTAAAATTATAAATCATCACAATATAATATTTAGTTATTGTATGATTACTTCATTGCCCACCCTATGGTGGTCAAGGCTAACCCATGTCCATTTGTCCAGTGTTGTTTCTCCTTTTCAAATTCAAGACCATCTGTACTTTATACCAAAAAAATCCAGTTAACCCAGGAGCACCTTGCAGCCCTGTAAAATATGAAACCTAAAAGTTGGGTAAAAATGCACCTAAGTACTCCCAGCAAAGCTTGTGCTCACTCTCAGTCATCCAAGCGACACAAAATTGTGTTTGAAATACAGTGTTCTATCCCACCACCAAGGTTAATGTGTACACTCATGCCTCGCCTGATTTCTACCAGATTTCTGATGTGACTGCCTCTACATGCTAAATGATAGGTCCTTTGCATTTCCCAGACAGTACAATCCATCACCTCCAGCTCGGCAGCTCACCTTCGTTTTGCAAGCTTGGTCATTCTCTCTTAGCTGTGCTGCGTCTTTATTAATCACACCAGCTATCAACTCCTTAGGGAAGAAAAACATTGATAACTGTGGCAAAAAAATTAATACAGAGAACCAAGAGAGAAAAATCCATCTTAGAAAGATTGTAAGCTAAATATTAGTGGTTGTTATATACCGTTGTCACCATTTAATGATTTAGGAACAGATCCTGGTTCTTTTGTACAATCTCTTTCTGCTACTCCCACATGCTTTATGCTTTTTTCCCACTTTCCAGAGTGCAAAATCACCCATAATTCCTTTATTACTTTTTTTTTTCTTCCCAACTCATACTAGTTGTCTTTAGTGGAGAGGAAGGATTACTGCTATTAAAGAAGCACATTGTAATCACTGCATCTATTTCCTGATCCCTGGATAAAATCTTTGTTTATAATTTGTTCATAGTCATTCCAAACCAGTTCCTACCTCTGCCAAGTTCAGAAAAATCATGAGTGTTTATCTGTATTGATTTTGATCTGGCACAACTACTTGAATGGAGAAAAGTTCTTGCCTGTGAACAAAATCATGTAGAAAATAATTTAGAGATATGTTCAGAATTCTAATCATACTTGAATACAGCCTTTCACAAATAAGTCACAACCAAGTGAAATATTCTACTTAAGAAAATCCAGAAAGAATATAGCTGGATTGTACTGCATAAATTGGAAATAAAAGTATCACTGAATATATGGAATATTGTGGACATGGAGAATGTTGGGACAAAATCAGTCTATCAGTTTCTATTTAGCTGAACTTTATTTAACAATCTGGATCCATAGATGCAAGGCAGGCAATCAGAAATTTCTGTGTGTCAGTCCTGATTCTAACTCTTGGCAGGTAAATTGCCTGTGACTGAGACAATGGCCACCAATTCAAAAGAGCTGTTTCCTCACCCTGTGGTAAGTCTGTTATGTATAGAGAAGAGAAATTAACCTGCATTTTATATGAGGAGTGGTTTGACTATAAAAATATTCTGTAGGTGATACTTAATATGAAAGAACTCAAAAGCAGATTTGAAGAAATAAGATCCTATGTATAACCAAACATTTGGGGTTTAAGAAATCTAAACATTTGAATATATCAAAAAAGGTATCTCTGTGGTTTGGCAAGATCTATAAATGGAGTACTGAGAGGAAAAAAAATGGTGATGAGTCAGGAAAAAGTCGTGAGAGAAAAAATGTATGACAGAGACTGCATTAATTACATGGGATTAAAACCCCAGGAAGTTATCAGAAATATAGGATTGCAGATCCTTTGTATTTCAGAACAGCTTTCTTTAAAATTTATGACATGAAAGCTTCTCAGATGCTTTTGATAGTTGGGTCATAGTGTTTGATAGTATTGGGTCAGGCTGGGATGGAGTTAATTTTCCCCACAGCACCTTTCCTACTGCTGTGCTTTGCATTGGTAGCCAGAAAAGCGTTGGTAACAGATCAGTGTTGAGCTACTGCTGAGCAGGATGGGCAGAGCTTCAGTGCCACCCCTCAGCATCCCCCCTCACCAGTGCCATAGGAGGAGGGCAAGATCTAGGAGGGGAACAGCCAGGACAGCTGAGCCCAGGTGACCAAAGGGTCAGTCCACACCTGATGATGGTGGAGGAGGAGCAGGATGCTCAAAGGAAGCAGTGACCCTGTGGAAAAGCCAAGCTGGCTCAGGCTCCAGCTGGACCTGAGAACCCACACAGAGAGAAGCCCACACTGGAGCAGGTTTGCTGGCAGGACTTGTGACTCCACAGAGAACTCAGCCTGGAGCGGTTTGTGAGGAGCTGCTGACCATGGGAAGGGGCAATGTTGGAGTGGTTTGTGGAGGACTGTCCCCTGTGGGAGGGACCCCGTGCTGGAGCAGGGGAAGAGTGTGGGCAGACCTTCCCTGGGGAGGAAGGAGAGGCAGAGACAGCACGAGATTAACTGACCACAACTCCCGTTCCTCCTGCACTGCTGGGGAGGGCAAACTGGAGCAATTGGGGGTGAAGTTAAGCCTTGGGGAGAAGGGTCAGGTAAGGTGTTTATAAGATTTTCCATTTTTATTTCTTATTCTCTTGTTCCAGTTTGATAAATAATAAATTCAGTTAGTCTCCCCAAGTCAAATCTGTTTTGCCTTTGACCATCACTGCTGAGTGATCTCTCCCTGCCCTTACCTCAACCCACAAGTCTTTTGTCATATTTTTTGTCCTGCTGAGGAAGGCAGTGACAAAATGGCTTTTCTGGGCACTTAGCATCAAGCCAGGGTCAAACCACCACAACAGTGCATGTGGGGTCATGACCAGGATCACCCTGGAGTCAGTTAGAGGCAGTAGTTGCTTGGGGAGGGTTATTTTTCCATTAAGTGCGATTTTTCGCATTTCTTAGTCGAAAAGAGTCTCATTGGTTCCCAGGTAATTTCACTCTCCATTTCTTCTGCACCAATCACATTGACATGGTTCCACATTGACAAATGCTGCAATGAAACATGAATTTTTAGCTAGTATTTCAGAATATTCACAGAAAGTACATTTTGAATTAATAGGAAATAGCTCTTATTTTGGAAATGTGATTCTTGAAGTTACATTAAAATATACAATCAAGGAAAATTAAATCAGGCATTTGAGTATTATAAAGTATTAAGAAATCATTAATTTATCCTTAAAATAATTAATTGTTTGAAATGCAGAAACATTTAAATATTTGTTACCTATGTTTGCCTCATGCATTCTGAAAAAATATCTTTGAATTCCACATTTTCACATTGTTTTAGTTTTATGATCCAAATCTTCATTTTCAAAAGCATATTAAAAAATTAAAGTCTAAAGTGACTTGATTCCATGATCTTCCATTTAAAAATGGCAGATGGTGGTCCTTGGAACACTTATCAGAGGGTCTCGGAGTTTCTCACAAACAAAAAAAAGATCAAGAGATATCCTGTAAGTAATTTGCTGGAATTTATTTTCATTTATTTTTAGAAACAGACCAAAAGGTTCTCAAGACTGTTTTTACTGCTAAACTGAGTATGAGAAATGGACTCTAATTCCCTTATGACTTACGAATTATTGGAGACTCTCTCCCCATAGCAACATCAATACATCTCAATTTGAGTCGCTACCTCTGCCATCCATGTAGCCAGGTCTGTAGCTTTTCTAAAAAATTACAAAGTTTATTCCCCACATTTGTAACCCACTTGTAATGAAAACTGAAGAAAACTACATGATTACAAAGTATCCCCAATTCACTACTTTAGATAAAATCTACCATTATTCTGCTTCAATGTAGTGTTTTCTTTGCAGTAATATTTTAACCAATGCTATCAATAGCCTTCCTTGAAAAAAAGTTTAAAAGCCCAGGACTATTAGGAAAAAAATTGAGCCATTAAATTATAAAGACAAAAGGAAAGTTTTCCAAAGCATTTCTAAAGGAAGTGAAAGCACAGTTAGAAAATTTATAGCCTCATCCTTTTTTATTCTTGCACCTCATTAAATTTGCCATGTACCCAAATCCTACATGAACCCCTCCTAAACACAACATGTGTGCTACCAACCAACTTGGAATATGGGTTTCAAATACTAAACTTTTCTAATGCAAAAGGTTTCATTAAGGAAACTTTCCAGTTTGACTAAGCATGAGACTCTCAGGGAATCACACTCCTGAGGACAGAGACTGCCACTCTTGGGACTGAAGTCCCTTCACAGAGGTGGCTCCAGTGACCTGACTGGTCCCTGCTTGACTCCCCACACTCCCCACTCACACAGACAGACCAGTTTCCTTACTGGCTCAGCCCCAGGGTTCCCAGAACAGAGTCACATTATTTGCTCAGTAAAGAAATTTATTTACAGTCCTGTGACACAGAAGCAACTCAAGCTGGTGTCTCCGAGGAGGAACCCCAAACAAGGGAATCCCAGGGCTTTTATATCCTTGCAGTGCCAGCAAGTCAAGGAAAGCAGTGCCTTGGAAAGGGCCCTGGGGGTCCTGGTTGATGGCAAGTTGAACAGGAGTCAGCAGTGCCTTGGAAAGGGCCCTGGGGGTCCTGGTTGATGGCAAGTTGAACAGGAGTCAGCAGTGCCTTGGAAAGGGCCCTGGGGGTCCTGGTTGATGGCAAGTTGAACAGGAGTCAGCAGTGCCCTGACTGCCAGGAGGGTCAAGCCTGGGGCCATCAAGAGCAGAATCACCAGCCAGGGAAGAGAGGGGATTGTCCTGCTCTGCTTTGAGCTGGGGTGGCCTCACCTCGAGTCCTGGGGGCAGTTTTGGGCACCACAATAAAAGACACGAAGCTGCTAGAACCTGTGCAAGGAAGGCTGTGAGGATGGGGAAGGGTGTAAAGGTGAAGCCAAATGAGGAGTGGCTGGGGTGACTTGCATTGTTCAGCCTGCAGAAGAGGAGGCTGAAAGGAGAACTCATTGCAGCTTCCTTGAGAGGTGAAGCAGAGGGGCAGGCACTGACCTCTTCTCTCTGGTGAGCAGTGACAGGACCCAAGGGAATGGCCTGGAGGTGTGTCAGGGCAGGTTTAGGTTGGATTTTAGGGAAAGATTCTTCAACCAGAGGATGGCTGGGCACCAGAACAGGCTTCTCAGAGAAGTGCTCACAGCACCAGCCTGACAGAGTTCAAGAAGTGTTTGGACAGTGCTCTCAGGCACAGGGTGTGAATCTTGGGGTGCCCTGTGCAGGGCCAGAAGCTGGACTTTATGATCCCTGTGGGTCCCTTGCAATTCAGGCCATACAGTAAGTCTGTAATATGAACAATGTCAACTTCTTTTTGTCAAGCTGTCTGGCAGTGTGGAAATAACTGAATGCGAGACTATAACTGCTGTAAATAAAGTAAGCAGCAGGTAAATACAGGACGATTTTACTGTGTTTTTCATTTGGTTGATGAATCTTGTTCTTCTTCTTTTAATTCTCCGGTCTTTATTAAGCAAGCCCTAATTTAATTGTACTTCTGTTTTCATGCTAATCTTCACTTTTAATTTTGAAAGAAATAAGCAAAGCTAAAATACATTGTTATTCTGCTGGAATGTAATTTTCTGTTGCTACGGGCAACAAAGCTCTGTTTACCTAATGGGTTTTTTGCTACAAAGGGGAAAAATATCCCCTGGGGAGCAATAGAGGTTGTGTCCTCTACTGTCACATCTTATGACTAACAGAGGCAGAGAAGCTTCCAGATTTATTAGCTTCAGTTATCAGAGGGGGTTAATTTGCTCTCCATTCTCTTCTTTCCATCTTCTATTTCCTCACAATGAGCATATACAAGTTTCTCCTTGTACTGCAGCATGTTTTATCACAATGCTGAGTTGTCACTGAAGGCTTTCCTGACTGGTGTATTTCCTATTATACTGTTTCTCTAAGAAGGTTATTAATGAGAACAGGGGATGGCACAATATTAAATCATTATAACAATGGGAATGAGACAGACACATTGTCTTCCCATTGTCTTGAAAATGTGATGGGTAGAAGGAGGCCAAAAATAGCTTGAAATGTCCCATGACAATGTGCTGAGCAGAATGAGCAACAAGAAATCATGCATTACACTTCATACTGCTCTTAAAGCCAGCAGTGACAGTGCTGTAAGAGGTGACACACCGACCATTGGCTGTGGTTATGTGACTGAGTGTGACTTTCAGCAGCTTAGCAATTTATCTCTTCACAGCTCTGCTACCTTTCTGGCCTTTTTGACATGCTTTTCACTCGCTCATTTATTAAACAGGATATGTTTGGGCTCTCTGACAGCTGCACAAACCAGCCTATTTTGTCCCACAAGCAGAAGGAATCAGGAGAAAGAACTGAGTCAGACCTGCAATTTCCGCTGACAATGGGCAGCAGCTTCAACCACTGAGATTTCCTTTGCTTGGCTATCAGCAAAATCACAGCTACTATCAACAATTACATTTGTTTTATCTTTTGCCATCATTGAAATAGCAGCAGAGCTTATCTACAAAGGGGCTTGCTGATATTCTGGTTACCCAGTATGTAAATCCAGGTTTTCACAGTACCTTGGCTTTGTAGCTCCAGTCTGCAGTCAGCAGCTGCAGGTTTCCAGCTATGCAGCATGAGTGCAGAGCAGGAATGAAAAGGTATAGAAGCAGAAGTTACCTGACATGCCTCAGGGCTCTTTCAAACCAGGGAATTAGGACACACTGTCTCATACCTTAATGCAGAAGCATGGAAGTCTGGTGTTTTATTTGATCTACAGTCCGTGCAAGCCAGTATAATAGGCTCTGGTTTCTACAAACTGCCATATAACTTTATTTTTAAAATTTGCTTTTTTTTAGTATAGAAAAGAACTTTTTTTAGTATAGAAAAGATTTTTTTTTCTTATTACTGTGCTTTCAATAAATTTTTGAATTCTTTTTTGAAGGATTTTATACTTTTTAACACCACTACTCCTTTACTCTAATTTCCTCAGTACATTGTTTTCTGAAGACTATTAAAACTATCATCTGTTTGTTTTCCACAGTAGTTGCATGATAGAATTCTCATTATTTTTATTGTATTTGTAATTGTTCATACTTCTCACACAAAGTTAATGATTAGCTGGCTAGTACAGAGAAGAGAATGAAGGAAATCAATATTAAATCAGAGGAGTAAAATAACCTGAGTAGCTCAAAAAACCTGCAAAGGAAAGTTAACACTCAGATGACATGATGATTAATTCAGTTTAATAGCACAGAAAGAAGGCATGGCTTTTAGTTCCTTGCCCCACACTCCAATTTGCAATGTTGGAATGTTGTGGCTTTGCCTCCTGAAACTGGAGCACACTGTGCTGCAGAGGATGGTGTGCTCAGTGCTAGTCTGAAAAAAATGCTTAGCAATTGATACTGAGCTGAAAACCAACAGCTCCTCTAACCTCCTCTAACCTCATAAAAGGAAAATTAATTCCTGCCCTGTGTGTGTCCTCAGACCAGAATACATCCAGGCAGTTGTGATTATGTTGATGCTGTACGTGACCTCACACTCAAGAAGCTGAAAGCACAAATAATCCAGGTTAGCACAAGAAAAATCACTTCTCTTTGTTTTATTCCCCAATATCAGAATAAAGGAGTGCATTTAGTACCTCTACCAGCAGGCTACAGGAAAACTGAATCATCTTTATATTTTCCCAGTATTAAAAGAATTCACAAACTAGATGTATGTAGGAAAAAAGAAGACTGGGATATATCATCAATTAAAAATGTCCTCCTGTTCTATACCCAAAAATACAGCAATTCACACTTACACACAACCCACTGTCCTAAAGCACAAAAATATGCTCTCAAAATAAAATTAGAACTATTTAAAAATCTTTAAGATGCTCGAGTGTTAGCAGTGTCAGAGTGCATGAAAAGAGGTTATTTTTGAAAAGTTTATCAGATTTTCATGATGGAAGAAAGTCATTAGAGAAGGGAAAAGTTTTCAACAAAATCAATATGCATGACCAAGCCCTTCCCACAGGACTTGGTCACACCTGTGACAAATTTTGAATCACAGGTTTCAAGCTACTTTTTATCAACTTTGTGACTATTTAAGCAACTTTTCTGGCTATTGATAAAGCAAGAAAGACCATAGATCTTCACATTTTCAAGACTACCTCTTAGAGGTTGTCACTACTGCTTAAAATACAGCGCTGTAGAGATGGGTGCTCCAGTAATAGAAGTGGATTCCTCTTACAGAATAATTGCACTCCTTGATTTTCAAGACTGGATTGAGAAGGGCTTCTTTTGAGGAGAAGGAAACAGTATTGTTTAATTGCTTTGATCTTTTAAAACTTAGACAAAGTAAGGTTTTTGGGGTTTTTTTCTGTTAAATTTAACATTATGTAAGGGCCTCTACAGAGGTGAAACAGAAGATTACCCATAAATATTCCAGCAATATCAGACTGTGTCAGCCATTTTGGGCATCTGTTTTGGTGTAATCCCCATTTGTGTCA
This sequence comes from Setophaga petechia, assembly GCA_024362935.1. Lineage (NCBI taxonomy): Eukaryota > Metazoa > Chordata > Aves > Passeriformes > Parulidae > Setophaga > Setophaga petechia. The sequence continues at coordinate 13,316,929 of JANCRA010000012.1, forward strand.
TGATATCAGCAACACATAACTAGTCTAAAAAATAGTGCCCTTAAACTTTTCAGATGCCACTGAACAAGAAAAGGCAGTCAAACATATCAAATAATACCTATCAGGAATTATGTGGTGGCTTGTGTTTGTTGTTTTCCAAAACATGAATTTTATTATGTCTTCTTATCTCAGAAGTATCAAAATGACTTAGCCTAGATCTGTTCACTTTCAGGGACTCTCTGAAGTGTGTGCAGTCAGGATATTGCTGCCCACTGCCAAGTGCTGCAGATACAGATTTTGGCTTTCCAAGGGCTCTTTGCCAACACAGAGAGGAGCTGTATTTTCCTCTTAGTCCTACCTCACAGTCCTACCAACTCATGTGTTTATGGACAGAGGAAGTTTTTTTTATATAGGTCCTCACTGTAGAGCATGATTTTTCAGGATGTGACACTTTTATTCTAAAGCTTTTGCATAGAAGGAATTTTGAGTTATTTCCCTTCATGCATTAAATATGAGACTTGTGATTCTTGCTTCACGAAAATCTGAGACATTCAGGGAAGTTTTGACAATTCAGCTATGTAATGTCTGCTCCTTATGTTTCTGTGAGTGCTTCTTACACCTTTAGCACTGAGGATGACTCACCACCCGAACACAGCTGGAGTGAGAAAACCGGTTACAGCCAGGGGACAAAAAACAGAATTAAGAATCAGCTTTTCACCCTGCCCAGCTGCAGGGCTGTGCTGTGCTCACATGGTATGCACAGCTCCTTGACAGGGCTTGTAATGTGGCGTGTGGCAGTGGTGGACATAACAGATGGTGACACGCTGTCACATTAAAGCTGCTGAGCTGCGTAACAAGGTCTGTGGCAGGGACCTGTGTGCAGAGACTGCCTCTCCAGAAGTTTGGTCAGTGATGTTGGAGGTCAGCTCTAATATGGAGCAGCTGTGTAAACTTGCTGGTTAGTTTGAAAAAGAGGACTATTGGCCCTTTACTTAGGAACTGCATTTAAGTTCAGAACCTGTCCTGGTCCTTGCCCGAGTGTTACCGTCATATTTTCTAAAAAATCCCTTTGCCAGGATTTCTTCTCCTGGGAAGCTGAGAAACCTCAGAGAAAAAGGAAAAGAATATTATCTCATTTTCTTCTCCGTGTTTTGCTGCTTTGGAATGTGGTTTGGACATTGTTTATCCAACATGTGAATTGTTTTTTACTTAATGACCAATCACTGTCTGGCTGTGTCAGGACTCTGGAAGAGATCATGAGTTTTTCATTAGTTTCTCATTAAGCCTTCTGTAAATATCCTTTCTCTATTCTTTAGTATAGTTTAGTATGGCATTCTTTAATATAAATAATAAATTAGCCTCCTAAGAACATAGATTCATCTTTCCTTCCTGCCACGGGGGACCCCGAATATACCACACCTGAGCTAAACTTCAAGTATGCTTCGGGTTTGCTGAGCTTGACCCTGGTCCTCAGAGCTGACTTCCCATGCAAATCTTGGACTTGCTGCATTGCCATGGACTTCTCTGGTCACCTGGACTCTGGGCTGGGCACAGCTGGCATTGCCACCCTGTGCCATCCATCCCACTGAGGTGCAGTGGGACTGGTCGTGCTTGCTGAGGCCACTGCCCCCGGGACAAAGGTGGCACGTCCCCATCCCTTGCTGCTGCCTGTCAGTCTGCTCCTGTCCACATGCTGCTCAAAGCTGCTAGAAAAAACAAAAAGAAAAAAGAAAAGAAAAAAAAATAAAATATTTAAAAATTAAATCCTGAACCATCTGTATTTGAGATAAAAGGGACCTGGAAAAAGGACTGAGATAGCGCAGCCCAATACTATTTAATTTAGGTTGAAAATAACTGCATCAAAATTTAAAATACTGTCCCATGCTGACTTCTTAGCTAATGCTCAGAGATCATGGAGCATGTTTGAGATAAAGTGATATGCTTTCTGGAAAATGTCTCCAAATTATCAGGAACAGCTAAAAATGTTATTTATATATATTTAAGCTTTTCATTAAACCTTTTTTTCAGTAAGATTGACTTTGACTTTTCCTCTGTATCTTTAAAGTGTTAATGACATACTGGAAGTCTTGCAATGAAGTGATAAAATGAATACTTTGAATCTTTTCCAAATTAACACTGATGAAGAGGTGAACACTGAATTTCTCTTCCAAATCTGATCCAACATTTCTCCCCACAAAAAATCAGAAGGAAGATTAAGATGAGCAGTGCCCATATGCAAATATTAAATTTTCCTCAATAACGAGCACTCATATTTTTTGTATCCATTTGTGCTATTTTTACTGTAAAATTTAGCATTTGTATATAAAAGCCATGACTTGTATAATTTATTTTGTTATGTCTATTTGTCCCATCCTGAACTTGATTCTAAGGATGAGAATCTGTTTGCCAAGATCAAAGAGAAGACTTTTCCTCTCCTCTGACTATAGAAGAAAATGATGAAAAATTAATCTCTGGATGTCAGATGGTTAATTCAGGTTCCTCTAGATTCTCCACAGACTCTTTGAATTATTCTCATAGTTTTTGTGTTAACATTTATATTTTATTTCTGCTGTTATTATTTTCCTACTATTATTATTAGCAATTGAATGCAACTCACAGTGGAAAAAAATGCAGTCACATCAATCTGAAAAATCAGTGGTTTAAAATCTGTTCTGAAAGGCACCTCAGCAGAGACAGACTGTTGTACTAGACCAGGTATTGTACACAAAAAAATTAAATAATAATTAATAATAGTAAATCCAACAAATAATTCCAAAGAAAATAAATATCATGTTATATTTGTAGCTTTAATTTGATCCTTTTATGCATAACCGCTCTTAAAAATGTGAAACAAAAAGAAATCATAGCTCTTCCAATAGGATCCCTCCCTTATTAAGGCACCAAATGAATAATATGTTATTCAATATTTTGCTTGTACTGTTTATGCCTTACTACAGTACTATTGCTGTATTATTTGGACACATGTAGAAGAGCAAAATTTTCCATTTCTTTGTTAGTCAGGTATCTGAGTGCATAATTAATGCTAAATGATTAATTTCACAAAAACCTGCCCCCAAAGGTAGATGGATTGTTGCACTGGTCAATATCCCCATAGATTCAATTTTTATGAATAAGAAATGTCCCAAACACTGAGGAGTTGATGAGCAAGCAAGTACTTCTAGTTCAAGGGTCAGATAAGGCATCTGTAAAGCAAAGAATAGCTTTCCCTATTTTACTAGATGTCAGCTTGCTCTTGTTCATCACTACCCAGGGAAATGACTACCTCACAGCAAAAGGGACCAATCTGCTCATTAGTATAATAAGGACTGTCAGCACAGCTTCTTAACTTGTCTTTTTTCATCATTATTTTTTATTTTTGTCTACCTTGACCTGGATTGAGAAGCTTCAAAAACTTGTTCGGCAAAAATCATCTGACCCAGTTAAGTTCATCCAGGCACAGAAATAAGTGAGCTGAGAAATAAGTTTGTCACTATGATCAGTGGTGCAGTGATTTCCAATTCCAGGATCGAGTGTGCCTCTCTGCAGGCTGTATGGAGGGAATAGACTCTGTCTGACAAGGAGCTTGGCGTTTTCAGAAATCCAGACTGAGATGGATTCCCTTCTAATTGCTGGGAGAGATGGCAATGAATATTCATGCTTTATTGCAGCATTACTGGAGGATTTGAAAAAAAATTCTCTTTTCTCTGACCCAAAGATCTGCCAGGACAAGAGCCCTGAATAGACTATTATACCAAAAATGTGTACCTCTATGCCTCAGACAGGCTACATTTTATTTCGATTTTTTTTCTCTCTCTGTAACAGATGGATTTGACTTTTTGCCTTCCCACAAGAATACCTTCATTTGGATACTTGAATTTGGACAACTTCCAGGGCTGAGATTATGATACTCATCCCTTTGAATGGTAAAGAGACAAAGGAGGAAGAGGCATGGTAAAGGCAGCATCTTTTCATGATCTACAGGCTCTTTGAGAGATGATCAGTGTGATCAGATGTTCTGCAGAACATGTGTGCCACAGCTCCTCCTCCACATGGACTTACACCTGGAGTGGAAGAGCTTTTCTTCATTCAGGACATCTGTGGTCTTCATACCAAGTGACATCCTTGCAAATGGATCTCAGCACTCCCACTCATGAAGAATGACTCTGCGCAGCTGTGCCTCAGCAGCTGCACGCTGGGGATCACTGCTCACCCAGCCAGGTTTGGAATGGATATCCTGCCTTCCACCTTAATGCTGAGCAAAGGCAGCAACACAACTCTGCTGCTTTTCACTAGGTCACTACCAAGCTTCTAGGATGCTTGCTAGCTTTTGGTGTTCAATAGCAGATGTAAAATAAATTTTTAAAGGACTGCCAGAACATTGATCATGGTGGAGCTTCCTTCAGTAGCTTCCAAGATATTTTGAAAAAAATGGAATGAAGTATAGACTAACCCAATATTTTACATCCAATTTATAACTTTCAATTTACAGGGTACTGGGTTTTTTTAATTAAAAAGAAAATTAAGTCACCATTAATCACAGTCTCCTCCACACAGAAGATACAACCTAATGTATGTTTTCCAGAGATTAACTAAAAAAACTACTGACAGTTCTGTTCATTGGTTTGCTTTTTGTTTAATGGTAGATAAGAGTAATGCATATTTTGGAGTTATCCATAAGAATGAATGTCTTTTTTCAGACACACGGTAGAAATTTATTAGGACCCCTCTCTACAAATATATATATATATATATATATATATATATATATATATATATATATATATATATATATATGTATGTATATATATATATATTCAGGTACTTTATATAACTGTATATAAAACTGTATTTATACATTTATTTATATATTTATACATATTATAATATGTCTCTGGAGATATAATATTTCTCTTGAATAATCTTCCTCAAGTGGTTACTAACACATAATGTCTCCATTGCAATACTAATAATGGGAGAAAGAAATAAAGCCTAATAAAAAACAAGTGCTGCACAATGCAACTGCTCACCATGCACTGACCAATGCCCAGCCTGGCCCCAGGCAGCTCCTGACCAAGTCCCCCCAGTTTCTGCACTGGACATGACACTCCATGGTGTGGGATGTCCCTTTGGTCAGCTCAGGTCAGCTCTCCTGGCCATGCTCCCCCTCAGATTCTTGAGCACCTGCCCACTGGCAGAGCCTGGGAAACTGAAAAGTCCTGGATTTAGAGTAAATGCTTCTGAGCAACTGTGGTGGTGCTCACAAGGGTCCCAGGACAAGGGAAGAGATGAGAATCCTGACTCCATGTTTCAGAAGGCTGATTTATTATTTTATGATCTATATATTACATTAAAACTATACTAAAAGAATAGAAGAAAGGATTTCATCAGAAGGGTAGCAAGGAAATGAAAAAGAATGGAATGATAACAAAAGCTCATGACTCTCAGAGAGCCCGAGACAGCTGACTGTGATTGGCCATTAATTAAAAACAACCCCATGAGACCAATCACAGATGCACCTGTTGCATTCCACAGCAGCAGGTAATCATTGTTTACATTTTGTTCCTGAGGCATCTCAGCTTCTCAGGAGAAAAAAATGCTAGCAAAAGGATTTTTCATAAAATGTCAGGGCTACAACCAACAACTAAAACATCTCTGTTAGCAACATCAGTCAGCAAAAATATTCTCAGTCTGAATCCAAAACACAGCACTGTACCAGTTAGCAGGCAGAAAATAAACTTTATCCAAGCCAAACTCATAGCAGAATGTAAGTCCCTCCCCTTTCCTCTTTTATGATTCTGGCAGCTTCAGTGGCCAAGAGCATTGTCTTTTATATTAAGACAAATACTTAGTTTTAAAGCCCCAATTTACATAAGAAATGTAAGAGCACAGACTTCATTTTGTTCACTTCATCTCCTGACATCTGTTTGCTTGGAGTACTGTACTGAAAGTCAAAAGATTCTTCTTTTCCTAGTACGTGAAATTTGGTCTTCTGGCAACTTTGGAGTTTTAAAAAAGGGATAAATTTCAATGTTTCAGAGCATTATTATTTTTTTTTAACTTACAGAAGATAAGAAAGAAAAATGGGGTTTTTTTGTACTTCTTTTTCTTTTTTATGAAGCAATACCTGCTTCAAGTGATCTTATCAATTATATGATAAGGTGCTTTCAGGTTGCATGGCCATTGTTACTTCCCATGACAAATCCTGATCAAGCATTCCATTTACAGCAGTGTTAAGAAGTGACAATTCTGAAAACTCAAATTGTGAAGTGCAGAGACTGAATCACATTCTTTCCTTTTTTTTAATCCTAAATGATGTCTTGTTATACTGTTCACCAAATGAAAATTGCTTTCAAACAGACTATGCAGAATTCTACCAGCCTTCTGGTAGATCAGGTTGGTTTCATTAGCATTGGTTACCTCATTGCTTTCGTAAAATACACAGCAAATGGCAATTCATCAGTTTCATTTTTATATTTCTTTAGGATTTTTGGGTGGATACCAGCAATCCTGGAAAATTACTGCTCTTCCTTGTATCCATTTCTTCCAAAATCTCAAAAAAAAAAAAGAAGTGGAAAGAGAGGTACTGATGTTTGCTCCCTTGTATCCAAGGATAGTACACGTGGGAATGGTCAAAGCTGCATCAAGAGAAATTCAGACCTGACATTTGGAAGCATTTCTTTACAGAGTGGGTGATCAAAGACTGGAACTGGTTTCCTGGAGCAGTGGTCAATGAGTGGTCAATGCCCCAGGCTTGTCAATGCTCAAGAGTCAAGTGGACAATGCCCTTAACACCACACTTGAACTTTTAGTGGGTACTGAGCTGGTCAGGCTGCTGGACAAGATGATTGTTGTAGATCTCTTCCAACTGAAATATTCTATTCTATTCTATTCTATTCTATTCTATTCTATTCTATTCTATTCGGGACAGTTCATCTCATCCTCTGAGGAATATATGTGAACCTTGTTTAGGAAACTTTCTAACCTGTGTCTATTAAACAGAACATAAAATTAATTTGGTTTAGCTGTTTTTCTTATCCTGCTGAATGCTTTTTTTAATGGTATCTTCTATCAGCCTTGCAAATTCTCTAGCAGGTTTCCTTCTTCTGATGTATTTGAAAATATTCATTATTAGTTTTCATGCCTCTAGCAGATTTGTCCCTAAAATATTTTTCTTTTCTTTTCTTTTTTTATTCTTTTCTAGCTTCCCTCATTGCAGTTTTATATCTAATTTAACATTTTATCATCTTCTGTGTCTTTGTGCTACAAAGCCTCCCTTTTTTGAAAATTGATTTTTTTGCTCTTAATACTTATTTTCTTTACTATTTAACCATGATATCTGGCTTTTGTTTGGTTGTGGGGTTTTTTGTTTGGTTGTGGTTTTTTTGTTTGTTTCTTTATGTGTGTGGTTATGTGTGTGTTCCTCATACATTCTGTTTCTCAAATTCTGATTAGTGTCATGTTTTCAAGTTAAGTATCTATTAAGACATTTTTAACCAATTTTTCTTGGAAGTATTTTATCCTGTCAGCAGTTTATTTTATCTCATTCTATCTTTCTTCATTCTGTACGTATGGATTCCACCTTTATAGAAGGAGTATCCTCCAAGGGTTATCAGATTTCAGTGCTGTATGGCCCCATTACTCAAAACTGGAACTGCTGATGCATTATTGTCACTTCAGTCTTCTGTCCTGAGCCAGGGTGGCACTGATGTAAAAGTAATTTTTTTCTCTTGTGAATGCTCTAACTACTCCAATAGACAATATCAGTTTTAAAGTGCAGTTTATACACCACATTTCCCATGTTCACTACAATTAAGGAGGGTTCACTGAAGTTTTACACAATTTTTTTTAAATTCACAATTATGATATATTTCCTCATTTTCAGAGCATATTTCTCCTTTTACAATTTTGTCCTTCAATAACTCTACTATTACATTTTACCTAATTCAAGCAGGAATTTCTATCTACGAAGACTGTGTGACACAATGTGACAGCAAAGGCTTATTTGACTATTATTTTCTGACATAACCCCTCTCTTGTTCACCAGTGCAGTAGACTCTCTCATTCTGATATTATTGAACTACAATAACAGACAGCATAATGATTATTTTCTTTCTATCAAGTTTCCAACTGGCATATTAAATATACATTTGTCTTATAAAAGCATATTATTAATCATAAATATGTTTTATTCAAAACTGGGTATTTTCATCATCCAGGATTTTGCAAAAATATAATTACACAGTAGCATTATATGAAAAGTAATTTAATGTAAACTACCTGTACAGATAGCCTAAATCCAGGTGCTTATTTTTATTTCCCCATTTAACTGAATTTTATGCTTTAGCATTTATTTCCCTGCTTGCCTCCTTTTTTTACTGTTTTTACAGCCTTTTCTTTATAACAATCTTCACAAGGAATCAATTACCTCAAAATCTTTTTTCTTTATTCGTTTTTATTTATTTATTTTTATCTTTATTGATGCTTAGTTCTAAAACTTCTTTAAAAAAATTAAATGCAGGCAACTGAACACATTTTTCTCCATATTCTATATTTCTTGAAGATTTTTCACTTGTTTTTTGTCAAATTTAAACAATTTCTCTTTATTGAGTGAGAGGACTGTCTTTCTGCCTGCTTGCCTGTCTGTATATCCCTGTGCTTGGAATTAGAAATATTTCAAAGAACACTGTCCAAGAAATTCTGATCCAAAGCCTCCAGACAAAAGTCTGCATCTGCCATCAAGAGCCTCTCTGGTCTGCAGGAGCTGCCAATCACCAGCCCCCTCCTGCACTCTTTAAAGGGCTGCTTCACTATCTTGTGCCTCTTTTGCATTCAGTGGACTCCAGGATCAGAATCTCCCTGAGCAGAGGTTTTTTACCTTATACTCCAGCTCTCCATCCCGTGTTCTGCTATCTTGAGCCTCTCGAGCACAAATCTGATAGAGGCAGCAGGAACACAACTGTGGCTTGTTCTTTGACACCTTTATTTCACTGTTCTCCATCTTCATGTGAACACCAGCCGGGGACTTGTGCTACTCCCCACAATTCAAAATTCACATTTTTAAGCACTGCAAAATACATCTTCATGTACACATTTGGGTTGGTTGTGGGAGCAGAGAGTAAACAGTACTCAACATGGAATCACCTTTGGATTCCAGTTGTTCCTGGAGTTTTGCAGCTGTAAGTACTGTTATTTGTGCCCTAGGAACAGATTGTAAATAACTGTAAGATAATAAATTATTTCACTGCAGAGGTGAGATGTCTGCAGGCCACTTGCCAGAGGTAAAAGGTTTTGGAGCAGATTGTGTAAGAATCAGAGCAGAGGGCCTCGTATTTTGGTAAGAGGAGACAAAAACAGGTAGATAAAGTGTCCCATTCTGGGGATTTTCTGTTGGGGCAAAGACCTATATTCTGTTATTTATCCTAGAATTTTGGTAATTTGCATTTTAAATATATAAAGTTCTATTCCTGAACATTTCAGTTCTGTGTCTTCCTCTACATAGAGTCCAAGCTGGAGACACATTCCTTTGTGTTTAATTGCTCATAAATGTAAACTCTTACAGAAAGATACAAATACGGGTTTTTAGTATTTTTAAGAAAAAAAAAAATTTTGACAGCTGTTCAATCTGATTCTTATTCAGGTTTGATGTGTTTTAGCTGTACCAGCAGAGTCTAAAGGGGCCCTGTGTCGAAAGGTTTTCTGAATTCTCAGTTTCTGGACCTACTTTACCCAGGTGTTGGAACTTTTCCATCTATTAATGAAGGTATTTATGGTGCTCACTCATGCAGCAGTGATAGCAGCCAGGCCAGTTCATGCAAGGGCCAGATACTTTAAAGTTAGAGAAGTTTTAACTTCTTAGGCTTAGTTTGTAAGCATATATATTCTACAGCACTATTTACTAAGAGGTGTATTTTGTATGCACATTGTACATGTTTGTGTGACTACAAATCCTCAGATATGTCCTTGACTCACACACGGAGCGCAACACAAGGAAATAATTGAAATAGTTCTGGAAATCAAAGAGCTGTCAAAAAATTGTGTGAGTTTTATCTAAAGCAAAAATGTTTCTGATGCAAATGAAGATGTAAAATGGCCATAGATCCTTTTTGCAATAAGAAATTCAGCTTACAAATAAATTCATCCCCGGTTTTTTTTTTTGTTTTTGTTTTTGTTTTTATTTGGTTTTTTTGGGTTTTTTTGGGTTTTTTTGTTTTTTTTTTTTTTATTTTTTATGTTTGTTTGGTTTTTTGTTTTTTGGGGTTTTATTTCTGTTCCTACTGTCCTTTGACCTCTTGCATAATTGTATCAGTTTGTGAATCCTTGGCTTTGGTCCCTCCACGGAGCCCCACAAATCCCTGTTCAGACACAGCTGAGAATGGTACTCGGGGAAAGTAAAGAGAGCCCAGTGCTAGTGTAGTTGGAAAGCAAAAATTACTCAAGAATTGAGAATATGATTATGGAATAAAATGGGGCAAAGATTCAATTCTCATATAAGTGGCAGAGTTGATAAACTGTGCAGTTTTTTTGTTTTACAACTCTCCTCGTCTGCGTGTCAGGGAAAAAAACTGTCCTTATTTGTACCTTTCCAGAAGTAGGACATATGTTACTTATTTGTTGAGCAGCAAAATTGCATCTTTGTCATTATCTCAGCTATGTGAAAAGGAATTGAGTTGTGCTGCAGGAATGAGAATTTGGAAAAAAATATACAGTAAACAAATTATCTGAATGTGTTTGTCCAGATCTCTTCTCTGTATATTTCTACAGATATTTAAATGTTTGGATTTTTTAATTTGAAACCTGCAATCTATCTAAATAGCAAATGATGTATGCATGCAACATAGTAGCATACAGAAAAACTTAATAAAGATATATTAGGCTAAAGATATAATAGGCTAAGATATATTAGGTTAAATATCTTAATAAAAATATATTAGGATATATGAGGTATCTTTCAGAATGGCCAATGACTTTTTCCCAAACTGGTTCACAGTTTCTGTTTGTCCATGACCAGACACATTGTTGTGTAAATCTAATCCACTGCTGATATTTCCCTTTTAATAATATTAAGCCTGCCAAGTGTGCTAATAGATTGGTTTCAAGTTCCTCAAGCTAAATCCCTGATCTGAAGAAGAATCTCTCCTGCTAAGAAGAAAGTCTTTAGCTGGTATCTGTGAAGTGCCTAGCATGGTGTTTCCTTCTAAGCAATTGTATTTTTAAATACAATGATATTTTAAAAAATCTTCTCTGCAGATAGAAAGGGGAACTCAAAAGACTGCTGATGCAAGAAAAACCACACTGATATAGAAAGAGATTTGAGAATACAGTCATAGCAGAAAACTTCTAGCATAAAATCCTCATTTTCTGGGAAGAAAATGCAGGTTTTCATTTAGAAAACTCAAATTATATACTAGTTTTGCAGTTAACTTGAAAATATTTTAAAATGATGACATAAGCAAAAATGGCGGGACCAGGAAAATGTCAAGGTACTAACAGAAATCACAGTTGTCTACAGGCACACCACTATGGGTAGTAATAATTATCTGTTAATTCAGTAGTCCCTGGCAGAATGGTCTGCTGTGGAAGGCCCCTGTGAAGACCATGTAGTCCAAACCCCCACCAGGGGCAGGGACAGCTTTCACTAGATCAGGTTGCTCAAGGCCCCAAGCTCTAAACTGAGTGAAGTACTTCCATTGATGGGGAAATTGATGGGGAAACCACAACTTCTCAGGGCAACCCATCCCACTGTCTCATCAAAAAAAACAAAACAAAAAAAAAAAAAAAAAAAACAAAAAACCCCCCAAAACAAAAAAAAAACTTCCTTTATTCAATCTAACTCTTCCCTCTTTCAGTTTAGAATCATTAGCTCTCATAATGTTGCTGCACACCCTAGTAAAAAGTTCCATTTCCCATTGTTCTTATAAGCCCCCTTTGTAGACTGACCAAAATACTGCTTCCCCAGAGCGTTTTCTCCTCCAGGCTGAGCTCCAGCTCTCTGCTTCTCTGCATTAGAGAGCATCTATAAGAGGTGCTCTATCACTCTGATCATCTTTGTGCCCCTCTTCCCCACCAGCTCCAACAGGTCTTTCCTGTTGGGGACACCAGAGATGGATGCAGGACTCCAGGTGGAGTCACACAAGAGCAGAGTAGAAAGGGATAATCACCTTCCTGGACCTTGTGGCCTTTCTTCTTGTGAGGTAGCCCAGGATAGGTTGACTTTCTGAGCTGCAAGTCAACATAGTCACATCTCATTGAATTTTTCTTCTCCTGATATCCCCAAGTATTTCTCTTAACCCAATCATGCTCCAGTCTGTCCTGGGGTTTGCCCTCACCCCAGTGCAGGGCCTTGGACTTGGCTTTGTTGAACTACTTGAGTTTCTCATGGGCCCACTCCAAGTCCCTCTGGATTATCTCCCTGCCCTCGAGAAAGTAACTGCACCACTCAGTTTGGTGTCCCTCACATGCTGAGGGTGCATTCAGTCTCCCTGCCTGTCATTAATGAAGGTGTTGAAGATGTCTCAGTCCCCTGAGGGAGAACATTTTTTACTGATCTCCATTTGCACACTGAGCCATTGACTGCAACTCTTTGGATGCCACCATCCATCCAGTTCTTTCAGGAACTTCCCCAGGAGAAGAGAGTGTGTGAGTGTGGGTTTACCACTGAATAAATTGTGAAGGGGAAAACCATTGGCACGATAAAAAGCACCATCCTACCTTTCAGGATCTGTCTCTTGTTGGCCTCAAAGCCAAGCTTGTAACCTCTGGTAGTGATTGTTCACCCCATCTGAAACTCACCTCCTCCCCTCCTCCCCCTCTGGGGATGCAAACCTGGCCTCACCAAAGAACCCTGCTGTATTTTTTGAGTCATTAACATTTCAGTCTCTCACAATAACCAGCTCTTGCTGAAAGAAACAGAATAGTTTGTCTCCAAAGAAACTGAGAAGAAACTTCTTTAATTCTATTGCAAAGTAGCTACTGATTTCAAACTCATGAGGTTGGTTTTACTTATTTCAGGCAAAAGTCTTGTATGCATTAAAGAAAGACACACCATCTGTGCTGCATAAATCACTGCCTTGGCTATGCCCCTAATTATTCAGCCCTTGGTCTCTTTGCCTGCCTAGATCTTGTGTGAGGGAACAGCCTTTGTTATGCTGATGACAGGAAGGTTCAGTTTCAGGTAAGAAGAGATTTCCCACAGCGTGGCTTTTGTTTATGGCTACAAAAATAGACTAATTGCTTCATTTGATACATTGCTTTTATGTGGCTTAAACCCATGAATTCTTATGTAGGAGATGGACTAAATATGAGACAAGAAAGAAATCAGTGTCTTTTTCATCTCTCCTTCCTTTTAAGTCCTTTATAGCCTTATGTCTAGTGAAAAGGAAGCAAACGCACTTCCTCTATAGCCTGAATAGAATGGGGACTAACTTGATTATTCTGCAACTTTTGAAAGTTTAGTTCATGTTCATATTCAGCTCCCAGTAAGCTAAAAGATTGATATATTTTCTTTTTCCTGTGGCCTTTGTGCAATTACAGTGTTGATGGCCCTCTCTGCAGTTGCTTTGCAACTGAAAGCTTTGTGGAGCATATGGCATCTGCTGACCAAAGATGCCATTCACTTAATCTTAATTCTGTGAATCCAGCCTTCCAAGAGGGAAAATTCAAATTACAGAAGTTGCTAACAACTATTTCTTTTTTCTGCCTCCTTCCCCTGCATTGCACAGTATCAAATGCAGTGAACTGTAAATGAGAAAGGCTTCCCCTCATACCAGTCCTCCCACAGCCCCCTTTGCTCCTGCCATATGGTTTTTGCAATGTCCCCCACAAGACTTCTCAGTCCATGTGCTGTCTAAGGCTGGGTGCAGTGGCTTTGGGCAAAGCAGCACACTGGATCAGACAGAGCTGCACAGGAACACCCTGAAAACAACCAGTGGCAAAAATCATCCCCCTGGGGATGTGCTCCCTGGCACAAGGTGTGGATGTGGCATCCTCCTGGCAGCTTTAGCTCCACCAGCAGCTGTTGAAGAAGATGGAGTTCATACTGACCCTCCTTTCACCACCAAAGACACAGACCAAAGTCAGGAAAGGTCACTCATGCAACTCCTTTTCCTCTGTGCTTTCCCAATTTGTGCATTTTAGGTGCTTTGAAAAGGATGCATGGGATGTAAAACCTTTCCTTTCCTTTTTTTTTAAATTTTTTTTAAACAATAAAATACGTTTCTGCTTTTCTGGAGCATATTATCTTTGCAATTAAAAACTTCTCCACGTTTCATAATCCATGCAGACACAGGAGCAATGATAAAAAAATCACAACTCAAAATCCTTTATAAAACTTCTGTGGGTGAGCAGCTCTTATAACATTATAGACACTAACCCTACACCAATATAAATAACTCACAGCCAAATATTCACCTGCCAGCTGAAAATTCACTGTGACAACTGCAACATTTAATGAAATTCAGGAAACAATGCCACAAAAGTGTGGAAAACAGCCAAAAACCCACAGCACAGAACAGACAGGGTAATGTTCTAGACTGGGGGAGCCATAATTTTATATATTGGAGGTTAATTTTTTTTTTCATGTGCACACTCTAAAAAGGTCAGTGCACATTAAAAAAAGAATACTATCATTTTCAGATGATAAAAAAAATCTAATCTCTGATCTTTTCCAGGTTAATTAAAAGGCAGAATATAGAAAGGCAGATTCTATTTGAAAATTATCTTTCAGGTTCATTAATATCTCTTTTTTACAGAAATGTGGTGTAAAAGTGTGTCAAAATTTAATTCCCCAGATTCTAAGAAAATAAAAATAATAATGGTTTCTTAAAATTCATCTCTAATGAAATATGACCTATGAGAGATGAAAGTACATTTAAAAAAAAAAAAAAGCACTTTGAACTAAAACATCCTGCAATATACATTTTCTTTTTGAATGCTGTCAATGTCACACTCCCCAGTGACTTTGTTTAGTAGTTCTCTAAGGCAAAATTGTTGAGAAGTATTAACCATATTTTCATATATATGGATAGCTCTTATATTTTGCAGTTTTATTTTGAGGTAAAAATCAGTTTGAAATATTTTTTCTGATTACCTGAAAACATCATGGTGGAGTTAATCTGATGAATCCTCTCATTGTAGTGAACACATTTTAAAAGGACAGATTGCTGTTTAAAAATTTATATTTCTTTTTCATCAACAATGAGAATGGGAAAACTTTAGAAAATACTACCCACAAACATACAATCAAAATCTCATACCTTCCTTCTTGTCCCCCCAAAAAAAAAATCAAAGACGTCTGAACAACTGCTGCTCTTGTGCTTTGAATATTTACATATGAGCTGCTCTACTCTGGACTCCATCTGACAAGACCATGAACGGACATCACTGTAAAAAGAATTTATATTCCTTGACAGACTTTAACCTCTGATTTTTCATTCTGACCCTCTTCCAGAAGGCTCCACTCTATAACAGGAATGACTAAAGAGGTTGTGTTAGACTATAGTACCAGACACTGCCTGGGAAAAAATATTGATTTGTACAGATTCCCTCTCTCTCTGCTTTTGGAGCACAAGCTGGGATCCCCCTGATTATTAACTTGCCTGATCACCTGGCACTACTGTCCATTGCTCCAGCAGGACACTGCACTGTGACATGGGGAGCTTGGGCCACAGGCCAAAGAGATAAATAAAACAAAAATAAGAGATTAGGTTCTGTAAAGAAGAGATGAAGGGATGCCAAAAATTATTGTCATCCCTCTGGTGGCTATTGTGAAGCTAAGCCAACTTCAAATGTAAAAAGCACTATCAAATGTTGTTGTTTGTTTGTTTTTTTAATGATTGAAGGCTAATATTATATCAAGGAAAATATTTAAGCAGAAGAAAATGCAGTAAATGAAATATTAATGATCTGTATGCTTGAGTTAAAGCTACAGGTGGAATATTTAAATTACCTTGATTATGATAAGGTCCACAGTGCATTCTTCAAGTTCTGATTAACAGCACTTTTTAATACACCTAGCAAATTAAAATGAACTTAGGGCATTAAGTTCAGAAAATGCTCATGGTGCATTAATCATGCCCACTGGTCTTAAATTTCAGCTCTTATTATTGGGAAAGGGAGAAGACAGTGAATTATAGCTGTTGTGGTTTATGATGATAATGATGGTTATTGACATTATTATGTACCTTCATAGACATACTTGAAGTCCAGGTTGAGGGGACTTGGTAAATGTGATTCTTCAGAGTGAGAAAAAATCATCATGAGCTACATGTATGTTGGAAATGCTGAGACCCAAATTGGCTACAGAAATTCTGGGACTTCATAAGTTATAAGCAAAAAATGCAGCCACATTAAATGTAACCCTGGATTCTTCTTAAACATAGCTTCCCAAAGATGTGCAAAAACACTTTCAAAGACACTAAATTCTGCTGTTGAATTAACTGACATTGCAAGTAAAGAGATGTTTTGTTTCAATGGAGTTTTCTGAAAGTTGCTATTGGGGAAATCTACTGAAATAAGTTCACAAAGGATCCTTAGACCACAGGTGTCCTGAGACAGAACTTGTGTTGCACCAAACCACTCACTGATCCAGGCTTCTCCTCCTGCAGCCACATTTGCTCCTTCTAGATTGGCATCGATAAGAACCTCAAGAAATCTAGGAATTAGGTGGATAAGGTTTCTGTGCTGTTTGTTCAATTGTGCTCTCCTCTGCTACTACAGCAAATTTGTGAACCCATGTGCACAAATTCTGAACAAAGTATTTCCTGGTTCAACATTACATGAGAGCCGTATCTCAAAGGAGCAAAGCTCTTTTGTGAAATGCAATTACAGTAATGGATTAGGTTGATGTTTGGCAAATGTGTTCTTCAATATGTGCATCACTGTAGAAAGCTGATTAATTCATAGTGCCAAGAGGTTTACTTGACATTGCTAGCTCTGCCATCTTTATAGTGCTACTCAGATAACTTATTTCCTCAAAAAAAATAAATTAATAGTAATAAAAAAAAATCACTCATTGAGAGTATAAAAAAAATATCACCCAAAGGTGATATTTTGCCAATCATGGCTTCATTTAAAATAAATACTCATGTCAGTTGGACATGAATTCTTCAGTAAAAACAGTAATTTGGTGAAATGAACAGGATTCCAGGGCTGATAGGAATTGCAGGCATCCTGCTTGGTTACAGCTGTAAAAAAGCTCACATTCAGTGCCTCTTATCTGGACAGTGCAGCTTTCAGAGGCATTTGTGCCTTCTGGACTCAGGGATATAAAGTTGCATAAATAACTGCAGCCTCAGTGCTCCAAGGTAGAATAAGGAGATTACTGTTTGTTTGGGTTTTTTTAAAGAGGGAACCGGACTGACTGACATTTAGGAGAAAATTGATTTTTTTCCCCTGTCAGGGTTAAGAACCAGCCAGCAACCAAGCCCCAGTGCAGAAACTCATTTGCTCCCAAACCAGCAGGATCAGGGAGAGAACTGGAATGGTGAAACAGAGAAAACTTGTGAGTCGAGATAAAGAAAGTTTAATAGGGAAAGCAAAAGCCATGCACACAAGCAAAGTAAAGCAAGGAATTAATTCACTGCTTCCCATGGCAGGCAGGTGTTCAGCCATCTCCAGGAGAGCAGGGCCTCATCACACATAACAGTGACTTGGGAAGACAAACATCATTAGTCCAAATTTCCCCCAACCTCCTTCTTCTGCTCATTTTATAAACTGACCATGATGTCACATAGTTTGGAATATTGGTTTGGGTCACCTGTCCCAGCTGTGTTTGCCCCCAACCTCTCACACATCTCCAGGTCCCTCACCAGTGTGGCAGTATGGAAAGCAAAGAAAGGCCTTGGCTCTGTGTAAGCCCTGCTCAGCAATTAAAAAAACCCCAAAACCAAACAAAACAAAAAACAACAACAACAAAAAAAGAACAACAAAACCCCTCTCTGTATTATCAACCCTGTGTTCAGAAAAAATCCAAAACATTTCCTCACAGCAGCCACTGTGAATAGAATTAACTCTACACCAGCCCAAACCAGCATACTCTTGAAATTTAAGAGAAAATAAAAGAACAAGAAAGAGAAACTCTATAACTATGTTAATTATATTGAATCAAGCACTTTTTCAAATATGATGGTTATTTATGCTATTCAGATACCTGAATAATCCCCCTTCAGGGCAAATATTTTTCTCAACTACCTACAGAAGGAGATCTGTTTCATGCTACAGAACAGCAGCGTATATCTTGAAAGCCCATTTTGAGATATACAAGTTGGAGTTGCACATCAGGTAAACACCCCCCTGCCCTGATGCCCCAAGAGAATCTGAGAGCACAGCAGTCTGTACAAGGTGACAGTGATCTCATGACAGCAAAGAGCAAGAGCAAAGCAAAGGAAGTGTTAATCCAAGTGCTCTGGATTTTCCTTCATCATGAAACAGGGTAAAGTCAAAGGCTTTATCCAAAT
The DNA here is from genome assembly GCA_024362935.1 of Setophaga petechia. Lineage (NCBI taxonomy): Eukaryota > Metazoa > Chordata > Aves > Passeriformes > Parulidae > Setophaga > Setophaga petechia. Next base: position 13,335,360 of record JANCRA010000012.1, read on the forward strand.
TGTGGTTTCTCAGTGAATTTCCACTGGTTAGCATATTCTAGGCTTAAGTGACCATGTTCCACTCTCAAAATACATTCATGCATCAGGCAGACTGTATCTACTCATTACCCTGTGCCACATTTCCCATTTGGCAACTCTATACATACATCTTTCTGTCCTTATCTGTGGTCTCTGCTCATAAAATGCATGGTGAAGGACATCTGAAATTAACAATGTGTGGCTAGTGAGCTGCAGATAATCATGCTGTCTGGGGAAAATAAATTATAAGAAATAATACAGATTATTTCAGCCAAATGTGGTTCTTAATTATATTTATAATTTGACCACTTCATGCACATACAAAATACATCAAAATCATAATGATAAGAAGCAGACAGTGGCCCCCAAATATACAAAGAAGCATTTTAAATAACGTTGTGCTAAATGCACATTTGTGCATATCCTTCCAAAATACACTGTCACTCTTTCTCTTCTTCCATAGATGTCAGAGCACTCTTTGAACAAGACCTTGTAGTTCTGAATTCTCACAGGCGTTGTAACCATGAAAGGAGCAAGGTATAAGCCAAAAATTTAAGTTTCAAAAGGCAAACAAAAAGGTAATGCAATTCTCCACATGTAAACACTACAGGAATGGGTAGCTAAAAACATATACACTCATATTAAATCAAGAATCCTGATTTCCATATAAGATGATTTCCACCTGAAATCTCAGAGAATGAGACAAAAAGTTAGATTTGTTCCATGAGGGTGAGATGCTATAATTCCCTTCTAATAGTTCATTAATGATACATTTAGCACTAGATGCTTGCAAATGAATAAAAAAATAAAAAATAACTCCCATTGTTATTTAAAAAAAGGGGACTCCATAAGTCATCAGAAAAGGATTTTAGTAGTGTTTTAGAAGTTTTTCACCAAGGGTGTCAATGAGGGCATTAAGTTCAGATCAGGGATGCTTGTTCTGTGGGTGTTATCTGCCACAACTCTCAGTGCTGGTGCTTTCCATACAGCTGTAAACAAACAGGAGATCCTCCATGCAACTAAGTTCTGTTAAACTGTCCCAGAAACATGAGTTCATCCAGCCTCCTGGAATAAATTTTTTTAATTTAAAAATATCCCCAATCCAATTCATGTTGGAGATATCTATAACTATATCTATATATATCTATATATATATATAGATATATATGTTTATATTAAATTTCTCAGGTATTGAAATGCTAGTTTTTCTGCATTTTCTGGATCTGGGTTCTCAAATCAAGCTTTTCTTGTATGTATATATACACACATACACACTATATATATATATATATATATATATGTATACACACTATATATATATATATATACACACACATATACTTAGTTTTTTTTAAGTCTTGTAAGATCTAGATTGTAAATTACTTAGTTTTTTTGGTCTCCTTTCCTGGGATCAGTCACAAGAGGAGCAAAACAGCCCTTCTGAACAGAGATCACACATCAGAAAAAGGTTTATGTGGACCGGATCCTGAAATTATAGAAACACAGCTGTATAATTCTGGCTTTGTTTTTAATCTGCATCCTAACTTTTTATGACTGCATTTTACCCCAAAATCACATCATCAACATAAAGCATCACTTATTTAAAATGCTGTCTTCCCAGAATAAGTTACTTAAAACACTGTCTTCTAAATCTGTGGCTTTAGCACATGGAGACTAAAAGTGTCTGCTGAAAGCAAACCAGCTGGGAATCTCAGTAATACTTCTTTGCTCACACATATTTCTTAAAAAAACTAATTTAAATATCGTGTTTCGCTTTCTTTAGCCACAAGAGGGCGATCCCTTAATTCGAGTCCACTAAGGCAATGCACAGACACGAGATGGACTCGTTTTCTATCTAAACCATTATTTCAACTGCTTATGTAGATAAATTGATGAATTTCATTCTCTCTGTGTTCTCAGCATGCACGTGGCTTACATGAAGTTACTAGGCAATATTATTTAGCTGTGGGAACCCACTGTGCTTCATAAGAGGCTGATACTGAAAAAAAAGGTGGGAAGTAAATAGGATTTCCCTTCATTATCTTTAGAAGTAGCAGTACACTGTATTAACACAACTCATTGTTCTCAGTGATGAACTCAGACAGGTCACAATCAAAAGGAAAAAGATCTTGAGACGTGCTGCTTTCAGAAGCATGAGAAATTTGTGAAACAAAGAAAAGATGTCTCTTATACTTTCCATCCACTTGTGAATGTTTAGCAATTTGAATTTGTTAAATATGCCATCATGTGCAACAATATACAGCGCAAGCATGATCCACACAGGGAACTGATTCAAGCACTCAAAACTTGAAGATTGTCATGTCCTCCCTAATGCAAAACTCTGATTGCATTTACTTACTTAGAACCAGATAGCTGGGAAGATTTTGTTTAAAATGCTTCTAAACAGTCATCATGAGTGTACAATATAACTTACCATAGCATTTTTGTTTTCAGTCCCAATATTTTACATATATAAACCTGTGAAACTTACTCAAACCAAGACTGATTTCTCCCTCTTAAGTCCAAATAAAATTTTGCTCAGAAACAGTGGATGGATTTTGTCCATCAAGAGTCAGCTATGTTCCTGGGCAGCCGGTAATGCTCTGGCCTGATCCTTGCCTTCTTCTCCTGAGGGCTGGCATATTTCCACTTGGATGGAGACATTTTCAGCTTTTTTCTCTTCTTATCTGTACACCACACTTTTTCACAGTATTCTTCCACCCTCTGGAAGTTGCTGTAACCTATCAGCTGAAGAAATTCCTTATACCATGGCTTTGAAGCCTGAGGTATACTGCTCTGCATTGGACATGGCATTTTGTGAGGGATCTCCTCCTCATAGTCTTTATTGAACATTTCATCTACACGTTCCTCCTCCACTATCTCCAGGGTGATTTTCCTGACAGTGTGAACAATGCTGTGTTCCACTGTCTGACAAAAATAAGTCCCTGCATCCAGTCGATGCAGCTTCAGGAATAAAAGGCCAAGGTCCATTTTTATTATTCTATCATCGGTCTTCACCTGAAAAAAAAAAAACATAAAATGCAGTTATAGAGCACAGGCCTTTGCTATTACATTAAACCAATCCAATTATTTCTGAATTGTACTTTCATGACTGTAATACTAAATTTTGAGAGGAAGATTAGAAATCTACAAATTTTTAATTCAGAGTGGTTCTGGAATTACAAAAATATTTACTTGAAGTAAGGAAGAAATTGAGTTGAAGATGGAGAACAATCTAAAGAATCTGGGAAGCTTAGAAGAACATATAGTGAAGCAGACAGATCTATGTGTTAATTGCAGAGGGAAATAAGTTAGAAACATGGAAATAATCTACTGGATGGAAAAAAAAGGGCATTTGCCAGTTGACCTTTGATAAGGATCCCTGTGAATTCTCTTGTAGACTGGTATGCTTTTGAGGACACATTCATAAAAGTATTTGCATATCTAACTGCAGGGCCCAGTGATCTTAAAGCCCCAGCTCTGAGTCTGCTGTTTGAGTCCCTCCTCCAGCTCCTGAGAACTTCAGTATTGACCATGAGGCATTCAGAGATGTTGGCAAGCAGGGAGCTCTGAGCTGTCTAATCCAGCAGCAGGAATGCCCAGGAAAATGGTATCCTCAGCTTTCCATTTAACAGTAAGGTGATGAATTAAAGCAGAAGTCCTGAGTGAAGAAGGGATCAAGAGCAGCCCTGAAGAGAATGAACTCAGGACCTGGCAGTACTGAAGGAAGAGGAGCTGGATGAGAGCTGGCCATGCTCACTTGTAGAAAACCAACTGTATCCTAGGCTGTATAACAGGAAGTGTGACCAACAGGTCAAGGGAGGTGATTCTCTCCCTCACTCTGCTCTGGTAAGCCCCCACCTGGAGGGCTGCATCCAGCTCTGGGATCCTCAGGACAAGGCAGACGTGGACCTGTTAGAGTGGAACTGGAGGAGGGTCACAAAAATGAAGAGAGGAATGGGGCACTTCTCCTATGAAGAAAGAGAGAGCTGAGGTTGCTCAGCCTAGAGGAGAGGAGGCTCCAGACCTGATTTTGACCTTTCAGTACATAAAGGGGACTTATAAGAAAGATGGGGAATTTTACCAGGCCCTATAATGACATGTCTACACTGCAGTGATAGCTACATTGATGTGCATCAGAGAGCTATGGAGGAATAAATATTATTACACTTATGAAGCACTTTCATAACCGTAAAATACACCTAAAGGGCAGAGAATCCACCAACTCTCATTTGCAAAAAAATTTAAAAAATTGTAATGAATGGGTGAGGCAGCAAGAATGAATAGAAGTTAAGCTAGACTAACACTGGAAATAATACATACACATTTCATCCCTGTAAAAACATACAAAGAGAAGTGATGGATTTTCCTTTGTTTTGAGATCCTTAATTAGCTTCACTACATGTCTAACATCTGCATTCAAGATGTTGAATGCAAACACCAGGTGAAATTCTCAGGTCTATTAATTCAAGAGACCAGATGAACACAGTGACTTTCCCTGACACCCATATACATTTCAGCAACTGGTGGCAGAAATTCAGTGAAGATGTAATGTTCCTAACAATGGGCTCTTTTATTGAAAAAAGCTAGTCTGTAAGAATATTTACCTCTTCTTTCTTAGTTTCATGTGCTCGCTGGACAAACCAGATGACTTTTGCTTGCAAGGTCCGAGGGGTGCACTCCAGAAGGGTGCTGTTGTACTCTATTCCATAAACAAGTCTTTCCTCAGTTTTCTCCAGAACTTCACCTGGAAGGGAAATACATTTTTCAAAAATGTCTTACTGCAAGTACTTATTACACTCCATGTTCAGGGTATATTTACTTTTAGGAGTGAAGCTTAATTCAGATCCAGCCAGACAGTGTCTGGAAAGCAATGTCTAAGGAAGATCTGACCTGCTAAACGAATTTTCCCATCATCCCAGGCTTTCCCTCCATCTGACCAAATTGTGCTGTGACTCAGCTAAGATTACAGAGAAACATCTTGGCTTTTCACACTGCAAATTGCTTGTGCCTGGTTCTTATGAATAGTTAATTTCATTTTCACTCAGTGAAACAGAAGGATTCAAAACATGTTTAAATATAATAAAAAAAAAATTTTTTATGGATAATTACAGCATATAACTGTCTGCAGAATGATACTATAAATATTCTAACCAATATTATACATATCCATGCTATACATGTATTAACTGAATGTACAGTTTGGGCCCAAGGGTGCTAAAAAAACAGGGTGAAAGAATTAAATCAAAATTTAACTCTGGTTTTCAATCCAACAAAACGTCTGGAGGAAGATAAACTAGTTGTTACACTGGACAAAACCAACTGCTTCATTAATGAAATCATCTTATTTCATAATAGCGAGAAAGATTGTTGAGCCCAAATAGCTTTATATCTTAAAAAAATACACTGTTTTATATAATTGTGATTTCTCTGTTGTATTTCAAACTTGTGGAAGGATTAGCACTTAATATTGGAACATACTTTTCCAACATGTACAATATCATCCAATGGATATATTAATTATATATATATGTAAAAAAATTATATATATATAAATATTTAAAATAGTGTTTCTCTGAATATTACTCTAGAAGAAACTTAAATGTTTTATTTTTTTTTCTTCTCTAAATGTATTGAATATCATCCTGCAAATTACAGAGCATTTCCATGCAATTGTTTTCTTTCTGGTTCTCTATTCCCAACGCCCAAGTTTGAAATCCTCACTTTTCAAGGTTTGGATAACAGTATTCTATCTTATTTTTTTAAGAGAAAACTTGATCATAAATACACATTTTAATTGTTTCATGTCACTGCTCATGCCTGTTCTTAAATTCTAAGTGTCCTGAATACACATATCAGAATACACATACCAGAATACACATATCAGAATGCACATATCAGAAGGCAGCGCATTGTTTCTTATCCCTGCCTCATCTTTCTGCTTTTCCTTTTTTTTTTCCTGTTGGGAGCCATTGGGATGCACTCTCCACATCTTTAATCTGAATGCCAGTGCTGCAGCACCACATGAACATTTTGGGATGTCACCCACTGAGACAGTCACCCTTGGACCTGGATGGCAGGGGCTCAGCCCCATGGCTCTAACAACATGCCAGGAACATGCCAGTGAAAACAGCAGGTGAGATCATGGTCTGGCTCATGCTCCTGGCAAACTCTGTGCTGGCTGTTCCAGGGCTTTACAAGCATTTGTACATTTGAACAGATTACCAATGAACTGCTGGCCAAAGCACTGCTGCGCCGCGTTCCCGTGCCGAACGTCCTGTCTGCGGAAACGCCTGCAGGGAACAAAAGTGGAATTATTCAAGACAAGACGTTTAGCTTACATGTTGTTTGGCTTATACTTAACTAGCCCTCATTAAAAACTTCAGGAGTTAAACCTTATTGCTAACAATTTACCATTGTTGTGAGAAGTGCTCATTTATAAATCAGTATTCTGTCTCCACTCAGCCTACTGAGAGTCATGTGTCTGAAAAAAAGAATCATGCTTGTCTGGAGAATAGGTACAATTATGTGTTCATTTATATATAACCATACTGATGTTATAAATATGAAAACAAGATCCTTTGAACTGACTGGGTAACACTCAGTCATGGGGACCTTTAGCCTGTCTTTGGGTTCTCTCTCTTGCTCTGTCTCTCTCTCCAGAAAGGAAAGTTTTTCTTTTTTATTTCAGCACAGTTTCCCATGCATGTGAATGGTACTTCTTTTATCCTTTACTCTCTTGGTTTTTTTTGGTTTTATTCCTTCACTTGAGAGTGTCAACATATGGGAGAAACACTTTATTTTATTTCACCTTTGTACTGAGCTCATTTTTCTCAACAGGGAAAGAAACACATTAATGAATGTCCATGCCTAGAAAGTGAACTGGTGGAAGAAGAACTGGGGTCAGAACAGGTGAGCCCTGTTTTTGACCTGGAAAGAATGCAAGTCCTTTTGAAAGAAAAATCATTCTGACTTTTGAGGTTTGAGCTTTTTATTGCATTTACAGAAAAAAATATTAAAACTATTATTATATAGTGTATTCCCAGAAGAAGTGTGCCTTCATATAGCATTTATTTTCTTTGAGTGCCTTGATAAATAAAATTAAGATTGTTTACTTGGGAAATAAAAGCCTGTTGGAATGCTGTATCTTGCTACATTAGTATGTCCAACAACCTCAAATGTAGTTTTTCTGAGGATACTGTTCCTATATTTGCATAAAGAGTAATTCTATACAGTATTGCCAATGCCACACATAACAGATTAACAGAAGAAATATGCAGTGCAGCAAATCCTACACAGTAGGTATGTGTACAGTACAAATTACATTAGAAACAAACAAAGGCAAAGAGTTCTATTATTCTGTGCATTTTACTAGTGAAATAAAGTTATTCTCCAGTTCTATGTGAACCCAAAAGATAAAATTTTAATTTGTCACTAATTGAATTCACTGAAACTATTTAGATTTACATCATCTAAAAGTCTTGTCCATGGATGTTACTAATTTCATTTTTAATCTGGCTGTAGACAGTAATTATTTTCTGAGTTCTGTCTTCCATATGAACTCCTGATCCAGTGTTCTTGGTGGACCAAGATTAACCTCCACTGAAATTCAGAGAAGAGCCAGTGTTTTTCCATTGTTGTTTCAGGGGAATCTGGAAATTCAGTGAAGACTGCATTGGGCTTTTAGGGAGAAATGCTAACAATACTTGCATCCTATTAAAGAAAAACAGAGGTGGCAACTGGGCCTTATTGTGCCCTGGTTGTTGTTATTGCAATGTGTAGTGTCAGTGCTGATAAATGTTGTCACCAGGTTTGCAAGTCTGTGTGTGTAGATTACTCAGAGGAGACATTCTCCTGCACAAATATACATAAACACCATAGGATATGCATTAGCCTTTAAAAAAACAAACAAGACACTCCTGCTGCTGTTTGGTCCAACAGCTCTACCAGGCAGGAACAGGTAGCAAGCATGTTCTACTTACTCATGAGTTCCTTAAGATCACTGTAAAGCTAAAGAAAACCTAGTTCTGTGAGACAGGATTATTTCTCCAGTTGTCAGAATCATTAAAGAAAAAGAAATGTTTGCTTGATGGAATTTTACTGTTGCAGCTGTGAAGACTAGGGACGATACAGTGCCTTCACTTACTATTTTCAGTGCCTTCACTTACTATTTTCTCAAATAGAAGGCAAAAATGGAGAGAGGTGCTGAAAGAGAGGGAGATACTAGGAGATAAACTCATTTCACAAATACTGACATAAGCCTGGTATTATTTTTTTCTTAGAAATGATTTTACTCTGAATAATATGTAGATTGTCATACAATCCCAGAGATAAATTACTGTAATGAACAATTTTCAGTGATTAACAAATGTACTGAATTTCGGGAAGTATCTTCTGCAATCTATAATTTCATTGATTTATATTTCAGCCCTTAACTCTGTGATTCCACGAGCCTAGTAAAAATGATCGGCAAGAAAACAACACAGTCATCACCATCATCATTACCATCACCATAATTTTCATTTTTCTTTATTATTTCCCAGGAATGTATGAGGCAAAATCAAAAAGCTTTGAGAAGAAAAGGCACCACTATGTTTGTGTGAGTAAATCAGTAGACTGCGTGCCTGCTGGTGGAGTGGGTGATGGAGAAAGGAGACAGAGAGGGAGAGGAGGCAGGGGAGAGACTGTCAGCATCTAAAAATTAGCTAAAGAATCACACAATGCCTACCCAAGTTCAAAGACATTTTTAAATTACTTCAGACCTTTTTCAGCCTGGATGGTGAGCTGATACATCAAAGAATCTCACTTGTAGAATTTGGTACTTGTTTAGATAAAAATTGAAACTGACTAAATCACAATGCAGAGCTAAAGCGAACTAAAGCATTTAAGTCCTGGACTTCTGCTTTCTCAAGTGCACTTCATGAAATTTGAATGCAGTAGAAATCCCTTCTGCTGTCTGAGGTATTTGCAGTATTCAGGAGCCACACACCTGTAATTACCATGGAATTGTGCTGTGCTGTGCTGCCAGCATCAAGATATGGGATTTTGGACTCTGTTTTTATTTTTCCTGAATTAAATCCCACATTTAATTAGTTATCCAGGATATAAATGTACAAGGATTTTCACAATTTAAAAAATTAATACCAGAGGTCAAGCATAAGGTTTTTATATTTATGCTTCACTTCTCTCTAAATCTGTTACATACCTTTGTTTACATATTTCTATTTAATGTTACTCTAAACACTTGCTGTACCTTGGAGGCAGCAGGATCTAAAGCAGACAGCATTTGGACCAAAGTGGGAGGACACATTGTACATCCCTGCCCCAATTCAATTCTTCACCAGTAGGACTGGAATTAAAAGGAAAGCATTGAGCAGAGCCCTTACCCACTAGCAGCACTGCCCTTACAGGTCAAAGTCCACATAAATGTAGAGCATGGTACTAAGGTCAGCTCAAGTGTGTTGCAACAAAAGGCACCACTCCATGACTCCCATAAGGGGATGGGTATCAGAACAGGAGAAATGAGTGCTCTCCAATGCCCCTTGCACCCACATTACTTGAATTATCATGTGCAGCTTGAGCAGAAATCTGGAGCCTTGAGACAAGGCCAGATTAAGACATGAATGCTCTGGGATGTGGCATTAATTAAATTAAAAGCCACGGTATGGTTATCAACCAGTCAGTGCCACTTGGTATCAGAGAACTCCACGCTGTCTGCCAGGACCTGCCTTGTCCCCTAGTACTCTTCACATGGTACCTGACAGGAAGAAACCTAAAACAACTTCCATACACACGTCCCTAGTACCTCTCCCTGCCTCTCCCTGTACCACACAGTTAGTGTAAGGCCTTAAACTTAAAAACCTCTGAGCTTCAGCTGTGACCTAAAGTGAACAAAGCAAATGCCATTCATGCCTCTCAACACTGTTAGTCTTGACAGCTGTTTTATCCACACTCTGATGTGGAAAACAAGTTTTGCAAAATTCAAGAATATTCAATTGAGTGCAAATCCCTTCTCCACTGCTACTGTGCTTATCTTAAGAGAAGGAGGGAGATAGCAGCAGTATTTTCTTCTTTTAGAGGCTGACCTGCTGAATGCTGAGGAGGTAAGGCACAGGAAGGTGCCTGGGGTGCTGCCCATATCACTCCACCCTGGATAAATGTGTTTTCAGGCAGCTTAAAGCCTGATACTCTGGAAAGTGTCTTAGGTGAGAAACATGTACAACAAAGTCGGGGCCTCAGTGAGATCCTCTCATCTTTTCTTAGACAACAAGTAGCCTGCACAACATAAATGGTGATACTGTTAACAAGCTAAAATGCTGCTGGGAAACTTTTAACCCCCCTTCCCTCCCAAATGACTTTCACATCATCAGATGAGTAACCCATATGGTTTATCATTATGATAATCCAATTTCTACTTCTACTGTAGGACATTAATCTCCCTGGCCCACTGTGTAGCTGCTCATCCTTCTTAATCCGGGGCCTGAACATTTTAACCAGACTCATTTCACCCTGAGCAGTCATCCAGAGCCCACATCTTCCCTCCCCTATATTCACAAAATGCACAAGAAAACTATGCAGTCCTGCTTATAAAAGCTGTGTAGGTTTCCTGCTTGGTTTAACCAATGCCTTAGTGCAGTAAATCCAAGAGATTCTCAGTTATGCTGAGTCACACACTGTGTTTCTCCTTTGCACTTTTAAATGTGCCTTATCCAAAAAATGATGCTACCAAAGGTAACATCATTGGATTAATTATCTTTTTAAAAAATGCATGGAAATGTCTATTACGCCTGACAATATTCAGCATGCATTTGAATGCATCCAGGTTCATGGAAAGATAAAATATGCCAGATGAAAAATAACTAAATACAAAGCCCTATATTTCTGATTTTCCTTAAGAAACAATAATATATTTGGGGATACTGTGACTTGGTTTGGACTTATGCATCTCCACAAGTTTTTAAAACTCTGTCTGGAATTTATTCAATTTATTATTACAGTCCTTGTAGGTCTAATACAAATAAGGATACATTTTTAAAACCAGTAACTAAAAAAGCCACAGAAATTATTTGAACTATGCAATACCAAAATTTTGCTGACTCAAGTAAGAAATTGCTCTGCCTAGGTGGCAAAGCTGACTAATTTTTGTGAAAAGGTCTGTATTAAAACATGCATGTTATAGATACTTGACCTGTGTAGCTGAATAGCAGAACCTGGATTTGAGAGGGAAGGGAGGACAACAGGTCCCAGGGAAATCATTGAATGAAAGAGTGAAGGTTAAGAACGAAGAATAAATGAAGGGTGATACAGATACCTCTCCACAAGGAAGAATTAAAACACCCAAATCAGGTCTGTACTTTGAACTTGCTTCTAGAGTAATTTGCCTTTAAATACGCTGCAGAAATTCTAAACATAGCTTTTGCAGAAAATCCATTCTGGTGGATTTTGGTTGGCGAAGGTCTGTTACTAATTGTGGCCATGATATTTTCTGAAAAACCCTTTCCTTAGGATTTTTTCTCCTGAGAAGCTGAGAGGCCTCAGGAACAAAATGTAAACAATGATTATCTGCTGCTGTGGAATGCAACAGGTGCATCTGTGATTGGTCACATGTGGTTTTTCTAATTAATGGCCAATCACAGTCCAGCTGGCTCAGACTCTCTGTCCAAGCCACAAGCCTTTGTTATCATTCTTTCTTTTTATATTTTTAGCTATCCTTCTGATGAAATCCTTTCTTCCATTCTTTTAGTATAGTTTTAATATAATACATTATCATAAAATAATAAATCAAGCCTTCTGAAACATGAAGTCAGATCCTCGTCTTTTCCCTCACCCTCAGACCCCTATGAACACTGTCACAACTAATAACAAAGCATCTTCTTTGACTTTTTCTTAGAAATTCTGTGGTATATGTTACTGAAGTGTGATATACTTGCTGTATAGTACTACCAAACAAGGTCTCTGATGTTGCAAAGACACAGAAAGATGTTTGAGGAAATCAGTTTGCAGTGTGATGCAAATGATTACGAAGTGCCTTAGCTCTGGACATAAAAATATTCCTGCTACTGCAGTTTATGCCACCCTTTGAGTTTGGCTCCTCACAATCCTCTAAGGTGCTGCTGAGAAATGAGAAGACGACTATGCCCTAGTGCAGTGGAACACCTCACTGTTGGGTTATGTCTGAGTGGGAGATGAATAAGATAAATAAGATAAGTAACCAAGCACTCTGTGTTGCAGTAGAACCTGTTGCTGCAGATGTTTGTAAAAAGAGCACCAGAAGAAGCAGGGGCTCTCACCTCTTTGCCTGCACTGCCGTGGGGTAGTAGCGGGAGCAGGCGATGCCGTCCCAGGCGCAGTAGGGGTCCCGAGCCAGGCAGCAGTCGGCGCAGGCGGTGCCGTACATGTCGCACTGGTGGAACTTCACCTGGGCTATGAGCGCCTCGGATCCCACGTAGAGCTGTTGCTGCAAAAAAATGCACCACACAGGGTTCCTAGAATGTCCGCTAAAACTTCTCTTCCCAAAGCAGAAGTCGTTAAATTAATCGTTGCTTGTTGTGCTTCCAGCCTGTGACCTGAGGGAGGCAGAGTTACTCTGCAGGAAAATATCTGATTACAGATTAAACTCTCCTACTGAGGACAGAGAAACAGAAAGAAGGCAAAATGAACAAGTTTATTTTGGCATTTCCTCGCTTCTGAAGTTTCAGCTTTGTGTTTGAATAGGCAAGGGTTTACATTTCTTTTTCTTCATCAAGATAATTTCCAATGCCTCCTCTTTACACTTGTCACCTAACTAATCTGCAAAAAAAACCCAACTTGACACAAAAAAATTTTAAACAAAGAAGTTCAAATATGCAAGGGTTATAAGCAAATTCAATTTCAAAATGGGAGTTTTCAAATAAATTTAACTCGATGTGGCTACTTAGAATATGGTCACATATTTACAGGCACAGTAGTGCCATGGTTTGTATAATACCTCAGTGCACAGGAGATACACGACAGACAGACAGACAGACAGACAGATAGACAGACAGACAGATAGATAGATAGATCAGATAGATAGACAGATAGATATTTGTTTTTCTGTTACTGTGCAGTTTTTCCTTACAAATTACCTGGTCATTATCTACTTCTTTAGTATTTATTTGCAAGGTTTGGGTGGGGTTTTTTCAACATTAGCATTCATTGTTTGAATCTTTTGAGCTCACATAGATGTCCTTTTCAAATCAAATAACAGATAATCAATTTAATTCTTCAGACACTTGCACAATAAATTCAGAAGAGAATAGCTTGAATTGAAAGGAATTTGAGAAAAAGTCTTGTTGCTGATGAATGAAAATTTTTTGAACACAGAAATATGCACTGTGCACTGCAATAGAAACTGGTTATGCACAGCTCACTTCCACTCTTTTGCCAGTCAGAAAAAGGATTCCTAAGTTGTGCTCATCCTAGGGGCTAAAAATAGTCCATAATTCCTACTCTTTGATCAAGCTGTCAAAATCTGGTATTTAAAAGTTACTTAAAGCTGGAAAATACCGACACCTTATTTAGTCTATCACAAAATAAAAAAAATTAATTTGGATAGTCTGTTCTTTTTCCTTATTGTAGTTCTTATATTTCATTAGATCACAGAAATCTAACTTTTAGAGATGCCAGGGGAATAAACTAGGAGAGGTTGGCAACAGCAATGCTTGAAGACTTTTTCTGGTGAGATAAACCAGATGATAGTAGCAGGAACTCAGTCTGCCAACTGGAATGAAGAGAAAACCTAGGATACTTGTTTGAGGGGAATTGTCTGCAAGTGCTGCAGTGTGATTGTCCCAGAAGACACGAACAACACTTTCAATGAGACATATGAGATGAGATTTTCTCTTTTATCTTTTAGCAAGGGTAAAGACTTCTTTAAGTCTTGCTAAATCACAGGAGGAAAAAGAAGCATCTGATATCTAGCCAAGTGAACATCAAAGAACATTCTTTCCCAGTCTCTGCAGATAACAAGCTCAGCCCTGAAATGTGATATTTTACTGTACCATGACTTGGTGAAGACTGGTCAGTGTTATAAGGACATGGAGACATAAGTAGCAAGGAGAACTCCACAGGCTCTGTAACTCCAAGTTCAAAAGAGATCAGCAAAAATGCTCGAGGTGCAACTTTTTTTTCTTGTATGCTCAACTATGTTATATTCCTACTTATTTTAAAGACAAAATTACTTGGTGCCAACTCTGCCCCTAACACATATTCCAATATTTAATTTTCCTCAGTATCAGAAAACGGTACCCTATTTCAAGAATAAGTTTGTCTACATTAAACAAGCTGTTCTTGGTTTTTTAATCTGATATTGCTTTGCCATCAATGTTTAAGAATCCTCATACACACAGTAGGAAGTCACTTCACACAGTAAAATATATATATGACTCTCGTGTTCTCTCTCAGTCTTCTTTTTTGATCTCTTGAAAAAGTAAAGCTACTTTTACTTCTCACAAGAAGTTTTTTCTTCAACTACTGGGTTGCTCTTGTGGCTTTTTTGCAGGTCTGTCCAGATTTTCCAGGTGTGCCTTGAATTAGTAGCGTTAGCACACCTCTTGGGAGATGAATATAATGGATGAATGTTACTTCATATTTTATGATAACTGTGTTACTCTTCCAACACAACCCTTTAAACATGAAAATTCATTGAGAGTTAAAAGTAAGGCAAACATCTGAAAAGACACCAAGTCTTTCTCCAAACAATCACTTAGCTGCAGTGCTGGATAATCTAGTCTCCAGAGCTGCTTTCACAGCCTGTGGGAAAAGCTTGAGGCAGGAAATAATTCAAAATACTTTGACCCAAATCCTCTTCTGAATTACCATCACAGGACTTTGACTTTCTGCATTACATACAGGAAGAATGCAAGTGGATTAGACACCAAGACTCAAATAACCCTTTGGGGCACAGTCACACCTCCTAATAATGCAGTTTTCATTCTTTGTTACTTGTATTTCACTGTGTTTATGTGCACCTACATTACACTGGATGTCTAACATCACTGTTGTACATGTTTAATATTAAGATATAACTATCCTTGGATGTTTATAATGGCTCCATGCTGAGATGATATGATTGATATGATATGATATGATATGATATGGAAGAGAGTCTGGCCACAAGAGTAATAAATTGGGTGTTTATATCAGCAGAAATTTTCAGAAACTCGAACTCAGATCCAAACAGCCTCAAAGGGCAACCGAGTATGTGGGAGAGCCAGCAAGGCTCTTTTTGCTGATATCCCCGTGGAGCTGAAGTCTGTCTGCATTTATCAACATAGAACTTTTCTGTGAATTGCCATATCCACCAAGCTAACCCCTACTGTGATTAGTACGATATTAACTTATGAAACAGATTGGTTTTTACTTGCTTTGATATGTATGGTATTGTGAACTAAGGATATTTGTCACTGAAATTGAAAAACATAAATACATGAAAAATTAACAGAGCACACAACCATAAGTTTATATTACAGAACAATTACATGTATCCAACCAGATCTCATTATAGATGATGTACGTCTGCCCATCTATCCATGCACCTAGCTCTGTGCAGTTTACAGCTTCATTACATTTCAGTCACAATCATCATATTTCAAATTTGCAAAACACTTACCCTTTTTGAAGAGATTTCCATAGAAATAATAGGAACTGGCATCTTAAAAAAAATAAAAATATTTGTTTGTTTAGAAAAAAAAAATATATTTTTGCCATGTAAATAAATCAGGTAAAGTAGTATTGGTATGTACTTATTACATTCAGCTTTGTTAGATACTTTGACTTTCTTTAAGAAAGATGTGAGGAAATTGTGACTTTCAGAAATACTGCTTTAAAACAGTTTATTTGGAAACAAGCAGCCAACACTTAATTCAGGATTATCAGAGCTACAGGAACACTACAATTTCCCTGTCAAACATGACATTAACTCTTGTCACCACTGAATGTCTTTTGTCCTGCTTGAGAGTGATAAGTGGAGTGTTCTTTATAACAAAACATTCATTGAAGATAAGACGAAAATAGCAGGAATTTCTTCTTTCACTATTGTCCTCTCTGCCCTCTGCTCAGATTTCTTGGAGCAATACATAGCCCCTTATACTTCTATTGAAAACTAGCTTTATCAAGAAGGGCAAATTCTCTGATTTTCCCTGCAGGCAACAAGTCAGTAGTTACACTGCCTAAATTCAGGTACCAGATTTAAATGTCTAACTTTTGATATTAGATTTTCCCTACAGCTTGAAGCAGGCTAACCTCCTGCTTTATTTGGCTAAAGTGATGTGATGATACTCACTAAGAGAATTTCATTGTTAGCTTTGTCACATACCAAGAACTGAGCTTTAGTCATAGATTATTCTTTAGGAGAATGGAGTTCTGCCTCATGAGGACCCATGTTTGTCCACTGTAGAGGCAGGTTAACTAATTCAATCTTTCTGAGTGGACTTTTTCTGTCTGGATGTCATTTAAGGTTCCAAGATTGCAGCAGGCACATTTTTATGTGTGCAGTTTTACTTTTTTAATTACGCAATTGGATACAAGGGAAAATTAAACAAAATGAAGTAAGTTTTTAATTAAAAGTTGCACTCCAATGTCTAAGCACATAAATAGAAAGTTGTAATTTACTTCAACATGCTTTGGTACTTGGGACATTAGAAAAACTTCATTTGAAAATTAAGGTTTCCTGTCATAAAATTGCTAGATAATTAGAAAATTTCTTGCAAACGAGTATTATATATTTGACTGTCCTCAGATTTTTTTGACATTTTAATTCTGCAGAAAATTCAAGACTTTTGTATATACTTCATATACAACACAGCTTACCTTGAATACTTGCAGCTCTTCAAGAATCACTTCTTCCATAGATTCTGTCTCTTGATTGTAAATTGTTATGACTTTCAGCACAATACCATTATCTGGACACAAATTTAAAACAAAACAAAACAAAAGTAAAGGTTATGATTGTTTGAAACATTTATATTGCCTTCAAATACCTGAAATGATTTCTTCAAATTGATAATGGATTGAAATTTATAAATATGAAAATTTAGTTACATTGTGCTGTCATTAATGAGGATTCTTAATCTTATAAAATTAAATATATGACCGTTTGTGCCTGGCAAATAAGAGTCAATTTAGACCATTGAAAGACACATTATTAATTGTACTTTTCAAACATTGTGCCATAACTCATTGTGAATAGCAAAAGGACCACAGAGGGCAACCATATTTCAGAAAAAGAAATGAGAGTAGGTGGAAGCCTAGTGCATTGAGGGAAGCAAGTGTAAAATAGCTTTAATTATAGGATCTGAGTGTTTACACTAGATAGCAAACTACTAATATGCTTAATTGCTAACAGCAGCTCCATTCTCCCAAGAAAAAGTATAAAAACCTTCAGGGCCTCATTGTGCACAATTCTTACCCTTCTCTAAGGAAACACTGAGCTGCTGTTGAGCTGAAGGTGTAGTCAAAGGGAGATGAATCAAAATATAGGATGCACATTCAAAAAGACACATTGGACTTAGATTTATCAACCTTTCTGTCTCTGCAACTCTTGCAGGAAAGTAAAACACACAAGTAACATCTGTTTTTCCACCACTTTGGTTTTGCCTTGTTGGCTATTTATAAAAAGGCCTTCCTCTCCTTAATCTGAAAATCTGTCATCAACAATGGCAAATATCACTTCTTTTCTTCTGTTATTTTCTGTCACCTTTGATTTACAGGGGACATATTAAGCAGGGAAGCACTGAGGAAAATGTTCAGTAAAAGATCAAAGGGTGAAACAAAAAGAGGAACCATTAAACTGGGGTCATACACCATTTTTCAAAGAGACTATGTAATCAAAGGCAACCATTTTGTAGTAGAACAGTGAAAAGAATTTGTATTCTGAGTTGTGATTTTCATAAGCCCCTCTTCCAATCCTGCTGACAGACAAGTGAAAGCTGTGATGTTCAAACTTTGCCTTTGATGAACCTTTCTAACCTGCACTGCTACCCTAAGGAAACTTGCTCAGCTGTAAGATGCTGCTTACTTATGTTACACAGCAGGTGCTGGACTGGGATTAAAAAATATATATATATATATCAACCCTTTCTAATTATATTGCCCAAATAGGCAGTGAGTTTTCTGATGGGAGCTGTGCCTGAGTAGTGATTGCAGGTTTCATTTCAGAGTTTCTAAACCCCAAATTCTTTTGCTGGAATTTCATGTCACCTGAGATCAGACAGCCTGAGAACACTAGGCAGCTGCTGGGGCCAATCCAGCACAGCTCTAAAGCACACACTTAAACCACTTTGGATTCAACTTTGCTGAACAAAAGACTTGTGTACAAGAATATTTGTTGCACTCACAATTAAAAATGCAAGGAGAAAATATAAAGGATGTAGGACCCGCTGTAAAATCTGCTGTACAGAAATAAGTGACACATGATACAATATTTTACAGACCACAGTTAAGTCCATTACCAAGACTGTTCCAAGGCTATTCAAAACCTTAGAAAACAGCACTAATATAAATAGGGCTTTGCTATTCTATTAACATGATTTTTTTGAATGTTCTCAGCACAGAAATGTACTTATCAGAGGAATTTCATTAGTAAAAAATAATTCACTGGAACTGCTTTCCTAGACAAAATGGTCAAAATGATTTGTGATACCACTCCTGTTGTTAAATTGATTAAATGTGAATGTAAGAATCCTTGGTTTTTTTCCAGACAGATTAGATGTGACTTAAGTCCTGTGTAGTTCCAGCCTTTCCTCTTGTTTTCTTAAGTTTTTCTATTTTTCAAATACCATTAGTGTATTTATTTTTTTCTGTTTTCTTAGAGTCAGTGCAGCTATATGCTATATTTTACTTTTACTGTATTTCTTAGAAAGATGCTTAAAAATTCTTGCTAAACATGCTCTCTATATTTTAAAAAAATGGAACAGAAGAAAGACAAGAAAACTTGGCAGCAAACTTCTAAAAGTTTAGAGTTTTTTGAAATTGGGCATTTCCTCCTTCCTTCCTTGATCTGTGTTGAAACCCAAATCTGGAGGCTGGTAGGTTTTTTTTAATGGTATCAGCTAGACTTCTTGTCTCCAGAACTGGGGAAAAGAAACTGTGGAATAAAACCAGTAACTTGAACAGATATTTTTGGAAATCATATCACCTTTGTTTCTCTCAGGTCTCCAAGTTTCAGCTTAGATACCTGAGAGTGTTCTGAAATTTAAAAAAATAAGGCTGGTTGTTCTGCAGTTTTTTTATATTCTTTTTTGTAAAGAAAATAAATTAAAATGGAGTCCTATACTTCTTTCTCTTGCTAGTTTTTAAGTAGTTCCCTACCATTACTTTCCTGTATGTTAGCATCACAGTGAAGCGCATGTCTAGAATGACTAACATCCTCTGTAAGGAGAAAGCATGAAAATAAAAGTAGATAAAAATAAATGTTGTATTGATTTGCTTCATCTTGGAGAAAAAGACAAAGCAAAACAAAACAAAAAAAAGAAAAGATACAAACAAAAAAAACCCTTGCAAAATCATAAACGTAAAAATTCTTTCTTGCTTTCTTTATTTACCTGTTCCAATGAACAAAACATCATATTGCCCATCTTCAGCTTCCACTCTGTCCACTGCTATTTGTTTAAGATTGTACTTTCCATCTGTTTTAACTAGTATTGGTCTCTTGTGAACAGGCCTGATGGGCTGATACATCAGTGGATGACTCCTGGCAAAATGCACAGCTTCATCTGGATAGTCTTTAGTGGTGGTGTACAGCCCTCCATTCACCTTGCTGGCACACTGCAAAAACACAGAACACAGATTATCTTGAAGGTTTGCCCCAGAAAGTGCCAGAAATGGGGCTTGTTTTCAGGGATAAAGATAAGTCTACAGAAAACCAAAACCAGAAGACCACAGCAAGAATTAGGACAGTGAACCCTGTACTTTATGCGTGTGTAGATTATTAAACATGAGAAGAAAGGAGATGCTGAACAGGTCCTTGGCATTGTCATGTTTAGGAAGCAGGAGTTTGTCCCTCTTTGACATATTAAGACAAAATAAAGGGTAACACTTTCAGGTTTTGACAAAAGCCATAGTGCTTATTTCTTCCCCAAACTCATATTTTGATGCAATCAAAATTGTCACGGACAGAGTAAGAAGAAAGGACTTTTCTATCCCAGTAGAGAAACAGCAATGCAAAGTCAGCAGAACACTAATGCTTGAAATCTATCTCTAGTTTTACTATTTTTTGATTGCAAAATGTATTATCATAAGAAACTAAACACACTTAAAAATTATGCCAACATTAATTCTTGATTTCAGGCATTCTAACAGTATTATGTTTGATTCTGATTCCTGACTCTTGATGACAGTATTATATATCACAGTTTAGCTTCAAATACCAATGTTTGCTCTGATCAATCTACTAGTTTGTAAAGCAAATAAACTTTATGTCAATGACTGATTAAAAGAGGCTTGCTCCTTCAGTTAAATATGCAATTAGAGATAATTTACTGTGTTAAAGAGAGAAGTTAATTTTAGGATGCTTTGTGAACGAGATAGTGTTTCCCAACTGAACATAGATCCTACATTTCCAATTTGCTTCATGATGTCTAATTGAAACCATTTATGATCGAGCTGGAAATATCTCAGTAACCATTTACTTTCTCTAAACATTCATAAGACAGTGTCTTTTTAAGATGCATTTCAAGCAAAGCCACAGTAGCAGCCTTTCTCTATTTAAATTGGATTTTTCAATCAATAAAATGAAATACAATTCTCTTTAAGTTTACTGGAAACAGTAATTTTAAACTTGTGGTCAGCTGTAATCGACAATAACAAACTCCTGCACTTGTCAAGCATGGCAATGTTTGTTTCCACTTTTTGGGTTTAGCTACAGGAATGTATTTGTTCACTGTTGACTTAAAAGTAATTGTCTAATCAACCTAGTGATGGAATTTTACCGGCTGTTTGCAATAAAGAGACAGAGCTGGAGCACAAAGACAGGCTGAGCCTGTGCTTCCCATGCACTGCACAGCATATCAAGTGAATAGGCATTGCCAGGTTCTCTTTGCAAAGTTCTAGTCCTGGAGAGATTTAATAAAAACAATCATTCACAGGCTTTTCATTTTAATTAAATAAAATCAAGTAGTATAGAAAGGAAAAAGTAGATGCAGCTGTCTCTGAAGTCCATCAACCCCACTTGATGTAGCTGATGTCATTTCCAGAAGCAACACAGCCTAAATGAACTAAAAAATCCTAGAGAGACTATGGCAGAGGGTTATGGAGTCTGTCAGAACCCGTGTGACTCTTAACAGTGGCTCCCTGTTTATTTAGCTTTAAGCTCTCTCACTCCCTATAGACTTCTTCTTTACTCATTTAATACCTAAATTCAATGAGTGCTGACTCTCAGAGACACCCATTAGTACATTATTTTTTTGCCTCTTGTGACTGTCACTCCTGTAATAGGAAAGGTAGTGGGATTTAGTTTACCAACATGCTGCACATCGTTTGGAGTGTGAAGTCTAACACTTGGCTACAGCCAGCTACACAATTTCTCTTCATGCCACTGGATAAACATTGAAAAGACCTCTAAACTGTGCCCTAAATGAGTAGCTAAAAACGAATCAATTAATGCTCTGTTACCTGGCAGAGCCATCTACTTCAGCCTCTGATATGCTCTGCAACATATAAAGAAGTCCACAATTAAATCTGTTAGCGCTCAGAGAGAGCAGCTTCCTCAGCTAATTTTTCCCCTGATACTGGGAAATTACTTGCACTCTTCTGCTTCTTCTTCTGTTCCTATGCCTTGCCTTTTTGGGGAGGTGACCCTCTAGTCTGACCCAAACACAGCCAAGGAAGAGAAGCACTGGAAGCAAGTGGAACTTAGGGCAGCCTTCCTATAAATCCTTGTCAACCTTGCTGAAGTGCTGGCTCTGAGTTCTCTCCTTCTTGCCAAAAAGACACCATTTAATCTTCAGTGCTAGGAGATATCAATGTAATAAGTGCAGTCATTAACACTGAATTCATGCCTGTGTTTAATGCTAGTCCAAATAACATATGTGAGGTGTTCTACTGCCCAGAAAAAAATGAATGCCACTTAAAGAACTTGGATTGTATCATCTTTGCAAAATATACAGCTATTCTGCAATCCATGCACAGTACAGTCTCATTATTTGGTAAGACTGCAAAACCCATACATTTGCTATACAAAATATCAAATAGAAACCAATAATTCCTGTGAATTCAATCATTTTTCCTAAAACCTATAATTTATTTACCTGTTTTTCTATCCTGACTCAATACTAATGACTTCAATTGATGTCAAGCAAACAAAAAAAAAAAAATTGGTATTGATGCCAGTGCTGTTACAGTGGTAGCTCATTGGCTAAGTTGGTGAAATCATATTCATAATGTTTAAATCCTAGATAATCTATTTTTTGGAGTATTTGCTTCTGAATTTTGACTTGTGTCTGTAACCCCAAGAGAAGTAGAGAAAAAATATTAAATTTTTTAAATTATTTTAAATTATTAATTTAAAATGAGAAAGGTCATGTATTTGATATCATATGACAGGAAGAAAGGCTTCACTGGAATGGAGTAGACAAGCTAATAGGCCTTTCCACTTCTCATTCATGAGACACAGTGATAAATTAATTGTATGCAATGCTTACTTCTGGAAATGACTGCTTGAAGTATAGAAGGGAATATTGATTCAGTTAGCAAAGGGAAAACAGCACTGAAGGGAATGTCCAGCAACTGTTTATTACACCTTTAAGTTCAAGAGAGTGAGCCCCAAGCCTGAGAGGAGATTAAGGGGTAAAGTGTGAAAACTGGGGGGGTGGATTTAAGAGCTATTAGAAATGTCTTTGCTCAGAGTTAGAAATCTGCCCAATGCTGACATGACAAGGGGCAGACCTTCAAGAGTGCAAACAAAAGCAGCTTTGCAGCACATGACAATCTCCACTGAGGTAGTTGTAATCCCAAAAGGATTAAAAGGGTAAAAAAGAAATCCTGGATGTTGTTCTTCCCCGAGTTGGGCTGGCATTTCCTGCCTCCTCCTGGAGGCTGTGCCTGCCCTGTGAGATGGTGACAGGCCCTGCAATGCAAAGGGCACTTCTGACCCTCCTCACCCCTCGAGTGGGGATGTGAGCACCTGGCACAGAAACTGCAGAAACACCTAAACAGACACTGAAACAGGAAAAGGACTTGAGGTGGATATTACTTGTGATGTCCTTGAGAAAACAACATGGCAATTCCTTGTAGAAGTTAATTATTTGTCTCTTAAGTCATGAGTTTGTGATTTCCTCCAGCAATCTAAGTACCAGACAGGAACAGCTCCATACATGACAGCACCTCTATAGCTGCTCACTACAGTAATTCCCATTTAATTGCATTTTCAAAACACATCTTGTTTCTTCCCTTCAGTTAATAACCATTGGGGAAAAAAAATTTATAGAAAGTTGTGTGAAAATTAACAAAAATATGAGTGATTTTATGAGGGTTTTATTTTTCCAGTTTTGTTTTAATATTTTTATATTCTTTGTAAATGGTACAGAGCAAGAATATAGAAAAGCTGAGGAACCTGTTTGAAGGGTAGAAAAATCTCACTCTGTGATGCCTGAAAGGAAATCAATGAACTGTGAGGGTGTCAGTTCATTACTTCCAGAAAGAACCAATCTTGAGCAAAAGACTTTGAATAATGGAGAATTTGCTCCTTATCTACAAATGCATTTATTCTGATTATTCAGTTTTATTAAAATATGTCTGATTTCTTACCTGCTCATTGATCTAAATTACAGAAGTATTTAAATTTGATCCTTTTGGAAAATGAGGTGGAAAAAAGGAACAAGAACCTCCTGAAAACTATTGAAATAGTGGATTCTTTTGGGGGGGGTTTTGTTGTTTGGTGTTTTTTTCCCCTTTCCTTTAACACTTGTTAAATGTCTTGGTTTCAACAGACTAAAGAAAGAAAGAGAGGTTCCTTCACAGATAATGCACTTAATGTTTCTGAATGAAACTGAATGCATCTGATCTGCCTCTTTCTATGCCTTTTGCCTGGGGTCCTAATTTTGGGACCTTAGGACCTTTACACAATGTTTATAAAATCATGTCCCAACAGGATTTCGAAAAACCTTAGATATTTAATCCCATTATTTTCCTTTGGAAAATATATGGTTCTAGTACTTGATTAAACCTATTGCTGAGCCATTCCACACTTTTCCAGGAATAGCTGGAGTATGTAGATATTTAAGGAATATCCCGGATTTGCACATTAGCAGCAATCTTTTTCATTCCAAAATCACTTACATAGCAAAGCAGTGGAAAATAGACTGTACTTACTGAACCAGGTCGAGGGTAAGGTACTTTTCTTTCATAGAGAGCCCAGTGGTACTCAGGTCCTTCCTTATGAGCATATGGTCCATTGAAAGCTGCTCGGACACTGGCCATGTGGTAAACACATATAGCATATCCTCTGAATATATTGCTATGAAGTAAAATTTAAAGTCATTATTAAAGCAATATGTCACATTCTGTCCAGATAATAGTGGCATTATTATGTAATTAAAAACGAGTCACATTTCAACAGCATTCAGGGAGAAAACACTTATTCTTTCCTATATGCTTTTCTTCTAAATACTGCATCCAATGTTCTTCAAAAGTCTTTAATTTATTTGTATTCATAACAGTTCTCCAAGGAAGCTCTGTGTTCTTCTGCCAAAATTTGATGCCAGTGTACACAAACTCTATATTACTTGTTTAGAAACAGAGAAAGCAAAACAGAGTGAACTCAGGTCCTGTATGTCTTTGATTAGTGACTTAAACAGTTTAAGATTTTAACATTTTTCCTACTGTTTTTTTGCTTGGAAAGATGGGAAACCAACCAATGCTTACTAAAATAAACAGTCCTAAAATGAGTCTTTTTTGTATTGGGTGGTAATGTTGGTTGGTAATATTAGTTAGATCAGATCACTTTATATAGAACAATCCAGAAAAAGTTTATATTTTATTTTTAAATTTGATTTTATTTTGTTCCAGAAGAATATTTTTTATAGTTTTTTGGGGTTTGTTGTTTTTTGGTTGCTTTTTTTTTTTTTTTTTTTAAGAAGCATGAGTGCTCTCTACAAAGAAATTATTTCTGAAGACTGCAGAAGATGATCCAGAAAATTTCAATTTGGTGCCCAACTTTCTCTAGTGGCATCAAGAGCCATGAGGAAATACCAGGTTTTTGCAACCCTAGAGGAGCAGATCTAGCGTTTTGTTACTAAAATAAAAAAAAATCAGGAGAAAGTGGCAAAAGCATAGGTGCTCTTTTCTACCAGTTACATCCTAAGCTAACAGTAGATTTCCAAGCTGAGAGTGCTGTGTGCTTGCACCTGAGCTAGGCTGCACTGGAAAAGGAAAAGGAGGCCACCAGTAACATTGCAGCTGCTGCTTTAGGCTTCACTAAGAAGTTAGTAGGAATTTAAGCTGCTATCTACTTAACCTTGAATTACAGTGGAGCTCTTAAAGGGAGACAGGTGGCTCTGGGATGCTGTTCTTATAAGCATGCAGATGTGCAAATACTTTGATATAGGAAATTGTCAAGCTGAGAAACACTTAATTAATTTGTGATCCAGATATACTGAATCACAGAATGAGACTTCAAGCCCTTGAGTGTTATAGAGAAGTTTTTACATTAACAAGGAAGCCCGCTGTGAGTAGAACTGAGATTAAACTGTTTACTATATCGTTGCTAAGGGATATGTATCATCCAGCTTCTAGCTCATTAATAGACTGTTCAAACATTCCTCTATGGCTGTTATTATTTCTTCTAGTTGTTTACCTTGTCGTGTTGAAGAGGCCAAATATCACTGGATTTTTGTTATCACGAGTTTGCAGCAAAAACACATCCTCTGTAAAATTTAAATGCAATATTATCGTTAAAAACCTACTTTTCTCAGCCCGCCAAAAGAAAATTCATTGATTCTTGAAAGCATAATCATACTTTACTCATTTATTCCATTTAATCTTATGCAGAGTTTAATCTTTTAAAAATAATGTAGTACATAAAGGAGTAATTTGTGATAGTCAAGTCCATATGTGTAGAATTTCATATACATTGGAAACAACACTAACCACCATTCCCTGATAATGAATACAAGTGCAATATTTGAGAGTAAGATGTGTTATGATGAAGTTATATGGTTTTTTTTCCATTATTTCTAGTTGTTTGCTGTCTAGGATATTTACCTAATTCATCAAAATGTGTATCAATTCCATTTTTCCCAGGCACAGAACAAACTAATCTGGTTTTGAGGAAAGTGGTCCATTTATTGACGAGCACTCGCTGGCCTCCCATGTCATTCTGTGTAGAGAGAAACAAATGCCAGTGGTAATAGGAATGAGTAAGTCTAGAAGCACAAACATCTCTGATGAATTAGCTGCTCATTATGTCTTCTAATGTCAAAAGCATCCATTTTGAAACCACATGTCTATTACTAGACTTATTTCTCTGGAGTCAGTTTTCAAGGAGGATTGCACTGATCAAGTCCAGGTCTCATTAAGATCTGTGGTTTCATAAGAATTTTTTAATTCTGCACCACATCCCTGAGTAGTTTTAGCTATACAGCTGTTGTAAAGCTTTTTTTTATTGCTCATTTTTGCAAACTATATACTGAGTACATTACTGAAGTTTAGCTTTGCGTTAAGATCTCAGTTCAATGTATGTGGAAAGTGAAGCCCTGAGTATATCTATAGACCTGGTTCAGCTGGGGCAAGCCTGAGGCAATTATTTACATGGCTTTCTAACATTTTAAACAACTTTAAATAACACCTGCCTTGCTATGGGTGTCTCACCTTTTTCTTGCTCTTGCAACTGTTGGGACTTTCAAGAAAAGGGAACATTTAGTACTATTTGCTTTAGGATGCATCCTCAATCTGTGGTCTTAAATTCAAGACCTGTGTAACTGGTTGTTGAAGGCTCTGCAATAGGCTTGCAAAACTCCTCTTACAAACAGAGATCTGTTTGCCTTAGAAAAGTAGAAATATATAGAGTAGATGCCTCTGTGTTACAAAACCTGCTATTTCTCAGGTGAAAATGTAAAAGCTGGGGGAAAAAAGCCACTTCTTGAATCACCAGCTTAATATCTTTTGTATTCACTAAATCAAATCTGAATTATGACATACAGCTGTGAAATTAATGGCTAGATAAGTTTTGGAGAAGTGGAAGAGAAAGGTCAGTGGGATTTTGGTTTAACCCATAGCTAGAGATAAGGCTTCCTGTTGGATATATTGCAGAGTAGGGGGACCTACTAAAATAATCTATCCAGGCATGTATTTAAAGCAGAAGCCAAAGAATTCCAGCTTGGATCTTGATGCAGGTTGGAATCCAGAAATCCAAGTGGCTTTGTGAACATTAATGTCTGAGGCTGCAATTTGGTACTTTGTATACATCAGATGTTTTTAAGTTACACAGGAGTACCTAAGAAAGTATAGGGGACAGTATGCTGAGCATACATGACAAATACCACTTATTGAGGTGATAGAAAACAATTAAATTGTACCTTGCTCTTTGCTCAATAGTTTTAGGAATCCTCTGAACTATCCCCTAAACTGTATTCCCTACAGTTAGGAGGGGGAATACAAACTTTTTTTTAAATTAAAATCAGGTGTTAAGAAGTAACTTTCTCCTCCTTTTTTCCTTTAATCAAGCTGTTGTAGTCCTAGTGCGAAAATGGGAGAGCTCCTCTCATCAGCCTTACAGTAGCTGGTTATTAGAAGAGGAAAGCACCAAAATTCCTCAGTGTTTAGAGAGCACCAATATGGGCAGCTGGGAGATCATGTGTTAACAGTGCTCCTCTCCAGCCCAAGATCTTACTGCTGTGTGTGGGACCAGGGAGCCAAAAGGAGATGAGATCAACACACCAGGTGGATGGCCCAAGTGGGAAATGGAATATTGAAGAGAGCAGTTCAGGGAAGCAAAATCTTTCCTTATGATCTTTCTGCTCCTGGTAAAACTTAAGTCTGTTTGTGGTAATGACTTGCTGGACAATTCATCCTTTGTTTTAGTTTCTTATCTGCACAATCAGAGAAAGGCTCTTACCGCACATACACGTCCCACTCTGGTGTATATGGCATGAGTGCTTGTCTCAGCTTCCAAAGCTTTCTCAGTAAAGAAGAAATATACTTTGTTATCATCATGGTCTTCATTGTCAGGAATCATGTATGAGCCAACGAATTTTGGTTCTTTAAAAAAAACAAAAAGGAGTTGATTCCAGTTACTAAAATACTGCCTTATTTTTTCAAGCCTTAAAAAATGGCCTGTAACAACCCAAAAATAAAACTAGAGGCAATAGCTCTGTCAGTCAGAGACCAATTGGGTGATAGTAAATAGTAAAATAGTTACTAGTAATAGTAAAAAAGGGTTTTTTTAGTAGAATAGATAGATGCTGAAGATGTAAATTATTTATTAACCTATTCTACATCTACATGTAGATCTAATCGATGTAGAATAGACTAATGCTGAAGCATATTTACTCCTTCAACTGACAAATTAACATTCCTTTGTATTTTTGCCAAAGACAGTTTTCCAGTCCCATTCTCTGTGCTTTACACACTTTAATTTGAACTAGGCTAAAACTAGGCTAATATTTGCATAGCAATCTGTGATCCCATGCAAACCAGAAATGGCCCAGCCCTCTGGAGCACCTCTGGTTTCAGCTGCTCGTGCCCCCGCACCTTTGAGCAGGCGCTCGCTGTCGGGCTCGGTGCGGAGATGGGCCGCGCGGTTCACGGAGCGGAACACGGCCGCGTCTCTTCCCCAGTAGTCGCTGTAGAGACCAGTGAAAAGTTCACCACCTGCAGACCAGACATTCAAATAAAATCCTAAAATGAAACAATTTGGTAATAGCCTACCTATTAATGTCATTGCACATTATAGGAACCGCATTATAAATATGGCAGGTGCTAATTATTAGTCTGAGTGGTTTTCCAGTCAGCCTACTGGAGCTGTTTCACTTCACCTGGAATAATTACAGTTTAGGAATAACTTGCTGGCTGGAGGGATTCCATGTTCAGTGGACACAAAATAAGGCACTATTTTTCTCTGATCCAGCAATAACTTGTTTTCCTAGCACTGAAATATTTACCAGTACAAGAACAGAACCTGAGATTTCATCCATCCTCCACAACTGGTGATTAATAGTTCTTGAAAAATTTATGAAGGCAGAAACTGCATCTCATTTTCAAAAGAACTAGATGTTATTCACAAATTAAGAAGTCATCAGAAAATTTAGAAATAATACACTGAATGACAGACACTGTTGAAAAATAAATATGTACGTAGGTACAATTAATATGTTCAAAAATCAAGCCTACCTCCAACCCCTTTTAAATTGTGATATTGGATATATTTTACCATGGGAAAATGCCATCCATACTTCTACCTTTCAGTATTGCATGAACACTATTCCCCTTAACTGATCCAAGCATTAACAATAACTTATTTCATACCCTTGTGGACTTGGATTACAAACTTTTTAGCCCCGATTTGAGAAGCAGGCAGCTTCAGCAAGCAGTTGTCACTAGGTGGCATCCTTATACTAGGAAATAACACAAAGGAATTAAACTGCACAAGCGGAGGAAAATAAATGATTTCCAGTTGAAGGCTAATCTGAGTGGAGGCTTCAGTGACACAGCTTCCTGCACCCTAATCCAAATAAACATGACTGATATATCCAAATAACGTTTGCTGGCACTTATAAAAGATTATAGCAGAAAGCAAGAATTTTGTTTGCAGCCCTCCTGCCAAGTGTGAATTTTGTTTCTTTTAAGAGAGACACATGAATTGAATGGTGGTATAATTGTGAGTGATCATTCTGAAAAGTTAATATTTTGGCAGCTGGGGCTGGTTCTGACACCTCTGCTGAGCTGGAGCTGAGCACAGTTTTGCCTTAGGCTTCATCATATACAGAATGGTTATTGCCCTGGAAAATACATGGTTGAGATGTAGTGGAAAATACTGGCAAGTGAAGCAAAAAGTATAAATTATAGCATCTGTAGAAGTGAAGGCTGCCCAAAACTAATAGGGAACTTTATTTTTCAAACAGCACAGAGCTGCCTAAACTGCAGAATTTGCCAGTGTCTTTATAATATTATTTGTTTCAAGCAATCTTTGCATCCTTAATTAATGAGTTACATTAGTCATATATCTCCTGTTGAGAATTCCATTGGAAAAATATTTCAGACTGGTTGGTATTCTTTTTAGTTTAGGTGATGTGTAGTGCAAAACAGGACATTTTATCTATTCAGAACTATAATGTATCTTGGAAAATGCACCAATGTAGGGTAAATGATTCATCACATATTGCCAATAGTCAGGATTGACATCTGTGAGTCCAGATGTGCCCAAGTTTGAGCATGAAGTCTATTCCTTCTGTTTGACATAGGTATAAAATGCTATAAATAATGAACCTGCTGGTATGGCATTCTACTGTATACTGAAGAAGTTATAACTGATTGTACCTATGACATCCTGAGGGGAAAAAATGGAAGTCCCAGTCCTGGAGAGATATTTTTCCATGGAAGATATTTTACAGATACAGAAATTAAATCTGATTTTTACTTTGAGCTGTTACTAAACTAAATATAAGTATCATGTGTGAGCAGACAGGTCACTTCACCTAAGAACAACAGTGGGACAGTACTGACAAATGTGACTGCCAAATACCTCAGCACAAAAACATTCAGCATACTGTTGAATAATAATAATAATCCTGAGATAATTTGCACTTTTGATGCTAAGAGGATCTTCTCTCTTCCTTTTCAATACTCTTTTGTATAAATATAAGTTACAATTTTGAACACTACTAGGTTTTCACAGGTACTGACCAATTCCAGATTTAGAGATAACCTAAGATTGAAGCTTGAAGAATTCTGGAAAAATTTCTACTTTTTATCTTCCCTTGAAAAACTGCTATCACATATGAATTCAATCTTGTCTTGGTGGCAGGGTTTCATCACACACTGATTAACCTCCACCTTCCAGTGAAAATCAGCTGAGGAACTTCAGAGGCCTTCACCACTCCTCCCCTCTTCCAGTCTAACTTCAGAATCACATTAAATTGCTAAAATTTAGGTTTTTAAAATCAGGTTAACAGCCTGGTAAATCATGTTCTAAAAAGAATAAAAAATTTCTTCTTTTCTTATTTAAGCAAACAGAAAACTCCCATGGACCTCAAAGGCCACTTTTAGCTCAAGTGATACACACATACTTTTTAGGTAGCATTTTTTTTCATCTTTAAGCTAGCATCTTTTCAAGCTAAAAAATTTATCAAAATTCAATGGTGACCATTTTAAAATACCTTCATTTTGCCTTTCATTCAAGGCAAAATATTAACAAATTAAAATACAAAATTTTTCATCTACATCCTTCAAAATTTTTAGGTGACAACCCTAAAGCAAAACAGATAGAAATATTTAAATTAAATTACCCATACAAAAGATGTCTATAAATAGGCTGCTACCACCTTAAAGGTGGCATGGGTTTTGTACCTGCATGAAATTGGAAGGTACAAATGCAAAAACAAGCTACGATTCATCAGTAGTCTTTTTTGTGTAAAATGGAAAATTTATTTTATTAATAAAGCATTAGAATGTCATGAGTAGAACACAAACTGCACCTTTCATGCATTTCTTTGACTGTCAGTCACATGATAAATAAAATCAGAATACTAATTCACATTTTAGAAAAATGATACTTTTGGCAGAATGAAAACAGAAAATTAAAAATAATCCCTATTGTTTAATTGGTAAACTAGTACCTCTGTATATTTCTATTTTCTGTCTTTCATTCAAGTATTTTGTCTTTTGTTTTGAGAAAAAATGTATTTTTGCCTAGACTAGAAGAAAAGACACAAATACCTAATTTTTAAAACTGTAAAAGCATAAAATACTTTTGGAATGTATTCTCTGGATATAAACCTGTTCAGATGTACTTTAGGATTGTCACCACTTGCTTCTGATATATTGCAGGTTAGAATACATGGACATAAACTAATTTCTCAGCTAGTGTGGTCGAAGTTAATCAGTGTGCAAGATCTGGTATCAAAAATAGTTTTGGCTATTGAAAACAGATGGAGGAGATCATTAGGAATAAAAACCAATAGTTTTATGTACCATTGAGCTAAACATAAACATTTTATTCAGCCTGTCTGCCATCCAACTTCCATTCTGTTTCCTGATACTGGCAATAAATTAATTGTTCATATATTGAGGAATTCATCACAAGCTACTTCACTCGTGGGTCAGATAACCTACAACAATGCTTACAACAGCACAGAAATTTCATTTTAAAGCCAAGTCACGAACTGTTGTTTTCTTGGAGTGGGTATTTTAACTCTTATGCTGAAATACATAAAGAGATGGGGAATAAGGGATTATCTTTCTCCCTAAATTAATCCAGCTAAATCTGGTCTTAAATGGTTAAGGGGCAAATGATATTTCAAGATAATGATTTTAAAACTTTTAAAACTTTATGAGAGGTATGTAAAGTTTTCTAGTTAGCCTAATCCTCACTGTTAGTCAATGGCCATGCTGGTGTAGGTGCTGTGTTAATGTGAGGGGCAGGGAGGAGAGCAGGTTTTGAACACTTTCCTTAGGAGGAAGAAGGTGCTGGGGTGGGCTTTGCTAACAGGTCTCCACAAAACCTTGTCAAGGACGTGCACATTGGCTGAACCTGCATCAGAGAGTGCAGACTGCTTTGGGCTGCAGCCTCCAAAACCATGCTGACTTCATACCTGGAGCAGATTTCACTTTCTAAGAAAATTGAAGTGCATGAAGAAGAAATAAACCTGCAAGCATTGGAAGAAGGACTGGAAGACCAGTCCTGGAGGGTGCAAGGTGTGGTTTGCATCTCCTGTCATGGGGTAATGTCCATCATGAGCTGAACTCAGTGTTTGTCTGAATGAGGGAGCATCCCTTCCTTCTCAGTGCATTTGGCATTAAAAGTCTTCTCATTCTCAAATGTCAATTAAAAGATTATTCTTCACTGTGTTTGCATCTAGGTCTTCCAAACTTTTCAATTGCAGAGACAAAGGACAGACATCCTGGAGTCTAAGGTGCAGCATTATATTCTGTGAACTGTGTGTCTCTGGGTAGTAGAAGTTGGTAGAATAAAATAGAATAAATGGAAATTCAAACTTCCTTAAAATATTCTTCCTAAGTGTTGGAAGTGTTTAACTCCAATATTTAAAAATATGAAACAAATAGTGTAATAAAATCTTGGAAGAATTTTCTTATGCTTTTAAAATATCATTTCATGATAATTAGAAAATATAGAATTTCCTAATGGATAGCTAGAAAAACAACATCTAAATACTTTGCTAGTTTTGATGAAGAGGTGAAAGTTAGTCTGTTTTTTGGTGTATCAGTGATCTGACAAAAATATTATTTTCTCCAGTTAATCTTGCTACACTACAAAATGTTTAGCTTTGTCAGATATCTTTGTCAATGGACCTACAAGACTCTAATTAGCCTTTACCAGGGAAGGGTAAAGGAATTGTTTTCTACTTCAGATAAAAATAAGAGGATCCATAGGATCTCCCATAATTCAGGCAAACTCTTAAAGCTCAGTGGGACAATCTGGCTTCCATTTAAGCAAATAAAATTCAGATTGATCTCACAGTAGGAACATGATCAGGTTAATTTATTTACTTAGTTCTATCTCAGGAAAGGTTGAGAAGGACTTCAAGATTAGACTGTGAGGTTTGAGGCCTACAGCAATTCCATGAGTCTTTGTTCCCAGGCTAAGCTGAGACTGGAATCTGTCAAAAACTGTAGAAACAATTTAGAAATAAGGGTGGGATAAAAGCATGACAATCTGTGCTTCATGGATTTTGAAGGGTCAGGCAAAATACAGTGTTTTTCTGATTCTTTTACGACTTCTTAACCCATGAACTGTTAAGAATTAGAGCTCTAATTTACTTTTTAAAATTAAATGAAAGGATTTTTTGATGGATTGCTGCAGTGTGAAATATTTGTCATTACTGCTGAAGATTTTTCTTTTAATTAATTTATTAATGTAAAGGAACAAAAAAACTAGCATGTAAAGATACAACTGTAACTCACTCCCAGTATTTTATCACCATCATGGATGAGAAATACCATTGTAATTAATCATCAGAGGATTTAGTTACCTGATTTTAAGATGCAGAGACAAATGAAAATATGAAAAAGGCCCTAAAGTCCTCTTTTTTATCCCTGAAAAATAGAACATTTACTTAATCTTTAGCTTCTTTTTCTAGCTCCTTCTTTTGATCTATATCCTTTTTGAATGTTCAGTTTCTGTTCATGTCTTCTAAACCCAGAAATCGTTGTGCTACTCCCTAACTCCATCTAGCTTTTACCATTTACCTGCTGTTCCAGGCTATTTTTAGTCATTGTACAGTCAGTCAATAGTGCCAAGACTGTCTTTGCTTCATCTCACAAAATGTTTTAAGAAAACATTTCTTGAGGAAAGCCCATATGGTTTGCTATATCACAGCTCCAAAGATCCCAGTCCTATAGTGCTACGCTTCCCAGCAAGGCCCAGAGGAGCACTTTCTCAGCACAGCTTCCTGGCAAGGCAGGACTTAGATTGAAATCTATTTTTATATCTTTTGAGCATAAGATCAACTCTTCTAAACAGAATCACCAGTTTGTGATAGTTTTGTTAGAAGGCAGCACTGAAATGAAAAAAAAATCTCAAAAATGGTAATTTATATAATCAATAAAGCTTGATATAAAAACAGTCAAATTGACATTTTTACAGGGTGCTTGTTGCTGAGATTAATCTCAGTAGATGAAAACAAAAGTGGTGTAAATGACTAAGCCAGTCATGCTTCTTTGCTTTTAAGGAAAGCAGGAAATGATTATTTCCATAATTACACAACAATCAATTACATCCAGGATGGCACATGTCATTCAACATTTCACTG
Source organism: Setophaga petechia (assembly GCA_024362935.1). Taxonomy (NCBI): domain Eukaryota; kingdom Metazoa; phylum Chordata; class Aves; order Passeriformes; family Parulidae; genus Setophaga; species Setophaga petechia. Next base: position 13,370,318 of record JANCRA010000012.1, read on the forward strand.
CAGTGAGACACCCTTGCTGTGGGTAGTGCTGCCTGGAATGCAATATTAATGTGGGCAGCAGCACGAGGATTAAGTCTGACATGTGGAAGATTGCAATGGAAGGCTGACAACACTTTGGTGTGCTGGAGAAAGAGACTCAGAATGACAGATTGACAGGACTGTGAAGCTTGTGACATAAAGATCATTACCAATTAAGATGGAGGTGAAGGAAGAACTGGGGTCAAAAGGGCACCTGCCTCGTCCTCTCTCAAATTTGTGCGATTCCAGTTGAAACAGATGATCCTTAAATTAAAAAAAAAAGACAGACAACACCATAAACCCTACAGGCAAAGAAACACAGTCCTTAGTGACAAGCTTTAACTTCGTTATACCTTTGTAGAGAATTGACTTCATTAGGGAGAAAACAGAATTATGGTTTCTCACTGATGTACTAGTAAAAATTCTCTGGGTTTCTACAAATCACCTTTGCTGTACACTGCCCAAAAAGAATCAGAAAGATATGCACTAAAATTGCACTTTTTTCATTCCTGTGGGAGTAGGGAGGAAAGATTGTTCTATCTTTTCTCCAAATTATCTAAACATTAAATAGATATCTCACCATGGAATGTGTTTTCCCCCTTTAAACAATTTTTTTTTCCCAGTAGTTGTTAAATATATGAGACTGTGTTATCTTCTCTTCATAGCTTGGAGATGTTTATATATCTTCTTCACAGAAGTATGCTTAGGAATGAATCCCCAGTTATGATTTTCAGAGCAGATGTGATTTCTTCAGTGGATTTAACAGAATATCGGTATAAAAAAATATTGGCAACTTGGTTTAAGTTGTCTGTATAAGGCTGTAAAGACTGAGAAAGAATTTACAATTTAAATTTTCATTTGCAATGGTACTTTTGTCTCAGCTTTCACAGAAAAGCCCATTAATGTCTGATTAAAATATCAAGTGAGAGCACAATATTTTTAATTTAGATATTAAGAGAAGAGCATACCAAAAACATAGATAAGGGGGAAAATAAAAGGGCAAATAGAAAGCTATGAAAGCTTAATAAAAAATATGCCACACAGCCATCAAATGTGTGACAAGCAAATATTTTGATAATTTAGTAGTTCCAGTTCTGTGTAAAATTTTGCTCAAAAGTCCACTGAAATGCACATTATATCAATATATTGGATAAATGTAACCTACCTGTTCATTAAACTAAATCTCAGGTTCATGTTCCTAATATATGAGGCAAATATTTTGTGAGGCATAAAGTTACATGCAACAGGAAACCAAATCCCCCAGAATTCTGAGAAATATTTGCCTCAGTCTCTCCCTTACAGAACACTTTATCAAAAACATCCAAGGGACTTTTTAGTCATTAAAATCGTTTTATTAGACCGGACTTTTCACATATTTATTGAACTAACTCAGTATTGGCACAGAAAAAAATTTTGATAACCTAAAACATAAAAAATTCTCAAGCAAGAGCAATTGCCCCAGAAACTAAATGAAATTCTCTTCAGGTGACTTCATGACAGTTATACTCTTCTGCAAAAAAATCCCAGCCTAAAAAGACAAAGACCAAAGAAGCAGAAGGTAGAAAAATGAAAGACAATAATAATAATAGTAATAAAACAATACTTTAAAAGGAAAGAAAGAAAAAAGATATAAGGAAAACAAGAAGTTGTGGAGCTCTTAGTTGCCTCTAATTGACAAATAATTGAATCTTTATGTGCATTTAATTTAAAAGAGTCAATCTTAAATTTCTCATAAGCCCCTTGACTTTGAGGCATTACTCACATCTTAAGCCCCAGAACACACAAGCTGATGTACCTGTCTTCCTTTCTCAACTGTCTAAATCTTATATGTAATTCTGCTGCAACTTCTGGTCAAAAAGAAATATTCCCAGTTGTTAGAGAGCTTCTATAAAAATGGGATACAACTCAGAATGCAGTTCTGCAAAAAGAGGACATCTGTTTCACATGTACTTGCACTGAAAAAGTCTAAAATAAAATAAAATAAAGAAAAATCCATAAAAATTTTAGGCAATGGACCCAAAACTCACAAGGCATTTATAATCTCACCTCTCCAGAAGCTCCTTTGTTGGCCTAACCCTGGTACATTATTGACTGATTGTTAAAGCTGATGTAGCAGAAAATAACTGTCTTGGGTAGAGACTTATGGTGCAGGAATATTGTTTTATGCTGTATCAGCAACAATTTCACATCAGTAGTAACTACTCCCCCTCTGCTGTTGGGTAAATGTCAAACAATGAAGAAATATTTCCCTGTGTGTGGAAATCTCAGTCCCATTCCATACTTTTCAAACATCACATACCATGTATTTTTCAAAACTAAATACTGTAACATTTTGAGTCAACAATGGATAAAAAAAGAGTGAGGTGAACTCAGGAAGGAAAAGAAAACCTTTCTGAAATAATGAAAAAGTACTTGGGAATCATAATGGCATAAAATTTGCTGTAAAGGAAGTATTTCTAAAAACCATCTGAGGTTATGCATTTTCTAGTTTAGTATTCAAAATGAAGTTACTCATGAAAGAGTTTCTCCTCCAGGACCTCAGCTAAACTATTTGTCAGTTAATTGGTTCAATAGATTTGGAAGTGGAGAGACAAACCAAGAGTTAAAAATTGATACATTATTCTGCTCTTCCTGTTTTATAGTTTGTGGCTCTCATTCTGTCCTGCATAGGGACTAGAAACTGAAACAGCAGCTTTCCTGTTGTTGGAAGAGACATGATCCCACCAGGTCATCATAAAACACACTTCATATTTTGGTCATCCCTGATAAAATGCCACAGGTGGTCACAGCAGGGAGATGTGGCCAGTAGGGGATGTGGCCATCTCCTGGATGGAAGAACTTTTCATCACTGTACACTGTACAAAATTGTACCAGCACAATGAAAAAGCTACTAAAGCAGTTAATATTTTCCCTGAGAACCAGGATTAAATCAATGGTAAGGACAAACCCATCTCTTTTAACATTCATAACATGAATGTGTTTAGAACAGCTAACTATATGACTGTGGAATGAAACTGCTGAACAATATGCATAGCATCCTTTCATTGTCTGGAATTCATGAATAAGGATGGTAGCCTAAATATATAATCTAGTGTTAACACTGGGGGTAGACAAAAAAATTGGATTTCACTGCAATTTGGTGGAATTTTTAAGTGGAGGTCACTAGTTTTGATATAAAGCAAGATGTGTAGCTCATAAATGCTTGCAGACACATGTAACTGTCTGAAAAGTTGCTGAAAATGTAAGCAATGACTCCTCCAAGAGAGATTTTCCAACTTCAGCTTTTAGGACAGCATGCCAAATATTCCATGGTTGCAATAAGTTATTCCTATCACTGGGGCAAGCAACTGAAGTTCAGGTGTAAGATGTGTCAGCTTCCATGGGATGCCGGTTTAAATGAAATAAGTGTTGCACATTAATAATCAGCTTTGAAGGCTAATTCCATAATTCTAACCCTCCTTGCAGTTTTTGACATTGAAATCCCTTGAGAAACATCAGAGTAAAACTGACAGTTTCCTCACAGATTATACAGCCCATCAATTCAACATCACAATTTATTTTATGGGCATTTTTCAGTGGTTAGGGTAAAAACCATGCAAAAGCACATATGGAGGGCTGGGAGTGGAATTACGTATTTCTGCATGTAGCTTGGGAAAAGAAATGGGCTTCTGGGTTTGATTTATGATACCAGTGACTCAGGAAACATAATACACTTTCAACTATTATTAAAATAATAACGTTCTTTCAAAGAAATGGCAGATATTTTTAAAACATCCAACATTTTGCCATTAACTTGATATGAATTGATAATTTTAGGCAATGAAGGCTAGGCTAATGTAGGCTATACACAATAGTGAAAGAAAAGGTCAATCAGAGGCATTAAAATTTAAAGACTGAATTTAACTTTTGTTGCAGAAAATTGCTTTCACTAATGCCAAGTGCTGCTTTGCTCCGGGTCAAGACAACACTTATGCATGTGATTAATTTAAAACATATGCTTACTTCCATTCCTGCCCAGAAAAGTACCTAAGCCTATTCTGAACATTAATACAATAGCTGTATCTTTTCACTAAACCAGGGACTTAAAGATACAGAGGTTTTAGTTGTGTTTTCCTAGAATATTATTTTTATGAGAGAAAAATAATTTGATTTTCTGCAAGAATTTGTGGCGTTTTAAATTTTATTATTTTCCACACAACAAAAAAAGTAAAACATATCATATTGGTATTTTTAAAAAGAGATTGAAACCTTTCCTTAATCTTTAATACACCCTTAGCTGTGTATGCATTTGTTGCAACAGTACTCACATGGTCTGTGCTCAAGGAGGCCTGTGAATTTTTGTGGTTGCTAGGGGGTTTTTTTGTTTTTTTTGTTTTGTTTTTCAGGTGTGTGGTATGTTTTTATTTGTGTTTTGCTTTTTTTTTTTCCTTAACAGGTCCATATTGTTTACCTTGCTGGATATTTAATCATGTTTAGAGTACAGTGAGGAGAGTCTGTGAACATATTTTGAAGTATATTTTTAAATACTGGCTATACTATTCACTACTGCTCTAAAGCACTGGACAAAATTCTTTCTCAGCTTTAATGATCTCATAGTTCTTCAGCCTAGAGCAAGAATGATATTACATGCAAGAGCTGTTTGTTGCTATCCATTTCTAGGGTCATGTGATTTACACGATTTTGCAGACAACTTGAAAAAGGAGGTTCATATGCAAAGTATATTGAAAGGAAAGCATAAAAGTAGAGAAAATAGAGATTCTCTGCTTGGGCAAAGTTATGAGAAACATTCTTAAAGCCACGTGGTGCTAGTGTCATGTATGCTGCACATTTTTTATATTCAAGTAATTCTTAAGCCATCAAAAATGAAAGTGTACATTGCACTTCAGTTTTTGTCATGATCACAAAATTTCCAAGCATTCACTTAATATTCAATCACTCATATGAGAAAAAAAAAAACAGTTACATCAATGAAATGCTTTACAAACCTTACCGTTTTTTCCTTTTTCTTCCACACTATAATGGTTTTGGTATCAATTCACATATAAATTTACTTCTTTTGCAAATATTCTTTTGTTTTGTATATTGTCAAAATAGTATTTGTCACATATTTTCTTTTGTTTATACTTATCCTTACATTTTTATTTCAACACAGACAGACACACTGATTACACTGTGCAGAAGCTTCTTTTAGGAAGGATGAACCTTGACTTCCCCATTAAAAATAAGCTGAAAGATCACAGAACATGTCTGTAAATCAGCAGAAAATATAATTCAGATATAAGTCTCCAAAGTGAACATTCAACTCCATGACCTGCCTTAATCTGTACACTTGTCTCATCAAGAAGGCTTGTGGTAAAAAAGATCTGCAGGAAAATAGGTTGTCCTTGTATAACAGCAGAAAATAACTTACTGGGTCAGAAAAGGTGTCTCATATTATTTAGCCCTTTGTATTTAAGCAGACTAAATTCTGTTGCTAAGAAAAATGTGCATTATCTGATAAATATTGTCCCAAAGATTACCTAGGTGTCTAATTGCTACAAAGCAAACTTATTCATTGAAAAATTAAAAATCTAAACCCAGTGGAATATAATTGAGTCTGTATAAAGGAACTTGTGCTCCAAATACTTACAATAATACTAATAAGTTCATATTGCAACACACTGCCCTATTTAAGTCATCATAAAAAAGGTATACAGGTATATGGGTGAGCAAGACAAGGATGCTCCAACAGGGAAAGAACTTTTCATGTAATATCTTCTTTAACTAATCCAAACATTAATTTTCAAAAGGATCTAAGCACTGGCAAAAAATCTCTTCTTGTTGTCAGAGGATTACTAACTTTTTAAATTATACCTTCAGCATTCACTTGACTTTATTTTCCAAGCCAAATGGAGATACAATATTAGGAATAGAGTTCTCAAAAAATTTCTGCAATAGTCAGGTCTCTGCTATTTGACATAATTAAGATTATTTGGGAGGTAGTATTTCTTCTGAGGATCTGTTTTCAATCCTCTTTACTATCCACTGACATACTGAAAAGATCAATCGCCCTATGGGATGAGAGTGCATAAAATATTATAGACATTAAATCCTCCCTAAAAATTCAGATGCATTTTTCAGGTCTGTGCATTTTATTCCACAGTTAAATGATTAAGACACATTGGGCTCCAATCTGAAAATGTGTTTAAAATCTGGAGCTATGTCAGACTGCTGTCTGAGTTTGCAAAAGGATTAGCAATTTGTGACTTGTGTCAAAATATCTGGCCCAAAGTGACGGAAATAATATATTTTTCTGACTTAATGAATGTGAAAAAATCTGGCAAAAGAAAAAAAGATCCCACCACAGTGCACATACAAATCAGAGGTATTTATCCTTAGCAGCTCACAGTGTTTCAGCAGAAGTGATTGCATTGATCAGAATTTTAGAAGGGACACATTTGTAGGACCTTGAACTGGTTACATAAACTCATCAGGGGTCTTTTGGCAAGGAATAGAGCCATTAGAAATGCTGATTATATTGCACTAATGTGATAGTTCATATGTATGAAAGGCTGTCTAGAATTAAAATGTATAAGTAGCTGTATATAGTGATATAGTCTTATAACCAAGCAAAAGAAAAAGTATAGTCCATAAATACTGTACAAAAGTGAAGGGATTTCTGTGGGGAACTGCAGAGTCTTTACACAGAGCCCCACTAAACAAGGCTTTTCCTCTTCCATGGTTTTGACAGGCTAAACTTGTGCTGACATTGTGAGGGTCATATCAGAGCAAATACCAAACAAAACCCTCTCCAATGACCTAACCTAACAACTGCTATCATAGCTGGGGATGAAGGTAATGAAGAAATAAAAAAGGAAGGAGCTCCAAGGTTTGAGTTTCTATCTAGGCTTTGGTGGTGAAAGGAGGAAGAGATGTGTTGGGCATGAAAAAAACAGCTACATTAAACTGGGAATGGGTTTCAGAAGGACTCACATACCTTGGTTTGTCTGTCTCCATGAAGTGGAGCCTTAGGCAGCCCAGAGCCCTTTTGCAGAGCTTCAGCTGGGCATGGCTAAATTGGTCATTCCAGAAAAAAGGGCAGAGGAGTGAATCTATTGGCTCCCAATGGCACAGATAAACTGCTAGCAACACTTATTTTTACTTTCTATATAGATATCAGTCCAATAAAAAAAAATATCACGTATATATCATAGGTGGATTATACAATATTAAGGGTTCATCTCATAATGGAAAAATATTAATGAAACATTTTTTCCTTGTTTAAATTATGATAACATCTTATTGATTAGTAAATCTATTCTTCAAACAATGATATAGACGTCACCAGGTGTTGTCACTTAGAAAAATACTTTATCACATAAATAAATGTGGCAGAATCTAAAAATCATTATAATGAGAGCTGGAATATTTTAGTTACCTCCATCAAATTACCACACAGGTGGAGGACTTCTTTCTCTGTGGGGTAACACTATTATTCCTCTGTATGGATTCATTCTCCCTGGACCATCTGTGTTTAATCTTGCAAAGGAGCAGGGGTAATATGATGGAAAATCCATTTCATATGGCTGATCAATTCACATACCCTACCAATCTCCCAAATTGAACTTACACTTCACGTATGGCCATATTTAGCCAATATTCAAAAGTAATGAAGGTTATTCACCTCATTTTATGGATGGAGAGCACTCTCAAAAAACCTCTTGTCTAAGTGTAAGAATGATAAGAGCAACTGTGCTGTTACAGAATACCTCACTTTCTCCAGAGCATTTCACTAAGTACATAGGTATTTGATAAACAATAAGCATTGTAGAATTGTTAAGAAATACCAACAGTTGACATATATTAAAGCACAGTTCTTTTGAGGTATCATTGATGAATCCTGTTTTTCTGAAGGTTTCCCTAAATTTTATTTTTTGCTAGAAAGATTATTTTTTAATTTAGCAGTGATTTAAACAATCACATTATTTCTTTCCTAGTAAAGTTCACAAAAGTACTGAAGAGGCCAAAATAAGAAAGAGAAAAGGTTAATGAGAGCTCAGGTTATGGAATGTTTGGAATACTGAGTTAAAGGTCAGAAGTTTGCTAAGTAGATTTTAACACAACCCTATCTAAAGTGTTGCATCTTGGAATACGGAACAGAGTTTGTATCTGAAATACATCAGAACACCCTAGAAGATGGAAGTTCAGATCTTTCTTCAGACTGCTTTCATGCATTACACTCAGGTGCCTCCTTTAGGATCTTGGCTATCCCAGATGCCTTATTAAAGCTGATACTGACAGAAATCTCTTAATTTACCTTGTTATACCAGACTGATAATTAGGTGCCTCGGCAGAGCATGTAACCTGGGATAACTCTGTGCTCAAGTGAAGAACTTTGGGTCAAGTGCAAACTGCTAAAAAGAGATTTCTCATTGAGATACCGTGGCCAAGAACTCTTCACTTGAGTCCATGAATGAGGAATCTCAAACAGAGGTGGGGCAGTGACCTCGCCTGTACACACACCATGGAATAGCATGTGTGATTCCAGTGTCTGCACTTCCAGAAGATGTGAAAATACTGCAGAGACTTCACAGGAAGGACAAAAATAAGATTGACGAGTCCTGGTGATAGGAGGTTTAAGGAGCTATATTTATTCAGCTTATCAAAAAAGTGAAGAGGTGGCTTGATCTTTGTAAATAGGTACTTACATGAGGAAAAGATGTGGAAAAGATAGTGGGAGACTTTTCAACTTTTCTATCAAAGGAATATCAAGGTTAAATGACAGGAAGCTGAAGTTAGACAAAAATTGATTTTGAATAAGTGGCTATTTCCTAACACTAAAAGTAATTAAATATTAGAACAGCTAATATTTAGGTCAGAGAAATAGTGGTGTTATGCCTTTTCCCCTTTAGCAGCACAGCACCTTTGTTGTTTGCTGTGAGCATATATGTTGTTTTCACTTAAAATATTTTCTAAGTCAGGTACCATTTTAACCTCTCTTGAAATGTATGCATATTCAACTTCCAGAACTTGAAATGCTTTAATCTAAATGAAGTATGGGGTGTACGGATGTTTTGGTGCAATTTGGCAGTCTGTGGTGTGGGCATACAGACCAGAGGATGTAAATGAACCCCTCTGGTAAAAGATTTTATGACATGTGTCACCCACTTGGATGAACTTCATATCTATTCAGTGGATGATGCTCCAAATGGTGGCTTTTCACCCATGCAGAAGGACACTGTGTCTCAGAGCAAATATTTTCAGGGCAAGAATTTGTCACACATTCTATCTAATGAAGAACTGACCAACACCCACTTCTATTTGGTCAGTGAAACCAGATGTTCTTCCTCCCTAATCCGCTGAAAACAGTGTGGAGATGAGGTAATAGGGACGAGCATGGAGAGGGATTAACTTGGCAGGTCATTGCTTGTTTTGATTATAAAAATACGTCAGAAACATCTTTATTATTGTAAAATAACAGATAGAAATATGTCTCATATTTTGCTTTTTGCAGTTTTGCTTCTCAACAAAGCTGGAAGAACGATGACATTACCATGGGCTGGTCAAGAGCAGAAGATTTATGTCATGTCAAAGATAAGCTAAGACTGGCATATTCTCCCATGACTTGCATGTGAATTCACTCTAGTTTGTTAAAGCCAGAGCTGAGGAGCTCCTGCTGCCTATGTTTGCGTTGTGTAGAAGGGTAAACAGAAATTTTATTGCACAATTGAACCTTGTCTTGGTTTTGCATTGAATCACAGAACATATAGAAAAAGAAGTGTACTCCCAATACTCAACACTCAAATATTAAAGGCAAAACAGATGAAAAGAAAAAGTTCCAACTTGACTGAACTGTCCTCCAAGCAAAAAAATACAGCTGCTGCTTACTAAAAGCAAGACCTCTCTAACAGGACTATCTTCCCTGATAAGAAGAATCTCAATTGGCCAATTTAGGAGCAAATAACATAATAAGGAATACATCAGATTAGGAGCACCTAGAAGAGAATCCCAAAAACCACCAGTGCATTTTGTGGAAAGGGTGGCTTAATCCATCAGGCTTTCAAAGTGGAGAAATACAGCTGGAGGCAGTTTACTGAGTTAAATGAGGCACTGAAATGGCACCCTGTCAGCTCCATGTACATATTAAAAATTTACAGCATTTTATGGAGGAAAAATTCTTCATGCATAGTTCTTTCTCATCAATTTAATTCCCTCAACAGGTTTTGTCATGCAGAGATGCCTTCCTCTTCAGGAATCAGCTCTATCTTGTCCCCTATGTAGCTTGCAAAAACTTGGGATATTGTATCTGCACATTGTTTTCTTCTGGAATTTCTCCTAATTTTGCAGGTCCTACAGAGGCAGAGTAATTTTTTAGCTGTACTTGGTGAAACTTCCAGGTGGACTTGTTAAAGGTGTTTTGTGAGTTAGTGAATAAGTCAGAATGGATCACTGGAAAGCCTCCAGGACACCCCTACACCTGCTGCTCTACTGAATAGATAACTCAAAGATAAATCATTACCTGACTGCAGATGGGTGCTTTGATTTATCTAAGGTTCATTAAAACTCACCCAGGCTACTTTCAGCTATGCAGAACAGTGCCAGAGTGCTCTTTGACTAGAAGCTAGATGTGGTGAAACACAGACTGAGACAGAAAGCACTTCCTTCAGCACTTGTCACCTGCCAAAACTGAGAAGTTTATATAAATGCAAAAGGAAGACACTAAAACGCAGGTGCTGCCCCACTTCCGGCCTTGCTGGCATCAAAGTCAACAGTAGAGACAAATGTCAATTTGGTAAGAATCCAAGCAAAATAAAATTTTTTTCTAAACTTTTCTTCACCTTCTATATCTTGTTTGAAGACTTATGCCAGACTTTCTCTCACAGAGTACATGGGAAGGATGCATGTGCATTTCCTCATGAGAAATTTGGGGTGCAGGGTGTCTGACTCTTGCTTTCTTCAGGAAAAATGTTTTTTTTAATGAACTCACCTTAATTTCTGGATGAAATACAAAAAAACTCAAAAAAACCAAAAAAAAACAAAACAAAACCAAACCAACCAAACAAAAAACACCACAAAAAAAAGAAACCCCAAAAAACCTGGAAGAGCCAAATCTTTTCTGACCTGCACTTATTTTTGACATTTGGAAGCATTTAATAAAGTCAGAGATAATGAATTCATTTACTGACTGGCTATGTTTTCTTGGACAAGATTTTGTAATATGTTCTGTTGCAAACACCAATATCTGTTCTGTCTGCAAAGTCAGCACTACTACATTTCCTAATTTGTAACTTATTTCTAAATGGCAGAAAAACATTGGGTATTTTGTTGAAATGTTAGAATTTGGAAAAGCAACATTGATCAAAGTAATTAGAAATAGACACAAAGATAAAAAGCTGCAGTCAGTGACTATACTTATATATTTTTAGACATATAGCAACTGAAACAGCTTTATGAAACTCAACAGTCTGGAATTCCACCGTGAAGTCAATTAAATCGATATTGGGATAGAATGCAGTAAACCTTTTTATAGTTAATCTTTCAAATGGATATATAGTGTATTATAGAACTCATAAGTAATTTGATTTAGAAAAACACATTTGGTTATTCTCTAGTGGTACAGCACAAGTTTGATGTAGAATTAAATAAAACTGATATTTATTTCTTGTTGGTTTCTATGATCAATGTATTAAGACAAAATGCATGGCATAATCAAATTTCTATAACCACGGAAAGCACAAAAGAAGCTGTAATGTATCACAGCACAATGTGCATGTGAAAGATTTCAAAGCACATTTCATTCACTACATTGTAAGGGTAATACCTTCTACAGAGACTGGCTGGGGAATGGACATTATTGCTGTGTTTTTCAAGAACATGAGACATTCTGTTTTAAGGCAGTTCCACAGTATAATGACCTGCCAAAGAAGCAATCAAATTCTGCCTATTTTTAGAAATCTCCTTTTGGTTTCATGATTTCTTGACAAGAGCTCAGTGTTTTGCAAGACACAGCTCAAACCTGGTTTTGATATGAAAAGATGAATTTGTGGTTATATAAGTATGTAAGATTATATACAGGAGGCAGAATGCTCCTTTTCACAAACTGTACTGCATCTCATGAACCCATGGTAACTCAGGATGCCATACAGTGTGCTTGTGATCATGGCTTTGGGAAATCCCCACCGTTCAAAGGAAAACCAACAATGCTCCATTTTCTTACCAAATGGCTATTCAGAATTTGATGACTTTTGCTGGAAGTCAGCTACAAGATAAATGTCCCTGCAACCTGGGATTAGTGATCACCAAGATCCAGAACCTTGACTGGATGTCAGGTTCCAACAGGCTCCTCTTTGGCCTGGTCAGTAAATGGGAAGAGGCAATTGCAGAAGATACAGTCTTGCTATTCTGTCACATGCTTAAATGCCTCTGTAAATTCATTTCTAGGATACATTTATATACCATTAATAACATAAGAACCCTGCAGTTTTTATTGAGACAGTCCCATACTCCCCACTCCATCAGCTCAGGGAGCACTATTGAAACTCCTAGTTAAGGTCCCTGACCACAAAGCAAGTATTTTTCCATGCTGATACTGCTGGTTAATAGTTCCATATGAAAGTCTGCATTTACCTTCATAGCTGCATTAGTTATGTATCTGGACACACAGAAGTTTGTCATAAAGGGCTCCCTCCTTTCCTTCATCCCACACCTTACGCCTCAACATGTCTGAGAAGTGACATCGTCAAATATATATGAGCCTCAAACACAAATTGTGCATGAGGAGATGTAAAGAGCTATACAGTCATATTTTAAATACTGTTTCATTTGCTACTGTCCTTTCCAGGACAGTCGGACAGTGAGAAAATGGCCAGAGAGATGAGGTGGAAGAAATAGAGGACAGTAATCAGATGTTTTGGGAAGAGGATACTCTGACCAGACAGATGAGCAGAGACTGAGCTGCAGCTTTCTGCAGAAGGATCTTGTCCTTTCACTTCCTGCAGTTACACCACGTCCTTATCACTCAAAGAAAGCAAGATTACAATTTGCCCATTCAACCACATACCATGTGTTATTTTTAACCTACCATATAAATGGCATCTGTCTTTTCTAATCCTGATGGTCAGCTTTTCAGATAACAGGAAAAAGTATAGCTACTTGTTAGTGTGGAAAATATATTTCCTGTCGCCACAACCAAAAAAAAAAAAAGGAAATTTTCCCATGATTTCAGTGTGGGTAAATTTTAGAAACTCAGTGTGACAAGGGAGAATAATAAACAAAAATAAGGGAAGGAAGGGTAAGATAAGGGGATGATCATGGGTCACCCAGTCTTATATATATATCTTGTTTCTCTTTTTTTTTTTTTTTTTTTTTTTTTTGGCTTCTATTTTTATTAGTCTGTTGTTTATGCTTTCAAAAATAGTGTTCCTACACATACAGCCATTGCTTCCTTCAAACTTTACCTGGAAGCCTGACAGGAGGTTTGTGAGAGGAGCAAGGAAAACATACACATTTTCTTATTTAAACATTTCTTATTATCTATCTCCTCCCTTAATTTCAGTAGAGAGTGTGTTTTGGCAATTCATACAACTCTGAATCTAAGTGCTGTGCTGGAGTTCTAACTCCTGAGTTTCTTCTCGTTTTGACTGCAGTTGGAGGTGCACAGCCTGGATTGGATCCTTGGAGATTGATTCTGGTGATCTCACTCTTGTTTGCTTTGTCAAAAGGATGCATCATTACTCAGAAAAGATTAATAAAAAAAATTTACCTGAAGTAAATCCCGTAGTTGATTTGTATGAGTACACTTCAAAAAACTTTATATATGAAATCAATATTTATTCAAGACAAGAATTCCTGGTCATAGGGGAAAACAAGAATTCCCTTGGATGGTTCTGTAGCATCAGCTCCATGACAAGGGCTCAGCTCCACCAGGAGACATCATGTGAACCAACCAAACAAAACCATTGACCAGCAACCCCTCCTGACACCTGCCAGTCAAAAACAATCTTATCTCTGGGTTATAGATCATCTCCATCTGTTAATTCCCATCTCATAAAGTGCATTTCCAGGAATCCCTGGTTCAGTTCCTAAAGCTGTCATCACATGTGCCTTCAGTAGCCTAGATCTGATGCCCAGGGAGTTCTACATGCTAATTTAAAATGAGAGGTTGGCACTTCTGCTGAGCCTTTAAATGTGTTCTAATATAGCTGAGACAAAAAGGATCTCAGCTCCTAAGATGTCCAGATATTTTCTATTTTTGCATAAGAAATACATTCCAAATATTGATGATGTGTTCTTCTTATTGATCTCTGCAGTACTGTTTCACTCAGCTGTAAGCATCATTAAGGAGCTTGCATGCACTTGCTGAACAAGGCCAGTATAAAGTAGCAGAATTTACCAAAAGTTCATTAAGAAATTCAATCTCCCATCAAACTAACACATATTTTGATATATGATGTAATTTTTTTAAATCAACAAAAAACAACAACAAAAAAATCCAAACCCGAACAGATTTAGCTATAACTCCCTCCAAAAGTTTAACATTTTTTTCTTAAAAATTACTGTATCAGCTTATCTAGTGAAAAACACAAAAATATAAGATGACCTTTGAATTATTTGCATAATTCTCCAGAATATACATTCAAATATTAGTGAGTTCCTCTGATCATAAACTAAATTACAGTCCAGCATTACATGTCTGAGAAGAATGGGGTTAAATCAGGGAAAATATCTATCAGATGAGAGCTGTGAACAACTGAACTTTAATATTTTTTTTTTACCACAGTGGCTTTGCTGGAATCTAGACTGAAAGAATCAGTACTATAAACCAAATTTCTTACCTCTGAAGGATGTCCAGCTCTTATAAAAGTACAGAGTGGATCAAAAGCTCCTGTTCCACAAGCCAGAAGATGGGTCCTGTTGTATCGGTGAAGGACACGGATGTAATTTGCACATTCATCCTAGTTTATGTAAAAAATAAACATGGGGAAATATTAGCTTTTTAATTTTTTTTTATTATCTTATGTGCCCATAGGTGATGTTCTAATATTGAATCTTTCTATTCTATTTCACTTCATGTTACTTACTCCGTGCCAACAGTTTGATGCGTGGGCATTTTTACATTAAAAAGCAAGTTTAGAGCACTGATTGATTGTGTCTTATTTTAGATGCTGAACCAGTTAGGAGTTACTAAATTACAAAAACACTTTTGTGCTTCTTTAGTCATGGAGATATCTGCAAATCTGAAAAGACCTTTACTACGTATTATTGGATATATAGGACACACACAGAGCATCAGATGTGAACGGTGAGCAAACAGAGTTCTCTCTAGAGTTAAATACTTTATCTCACTGAAAATATATTTTTAACTGCACCATTAATTTATTGTTAATTTATTGTTAAATACTTTATCTCACTGAAAATATATTTTTAATTACACCATTAACAAAAATATTGTTAATCAATATTTTTTATATTGTGTAGACACATACTTTGTCTGTTTCCACTGTTTAAACCCCTTTGCAAAAGAAATATTCGTTTCCCCCAGGGTAATACTTTGGGACTCATTAGTGTATTTGCAGCTTCATAAATATTACAATTAAAACATTTTCAAACATTCCTTTGAGATGTGGGGTCATTATTCCTGTGCTAAACTAGAAATGGAGACAGTGAGATAAAAATATCCCTTGATTTCGGGACTCCTGGGATTCCTGGGATTTGGTTTTAGAATTTTTTTTTTTGCATTTTGCAATGGTTTGTATGAGTGAAGCAAAATTACTGTTCATTTCAATTCATTGCTCAACATTTTTGCAACTTAGAACCCTGAGCCTTAAGAGTCTCATCAAGTTTAAGACATTTAAAATTGAATTAATCCCAGCTAACTTTGTTCTGGAATGTAATTTATGGAATTCTCTCTGGCTTTTTCAATAGCCAGTGAAGTAGGTCAGACATCTCCAAAAGGCAATTATTACAATCCTGAAAAGAATATGTAAAACAGAGTGGAAGAATTTCCTTTTTTGAAAATTTCCAGTGTTTCACTGGTAACTACTCTCATTTTTGGACTGCTGTATTTGTGTGAGAACAATCCTGGATCTTGTTAACTGCAAGAACTTAACATTAAAAAGGAAGGGTTTTCAGGGAATTCATGGCCAGAATTCAACACTTGCAAATCCACATTAGGTTCAAAACTAAGAAATCATCTTTCTTCAAATCCCTGAATTATTATGTGTAAGTCTTCCATATGCTCCAGCAAATAAAAAAAGAAGAGAATCTCCCCTGCTACCTGATTCTCCTTAACTGTTCATCCTCAGGATATATTGTGCTAATTCATTGAAATAAGTAACCTACACAAGACATAATCAGTTCTGTAATTAAATTTTTGCATGTACATATATGCAAATATGCATATACAAGGGGAAAAGCAACCTTTTAATATATTACTTTTGGAATTTCTTGATTTGTAACTAATGTTTCCTTTTTTAAAAGGAAACGAAACATAAAGTCAGACGAATTGAGAGAAGAATGAGGTTAAATCAGCAGCATGAGATCCTCCTTGTATGGATCAGTACTCAAAGACTGAGGTGTCCACTTTTTATGTTCATTTCCCAAATGTTCACTGAGTTTTGGTAGCAAAACGCTATTCCATAGGTATTTTACAATATCAAGAAGTTTTTGAATAGATGCTTTACTGGGTGCTGATGCTGTTCCTGATTCGCCCTCTCCTTCTTCTTGACTTATTCCCTTTGTTTGGTCTCCGGGGTGGTCTGTTCTCTACTCCATGGTTTCCTTTTTTATCCACATATACTTTCAACTCTTGATCTTTATACCAAAATAATTTTAGGGATTTAAGATTTTTTTTAAGATGGGAAAAATCCACACTTTTTTTTTTCTCCTATGTGCCTTTGTAGGATTGCCTGAAAAAAATCTGCAAAAAACCCTAGGATGTAGAAATACCAAACATAGAAAAACACTCATTCAAAATGGCTGGACTTGCTCCTTTATAAACAGATTACAAAAGGTGATGTTCTGGGAAGTGTCAAGCAAAAAGGCATTGCTGACCCTACTAATAAAGTACTTTACACAGAGCAGGGAAGAGATGCATCATCCAAGGGGACATTGAAATAAGACTTCTTTATACTATATCAATTAATTAAATACTAGGGTTGTCTTTAGGATGCTCCACAGATAAATTAATAGGTCTGTGGAATTTTATTAATCTGAAACTTCCCAGTGTGGAGGAGTGAGGCATCTCTGCAGAATTTGATTTATATCTGAATGATTTCCAATTCTGATAAAGTAATTCAGAATAATTGAAAACTCTCATACCACAGGCTAACAGGTGTGATTCCTGGCACACTGGATGGCAGCTGAAGGATTGGGTTTTTTTTGTCTTCACTCAAATCAGGAAAACATGGCCTTATTTTAAGAGTATACATGCGTTGTTAAGACAAGCCTTTTTTAATTGTCCTATAAAGTCTGTTACAAGCTCTGAAAATGTTTATGACTACAGTACTTGCTATTTTACTGCTAAAACAAGAACTGATAACTTTTTAAGGTTATGCAAGCTTGTAAAAGTGGCCAGTTCTATGATATAGAAAGAGGCAGCAAAGCACATGTGAAGTATTTCAGTGCTGAGAAGCTTGTTACAGTATTATCAGCTCTACTTAATAATTATTCATTGGGTAACAGAACTTTTGCAAAGGAAAATAAAATGTAGAAACAGCATGGAAATAAGCAAAAGTAGTATGAAATAGAGAAATATTTGTTCTAGAGTTTTTAGTGTGAAAAAAAGCATTAAGAAATTAAAATTGACAAAAGGTTGATTTTATGACGTTATGCTATTAAGTCAATATTGGTTTATCGCTACAAAAAATAAGGGTGAAAAGAAAAATAGTAGGAAGGTTTTCGATTCTAATTTAGATTCCTTTCAGGTTGAATGATTTATCTTACTGAATGCTGAGGATGTTGATGAAAATTACTAAGACTTCCTTGATATTAATGTCACTCATTCACATAGTCCATACATAACTAAGTCTCATGTGAGGATCAGAATATTGTTTGGTATTACAATATTAAACATTTTAAAAATTTTAATGTATTTTTCTTAAAGAGTCTACTTCTAGAATCTTGTGATTATTTAAAAGTTTTGGGGTTTTCTCTGTAAAAGCAGTAGCTACTCCAAATCTTCATGTTGCACAGAAATGTGGGAAACACATGAAGCTCTTTAAATGACCACATTCATAGAATGAAAAATTGAGGATTTATAACAACAAACTGCATTGCAAAAAGGTTTTGAGGTTTAGGGAAACATGAGTCTGAGGGAGCTATCTTTGTTTTGAAACAACAGTACCTATTTTTCATTTTTTAACAAAACAAATACTGTCAGAGTATCAGAAAACATTTAGAGTTAAAGAAGGATGGTAGAGTTTTAACAACAGCCAATGCTTAGAAGTAGTATCAAATAAAGGCCAAATAATTTAGGTTTGGGATTCATTTAATATGACCATAAAGTTCAGCCATTGTAGAAAATCACCTTTTCCAACCAAAGCCACCTAAAATTATCAAGGATATAAAAGTAACCTGAAAAAGTACAATGAAACCTTAAGAATCTTCAAAAAGGATCAGTTCTACACAAGGTGAATAGGAGGAGTTGGGGTATTATTATTACTACTACTACTACTAATACATTCCAATCTGGTTGCAGTGCCTTAATGTGGACAGTTCTCAAGCTTTTGCTTCAGAAGAAATTTTTATAGCTCTCTAATTTACTGAGGATTTATGGTGGTTATTGTTGAGGCTGCTGTTAGCTGTGTTTCTGGGCAAAGTCTGTATGTCCCTTTCCATGTCCTACATTCCTGTCACTGTTGCTGTAAAACTATCACAATTTTCACATCCCTTGGTTCAGTGTGAGCTCTCTCAGCTGTGGGATTTATTAGGTGTACTCTCTGTGTGTTTATGAGGTGCAGATAATGAGCTTGGTGCATTGCAAAATTAAAGAGAGCTCCCCTCCAGAAGAACTTTCATCCTGTGCTGCCAATGATATCAGCTGCTGTGTGTCAGTGAGCTTTCAAGTCTTTTCCCAGGAAATAATTACAGTCAGGGCACTGAATCACAAGAACAGAATCGTTCTGAAGTTCATTAAAACAGATTATTTTTATTAATAGAACAAGAAACCTATAGGAAAATATAAATTACAGTATATTTTATAATTATTTATAACTGCTTTTTTGAATGTGAAAATAGAGTAGATAATCTGTGTATATGAAAGGAATAGGACATTGAAATGGAAAAGGAAAATTATTAAGGTACCTTCTTTGATAGCACCAGATTTAGAACTAGAATTAGAATTAGCAGAAAGTTCAGGCAACCAAAAGTGTTCATTGCCTGTTTACGAGCTGGTTTGAAGAGCAATTAAACTAATAGTTTAATGTGTTCACAGTAGTTACATGTTTTTAACCTGCAATGCTTCACTTTATATCTGTGCTTTAATCTCTCTTAAGTTAGGGATGCCTGAATCCTTGTTTTGGACCAGGCACTGGTATAATTAAAGTATATTTAATCTGTAATTAGTGATACTTACAGCATCTCTTCCTTTAATTATGCATTCTTCTGCCTGCAGAGGTGTACTAGGCCAATGGATCTGAGGGAAAAAAATAAAAATTAATTGTCAGTCTGATCATGGAAGTCCAGCTTTTCCACTATTTCTCATGTGAAAGATTCCCAGATCAGAAATACAGAATCATAGAACAGTCCAGGTTGGAAGGTACCTCAAAGATCATCTGGTCCAGCTTTTGGGAGCCCAGGTGAGATTATCTGTCACTCTATCCTAGACATCTTTAAACACCCACTGACAGAAACTCCACCATGTCCCTGGCTCCTTGAGAAGAGAGAACCTCTTTCCTCTTTGAGATGCCTCTGAAAGTATTTAAGTACTGGAATACTGTGATGAGTTTCCCCTGAGCCTTGCATCCCCTGAGAGAAAAGACTTTCAGTCTCTCCTTCGTTGGAACACAGCTTTCTTGATTAGGGCAGCATAGCGAATTTATTAACAGTCAACAGAATTTAAAGGAAGTTAATATATGGAACATTTTATCTGAATTCAGTAGAAAAATCTTTGCCAAACTGTCAGTGATTTTCAACATAGTTATTAATCTTGAACTACTGATTTTCTGCTTGAAGTGATGCTTAGGAAAGAAAATGCCTTACAGTGAAGTTAATAAGGGTCAGCAATTAACCTTATGGGAATAGGATTGGCTCTTCACAGTCAATTACCAGAAGTGAAGCCAAATTACACAAGTGAGTTTTTCTTCAGCTATCTACTGTATAACATTTAGGTTTCATCCCAGATGCATGATTTGTTTGGATGAAAACAATATTAAACAATGACTGATCACACTGGAATGATTACTTAATTTCTTACAACATTTAAAAGTGAAAACAAAAACATGTTCACATCAGTGATATCAGGCTTGGCTGAAACCAAGTAAATATCCAAAAACTGATGTCATCATTAAGACATTTTTGTCAATAATCCAATCACAATTTTTTTTTTGTCAGGAAAACATTTTTAAATTAAATTCTTCTGCTAGGCTTTTTTTCTTCCCTTTGGTTTTTTTTTTGGTGGTTTTTTTTTTTTTTTTTTTTTGGTAATTGAACTGTCTTAGTTTTCTTGAAATAATTCTAATCTGAGAAAATGATAAATTAATAGACAACTTAATTGCAGACAAGTGGGGATAAATTATTAATCCTAGATTCCTGGGGCTTGAAAGTAACAGACCCACCTCCCTTTAATATCTTCCTTAACGAATTGGGCATGGAAATCAAAGAAATACTAAATAAATTTGCATGACACTAAAATGGGAGGAGTTGTTGACTCTCTTGAGGATCAAGGCACTGCAGAGACCAGGACAAACCAGAGGTCTGGGCAATCACCAACTGTATCAAGTTTAACAAGGGCAAGTGCATTCTGCACCTGGGACAGTGCAACCCCAGTGCTGTGCATGGATCAGGGGATGAGAGACAAGGGCAGCAGCAGAAAGGGACTTGTGAGTCCTGGTTAATGGCAAACTGAGGAGTCAGCAGTGCCCTGGCAGTGTTTAACCATCTAAATCCAAGATGATGAGAACACATATTTTCAGTCAGATGGTCTTATAGTTATCTATGAGTGATCAAAAATTACTCTCATCTAGTCTCTATACTGCTTCTGAATAGTCTGGAAAGGTATCTGGACTCTGCTGAACTCCCATGGAGGCACTCATTCAGTCATCCTGGTCAGATCATTCCTGAACTCCCATGGAGGCACTCATTCAGTCATCCTGGTCAGATCATTCCTGGTTCATTCATTGCAAAACTCAGGGTCCACAGTCACTTATTTTAGTCACTTGTCAGGAATTGAATGAAGCTTGGGTTAAGCCTATCCTTAACCCAAAACACCTAGAAGTTATGAGATCTCTAAGATCTCTCGAGGCTAAAAGTATGAAAACACAGCTTTCATTTCCCAAAGACAGGTTCTAACTAGCAGGCTAAAATGAGAGCTTTTGCCTTCACCAGGTGTAGGTGGCTATTAGGAACAGAGAAACCACAGAGGGAATAAAACACTTGACTCTGTTACCTGATATTAAATACACTATGTGTAAGTGATTATTTTTGCATTTGGAGACTTAGTCCCAGCGCTGTTGAAAATACTTTGTATGTACACTTTCCACTTAAGATATACTGAATTAAATACATATACAGAATTAAGAGAAAAAAGCCAAAGAGGTAACCTAATGCTAATACTTTGTCTGGAATGTCAAAAAGCAGCTGCAGGGGAGCTACATAAATTTGGTCCTTGGCACAGAAAAAAAGAATAACCCATGGAGTTGCAGAATGCTTTGGGTTGGAAGGGACCCTTAAAGACCAACTAGCGTAACCACGTACTATAGTCAGGGATTTTTTTCACGGATGCTCAAGGCTCCATCCAGCCTGACCTTGAACAGTTCCTGGGATGGACCATTCACAGCTTCTGTGTGGCAAAGGGGCTCCTCATGTTCATAGTTAAGAAGTTCTTCCTAGCATCTAATCTAAATCTACAGTCTTTTATTTGAAAACCTCTGTCTCTTGTCCTGTCACTGCAGTCCTTGAGAAAAATCTCTGTCTTTCCTGTAAGGCTCCTTTGCAAACTGAAAGTCCAGCATGAGATATTCCTGGAGCTTTCTCTTCTTCAGGCTGAACCCCAATTCTCTCAGCCTGTCTTTATAGAACAGATGTTCCACCCTCTGACCATTCTCGTGGCCCTCCTCACAAAATTACTGACTTCCAAGGCAAGTCCATATTTATTGCCTTAAGCACATGGGTCTGAATTATAACTCTAGTAATAGATACATGTCTACTGGAGAAGTTTTCCTATCCAGAAATTATTTTTAAAACTCAGAACCCTTGCAAGGCTCTTGAGTTTAACATAAATAAGTATTAAGATTTTAATCTCTTCAAGAGTATTTTAGAATTGAGACTAAAAAATCTCTGCATGTCAGATTTTGCTATCATACCAAATTTTTAATTAGCATAACATAGGATGTGTTTGCATTGCATGAAAATCCAGATATTAATCAGCTACAATGGTACTTTTTAACCTGGCATGTATTACTTTTCCTGATGTTTATGTTTAAGAGGTGTGACAATTACCAGCCTTAATTTTTAATTGGTTCTCTACTGGGATTACAATCATTTGGCAAGCTATCAATAAGTATTTTGGGAAATCTGCCTGGGTATATAGACTGTACTAGCATCACACTGGCATACATCCCACTGGGCTGCAGTCTGGACATAACTATTGGCTTGAGCATAGTTTTTCAAATTTTTTCACCACTTTAAATTACTGTGAATTAAATTATGAAATTGCTTGTTTAGTGATGTTTTTTCCTATTGTACCACAGTATTCTTATCCTTGACTTCTATGATGTAATTTTAGCTCTGTCAAGGATAAAGCACTGAAGGGAAAAGATATTTTTAAATATATTCATCATGGGAAAAAAATGGAGTTGTAAGGAAGTACAGATATGGACGAAACTTTAATTGGTGCTGGAATGCTAATTAGTGTCTGCAAACATTCTCTCCATTCAGCCACTAGCCTTAAAAAACAGGATGGTATCTATACTGAAAACTAATTTAAAGAAATTATATGAACTTTATAGCACTTAGGCCAAAACAGACCACTGTGTGTTCTAGTCTGAACTCTAATGTGCGACAGGGCAATTAAGCAATTCAACCAGCCTGTCCCCAGTTAAAGTCAATAAATAGTGCTTAATTAACAGCTAACTTGTGCTTGGCTGAAACTTAATTTCTTTTAAAATATCTGCTGATGACTGAATATTGTATATATTTATCAACAAATAACCTCTTGGAAGGTTATTCCAATGGATAATACTCACTAAATTGTGTGCTTCTTATTTCAGTTTACATTAGGGCACATTCTTACTCGGTATTTAAAGAAGACACAAGCAAGCCCTGCTCTTGCAGACTGGTGTTCAGCCAGCTCTAGAGTGAAGTAGAGCTTCACTAGAGGCAAAATATATGATGAGGTCTCTATAATTTATTACAGCAGAGATAATAAAACTGAATTTGGAGCCATCTCACACTAGGTGAGAAACAGCACAATTTCAATCTGCCTGCACAAGCCCATTTACTGAAGTGGGAAGGTTTCTGTTCAGACTCAGATCTTACTAAGGCCCTTGAAGCAGAAACTATCTGTAAAGAATTTGTGGGCAAATAGGAAGAGCAGTTTATTTTCACTCCAACATGAGACCAAAGGAGGAACAAAGGTCCCCCTTCTTTAGGAGATGTTTGACCAGTGGTGATGAACAGCTGGCACTGGCTCAAGTTTACTGTTAACAAAGATCCTCTCTGGCACCAATTACAATAAACTGCTATGTTTTTAAAAACAAATTTGGCACCAGACACCAAAGAAAGTTCTCTATCTTTTAGATCACTACAAGCCTTGAAGGTTTTGGACCAAATTTCAAATATGAGTAAGGATTTATTCCAAAAGATGGTGTCAAAGGGAATGAGCTCTTAGGGAAAGCAAAGGTTAAGAGAAATGTGCCTACAGAGCTTTGTCTTTACATGAGCTTTTGAGTGCTTATATGGCTCTAATTCTCTGTAAACACTGATACTCACATTTCATATTCTCCCTCATTCTTAGTGTAAGGACACTCTTCACATAAAAACAAGACATCTAAGTAATGTTCAAAAACATAAAGCATTATGTGTTACATACTCTAAGGAAGAATATATATGTATCAAATGAGAGATACTAAGAGCACAGTAGGCAAAATAAACGTTATTAGAGAAGTGAGTGTCTTTTCTTTTCCCAGGTGACATGGAAGGTTTTTGCCACAGTTGAGAGCTCAACCCAAATGTCTGGATTTCCTCACCAATGCAAGAATGACAGTAGCATTTTTTCCTGAAGGCCTTTTTCCCCAGTTTTTTTATGATTTTTTTTAGTGTATATGAAAAATTGGTGAGGATAAAATATATTTAAAATAATTTGGTAGACATTTATATAAACAACCATTAGGTTACATGAAAAATCTATAACCTACCCTTCAGAGTGTTGCAGTTTGAAAGCTGAAGAGAATTGAACCTGAAGAAAACATGTAGTCTATTAAATATAGATTTATAGGAGGCATACCTCACTTGCATCACAAGTTAAGTTTTTTGGAAATGTTGGATTACTTTGGCAGTAAACAGGTCTCAATGCAAAAGCATTTCATGTCCACTCAGCATTTAGTTGTTTTTCTTTGGGATAACTTCTAATATGCTGGCTAGAACTGAATTCTTTGGTCATTTTACAGCAAAAGGCATAAATCTCTAGTTGGGAATGGATTTCAGTTTGGTTTTTAGAAAGCATATTCATATTCTAAATTGTTGAGAACCGGATGACTATGAATTAAAAGACAAACTGTTTTCTGGGTCACAGAAGATGAAAATCAATACGAATCAGCCCAAAACTTCATGAAGCCTTTCTTTTGCAGATAGTGAGTCATCCTGGTTACCAGAGAGAGAATAAAATCCAGGAACTTGCCTGCACTCATATACTTTCAGTGGATTACAACTTCCAGTTTAGATTAATTAAACAAAACTCTTCAGTCTAAAAGAAAAGTTCAAAAACTAACCAAGACAGAGTTAAACATCAATTAATTAAGAACTTTGGCAAGAGTTAATCAACCACTCTCTCAACTCCAAGAACTTTCTCCAATGTATCTCAGCAATTAAGGATTCCTGTAACAGAAATATCTCATTCCACACTTTTACTGATAAAGCGGTAAAATTATACTTTCCTTAACTATCCCTGAATGAGATCTGCTCTGAGTGAACTCTGGGAAAAAGCTCACACCATTTGTACTCAAGGCAGATAGGTCCCAGTGAGACCACATTTCTAAAGGTGCCAGGCCAAGCTTCATTTATTTCAGTTTCTCATCTTTAGCATAAAAAAAAGGCAAGAAGAGTTTTCATCACTTTGCCATATCTACACAGGTCTCCAGACAGAGAACATGGTTTCAGAGTAAATAGCTGATATTCCACTTAAAAACAAGAAGGGGAGCAATGAACTTTGAGTGTGTCCAGATGGGATGATGGTGGTCATACAGAAGCATGAAGTGTTCTATCCTATCATTCCTCACAGATTTACTGCCAAAGGGGGGAGAAGAGACAAAAAGCTTATTTTATAAAAAAAATGCTGTTCTAAATGTTTTTATATCTGTGAGCTCTAATATCTTGTCACAGGATATTAATAATTTGTATCAAAGTGAAAAGGAATTAGCTTATATCTCACTGTTGAGGAACAAAGCTCAGTATGTAACTCTGCCCCCTGGGGAGTTAAGTTCTGGGTGTTTTTTTTTTAATGTAGATAAATTCTCAAATAGCCTCCCTGAATAGATTTGTATCCTATAACAAGGACTGACATTCCCAAATGTTTATAAAAACAATAAAGCACATTATATCTGTTCACAGTAGTGGAACATGCTAATTATGCTTGGAGATAAGCAAAGAGACTTATGGTAAAGTTGGTCAGGGTGTTGACATAAGAATAGTGATATTCACTTTTAGCAAGGGGGCAGAAAGAAAAGAATTTGAAACATCAGTGGTCAGTGCAGTACAGAAATGAAAAAAATATTTCTTCCAGGTGACTTTATTTTATTTTACTTACTTTTTGTTCTACTAATTAATTTGCAAATAAATGAAAATACATCAAAACACTTTGGGAAAATTAAAAGTAGATAAGGAAAACACTGAAATATTTCAAGAGATCATTTATCTGCATTCGAAATGGTTGAACAATGGAAGCTCCTGACAGCTTCCCTTGCCACTGTATGTTTCCAATTCTAGCTTCCAAAGGCAGAAGTGAGTAAGGAGCCCAAGGCTCACATCAGCTCAGACTCCAGCCTCTCCACTTCAGTTGTCAGTTTTCCAATCACTTGTGGTTTCTACAATGTTCTGAGCTCTCTGCCAGGATTATGACTTAACCTACCTTTCTACCACAGACCACTGAGTAGCCTTCAAAATGCCACTTTCAGTCATTATGTAATAGCACCTCTGGCTCAAACCAATGCAAAATCCAGTTTCTAAAGGTTAAAATAACACAAAAACTTTCAAAAAAAAAAGGTTGAAAAACTTTTTTTGAAGTTGAAAATTTGCTATAGTTTGCTATATGCTATTTTTTAGCATATAGTATGCTATATGGTAAAAATATAAAATGTAAAAATACCATGTTATTTTTTTATTTATGCTATTTTTTTTCCCCTTACATTTTATCTTCTGAAACTCCCCAAAAATACCAGGGAGATATTATTCCTCAATAATATAGTGGAGATAAATCAGATGTCTACAAATGTGATGTGCTCTAAACATGCGCAACCATGCTGAAATTCAGTGAGAAATAGTTATATGACCCCCAGTCTCCTCATACAGATTTAGCCTTGTGGGTGAAAAGGGGGGGGGAAATGGTAATTAGCATATTTCTCTTAAATATAAATATGGCCTTAGAGTTCATGCACAAAACACCTACAAAAACTCCATTACCTCAGCCATGCAAGTTCTAATATCCTGTGCTACATGTTGCGACATGAAGTGACTAATACATATAAATATATATTATAAATGTACATATATGGCTTTTTACTCCACCTCTCGGTAGTTGTCACTGATTCGATCCAAACTGAGGGAATACAAGAGGTCTCTTCCTCCCACGAACAGTCGCTCTTGATACTCATCCAGCAGCATTACGTGAAGCCCAAGATATCCAAACGGGCTACGAAAGACTGACGTCCTGTTTAAATCCCAGAGCTCTGAAATACAATCAGAGTGCTTGTGATAAATACCAAACAGCTTAACTTTCATGGCTTCATTTTCATATCCTCCTGGGAACTGGGCGAGAGGTTGTGGGACATTAAAATGCTAAACATATAATCTTTGAGTTAGAAAGAGACATGAAACGCCTGGGAACAATTTTTAAACTAAACCAGTTCTCAATGAGGTTTGTCTCTGAGTTTTTCCATCATAATCTTTATGCCTAAAATATGAGATGGGGAGAGATAAAAATTAGTTTTCTCCTGGACATTTTCTGAAAAGAAAACAGAACTTTGTGGCATTCAAATTCTCCGAAATAGTCCCTTCACCCAGGATCTTTCTCCTGGGAAGCTGAGAAGCCTCAGAGAAAAGGAAAACAATTCTTATCTCATTTGCTTCTCCTGTGTTGTGCTCACATGTGGAATGTATTTGGAGATTGTTTACCCAAAGATGATTGTTTCATTGGATTCTGGGGTGAATTGTTTTGACTCATTGGCCAATCAGGGCTAAGTTCTGTTGGGACTCCGGAAAGAGTCACAAGTTTTCATTATCTTCTTTTCAGCATTTAGTGAGTATCCTTTCTGTATTCTTTAGTATAGTATAGTATCCTTTAATATAATACAGTGTTATAAAGTAATAAATTAGCCTTCTGAGAACATGGAGTCAGAGTCATCATTCCTGCCTTCATCGAGGCATTCCCTGCGAATTCAATAGTACTTCTTAGAACAGTAACTGCAAATGCACAAAAAAAGAATGAATTAATGGAAATAAAAAAAAAAATACTGGAATTTGTGTCCTTGTCTTTCAGGCATGTCAAACTCCAGGTTTTCAGATTCTACACTATTTTTACCTGGGTTTGTATTTTTAGGAGGATGGCATTGTGGGTTTTAAGCTTAGCATTGTCTTCACTTAATTCACTGAGTGTATTGCCTCCAATTTCAGTGAGAACAGTATAAAATCTGTAGAATGCATATAAATAATTTTCCAACATTGATTTTGTCAAGAAATGCACTGACCTGATATGGGAATTGGAGGTTTAGCTGTATATGATCTAGGCTAAAGCCAGTTCCACTGAGAAAAGGAAATTCATTCTGGGTAATGTTGCAGAAACTTGAATTCTGGCCTCATAAAGCAAGAAAGAGGCAAGACATGGGGATCTTTCTGCACTGTTGTGCACAGCACAACCTGGCTGGCAACAGGTCAGAAAGGCTGAAAATAATTTTGTTTTTGAGAAGCCTCAAAAGGAGTAATTTTAGAGAGCACCCTCGGACTCCCTCCAAAACAACAGAGCTTGGACTGGGGGAAAGCAACTATGTTCTTATGTCTGGACTGTGGCAAAATGTTTTATTTTGAAGAAATCACTTTTGGTAAAACTAATTAAATATGCTTATCCTCGCAGTTTTCCATAAGCATAATTTTTTTCAATTGTTTGGTTGTGATCCTGTAGCTAATGTTGGAAGAAGTGAGATTGGCCCTGAGCTAGAGAAGACAAATGAGCCCCCATCCAATTTGGAGGCTCCTGCTCACATGCCACACCAGCAATTATGTTCATTTGTCCATGCTGCACCTTAACAGCAACATTGAAACCACATCTGATGTTCAGTAAGCAAGAAATTTAATGCTCAAAAAGGATATTATTTTATTCCAACAAATTCACACAATTTCTATTAATTTAAAATTATTAAGTATACTGTGTGTGTGATTTCAGTAATAGGATAAATATGTTTTACTCCATTTACTAGGTAGGCTGAGTTCAGTTCAACAGAGGCTAAAAGTAACAAGTTTCTGAAAGTTGTTTCCTTAGATGATAAAATTTACATCAAAGGAGTTGTGCTAAAAATTCAGCCTCACATATGATGTCTTTCTCGAGTGATCTTCAAGCAGAATCTATAAAATAATTGTACCTGTGTGAGACTGGCCTCACTTAACAAATAGAAAACTAAGTCACAGAGAGGAACATCATGATAAAGAGAACAAGAGCCTTTTTTGTCTAAGCATTGCATTCTAACCAATGGATAGATACACATTTTTTGACGGTGACACACTCAGCACACAGCTGCACAGCAATGTGGAAATGGCACTTTCAAAGCTTCCTCTTGCCAAGCAAATGAGCAGATTGCTGTTTTGGAAGAGCATCTCTTGTTTCTGAACAGATTAGAAATGAAATGAAAGCAGAGCTAGAAATACAATTTTGGTCCTAAATAAAGCCACTTTTTATTTGCAAGAGTATAAATCATTCAGTATATTTTATTTTTTAATCACTCTTAGAGTGAAAAAAATTGCATTTTAAATTCTAGTTATATACAAGCAACAAAAGGTTACCGTGGTAGCTTCCCCTGATTTATTTTCATGTTATCCTGAAGGCAAATTGTTCATAAATGAGACAATATTTCTTTACATAGATCAGAGATATGACTCATGGGTTCTCATAATGATGAACAATTCTCTACCCAATCATATAAACTGATAACTGCTCATATAAGACTCAGTCCCACAAAGCACACCTGCAAATCTTATTGTCTTAAATGGAAGTTGAGAATATTAAATATCTTTCAAGACAGAACTTGCAAAAAAAAAGAGGTTTCTAAGGCTAGGTCCAGCAAACTACACAGACATGGGGTTGCTGTGGGGATAGAATGAATAAATACAGGAATGAACCTGACATCTGAAAGGGCTGGAACCCAAAAAATTGGGGTTGGAGAGTGATTTTGTACTGAATCACAAATGTAGTAATATTATGTAGATCCTTTGATAGCTAGTAGAATTTCCATATGTTATAGGATACATGAGATATTAGGATAATGCAGCACCTCCTAAAAGCCTGGAGAATGAGTTGTGTATCTGGGAGTCTAAAACAGCACTAGAAGCTTGCCATTTCTAGGCAAGTGAATCTCACCATGGTGTGGTTTCATGTAAATGGCAAAGCACAAAAAGGTTCTGAAGCAGCAGAGCATAATTTTTACTGTGCTATGCCTCTTCAGGAAAGCTGGTTGGCTTCAATGTAGGAATGAAGCTGCTTCTGGATGAGCTGCTGCCTCCACACATAGCACAGCTTTCGTGCTCACTCAAATGCATTGTTAGCTCTTAGAATCACAGAATGATTTGGGTTGGAAGGCACCTTAAAGATCATCTGGTTCCAACCCTCCTGCCATAGTTTCTCCAAGACCAGGTTTCTCCAAGCCCTTTCCAACTTGGCCTTGAACACTTCCAGGGATGGGGCACCCACATCTTCTCCAGATGACCTGTGCCAGTGTCCCAACACCTTCCCAGTAAAAGATTTCTAACATCTAATCTCAACCTAAGCTCTTACAGTTTAGAGCCATTAGCCCTTGTCTAACGCCACACGTCCTTGTGAAAAGTTCCACTCCAGCTCTCTTTTAGCCTCTTTAAATACTGAAAGCTGCTATAAGGTCTTCCTAAATTTTTCTCTTCTGCAGGCTGAGCAGTCCCAGCTCTCTCAGCCTGTCCTTATACTAGGAGTGCTCTAGCCTCTGATCATCTTTGTGGCCTCCTCTGGACTTGCTCCAAACAGGTGAGATCCTCATGTGGGGGACCCCAGAGCTGACACACGGATCACTGCACTTTCTAATGCTGAGTTGCACTCAGTCACTAAAATCACAACACAGCTGGGGGTGAGGCACTTGGATTCAAAGGTTCAAGCAAATTTCCCCAAAATCTACCTTCAATTACTTTGAAGAAGCTTATGCTCACAGGGGTCACCTTGTAAATACAGATTCCTTGAGGTGTCAAGACTTGCACTCCTGGTCATGCTGATACCCTTTAATTAAAAAATCAATTTCTAGACAATGTCTAAACTTAAACATAGCCCAGAAAGACATTGTTCCTTTACCTAATACTAGGATTTAATGTCCATATTTATCTGGGCATATCTAGCACACTTACAAGATCAGGTGCAAGCGCAATTTTCTTCAACAATCTGGCCAGAGAAAAGATAGTGCTACCTAAATTTTTAAAATATTCTAAAGGCTAAATTGGTCACCTGAGGAATTGCAGACATGAGGTCACATTCATTTTCTAAATGGATTGAAATGAAGGTTTTTCCACTACTGTAACGAGGTCTAATCCCAAGTTATAAACTGCTAGATTGGTAGGGAAGGATGGATGCTTTCTCCATTTCCTGTTGAAGCTGTGCAACAAAATATATAAATATTTAATATTAAATAAATTATACAAACTGTTCCAGCCCATGGGTTAGAAATCCTTGGCTTCTCCCTCAAGTGGGAGTGACTAAGAGTTTCAGTTGAGCAGAAACTTTCCTTTTACTGAGTTTTTATAGGTTTCAGTGACAAAAAAAAAAAAAAAAACAAAAACAAAACCCCAAAACCAAAATAAAAACAAATAAACCGCAAAAAATTACTTCTTCTGTAGATCTTGTATAAAGAATCAAAAAGCCAGAGACACAGTGGATGAATTATTCAGGGTGAATATATTGCTAGTACTCAGCATATAGAAAAAAAGAGAAAAGACCTTTGCTATCTTTTGGTGAAAACAAATCTTCTGGAGGGCTGATCCATAAATTTGAGAAAATGTTATCTTTTGTCTATAGTGCTTTGCCATTTTAATCTAAACTCTCAAGACCATAACTAAACCCACCTCACTGCAGTACAAACAGCATTTTACTCAACAAAGGAAAGACTACTTCAATATTTACATACTCCTATATGGCACTTCACTTTACCTCTGAAAGCTTTAAAGTCTGCACTGCTGAATTACATTTCATAAGAGAACAAATCTGATTTCTTTCTGGTTTAAAAGCTGAGAACAAACCTGCTGGTTTGCTATCTGTCTGACAGAGCTTGCTGGCAAATGTTCAGACTGATCTTGCCCACCACACCATCTCTTATAGCAGATCTACTTTGGGGAATGCATTCATACTGTATCCTGTTTGACAAAACGGATTCTATTACACATTGGTCTAACAGTGTTAATTATATTCCCAATAGGCAATTTCTTGGATATTTTAATGAGCAATATATAATTCTAAGATTGTTTTAGAACTATAGTTTCTTCAATTAGAAAAAAAAAATCATTCTATTTCAATATTTATAAATATAAATTATTGAAAACTTATATATGCTTAGAAAATTAAATGCGGAAGTATCAATGCTGCTCACAGCAACCAGACTATATTGCCATTTAATTTTTAACACAATTCTCAGAATTTAAGCACACTTTGAGTAATATATAATTTTGGATGTTGAATATAGACAAATACCACT
The DNA here is from genome assembly GCA_024362935.1 of Setophaga petechia. NCBI lineage: Eukaryota > Metazoa > Chordata > Aves > Passeriformes > Parulidae > Setophaga > Setophaga petechia. The sequence goes on from JANCRA010000012.1 coordinate 13,402,873, forward strand.
GCAAGATTTTAATATTTTTTATTTTTCTCAGGGAGTGACAAAGCTGCTGTTGCTCTGCTCTGTTCTTCATAGCATTACATCATCACAACTGCACATGTCTATTGCCTTTGCCCTTTTTTGCCCTCATAAAAGTCTTTGGCTCCCCTTTTAAATTCTTCAGAAATATAGTCTCACCTCCCACACTACTTCATGCTGCAGACCATTCTTCCAGCAAAGATGTTTTCCAGATGCAGGGCACTGACAAATGAGCCCACATAAGGTGGATGTCTCAGTGCTGCTTTACAGGAAGAGTTAATGGCTGGGGTTGCCTTCTGTCCCCATCAATAACGTGAAAGGCCACTGATATAAAGTCTAGGTAATGTGAGCACCTGAATGACATCTTGTGCTTCAAATTATTGGCATAGTCCTGAATACAGATACTGCAGTGGAACAAGTTTTACAAGAACTTTGTGAACCTTATGTAATTTTAATTAATTAAGCTTTTTGCTATATTGCTGACAAGTGATAACAAAATCTGCTTACATGTGACAAGAAAGAGACAGAAACAAAAATGAGAAGAAAAAAAAGAAAGAAACACAGAGGAGATTCTGAAATATCTGTGACACAGCTTATGAACTACAGGTCAGTTGTAAGACCAGGCAATATATGTACCTTCTGTTATAAAACACTGGTACTTTGAGGCAAATATTTATTTGAGGGTACTCTGAAGACTCATCCATCACAAGGACAAAAGTATAAACTTACAAGTGGTTGAATTTTTTCTGACAAGGTTAAGACCTCTAACTGGCAATATTCCATATAAAATTAGTAGGAAGCAGAAGATTTCTTCCCACGGAAAAAAAAAATAGAGAGTAAAATTCACCTAAAACCCCCAATTCTATTGAATATGAGATTGACAATTTTTACTTTTCTTTGCTTACAGTCTTCAGTCAAATATAACCGTGTAAAATAATTATAGAGTCATGATAGTGATTGTCATGTAATGGAAAGTTACAATAACTCAGGTCAAATAGCAAGGAACTGAACTGGTTGGGAAGTAGAAAAGGAAACTGTGTTAACTGGCCAGAGGTGCCCAAAGTAAATCCTCCTGCAGGAGATTTGGTAGCAAAATCTGAGCTAAGAAATGTAATAGCAGAATTAATTGCAAATAGTAAACAAACTAAAAAATCCAGGGTAGTAGTAATGCTAAAAGATACCACTATAATTTTTAAACACTGTTCTTAAGATAATTTAGTGTTTTATTGGGAGAAGATGAATCAGCAGGAGATAGGTTTAAAAGTCTGTGAGGGAGACTGAAGTATGAGCTTTCACTGCTGGAGGTTTTATCTATGTGGCTGCCAGGCAGATGCCTCAGAAACTTGGCAGAGAAGGAGACAGAAAGCAAACTCTGGTAACAACAAGCAAAAACCCATTAGTCCATAACTACTTTCATATGATTCCACCTCTGCCCTTACCAGCAGGTGAGTTTGGCTGTTGAGCTTTATTTGGGGAATGTAATTGGCTTCATGAAGGGAGCTGGTGCAGCAAAGCCCATGAATAATTTTGCTTATTTGGTTCTCTTCTTCCAAGTGTTCTGGATTTAGTGATGAAGTTTAAATTATAGTCAAAACTTCAAACAAAATCTTTCTCTGTCAGTCTCTTGAAATTACAGAGGCAAAAGTTTCTGAAATTAAAAGGTACAGTTTGGGGAGATAATAATTGTTTAAATCTGTATGCAAGACAAAACACTCTTCTGGATTTTTCCCCCTAATATTGGAAAAACCTAAAACTGGAACATAAAATAAATCATAGGAAATTTTTTTTCTTCTTCTAATTCTACTCAGATAATGACAGAAATTATTCTGTGTAGCTTGAAAGTCCTTAACACAGCTAATCATGACAGCTCAAGTCCTAATCCTTGATATTTCCATTTCCAACTATTATATGTCACATATATACTTTGATATATATATATTATGTCACAACTGGCAAATACTTGTTTTTTCTTCCCAGGTAACAAAATAGCATATTCAGTTAGCAGCACTGTAACTGGTTTGGTTTTAGTCACTTGATAGCAGAAATATAACCATCACAAAAAGACCAGGGTTTATAGTGGTAGTATATTACATAACAGTAAAAACAGGTATGCTTACACAGTATTTTATAATATTTTTAGTGCTAGCTGGAAATTTCTACCACGTACATCAGTTTAAGGGAAATCACACACCATCTTCATACAAGCTGAGTTTACAGCAATTTTAAGATACATGTCTAGATTTACATGCTGGTGCACTAAAAAAATATCTGATATTCAATTTAATGTTTCTAACGCTTGAAAAGAAATTCAATTCATTGTAATAGAAACTTGATGTTTTGGGTTTTTATCATGCCTACCTAGAATGATGGATGATTTACTGATTGTTTTAGAAGAAAACCTCTTTGTAAGTCAAATGAAAGCAGTTACATAACCTGCTAAACAGTCACGTGTGTTGAAGTGATATTTGTTTTTTGACACTAGCACATTTGACCCTACGAATTTCTGGACCTTACAGGGTTTTTTTTACAGCAGTAAGATAAAATGGTTTCTCATAGAAGGCCTAATCCAGATCTCATCTGCCATTTTTCCCAATTAAATTCATTAATTTAGACCTAGGTAATCACACCAGTATAGATTAAATAGATGTGGAACAGTATGGGGAAAATAGTTCTCCTTCTGTATTTTATCTGAACCTGTATTTATCTGTATTTAACTGAAACAACAGAGAATCACTCAGAATAAGAAGAAATTTTCATAATTTCAATGTTAAACTACTATACAAATGATGCCTACCATTCATTATGCTTTAAATGATAGTATTTAGTTTTCAACAATAATAACAATTTAAAATATTTTAAATTAAGCTTACTATATTTTTTCCATATCTATGTCCAGTTAGAGGGATATAGCTTGCAGAATAGTGAAGAATTTTTTTTAAATTCATTTCAGTATTAGAAAATTTTGGCACTCATTCAAACAAATTTGCTATGGTAAATTGACCTACACATTATACCATTGTACTCTATTATAAAACATTTGTTTAGATTACCAGTGGGATTTTTATTGGAAAAAGTACATGCATCCCCAAAATGCTATCTTACAACACTGTTCAGAAATGTGGTTGTAATAGAAAATATCAAATAATTGCTTATGCAATATGGCATAACACTGTGGCTGTTATGATCTCCTAGGTCTCAGTGACCTGCATAATGTGGCTGCCTAAAATTTTCTAGTGACTTCAAATCCCAATGATCCTTTAATAGTAAAGCATTTTAGGATGTGATAATACACGATAAAGTTGTGGATAATAATATCTTCATCAATATTATAAATTTCTTTTTGAATGGCAGACTGTATGATAGAAAGCTTCAGAAATGTGCTTTTCTATTAAAATATTCCAGCAGAAATATAAACTGGAATTTTCACTGTGCAATTATTCCAACCTATGGAAAACACAAACATCCATGAAATATTTTTTGTGTACTTTATGCACTTCATCCAATACACCTCTAAGGAAGTAAGCACAGAAAGAAATGTCCTTTTAAAGTTATTTACAGAAGATGTTTTACATTATGCTTAATATCTTAATAGTGTTAACAAGTGAAATAATCGATTTATAAAACTTGAGTTTTAGAAGGTACATGTGGTTCAAATAATCACAGACCTCTGCTGATGAAACACAGACAGTCCAGTCTCTTGAGGACCTGATTTATTAAGGTGTCCCACTTACTACATGGTTATTACCACACCAGTATGGCAAGAGGAGAATTCTTCCTATGGAGAGATCCTGTGTTTTGACAGAAAGAGAATCTGGTGCTTTCATTTAAAATGAAGATGCCAAGAGTCAGGGGTTTATGCTATTCAAAATGACTGTTAAATTGAATTTTCCCTGTAAAAGATGGATTAAAAGGAGCTACCTCATGTGATTTTCAGCAGCATATGCTCTTGGGCAGGATGGCATGTGATTGACAGTGTATGTAAGGCTATCTGGAGTCATCAAGAGGAAAAGAAACAGAATTGAGGAGAAAGGAGGCATTGTGAGAAAAGCAAAAGGCAGAGGGAAAATCGAAATGGAAATAACTAAAAAGATGAAAGGAAATTTTCAAGGTATTTTCTTTTCCTGTGAATAAAGGAAAAGCATATCTCACAGCACATGCAGAGTTCAAGACAACATTCCACAGGTGAGTTTAGAAAGACTTGCTACAGCTCACACACTGAAATAAACTCAATTTTCCCAGAGCATGGAAACTCTATAAACAGAATGAATAAATTTCTCTAGGAATTAACACTTTGTTAGTCCAAAGTTTGTTCTTTTAATTCACCAGAATATCCTCTCTGGAAAGATTTAACTCCAAGAAAGGAGATGTATTCAGCTGCTACATCAGTGTCTTTGGAAAGCCTACCTCATGTGAGTTAACTGGCACTAATACATCCATGGTTTGACCCAGCTTTTCCTGATCCATCTCAAATACTTCTAAATATTCATGAAAACTGAATGCATCAAAGATCTTTATCTTGTCCTTGTTTTAATTACCTTTTTTTTATTATGACACAGAGCTTCTTGAATGAATTCAAACTCATATATTGCAGGGTTGGATATGTCATATTCAGCTTTTGTTTTGTTCAAAGTCAGGTTTCTAGTTTAAGGTATTTATCCAGCTGTCTTTTTTACCAGGAAAAAAGAAAGACGCATTCCCAAACTGCATTTTAAAATTCCTGTATAAGGGCATCCAAATAAATATAATCTGAAAATAGTAATTTCTATGATCCAAATTTTAAGACTTAAATCTAAGTTTTAGCTACATATTGAACTGTAGATGAATTCCTCTCCAAAACGCATTCTATAAATAAACCAAGGTTGTTTTTTATCAGTGTTTGCAATTTTAATCACTGCAGTGATGGGCAACACATAGAAATAGCTATCTTTGTTGTCTCTTCCATTTCTCCCCCCAGCATACCTAATTATCTGTAAAATTCTGGTTAAGTAAATGACTTGGAAGAGAGAGACAAAAAAAAGCTTTATTTTGATAATTTAGGACATATTTGAAACCTCTCAGAATCAGTAATTCTTTGCAAATATTTACAGTCAAAACATTTTTCAGCCACTTGACTTGGAGCTGGTAGAACTCAACACAGTTAATCTTTCATAGAGTAACTGGAGAATAAAAGTCAATAATAGGGAGCCTTTAATGGTCATGTAACTATTATGAATTGTGCTATTTACTGTTGCATATTATCCTCAAACCTTCATGGATATATCCACCCATCCTCCCTTTCCTTTTCCTCCCAACACTTTTCATTTGTTTCTGATGGGTTTTGCAAGACAGAAAAATTATAGTGCTTGTTTAAAAGATTATTGTACTTTGATGTAAACGTTATCATTCCTCATGCCACATTTGATTATCCAATGGAGTCATACAATAGACTGTACTGAATTTCAGCTGTGGTTTGTGCTTCTAAGCCTTTCAGGTGCTTTTAGAAAAATTCCCAATGATAAAAAAAGCCCCTCTTACAGTGAAGAGAATTCTACAATGGAACAGAGAAACAGCCTCTTGAAATTACAAGTAACATCTCTATATCCTCACTTGAGCCGATGGTAATCATGAAAAATCTCCCATAAACCTCTCCCACCTCAAAATGGAACGTTGTCTCAGTATTACTCTGTCCTGAATAATTTTTCACAGGATGTAAAAATACTACGCACTTATGGGTGTTCCTTCATTTCTTCTTTCTTCACTGTAGTTTAAAATTCACCTTCATCTGGATTCTTGGCTTAACAGTGAGGCTGAATTTCAGATGTTTTGGGGTCAATCTGTCTTTTCTACTTATAGCTGGCTTTACAGAAGATAGAACATAAGATAATTTCATCATTAATGTCCTTTATTTCTCACAAGGGCTATTGATGTTTAGAATTTTAGACTTAGTATGAAAATGAAGGATTGATACATCTGATTCATTTTGTATACTGAAGAGTTGTGCAGAAGTTCATAGAGATCTAGGGATTAAATCACAGATACAGAGAGAGCTTTGGGTTGGAAAGAAGCTTCAAAGATCATCTACCACAACCCCCTGCCAGAGCCAGGGACTGTCACTGCTTCCACCAGCTTGGTGACATCCACAAACTTCTGAGGATGGTCTCAACCCCACAGTCTATACTTCTGTTAAAGATATTAAATAGTACCTGTCCCAGATCCTCATTATTAAATTATGTACTGCTCAGAGCTGAAAAAACACACAGCCTTGTACAATCCTTTTCTCCAGAATTTTTCAATCTAACTGGAAGGCACAGCCAAAACAATATTTTAAAAATTTAAATAAATTCTATCATGAAAACAGAGTAAATGAGAAAATAATAATATCAATATTCACAAAATTCTCCAGGGTTTGAATTTACAGTGCAAATCTACAGGATTTGCACTGATCACTCAGCAAGCCTGAGCAAAACTGCTGGACAGTTCATATTTTGACAGCAAGTACAATGGGTGACCCACACTCCTGAGAATTTGTCCTCAATAAAAAAGGGAGCAGAACACACAACAGGTATTGGAACTGGGAGAGAACATTTTCAGATTCAGAAAGGATCTTTAAAGATCCTTTCAGATCCTTTCAGAAAGGATCTTTAAAGACTCTAGAAAATGTTTTCATTCTGAACTGTAATAAAAACTTCAAATACAGAGCATTTTCAAACATAAAAAAGTCCAGTTATTTTCCCATGGATAAAAGTATTTTGATAATTTTACATATTTTATTTTGATTAATGCAGTTCTCTGTTCTTATAGTAAGTCAGCTAACATTTCAAAATTACATGGTCTTAAAACAAAATAGAACTCTTAGTTTAAAAGACGCAAATATCCCTTTTTTTCCAAAATATTAATCAATGGAAAAAGAATTAAATTTCTTTAATTTCATAATGCTTCATAGAAGAAAAATACACCAAGATCAAAAACCAAAACTAGAATCTGTACAGCTAGCTAAGAACTTCTAGAACTTCTGCATACCTTTAAAGTACCTTTTGTTATGCCTTCTCTAAGAAGATCTATCTTTAATAAAATTTAACTATCTCCAAAAGCAATAGAACTTATGAAAAAACTGCAATGGATTTTTCATAGTAGTGTGTAGAGATTGAAAGATGTAGAGAAAAATTAATATAGACGACAAAATTCAAATCCTTTTACAAAATTACAAGACAATTTCTGAATACCAACTTTTCAGATATGCTGGTTACATCCAAAATAATTGTCAATATAAATATGAAAAATGTGAAGATATTATATTAGAACTATAGATCCCAAGTGCTATATACTTAATCTGCCAGCAATGTATTTTCTTAGAATAAAATAGAAACAGAGATTTATATTCTGCATATTATTTTCAGGCATGGGACTATCTGAGGACAAAATAATTTTTTAATACCTGCTGCATATTACACTAGTATTTATACATCAGGATACAATTCTTATGCCTGACACTAGGAAAAACATGTAAAAACATCATAATGAACTGTATGAAATAACTTGTCAGAGAATAATATATTTATCGAACTGTCAGAAATAAGTACACTTAGGAATGAATAGGTCCAAAACATACATTATTTAACTGAGAGCTATTTAACTGCTTATATTATATTTCATAAATACTTTAGAAGAAAATGTTACACTTAAGTAGTTCTGCCACTTATTATATAAGCTTAACTAATGTTCAAGGGAATCTGTTTAAGAATTTAAAAATTGGGTCATATTCTGACACTTGCAGGATATTATAAAATAGTGTTTGATCTGAAAACAGTGTGACATTTCTTTGCAAAGAAGAAAAAAAAGGACGCAAAACATTAGAAAATACTCATACATGTAAATGAAAATGCAATATATCTGATTTGTTTCTGCCAGTGTTATTCACATAAATATATATTATGATGTTTCTGATTTCAACAGGCTCTCCTGCAGAAGGATGTATTCCTCAATAACAGCATCTCATCTGGCAGCCACTGAGAGGCCACACAGGCCAAGATGTGTGCTGTATGTACGTCACAAGAAAGCCCCACAAAAAGTGGTTTTCATTGCATCTTTTTCAATCTCATTCACTTTTCCAAATTTAGTGTATCATAAATATAAATATTCTCTACTCATTTTCCACTGTTGGAAGAAATGGAAGATAAAGCTGTTAAACCACAGCACAATAACATGTATTTATTTTTGAAAAAAAAGGAAGGGAAAAGTAAACACCAAATACTGCAAGGACAAGATGGACAAGACAAGGTATTGTGGGGAGTAATTTAGCAATAAGGATACAAATAATGTAAAAGTCAGATCTATTAGTTTCAGAATAATCTGAAAAGGCAAGTGGTGGAACTGCTAGTAGATGAGCCAATTAAAAAAGATAGGAGGAAACATCTGACAATCTGTTCTAGTTAGTGAGGAAAGGATTAGCTATCTTCCAGCTATTTCCCTATCTTCATTTTTCATAATATAATTTACACTAAAGAACAAAGTTTCTGCTAGCACAGGATGGTGATACCAGATCAGTAGCTGGATGAGTCACATTTGCAAGTAAAATATTTCTCTGCAACAGTAAAATTTAAAAAAAGAGAATATTTACATTCATCTCCTCAGATAATATTCATCCAAGGAAAATATTCCGTTACCCATAGAATGTGTGTTTTTGTTCATGTGTGCAGGTATGTTTATATGCATATACAAAATGTTATTTCACACAAAGCTCTCATTTTTTAAGAAAGCATTGCTCAGCATCTGAAAGTATTCTAATAAAGGTACTAAAAAATTATAGCTATGATGAGAATCTATCTTTCCAAAAGCAATGTTGGCTTTTTCTTTTTCCTGTTTCAACTTACTTCTAGATTTTTTGGTTATTTTTTTTTTTTCCTTTTGCAGTTAGTCTCAGAGATACTAGTACAAAAATAAAGCTCTACTCTAACATTTATTAAAGTGCTTATTTATACCTGTACATCCCTATGCATGTCTAGCCTGGTGCTGCTATTAATGCCATTTGACAGTAACCATTTTTTTCTGTTGTTATCAGTTTTTTGTCTACGCCCATCATCATTATCTGAATAGCTTTAAAAATGCTAAACAGGCATTGGAAAAAATTACTTTTTCTTCCCTGTAGAATTTTGCATTTTGGTGATTCATAGGTCAGATAGGGGAATTTTCACTGTTTTCTTTGTTGCTCTCTTTAGAAGGTTTAAGATCAGAAGCAGGTCCTTTAGAAGGATTTATTGTCACTGTGTATCGGTTGGTGTTTTACTGATAAGGATTTACAAGTCCTGCTCTAGTGAAGCAGCAGTATGGATGCTGCCTGTGTTGGAAACTGGATCTGTGGTGTTTGCACGTATGCCTTGACTTTGACAAGGTAGCAGTGCCTTCCACCAAGTCATCTGCCCCTGTCCTTGCATTTATACCAAAAATATAAACATAGCACCTTAACACAAATTACATGTCTTGAAATGCCATCCTCTGCTTCAAATAAGTTGTACTAAAGACATCTAAGGAATCCCTTCACATTAAATATTTACCTCCTTTTCACATTCTTTTGTCAGAGAGCTTTAAATGAAGAATCCAAGTAGGGCAAGTCTACAGAATATTAATGTAAATAGTCAGAAGTTCTGTTGCACAAGAGTTCTAGGAGATTTGGATTCATTTTTGCTTAAACACCTTCATTTTTTTTTAATACAACCCAGTTTGGGCTTTTAGTCACAGAACACAACACTCTAAATTTCACATCAAGCTACAAACTCTATGAAGATGCAGGTAATTTTTCTTGACCATTTTCTTTCTGGAGGGGAAAAATTAAAAAAATAAATAGAAATATATGTGCTTAGAGAATGGTGTAGCAAATCATACAATGGATGGACTCAACATAGGCAATGATTGAATTTGAAATGTGCTCGAGTGTCTCCAGGCAAAAGACCATAGCAGCCAAACAAGATGGAGTGACCACTGTGCAAAAGGCAGCACTGTAAATTGCTCAATGACATTTCACTTATTTATACCTGCACAGAATCTTGTCCTTGATGCACCCTATTGCTGTTTCTGAATTATTTATACAGTCTGCTGATCTAAATTACAGAAGGAATTATTCAGCATTAGGAACAAGGAGATGTGATGCCTACTATGTAAATCCAAAATTCATTTGATTTATAAAACAATTTTAAGCTCCATTTAAAAATGTGCATCCAGGCCTACTAGTAATGTTTGCAGCCCTTCCTTTTAAGACTGCAGTGAGCTGCAATGGCATTCCACCAACAGTGTAATTTTGAGATCAGATGGTCCAGTTCCTTGTATTTAGACTAAAGATTGCACGTTCAGTCTCCACAGAATTTGGCCTCTCCTTACACAATAATCTTGTGTAATAAGTGACAGAAGCCTTCAAAATGTATTAACACAGGTGGGCTTTTGGTGCTTATTTGCAGCCCTGTGGAATAAGTGTGCTTCAGGCTGTTTACACAGGTCCAGTAGCAGGGTTAGAGCTTGGGAGTGATAAGGTTACCTAAACTGTAGCACAACTAAAGAAAGTCCAGCCATCCAAGAAAATCAAGGTTGATTTCTACATGTCACATTTAAAAACTAAATATGTGTATTGCCTGAGGAATGCATTTGAGACAGCCAAGCCTGGTAGGAAAGAATGTTTTCAGAGCACTGTTTCAACAGGAGTATTTCTACTGGGAATAAATAAACTGCTGAACGTGCCTCATTTTTTAATGCTCCACAGATGTAAACTATATTTGATTCTATTGTCTATAATTTAATTTAATGCTTGGAATGTTGCAGCAATATACAGTAACTGATATGCCCTTTGATTGAGAAATAGCTATACCAAAAAAGTTTATATTATTTTCCTGCTCTATAGAGCCTTCTTATTATAAAGAAAAGGTTCATTTTAGCACGCATTTCTATTATCCAATCTTTATTAGAAATGACACACAGAACTGAGAGCATGACAATGCCTGCTTTATGTCTCATTAATTGGAAAGCTCTTCTGTTCTAGTTGAATGGGATTTTTCTTTGTGCTGCTAATTGTGAACAGTATCTCAAAATAGTGGTTCAATAGAAGGATTGGCTGACTAGCACCATCATCTGTACTGTGAAATTCTTTTTGTGAAAAGTTTTCCTCCAATTGTTTTTTACATATCTTTATCCTCATTCTTTTTAAGCACCTCTAATTTAATATACAACTTTGTATTCTCCATACAAGAAAAATTTAAGGGAATGAATAAATATTCAAAAATACTTTTCTCTTTGAAGTATTTCTAGTAAGAGAATTAACAAATAATTATATTAAATGCATAGCACTAAATTATGACTCAGTGTATAATAGAATTTAAATGTTTTACTCCGTATTATTTCAACATTTTCTAATATATATAAATTAGAAAAATAGTTTATACTGACATGACAATACTTAGGTTTCTTTTCAGATCACAATATTTCTGCTGTTTCACAGCTGTTCTTCAGATGCCAGGCAGATACACAGTATCTACATTTTAACTTTTAGAAGGTCTAGTGGAATAGTTATAATGCAAAAGTTATTAAAATAAACAAAAAGTGCCTCTAAGCATAGTTTTAACTGGTTATATAATTTTTTAAATTTTTTTTTTTTTTAATAATCACAGCCTAGTCACAGGCTGTTAAAACACATAAAGGATGTCTTAATTTTACCATGAAACTAGACTTTTACTATCTAGGTTAGCTAGTGCTTAGTTACACTGTGTATTAGATTTTGTTCTCCTCATGAATCAATTATGACATATGCAACAGACCTTCTAATATTATGATTAGTTATTTGCAAAGTTTGCTTCTGACAGAAGCAACTTGCATATGAGGCTGCATACATCTGGAAGCTGGTTGAAAGAAAATACATTTAGTGGTTCTTTCCACCATTGACAGAAAGTGTGAAAAGAGGAACTTACATTTTTGTCCTGTTTATCACTATTTAAAGTGGTAAATAGGTGAACAAACCCATCTATACACATCATATGCTTTTTAGCACAAATCAGCTAATAGGAAATCCATGTCAAGGTCTAGGATTTGAATCAGTTTAATGCTGCAAAAATATATTATAAAGAAGGAAAGATGGTGGTGCTAGAGTGCTTATTATTTGCTCATGCATAAAAATCCATAGAAATAGTATAATATTTATTAGCATTATAAAATAATCTACTCCCTTTTGAAGAATTGGAGATTGCTGAAAGCTGAATCACTTGCTGATAAGGATACCTTCCAAATATAAATATTTGCATTCCTTGGGGGATAGTCTTCTCCAGAGGAACAAGGAGCACTTTGCTTTGGCCTTCTGGCTAACTACACACCTTTACTGTGTGACAATCTCAAAACTCTTGTACAGCACATTGCACCTGGAGGTTAAGTATGGATTGTTAAGGGGAGACCAATTTCAAATAAAAATACAATAATGGCATTAAAATATGCACTGCCATAGCCTCAGCAAGGTCTCTTTGCTGTTACTGTCAATAGGAGCTTATTGGGTTTTGTTTGGTTCTGTGTGCTCAGGGAATGATATCGTTGCAAAGGTGTGGACAGTGGCTACTCTGCTGCATTTCAGAGAATGAAAAAATCCAGGAATTTAAATTTGCTATTCATATTATGGCACTTCAGCCTGCATTTGGGAGAGTTTTTACTTTCAGACTATTTGAAATCTCCAGTCCTTTGCTGGCTTACTTGAAGAAGGAACATTAAGAAAAACCCAAGAGATATATTTGGTAATCTTTATTTATGACAAATTAAATAGCACAAATATGTTTAAATGAACAGAAGAAGCATTGCCTTGAAAATCAATTAATTATAAAGCAACAATAGGGTTGCTGTGCTCGATAATTACACAGGCCCACACTGTGCTCAGCACAGAAAAATCTGACATTTAGACTTCGTGAGCAAACAAACTCTGAAAATTATCCCAGCTTATTTAAAAGTGTATCTTGAAAAGGAAACTGCTCCTACAGTTGGCAGGTTACTTGCCAGGTATTTTATTCACCCCTAAGTTCAAAAGATATGAGCCTCTGAGCTTCAAGGCAGGGAGAAGCAACTTCCTTTGAAAAAGCAAGGGGAATAAGGCAAGAAGAAGACTGAGCAAAACTTTTTATGTCTAAAAAAGAACTGACTACTGGGAAGCATCAATTATTAGTGCTGTAAGCAGTAATTGCTATTACTAATGAGCACCCTCACTTAGAGATATGGTGACATCTTTTAAGAGACAGATTTGGGGGCAGATTTTTAATGAGCTCTCCTTTGAGCAAATACTTTGCTGTTCCCTCACAACACGGAAGGGTTTAATGTTTTTTCTCATGAAACTTAAAACTAAGTTAATTTTCTCACTCTTTCTGTAAAGATCTTTTTTTCCTCTGAACCACTTGGTGAGTTGTATTGATTTTGTCAAAAAAGTTCTATAACAGATTTTGAAAATCTCTCAGGCCTTCCTCTTTCACAGTACACCACACAGCAGATTCAAGAGAAGGACTTGGGAAATTTGGTGCATGCAATGCTTGCCATGACCTGACAATGTGTGCTTACATACCAGAAAACCACTTCTATCCTGGGCTGCATTCAAAGTACCTTAGGCAGCAGGTTGAGGGGGTGAAGCTGCCACTCTACTGCCCTCTCATGAGACCCCACTTGCAGTGCTGCATCCAGCTCTGGGGTCCCAAGCATAAGAACATGGCCACGTTGGAGCAAGTCCAGAGGAATCCATGAAGATGCTCAGAGGATTGGAGCATCTCGCCTTTGAGAGATGAAATAAGGATTTAGGATGACATTTTTTCTTCTGCTTAAGTGGATACTGACTGTACTTTAACAGTTTTTATTTTCACTTTTTTTTTTTTTTTGGCCTATACTCAAGCTATATACTCTATCACTGGACACTGTTTGTCAAATACAAGTTTAGGATTCCATCACTGCTGATTGTCAGTATTTATTGTTTCCCCCGAATGAACACTATTAGTGCTTGTATGTCAACTCAAATTCAAATTGTTTTCATTATATGTGAAATGGAAAAGAGACCAGCAATGTCTTTGTCTGTTTAAATACCTTGCTAACATCACACTCCATACAAGCTGTAGAATGAAAAATAGTTTGGCCAAGAGAGATGAAATCTGAGTGTGTGGTGAAGAAACCAAATATTATGGCAGGAGTGTTTAGTGGAAATACTCTCTGGAAAGCCAAGTCTTTTTGGTGGGTAAGTGACAAAAAAGGTGACTAACTGGAAGGTTGATTGATCCCCTTTTGTATAAAAATGTAGGAAAAAATTCTTGTAAAAGAACCAACTATCTACAAAAGTCAAGTGGGAGATACTATGAATGCACAGATTAATCAAACTAGGCTATATCCCATTAATCACATATCTTGAAGTGGAATAAAAAGAGCTTTACTTTACAACTTTTTCATGCACTGTTGATGAACTTTATGTATTTTTGTGAAGTAGCCAAACTGTCAGCTTGACAAATGTTTTCACGTGATGAAAAACCTCAAGGCGCTGTTATTTCTCTCGCGTGCTGATGACTGCAGGAAAGTATAGCATAAAAAATTTCAATGTCTGGTCTCAAGGATGACTTTGATTGTCTTGGCAACAAATTTTATGATATTCAACAAAAAATTTACGGGGGAAAGTCACTCTGAATAGCGTCTTCCCTATTCTTCACTCCATTCAATTATGAAACGTAAATGAATTAAACCAAGAAATGGAATTCAGAGACTGAATTAAAATTTATTTGTACTGAAAAGTGAACAACGGTGAATTAGCAGATTTATGAATAAAACTAATGAATTTTAGTTCATACTTGTCAGCATTATCTAAATTGCATTCAGCCACTTTTATCCTCAAATAAGATAGCAAATAAAATCAACACCAAAGAGCTGCAGCTGATGCAACTACAACACAACCTGGAGAGGTGTGAAACTGCAACCACCTCTTCTTTTCAAAAGTAACAATTCTTTAATAGGCCCTGCTAGTGTGAAAGAATATGGTTTTCTTGGCTGCAGAAGTATTACTAAATAAAACCATTTTATGTCTCAGAGGCCACATGGCATACCTCCATAAAGCTAAAATGTTCCACTGTCTTCATCTCCAAGCAACATAACGTCATCCAAGCCCCCTATGTAAAATAGCCCTTGTATTGTTTCCTGAACCATGCCCAAATATTTTTTGGAAGAGTACTGTTTTTCGAAGTTGCCAAGAAGAACATCAAAAATTTAAATAATAGGAATTATCACATGTCAATGGTTCAGTGGTGCTTGTGCTCTGGATTTACCTTTTAAAATTATAACTAATCTTTTCTAAATCGACTTTGATGGGTTTGTTTCCATTTGGGTAATTCTTTGTTTTATGGCATATCGATTCTGTTCCAAAATGTATTAATTATTATTTAACTGATATATTAGAGCAGAGTTGGGAGAACTGAGAAGAATTTCTATTGTACCAGACCTCTCACATGTGTACAATAAAGGCCCAGTCCTTTGCCTTTGAGTTAGACAAAACAGTAGGGAAATATTAATGTGGTGCCTCATAGCAAAGGAGCAATAATAAAAATAAGTCACGTCACCACAGTAATGCTAATGAGCAGTGGTAACTTCAGTTACCATCAACAGCTTAAGAAAAGCATATCTGTAATCTGTTATTTAAAATCTAGTTAAGAAGCTGCTTTGACATACTTAGGTTTACAGCATAGCTCAATAATAACAATCTTGTTTAGTCTAAGGAGCATTTGAGTATGGAATGCAAAATTAAGACATAAGAAATTAATTCAAGGATTTCAAATTTCATTTGAAATAATCCAAATGCCATTACAGGTTTATATCCAGCCCCCAGGAAACCTGTACCACAGGAATGGTCCTAGGATCTAGCACAGCAATCTATTTCACAGTAGTGATATGTGAAATAATTGCTTCAAATTATGGAAATTGTAATCACATTGAAGACAGTGGCAGGTCACTTTTCCCCAGCATGGTCTCCTCATCAGACAAACACATGTTCTACAGTAGATATATATTGATAAATCATATTATATTGTGCTTAGGCACAAACTCCTCTCTAGGGAAAACAGTGAAGTTGCATGAACAATGCTATTTTTTATGAGTAACTTAGCAACTGCAACTTGTTCTAGTGCCAAGAACAGAATCTAAGAGTTGTAGTCAGAATTTTGCTTCAGTTCTTTTTCCTTCTATCATCAGTCTCCATATCCAGAACTGTAAGGATTCTGTATTTCTGATATGGAAATTCCTCCTTACAGAAGAGCTTCAGCTATGCTACCCAGCATAGGCAGGGAGCTGTCTGCCATGTCTCCTTAAGAAGTAATCTACAAATGATTGCTATGATTATAAATATATTATTCAGAATTTCACTCTTTCCTCTTTTTAATGTGTACATATGAATATAATCTGTATTATAAACCAAAATAGTACAACTCTGCCAGCTCCTTACTCAACTAAAGCATGACAGAGTTTCATTTTCATATGCCTCTACTAACCTTTGGCTTCTCACTTCAACTATGTGATAAATCACCATCTTGTGATGAAAAGCCAGCTTTTCTCATTTAAGAGATGAATAATAAGCTTGAGTGCACTACGGGATCAACCTTCCTGTGCCAATATTTCCTCACTCACATTTTGCTGTAGGCACAGTGCTACATTTTCCACTCTATAATGTAGACATGCTGAATTGCATAATCCAAAATTAAAGTCTAAACTAAAGAACCACATCAAAGTAAAACAAAGGAAGGAGATATTTAGCCTCACAATAAGATTACAGATATGTTTTCCGCTGCCTCAAGTCCACCTAGATAATTATTTAGAAATATTTTTCTGATTCTGAAAAGAGAATGCAAGATTAATTCTAAATTATTTCATTTCCTAATATTGACTGTCAATTTTCTGCTGACCCTGGCAAAAATCTGAGGCCTCTGTAATAATTCTAATACTGACCAGGTGACATAGTACATGTGTTGCCCCACCTAGAGTCTTCTGATACATAATGCACATCTAGAAGAATAAAAATGGATGGCTATTATCATTTGTGCATAAGTATGTCAATAGCATTAGAAGTTCATAGCTAATTCAATCACTCCATTCAATTGTAAAACAATCCATTCTCTAGACTGCTGAAAGCACATAATCTTTTTAATGTGCTTCCACTTTATAATGTGAATATTATTTTAAGTAATATTGTATATTTATCTTCATATTCAGTTCCTCATAGTATTTAAGACTTTAAATTCTTCCCCAACTCTGTTGTGTAACATTAAATTTTGTCATAATTTTTTTCCATATCTAACACTTTTTTCTATGTCTATAAATACATATATTTGTATGAGCAAGGCATATTAATATAGCATTCAAGATATTTTTAAATGCTGAACCTAATTTTTTTCATTGTTGAACATTTTTGGATTATAACTTTATAAAAACAGTAAGTATAATTAAACAAATAAAATTATCTCCATGGTTTCAATAGTTCCATGGTCCACAAGTTTGTTAGAAGGCTGAAAAATTGTTATTCCTCTTGAGAAGTATACATAATCTACAAACCTTAAGTTGTGTTTCTCTCATTTACTTAAATATGTTTGAAGATCATTCTTCCAGGAGAAGAAATTAATGAAATTAATTACAAAAACACAATATTAAGAATCTAAATGAGGCAGTAGTCTGTAGAGGTCTGATGTATACTTTTTCTTATCTTCATTACCCTTCATTGTTTTAAAATTAGTTGCCTTGTTTGAAGCATAAGGGAAACAAAAATACAGATAAAAGATTCCTAGATATTTTCCTTTACTTTACACTTATACTTGCCATTGAGAATGCATTCAAGCAATTCCATGAAGCAAAGGAGAAATTGTAGATATTTAGGACAGAGTATGTTGAAATACATAAAACATATTACACTTACAACCAGGAGATATTCAGGAGAAGTTATTACATTTACAAGCAAAAATATACAGGAGAATTCTCTCTAAAAGTCAAACACACTAAACACAAACCCACAGAGAACAGCAACAGCAACAACAAAAAGAACAAAACCAAAAAAAAAAAAAGAAAGAAAAGGAAGAAAAATGGGGAGGGGAGAAAGGAAAACAATGACTACAAGGAATCTATCTCATCTGCTGCTCATTAGTGCACAGTTACTCACAGATTAGATAAGCATATGATAGGACTCCCTGCTGTTTATACCTCATCATTGTTGGATGGGAGTATGTTCTATCAGCATAAATGTGGCTGCATTTCAATCTGGCCACATTTCAGTGGCATGATCATTCTGTATCTTTTATGAGACCTGCTGATGTCACATGGAAATGTCTGAAACAGTCAATTTAAGGACAAAACAAGCATAATAGGATATATTTGCTGCATAACTTCACTATTTGCCTTGTCCTTGGATACATTTTTACAATAGTACTTTATTTGTCCATAAAAATTCACTTTCTTTTACCTCTTCTGATTATTAGATGAAGTAATTTTTCTAAATTTACAGTTTTGCAGCTTAGTGTAGTAACAACTACTGTCTTGCTACTACACTACTACAGAGCTCAAAATAGGATTTTCCTATGGCATGAGCTGTGTTGAGTGGGAGATCATCTGTGTGGAAGGAAAAGGAAAGGACACCCCACCACACACTCATACTGAGTTCCGTGAGCCATCTGTACCACTAACCTGAGACTTCTTTCAGATCATTCAGCTTTTCTCCAGAGTAAAAGTGAGTAATTCAGTCCCCTGAGCTGCAGCAGGGACACCATGTGTTCACAGAGCTTTGCTCTGGGTTCTGGCACCAGAAAGAGGAAGCTGGAGGAGCTTTAAAGAGCTGTACAAAATTTCTACCTTCTCACTGGAGCGCCACAGTCCCTGGTCCTGGCAAGTGATAATGAAACTGCCTTGAGGCTTGATAGGGGAAGTGGTGCCCAGCATCCTCCTGGCAGATGTTTGCATCTTCCCCATGCCTTTCCAACAGTGGTTCCCAGTTCACAGAACTGTTGGATCTATGATTTTATGACTGTCTTACCTATTCCTCATACAGTATTCCCCAATTCCACTGGAAACACTTTGCTTAATAGATTTTAGGAGCCTCTCTTTCTTTTCATGACCAATCCCACTGCTTAGCTAATAATCTCTCTGGAATCAGCTCTTACACTTCCATTTTCTTCCTCCTTCTGGGTCCCAAAAATCTTGGCTGCAGCTTTTAACAGAGTCATTTGTTATGGACCTTTGTGTTCACATCCAAACATTCAATACTATTAAAATTTCATTTAGTTTATTTCAGTCTAACACTTCTTCCTTAAGGTCATCTATTTTGTTCATTATCTGCTAATTTCTTTAGCAAATTGCTTGGTTTTCTGCCAAGCCTATAAATGAGTCTATTAAAGATGATGCATTCCATGAATAACCCTTGTGGAATTCTGAAAAAACCTCTCTTCAAATAGAGCTTCTATCCATTTTTTGTTTCGTTTTTTTTTTTTTTAGTTTTATAAGGCGTGCGCTAATACCTGTCCAACTCCAACCCCATGGCTGACTAATAGCATCTTATAGCACTATATTAAATGTTTTATTGAAGTCTAAGCACATTTTCTCTACTACATTTCATGTCTGAAGGAATTAATCCTATATTAAATGAAAATATATTACTACAAGTAATTGCATTTATCTTTGATGAAACTGTCTTCAGTATCATCTTGCTTTCAGTTTAATTCCGTTTTAAGGACTAGTTTATTCCTTTAAATTGAAGGAATATTCCACCTAAATTTAGCAAAACATAATGTAGGCATCTGGTGTAAAGTAGCCTTTTAGGTTCCAAATGAAAGATGTAAGCATATGTGAAGAGTAAATCACTTCATACATTAGCACCCGTACATGCACACAGACACCTTTGGAATTAAATGAGATACCTATTTTCTCTCTTGAATGAATAAGGATCCATACTTTTAGATAGCTCAATCAGCCTACAGCTGGGGCTGAAAAAGGTTATGTTTTCTGACTTGAAGTTGTGAAAATCCTCATAGCTTTTTTTCTAAATCAAATATAGACACTTCTCTTTTCTAAATCAATTTGTTATTTTCAATTTTGATATTATGGAAAGTGATTTTTTTTATTTAGTTTTGGCTCCTGTATGGATCATCTTCAAGTTCTGCCTTTACTGAAGAGTGATCTAATTGTCTTCACCTTCCTATTGTCTTTTTCAGATACCTAAAGTTCTTACAACTGCAGCCATTGTGGAGATTTAGGATTTCTAGATGTTTTTAAAAATACATTACATAAGCACATTGAATGTGATTTCAGGGAAAGCAGAAAAAAAGAATCAGATTTTATTCTGCGTTTTAAAGAAAAAAAAATCCTATTGATTTTAATGGGCATGATTTAATGGACCATAAGAAAAATACACTGATGCAGGCAGCAGACTTGTATTGTACCTATTTCCTCCAGGCATGTCTGGAAAATCCTGGCTCCCAGCTCCAGCCCCACAGCCTCCCCCAATGGGTACAACAGAGGCACTTGAATAAGAACAGTAGCTGGACTGACAGCTCTTCATTCTTTTGCTTTTGCTGCTGTATTTAAACATGACCACCACAGAAAGTTTTTTCTGAAATCCAGTTGAGGGTGCCAGCTCGAAGGATTCTACTCTGAAAATAACGTAAAAAAAAAAATCTACTTCTGTGCTATAAACATAACTATATCCTTATGTCAATGTTATTTTTTGTGCTTTTTGGTGTCAAATTGGACAGCAGTGATACAAAGCCTGTAATATGAAGTAAAATGAATTCCAGATGGATTACCCCAGTTTGTTATTTCAGTAGCATTCAGAACAATTTTAATTTATTTTTACTAAAAATTGTAGCTTACAAAGATGCCTTTGATGGTTTAGCTCAAGGGTGTAAATACATAAATACATACTTGTGCTTTAAAATGAAGACCACAAAGTCCTTAAATATCAGTAACTGTAACAGCTAGTCAGATGCTGCAACGTATGGGATTTGGAACCTTTGGCAGTGGTCTTCATCAAAACTACCCTACAATTATAGAATTTTATTAGTTTTTAATATATGCATAAAATGAGACATGCACGCCTAAAATATAGCTCTGAACTTACTTTATTTGGATTCAGACATCTGTTTTTATAATTAACCATCCATCAGAAGACTTCAGTGAAGTCAGTTGTGAGGCAGGTGCGAGTCTGTTGGCTAAAAAGGGAAGAGGGACAGGGCTTGTTCAGACAAATGAGCAAACAGGGATTTCACCCTTGCCTAGCAGTTAGTTCATTGTCTTGCAGGAAAGACTCTAAGGTTGTGATTCCTGTTTCCCAGGAAGATTATACATGCCTTTCAGGGTATGAGATATAGGATGCAATGACATTTCTTGATCAATTGAATACACTCATCTCAAGTTTTCTGTTTGGAATTTAGATGAGTTATAGGTCTCCAAAGACCAACATATGTCTAGTTGAGATACACTGAGCCTCATTCGAAAAGGTGAAACAACTGCAATGGATAAATATTATTGTCGGACTCGTTACATGCAGTGAGATTTCTTTGCATCAAATTGGAAGACAATGAAGACAATTTGAATATTAATTGAACTTGTTGTTTCTATAAATTAGAAACTATGCATTATTTCATATGTGACTTCCCATATGAGAAAGCTGGTTCCTTAATGGTAAAATTCAAGAATTCAGTTACTAGGACAAATCAAATGCTTCAGGTTAAACATGGCAATGTTAACCAGGTGAAGTTTGCCATACCCAGCACTAATATTTGACTGAATATCAGAGAAACCCCAAGAACAACAACAAAAAAAGCAATTCAGCCCTCCAGATACTGTATGTATCATTTCCTTTACATTCTCCTCAAAAATATTTTTATTCACGTGGATTTGGAGTCATTCCACCCAAGTAAGAGCTTCGGGGCACACAAGGTACATATCCAGTGACTGAAATTCCTAATAGTTAATGGAGACAAGTATGATTCTCCAAAGAGTAATTTAGCTTAATGCAGATCAGCCTTGCCTTCTGGAAAGGCCCATCTTTTTGCATTGACTGCATGAGCTGCTTAGCAATATCAAAATAATAATAAAAGCATTATAGGTGCCTGAATTTCAATAAGATGAACATATGCTTTGACTCCTACAATGAATGTAGTGACACAGATGTGGTTAGGATGTTATAAATGCTGGCATTTCCATCCTGTTTCATTTACAAACATCTTGCATTATTGCTGTAGTATGTGATAGTTTGATAGTCTTTGAGCCAGGAAAGTTATTTTCAGTCACAATGCTGGTACATGATGTATGGTGGCAGTATGTGTAGTGGGTAGTGGCAGTAAATATTTTCCTGCCTTTGCTAGTTATTTGTCTTAGCTCTGAACTGCAGAGAACCACCTACTCAGCTGCAAGAATAGTTCAGTCCCTATGCAATTGAGTCTTCACTGCAGAATCTGGGACCACCAGGAAGGTCCAGATATCTGAGCTCCAGATTGTCTACACAGTTTGCCAGCTACTATTTACTTGCTAGCCAAGTAATTGCATGCTTTATGGCTTGTAATAATAGAGATATTCAATCCTATTTACTTCAGTTAAAAAGAAAGAAAAAAAAAAGTTGCAGCTAACATTCATGGCAATGTTATTAGAATATATGTCAATCAGGGTTTGGTCTCAGGCCAAAGCAAATTACAGATAGACTATTATTTCTATTAATTGCAACTTAACTACTTTTCAAAACCTCACTAAATGCCAAGGAAATTGCCATCAGAAACTGCAGTGGCAAGGCTTTGTAGCAATTGCAATTCACTTGCAATTTCAATTGTTTTCAGTCAAGTGCATTAGAAACTGCTAGGGTTGCAGTTAAGGCTTCCAGGGAAACAGGCATGTCACAGTACTGGCACACTCAAAGAAGTCAGAAGACTGGGCTCTGCTTTCTCTTTCTCATCTATAAAATCATTTCTAAAATACTCAAATTAAGATCTCAGGACCACATTTAGAGGACAGGTTAATTGCATTGTCCTTGCATAATAGTCTGGAAACATTAAAGTTTAGAAACATAATTTACTTTTCATAAAGATGCAGATATATGGCTAACACCTTATAAAACATTAAAGGTAGCATATCCAACTCCAGAAATCTGATATTTAGATATGTTCTAATCTACAACAGGGTAGTCTTTCTAGCAAGACAGCTTTTCAACTCCCCATTGTACAAGTGCAACATTGCTGACATGAATTGTGCTCTAGAGGTGATTATTTCTCTTCACTGCTTTTAAAGGATGCTCAAACGACAAATTCAAGCAGAGCTGTTGGTACAAGAATGTTCTAATCCTATTTATAGAACAATCAATTTTATTATTGAAAACATCAATTTCATTATTAATAAACTAGATTTCATTGCTCCCAATCCACCTAGTTCATTTGTAGTTACAAACTGACTTTTTAAGACTCTTTCTTTAATAATGATGATCCATCTGTATTTAAGATCTTTGGATTTCAGAATCTGTTACCAGCCTATTGATAGGATCATTGCCATTCTGGTACACAGACCAAGTTTTTGATGTTTTTTTCTCCTTAACACTCTCTGTTAAACACTGGTTTTCCTCTCCAGATCTCTCAGATTGCTCACATTATCAACTCAACACTTAGAGGAGCTACAAAGCACCTGAATAATGTCCAGTATGATTCTGTAATAAGTAAACAAAAGTATGCTGTCTGCCACAGATAGATTATATTTCAGGTTTTACCCAAATGCCCATTGTCACCTATTCATGCATAGCTGTTCTTCACTGCTATCTCCTTAAAGCAAAATTTCCAGATCCTTTTCAGTTACTTTGTTAACACATGTGGCACAGTATGTCTAAGAATAATGTTTTACTTCCATGTTTTCCTAGTAGTTAGCATAATAGGTTATCTGTAGATCAAAAGATCAGAAAACATGAAGATTGAAATTGAATAATAAATATCAATCTGCTTGAATTAGAAACAGAGTTTTAGGATGTAACTTTCACATTCATGCTTCAGTTTGCAGTATTGTTACAAGTTTTTAATCCAAGAAAACCGTATGAAGGGCAGCGTCCTGTTTAAAGCTGGGCTTGAAACTTTTTTGTTTAATATTTCTTAGCTGTTATTTTGGTTGTAGGATAATCTTCCAAGGAATTATTTGAAAGGGTCTAGCAGACCATCTTTACAAAAAAGTGTAAGTCAAAATTCCCTTGACAGAATATTCAGATTAACAATGAACATAGCTTACATACATGGTGGCTTTATACTGCATATCATCAATTGATGATGACTCTTCACATCACCTTTAACATCTCAAATCTCATCAGAGTAAAAAAAAATACATTCTCTTGGTTCAGCAGTCACTAGGGGTGAAAGGAATCACTGAGACCAATGCTAAGCTAATGACCATGCTAATTCATGTCCCAATGAATACTGAAATTCCTCTGACAGTCACAGCTCCAGATGGAATCACATGCTGTCTTGAGGTCTGCCCATGGCTGGCTCATGTACAGCAAAGGGGATGTTACTGGAACTGTTAGAAGTTTGGATGATTATGGAAAATAATTGGTTAAAACCCAGTCTCCCTCAGTGCCTGTGAATAATCTAATATCAGTGAGGAACAGATCATGCAAATTCATGCAGCCCTTGGACTTTGGATTACAATTTGCCAAGGTTTCAAAAGTTAAGCAACCTATGAAAGTGTTCTTAGCAAAGTCAGAATGAGAACCATTGCTTCTGAAGCACTGGAGGATTTCACAAGGCTCCCCTTTCACCTGGTTTAATAAAACCCTCTAAACTGGCCTATGAGACCTTTCCAGATCAAACTGTATTTTCTATCCTGATGCATTCTGTATATCCATGTGGGTTTTTAAAATAAAGAAACCTGTGTGGGGAAAAATAAACTAATAAGTCTTAAGAAACAAGGAACATCAAGCCCAACAACACACATTCTCATCTAAAATGTCGTGGCCTCTTACATAGAATATTTACAATTATTAGCATAAGAAAAGTTAAAAGTATCAATTCCAACCACTGATTTTAATGAACCATCTCTCTCTGAAATAAATTGATTTTAATTCTTTTTCAAAACAATGTAAATCTATGTTTATGGTATCATGGTAATTCTTGCTGGATTTATGGACAAGGTCATTCTACTCTGCAAGAACCCACTTCAGTGTAGTAGGCATTTTGAACCAAACAACATATTAGTTTAAAACACCAAAGAAATTCTTCTGATCATAAAATATATCCAGCCATCATATTAATTTTTGAGAAGGATTTTTTTAAGTGGAATTAAGGGGACTTAATTCCTTTTTAATCTTTTAGGTCTGATCAAGAGATTAATAATTATAAATTGTCTAAATAAGTTTATTTATCATTTATCATAAGTTTATCATTTTATTAATAAGTTTAAGATTTAAATTGATATTTTCTTGTTCTTCTTGTCAGAATGCATTTACTTTAGAGAGAAGGATTTTTGCGGCTGCTTCACAATTTTTCTATTATCACATTAATCTCAAAACTAGAATCACTGAGACAGTGGATTCCACTAATTTCTGGTATAGAGATACTCATGGAAATAAACTTATATCATTTTAGTAGTGCAAAGCCTGTGCAGAAATCTCAAGTTTCACTTCATTTTATTTAGTCAAGACCAATAATCTCATAATCCTTAGGAGGCTCTGCAAGCACAAACAGAAGCAGCCAGCTGTGAAGGAGCTGTGCTGAAGGAGCAGTGAGGAAACCTGTCACAGAAATACCACAACGCTTTCTCCAAAGCCTTCAGGCAATTTCTCCCCTTTCAGGCAACCACTTAGTTTTGAAATGCTTGCTTTGTGCTAAAACTGCCATATCATTAAATCAATCTCTTTTTTGGTCTCAACTATTCCAGTTATTAAAAGATATAATCAACATCTTTGATGGATTAAGTAATGATCCAATAAAACTGCACTCAGCCAAAAGATAGATTTTAACTATGTAACTCCTACATTGAAGAGTTCCTTTATAAGAAAAAGGGATGCAAGAAATACCAATTGGTTCTAATTAGTCTATACCTGTTGCAAAATGCAGTGAGATAATCTCTCTTATTAACAGATGGTGAATATTTAAGATTTAAATCCATCAAAATGCAGGCTCATGTAGGTATCACTGTAACCAGAAGCACATGATGACGGAGAAAATCATATCCCTAAACTTAATTAAGTATAGACATAACAAAGAAACATTTATAAAAAAGCTTTTTTATTTCGCTTGAGGCACTAAAATTACAATAGCAATTACAACATATACCTAGCAACTGTCTGCTAGTGAAAGTGGATATTGCAAACTGTACCAAATGCTTGCCTTCATGTCTAAAGAACAAGCTGCCTATTGGACTGCAAATGGGTCTTTAATAAATGAGAGTTTCCTCAAAGGAATGAAACATATTGACTCCTTTTCTAAAGGGATAAACCACTCTGCATGTTTAATTAGCATTCTGAAAGTTGAGAAACTGGAAAAAAATTAATTAAACTGAAGCAGAGTGTAAAGCAAATGTGATTAAAACTACAAAAATATCTTTTCGTGATACCAAAGGAAGTTTAAATTGCATATGAGCATAGTTCTTTTCCTTAATTTTCCTTAATAACTTTTCATCTTTAAATCTCTTGTTAGCTTTAATTTGAAGAAAACTGAAATTCTATTAGAGAAAAAAATTAAAAGCATGTGCATTGAATAATATATAGCTATATAATGTGACTTAATCATTCTTTTCAAATCCATAGGCTATCTTGGATGTTTATCTGCATATTTAAGGTGTTTAAACCCTATTCCATATGATGTCAAGGCAAGGAGCATAGCAACTGAACTGCATCCCTGCCTTTCCAGATTTGGAACATGCATGACCCTCTCATTACTCCTCAAGGAGGGACAAGTCAACACAGAGACCTTGGCTGCCTGAAGAAACCATTCATTTCTCCCCCACAGAGCTGAGGGATGAACAGAATGAGAAATCTGCTTCTGAAAACCATGAAATACTCAGGAGTCACACTCTGCTCCTGCAGATGGCTGCATCAACCAGCCCAGACATATCCCAAGTTAAGAAAGTCCTCACCTCGGGTCAATATGCAGAACACTAAATATTGCTATTCCAGCTGATCAGGATAAATACACCAAATTAAAAATTGAAATAAAGGAAAAAAAATGTTCTTGTTCATAATACTAATGCATATCTTCTGCTTATTTAGATCATTACTTGTCTTCATTTTTTTCAAAATGTCCTTCTATCTTTGACTTTTCCTTCCTACTATATCTTTTTAAGAATTTTAAATATGATTCGATATGTGGCTATTATATTTTCTACTAACTTTTAATACAGGGTTCAAGCAGTTGTCTGCAAATTCCATTATGGGATTAAGTAATTGATTTACCATGGTAGAATTTGCACCTTCCCACTTTCACCTCTGCTCTTATGCATTTCTAAGTGTTAAAATGCTGCTAATGTCATCAGATGGTGAGTTAATAGAGGTTTACATCTCTTAGTGTTACTTGTCTAAAATTAGATGTGAAGTCTAAACAGGTATAGAGGGATCCTCCACCTCCCTACATTTAACAAAAACAGGAGGGCACTTGGAGATGGAAATTATCTCACCTCTCACATAAATTAGCTTTGGGAGCATTTCTTTTTTCCCACAGGCCATAGAAAAAATCTGAGCTAGATGGACACTTAAAATTAGGTGTGATGATTACAAGCCTTAGTTAAATATATTTAAAGTAGACCTTTTTTCCTCTCTGCGTTTTAAAATTGCTTTTGACAAGCTTCACTTTCTAAATTATTTTCTTATCATGCTATTGGCAAATTTTTACTATTACCATTAAATAACATTTTAAAAAATCATGGGTTTATTAAGGGAAGTTATCTTCTCCAACATGCAGACAATGGCACTTTTTGAATAATCTTTCTTTTTTCACATTTTTCTGTTTATATGGAATGCACAGAGCGCAGTTTTCTGATAACAGTATTACTGCAGATGGTGTAAATCTGCAAAAAAATTCATCTACAGTTTTTAAAGAACATCAGTTAATATTTATGATCACAAGTGCATTAAAGTCTTGTCTATTACTGAAACAGATCCTGACATGTCTGTGATTTGACTGAGAACATTATCTCACAAATTGGTCACTAATTGCTGTTGAAAATCAATTCACTGAAATAATGGCTTGGAAGTATTGCTGAACGGATTGTCATGAAGGATATATATGAGTGAAGATAAAATGCTTTAATTTCAGTTGCAATTTATAAGTTATGTCTGGGCTGCCAATCACATCCAACAGTCAGGGCACCTCTTCCAGTGGTCGGAAATCCTGTCAGCATTTTCACAAGTGGGAAGTAATTGAATTAACTGCAAAATGCTAACATTATCCCTTTTCATGTGCACTGGAAAGAAAAAAGAAATTACATGTCATGGAAAGACTGAAATGTTTTAAGACAGAAGCAATTAAGGGGCACAACAGCAGGCTGACCTGCTTTCTATTCTAGATTGCATGGGTCTCTCTGCTACATTATATAAAGAAGCTAAAAATATAGGCATTAACTTGCAAAAGAAAAAAATCCAGCAGGGACTTAAACCTGTGTCTCAGGGAAGTTAAAAGGCCCTCTAATTGACTAGAAAAAGATCAAGATCTGCTACTCAGCACACAATATATACAATGTGAACATATATATATATATATATCTTTAGATACACACTATCATAATATTCAATATAGTAAATACTATATTGCAGTATTAAGTAAAATCTTAGTGGGTTCATTGGCAGTAGTGTTTGCCATAATGAGCTAAGAAACGTCAGATGAACAGATGCTAAATTTCCATAGGGACATTCAGCTGTTTTCTCAGCATGATAAAGAGAGTACTTTTATCTTTTCTGTCCCTTAATAAAGGCACACAAGAATAAAAAACATTAATTGCAATCACCATAGCAAAACCATAAATAGGCATGTCCCATTGTATCCATATTTCACTCTTCTTCATAACACTTGATTACATAGCACAATATATTAAAAATAAATTACCTAAAATACTTTTTTTTCTGTCTTCACCTTACATAAGCAAAGGATTCGTTTGTAAGTTTATTGGATTAAAACATTTTCGTTTTGAAATCAATAGGACTTAGATCCTATTAGGATTCACTTGACCACAATTTCACCTGCCACTGAGGGCCAAAAGTATTTTCTATGACTGTTTATTTTGACCTCTTTCATTAGACAGGGTGTAAAATTTAATGAAGTAATTTCTGCATCAAGCTAAATAACTTCCTGATGAGCTGAAGTACATGATTTAGAGAAACACTCACTCAGCTATTGCTGCTCCTACACTTTGGTTAGAAAATTCTCCCAACAATTAATTATTGTCATTATTTAAAAAAAAGTCTACACAATTTCCTATCCAAATCTGTCTTACTATGCCTTTGTCTGTTACATTGTCTGTGTTTTAAAAAGATAAATTACTCTGTGATGGCAGTTTTGGAAGGATTTCATATGAACTCAAGAGAAACAGTACTGCTTTTTTTTTACTTTAACTTTACGTGGCCATTCAGGCATGGTGATGGGCAAGCTGCCATTAGATATTTTCTTAATTAACACAATTTAGTTGAAGACATAAATGTTCTCTGAAGCAAAGATGACAAAAGCAGGCTAAAAGAGCAAATTACACAAGTGAGCCAAATTGATTCTTAAGGCAGAAGACAAGTTGTGTGTGTCAAATAAAGTGAGAGGCAGAGAAGCCAGAATGGCTTGTTTCAAGAAAAGAAAGAAAAAAAGAATTATTCCTTTTCAAGTAAAAAAGCACCATGAAACAGCAGTGCTGCATGGACCAAACAAACTCACACAGGTATGTCTTAAAATATAAGGATAGACTAAACAGCAGAATCATCACTATGATTCACACAGATTAATAATTTCCTAAGGGGGAATCTGGATTAAATATTTATATACTTCGTTTAAGTCCCTTAAGAGATGGTAGTAGTCATAAACGTTTTTCTCATTCAACTTGCCAAATATGTTAAGGAGTTTACAAATTGGTGAGCAAGGGATTTGATCACCTTCAGCTCAAGGCTAGAATATGAAAATCATGTTTTCATGGAGAAAGAGGGGAAAGAAAAGGAAACAGATGCTGAGAAGAATGAAAAGGGAAGTTATCCTGTGTTTTGCTGAAGCCAAGGACTAGTGTTCCTTGACAACACAACTGTGACATGACCTAAGTATGCTCCACAGAGTCTAAAGAGATCTGATATTTCTGATTTTAATCTCTTTTTCATCAGAAACTGGGGGTTTAACTTTCTTCACAGTCTTCACGACAATTTGTCCTTGTCACCTGTTCTTATTTTTCTAAAAAATAAACTCCTTATAAAGCTGTTTCAGACAGGAGAGATGTGAAGGATTTGTTTACAAGCTCATAATCAGCAGCATATGAACTCTATAGTGAGGATAAAGTTACACATGCTAACCTCTTGCCTTACTCATGAAGATCTGAAGTTTGGCCTGTGATATAAAGTCTCAACATGAATGACCTTGTGAGCCATAATTAAAATTCCTTGAAACAAAGGGTTTTCAAAAGTTTTAATAGCTTGCAGCCCTGGCATGTGCAGCCCAGGCTACTGGGACACTGACTCAGGTCAACTGACTGTAGCTGGAATCTCACCACAGCATAATGTGGGATGAGATACAAAGATTTTATGCAATAACTGATGCTTTCCAGTCATTAGATTCAGTGAGGGTTGGCTTTTTTGTTAAATCTAAAGGAAGAAAAAAAAAGTGGAATTATAATTTCCATTCCTTTTATTCTTTGAAGGATAATGAAAATTAATCTTTACACAAATATAAATGAAAAATGTAAACTTGGTGATTCTGTCCTAGTAGATCATAATACAGAAGAATTTCAGAAACTGTGTCTAAATAAAGGGGATTACATCTGATCTGATTTCAGGAAGGGTGGAAAACCTTCTCTTTTGGAAACATTTTCATGTGTATTAATACCACAAACAGAAGCTTCTTTCTACTTTCTTAAGGAAGCTGAATGTTACATTTGAAGCATACTACACAGAATTTAGTCTGTGAATGCGTGTATTATCCTTTCCATTTTTCCAAGAGAGGAATTTTTTCCCTTGGAGGAGTATGGGCAGTCAAAGCAAAGCTGGCTGAAACCTCAGTGCTGGGGAACAGAACCAGGTTTTAATGGAAAACTTCCTTATAGAAATAATAATGTCAATTTCTTGCTATGAATGTCTGATATACGGGAAACATATATTTTAAATAATGTCCATAAAGAAATAATTGACATTGAACTTCTGTACTTTGTGTGAATAATTCCACCACATTAGATTCTTGGTGTTTTTAGTTAAGTAGAAACGTGAATGATAAAAAAGGGTAACTATACAGAATACAGAATGCCTACTGTGCACTAACTAGTGAATGAAAATCTCTTTTCAAATTGTGCAAGGGATTATAATTGAGCAAATGGTGCAGTGCTAACCTACAGCACAGGAACAATTACTGAAAGGTTTTTATTAGACGTGTATTTAAAGAAGAATGAAACTTTATAAACCAAAAGTGTGGAGATTTGTGCATGCATATAGTCATGTATACCTGTGTATAGAGGCACATCAAAGAAATGTGTGTTGATAGACACACTGCATCATTATATATATAAACATGCAAACTTGCGTCATCTTAATATTTATTTTCATCTTACTGTATCAGAAGAATATATGATCACTGGAAATGAGGCTACTACAATTAGTTCACTTTTTTTTGAAAGCCAAGCTGTTGTTCTTACAGGTGTGTACCTGGAGCCCAGTGCCACGCTGTTGCTGGCAAAGTTCTCATTGAATTTCAAGAACATAAACTTTTACCTGATGCTGGATTGTATCAGTTCAAGGATACACTTTCCTACTCCTTTACTAAAACTACTACTGAATCTTTAGGGATCTTCTTGCAAACTGAAGTTTTAATGCTACATCCAGTAGTTCTTAGTGTGCTGGCTGTCCGGAGTGTGATTACATTGAGGGAGAGTAAAGCTATTTTTCTATTGATGTAAAGCAGCAGACCAGGTGCACAAAAAGAATAAGCTGGTTTTCATAGTATGAGAAAAAAGCACTTGAATGAAGAGGCATAAACTCTTACACATTTTGATTCTTTCACCAAGGCAATTACTGGGTAAGGCAAATTAAAAGATTGCCACTGGTCTTTTGTAGTTATATACTCTGATTTGTAAGAACATTCTTATTCAGAATACAAGTTAAGCATAATTGCCATCCTAAGGAAGAATGGATTAATATTCAGCTGAAGGGATTTATCATGGATAACTGTGGGACTGAAAGGCATTTCCTCTGTAGATACGTTTTAGCTTTATTAGAACATTAGAACATGAATGTATTTTAACAGATTCTGACATACAGGGATATGTAAAATTCTTCACTGGAAGAGTAAAGCTGTAGAAAGAAGTTTTTCTGCTCCTTGGAAACACCCAGCTGCACTGCCAGTAAGTGGGTGTTTAAAAGAGTTTCACCTGACAGGTATCCAAGAGTGAAGCTGTAAAATCTGCAAGTCTTCTAGAGTAAGGAAGTACATCTTTGTATTTCTAATGAAATGTGTACAGTTTCTGTTGTATTTATCACTGTGAGATTCATGATGAATGCAATGGAAGGAATGAAGCAGAATCATGATCTCAGATTCTCTAATGACCTCATCAGAGTTACTTTACATGCCCTCAATTCAAGCTGAAAGCACATGAAAATATAAACATCATTAAGATTAAGAAGTTGCTCTTTGCAAAACCAGAGATGTAAACTCCAAACCCCAGTACTCACTTTGCTGTTGAAATAGATTATTCCTTTATTTTAACTCCAAGTAGGAGGCTGCATGTAACTCCTGGGTAACCCAGGGAAACACCAGTAGTCACAGACAACATCCCTGTGAGTCATAATTCCTCCCTTGCTTCCTCCTTTCACCCTCAGTCTTTCCATTTGCTCGTGGTCTTTTCCAGAAATAAGTTCCTGTGCCACCTCCATGCCAGCTCAGCGGCATTGGCCAGCGAGTGGAAGAGCTGAGCCAAAGGCAATGTGAATTCCCTGTTAATTCCCTGCGTCCCAGGGTGCTCCCCAGAGCTCCAGGCAGCCCCGCCAGTCTGGGAGGCTCATGAAGGATTACAAAGCAGTTGTGGGTTGTTCTGTGTTTACCCTTTTATGTGGGCATTTCACTCTTATTCTGAACCTAACCATTCTCATTGAGACCAGAGATCCAGAGCTTAGATGAAACTCTAAACTGCACGTGGGTTTCAGTGATTCCAGAAGTAAAAACTTTACTGATATATAAATAAACAAGTACAACTAGCTACTGGCAGCAAGTCTCTTAGGGACTGATATTGGCTAAATAGGCTTCCAGATGGAAGAAAAATTTAGGGCCCAGGCATTGTCTGATTTACATTTATCTGTTGTGTTTTCTCATTTGTCAGCAAAAGCAAAACTTTTACGGAGCAGGCCTACGAAAGCTGAAAATTTTCAAAGCAATAAAAATTGAACTTCTAAATCACCAAATCTGCATCAGTTACAGAGATGTAGGATCTGTCTCACCCAGACACATATTTTTGCTGCAAATACTGATTTTTACGGCTCTGAGAATAACCTATTAGAACCACTTATAATGCATTAACTTTCTCATATACTTTTAAATTACTTGGCTCCTGTTCAGAGTTAAAAATAGAAATTGATGTGAGAAGCAAGGCAGGGTTGCAGCAGCCTCAAAGAAAGCTAAATTCAGTGCTACAGTGCAGATGATATTAGCTGTGTAATAAAATTCTGCAATGAAGATAACTTTTAAAGCAATAATTAGAAATTCTGTTCGAAACACTCAAAATAAATATGCTGAAAACTGCCTAAATATTTGGAGGATTTTGGGATGTCCACAATTTCTTTAGCCAGGACACTACTGTAGCTTTCAAGTTGCCATATGCTAGCCTTACTCTCACCTGTATCCTCTCCTTAATGACTTAAAATGTTTTTATAAAGGTGAGAGCTGCAGTGGGAGGACAGACAAGGGATCCCAGCACAGTATCAAAATTCTCCACTGAAGGTGAAGGATGAAAAGTTCTATTGCCACCAGCAAATAAGGAAGTTGAGTTCAGACCTCTTACCTCTCAAAGAAAAAATGTTCTATGCATTAAGTTAGGTAGGAATGAAGTTACATCAAGAGAGAAAAATTAATGCCCCATCTCTTGTTTCAAAATTACCTTTAAAAAGTAAAAAGGTTTATAGCTCTGTCCTGGAGATATCTGAAACTCTCTGTTACATGAGAACTGCCACTATAACATTTCCCCTTTCCCTACTGACTGGCCAAGTGCAGCTCCTCAGTTTGTTTCTGACTTTAAAGATTGTACCTGGCAGTGTGTTGTCAGTTCTCTTTCTGCTGAGACACAGAACTTTCACATGTAGGGAGCACTGAAGGGACACCCAGGGCCTTAGTGCAGAGGACAAGAGTATCAGTGAAGCAGTGGAGTACCTGAATTTTTATTGAATCAGCCAATATCTTGAGATTCCTTCTTCGTCTTTCTGGTCTCACCTCTCATATCTCACCTTGGGGATATAGCAGCAGACACGGTTTATTCCAATTTTACTCAATTTAGATTGTGACCAAGATGCAGGATTTGACTTCCTCGTTTTTCTGATATTATCTCATACTTGCCTAAAAACCACCTAAAATTAAGGTCCAAATTGTTGTTGATCCTAATGAGAACCCTGCTTATCAAAGAAAGAATAGACTGAACAAAAGAAAATTCACCCTAACAGTTATTTAATGATACTCCTCCTTACTGTATTGTATTTTCAATTTATTTCCTAATAGAAAGTTACTTGCCAAGATTATGCCCACTATGATAAATTTTTTTTACATTTAATCTCTCCTCAAGTGCAAACTGTTCCTGATTATTATGCAAAGTTGATGGGGAAGTGAGGTAAATAAACAAACACAAAAAATCAACAAATGAAATATAATGCTACCAAATATTTTCCATGTCCAATTTTATGTAGAGATGTTGACAGAATAATTTGGAAAGAAACTGGGATGCATTTTAGGCCCTTTTTTAGATAACACTTTTTTTGACTTACAAATAAAATTAAATATGAAGGCCATCAAAGAAATGAGAGTTATAGCTCTTGAAACTGGGCTGAGACACCATGAAATGTCTCTCTTCAATATTTTTAAAACATTTCTTAAAGATGCCTTCCTTGGCAACGCCTGTATATTTTTCAAACTGAAAATAATTCTGTCTCAATGAATGTAAATGCTCTGCTAGAAAATATTTCTGTAATAAAAAACATACAAGCTTAACTCATTGTGTCCGAAAGTTATGGAGCTTGGGGAGATCCATGGAGTTGAGGCAATATGGGGGAAAAATTTCATGGGCTTCAAAGTTGTTTAGCTAGGAAGGGAAAGGGACTGAGATAGAAGATTCTCGAGCTCACGTCACTTGTCTACAGAACTTAGAGGCTCAAAATGTTTGAGATGTAGCACCAGCATGGGTAGCTTAAACTGACTGACTTTTCACAGGCACAACCATGCTGTTGCTTGACCTCTGCCTTGAAGAGGGTACTAAAAATTATATAAATAATTTTAGCAGACATTTTTGTTGGATTTCCAAACGAGTAAACTGGGCAGATGGCTTATTTA
The DNA here is from genome assembly GCA_024362935.1 of Setophaga petechia. Classification (NCBI taxonomy): domain Eukaryota; kingdom Metazoa; phylum Chordata; class Aves; order Passeriformes; family Parulidae; genus Setophaga; species Setophaga petechia. Next base: position 13,438,566 of record JANCRA010000012.1, read on the forward strand.
ATGAGAACCATATCTTTAAAGAGCACTGTACATCTTCTGCAGTGCTCTGAGATCTCCAAGGGAAAAGCCAAGTCTTAATACAAATAATTGATGCAGGAATTAATAGTTATAATAAGAAAATAAAATTTAAATTAATTTAATCTCCAGTGTCACTCAAATAATGACCACAGTATAGTGCTATGAAATATTGGATTTTACTTCTGACCATAAGCACTCCTGTCATTTTGACAACATCAAATTTTCAAATCTTTCTCTTGCTTGAATAAGGCCACTTATGTCTAATTTTACACTTTCATTTTGTATATTCACTTTTCATATGAACTGTATTTCCATTCAAGGTAGACTATTCAATCACAGTAAATAGTATTTTAAAAAATCTTTTTTTCTCTCATGTTGATATTTTAATAGGTTGTTTCTTTCAGATATAGGCAATAGAACTTGAGCCATTTTTTATTAGTAGACAAGCCTTATTCCATTCTTTATTTTCCATGTTCCTAACTGTTATTTCTGCAAACAGAAAGAGTAACTTTCAGATCTGATTATGAAGGTAAAGAAACAACATGATATTATGCAAAAAATGAATGACTCAAAAGTCAATGTGGGTGATGTCAAATGGCTGTCTCCAAGAAATTTCAGACACCCATACATGTGATTGTGTTTGGCCTTCTGTGCTGTGTAATTTCAAATTCAGAAACTAGACTTTAAAGGTTATTTTCCCTCTATAAAATCATATTACATAGCACTCGTGTCTGTGCAGTAGTATGTGCTGGAGACAACTCAACTGTTTTGCAGAATTATTAAACCAATATGAGTAAGGAATTTGACCTTTGCATATAAAAACTTAATTAAATTCTCAGAAGAATAACATTATAAATCTAGGTTTCTTTAGATTACAAGACTAGAAGAACTAGAGACATCTCATTAAATCTATGGATGATGCCAGAATAGTAGTAAATTTCTCTAATGCTTATTTTTCCAGTAAGAAGGGGCAGTATAAGGATATGCAACCAAAACTGAGTTTAATACCACAGATATTTTCAGACAAAAGGCAAATTGTGTGTCCAGGAAACAGAAGAATCTTCCTACAGATTTACATAAATGCCACCTTAATCTCACTCACACTCATACTAGATAAATAATGCCTTAAAAAATATTAGTAACTAAATACACATAGATATGCCAGACTGTTGTAATTAAAGTAATATTGGAAAAGCATTGTGTTGTGCTAGAAATTGGTATGTTTATGAATATTTGATACAAAATGTATATGTATTTTAATAAATAAACCACTTTAGGGAGAATGATAAATGGAAGCTGTGCTGGAATATATCACCAGGTATAAGTGCAGTCATGTTTATATCTGCTTTCTAGTAATTCATACTTTTTTACAATAATATTTTTTACTTTCCTCAAAAGAAGTTAATTAAATATGTTGTTAAACAGCTCACATGTAGCATGGAATTAGAATTATACTGGATAAAAAATACACAACTTTATTTGAAGAATTAAGAAATATCTCCGAAAAATCACCTGTTGCTCTCCTTCTCAAAGTCTGTCAAAGTGGTCCATTGTGTGTCATTTAAGAGATACGTGGGTACTTTCAGAAACACCTCATTAGGAGAATTCAACAGTTAATAATAGAATTTTCAAAGGGTTTAAAGGGGGTTATATCAGGACTTGATCACTGAAATCCCACAACCTTCATTGAAAATATCAGCTAATGTGAACCTTCCAGTGATAAAGTCACACTTAGAAATTTCAGTCACTCCTTTATGGTTATATTGTATTTAGTTAAAACTTACTTGAGCCACACACTAATCTGAGCATTCAAACAGAGACTTCTTTGAAAGTACAAGTCACCAGCAGGAGGAGAAGGTTAGTGTTGAACTAAAACTAAAATGGTAGAGTTAAAGAAAAGTTTATGTTATTTTCAGGGTACATTTGCCCAAAAATAAAGAAGCTCTTCTAGTTGTTTTGTGAAAAACATATTTATTAGTTTTCATTAAGTAAAAAATTTCCATAAAGAATTCCACTTCTCAGGTACTTCCATAAAAAAGATGCTTTTAATAAATAATTGAAAAAACAATTCACATTGGTATTTACTTTTTATGAAGCTTTAGATCAGTAGGGATGACCCCTCTAATAGAGTTATCAGTGGATTATAAATGTAATATAAATGGATTGAGTGGAATTGCTAGTTGAAATTCTGTGATATTCCAGACATGGCATCTTAAACACTGCATTTGCAATTATGCCTCTGTTTATGTAAGACTAATTTAGAACATAATTGGGAATGATGCTAAAAATATTAAAGCATAATGGGATGGATCACAGAAAATTCTTCAGTTGTTACATCAAATATCAAGTCACACTGATGCTTCATGAAAACTGAATGTCTGCTTTGTTCCTACATATAACCAAACTATTAAAATGATAGAACCTTTTCTGAATTTAAAACTAATTGCTCATTATAAAATATCTCCAAGTATCTTAATTAGGCATACTTACATATGTTTCCAAAGAAAATATATTGTGGAAATCACTATCTTTTAAAGAAGGGAATACTGCTCAATCCATGCTTCTCTCTGCTCTCTTTTCTAAAGGCTTTTTGTTTTTAATAAAACCAGTGTGCTGTGATTTTTGTTGTCAGTGTGTAATTTTTTCCATTTCCAATGCTTTCTAAAACAGTGAAATCCATTAAATGAGAGAAAACATTATTCTATACATAACAGGGTATCCTTTTTAAACAGAATTACTTTCTTTTTTCCCTGAGGATGGAAAAAATATGCTGTGGTTAAACTGGATAAAACTTCCTAATTTTTTTTCTTTCTTTTTAAATTCAGGCATGCAGTAGCAGCTAAAATGATATATTTCATATGTTTGCCTAAAGTCCAATGGAATAAAAGTGCATCAGATCAAAACTGAACATAAATGATGAAAGAGTATCAGAGCTGCCTTTATAAATTAGGAGTCTATTGACAGTAAAATTGTATTAAGCTTGTAAATGCCTTAGCATTCAAGAGAGCTGGACTGAATTATGCCAAATAAGAAACGTCCCAGAAATTGGAAGGATAGAAGAGAACATTATAAGGATCTATCCTGACCATGTGTGCAGAGTACAGGCAGCACTATTTCAAAATTCAGACATATGAAAAGACCCTTTTTGTACCACAGATATTCTCATAGGAAATGCCATATTATAGGCGTTGCTGAATAAATATTGGTATTTATACATATCTGTCTGTTGAGAAACCTTTATATTTATTTTTAAAATAAATATATAGATAATACACATGTTATAATATTATTTAACCAAATATACATAATGAGAGACCAAAGACAGAATGATGTCCTCATATCAGCCAACAGAAACGAACTATAATCTCTTTAGGCTCTTTATGTGAAGAGCAACAGGAATGCGTTGAGTTCTACCTAGGGGGAGGATGAAGAACCAGTTGAGTTTATGGTTAAGAATTAAGGGGCAGGAAAATATGGGTGACACTGCTGTGGGTGTTCACTAAAGGCCACCTGAACCAACCACCCTGATATCTGCTCAAAAGACAACACAGCCAGGCACACAATGGCCAGGAGGTTCAATGCACTGATTTTCAGTAAATGTAGAAAATGAATCATACAAAGTTGGGTTTATGAGAATTGTTCCTTGTTGGATTAATGAGAAGGGCCAAAGATTGAGTGGGAATTGCAAGCACAATGCTGAATTAGGTAGCCAGGTGTGCTGATTTCTTTGGTACAAGATAGTTTGGATACCTCAAGCAGATCCCAGCCATTAAGAGAGATTATTACTGATAATATACCACATCCCAGACAGAGCAAAGGCTCCACTGGCTCCTGCAAATCCTCATTTGAATTTATTTAGCTAATCCAGAGCAGCAGCCCTGTATGCTTACCACTTCCACTTAATTCTCATCCACCACTACACATCTGGACTGACCCAGCACATCTCCACAAGCCTAAGAAAGCTGTAGATAAACTGGACCTGCACTTATGAAGAGCAGTGAAATCGGTGTAGATGACAGAAGTTTTGGGTGATACATCAATTTACACTGAGTTGCAATGTAAATTCCAAAGGATTTGGAATTTGAATGCCAAATTCCAAATTTGGAATCGGAATTACACTGAGTAGCAAAGAAAATGAGTCTGAGTATATTAAAACTGGGTACTGGGAATCTCCAGTATTTGGCATAAGCAGAGAAAGTGTAAGTAGAAACTTATGCACGCGTGGCATATAAAACAATGAAAACTTTAATTCCTGGATTATTCAGTACCTCAAAATGAAAAGCTATTCTTTCATAGAGGAGAAAATTTGGCTGCTGTTGAAATATTTGCTTCATGAATATGTGCGTAGTCACTCCGGAAAAAAAGATGTTTGAAGTATGATGATTGAAATGCCAGGTGTAGACTAGACTCATTTTACATAATAGCATTCATTAAGGAATAAAACTATCATCATTGTCATCATCAGGCCTAATTCCTCCTCTTCTGCTGTGAACTTACATTGATTTATCACACAGAAGTTGTGAAACTCTGTTTGTACCAATATTTAATACAATTTGCCTCAGACTCTTCCGATTTCTCTTCAGAAACAGTACAGAAATGGCCAGGTGTGGACAAAATTGGCTCAGGCATTATTATTTCTCACTTGCCCGAACATCTGTTTACAATCAATCACTTCAAGGTGTACAAGTTGAGACAAGACAAATTCTTATTGAAACAACTGCTTCTGCAAACCAGGTTTTGCAGTCATCAACACAAGCTCCAAATATTGATGTTTTCTGCTCTGGTGATCCTACTTTTGGATGGCTGTGCAAGAGACTGCAGGAATTCAAACTACTGTTGTAATAATTCATCTATAACAAAATAAATAGGTTGAGTGGGAGAAAAGTAAACTGAATAGCCTTTTTTAACTGTAAACATTATGTTCCCTCTGAATATGTTCAGCTACTGACCACTGCAGGTGAATAACAAGAATTCCTGCTGGTGAAAGGCATATGTTATTGAAATAAAGGGTGAAAAAAATATTGTTCCACAAGATGTAGACAGATGTGGTTTTCTGGATCTGTAAGAATGATAAACTGTCTAACTGATCCACAGTGAAGTAGAAAACTCTATCCTTAACTTAATTAATTGTCCAGGAAAATGCCTATACTCCATGGATCTGCTCTCTAGCGAGTTGAAGCACCAGGGATCACTGATTCTCAATTACATGTAGTGAGTGCAAGATTTTAGAGTCCTGCAGGCTATTCAAAACTAAAGTCTTGAAGTCTTGTTGCTTAAGTCACAGACAGGCCTCCAGCATCTTTTTAAAGTCTGAAATTACTGATGGGAGGAGAAAATAGTTAATGGTCCGGGTGAGCTACAAAAGTTACTCAGCCATGAAACGCTAACCTCCATATTGTAACATTTATCTGTTTTTCAGACAGTCCCACACGATAACGGAATCTGTCTTCAGAACTTCAAAAGGTATTCAAATGACAAGGAAACCTTTTTGAACTCTGAGATATGGCATTGAACTATTGTATTTACCTATAAAAGTATTACCTATAGCAGAGTTTTACATCTCTTAATATGGTCCTAAAATCAGTAAGCAATTTATAAAGGTATTTACTTAAAAGAACAGGAAAACAGCTATCATGCTTTATAAGCAGCAAAAATAACAAATTTCAAAATACAATATACAACAGAAAATATAAGACAATTAAATAATTATTTAAATCCAAAACTTTGACAGATCCAAATAATAAATAACAAGGAACTCAGGACCTGTGAAATATATATATAGACTTTATCTATGAAGATCATTCACATAATGTGAATAGTGAGAATGGTTTCTACAATAATATATCTATATTTATCCTTATTATTTCTTTGAAAAAGAAGAAGTATTAACTTACAACAAAATGTGTATGTTCATTTGAGTAAGTGCATAGCTTTTTCAAGACTGTAAGTAAAAATTCATGCAATCTACTTTGTTGCTGTTCATTGTTATTTTCCATACCCCGAGCAATGTATTCACAAGGAGAAAAAAAAATGCAGATACATAAACACACACAATCTTTTTCACCTACCTTCCATCTATATGGGATCAGACTGAAAAATTTCTGCAGCTATTGATATTGTTTTAAACACTACTATTAATAATAATAGTAAGAGTGTCCTAATGAGGAGAATGCCCCAACTGTTCCACTGATTGAAGAATAGAGCATGGCAAGTTGAACCTGGATCAGCAGTGCCCTGGCAGCCAGGAGGACCCAGCCATGTCCTGGGGTCTCAGGCACAGCTGAAGGAGGGCATTGTCCTTCTCTGCTCTGCATTAGTGCAGCCTCACCTCAAGTCTGGGGGCAATTTTGGGCTCTACAAGGTAAGGATATAAACTGTTACAGGGAGGGCTATGAGGATGGTGATAGGTCTGGAGGGAAAGCTGCACAGAGTGGTTGGAGTCACTTGATCAGCCTGGAGGAAACTAAAGGGAGACTTCACCCTGACCTGCAGCTCCCTCACAAGGGAAGTGTAGGGGCAGACACTGATCTCTTCTCTGGTTCCCAGTGACAGGATCCAAGGAAATGGCATGGGAATGAGTCAGAGGAGTTTTAGGTTGGATATCCAAAAATGTTTTTCCCCCAGAGGGTGGCTCGATATTGGAAGAGCGTCCCCAGAGAAATGGTCCCATCACCAAGCCTGACAGAGTTCAAGAACTGCTTGGACAATACTCTCAGGCACAGGGTGTGATTCTGGACATGTCCTGTGCAGGGCCAGGAGCTGGACTTAATGATCCTCATAGGGCCCTTCCAAATCAGGATGGAATATGATGATATTCAAGTAAAGATAAGCCCATATTTTCTTTACAAATGTGAGGCAGCTTAAAAAAAAACAGAAAAAAAAAGAAATTTTTAAAACTTCTATTAATCATACCAAGTGAGAACTTGGCATTTAAAGTCGTTATGGGTGTAAATCATAATATAAATTAATGCAACATAATTCCTCCATTCAAATATGTTTTCAATGTTCTTATGTAAGTCAGCCTGAGATCACCAACTATAGATGTGGAAAGGCTGCATTGAATTCCATTCCAGCAGTTCCAAACAGTCAATTTGTCCCAAAATTGCTTACCCAAACTGTATTGGCAAATGCAGAACTAGCAATGTTAGAAATTCAGAGTTCTTGCCCTTCCTTACAATGGAATGAATATACAAAAAAAAATCATATCTGAGGGATTTTTTTGTAATTCTGTATCTTCCTTAAGAATATAGTTACATTTCCATTTCTGATCCTAGTTATAAATACAGGGATAAAAACAAGGCATGAGGGAAATAGCAGAGATATTTAGATAAACTATCTAAATATTTAATATCCTAGAACACTGCTGTTCTTTGTTTTGGTTTTCATTTCAACAAAGGTATCATTTTGGAGTATGGCTTATGTGAATCTTTGCTAACAACTGGTTTTAAAATAAGTCAGTCACTTCCCACATTTTATTCATGGAGTCTGGTTGTGATTTTCCCAAAATGTAGGTAAGGAAAACAGAGGCTACAACTTCTAATGCCAAAACATTTGGAAAAAGCAACAAGTTTTCAGAAACAAGATCTTTTCTGCAGGTAGCTCAGATGTTACATCTCCCCCTCAGATGTAAGATTGTGATCTCACAGCATGACAATTAGCATTTCAGTTAGATTAAGAGTGTCCTAATGAGGAAAATATCCCAACTGTTCCACTGATTGAAGATCTGGAAGAACAGGAAGACCACCCATTTCTTCAGTGGATATATGTCTGTAACTGCAACATGGGACAGCATTTAAAATACAGCATACACAGGTCAAGAGTAGGCAGATTATTAGTTTAGATGAAACTTTAAATTTCTGCTCTCTTTCTACTGTGTTGACTTGACCTGTAAATAGTAGGAACACTGCAGATTCTCACAACAACTTGAGAATAACATGCCCATCATCATTCTGGTTGTAGCATGTGGGTGATGGCAGTAAGGGCAGGCCTGATGAGGCAATATTATAAATCATGACAGAGGAAGTGTGGCACAGCCTTACCCAATTTCAGCACATTAATCTGCACCATTCTGAAGCCAACTCCAGTGGCTTTTTAGAGGTGATTGCCCTGGTTTGCAGTTTTTTTGGGGGGATGGAGAAGAAATATGATGGAATAATTTTCTCCTTTTCCTTTTATCCTGCCCTACTGAAATTTTTCAGAGGGTGCTCACAGAATATTCCTTTCCTCCTATAAGTCCAGCAATAGTACTAAGAGCCAATCACTACAGGAATAGTTTAAATGGACTGAATAATCATAAACAACCAAAAACCGGGTGTGGATGCATATAAATCTGGAAAAATTACTTAATCATACTATTTTATGAATTAAAATGGAATATTCTACACAAATATGGTTAGTAACCACCAGAGCTTAAAAGCAACTTAAGTTGCTTTTAAGAAATTCACCAGCATACTTCTAACACCTCCAACACCTTCTAACAGAAATTCACCAGCATATTTCTAACACCTCCAAGACAATGAATTGTGAACAAAAAGAAAGGGGTAACATTTGAAAGGATCACACTTCATGCTTCCTCACTAGCATTAATGTGGGCTTCTCCTAGGTTCTCATTCACACAAGAGACCTTGGGCTAAGTTTAGGAGAGCTGCAAAAGAAGTGAAAAGCCCAGTTTGGGCTGTGGTATGTGAACTGGTTCTGCCCTGATTTTGCAGTGAGGATGCAGTGAAAACAAAACTAATTCAGCTTCCAAACCCACAAGCTGCCTCAAATTTTGGAGAAGATCACAAGAGATTCAGCCAGCTGAAGCACTAAAACGTCAGAGGATTTGTTCACAGAAGTCCCAAACACAGGTTCTGGGGATATGCTGAACTTGAGCTTCCTCATGTGATATACAGCTCAGATCTTGTTCAGATTGGCCCTAATGCATACAATAATTAATACAAATGGGATGTATATTTAAATAGGAAGTTCTTGCCCTTTCTGTTCCCCTTTTTCTATAGAATATTTTTCTAGAACTACTTGATCAACATCTGAGAGACAAGTTAAAATTACATAGAATACAATGTATTATTCATTAAATATTTCTGAATTCATTATGCACTGATTTTTAACAACTCGGAACAAATTCCACATATTCTTATAGCATCAGTCATCATTAAAAAATCTTTTAGGGAATCTATGTTTTTAACACAGACAACAAACACAAAAGAATATTCCATTTAGAAATGCTCAGTTTGGGAAAACAAAAACACACCACTTATTCAGTGGTCATGAATGATCTATTGTTCTGTACAGTTATGTCCCTCTTTTTCTAGGTTATTCAAGAACAGAAGAAAGTTTCATCTGTTATTAAACTCTGGATAGTCTGAACAGTACACCAGAAATATAGCCTAGTAACTCAGCCATATACAATTTACCTAAGAATTTATTGCAGATTGAGACATTTCTCTTAGATCAAAAGTTGAATAATTTCAACTGTAAATTTATTCATGGGTTGTCCATGTCTCAGAGTTAACACAAAACTTATTGCTACTAAAATTCTTTGGACCTTTTCCAGATTGCAGTGGAAGTCTAAGGGAGCAAATAAAAAAGTAAAGTGCATCTCTGAAAAAGGTTGATAGCTTTGGTAGCCAAAAGTTATACAGTCCCACTCCCAAAACAACATGTTGTATTCTCAGATTAAATGCTTTAAATAATAGAGAGTTTTTCAGAAAATTTGTAGAGGTTTCTCCTTATCCAATTAGGTTAACAGCATTACAACTGCTGCTGCTGCTCTGAAATGCACACAAATCAGAGTTTTTGATGTCTTCTGCAGTTGAATGACAATTTGATATCTCTGTTCTCATTGCCATTGTCAATTCTTATTGAAATCCAGCTCCACAAAACTAAAAGTAACCTTAAAACAAGTGTGTGGTTTAAGAGGACAACCAGGAGTACTACTACTATCAGGAGTTATTGATATTCCAGACATCAGTACAAGTTACAGAACTCAACACAGTTTCCAACTTGTATAATAACTTGAACACCACAGAAAATGTTGTAATAAAAGTGTCAGAGAAAGGCAGTTAAAGCCCATTGCCAGCCCTTGTTAAATTATAGTGTAAGCATCAGAAAGGAGCATGAGAAAAACTGGAAATAAAGGAATTTTGATTTTGATACCAAACCTGGATGTCAGTTTAATTATGGCTTTTTGGATATAATAGAAGGATAGAAAAAGAATATAATAAACAAGTATCTGACAATTTTATGTCAAGAAAAACATGAACTCTGCCTCTAGTTTCTGCTATTCTCCAGGGCTTCTTAGAAAAAAGAAAAAACAAACAAACAAACAAAAACAAAACAAAACAAAAAACAAAACAAAAACCAAAACCAAAACAAAACAAAACAAAACAAAAAAAAAAAAAGAGGGGAAAAGCAATCTTAAAACCTGCATCCAAATTGTCTATCAGGAGACAAAAACCATCCATTCTCTCTTACAGAAAATACATTCTTTCCTGAATGGGATTAGGACCAGGCTGACAGAGTTGAAAGAAACGGTGGACCTGTGTCTTTGCAAACATCACAAAACACAGAATCATAGAATCATTTAGGTTGGAAAAGGCCCCTGAAACCCTTGAGTCCAACCACAAACCCAGCACTGCCAACCCACCACAAAATCTAAACACTCCATCTATACATTTCCCCAGGCAGCCTAATTCAACGCTTGACAACCCTTCCCATGTAGAACCTTTTCCTAATGTCCAACATAAACCTCCCCTGGCACAACTAAATCCTCTACCTTGGGCTGAAAATTTAACTGTTGCTTTCTCTACTTTCAGCAGTTTTTTCAACTTCAAAAAAAAAAACCAAAAAAACACCAATACACAAACTCCTGCTTTTGTAAAAATCTTTAAGCATTTCTTCATCCAGAGCTCCCAAATTGAGAAAGAGGCATACACCACAAAAGAATGGGTGGAAACACTTCCAGGGTATACAAACAAGAACCTATATCCTATATCTAATGCAACTGTTGAAAAAAAGTACATGTATTCTAAAATATGAGAAAGTACATTTATTTCTTTAATTAATGTAGAGTGCACAGAGAGAGGCACAAAGACAGGGTAGTACTTCTACTGGAGAGAATACTAAAAGCATGGTCTTGGCCAAGATTAGTGATGATACAGAAAAGAGCAATATTACATTAAAACATATCTTGGACACCTCTTTTGTTAATTACCTGGCATAATAAAGAAAATATCTAAAGAAATTCTATTTTGTATGTTAAATGATTCCTTCTTGGAATGGCTTGTTTTGGAACATATAAAAGGAAGTTTTAATCAAAAATAGAAAAAAAAATTATACTTGAGGTATTCAGTAACAGTGAACAAACCAGAATTAAATTTAGTTCTCTTAGAGCAGCAATAATATAAAGTAACATATTAAACAAAAAAAAATAACCTAAGATATGACATTTCAGAAGACAGTTAAAACCAAAACAAAAATGAAACTTATACCAAAAATAACTGGATCCCTATAATATGAAATTAACTTAAATACTTGTATTACTAGCTGGAAGCTGCATAAACACATGATACTAATCATAACTGTTTCTGGACCTTGAAGAATCAGGAAAATTAATTTTAAAAACTCCACTAGCAAAGCAAAAAGAGTCTTGGACTCTTTTTTTTTTTTGCGTTAAGCAGAAACCTTTTCAAAAGAAACAAAATAGCCCACTGAGGCCAAGAGAAGAGAATCAGCCATGAACATGAACTGAGGGGGATTTGATACTTGATCAGGTTATGATGAGGTAAAAAGCATGAATGACTCTGAAACAAGTAATTTAAGCCTCAAGTTGCCAACAATGCTGTGAAGTTAGCTTAATTTATATTTTCAGCAAGCTGGAAAGGTGCACTTAGATACCATATTATCTGTTAAACCACTGGAAACTTTTCTCTGCATTTGTGAATTACAAAGTTAACATCAAATCTGAAGAATCTGTAGAAAAACCCCAAACCAGGGAAGTTGTCTACAGAAGAATCCATGTCACCAATGCTGCTTTAGGAGAAATGACCAACTGAACATTTGCTTTGTTCTTAATCACAATAATTTAATAAAATAACTTTTCAATACATACTTGTTTCAAGTAAGGATGATAAAACTTTGTCCTAGAGAAAAAACATTACTTAAAGTCACTGATAATGTGTTAAGTTTTTAGCACTTATTCACATTCATCCAAAAAAAAAGGAATTTTGCCAACTTGGGATCTCTTATAATCGCAGATGAAATTTTCCAAAAAAGCATGTAATATTTCCATAAATAAGTGCAAAACTCTTTCAATTTACTTTCCATTTTTTCAATATTTGAAACATTAAAAAGATATTGTTTCCAATAATTTCATGCAATGTTAAATATTATAATTTTCAAAAAACTATAACTTATTCTTAAGAACCTCTAATTTCAAAACCTGGGATTTCAAAAAAATGTTGTGTCTCAATTTATTAAAATGGCAGTCATCACTAAATCAGTTCATATGAAAATTCTGAATTAAATACTTATCTGTGAACAAAACTAAGCATTATTGTGGCGTCTAAAATTGAAAGACAACAGCCATTTATGTTTTCAAAGCATTGCTACTGTTTCTGACAACTCAGATAGGACAAGTCTCGTTTTAACATTCCTAAACTATCTGTAAAATTGAAGCTAATTAACAGTATCTAGATAAACATTACAAAAGAACAAATGGCAGCAGTTTAAGGAAAAATTTGGTTTCATCAGCACACTAGAATTTTTGGAATGCATTTACAGCACAATCAATACAAGGAATAAGTTTAATTTATCTAACTTACTATCTCAAAGCACTTTAAATAAAATGCTTCACTTAAAAACTTTAGAGTTTACAGGTAAAAAAAACCTGCTTGTTAGCAAAGCACATAGCAATTTATTACTAGTTTATCAGTCTGAGCTGAGAATGACACCATTTAAGATAATACAAAGTAAATACAGAATGCTTTTTTGTTATTACTCCTAAAGCAGAATGTGCTCAGATACCCATAGATTGTTATTTTTTAACTTGCTTGTCTAATGCACTTTTCAACTGCCAGCCTGATCCTTCTTTTCTTGAAATTTTCATGTTAGGAAGTCTTATGGGAAAGGATTGTCAGTACTGATATAGTGGGTTTGATTTAGGGTAGATGAAGGCCCATCTCACTACCTCAGTTAGATGGTGTTCTCTAAACACCCAGTGCAAATGTTTATCTAGTGAGGGCTCTCATCTTTCAGTCATATACAATTTATGTGGTCTTTTTTTCCAAACGTTCTGTTCCTTTAGCATTATATTGATCTGGGACACTTCCATCATTCCTTGGCTTCTGGCTTTAATATTCGTGCTCCAGAAATCTCCACATGTATTGTACATCCCCAAGACTCCCCTGGGAATAAAAGCATGTCAAAATCCTAGAGGAAAGGGTTAGGATAATAATTCTAACCCGTTTGAAAGCAAGGGGTAGAACAGAAAAGAGTTTCCAACTGCTCATTTATTTCACTGTCTTCAATTCACTGCCAAAACACTTCAAAACAAATCCCCATGTTTTTATTAATTTTAATTCTCTTAATCCCTAAAAATACAGATTTAGTGCCTTTAATTCATTAAGTAAGAAAATACCTTCAGGGTAAATCATTATTAGATATCATGTAGATTTCACAGGAAGAGCTACCTGCAACACAGAAGACTGAAATTTCTATAGGAACTATTGGAAAAGATAATTATGTTGCCATTGAAATGTCAGTAGTTATCTGACTCGTCTACAGAATTATTAGTTTGGAAAGACCAAAAGAGAGAAAGCATTTATCACAGTAAAAATTATTTAATTGCCTTGTGATCTAATTTCCTTAGAAAATCAGGTGCTCTGGAGCACTCTGCCAATTGGTGACACAATTCTTGTTCCCTATGACGCATGAGATCCCACTGACCAATTTTAAATTTTGTGGGAAAAGAGTGAGAATAAAATCTTTAGATAACTAATACAATTAGCAAGCCAATTAACTGTCAATTAGCACATGCAAACTAACTGGTCAACAAGTCCATGCTGAAACAATCATACCTCTGCTGTTTTTGGCCCACCGAGAGAGCCAAATAAGTGTTTAATAAATAAAAAGATTTGAAGAAATACTGCAGAAGGTCCCATGAGAGGGATAAAGTTGCTATAAGGGAGACCTCAGTACTTGGGATACCCTTATACCTGGAATAGGAAAACACTAGGGATGAGAAAAAGTGAGCATGAATTTGGAACAATTAAGAGATTTAATAAAAAGTGAAGATATTTTAAAAGCTAATAATAAAGAAAATAATGTCTCAGAGTACTTCAGCAGAGGAAAGAACAGAAAAAAAAAAAAAACCCAAGTCACATGTGATATAAGGATATGGGAGTATAGAATACATCCTTCATTTTCCAAGTTTATCTTCTTTAATGATAGCCTGCTACTGAGGCCTGTCTTTGTTCATATGCCTTATTGCCAGTGTCACACTGCTCAAAGGTATTTCAGTCTCATGAGATAAAACAATAGGTAGTTAAAAGGAAGTTTTAGTCTCCATGTAGGTTGTATAATTCTACTGGGAAGAAAATTATGAGGTTTAGCAAGACTTAAATATATCATAGGACCTTGCTGAAAGTTTTCCATAAAAATTCAAATGAATCCAGATTTCTTAAATCTAACTGGTGATCACACATTATTGGTGATCGAATAAACCCAACCAAAAAACCTCTCAGTGAAATAAAAGGTCTCGACTTTCCAAAAAATAAACAGCTTAATTATAAAAAATATTTGGCTTAAAGACAAGTTTCATAGGTACTATAACTTCTATAAGCATCATATCAGATCTCTGGATTTCACCATCCAAGATAGACACCAACCATCAGCTGTGAGGTCTTTATTTAGGTCCATCTTCTATATTTTCAGCAGGTGGAAGGTCTTTTTAAGGATTGAAAATCAGTAAATGTTTAGCTTAGGAACTGATGGGTTAAAAGCAAGTCTTGTCCGATAAACAACATTAAGATCAGCACAACTCTAAAATGCAATTATGGAACCTGCTCTCAGGATCTACCTTCACACTCAAGTGCTCTCAAGCACATTTTCAAAGTCTGTAAACAATTCTGTAGTGAGTAAGCAGTATCAGCACTGTTACCATTCCTGTGAAACCAACTGCAGGACTCGAGATGCCAACAGAAACGTGTTCTCTCCCTGAACTACTGTGATGTGTTTGCAACCATAATTATGGTGCTCAGGTGGATGCTCATACAGCTAACCTCTGCCATCAAAATTAAAATGCCTGGCAAGAGCAGACCTTGAAGACTGAAGGACCAAACACTTACAAAACAAAACCACCGAGACAAAATTCACACAGAAATCAACACCTGTAGAAACTTATCACCATGTTGTGGACAGCTGAATGCAGAGGCCAAACCACTTCAACAAGGCTGAAGCCAGGCTGCAGTCCTGCATATCATGTATGACTAATTCAGAAATCTCTGGAGCACCTTTTCATCATAGGTTAGAAACCTACTTTCTGCACATTAATTTATAGTACAGACCATTTAAAACTCCAAAACAAGCTAAGACATGACAAGTTTAACTCTCAGATTTTCCCCATGGGTCCTGCAACATTCCCAGGCACTGGTATCAGATATCAGGAAATGTCAATATCTCTGTTACCTTTCAAAAATCTCGAGGTAAGGCATTTCTATGCTGCTATCAAATTCACAGCACACTTCAGGAACTGTTTCACAAGAATGCACAAACACTAGTTATTCTTATTTTCAACTCTCCATGCTGCAATTTTTTTGCTTCGTTTTACTCTTAAATTAGAAGTACAAGGAGTTTTCAACAACCCAGACATCTAATTTTACAGCTCAAGGATTTTAGTACTATTACACATTAAAGCAGTAAATGTGAAACCACAAAAAAGAAAAAGAAATCTATTAGCCTGATATTATGAAGTAACTTGTTACATTTTCTAAGAAAGTAAGGGGTTGTTCCATGTCAAGAAAATTACAGAGACCACGTACAGCACTTGTAAAATTTATTCCACAATTCTAAATGACATGTACCCACACATATTACAGTGCTCTATAAAAGCCTCATAGAAGCATCTTCTGGAAATACCATTTTCCTTATGACAAGGGAGGACAGTAAGTTATAATTCTCAAGATTTTCCATAAGTGTTCAACTTAAGAAAAAAATAGAAAGTGAAATTTTACACATAAATCAGAATTTTCAAAGTTTAAAGTTGCTTTGTAATGCCTGAGGTATGGGCAAAATCGAACAACTTTTGTCATTGATCTTAATGGATCACACTACAGGGACCCATGCCATAGATTTTGATCTTGCAAACAAACCCCAACTTAACTTTCAATCAAAGAAGCAATTTGTATAACTAAAAGTAAACATGTAAGATCAAATATTTATAGAACCAAAGCTTCAGGATACAGTCTTTAATGCCACTTTGTGTGCAGTGGAAATAACTTATCTTGTATCTAAACTCCAGTAGTTTTTTACTGCTTCTTTGCTAAGGAGTAGCTGAGCTATGGCAGACAGCTGTGGGTGTCTCACCTATTTCATACAAAAGTACATCAATTTGGTTTAAACTGTTCTTAAAGCTGCTTAACCTAAGCATGCTTAATCTAAGTCAGCATATTGTGCATGGAAGCAGGTGCAGAGCACATCAGTCATTTACGTGGTGTAGAAACAATTGTGTCCAGCAGCTCTGGGAGCAACTTACACTGCTCAGGTCACTCCTCAAATGACTACACATCCATCCTCTCCTTCCAGACCATTATTAGATCAAAGACACACGACTTAAGAATAATATCTTTACTTATAGTTTATCCACATCCATCCTCTCCTTCCAGACCATTATTAGATCAAAGACACACGACTTAAGAATAATATCTTTACGTATAGTTTATCAAGGCAATAATACTGCAGCTGGTAAACTCTGTACCAAGTCATTCTCAGACAAAGGGTCTTATCCTTACACATGTAACATGCTAGACCTATCATCAGATATTTTTTCCAAATTCATCTTACTTTTATTGAAATATAAGGACTCTGGCTTAAGCTGATCACTATTCTCCCTCTAAACTCAACAGAGACAGAAATACAGCTCGAGGTGAAAAACAATGACCAAATGAATCACACTTTCAGAGAGTAAGGTCAGGAGACAGGAATATCCTGTCAACTTTGTAGCCACAAAAGTTTATGGGAGGTTTGCTATTGTAATTAGTGAAATAAGGTCTCGGTTCAATTTTTGTATTAATTATTCTGGTTTTGTAATAAAGGTTTCATATATAGCAGCACAATTTAAAGACAGTATACTGCATTCAGAGCCATTGTCGGAGAAACACTTCTTTACTGACTTCTAAATGTGAAGCATTTTATTTACAAAATCTCAATTCTTCTAGAAATGAAATAACCCACTGCAGAGCTTGAGTGTTAAACCACAGAAACTGCAGTCACCCAACAAGGAATACTATGGAATCAGTAAAGTGCTTGGGACTGTTTACAGCCTGGTTATGAGCTATAATAAGTGCTGAACCTGCTGAATACTTTAACACCTTCTCAGTAGTGTTTAGAAATGACTGCTATCCCAGATGCTTGTGTAACCTGAAAATATGCAGGAGGACATGGCCATGCCTAAGATAAGCAGAGAAGAGAGAATAATAACTTACTGCATGTAAACATGGGCACGTAAAGACAAGACATTTTCTCAGCAACAACACTAATAAGATCTCCAAGACAGCTTATGCCTTTCTGGGCTCCCAGACAGCACATACTTTCAAGCTTTGCATCATACCATTCTCAATCAACTAGGATGAAATATTTAATATATAAAGGAATGGGTTTATTTTCCTTTACTCTTGGCTTTTACCACACACCCACAGGAGAGCACTTAGCTTAATCATAAATAAAGAGTCGCAGGAGCTCATGGAATTGAGCAACACTTGCTAACCTTTAGCTTTCTGGATGAAAAATGACCTTCAGTGATGACCCCAGTGAATAGTGCTATCTGGAATAGTTCCCTCACATCAAGAAACCTATTATTTTGCTATTTTTAAGTTTTAGTAACACTGCAGGGAGAAACCATCTCCTAAAAGAGAAACAAGGTACTACTAACCCTTAGGTATGTGGGGTCTGTTGTTTTCTGCAATCAGTTTAAGGCACTTTTCATTCATTTTGTACCATTTCCTTTCACCAGTGTCAGGAAGATCAGAATAAGAAAAGACCAAAATCCTCGTGGTGTTTATTGCACATCAACAAATAAAAGATATATTTACAGCTGCATTCACCACTTTACTAGGCCTATTAAACAAATGTGTTGTAAGAAAGAGCTTATAAAGCAAACTTAGCAACAGTAAAAACCCCATTGTTTGACTCCCCACAGAAGCTTCAATTGCTTCACAGTATGAAGTCAGGAATTCTTTAGATGAAAATAAACACAGAAGTAGAGAACAGACACATTAAGGATGTGAAGAGGAGTTAAATCTTCTTTCACTGAATGCCTATCTTCCAAGCACTGGTCCCTTGGTTTAGAGAATTATTTTTGGGAAAAAAAAGAAAAGACCCATCATCATGTTAGAGGAGTCTAGCATGGGTTGAGAATTTATGTTTGCATATAAATATACTTTTGGGGATTTAAAAAAAATAGGGAAGATAAACTGCAAATGCTGAACAAGCAAATCTCCTAAAACCTGAAATTCTTCATTACTGATGTAGTAAAAGTGCTAGCAACATGATTTCACAAGGACCATAAACAACCTTTTTTCATATCTCTTCCTGCCAAATCACAGTCTGAAGAGTACTGTATATTGCATGTCATCAAATTCTTATAAATAACGAACATCTTTTGCTCAGGCCAAAGGGATAGGAGAAGCTGTCAGTGATATTTTTGTCTTTCTCCCATTTTGGGCTACTAGGCATTTTTCGGTTGAGTTTAGGTTGTATTTTTTATTTTTCATTAATGAAATTTTTGGCCTTTAATTTTTTTTCTATTTTTTAACGTAAAATATTCATAAAGATCCTTTTAAATATATTGCCATAGATCCCACAAAGCAGACAAGTCTCATGCTTGTCATATAATCTTCCTTGATTAGAAAGTTTCCTTCACAATTAGGAACTTCTGATATGAAAATTCAAAAAGAATGGTTATATAATTTTCGAATGTGACACGTATATGTCAAACTAGGCGTTGCCATTTGATCATTAGAAGGCTTCTTTTACATTGACTTTGTCATGTGCAGAAGTTGACAAAACCAATTTTTAATCCTTTCCTTGATACTGGAGGTCTCAGGACCAAAAGCCAATCAGTAGCAGGCAGGTGAGTTTCAGAGGGTGCTATGGCACCGTGTTTCCCCATGGAAAAGCAAAGACAACATGATGGATTATTGCTGCTTCCTGGTACACAGAATTGGTTCTGTTCTTGTGGAGTTTATGAGGGAAAAGGTTGGCACTTCCACAGGGCAAATGAAGTTTCAGTCTGAAACACAACACTGCATTCAGCAACAAATCTCAGATCATTACATGTAACTGGAGGACTCTTGTTGACTTTTAATAAGAGCTGAGCAGATTCTGATTGACAGAAGAGGCAATAAAGCACACCAGGTACTCTAGAGAGGCAGGGTAGAAAGACATGACATAAACAACTGCCAATTCTCTGCTTTCACCTGAGACTAATAAAAAGTAATTTAAAGATGAGATGCAACTTTTATTTCATCAAAAATTATTTTGCAGCTACATGAGTGAATCAAGTTTTGCAGCTTTTGGCTGCACACACAGGGTGGGTGTCATGCCAGGGCCAAGATGTTTGGCAGGCATCCCTTTGACAACTTTGTGGTTGCAGACCTCCTGTACATACTTGCACAGAAACTGTAAAAGGAACCTTTGAGATGCCATTTCATTCTGGAGGTCCTCTAAATTTCAGGTAAAATAAGAAGGGATAGACCAGAAGAGGAACAAAGATTCATCACCAAGATTATACATTTACCAAGAGCAGCGCAGCTGAACAGTGCATTTGGATGCTTGATTGTAATATGCTGCAGTTTACAAACCCTTTGAAGAGGTCTAGCATCAAAATGCCACCAAGGACCCCTGAGACAAATCAGAGAAACCACTCCTTCTGTTTGTAACATTGCATCTTAAAAAATGAAAAAACCCACCAAACAAAATTTATCTTAAAATACTTTTGCTTGAGTGATTTTTCTAAGTATGACAATCATCACAGGGTAAGAAAAAACTGAATACATAATGGTACAGTCCTGCTTTACATTGTTTTGAAAGGGGAAAAAATAGTCTTTAGACTGCTATAAAATAGTTTGCCAAAGGGATGCAGCATGAGTGAAAGCATATCAATTTATAGCTTAAACTAAGAAAATGCTTAGAGAAAAAGCACACTGAAGTCAGCTTTCAATTGAAGTCGTTAACAAGGAGAAATCTCTCTTTCAAAACAAGAATTTGTAGCCTTGAGGGTGATCAGAAGAACTAAGATCAAGGGAAAAATTGAATTTGTCAATGTGAGATAAACACATTGGTTTTAAAATTGTGCTCTGAGGGAATCATGATGGTTTGCTTTGTTTTCATATATACAGTAGACTCAGTAGAGTCAGTTCCTCATTGAATCTTGGTGATGACAATTCAAATTTTTCACCAATTATAAGGTGGAGTTTATTTTTAAAACTTCTCAGATATTGTTTCTTCAAAATTATTTAAGTCCTTTCTTAAGAGGAGTTTGAAATTATGGCTTAAGTACTACATATTTTTACAATGCAATATTTTCATTCTTTTTAAACATGCTCTTTCATGTTTAACTCTGAATCCTTAACTGATTTAAATTTAAACGCCAAACATTAACTAACCAACACAAAACACTTTAAATTGTATGCTCAAGAGGGCTTTTTTCCCTGTAAAACAAAGATTTTTATCTTCATTCCTACAGGCTGTGAATTTCTTCAAGAAATGATGATTTTTGTAATTACACTGTCTGCATGCTATAACTTCATCACATTTGCCTGGCTACAAGAGGAAAACCAGGGCAAGAGTTTTAACAATATATAAATTTCCATTGCACATTTTCAGTATATTTATTGATCAAAAGTTTCTCAAAAGGCCTGACACAGATGCTCACCCTTGCACACCATCCTGTAAATCATGTAAATAGCATTAATCCTCCTTTCATTTAAGCAAAATATAACGCTTGCTTTCAGTTAAATAATGATGAGTACGATATCTGATGAAGAGTTTAAAATAGCAGATGGTGTTATCACTTTGAAAGCAGGGAGTTAGCTGCAGAGAAGCAGCAACATGCAGGATATTCTGATCTTGCACCTTCAGATAGTGCTTTAAAGCAGGAACAGGAAAATGATTGATGTTAGGCTCAAACCGTCTGCTCCTTGCATCCCTGGCGTGGCACTTATCGCCTCAGAGCTCTGCTACAGCAATACTTACAGCAGCCTTTGTCAACAAAATGCACTTATGAAAGGAACTAGCATAAATTCTCTGCCAAAAAATTCCTGTCTCAGTGAGCAAGGCACTCTAGGATTACTTGTAAGCACTCCAGAACTTCCTAGCAGTCACCTTTTGTGACAGGGATAGATAATAAACCTAAATCTTGTCCTAAATGTTGGTAGACAATCAGCTGCCTATCCAGTGAGAGGTGCAAAAGCTCTCCTCTCTGCCTCATAAGTGGCCTAGAGATGCTTGTGCATCTTTGCCTAAGATATTTCTAAGCTGATATTGAGTTCTATGTGGCCTCAAGAATTATAAAATATTACTTGTCACATGTTTTTTTTCCAAACACTCATAATTCTGGATATCAGCCCTTATACCCAAGCACATTTATGTGTGGAGCCATAATAAAAACCATTAGGTTCTAAACCCTTGGAATTTTACTGCTCTTTAATTCAATGTAAGAAATAAAAAAACTTCAATCTGTTATATAAACACACACATATTTTACAGGTACATATATATTTATATGTATATATGTGTATGTGTGAATACATACACATATATACATATAAATAAATATATGCCTCTACTTTTTTTGTACAGAGCCCTCTCTGGACTATATGTAAACAAAGACCACAAGTCAGTTCCTTATTTTGGTGCAAAGTCAAGGTGATTTATATCAAGCATGAATTAACATCTTTACTGAATTTGAATTTGTTTTGGTAAGAAAACTGCTCTTTCCTAGTCATTCAAAACCAGTGAAAGCTGCTAGAAATAGAAAACATTTTCATGTATGAAATTGAACCAGTCATAATTCAGCTCTGAGTTATGTTGGCTAGTCACTAATTAGCCATCACCAGTTGATTACTAATTGAAAATACTATACTTCTATGAAACATATTTGCCTACTTTAGAATTTGGAAATGACGGTCTAAACACTCCCTACATTTTTGTTACTCAATGTAGTTGTTAGCCTCTGAGTAAATTTTACTGCCCTCTAGCTAGAGATCAGAGTAAGATATCATGGATAAACATGGTGAAACTCTTAGTCTTAATTACAATAAATTCTAAATTGCAAATATCAGGAAAGTTAAAGTAGGTGTGCTGAAACTGCAGTTCCTGCAAATGGCAATGAAACATTTTTTCTGCTGTAACAGACCCTAGCAGCCTTCCAGGATGAGTAGTCAGCCCTAAAATAACTAAATTCTTCTACAAGAAATGCTTTATATTACACATTTTACATATTAAAATCTGACTATGAACATTGAGAGTATCAGTTTTTCTCTGCAACCTTTCATCTCTCCCTTCCTTAGCAGTATGTTACTATTTGAAATATTTGTGCTTGGAGAATACATTTTTTTAACCCAGATGATTTCCTTCTAAGTTCAGTCTGCTCCTTCTGCCTGCTGCAACTTGACTCTACTCTAGAAAGTTGCAAGCAATTCCAACAATAGGTAAAAAAGACATATTTCAATGGGTGAGGCAGGCACAGCTGCTTCTTAACCACACTTTTTCCAGACAGGAGCAGTGTCCAGTGCACAGCTGCACAACCTGAGGTCAGGTAATGCCAAAACCCCTCAAGCCACTCAAGAGAATGCAGTGGGTAAAACAGAAAACAGATCCCTCAGGATGTGCAAATTGCTGCACGTAACTGCACCAGACCCCATCACTGCAACAGAACTTTACAGACCACTCTGAAGGCTCAACATCTCATTTTCATACTGTATTACCTTTGTTCTTTAACATAATTATGAACTAAGAAAAAAAATCCATCCCAAACCAATTAGAAATACAAATAAAACCATGCATAATGCTTGAATTAGACAATTATGTCCTTCATGTGCCTTTCAGGCCCCCATGCTTCCAGTGGAGCTCTGTTAGGCTTATAAAAATATATCCCTCCTGTCCTCTGGAAACCCAATCCATTTCAATCTGTAATGTAAATAGTTTCTTTTTAACACGCAGTGTGTGCTGATTTCATCTTAATTATATATTTCCCATTGCGAGAACTCAAACTGTGGGATACTGGGAAAGAATTTCACCAGCAGCCTATAAAGAACAGGGGCTGAAGCTTGGCTTCCATTAGCACCTCATTAGCCACAGTCTGTACTGTATGTAAAATCAGCTAATGATTTTTAAATGAAGTTGTCAGCCTATAACTTAATAATGCAGAAATCTATTTCTCTGTAATATTGACATGCCATAACACATGTTTATCTCTACAAATCAACGTGAAGATATTAGAGTACACAGATCTTGGTTGGTCATCTTCAAACACTGATCTTTAGTGCAATCATAACACTAATACCACAAGTGGTACTGATTGCAGTATAAATTTCCTAATGGACACAAGATCATGGTTTGAGGAAAACACCTTCAAGTTCTGGATATAAACCTATCCCAGCTTACTAAAAATGAAGTTAGAACCATAAAATGACTGCTAGGTGATTATAGGGTCATGTCACATCTGATAAAGAAATGGCAAAATTCACATTTGAGCTTACTGTGAATTGAGACCATCACCTGCCTTAGCAAAAATCACAGTTTGCATTGACTTGACAGGTTTAACAGTAGTTCATGAGTGCAGGACTTTCATTACCTCCCACTGAAGTAGAGTAAATGGCCATGGAGTCAAACAGGGGTTGCACAATACATCCCTTAATTGGCAGGGGGATTGTGGTATTCCTATCCATCAGGCGACCCCTCTGCAAGGGTTAGGACCTGCTCTTGTTGCTGTGGGTTTGGAGACATGTGTGCACTGCAGGTGAAGGTCTGGTTTGCTGGGCAGAGCAAAAGGTTCCTATTCACTGTCAGGCCACTAACTCACTTTCACTGAGCACTGCTTTAAAAGTGATTTAAAGAGATAATTTGTGAATTGTTAAAAATCAAAGGACACTAATTCATGCAAGTGTTCTCTTGAATGAATGGAAACAAGACTTTAAAATGGACTGGTTTAAAATATTCTTCCATAACAACAACAAAAAAAATCTGATGTCCATAACCTTGTCATAGTCATCATAGAAGCTCTTAACATTCCAGTCAGCACTGGTCTATCTTGCAAGGGCCTGAATCCCAACTGGCCACCAACATCTGCAGTTCCAAAGGGAGGCAGCCAGCAGGCCTGCTGACTTCCATTGTAGGCTCTTTGCAGTGAATTTTTTATCTGAGGCTGCAGCTACTCCACACCAAAAATTTGCACATATGGGCTTCATCCTCTGTGCCACAACAGCAACTCACAGGACAGGCTGAAGCACCTTCATACAGAGGGTGCACAACCACATCTTTGTAATTACCCCAAGCTCTCTGGTACCCACAGCAGCCTTTCTCTGGAGCAAATGCAATTCAGATGAGGGTCCCTCCTGCTGCTCCTGTTTGATTAGTGAGGACAGCAGTGACATTTGCTCATTGTCTTCGTGCTTGGTCGCTACATTCTTCTGGCTGGGAGGGCTGCAGCAGCTGTTCCCAGGGTGGCAGGCAGGTATGCCATTTCCAACCCTTGCCTGGGGGTATGGGGTCAGGCACTCCCTGCCTGCAGAATCAGTCTCATTTCCTAAGGGTGAAAAATGTGATGGGGTACTGTACAAGGTGAAACATAACATGGTGATGTGTGTGACCCTGGTAGGGAATTTATGAGGACAGATCTTTGTGTTGTTGGATCTGAGGGAACTGCCTTCAGGCAGGTAAGGTTTGGCCCTCTGAGAAATGGGTGTTTTAAGATCTCTTTATCAGAGTTATGATGTGTTATGGCCAAATTACTGGCTCACTGCTGAAAAGAGAAGTAGTATTCAGTGAAATGTACACCAGTTCCAACCATTGGAAAGCAATCACTACTACAAGTGAGCAAAGAGGCAGTTAATAGTCACAGCACCACAGTGAGGAGCTTGCCAAAATTTTCAGCTAAGCCAAAGTCCTGAACCAACATAACACTTGGTCTATTTGTCTCATTGACTGTTCTTTTCTCATCCCCCCTTACCCCATCAGAAGCAAATAAATGTCAGTAACAATTAGAGCCCTAGCAGTTACATCTAGAAATAAATCAATATTCAAATGCACATTTTCAACAGTAAGAGATGTGAAAGGATTATACAATCAGCATTTGGCACTCATTCCTACTGTACTCTGAACTATAGGTTAAAAGAAAAGTGGTTTATATGTTAAAAGGGGTCATATAATTTATTTCATTCAGAGCAATTAATTGTTTACTTACAAGACAGCTTTCCATGAAAAATACTTCTTTCTCTAAAACATTTCATGGCCCTATAAAAGCAAGTCCCATTTCTTATAGCTTCCTAGCAAGACTTTCAGACCAATTATCCTATTCAGCTTCTCCCTTCCTTATAATTGGTAATTTAGCTTGCTATATAAAACACAATTAAACCTTGTTAGGAGTAAAGCTGTATACACATGGATCTTTAGATGCTGCTAATTCTTGAAAACTTAGCCATTCTAAAAATAGCTATTCTAATGTACTTCACACTGATGCAGCTTAGTTATCACTTGTATAACCATTGAGATGTTCTTGAGTAAATTGGAATTTGCTCATTCCCACCTATGTCAGCAAAAAAGCATTTTGTTTTCATCTGTGCCTAAGAGATAATATCCAAACATTAGTGATTGGCCAATCATCAGTTTATCTTGCACAATTACATTTCCCCTATGTCAATGACCATCTCTCATACCTGTCTAAGTATATAATCTACAAATGCATGCCCTGCTGCAGAGAACTGAAATGCCGTGGCTGTGCACACATATTTTTTAATATATATACAGGATCAAACCCAAATCATAGGGAAGAGTTTAAATCACATGCAATCCAGAACACAGACTCTGAAAGAGCTAAGAAAGAATGGTTCAGCCTTCAGGTAACTGAGACTTAAGTAATTTTAAGTAAAAATAAAAGTTCCAAGTATTCCATATAAATATGTCAGAAAAAAATAAAATTTTCCTTTGGGTAACTCAGTTAAACAGCAAGCAGACTTACATTGGCAGGTACTCATTTTAATTATAGTGTGATGACACTTGCTAGTTTAGAAAATGAATCATATGTTTGCACAGGAATTCAATCCTTTTGCCTTAGCTATATTTGTAGACAGATAGAATTCTAAAAGCGAAACAGACATTTAATTGTTCAAGGGTTACATGATGCACATTTATTCAGCAATAATTTCAGGTTATCTTCTCCATTTCTTTCCCTCTTAATAAGAGACCTGAGAGCCTTCTTACAGCATGGAGAGTAAGACAGAATGACATGCAAATCTAACACACTTTCAGGTAGAAGGAAATTTCAGTAGTCTCAAATCATCACTGCAAGTACCTTAAGTCTTCCACAATTCACTAAACTTAATCTAGGGTGCACAAGGAAACAATTCACAACATTTCTGAACAGGACCATTTTACTCTATCAAAGGACCATAATTTAATCCCGGTGCAATGCATTCAGTGAAGGCAATGAACTTGCACAGCACAAAGTCTTTAAAAGCCTGACACACTGACCTACCTTTATGTGACAGACGTAACCTCGGCTGCCTCGTATCTGCTGCGTGACATCCAGCCGGCAGCTCGAGCAACAAGCCATACAGTGCCAGCATCAGAAGGTCCTGAGCAGATGCCATCCTGCCCGAGATAAATTTCTTGTTCTCTTCACTGAACTGCTGCTGTTTGTTTGTTGTTTTGCTGGGGTGTTTTTAAGGCTCCAACTTCCACTTTGCCAGTGCAGTTAGATCTCTCTCTCTCTCTCTCTTTGGTCAGTTTGTGGGGTGTCTCTGTGGGAAATTCAACGTTCATCAGAGCGGCGCACAGCCTCAGCTAGCCATTTGTCAAGCTGTGCAAATGTCATGCAAAAATATTCCCTCCCTAGGACAATTGTTTATAAAGTGCAAGGACATTCCAAGGCGTTACTCTGCAGTGTTGTGTCTTGAGCTGTCTTTAGCAACTCTGCCAGCGGATTCAGGAAGAAGCTGTATTTTCAGTCCCTCCTGCAAGGCAATTCATTCAGAGAAGGAGGGAGGGAGAGGAAAAAAAAAAAAAAAAAAAAACACAGAAAAAAAAGAGGAAGCACCCTCCTCCTTGGTGCTCCTCAGAACTCAGCCCCTTGCTCTGACTTGCCAAACAGCTAGTTTTAATTCACCTTTCACCTTTGCTAATTAAAAACAAGAAGTGCCATTCCCTCCTGGAGTTGCAGGATCCACCCAGCGGGAAGCCGGGCTGTCAGGCTGCTGTATTCACCGGAAAAGTTCAGGGAGGGTTTAGGCAATGCACAGTCCTCGCTGCTTCTAGGAAGCGTTTTAATCCACGTGCCGTGCACTGATTCCTCAATTGCTTTGTGGTTTCACGTTGTAAAACGCCAGGAGAAGGGTCAGAATTCCTCCTGTCCCTCCCTTGCAAAAAGTCATTTCAGCTTTTGTTCCCAGCTCAGTTTTAGAGGAGGATCAACCCTTGCATTAACCATTTAAGTACATTATCACTTAGTGTCGTTAAACAGCATGCTCCTAAGTGGATCAGGGTAAAAAGAGTCTAGCTTTATACACTTTCTCACTTTAAAGAAAAAGGATCTGCTTTTTACATTTTTTCCCCCTCATGTGCTTTTACACAGTAGCTTCTCCCCATTACATTTTAAATGTCTCTGAGCCTGGAACCTGAGGTCATCTGTAGATGTCAGTAAAATTATTTATCTGAATAGATGGCTGTAGGATTGGCCAGTATTTAAAAAAATATAAAAGCCTGATCAAAGCACTGTGATGATTAACAGCATCAGATTTAAAAGTGCCAAGCAGCTACCTCTTACACTGCTAACAAGTACCAGAAAACTTCATCTCTTTTTTGCATGTGTGACTTAAAATATACCCATGGCAAGAACTAGGTTTTTATACATCAAAACTACAGATGTCTGGAATACATTAATTAAGGAATAAAGTTCTCTGTAATTAAGATCTCATGCATATAATCATTTAGGATTATGCAAGGTGCATTTTAGACATTAACAATTGCACTATTTTAATAGGATGAAGCATTAAAGTCATGTTAAGTCTTTATACTTCTCATTGTTTTTTACAGAAAAAGAATCACAAAGAAAGGAAAATGAAAACTAATGTATGCATTTGACAATAATGCACTCAAACAAAATTGGTAGTCAACCAGAGATAATAATATCTGGAGAGAAAGATTTAATAAGACATGTCTGTATGCCAGCAAACTGAAAAGAACCCAGAACAATAATATAATGAAATGCTAATAAATGTAATAGCAGGATACATGGATGGGAGAGGACAGATCTGTTCAAGAAGAATAAAATATGTGAACTACTAGGACAGAGAAAAAAAATGCAGCTGTGGTGAAAGGACAGAAGTAAATCCTCAGAATGCCCAAGGACTCCTGGAGGCTGCTGTATATTCAGGAGCAGAGAGCAGGTCATGGTACCTGTTAGTTCTCCAGGAGCAGGTCATGTACACATCCCTGGGCTTGCTTTGAATCAGCTGGAAGCTGTGCCAGCAGCACTTGAACCTCGGGAGCACCAGCTAAATCACACACAGCTATTTGCTCCAATTCTTGCACACAATTGCAGGTTGCAGTGGATTTTATGTTGATGTGCCAGCTGTCTGGGAGCAGCTCAGCATGAGAACTGGAGATATTGTCAGTGGAGAAGGCAATGCAGGCTCTGCCTGCAAGCACAGCCCTCAGCAGGGATGAGTTTGCGTCCACCTGATGGGATTGTTATTGCTGGCACCTTTCTGTGCTGCTGAGGCATACAGGTGTTCTGCCTTTGGCCATTGAGAGCTGCTGTAAAGCAGCATGATCTGGTGCCTGTTAAGGTTAGTGAAGATTCCCCTTTGGTTGTGATACTGTGAGTTCTTATTGAACTATTTGCATTTTTCCTAAAAGAATAAAGAAAACCGAAACTGCCCGACAAATGTACAATTAAGACACTTCTCAAAGATTCATTCTATGTCATCATAAGCTTACAAAATGTAAACATTTCTGATTCTGAGGTAGACCAAATGGAATTTTTTTCTTTGAAAGATCTTGTTGTGGAAAATGTAATACTTTTTTTTATTTATGATATATACTTTCAAAAAGTACACAAAAATCTAAATGTGAGCTGCCACTATGAAAGCTAAAACCATATGCAATGAGTAAAGCAAATATTAGTGCAATATCTCAACTCTTGTCTCTCCCTTGAACTCCCCTCTAAGCTGCTATATGGTGTAATTTATTACTTTTGCTGGGTTTCAACTGGCATCTGAGATGCTTAACAGACTGAATAGGTCCACTTTGGTTATCCTGAGATGATACCAAAAAGGTTAGTGCAGCAAATCCAAAGGAATTTCCCCAACATTGAAATTCCGTTTTCATTTTCCAGCAGGGGAAAAGGAGCTGGAGGAGGGAGCACAAGGGAGCTGCTAGAAGCTATGGGCCTTGTTTTGTGTTTAGATAAGATGTAGGGTTGTAGGTTGTCTATTCAAACAAATACATGCATACAAATAAGGGCAATTCCCCCACCGACCTGAGCTTGCATGCACTCACTTGCATTTCCAGCCCCACATATCCCAGCCATTACACAACTCCTTGGCTCTCTACAAACACAACGTGACCCAGGGCTGGAGCTCCAGAGGAGTCAGAAATACCCAAACAAGCTGATTTTCATATTTGTGCCCAAGGACAAAGCCTTTTTGTCTGAAATCTGATTCTCAAGCAGGGTGGGCTGCGTGGGTGCCTCAGGCTCCTTCCCTGCCTGCCAAGGGAAGGGCTGGGGCAAAGGCACAGAGGCAGAAGCTGGAGCTGCTGCTCAGTGTTCAGGCTTTAGCTGTCAGCAAGAAATCTGGAAATGGCTGCTGGGCATGGGGAAAGATGCCTGCACTCAAAGTAACCTAACAATAGAAAAGGAAAATTCACATACAGGTACATGCAGAAGGTAGATTTTTTTTTTTCCCCTAAGTTTGTGTTCTCACAGGGTGAATCCTCTCTTTGTAGTTCACAAATTGCTGTGTGAGGATTGCAAGCCCAAGATTTGTGGCAAAGCAAGTGGTGGAAAGATACACACAATTTCAACCCAAGAGAAATGTGTGGCCTCGGGCAAGGCAGTCAAGCTCTATACCTCAGCATCTTTTCAATTTAATAGGTACACAGTCCTGCCCCAAGGGGTTAGAATTTTTCCTCTACAGTTTTAAATAGTAGGTAGAAGGATGGCAACACAGATGTTCAAATATTAGGATTCAGTCTTAGATCTGTACAAACAAAAAGCCCCAGGGGTATTGGAGCCCTCATGTAGTACAGTACAAGGATCTCTGAAGAGTAAACAAGGTGGGTTTACTCCTTATTTTCTGTTTAATAAGGCAAATGCAACAGATCTCTGTCAAACCTGAGTTTGTTTCAGTTGTATAATTGCCATTTAAGTAAATGCTGACAGATAAGTTAAAAAAATGCCTGAAAACATGCCTGTAAGTAAAGAGTATTTGAAAAATCAAATGCAAACCCCATATTTGATTGCCAGTGTAGAGTGCCTATAATTACACTATCCTAAAGAGGAAGATGATGAGTTTTTTGAAGGGGGGGGAAGAAAAGGTTGCTATGTGTATATGCAGTCTTTATGTACAGTAAAAGAGTTCATTAAAAGAACTACAAATTAATTGTGAGTTGCTATGTGAAGTCTGTGAACCACAGTTTGATTTGCTGCAGCTGCTGCAGATCCAGAGCAATCATAATGAAATTGTTGAGCCTGTAAATCTAAGAACTCTAACACAAAATACTTCTGACATATTGTGTGAACTGGTTTAAGTTTAACTGATAGAAGGAAATGTAAACGCAGGAGCACGACATAAATAAGTAGAACTGCAGCTACTAGTACTAGTAACAAATTGCATTATAACCATAAAGCAAAATGAAATGTTTAGAAAATTTAAAGCTGGGGTGGTCCAACATTTGCCATAACCATAACTAGAAACCAGGTTTAAAATTTACAAAACTGCTTCTTTCTTCTGATGACAATACACTGAACCAAAGTAGGAATTCTCTCTTTTTTCTGTCTCTGTCTGACTGTGGCTGCAGATCTAAGGAACATGAGCAACCCCAAAAGAAGCTGTGTGGCCTTCATCAAAGCTAATGGTACCTGTGTATGCATCAGTACAGTACCTGCAGTAGATGTAGCACACAGGAAATGACATCTCCATTTATTTAATACAAAAAGATTTAAATGGCTTAGATAACTTATTTTACAGTTTTCATCTGTAAATCTTTTTATGACACTTTGTCCACTGGGCATTGCAGTTCACATTGACACATTGACTTGTAAATTCTGTCATACAAAATTCTTACAACAGATGTAGGATTTGAAGGAAAGGTCTATAATACATCATGGAACTGTTACCTCTGCCTTATCTCTGCCTTTGAGGTGGGAATTCATGTCTGCTCCAGTCTCTGTTACAAACTGGCCACTGACTGCCTCATGGGAGCTGTACTGGGAGAAATGGTTACACCAAACTGCGTCAGGTAATGCAGCATCCTAACTCCCAGCAAACCCCCAAAAACCCTGTTAACATTTGTTAAGAGTGCTGGGAAGACACAACAAAAAAGCAGAAAAGTTGATCCTACAGGTGAGTAATCACTCAATAATATCTTCTGGAATCTCTCTCAAGAAGAAAGGAGCAGAGCCACCACTTCAATGACTCCACTGACCACTGACCCTCTGGAGGATATGCTAACTAATAGCAGAAGAATGCTGCCAGATCTTGCTTGTTACAAGGAAATGACAGTAAATAATAATAAGACTTAGCCCACTGCAGAATTTTCAGACTATAGAAGTATTTTGAGTCTGTTTTTGTCATCAGGAGTTGGAGCCTAACCCTGTGTGAAACTAGAAGTGTTTGTATGAGATGTCTCCAGGACAGGGAAGTGTTATTTCTCTTGTTTTATACACAGTGCATTCTCTTTGATCCAAGATAAAATTTAGACAATATTCATTAAGCAAAGAAATTGACTGAACACAAACCGGTACTTCAAAATAGCCACAGAATTACATGATAAATTAATGCTCTGGAAGAAGAAAAAGAGTCTCAATTAAATTACATTCCTCAATTCCAGAAGGACAGGGTTTTGGCAGGTAAATATAGAAACAGACTGTCCTTGGAGCACTATTGTTTGCAGCAACATCATTTCTATGTGTAATTACAGGTGAATGTCAATACTGCTTGGGACATAGATTGGGTATTTTGTCTAACTTATAAAAAACAGGAATAAATTTTTCTTTCTTCAAATTCAGACCTCTTAACAGATTTCTTTATAGTTTGGACTAAAAACCAGGCATATCAGTGTATCTTATTCCTGAAATCAACTCCATGTGCCTGACTTACCATTAGTACATGGGTCACAGCAATCTGTATGGTTAGTTATGGATGAAAATCAAATTACTGATTTCTCTAGAGGAATGTATTTTTGATGACATTTTTTGCTACCAAGTAATTGCTGAAGTCTCTCAAAAGAAAAAATATAAATGAAACAGTTAGCTGTTTGTTGAAGATGAAATGTGGCCTGACATATTTCCTATCCTGATCACTGAGCAGGAAATAAATATGTAATGGTCAAAAGTCTAATATAAAGTAGTCATATCAATCAGATATTTCCTATTAACTCAAAGTGAAGGATATATTTTATTAAAGAATAATGATGCCCTTTTTTAACCCAGATTATCAATGTGAATACCATTTAGTTCTCCCTTTACCTGATTTTGCTTCCAGTTGATTTCTTCTTGGTGCTTCATTATTTGAAAATGAGACAAAACAACAAACAAATAACTAGTTAAGAAAGGATGGGGTTTTTATGCTTAAAGGTGCCATTTAGTGGCCTCAGTTCCCAGCTATTAATTTCTGTGCAGAGAATAAGCGATTTGGCCATTGTTGGAGATAGTTGTAGACAATATCTTTCTTTCCCTGATCAGACGTGCAAAATTATAACCTACACATTTTTCTGTCTGAGGCCTGTGACCATCATTTAGTGCAATTATCATCTTAAGGTGAAATGAAAAGCATTTTTTGAAAAATTAACCATTTTTACTACAAATCAGTTGCAGGTTTTAGTGCTACAAATACATTTTGATGCAGAATATTTAAAAATCAATACCAGTTTTATTGCCCACTAAAAGATTCCACATTCCTATTTGAGCAAGGTGATGACATCATCACTTCTGGACTCAAGTTCTGGGCTACACTTAATTTGCATTTTAACTCCTAGTAGTGGAAGACATATGCCATGACAGATCCCAAACACAGAGAGCTGGTATATGCTATGGCATTTGCAGCAGTGGGATATAATCTGCTTTTAGGAATGTATTAGATTTCTTGTGACAGCAACGTGGGTCCAAAACCTGAGGGAAAGAAGAAATAAATCTTAAAGAAATTCTTTTGGCTTTTAACGGAGGGTGTGCTTGGAAGTGAGCTGTCTGTATTCAGCCTCAGCACACAAAGAAGCTTAGCAGATACGCCTCTGTGTCACAGTGGTTAAAGTATTAATTCTCCTCGTGGCTTAAAGATGTTCCTAGGTGCATATCCTGCTTTGAATCCCTGTACAGCTGTCAGGCAGCTAACACCCAGGTGCTGGGATGGTACTGAAGCACACAAATCCCCAGTGTTTTGCAGCAGTTCCTGGTGAGCAGTGCCTGATCCCATTGCAGCCATGGGGAGCTTTGGGAAGGAGTTCTCAAACCTTTCAGAGTGTACAGAACCTCTCCAAGAACCCCCAGTGTGGTGAGAACTGAAAAATCTATTTCTCTTGAGGTCTTCAGAAATCCCAGCATTAAACAGGTAATAGCTTTCAAAGGAGAAAACCACAAAATCCATTGCTGTATTTCTAACCATTTTACTGTAGTCACACACCCTGCCTGCACCCACACTCTGTGTAAGGGAACTTCTGGTCTGGCTGACTGACTGACTGACTGACTGACTGACCTTTGCTGTGTGACAGCTGAAACAAAAAGGTCTGGCTCTATATTCAGAACTTGGGTGTTCTTTACGCCACAATTTTTTTTCATCTGCTTTATTATTATTATCATGAAGAAAGTTTTTATCATTGAATTTCACTTTTGACATCTGTCTAGACAGATATTTATTTCAACCCCACATTCACTTAAAAGAGAAAAAAGAAGAAGCAAAAAAAAAACCCCCAAACCAAGGACTTTAATAAATTTTCTTTATTGAAGAGCCAACAACTTCAGCTTTCAAGTCTCTGGACAGGGTATCAAACAGCATTAAGTAAATCCTTTAAATTACAACCTTGAGGAAGTGAAAGAGAAGTTTAAGTCTGTTTTACAGCAAGATAAGTGAATTGTTTATCTCAGGAAAATATGTTGTCTGCCTGTTAAGGTTCATTGATATCATTATTAAGGCTGTACAAGTATTACCCTCATCTATTGAGATAATGCTCCCTTCATAGTCACATTCCATTGTTCCAGTAGCAAAACCTAGGTTTTCAGTCATTAGAACAACTACTCAGAAATCCAGTGCTATAGCTGTGTAATGAAAGTGCAATAGTATTGTGAGATGTGAGAAAAACATCAAAAATCTAATCCTGAGGCTCTGTTGGCTGATACAGAAATTTCATCTAAACAAATTTCCCCAATTCAAAAGAACAGTAATGAGGTAGAAGCATAAACAGGAGGTGAGCAATTCTCTGGATGTGAAAGGCTGTCCTCAGGCAAGGGAGGTTTACTCCCTTTCCATGGCAGAGCTGAATTCAAAGTCAGAGCCTGTGACACGAGCTACCAAGGAAATCAAGGGCGGCTCAGAGCAGCGGGATGAATGAGGCAGAGGACTGGCTGCCTCGGGATGTGGTCAAAGCCATGTTATTTGAGGCATTTTTAACAGGCTACCCTGCCCTGCTGGGAGGTGGACCGGATGATGTATTAGTTGTTTTCCACCCCTGGATGCCATGATCTTATAAATGTTGTGGCTCAGGACCATGTCTCTTTTGAATTTACAAAACCACTTTGTATGTAGTGGGCAAGGCAAGGATTAGAGAGCCAATTAATTAGACCAGTACAAGACTATTTACAGCGACATAGTACATTGGGTGAAGGCACAGTGAAAACCACATTTCTCTGGTTAATGTCTCTGTAGGGATTCTCTGAATCATAATTTGTTTTTATATGTGACCATCTTCCTCCAAGACCAAAGAAGGGCACGACCTAAAAGGCAAAGTCACCATAAACTGTAGTTTAGTCTGCTATGGCTTCCCTACTCTAACACAAAGCACATGTTTAGTCCTTAAAATAGAAAAGTTAAAGTAGTTAAAACCAGAAGGACAGACAAATTATGGCTGCCTGGGGGAATCCCTGATCTACAATACAGCAGGTTGTACAAGCTGGTGTTGCTGTGCTAGTTGATGCTCAGCATAACTACCATAGTAGTTGCTCTAATAAAGTTTTTAAAATAACAATAATCAAATGAGTATTTGTTGAATCATCTGGAATATGGAAGCGCTCTGTGAAATGTGGAACCCTCTCATTTTGGTTCCTGTGTGTCACTGCAGTCTGTGTAGCTCTTATTCCTTCAGTTAAATTTTCCTATGGATTCAGAGCCAAATTGTTGCATCATCAGAAAGGCCAGAAACAGGATGGCCTCATTCTCTGCTTGTGTAAAATTACTTGATTCAATTTCTATTAATAGGGAGAGCTAAGAACACCAAATATCATGAAATTATTACTGTTGATGAAAAGTGTGAATATGCTATTAACATTCATTCTAAAACCACTATTTTATGCCTTAAATTCACAAAACAGAATTTTTGGGGTTACATCAAGTTAATTGCAGCATTATTGTGAAAAAATGAAAACACTATAAATAAAACATATTTCTTCTGTTCCAATAATCCAAGGCAACAGATCTACCCTTCTGACTACAAACAGGTCCAGTGATTTTTACAGTGGCATTTATGTGCTTTAAGATAATGTTCAGTGATTTGCTGGACTTCAAAATCTTGGCTATTTTTAACTAACAGAAAAATGGGAAATTAAACACAAAAATTTTGTTCCCAGATTTAAAAAAGACCAATGTCTTTCTTAGTTTTAGACTTGTTTATCCTGTTTTGGGAATTTCTCCAAAACAGATGATCATTTCTGTGAAACTGATTCCAGATAAAGATCCAAGTTTTGCAAATGTACATTAAAAAAACCTGTTCCAAGGTGAAAAACTGAGGTGTTGGTTGGGCAGAACCAGTTCCAGAGATGTGAGGACAAGCAAAGGAAAGCCAGGGGTGAAGTGGCATTGGGAATTATGATTCCAGTGCTAAAGGAACTGAGGAATGTTTTTAGTCTATAATAACCTGTGTCCATACAGTTTAGGGATAACATACCTTAGAGCAGATTGGTTTCCCTAGAATCCCGGGGTCCTGAGGTGTGATCGTCCTCTGTGTTTTACTAGTTTAGAACTATCTAATATTACCTTGAGGGCTGTGTTACAGTTAACTAGTTTGGCAATTTTATGAAACAAAATTAAGTTTCTGTGATTGTTTGTCATCAGGTGAGGTACTTAGAGGCTAATCAACACTTACTCTTGGTAATCTCTGGTCTCAAAGTCAAAGCATGCTCAAGCCTGTATTAAAGTGATAGTCATAAATAATAATTTTAAAAATGTTATAGAAGGAAAGGAACTAAGCAGTATAACATGTGGAATTTGTACCCTGTTTTGAGTGCACTAACACTTTACCTGGGGAGAAACAGGATCAGTGTGCATCTGTCCACGTGAACACTTTTCTTCTGATCCAAACTATGACTTTGGAGTGAATTTCCTGATTCATGCACCCCACCTTGGTTTAAATTGCACAGAAGTGGGAGAAGATACAAAGTGGATTCCTTTGGGATGAAACTAAACTGGGAGATACATTTGAATTCTGTACCCAGCATTCTCCTGACGTTGCTGGGCACCAGTCCACGGCATCAAATTACAGCTATTCCAAAATAAAGCACCTGAAATTCACATAGACGTCATAGATGTCAGGGCTTGTTAATGCTGTACAAACTGAGCCCAGTGACTGCTGTCTCCTGACTGCTGGCAAATTTATATTGAATTCATTGAATGATTTCAGATGCAACAATTTTCATGGAAAAAGCTAGGAAGTGACTACGCTCATGAAATTTTTAAAGCAAGAGTATGTATTTTCCCTATCCTAATCCACCAGTGATTAGATGCCCACTGTTGAGAAATTCAACTGTAAACTATGTCAACATTAAATTAATTAATATGAGCTCCTCTTTGTTTTGTAATTTGTTAATTTTCTTTAATATACCAATGCATAAGGTTGATCTATGGTCCAGTATTTTTGCATTCCCACCTCAAACAAGAGGATTATTTGACACAGATCTGCTTGGACCCCTTTCCTCTGAGGTTCACTATGGATGTAATGTTTCATTCCACTTTTTTTTTTTTTTTTTTTTTTTTTTTGTGGAGAAAGAGAAAAAGAGTTTTGCATTCTATTAAACTTGAAACTTAATTTTCATTTTTAAAGAACCCAAACCTCATTTTCAAGTACTTTTCCAGTCAATTTTTCACATAACACTCTTCACAGGACCTCCCCAGATCTGGCACACAGTTCCCATGTTCAGACCCTCAGACTAAAACACTCAGCAAAATGGAAGCCTGTCTGAGAAAGATTACTATTACTTGTCACTTTTATGGAAATGTGCCATTTTCTTCTAAAAAAGGGGTGTGCTTGATCAAGGAAGCCTGCCAAGTAAAATTATATATTTATAAACACATAAATCTTGATCAGCCATAGCTGGGAGCTTATTTCTCTGTGGGCTGAACACCCAATAAATGACCAATTGACTTCTATGTTTGAATAGCTGTAAGATGGGAGGAATTATTTGGTACTGGAGGTCATATTTTATTTATTTCAGTTCAAGGGCCAGTAATTTTCCACAGCTTATATCCTGTTTTTAAAATATCTTTAAATTATCTCCCTAAAAATAAAATTGCATAATCACAGATGTCTTTCACTGGCACTTAACTTTTGGAAAGTCTTAATTCTAAGCTTGTGTCATTGAACTGGTTCTTTCCAGAAATATTCCCAGGAATTTCTCTTAGGGTAAATTATTCCATGAGTATTTTCTCCCAGATTTTAATGTCTCAGGATCTCATGATTATTTTCTTTTAATTTCTGAAGAAGATCCACAACCTGGACTCCCAAACCCCATTATTTGAAAAATATCTTTCACTGAGAAATAATTCACCATGATCACCTTTCTCAGTTTTTTTATTTGTTTGTTTGTTTGTTTTGATTTTTTTTTTTGGTGGGAAATTAATAGTTTTGAGCAGGACTACCCTGTTTGAAAGAAACAAGAAATACATATAGAATTCACTAGAAAATGGTCTACATTCCTTTTGGTGCCAAAAACAATTTGCAAGCTATGTGTCAAAGAGGAACCAACACAGAGCAATGGAGTTGGAAATTGAGAAATGTTATTTCAGGTACTGCGGTTTTAGGACAGGATGTGACAACATCCTGAATTGAAGGTAAAACTACAAGAAAAGGTTTCAAAGGGGCAAAGAAGAACAGAGTCTGTCATGGCATTAAGGTCCCAGTGAGAGGATGGACACAGGTGGTTCGTGTCTATGGACCCCTCCAGTTTGCCTCCATAGCCACAGCAGTGGAAGCAGGGATCAGCTCTGTTGGGCTTTTATGTACCTGCAGCTCATTTTAGAGGCAACAGCACACAGAGAAAGAGAGAGAGACACAGCATGTATTTTGGTTCTCAAGTGTACAACAGTATTGATGAAAGAAAAAGCCAAACACCATCAACCTTGTCCACACAAACCACGTGATTCTCTGCAATCAAATCTCTGTTTGTCCTGTCTTCACTGAAGCTATGGCAAGATGACATGTTCATTTTAGGGTATTAAATGTCACTGAAAATGGGACTCAGCCCAAACATGTCACACTAACCACTGGTCAATAAAACTAGAAATCAGCCTGCTGTAGATCTAATGCTCTGGACAGGATTTGGTCTGGAAAAAATCCCTACAACTGCTGGTGCTCTGAAAGTTGTGAATTCAAATCAGAAATTATATTCCATACACTGTAGTAATTTTGGAACTATATTCTCCATAAATTTGTAAATTCATTCTGTGTTACTTGGAAGATAGAGAATGCAAAGCATCTGGAAAGAATGAAAAAATAATAATCAGTAACAGTTTTGAAAACTGGTTATAGTTTGGATCTCCTCCTTAACTCGGGCTGCCCTTCATCCCTGTGGGGTTTTCACAGCCTTACCAATCCAATTGACTCCTTGATTGCAAGAGCTCATTTAAATTCCCTGATCTTTAGTCGACTGTCAAGGCTCATAGCGACATTTAGAATGGTGACCATTGACCAAATTGCCTGAAAATGAAACTTTTTGAGGCTTGGAATTCCTCCCTTCTTTCCACCTTATAAATAGCACATAACATTTGGTGTCTGAGTTCTGTCTATCAAAGGTAATATTTTTAATACCACCAGATAGCAAAATGGGATTCCAAATACGTCTGGATATTTTGGATTAAATTCCTGCTACATAAAAACATAATAAAAATAAAATGTACAGTGTTAAAACTAATTAATAATTATTTGCCTTTTGTGATCCACAACTTGTTTTTAGGCATGTATTTCAGTCTCCCTCAGACCTCACCCATCAATTTCTTCCTTTTCTGTAATCTTTCTTCATATAGATAATTTCTACAGTTCAATAATCATCAAATATAAAAGCAAAAATTGGAAAAAGGATTTTATTTGTAAAATAAAGTTTGTTTCTATGTTGGAGAATAAGCTTATGATTTTGAATGTTTGGTGAGAAGATTGTGAGATAAAAAACTTCCTTTTGCCATAATTTGACTGGCAGCAGCAAAAGCTGTCTTTACATTTTACTGTGGTCACTACAAAAAAGCCCCACTTACTGCATCCAGAAACCTGGGAGAATTATACAAACACTTATACTGTTCTATGATCTAATTTTCTAACCTGACAGAAAAAGGGTTAACAGGTTTTATATAACAGCAAAAAATTGCATCCAAGGAATAAAAGAACACATGTAAACAGGTAGAGAGACAAAACAGCAGCTACATAAATCTCAGAGGAAAAATAAAATTGCTTAGCAGTCTTTTTCTCCAGGGAAGCAAGGTTTTTAAAATAACTACCTCATAAATAGAACTAACACATACAAAACCAAGTATATCTTAGATCTATTTGTCCTTTTCATTTTTTTTTTTGCCTCATTGCTCCATGCAGGTACCTCTTTTTCGCGTGGCTTCTTATTTATTATTTCTACTTCATAGATTGTAGCAAACTTTTAGAGGCTCTGTAGAACTTCTGAGTGGCTGAACTTATTTAAGCAGCTAAATTTAGCTGAGATAAAATCTACCTGGGTTGCTTAGCTTTATGAAGAATGCAGTAAGTCTCCCTAAAATACTGACTGTATGTATTGTGTTGTTGGACAGAAAATCTGGTTCCTACTTGCAAGCCCATTTCTTCCAATCAGCAGCCAGACACAGCACCATGGTTCATGGACATCTATCTCATTATCTCATTGTCTGGTGAAAAAAGTTTCAAGGTCCAGAAAAATGGAATTTACCTGAAGCAAGTCAGCTTCTTCCTTTCACAATTGCTGAAATGAATGCATAGCTTCTTGCTGCTTTCTAAACCTGCTCTATTTGGAGCCCAAAAAACTGCATGAATGTCAAATGAATGAAAATGAACAGCAACACATTGAAGGATTAATTCTGCAAATGAAACCAAATAATTAACATTCAGGAGATACAGATTCAATTCCTGTCTCTACTTTTGTGGTGTTTGTGAGGTCATTTAATTTCTTTTTACCTGAGATTCCCTGTAATAAAAATGGAGATGTTACTTTACATGTTAAAAGTATGCAGCAAAGATATTTCTTTGAATATTTATGGAGTCTAAACATATCAAGTCTGGAATACAAACACCTTTGGGACAGTCAATCATCTTATAAAAATGCATACATTTTATACTTCAAAATACTTTACACATCATACTGTAAGACTAATTCTTCTTATTCATATATTCCCTGCTTAAGAAGCAGCAAGAGAAGCAGGTTGAATTTTAAATAAACCATGTTATTTCAGAGTCAAAAGTTAAGATAACCTGCTCTCCTACATATTTGAAACTTTTAAAAATTGTAAAAAACTAAGGATTGGAAAACTTTTCCTAAAAGATTCATGCAAAACTTGTAGAAATGAAAAAACTTCCATTTAGGAAACATCATTTGTCATGTAAGGGAGGCAGATGTTATTAATTATCAAATAGCAACCATGCTCATACCATGTAAAAGCATAAAAAAGTGCAGTAGCACTGTAAGTGAACCAGAAAATTACAATGTGTTGTTTTTGCTAGAGGTGGTAATCCTAACATCCTATTCAGTAAGAAGGAATGTTGCTTTCCCTCTAAAAAATGGTTACAGGAGAAATCTCTGTAAGTTACGTCTCTCAGTTCTCTTTATCGAAAAGATTTTTTCTGTTGCATTGATTTCTGGTTTTACAGTGTTGCAAAGTGGATGAAGTTTGCCCTAGAACAGAGTGACAAATTGTGACAGAGCCCAGCAAGTCAGTGTGCTGTGGTTCTGCTTCACTGGCTTCCCCTACCAGTCTGAATAACCTGCAAAGGTCATTTTTCTCTCCTTCCTTCTTCTCCTTTCTCAAGTGTTTGACAGAACATATTTTATGGCACACCTGAGTGTGAAGTAATATTATAGACACCAACCTCAACTGCTGAAATATCAGTAGCTAAAAGGGGTTTTATTCTTATTTTATTTTCACTCAATTATGTCCAGAATGCCCAAGATGTCAAATGTATTGACATAAAATTGTGTCAGCTCTTTTTCTCCCAGCATCTTCTATAAGCCAACATGCTGGATCTGAGCTTCCCACTCCTTCATACTTGCAGTTCTTAACCAGTCATGGGACAAATTTAACTTTGACCCATTTTTATATTAAATTTTGACCCTTATTACAGGGTTGTTACAAGATTTAAAATTGTGTAGATATATCAAAATTATAATTGCAATTAAACCTCATAGAATGATAGAATAACTAAGGGGAAAAGACCATTTTATGCAGCACAGGACTCGTATGTCTTCCTTTAAATTCATTTCCACAGAAAACCAAACCACTTTCTGATAAATACAGAGTAAAAAATGAAAACAAATAAATGCTAGAGTCAAACTAATCAAACTTTTTAATTTATGATATTGCTTTTGATTTGCCACTGAATTTGCTTTCCAAAATTGGAGACTCACTCTCTCTCTTTGTGAGAATTACTTATATTTAGTTTAAACATTTATTCTACTTAAGCTAGACATTGATAGAAATTGTAAAGCATTTAAACAGTAAGGAGACAAAATATAGACCCTTTAAACAATAATCCATCAAAGTTTACAGACTTACACATGAAATTTCATGTTTCAAATGCCTGATTTGTAATTAAAAGGAAAAAAAGAAAATGTTTTCAAATTCTATTCATTCATCTGCATATGTGAAACACACTTTTTTCTTAGTACATGAATAGACTATTTAAAAATGAAAAATAATTTAAAAATTTAAAAATCTGTACATGAGTTAACATTATATTTACAAATTTCTTCGTACAGGAAACTGCCACATGAGAAGATCTTTTATCTAAAGAGCACAA
The DNA here is from genome assembly GCA_024362935.1 of Setophaga petechia. NCBI lineage: Eukaryota > Metazoa > Chordata > Aves > Passeriformes > Parulidae > Setophaga > Setophaga petechia. The sequence continues at coordinate 13,481,721 of JANCRA010000012.1, forward strand.
TAACCCTTTGGGGCCTAAATTCTCCAAATTACCTGGTGCTGGGCTATTTTGTAAGGACAGCCTGCTGGACTCAGTGGCTGAGTTGGAAGCAGTTGGAAGCAGCAAGAGCTCTGCTTGGCAAAGCTGGGTCCTTTTGACACAGTCTGTAGTGTGCAGCTGCACGTGTTCAAACGTGGTTTTGTGATAATCCTGAACCTGCTCTTATACCATGACAAAGTTGGTACATTCTACCCTGGAATTAAACACAACATTAATAAGAAAGTCTGAAAAACAGGGTATGAATAAAAGTTCAAAAATAGAGTTTTTGAACTTTTTTCTTGGTTTACAGTAAAAAAAATATACAGCTTTCATGTATTTCTGATCATTTCCATTCATAGAAAGTTCAAAACATGGGTTTCCAAACAGGCAGAACTTTTCCACATGGCTCTTCAAGATTTCTCAATTTTCAGGTTGAAGACCTTTGGAAATAGAATATTGAGTCTCATTTCTGTCTTTCTGGACCATGACTTTTAGCTTAGATTTTTGGTTTACACGTGTTCTATCTTGACTTTATATGAAATGATAGTCCAATATTTTATTCATTCAAAATATATATATTTAGAGTTACATGGAATATATTACTCTTTTTTACTATACAAATGACATTGTGCTATTTATTTAGTGACAACTTTTTCTGTTTCTGGTTCATCAGCATCATTTAACTTTGATTAGCTCTTTGCTTTTTATGCTGTAAATACTAACAGCAATACCCTGTTCCCTTCCTTCTCTCTCTGTGAACTGGCATTTTAATCTGCACCAGAAAAGCAGGGTGGTTTCAAGCAGATCTGGCCAGTAGAGAGGTCATTTCCTCTGTGATGTAGATTCCCTCCCACCTTCTGAACCAGCTTCCCTGGAACTGCAGAGTTGCTAAACAGGGAACGGGGAGAAGCAGGAGAAGCAATGTCTATTTGCAGCTGGAAACAATTGGATATTTAGAGGCAATGGAGTCTTAATTTGTCAAGATATTTCTTCCTCTCTTAGTGAATTAGCACTTCTTGACTTAGAAGCAACAGACTTATGGTCTCACTTCTATGCACAGATGTCATAGGTGGCTGCTCAGAAAACAGGAACAATTTTTTGTGGAGTGACCTTAGGTACCAGTGTAGTGAATGGAAATGGAAAGTAATAGAATCTGTATACTTTCTAATGTTACTTGTTTGACTTTTCAAACATAAAAATTCAGCTCTCTAAATTGCTCAGTGAAGTAGAATGTGCTCAGAGTATGTCTGAATTACTCAGGTCAAACAGATCATTTGTACAGAAGTGAGAAGTGAACTTTTAGTGAAAGACAAAATCACATTACTTTCCCTTGAGGATATAGTGATGTGATTCTGGTCCATCTACTAACCAAAATATTCTAATAAAATGATTGAGCAGCATGCTGAGTTTATATACACTTAATGAACTTCTAGAGAATGAATGGCTGCAAAAGATCATTGAGGTTTTTTTAATGTGTTTCCTAAAGAACAGCTGTTACGGTGAATCACAATTGTCAAGACCAGAATTTTTTTCCTCTGTGGTGGAGAGAACCAGATAATTCAGAGCAGGATTCAGGAAAATTGTTGGGGAGCGTGGAGCAGCTTTTCTCAGAATATTATCCCTTCTGCCTTGTTTGATGAGAATTACCAGCCATGATAGCAACGACAACAACAACAATCCTTGATGTCTACATTCTCATAACAAGGAGGAAAAATCAGTCAGAAACCAGTCATCCTGCCTATGTTACTTATATCCAAAAGATTTAAATTTCTTTTGGTTAATAGTGCGTTCTCTGATAGCTCAAATGCATTGATACTTTTGTATTCTGTCAAGATCAGGAAAGAGATGTTTCAGAAAGCCGAAGAAGATAAAAGGTCAATTGAGTGCTGGAAAGACAGACCTTTATTTTGATTATATTAATGACTTTTCTTGGCTATGAGATCACATTCTTAGGCAATTCTGGTCTGTTGATCACTCTTAAACAAGGCTGCCCAGAAATTTTTTCACTTTCAAAAAAAAATAAAAAAAAGCTGTCCAAAAATATATTGCCTACGAAATCTGGCCAAGTAAGTATCAAACTGTGTCACCTCGCCCTGACTTAAATTAGATCCTTAGTTCATAAGTAGTCTCATTAATTTCTCTGAGACTATTCCTGGATACAGGTGATACTCAGTCTGCCTGAAGTCATTAATCTGTTTTTAACAAAATCCAACTAGAGAGAGCCTGAAATGGTATTCATAGATCACACATATTTTATTTTAAAAACCACATATCCTGAACTTGTCCCACTGGCTGCACAATTCCTTCAGTTCTTCAACCTATCCTGTGAATATTGAATCAAGTGCTCCTCATGCAAGGAGAGAGAAATACAGTGCTTGCTCTGACACTGCCAAAGTTAAGATGTCAGTAATGTTTGTGTATTTCTTTAACATCATCACAGACAATGATTAAAAACAAAACAAAAATGCGTATTATGCTGTTTATTAATAGTTTTTCCTGTGCTGTTATTAAGCCTTTACAAAATGGGAATAAAAATATCAAGAACACTTTAATCTTGCTGTGAAAAATAAAGCGAGGATCCAAATAAAATTAATAAATTCTTATTCCTTCTTTAAAAAATTTCTCTTAGAAGTAATAAATTCCTATTCCTTCTTAATACAATCATGTTGCAGTCTGGGGGGGGGGGGGGGGGGCATTGGATTCCCCACTTCTAAATCCTCAAAATTAAACTAATCAAATTTTGAAAACTGGTTTGTAGCCACAGGGAGTTATTAGATTATTTTTTTCCTATTGAGTTGCACTTGAATTAAGTGTTCTCTGAATTTTTCAGAAAGACTGGAATATGTGAGTTAATGATACTTAAGGTATTTATCAATGACATTCTCATCAGAGACCTATAACAGGGTCTGATATATTTTAAGTTCATCCTTTTCTAGGAACATACCCATACTTATCAAGCTGGAGGATGAGATTTATGCAGAGTTTGATGTCAGGCCTTCTCTTCTCCAGGTATTTTCCAGGATGTTACATCCATGTGATGCCCATGAGATGTGATTTTTCTTCCTTCATCACCACAAAGGACTCCTGCTAAAGCTCTGTTGTGCCTAACAGTGACCATTATGCAGTGCAGCATTCCTGATGTTTGCAATGACAGTTGACTTTTGCTTATCTGACATAATCTTTCATTGCTATAGCTACTTTTCATGAGATTTGGTGCACTTGGCAGGCATCATGCATTATAACTATCAAATCCCCTAGAAACAGTTGTGGAGGCACTGAGGGCAGGCTGGCACTTCCTTGCATGGGGCTGGAAAAAAATGTTTCCAAACGGATAGCATGGCCCCAAATAGAGCACAGTTATAGTGGCTCTTTTATTAAGGCTGACTTATGTAAAATCTGATTTATGTAACAGTCAGCTAACCTTCTGAGTAGCTTAACTTCCAAAGGGGCTGTAGAATACAAAACCATTCTTTGGCTTTAAGGTTGCTACCAGCAACATGTAATAATAGACTGTAAGTCAATGGAAAACAGGGAAAAAAATGTTACATACTCAAGGCACATCTCTAATCCAGACAAGTTCTTTTTTTAATTTTCATTTTATTCATAATATGGATCTTAATTGTTTTTACTGATGTTAATCTTAATGACTTTAAAGCTATGAATCCCATTTTAATTGTAAAATAAGAACAAAGATTCATTATCAGGACTTAAAAACCAGAAGACTGAACAAGGATGCGTAACCAAACAGACAGTATTCAAAATGTGCATTGATTTATTTTTAGGACTGTGCTTACTGAATATCAATCACAAAGTTACCAGTGTTGTGGCAGTTGAAAGACAGCAGATTTTTTCCGCTTGTAAGTACATGGGTGTTTCAGATTTTCCTTATTTCCTTTCTCAAGCAGCTATGCTACTCTCGTGTTTCTAAAAGCTCCCTCAAAATCTGGGAATAAAAACACTTGTGACACTTGCTATTTGCTCTAAGTCCCATCAAACTAGTGTACAACCACTCTCTGTGGAAGGCTCCCCTGTGTCCTGTTCAGCATCAGTTTGATTGCTTTCGACATGAAGAAAGGTTTCATGAGGAAAGGATCACAGTGACACTCTATGCAGGGCCACACAGCCACCTTCTTCTTTTATTTAGATGTCTTGGATTTGTCCCATTTAAATTCTTTACTAAAAGCATTGGATAAAATCTTTATATGACACCACAAACTAGAGCCAAAGAAGTTATTAAAGTGTTGACATAGGAGTGTGGCAATCATAGTCAAGGATACTTGACTTGTGCTATTAGATAACTGAAATTATTTTACTCAGTATTTAAGAAACTGAAAGTTTGTTCTAAGAGTACCAGCTTAACGTTAAGACAGATTTACTGACTAGGTTAACTCTAGTTGTGTTCTTCACCAATAAACAAGCTAGTAACTTGCTAAAGTTCTTGGTGCATGAAGATAAAAACTGTGTTCTGGTATAATCTTTCAATGACAAAAGGGAAATGAAAGTAAATAGATAGCTAAGATCCATAAATATTGTATAATTTTTATTTATTCTTTGTCAAACTAATTACAAAGAAAATTAAATGTTGTATCTGGGAAGGAAGTGTTTTTTGCATTGCATTGGACAAAAATATGTGACTTAATCTGGACTCTCTTTTTGGTTTTGGGCACTGATGCCTGTCAGTGTTAATCCCTCATTGTTCCTACCTTAAAAGCTATCTGATTGAACTTCTTCTTCAGTCATTCTCTAACAATTGGGTTGATTCAACACATTCATTCTTTCCAAGAGAAGACAGGACATGAGGAGAAATAACAAGTGTGTTTTCTTCTTGTATTTCAGAGAGACCCAGCAAGATACTCAGTGCAAGGCCTCTTGGGCAAAACATGTAACATCAACTTTTCTACTCTGGAATAAGTGGACTTGCAAAGCATTTCTTACCTCCAGTGTACAGCCATCATTTCCATTTGACAGCTTCAGGTACAATCACATTTCTGCAGGGAACTGGGAACAGGTGAGGAGGACAAGAGACATTACTGTGCTGTGAAAAAAGGCAGGACTTTTGACAGAGACAGTCTGAGCACACTGTGTCCATTAATGCAATGGAAAGCATTATACCATATCTTGTTAGTGCATAATATGCGTTTCATTTTATTGCAATATATTCCTTTTGATCTGTGCAAGAGGGAAAGAAAAAACACTAAAGTTCCCACAATAACCTTTCTTGTTCTTGGTCAGTTACCATTCCTAATACAGGCTTCTAGCAATTGAATGTATTGATCCTCATCTTTTGCTGATTCCATAGAATACTAGAGGGTGTTATGGGCTGAATAGAAGTGGCTGATTTTCACATTACAAGTTGGAGAAAGCCACGCACACAGCTGCAGAGTGGGAGCCAAAGTGGTGACCAAATAATCCATGTTGTACTGCTCTTCCCAATTCCCAGAACTGAGGCTTTTCTATAGGAAGATTAAATGGGAATTGCAGAAAACCTAATCATTTTTATTATAAAACTATGGCCAGAGAGAGTTTTAAGTTTTTCAAGTATTGACAAACAAGGTCATCTCTAGGAAAATTTGTCTATGTTTATCTGCTGTGGGAATGTGCAAAATGCAGTGTGCATTTATTGCTCTAAAGGGGGTGGAATGGGGAGGAGAGAGAAGTAAGAGAGAAAGAGAGCAGAACAGAGTAAAGTATTTTCTCTTTTGAAGTTAGGGCATCTTTTTTATCTCCTCCTGTAAGTGATCGTGACTGTGCTGCAAAAGCTCAATTAGGCATGAACTATGATCCTTTGGGGTGCTGTACTGATGTTAAACTGAGATTAAGTTCTCTCCCACACAAATCTATTTCACTTTAGAATTTAATATGGATGAAGTAGCTTTTATAAACCTTCCAACTGGAGAAACATAAGATTCTGACAACTCTACTAGCAAGTGTCACTTTGCAAATATATAAAGCTAGCAATTGATTTTCTTTCTCTAGTCTTCTAGAACCAAGGTTTAGCTGAGAATTCCATGGATCAGATCCATAATGGCATAAGAAATCAAGGATATATGCTCTTTTCTTGATATCAGTAGCAACTGGAATTAGCAGCCAAGATAAGTTCTTCTCAACATGTTCCTCAAATATGAAATAATCTCTGTGTAATTACTGAAATTTTCAAAAGAACTGAATGAAGGAAAAGGTCACATTTCAAATTTATATCTATTATCCTATTTATGGTTGTAACTTACATGGAAAAAGATAAGCATAAGTCAGGAAAGGATTTAGTAAGGGCAGAGGAGTAGCATCATTGCTGGAAATAGAAAATAAAGATAAATTTTGTCTCACCTCTGTTTTTCCATGTGAAAGTTAGACTTCTAAGTTGAAATCCCATGGTGTCTGCTGGACAGTGATAAGCAACAAGGATAACTTGAGAATCACATATAATCAGCTCTCAAAATAAGTCACTATTTCTTTTTAAATTCTAAAATATTTTTATTTGCTAAAGTATTCAGCAGTAATAACTATTCTATATATAAATAAAATATAAATAAATATGGTTTTGACTTTTTTCCAGAAAGTCATGCTATGAATTCTCAGCATAAATAATACTCTTATTGAAGATAATTTTTGGAGAAATTTAAAATTAATTTTGTAGGACTCATGCTAAAAAGACTCAGATTATCTTACAAATTAGACAAAATACACATATTTCAAGATACTTGTGACTTTTTGAATAAAACCAAGTAAAGTGGTTTCTGAAATACAAAAAAAAAAAGATTCAAACGTTGCCCATTTGCGAATTAGAACCTTTTCTTCAAACTACCTTGTATCTTTATATTGTCTGAGAAAACCAAAAAAATTAATCTGTTAAGTCAGAATCATATCCAGTGAATGAAACTCTGCCAGTTGCTCCCTACCCTGAGCAGGCTAAATGGATGCAGTGGTACTAATTTCAAATCCGGGGAAAGAAATGTGCTATCGAGCACATACATTGTGCAGTTCATATACAAAACACATGTAGGAAGTAGCATTGTGATTTTCACTTTCCTATATTACTCTTAAACCTTGAGATTTGAGACGCTTCCCATGAAATTGGGGCGTTCAGTGAAGGTGTAGGGTGCACCCTAGACTCTGTTCCCTGAAACATAACTCTGCTTGTAGGCAAACAAAGTCCAAAACTGTTCCCTTGGGGCAGCAGTTGTAAAAAGAAAGGCTATGTTAATGGCTGCAATTGTACCACGACTTAAATTCTTCTTCCTTTGCTATAAAACTGCTCAGAGAGTCAGGCCGGTGCGTTCCTAATATTGGTAAAACACTAAGCATTTATGACCCAAAAAAAAGCTCTATTTGTTAAAAATTCTGTAAAGTTCAAAGAAATTTCTTTTTCAGTCAAACAGGGCTGGCTACACTGGGCTGAGCGTTTATTACCACTCTTTTCACCACTGCCAATTAGCACCTACCAGCGAGCACAAAGCCAGATGGTCATTGCCACTGAGGGCTTGCTGTCAAGAATTTCCCTTTCCTAAATATGGGTGTGTGAAGGAGAGGGAGGGGGGAAGTTGCATGCAAGGAAGAGAAGTTGTATAAAACCTGCTTTGTGTTTTTACAGAAAGGAACCCAGCAAGAAATTTTATGATGTTATCACAGCTACTTCTAAAAAAAGAATTCCATTTAAACGGAATAAGGGTTCCATTCTTCATCTTATTTTTGAAACTCTGTATAATATAAGCTGAAATGGATTTAGCTCAGGTACCTTGGAAAACAGGAAGATTGACAGCATTGTTTTGGACTGCTTTAGTAGGAAAAAGCAGTTAATAGAAATCCTATCTTTTTCTATTTAGAAATGAAATCATTTAACCCTTCACAAAACATCACAAATCATTGCACTGCAAGGAAAACTCTGACCCACTCATCAGGGAATTTTTCTGTAGTAATTAGTTACTATTAATTATAATTATGTATAAGAATACAAAATATATTATATTAAAGAGAAGCACAATATTGTATTATTACAGAAATTGTGAGAGATATTATCCTTTGAATAAGATGCAAATATGTTAAAGCTATATTCAAGTGGCACAGAGCCATCTTTTTTTGGATCTTGATGAAATCTTACTTGACTAATTGCTCCTATATTTCTTACACTGATACGAAGATTCCTTACTATACTCCTACCTTCTGTGTCATCTTGGTGCACATTCACGAAGGATTTTGGATTTTTTTCTTCAGCCATATCTGAATTTCATTAATGGATATAGAGAGCTAACATATTGGCTATAAAATTTGAGTGCTCTTGGGTCTTCGGATAAGGATTGTAATATTCAAGACTGTCAGCTAAATGAAACACCTCTCACTGTGCTCTCCAGCTCAGCATTTTTTCTCCCAAATATCATATCTTACTACTTTTGCCTTATCTGCCATCACAGATAGTTCACTGATAGGAAAGCAGTTGTATAAATTAGAAATTAAACCCTTGCCTGGTGGTGGAGGTTAATGGGGCACAAAATACAGATCATACTGATGGAGTGAATTAATAAGTAACATGTGTACTATTTTAATATATCCCTTTTTTTTGCAGTTTAGAAATCCTTCGTTGTAAAGGAGTCAATGGTGCAATGTTGCTGAGCTCATCAAAATGTAGGAAAATAATGCTGGTTTCTGTTTGTATTTGATAAGACATCTATGAGAAACATAAATTATTAATTGTTTAGAAGATATAGGCTTGTACTGTTTACATTTGAGTTTGTTTTTTTCCTTAGTGTCACCAAATAAGTATTTAAAGTTAAAATTGTAGAACATTATTTTTAACGTATAATCTCTTTATGAAATAAATTACAAATTCTAAAAGGGTGCCTCAAGAGCATGTATCCCATTTGTTTAGAGTGATCCTCATTGAGACTTCCTCTGAACATTGAAATCCCTACTGAGATTAGAGCGTGAACTCCAAAAAGGAAAATGTGGTTCAGTATTTATTTCAGTCTTGGGACAGTATGGGAGGGTGGATGCTAATACTAGACTGTGGTAATATCATTATGTAATTAGTAGCTTTTTTGGATCTGGGTATCTGTCACTGTAACTCTTTAATTATGCTTATGTATTTACATGGGGTGACGTGCACATTGAAATCACAAAATAGTTTTCTTCTTAGTGAAAAATTCCAGCATCTAGTTATGTGAGAGGTTATGAATATTAGAAGAGAGTCGTCCATAAGCAGAGTAGCTTAAGCTATGTGATATAGCTGTTCACTGACACATAAGTACATCAGGAAGCACATGGGATGCTCTGATATTTAACATTTCATTCCCATTTGTAGGTTGATAACAGAAATTCCTTAGTTTAGTTTATTTTGTATCCCTTCTCTTGTCCTTATTTTATGTCTTTTCTGCCCCTTTCATTATTTTAAAGACATTTTAGAGAGCTTCTGGTCCTCCAGTGAAATATTCCAGTCTTGGAAATCTGACCTTTTATGTGAACATTGCAGATTCATAGCTTTTAAGTCCAGAAGGGACCATTCGATCATCAAACCTGACCTGTATAACAAAGCAAAAGAATTTACCCTCTATTGAGTCCAATAATATGTCTGTTAAACATCCAGTAACAGGATGTTATGTTTCAAGAGTAGTTTAAAACTCTACAGGTCTCATTTTAATTTTTCAACAGTGGTTTCAGTATATAATTCAAATAATACTTATAGAATACGTCTATTAATATTTCTGAGATTTTATATAGATCTTTGGCTAAGCCTTAATTTAATTTATTAATCTACTGATGAAACATATGTTGATTTGCATTTGTGTGGTTTCAAATCTGACTCCTAAAATTCTCCAAATCAGACTGTGCTGCCATTAGACCAAATTATTTCATCTTTCTCACAGGCATCCACTTGCACCCACATAAATCACCAAATTTAAATTCAAGACTTACTTGTTAATTGTGAACACTACACAGCTTCTCCCAGATTCAGCTTTCACAGTCCTATACAGCACAGAAAAATGCAAGGGCACTATTGAATTGCCAGTTCACATCTGTAATTGCCACACCATATATAATAGCAATTATCTGAGCTTTATTTAGCTCTGACTCCTCAGCTGCCCACAAGTTGATGGGAAAAGTTACATTATGTAAGAACAGAGATGCATGCTGTGGAAACAGGCTCAAATAAAAGACCAGCAATGAGAATCATATTCAAGCTGTACAGTAGTTTTGTTTTTGAAAGTGTGAACACCAAATGCTCTGTTGAGTTACTGTGCAAAATGGTTCCTCTGAGAACGGGAGTAAATGGCTAAAAAAGAGATTTTGGGATAAATCAAACCCAACTCAATTCTCCTAACCAATTAAAAAATTGGGAAGGAAGAGTGCAATTCCTCATCACAGGTGTTGAGTGGAAGAAGACCTTTTCATTATCACCGAGTAACACTCATACTCACCTTTGCTCCAGAGAACAGTATGGGGACATACAGAGAGCCACTAATTTTTTAGCAACTTCTCTCAGTTAGAAGAGAGATCAATAGCTACAAGCACATAGAATATAATGTCAGAGATGTAATAAATGTCATGAGAAAGGCAGAAATCACACTCCTCAAAGTTGGCACATACTTAACTACTGCTGACACTGTGGTTGTCTGAATGTGGTACAAACCAGGGAAAGTCACCCTTGGACTCACTTGAAACCTTAAGCAAGGAAGCCACAATTTACTGTTTTGTCAGAGCTGACTAAGAGACTTGCTATTTGTCAAGAAGTAGCCCACAGTGTGCAATTAAGCTTCTGGAGAATGAGTGGACATTGCCTGGGAGTTAACCAGCATGTTAGGGGTGGTCAAATGCATTGGAGTCAAAGTCTCCACAGTGAAGTGAGAATATGTTGTACAGGCCACTGGTAAGAGCTATCTTCCTGGGGGATTGGAGGGGCATCCATGTTTTTAAAGGGAATCACCACCCTGCATTGCCAACTGTCAGTAATCTTGGCATATCACATCACAGGCTAGCTGGGCAGGGAGGCAGGACAGCAACCAGGGTCATAAAGGATCTGCTCAAATTGCCTCTTAGAGAGGCCTGCTCACACACAAAATCAAAGGGGAGACACAGGAGTGTAGCTTCATTCTCCCCAGTCTGAGCTCATGCATCCTGCTTTTTGTCCTGCTGGATTTTGCATGGCTGTGAGCTGGCTCAGAGCACAGGGAGGGACAGCCCCAGAGGCACAGCTCGCTTGCCCCTGCTGTTTAGAGGTAAATGCCATCTAGACATGTATAACAAGAACCATCTAATCATGCTCATTGTGGCCTCTGAAGCCACTGACAAGATATTTTAGAAGCCAAACTGAATCCAGACATGAAAAGAGAACATTTTTGGAACTGCATGATCAAAAGATCATCTGAAAACTGTTAAAAAGCCTATGCAAGCCACATAAAACTCTGGGAGATAAAGAAGCTATTAATCAGGAACAAGAAACAGAAGGTGGCAAAATCCTCTCACTATGATTTAGTGATTAGGTCACAACTGGAAGAAGATTCTGCAATTTGCAGCTTACAAACAAGGGTAACAGATATTTTAACTCATCAGGATAATACTCAAATTATGAAAAATATACATAGTACTAAACTAAATGTTGTGTACTTCTTCATTTCCTCAGGAAGTGTTTTTTTCAGATCATGACTGTAAGTAGAAAGAGTTGAGTGGGGAGAAGAATCCACATGGATAGCAAGCAATTCATACTTGAGTGAATTTTTTATTTCATTGAATGTCATTAATTTTCCTGGTGCCAAATATTTATCAGCTACCCAAAGTAAGAGATACCCTACAGTTCTTGAAGTTCATTTTGAACCACAAATGTCCAGAGATACAGTTAGGGAAAAATATTATAAAGACTACTGAAATAGAAGGGTCACTCTTAGGCATTATTCATATTTTAAAATAACAGAACAGATAAGTAAGATACTGAAAACTAGAGTGAAAGGATTCAAGGAGTCTTTGAAAACAAATTATTTTGGGAAAGTGTGTTTGTAGACACAGCCCAAAGTATTTATTCTAAAAATAAATTCAGAAACAAAACAGAAGTTTGAATAATAGCTATGCTATTAATATTTAGTGAATAGTAAACATGAAATGTTTATGAAAAGTGAACAGGAAATGAATGCAGAAAATACTTTCCAGGATAAAAATATTTGTGACTTGTGTCTGCTGCCTCTCACAGAGACACTGCTTCTGCAAGAGTTGTAAACTCAACAGAGCTGGGAGCATCTGAGAGACAAAGCCTGGGAGCCAGGGCCTTATGGAGGGGCAAGGTGTAGCAGAACACTTGGTCACTGGTGCTTTTCCTATGTGATAAAAAACAACTCCCCAGTTACTCCTCTCTGTAGTATTTACAGGAACACAGTGGGGACAGGAGCCTTACATGGGTCAGGTAGTCAGATCATGGAATGATAGAATATCCTGAGCTGGAAGAGTCCCATCAGGGTCATCAAGTCCAACCCCCAGCTATCCTTAAAATATGTCAAGAATAGCACAGTGTGTTTGAGCATTGTCCAAATTCTTCTTGAGCTCTTGGTGCTGTGGCCACTTCTCTGGAGAGCCAATCCGAGTACCCAGTAATCCCCCATGTGAAGATCTTTTTCCTAATATTCAAATTAAACCTCCCCTGGCACACCTTCATGCCATTCATGTGGATCATCTCACTGGTCACCAGAGGGAAGAGATCAGTGCCTACCCCTCCATATCCCCTCATGAGGAAGCTGCAGACTGCAATGAGGTATGAGTTTGGCCTCTGAACTTTTATATGTGTTTTTTTGTACCCAAGGGGAAGATGGAAAGTTCCTTCCTGAGCAGAGACATGTAGAATGGCAGTTCTAAGTAGGCTTTGTCAAGTAACTCAAGGTGAAATCTGAAACCTGGATTTTCATTGCCATCTATCCCAAGTTTATGTACAGGGAGTCAGGCTTTAATACACAAAATGCAAGAGTGTAACCCTTTCCTGTGCTTCCCTATGTACTGGGAATAGTCAAGATAAAAGAGACAAACAAGAAATGTGGTAAACTTACACAGAATTTTAGAAGTTTTAAGGCTGAGAGGCATAGGGTGAAAGAAAAGGATAAGGCACAATGGCAATGAGCAGAATACAAAGGGGTGATTAACACGGAGAATGGATCAACTGAGATGGCACCAGAAACCACAGCTGTGATGATTCAACAAAGTGTAAGACAAGCACTTTGAAGCACTGCAAATATCAGTAATGTAGTTTTACTGGGAACAACTGCAGTGGCCTCCTTCTGTCCTGAAGCATTACTGTAAAGACTTGCAGTTCACTGCTGGAATAAAAGCAAAGAAAGGTTTGCAACACTGTATTGTTAACATGGACTAGAAGGATGCTGTGATATTCATTAAAGCTTTCTTCACAACTGCTCCAGCAAACTGAGTTTGCACCATACATGCGTAGAAATGTTGCAGTGAGGTCATAGAAACAGAATCTTGGTGGGGTTTGGGTTGAAAGGGGTCTAAAAGATAATTAAGGTCCACACTCTCACACCCCTCCTTCACACACAGGGACACCTTCCACTAGACCTGTCTGAACCTACCTGACCCTATCTGACCTGGCCTTGAGCACTTCAGGGATGGGGCATCCAGAGCTTCTCTGGGCAACCTGTGCCAGTGCCAAACTGCCCCCACAGGGAAGAGCTTCTTCCTTCTGTTCCATCTAAATCTACTCTCTTTCAGTTTATAACCATGACTCCTTGTGCTATCACTATAGTACACTCTGTTATTCTTTTAAACTTCTTTTAAGTATTGGAAGTCTGTTCTAAGGTGGCCCTGCAGCCTCCACGTCTACAGACTGAACATCCTCAACTTTATCAGCTTTTCTTCATAAGAGAGGTGCTCCAACCTTCCCCTCCCTGCACCCAGAACATTTTTATGCTGATTACCCAAGGCCTGGCTAAAATCAATGCACGCACTTACAAGACATCCATAAGGTGTTTTCTTTATCTAGCAGAAAATAAACTTCCTTAACAACATGCAGTGTGGCCTTGGTTTATGATAAAAATGACCTAGTGAAATTTTTTGAGCTGTACAGGAACACTCTCATTTCAAAGCAATTGCAATTGAAAGCACATCTTCAAAAAAGATTTCTTCATCTAAAAAAATGAGTTGTATTTGGAACATATCCTAAGTCAATTCCACTGAATCTCTGCAGAAACTATTGCTGTTCCACACCTGGCAGCTTTTCCTACAAAATCAGGTGAGTTATGAATACTAAGTGCCATGACAAAAGTAGTAGAAAGTACAACAAAACACTCATCAAATTGAACAAATAAGCTAAAAACAACTTGGGGGTAAAAGATATCCATGAAGCAATTGAGACATTTTGTTTAAATCACCCCTGTTCAGGTAAAATGACCACTCTCTCTGTTGATTTTACAGACTTTGCTTTCATCACCTCTTCAGAACAACAGGGAAATCTTCTCACATGTGCTTTACCATAAGTACATTCAAAGGTTTTATTGCAAATAAATTTTGTTGTATGCAACCCAAATTGTGTCCATGCATTTATTTTTCACTGTTATTAAGTCCACTGTACCTAGTTTTAACAGAAGAACTCACACTTTTTTTTCTTTTATCTTTTTTGGCTTCGCAAATTTTTAATTATGCTCACAGATATCAAAGAATGAAAACTGGCTTCTTCCTCAAATACAGCTTGAGTCATTGGCCAGTGCAGATGTGAGCAAAGGCACCTTAGCTTTTCTGTTTTCATATAGACAAAATTGTCATTTTGCTGACACTAAAATGAGAACTACAATCAAGGCATACATAACCCTTTACAGTGCAATAGGCACCATATTTGTTCTTAAAAACAAATAGCAAATACTTCCTGTAGGATTTGTCTCTACACAGGAAGTTTGGACAACTGCATGATTTGAAAGGTATATATTGTCCATGAATATTTGGCTTGCTAAACCACATGCACTTTCCTACCAACACAGTGTGAAATACAGCAGCCCATTCCGTTCTAACTCACATGAATTACTTCAGTGACATGCCAACATATGCAACATACTTGATGCTGTTCAAATTCAACCAACTACCGCAGCAAAATCCCCAGAAATTGCAAAAGTTATTGTAGAAGAACAATTGCCATACCTTATACTGAAATTATTCTTCGTACAGCTCATCCCAGATCCAGCTGCTTGCACCCCAAATCTACCAAGTCATGGCACAAATTCCTAACACGACTCCATGCTGAGTCACGCTCTAGCCATGGTTTGGAAGAAGCTGAATCTTTCCATAGGATGGGAAACTTCTGCTTCTGATACAACTATTCCTACTCAAACTCTACCAGAAGCAGAATTAGTAGTACTTTCCAATTTCTTTTTTCATTATACTGCATAGAATCATCTTAAGAATGTTCATACTTTATCAACATTTAATTTGCCTTTTTGTAGTTTGACAAAAGCTAATCAGAATGAATATAAGGCAATTCTAGGACAATTAAAAAATCAAAGGCTGCTTTTCTAAAAACTGATTAGAAGTACAAAGTTTTGGTGGATAATGAATTTACAGTTAAAGAAAAAACAATTGAAACTTATTTGAATGGAAAAAAGAACAGTCTTCAAACCTAAAAACAAAATTCCTATCCAGAAGCACGATGTTCAGCTGCATGGGTGAATCAGTTTTACATTTAAGGCCATTTAGAATTTTGCAGTATGATTAGGACATATATACTAAAACATTTTCATTTTGATACAGTAATTTGGCAATATACTAATATTAGTATTATTTTTTCCCCATAGCAGTTTTAGGTTGAGAAATGTTATCTACTTTCTCAGACACAGACATTTTCAGTTATATACTATATTAGATGTTAAAAACACTGTTCCAGAAATATCCAGCTGACACACAGAAAAATAAATAGGGGTCATTTGAAAAGGGACCACTTCCCAGTAGGAGTTCTTATAAATCCCTTGTGAAATGAGACTTATATTGTCTTGCCTGATACTAATAAGACATAATGAGTAGAATTTCTGAAAGAGCTATTGTAGTCTATCTGCCAAGTGGAAAACTGTACGTCCAAACCACTAATTAGGCTGTTATCATAACTTACACAAATTGTGAATCTAAACTGAAGGAATCCACTGGGGCTAGTAGAATGCTCCTGGTCTCCTGTTCACATAAATTTAAACCTAATGACTGTGCTAACAGAACTCATTTGCTCATACAGGTCTACCCCACATGTGCAATTTTAACTTCAGAAAGTACTTCCAAAAGCAAAAGTGAAATGGTGGGAGAGAAATGCTATTCATAGCAATTGGGATCAGTTAACTGGCTTTGTTCTTGCCAAATCAGTATGATATGCCTTTAGTAGTGAAATGCATTTTTCAATAATGTTTTGCAAATAAAAATTAATTGAAATGAGACTTCTTTAAGGAAGTTTCTGTTTATTCAGGTAATAGATGTACTCAAGAATATATACCTCTCTCTTCATATGTATTTATATATCTATATATGTGTGTATATACACATGCATATAAATATATAATTGTGCTTCTTAAATATGTATGTGTACATGTATATGTATATGTATATGTATGCACAGACAAATACAGAAAGAAAGAGATAGAGAAAAGTCAAAATGCACAGACTTCAGGTGGCTTTTCTTGGAAAAGTAATGATGAGAAACCAACTTAACTCTTGCTAGAAACAGAATTATCTAGGCATTGCCTCTATAATTAGCTCCCTGAAGAAGACTACACAGTTTTAAAGTCCATAAAAGTTACATTTTCATAAGAAAGAAAACTAGGATTCCTTTTTATCCAGAGGAATAATTGAGAACTATCTTTATCCAAGGAGTATAGGAAAGGTGAAAAATATTTTTGCACCAACTTCCCGTATCCCCATGTGCTTTTGCAAGTAGAACTTTGCTTTCATATGATGTTGCAATTAACTCAATGGTCTTTGAAATGCAGTAAACTTTTCATGCCACCTAATCCCTAGGGAGTTTCTCATTTGTTTCATCTAAACCTTGGTCCATGTGTTTCACAGCACCTTCGTCATCTCTGAGCTGTATTCCCTAAGTCCCACATTTAAAAGACTCTGCCTGCCATCCTCTGAAGTCTCCAAAACTTTCTGTCTTTTCTGCCATGTGATTCCATCTCATCTAATCTTGAAAGAGAAAAATACATGACCAAGAAAAAATATGAAACACATCTCACCCATCATAAAGACTAAAATGCATGAAAGACTGAGGTTTGGAGGATAAAGTTTGGGAAAGAGAGGAAAGTTCCTTAAGTCTAGAATGTTCAGAAGCACAACCAATCAAGTTCTGAAATAAATCATTGTATCCATCCAAAAAAAGATATTCTCTCTTGCACATTAACAAATGCAAATCTCCTTCCAGACAGTTAAATGGAGTTATTTCCAGGCACCAAGTTGAGCTTAAATTAGATAATGTGGTGAATAGACTTCACAATAAACCTTCTGTAGTCAGTGATCTCTCTGCGTGACTATTTATTCCTCGTGAGGAGCTGTTACTGCTGATGCACATAATTCCAGAGCTTATTTCAGCAGAATATGGACCACAGTTTTGTTCAGGAGTCATGGACCTTATGGATTTTACTTCTATATTTTTGTAAGGAAGTAATAATCATATACTTACTTTCATCAAAATGAGGGTTTTTTTTACTTTTTAAACTGCCCAGAGAAGTGTTGGATGTCCTATAGAAGGAAGTGTTAAAGGCCAGGTTGGATGGGGCTTTGAACAACCAGGTCTAGCAGCAGGTGTCCCTGCCAATGGCAAGGGTGTTGGAACAAGATGATTTTTAAGGTCCCTTCCAACCCAAACCATTCTATATTTCTATGACAACACCATTAAATGCTACAGAACTTAACAGCTGATGACCTCTTTCTCCTGAGTCCAAATAATTGACAATCTGTTGGAAGAAGAAAAACTGTAGCTGATTATGCAGGTGTTCTGAACAAGCACTAATATTCCCATTTTCTATTCCCAGTGTCAAACTGTATTCTGAAATTTTATCTTAGAAATAAAAAAAAATCAAACCCCACAAAAGCAATCACAGTTCAAAACCCTTTATTCCCCAGAAATCAATAAAAAAGAAACAGAAGGCATGTGGGAGAAATTATTTAAAAATCACAGTGACAGTATTGAAACTCAGAAGCTGCTGAAAACGCATTGCTAGAATTTTTCTTTTGTCTCAAGATTCATTATTAAATACAATCATAACCTCATCAACTAAGGGATTGCTGTTTGGAATAACATCATGTTAATAAAGAATGGGGATGGATGACTGGCTAACCTCCAAAAGTTTCAAATTTATTTTCACTGAACAAATATTCCAAATGTTACTTGCTTATCAGAATATGCAAGATTTTTAATCTATGAATGATGATTGGAAATCTAACTCTTTTCAATACATTTGATTTATATTTACTTTGCCACTTACACTTCAGGGCAAGGCTTTCCTGAGTTACTCTTGTCCTCATGATTGGAAATGACAACCCATAAAAGCAGTATTCACTTTGTCTTTAGTTTAGACATGGGAGTGAGGCTCCAAAAGTGTAGGTTCAGTGCTTGACACAGAGAGTCAACCTAGGTCTCAGTCAGAGCCACGTGGAAAGTCACAGTGCCATAATGAGTTACCCAATATAGCTGAACTGCAGCAGCATTTATCTTCAGTCTCTTAGCCTGTGACAAGTGTGAAGTGATTTACATTTCTTTGGTCCTCAACGAAATATGTGGTGAAAGAGGATGAGGATTATTTGAATTACTTCACATTTGCCACAAACCAAGGGAACACAAAGGGACGGTTAAAACAATTGGTTGCTCTTCAGTAGCTTGTTATCTCTGTGGGAACTTGTCTGTGTGCCTAAGCCCATAACTCTACTTCTTGAAAAGAGATAATACAGCTTCTTTCTCCTCCCTTTTTGTCTTAAATGATTGTAAATTCATCAGGCCCAAGAGGTCTCATAACAGTAGGGGGCTATTCATCAGGTGATTGTAAATTCATCAGGACCCAAGGGGTCTCTTTTTTTTAAACTTCTTCTATATTAATAAAGGAAGTGAAATAAATAATACCACTTTGTTTGACTCATTCAGACCGATAAAAGATACAGCACTGTTGCCAGCTAAAGATATTTCCATTTCAAAATATTATCATGTGATAAATCACACACTAAACATGGGATATAACAACTACAGCAGTTGAATCTTACAGCTTGACCATTCAATATTATAATTTTTTTTAAATTTTTTTAACTTCTTAAACACTAGAAATTGAAAGGCAGAAATGGAAAATTTCTTTCCTAAAATTGTCTAACAACCCAAAGGTAGGATAGGAACTATGTGAAATTTTCAGTTCATTTCTCTGCATAGCAGATAATGCTACTCTGTTTGGCATATGAAAATAGAGCTGTAGCAATTTTTGTGACAGGAACTTATTTGTACTCTGAATATTTTAATAACATAGAAATTTTACAATAACAAATTCAAGCTTCACAACTTTTTTATTAATTTCTGAAGTGTATCAAGAGCACATTGGAAGCATAAGTTTGTTTTCCTTACAGTGTGGTACTATAACATCTAGAATAGAACAATTTTTTCAGATTGAAGTTTGTCAAAAGAAAATGCCATTAGGAAAAAGGTTAGTTCAAGAGGAGAACCTTTCTGCAGTGGTCTCTTATGTTGTTCCAAAATGACAAAAGCAGTAAGATCATACAGGAAGTTTTTCCCATACTTTGCGTTATTCTTGGTGGAAAAACACCTTCCTGGACTTGGCATCAAAATCCCACAGCAGTAAATCTCAACTTATGTGTGGCCAGAGAGTCCTGGCTGCAAGATTAGGGTGTTTTGGGAAGTGAGCTGAAAAGAAACATGGATTTTGGAAACCTGTCAGAGGAATTTCAGAACCAAAGAAAGGCTGGATGACCTGAGAATAAATTTGTTTCACAGCTACTTCAGGAAGTGTACTTGCAAAGTGCAAGTGTGGTTCACCGACTTTTGTTTTCACATCTTGCTAACAAGAGCACCCAGTAATTTCCATCATTGCATTTAGTTATTTTCATTTCTGACATATTGCATGTCTGCCATAGGTTACATCTTTCCTCTGAAGGTTTCAGTCGCACAAAAATTTTCAAATTATTGAAACGAAAAGAAGACATGTAACAAACATTCAAAAGTCTGAAAATAACACTATGTGACTCTGTTTAAATTCTTATCTTCCCTATCTTTGAGAAGGTCTTGCCTTAAGCATTTGAAATGGTATGAAAGAAATTGGAATATGACCTTTGTGTTTGGTGCAGAAACAGCTGAGGCAACAAAGCCACCAAACCTTCATACAGGGGAAATTTGACTGAAACAGAAAGTGACAAGGGACTTTACAGCAAGAATTACAACTGGGAGAAGATAAAGTGGAATTAGCAAGATCTGAAAGGTGCCACTTGAATCTTGAAAGAGATAAGAAAGTTGGAGAGGAAACGAGGAGAATGGTTTGAACTCTGTATTTGGCTTCACAATGTTTTGCAGTGAAGCCCAGTGGCAAAATGTATGAGTGTTCATTCATCTCACCCACATAAAGAAAAACAGCCTGTGATAAGAGATAGTTAATAAGTGTTTACCTGTGCTGGTCAACATGTCTGAACAATGAATCTACAGTTCACACCTGTTAGGGGCTGAGAAAATGCTAATGTAACAGAGTTTTTATTTTAATCAGTCTCATTTTCAAAATGATCACACTAGCCATCTGAAACACTCTTTAAATGCACTCTAAAAATTAGGAAATAGGAGACTTTTTTTCATTTGAAATATGATGCTGTCTTTAAATATATGGCTAATTTGCTTCTGTCAGAGGAGTATATCACCACAAGATATTATTTATCTTTATACAAGTAAACTTAACCTTCCTGATTCCTTAATTGTTTGAGGCTTTTTTAACAATCTTTTTTTTAACATAGACACACATTCAATAAACATACAGTGCTGAAACAACCATTATCTTAATCTCTTATGGATTTGTTTCCATTTACTGCTTCTCATTGGTTTACTGCTTCTCCTTCTTTGCTGGAAGGAGAGATGAGTCCCGTGTTACAGTTTTGCAGACACAGGACTCATAGTGCTGGTGAAAAAAGATCCAAGTTCTTTCATAAATATGAGGTGAGGTACTTTAATTAAAATATTTTTACATGCATAGACCCAGGTTCACCATGAGTGTACAGGACATGAAGAGTCAGTAGCTCTAGTTTGTGACAGACATTGATTCAGGAAACATTTAACATTTGGCTGAGTTTAGATTTCATTCATAGTCTGCTACATAGACGTAATCCAAATACAAAAAGCTTATAAATCTAAAACTCAAAATTGTGCACTTTTGAACAGTTGTTCTTGAGTTAAATTTCTCATTCAGCCAAAATTCTGCAATTCTCATATCTGTGCTTTCCCAAGTGTTTTCTTAGCTGTCTCCTTTTCATAAAGAAATGTGGGTCAAAAAAGATCACCACAGGAAATGATAAAGTTTAACTTAAATATGTATTTTTATGCATAATTTCTCTGATGTTTGTCACTGAGAGTGGGAGAAAACACACAGTAACATTAAAAACCTATCCTCTCCAAATTTCTGGTTTCTCTAAAGAGAAAACATTCTAACTATTCTCAATATTGGGTGGGTCCCAAGATTTTTTTTTCTTTTAAACCCTGAGTAATTTTGGTTCTTCATTCAATTTTTACAGCTTTTGCTGGAACTATTCAAGGAGCAGTACCTATATTTCTACACACCTTTCTGCAGCTTTCTAATGAAGTCTGGGCAAGCCTGTTTCTTTCAAGCATTTGGCCAACAAAGGTAATTAGGAAAGTTGTTCATGCCAGCTTTCCAGGGGGAATATTAAAGAAAATAAGAAAGAATGGAAAAGCAAATATTTTTTCTAGCTTAAGAAATTCCACTAAAGGCACCTGCACAATAATTCATCTTTTTCCAAATTTCAGATCACTGGATTTAAGGTTTTGAGAATGTTCAGTGTCAATTTGAGAAAGGGCAGTTCTGCATCACTCGGATATAAACTAATCTCAGTTTTCTCAGAGGCAATAAGAGTATTAAGCTCAGAAACTTTATCTTGGTTCATTTCAAATCTGTCCATCTACTGTAGTATATTTGAAAATCATGTGGACTCAGATTTTATCTGCTTCATCAGTCTTTTCTCCAAGGTTATTTCTTGCTTATATATTGGCTCATTCTTTGATGCATTGTGTGAGTATAGTTTAATTTTGTTTTCCACATTTACTGACTCTTCTAACTGGTCTGTAGCCTCCCAAGCCCTTTCCATTGGTTGTTGTTTGCTATCTATCTTTTGTTTCATACATTTATTTGCTTCAGAAATTCCTTCACTTCTTCTAACATCACAATAAAAAACTGCTGTTTCCTCTTTTGCTCTGAGGACATTCCCATTCTCCTTATATTCTTAATTATCCACTATCTTAGTCAGAAATTATTACTGATATTCTTTAACTCATATTTTAGACCAACATTTTATAGTTGGTATTATTTTTTAGCTTCTCCTCTGTCTCTGTGGCTGATCTCTATTAGGACACACTACATTGCATAGATGTAGAATCCCCCTTAGTAGGGAAATCCTCATTTTACCAGGTCTTACAGATTTGTCACTTTGGCCTCTTTATTGGGAGAAAAAAGGGACAAAATTACAAATGAGAGAACCAGTGTGTCTTCTTATTTGTATTAAGGACAAAAAGAATTTGTGTAATGAAGTTCCTACATACTCCCCAGATGGCATTTGGCTTCCACAATGTTTTCTACTTCTCAAGCTTATGAGATGATACTTGGTTTATAATTCATGTTCTGGCCCTAAGTGCACTGAAATCATAAACATTTTAAATGACTCATTTATGATATACATAGACTGAATGTTACACAATAAACAATATTTAAAATAACGTATAATTACCAATTATTTCTGTATTTAAAAAAATTAAATACTATATCCTCCTCTAAATAGTGTATTATGTTCTTCATTCTTACAAAAATTGAAATAAGGTCCTCTGCCATGTACTTCAGTCATACTGGCTTCATAGCAGTTTACAAAGCTTCACTGTAAGGGTGAAAGAGAGATATTTCTCTGTGGGAAGTTAACTCATTTCTGCAGGCTGAATGGTTTGTCATTTGAAGGCTTGGTTGCACTTCCAAAGAAGGCTCTAGGGTCAGTAAATTCCCATTTACCTTGCTACCAGATTCCAACTTGCCTTGGGACAGAAGGAAAATTCTTCAGAACCGAATTCACATAATTATTCTGCAGTATTCAAATAAGACCAAAACTTATCTTTTTTAATAAAACTCAAAATTCAGAATTAGTATAATCCTTAACAAAAGTCTGTATTCTTCATGAATGAATATCTTGATATTCATGAAGAATATAAAAAACTTAAGTCCATGTTCAAATTCTTATATTTAACTTCTGTACTATGGTCAATACAAAATAAATCTCTCTTCCTGCCTTTCTCGATTGATAAGAATCTCCTAACAAAGCTAGATGAGAGTCCCAACATGATATAGTTCATCATTACAAATTCAAAACCAGTTGCCATTAGCAGTGATAAACCAGAAAATTAACAGGATGTGAAACCTTCAGCTTGTAAGAATAGTCAGAGTAGTTTTAAAAGCTGAAACGTATTTCTTGAGTAACAGACTATCAGGAGCATGTTAAGCCTTCACTTTTTAATCTGCCATCCTTACAGACTATCAAATAAAATTCTTGGGTCCAGGTATTATTTTTATGTCGTTTGACACTGTCACTCAAGTTAGTCTAAAAGATCTTGTAGTGGCAGATGATTAATCTTTTGGCAAAAAATTATTTTACCCAAGCACAAAAGTAAAGATTTTCTCTTTAGAACATTGGGGTTGATCAAAGGATAAATCAGAAATTATGAATCAAACCATACATCTTCATGATTTCTCTCTTAGGTCAAATCTGAAGGAAAAAAAATCTCTAACATAAATATATTGCAGCATGACTATGTGTAAGAAGGATTAAATGAACCCTACTATTCATAAGTGGAAGCATAGAAATAAAAATATTGGAATAGGCAAGAGCAATGTAATTTTGATTATAAAGGTCACACATGACAGGAACAGCTCATACAACCCTATAAAGCAAGCCATCAAAATGTCTGTGAAGAAATCTGCATTTATATTCTGCTCTTGATCATGAAGGCTAATTATTACTTTGTAAATTCAATTACCCATTATATGGGTACAAAAATACTTGCAAAATGTGTGTTAGATTATAGGATTAAAAACTAATCACTAGAAGCACAGAAGCCCAGCTGCATTCAGAGAAACAATGCCAGGCTGAGAATGCTCAGGGAAGGGGGCACCAAGAACCACTTCTTGAGGATATTTGAGAAGCAGGTTGGGAGCTTTGTCTCTGGTGATAAACCCACCAAGGACACTCATTCATGCTCAGTCTTGGTGGACCTTGGAACATGGAATCACAACCTCACCTTCATTGTTCATGGACTCAGGAGTCCTTAATATTTTAAAATAAAGAATTCCTAAATCCTTAGGGCTTGAAATGGTGATCCATTAGCACACCCACAGCCAGAATCCCCTGTCCCATTTGATTTTAACACGCCCCATTCTCTCTTTTCACCCACAAAATATAATTAGAGGAAGTATATGGAAATCCTCTCAGTAACAATATCACACATCTTCTACCAGAATAAGACAATTTATCTTGCATGTGTCCTAAAAAGGATGTAAAATTTTAATATTAAACAAATTTTAGAGTGGGATCAGGAGTTAGTGTTTCTACCATCAGAAAAGTGCATTGTGTGTGTTGCCAGTGATCCAAAGAGATTACTGAAAGGAGAAAGGATGTTGAAAATAAAAAACATTAATGGAAAAAATAAACAGACATCTTAACTTTTACTTTATTTTTTTTTTCATATAATGTTGCTGTGATAGTCGACTGCGTGCCATTCCTACCAACCTGATACAAATGCTCTGACACGTTACTTTGCTCATGTCCTAGATTGTACTCCTTGGCTTCCTCAGAAACTGTTCCTACATACACTGAATAACTCTGATTTCTTATTTTTATCAAATTCCTGAGGCTTAAATCAGGGTTGCAAAATTGTACCTGAAGATGATAGCACATTTACTGTCTTATGACACTTCCAGCAGAGAAGTGGGAAAATCCCTAATCATAGACATTAGACAGCTCCAAAGTTTCTTACCAAATTAGGATTGATAAAGTGCTGGATGTATGCAAGCTGTGGTCTCATTTCCTAAGTTTATGTTGAACTGGGTTCAGCCTCAGATCCAGGCAAAATAAATGTTCAGTTACCCAAAAAGATCTCTTGAAACTTATGCTGTGTGACAGTGGGTCACTCAAGTTAGCAACTTCCAGAAGGTTGTAACCATACCTCACACAGCCTGGAGGAGGATGGGTCCACCCTCTTCTTCTGGCCATGTATTTCCCAAGACAGAGCATTCTATAGCTCCTTAAAGCTTAGAATATAAAAGATGTGAATTTGTTTCCAGAGCTTCATTAATCACCTTATCAAAGGCTCTTCAAAGAAAAATGAGTAAGTATGGATTCTGATATGAATTTAGAACATTTTGAATGTTTTCAGATTCAATATATTTAAAGTTACTGGAAAATGAATTGCAAAAATCTAACAATCAATTATTAAGATTGAAAATATTGAGCTGAAATTACAATAGGTTCTCCTTGATATACAGCTTTTACTTTGTGTAAGCATAGAAATTTAATAAGATATCGAATAATATATGAAATATATACTTGAGGTCAAGATATATTTGTAGTGGGAACCATCATGAATTTCCTGATTTGGTGAAAGAAAAACCTATATGGAAATATAACATCTGCATTTTTAAAGTTTCAACTCACAAAAAATTGAAAGACATAACCCACTACTAATTATTAATTTCTTAATTATAGCCACACAAAAGAGGTGTCCAAAAGATCTTTGAACATAACTTTTCAAAATAATGAATTGTCCTTGCTCAACAAGAAAAAAAGTGCATCACATTTAATGGGCAGCATTTGAGTTTATGTAGTTCAAAAATATTTATTAGCATCAAAGAGGGAATCTTGAAAATAGGAAAATGATAATTTTTAATTTAGTCCAACAGCAAACTGCTGAACCCCAACTTACTTACCTACCATGGAACAAGCTAATGAATTATAACAAAGTCCAGGTCCTATTTTCTCTTCTAAGCTTCAGAGCTTGAGCATTTTTTCACTTTGGACCTAAGCTGGCATAGTTGTCAAAAAGAAGATACATTCAAGAAGCAGTGGAAAATTATCAGAAAGGGAAACACTGCCACAACAAGCAATAACCTAAATGAAAACACCCTATGGTAATTCTACATTGGCAAAGAGTTATGTATAGTCTGCACATAAAGGAAACTTTTTTATTCTTCTAGTAACAGTTCAAGACTGATTTAAAGCAGAAACTAATTGAGGAGTAGATTCACAATAAAATGTATAAGGAAAATTCCATTCTTAGGTACTCACCCAATAGCAAAGCTTTATTCTCCTTCATATTTTGTTTTACTTAATACAGTTCTCTTACATTAAAATATCCATTTTCACTATGTTCAATAATAGCACTAGAAACACTATCATTATTTTAAGTCCACTACTATATCAAAACACTTATTGCATTAAATATAGCAAGCCAAATACTTTTCAAAAACTTCTCAGACAATAACCACATAATCTGGAAATCTGGAAATAACATAAGTGAAAGCATAAGAGTGATGACAGCCACACTTACTGGCTCCTCTGAAAATAAAGAACTTAGAGTGAGGTAGTTTAATCCAGTAAGAATGTAAGCTAAACAAAATATTACTAGAGTAAAATTTAATCCTGAGATCTTACACTCCCTTGGATTGTTTGCTTCCTACAACAAAAGAAGGGAACAGAGAATATTGGGTTCATGTGCCACTCACTGTGAATTGCTTTGGCTCAGATCCTCAGAATCAAGAAAAGTCTAGAAGACACCTGAGGCAAATCTCATTGATTTCAAGAATAAGCTATTGCCAGTTTACCAAGAATAAAAAAGAGATCCTGCGATTTTTGATTATAAAATGTTCTGCTTCTTTAAAGATCTTTTATCAAAATGATCATCCAAATGTATAGTGCTCAGATTAAAAAAAAATCCTTTTAGAGAATACCTCAACTTCTGTTAAATAGTCTTCCATGAAACAATTATCAACTATAAAACTAGGTTGAAGCCCCAGCTGTAAATGTACTTGTAAATTTTGGCAATGACTTGAAACAGTACGGGATTTAGACCAAACTATTTTATGGACAGGAATGTGAAAGCACTGGAAAGTTAAACAGAATTGCTCTTTTAGGAAACCTTCAGATATCTGAAGTACTCTGTATATTTGAGGTATATATTAACAAAAGAAAACTGAGTCCTTTTAATGAGCATGAGGGAACATTCTTCCTTTAAGGGTGGAAAATGAGAGCATTCTTCCATGAAACAGAGAGATTCAAGGCCTGGAGGAATGGGATTACCTTATGTGTTATGCTTCCATCTTCATCTGTGACAATCTGGTCAGGACCTGCACCCTGACACGCTGGCAGACACATTCATGGATCTGTCTTGCTGTCTCTTGAACTAACACAAAGCTGTTGTGCCTGGATCCACAGTGCTGGAAGAATATGTGAAAGAATGTTGTGGAGCTTTTAAAACAAAGGACCTGTAGATTTTCAGGTTAGAAACAAGAATTAAAGAAAGCAAATATGAAAGTTTACTAAGCGATTTAATTATTTTATGAAGTGAAAAAAGTGATGGATTTTATTATTTGAGGAAACAGAGAGCATTCAGATTTCCTACACTGGGGGTAAAAGTAATACTAGCTTTCAAACACTGTTTGCTTTTTTATTACTCCTTACATATTTTTAAAGACTAATGACTATTATTGGAAGGAATTGACATGATCTCTCCATATTTGTAAAGGCAAGCCCCCTACTGACTTTGGCAGAGGCCATTTGTACAGAAAGGATGCTGGGTTGTGTCCACAACAGCTTGGGTTTATTTAAGCTATGATTTCCATTACTGCAGCTCATATTTGTCATCTTCCAGGGAGCAGTGTGTTCTCTAATCCTTTTCTATAGGATATACTCAGGCTGTGTCTGCTCTGTAGCATGAATGTACTGATATGTATGGATATGTAAAATAACTTCTGATTTTATCATACATGTAGGATGTGAAAAACTGTACCCTTAGACTGGCAGTATTTTTTCAGCCATGAAATTATCTTGACAGTTTGTGCTGCTTACAAGGTGATGGCTATTGCTGCTTGGTCTATATCAGTCCAATATTTCTTTATGTCTTACAATTATATATTTGACTGCAAGGTGGACAAGCCAAAAGGAAGGTGCTGAGACTTGGGTCAGCCTGATGGTTGTACAGGTAGAGATCACTTAGATGAAGATGATGGTGAAGATGTAAGGAAGACCTTGACTGAAGCAGAAAGTCTTAGTTATCTCTGCATCTGTGGAAGCCTAGAAAATGAGATGACTTTTGTGTCCATGTCAAACATGGCTATGGAGCCAACCAAGGATTGCTGATAGGAACAAATGAGGTTTTTTGTAATAACTCGTTGTGAGAAAGAACATAATGCAACATGAGCAGGGGACCATACAGAACTAGGGCAGCATTTTTCTGGAACAAATGTTCTTGACAAATGCTCCTGGAAATAAGCACAACACTGTCCAGCACAAGGGAACAAGTGAGACTGAGAAATGGATATGGGATGTAGGGGAGGAACAACACCATCCAAGGCCCTTCAAGCCCTCAAACACATTTCCAGAAAGGAATAAAAATGGACTGTGCATGATAATTAATTGGCATAAAAGCAAGAAGCCTATCTCCAGGGCAGGGAAAACTTATCTACAGTAAGGTTCACCCATAAAGCCCAGACAAATCAAAACTGGAGCCGGGACCAGTAATCTCCCTTCATTTCTTCTTTTCTTTCCCTCTTTAATACAGCTTTTTCTCTTCCCTTTATTCAAAACCTGCTGCTGTGTGCTTATGCCAGGAGATCAGGGGCTGGATGATACCAATTTTCACGCCAAGTCTCCACTTTACCAATAAAACTTTGTAAGCTTTTGTGGAACCTCTGACTTTCATCTTTTCTTTTGATCACAAACATTTTGAATCTTGAGTGCTCCTTTCCCCTTCTGAGTGGGACACCACAGCATCTATGGGCACTTTTGCTGTCTGCACAGCTGTTTGCCACCACAGCAGCAGAGGCACAGGTGCCTCACACTGACTGCAGGAGGGTGATGCACCACTTCATGCTACCTGATAATCCATTTCCAATTTCACAAAGCACAGTGGCAAGCTGACTTACTTTGAAACATCTGCTTAACATTGTTATGCTTACAGTTAGGGCTTTGATTAAGTGCTTTGATGACTTAAAGCCTAGCTAGAGATTAAAGAGCAGTGACAAAGTGTTAAAGTCAAAACCACCTCATTAATCTTTTTTTTTCTCTGATTTATTGACAGATAAGAATTTCTCAAGACTTCATGATAAAAAGTTATACAGTAGAAAGTCAAAGGTGTATTTTCCAGATAATGCATCATCCTTACATTGATTTTCATTAGCTTTTTAATGTTGAATCAGCCATTACCTACTATGTCAACATGCATTAAGAGCTACCATTAAATAGTTTTTTATTTATTTAACTTCAGTTTGAGAGGCAGAGAGTCTATTTTACTGAAGACTTTCTTACCAAGAATGTCAAAGAAAAATTTAAAATGTTACACCTGCTGCAGACAAAAATGTCTGTTCAGGCTTCATACGGAGTTTAAACTTTCTTTTTAATTGCTCTGGTTTGTTTGCACAAGGAAGCAGTGGTTTTTGTCAGTGTTGATTTGCATGCCAAAAACCTGTTTTCCCCTTTGTTCCACAATCCTGGCTATAATACCTGAGATTTCTTCTTTTTCTTTCTTTTTAAATGTGTTAAAAAATGCAAAAGAACTCAATACTATGGGGCAGGTGGATAGTAAGTGAAAACAGATTAGAATAGGTGGAATCTTGCAGAGCAGAAGCACCATCACTATGTCCTATTTATATCACCCTTTCATCCACAGTGAGCTGTGAATGATTTTGCTTGGAATATCTTCCTGAGAGCACTTATTACAAGATAGGAAGATAAGCATTGTAGCTCTGGTTCCTTTGAGTCAAGTAAATAGCTGTGGGCTTAACTGACAAAAGATACTCTAAACACTGACAGCTTCCATTTGGGATTTTATTTTTTTCAACCTTCCACCTTCATAGTTTCTTTCTATTGTTTGGAGTTTCTTTTTATTGTTTGGAAGATTTGGACAGGATTTTTGTATTTTTTTTCAGAGAGGAGAGAAGAAGAATCTTGTGGGTGGGTGGATAAATTTATTGTTTACTTGTTTTCTCTGCTATTTTCAAGGTATTCAGAAGTATTTCAACACTTTGATGCAACACAAAAAAGGCAGATTCACAGAGGAGTTCAGTGGTCTGGATCCTGAGAGTTATTTACATTCTTCATCTTCTCTTTTGAAGGTTTCAGGTTCCAAGCCTGTAACAAATTAGTTCTATTTGACATAATGATAAAAACAAACCTTTTTTTGCAAAAGAAGCATAGGAGGGAGGAAAACATAGGAGGAGGAAAACTCACTCCACCCTTACAAGTCATCAAGAAAATAATTCTTTAATTTAGTTCATGGTTTTAACAAAGAATAGTGGCACATTAATATATTTGGTATAATGGGATATTAGTTTCCATGTCACATCCAGGCCAAGTGATGACAAGGTAAGTTATTTTGCTTAGAAAAAAATAATTGAAAATATTGAAGCAATTAAATATTGCTTCTGATGGCAGTAATCAGGGATATTTCAGTTATTATAAGTACAACTACATTATTTGCTGAGGTATCCTTTGAGTACTTCAGTACAGTAATGTTAGCAGAGAAATGCTACTAATTAATTCCACTAAAACAGCCAATGAATTAATTGAATAATTATATACTTAACTTAGATTTGTAATGGGCTACCCAGTCCAAATAAACAACCATATAGGAATATCAGTGAAGGAAAAAAAATATTAAAAATAGTCTAATTCTCTTTTAAAGGCTAAAAATTACATTTGGCTATTTTTGCTAGGGATATCAAAGTGGTGAAACATGGGTCTCCTCCAAGGGCTGTCCCTTTCCTTGGAAGTCAGTGGGGACTGCACTGTTTGCTTTAAGTTACAGGGGTATTTAAGTGCTTTGCTGTAGTGCCTGCCACTCCACTGGACAGGGCTTGTTTTCCTAATTTCTCCATCAAGCAACTGCCTTTCAAGGAGCACTTGTCCCCAGACTTGGCTTTAATAAGTTGGCCTGTTTGGAGATACAGGTATGTGACAGCTTTAATCCACTGCAGGATCATGTGTTTCAGGGCGAGAGTGACTTGGTGACACATGAGTGTACCAAAGGCTCAGTTCTTCTCTATAAAACTCACATTAATATACACAAGTTATTTTGAAAAGAACTGTCCTCAGCCATGTGTACTTAACATCACAGTTTTATTTGACTTCCCTCATAGATTAAATTCATTCATGAGTTTTGTGTAAATTCAGCCAAAGGAAGTGGAACCACATATGCAGTCAAAGTAAATATGCAACTATACTAAAGATGCGTTGCTGAACCTGCAACAGATTCTTGAAGTTTTACTAGCTCATAAAAATATTTTCATTCATGGGTTCATAGATAGTTATACAATTAATGTCTGCACAAGATCTCAACTGCATCCTTTATCCATATTTTTAACCCTCTGACTGATCTTTGGCATGACAAAGAGGGAAAAAAAGTTCATTTGTTCTCAAGAATCCTTGAGAGAAACTCAGTCTCTCTATCAGCACTGACATGGGCTTTGCACTGTATACATCATGCTTGCTCATTCCTTCTGGGTAATTCCTTTATGAGCACCTGAGTACTGAATAGAACACATATACACCATCCGCCAGATGTTCTTAGTAAATCATTGAGAGGCACACATTAAAAGTTAGCCACCTGTGTATTTATCTGTTCCTTTCTAAGTATCAATGAATTATTTAAAATGCTGAAATGTCTGTTTGAATTTATCAGTGTATTCTTGTTCATTGGTCTTTATACTGCAATTTCCCAGGAATTAAAATACAGGAGAACCTTTTAAATATAATTGTTAATTTATATCAAAAAGCATAATCACTGGGTGCAATGACTCAATTTCTGGAAAAAAAGCAAATAAAAAAAAAAAAAAAGCCAAACCCAAAAACTTTAAAAGACATAAGGTATTTATGTTTCATCAGTTTTACTATTTGCTTGTTGCTTCAAAATAACACATGCCACCTGTAAAACATGTGGGTCCAAAGCAGACCTAGCACAGACCTTCTGCTTGGGCTCAGCATGAAATTCGTTACCTACAAATTCTAATAAGTTCTGTTCTCCTTTTCAAAGTGGTTCATTGATAATTGCACCACAAAAACTTCTCTTTCATATTTGTGCTTAGGTGAAGAGAGAGAATTATGTGAACAGTTTCTGCTGTTGAACATGTTTTGTTTGACAATTGAAATTCAGTAACATTTGAATCTATTGTCTGTTTTTTCTTTTGTTCTCCTGATTCTTGTCACCATGGCATAATTAAGCTAACTGAAATCTGTAGGAGTTTTTAGTCCCCTCCCATGTTTGGGAGATCTTTAGTTAGAAACAGTGAAATTAGCAGTTTCTGAACGTGGGCACATGTGGAGATCAAAAAATTATCAGAGCTCAGGCACTTACTTGAAATCTGGCATTAGGTACTATAAATGAAAGTAGTTGTTAAAGTCCTTAAAATTTATACTAATCCATCTGCAACTAACCAAGACAGGGATCAAATAATACCTTGAAGATCACCTGGACCCCCAAAATCCTGCTAGAAGCTTGGCTGAGCGGGACATGTAGATATTCAGGATGGCTCTGGTGAAAGGGTTTGAGTTGATGGAAAGATCATGATTGATAGCTTGAGCTTTAGCTGAAATAGTTTGTTCTGAAGCAATTGTATTACGTGTCTGAGGAAAAAGCACTAAATTTTCTTACTACGGAGCATTTCACCTGATTATGGTTTGATAGGGAACTTATAGTTAGGGACTTTTCCTTTCAAAAGCTTGATTTTTCTCACAAGCACATTCTGAAATTGCTACAAATAACTAGGTCAATTTGTGACTGGCTTTGCTCTGATTCATCCTGTCTCTTTTTCACAGCAAAAGCTGCTTAGGGGTGTTAGCAAATTTGGCTGATAAAAATACTATGCATGGTGGCATTTTCCCATTTTATAAAGGTTTCACCTTCACTATCACAAGGTTCTCTAAATACTCCATATAAGAACAAAATCTTATCTTGTCAAGGATATGATCTTCGCTTTTTCCTCTCAGAGGAAAGAAAGCTTCGAGAGATTCTGTAGTTTTGAATTCTAATCTGAAACAGGTACCTGCCAAATTGTCAGAAGGGTAAATGTTAAACCACCTCATGCTTCTTTATCATTTCTGACTGTTCAGCTTCTTGAGGATGGAGCTACACAGAAATTCCCCTTTGTAGTAGGCTCATGCACTGTTTAATGAGACCTGATGCTTACCCTTAGTATAAAGGCATCCAGGGAGTGGGATATCAAAATATTTGGCTGAGACTTTTCTATTGCCATGTTATATGTCTTAATGCTCATACTTAACTTGAAAGCTCTGCTCCACTGCTAAGGTTAGGAGAGGATAATAATGTATTGACATGGAAAGGGAAGTGGTAAATGGAAATAAAATGCATTTCTAAAAGTCAACTTGCTTTTGATTGGTGTTACTGAAGAAAGTTATACAAGCGTGCTGTAAAGAGTGAAATGGAGATATTGAGGTTTGGATGTAAAATAAACCAATTAAACCATGCTGTTTGATATCAGATGAAGTCACATGTGATGACCTGGTCAGACCAACAGCATTAGTGAATAAAAGCAGAAACTCCATCAAAACCATATGCTACATCAGGATTTAACTATCATAAGCAAAATACATTTGGAAGTCAGTGCAGTGAACAAAGTATTGTAAATTTATCCCCTATTTTGATTATAAGCACAATACCCTGAAGAAAGCATACAACTTAAAACCTAGTCTTAAAAAAGATAAATAGCACTATACAAATAAGGAAAAAAAGAAGGAAAAAAATTCTAACCCTTGTTGCTATGTTACTAGTCTTTGGAGCAAGATCATGCACACATGGAAATCAATGTCAGTTCTGTTTTTCAGTTTTCCTCCTGTGTCATAACTCTCATAGTTCCTGGCTGGGAAACAAATGATAACAGAGCCAAGTCTTAATAAACTCTGAGTGGGGTACTCCAGCTGAACAGAGCATATTTTGAGCAGAGAGATTCAGTAATTGCTCATAGCAGGAATTGTAGACTTTTATTAATTGTATGCTGAGAGTGGGGAGTGCATTAAGGCACTTGGAATGTGTGGCATGGAAGCCAGGAGAGCTCTGGGAGACACCATGGCTGAGAGATCACATTTCTGGAACATTGCTTAATTCTTCCTCTAATGCCTGCAACAAGGCAGGGGGGAGGGAGAGCAGTGCCACAGCACCAAGATCAGCATTGCCAGGGCATGGCTTTGTTGTCCTGGGTGCTGCTGAGGCAGAACGAAACAAACTTGGCCCTTACGAGTGGCAAAAGTACAAGAAATACAGGGCTCACAAGGAAGATAATGTGGGGACATTGGTTCAGAGTACCAGGCAGAAATCTCACCTCTACAGGCATTTAACTGCTTGTTCTTGCTTCCCATCTCATGAAAACACTGAAATCTCCAGGGGAAAAAGAGATAGTATATTGAAATTAAAATCTGTGTGATGAAGAAATCTTCCCCAGCCAGTTTCCCTCTGAGAAACACTGAAAATGGTTAAATTAGTCTTTCACTTATTTTCTTTGTGCTTTCACTTGGGCAAGTCTAGGGTCAGGCCTTAGAGGGTTGGGGGCTTGAGCATGAGATATCTGAGCAGCAGCTCAGAGAGCTGCCCTGCATCTGTGGGAAGAGAAGGCAGGGAGCACATCCTATTGGTACCTTGAGCTATGGAGTTAAAATTAGTCCTGCTGAGACTGTTGGGGCTTACTGGATGACCCTCAAAGGCATTTCCAGCCTTTGATTATGTGATTGTAGGAATGAGGTCTGTAAACTGTCAAAAATGAGTATTCAAAAGATATTTTACCCTGTGAACTTAATATAAAGTATCACAGTATTTTGAAAATCAGAACAATTACCAACTCTGCTATGACACATTTTGGGACTCAAGATGAAAACAGATGAGGGATCACACAGTCCTTAGCTCTTCTGTAACAATACAGCTTAAAGGCAACAAAAAAGCCAGCTGCATGGTTTCAAACAGCCATAAATATTAGTACAGTTACTTCCCCAAAGGGAAAATAGACTCTTCCCCCTTCTTTCCAAATAAAATACTCAGAGCTGCTATTGCATAAGCATTTTGTTCCATTTATTTGTCTTTCTAGCAGATAACCTTAAAGCTTATCTCTGCAATATATTCAGAAAACTTCCAAATTCCTAAAAGATTAGGGCAATACCAAGGTATAAACAAAGTGTTTTCTTTATCTTCCTAAATTTAAATTCAGAAGGTATTCCTCAAAATATATTTTATGTATTTTAATATTTTTATTTTAATATGCATATATCTGGACACAACTGTAATAGTCAATAGTTATATTTTCTCTTCTTTACAGATCAAGCCAAAGAATTTCCAGTCTCTGTGATTTACTAAAAGTAAATCCTCTAGTTCTCCACAGTCTTTTGTCTGAGTATCTTTTTTAAAAGTCAGATTTGCATAGGTTGTAGGAGGAAAGGAAACATCTCTTTCCCTTTCTAATTAGGCTGTAGAAAGGCAACTGAAGCTCTCCATCATTTCTACTTCAACTGGTTAACCTGATTTTGGGTAAATATCTTGAATTTACTTAATATTCTTTCATATTTTATGATCAAATTATGTGTCTGCATTGGTCTACTGTCTATAAACAGAACAATGGTGACTAGATCATACATCTACAACTAAAGAAATCTACACTTACTCATTGAATCTCAGTATTTTTTCTCAAAATCATTGTAACACTATGTCATGATTGAATAATTTTACATTGGCCATAATCCAATTTGTACATTGATATTCTTCCCACTAAAACTTTCATGTCAGTAGCACAGAGATATTTGAGGGCATGGCTTAGCCCTCAAATGTGTGGCATGCTGCTATTTTTAATCAGCTTCTTTTGCATATAAAGAAATACTATTTTTTCCCCCAAAAAACAAAAGAACTCAGATTCATTACATTTTTGTCAACTGTTTAATTTGATTTTCTGGCAGCTTATATTTAGGAAAAGACTCTATATAAGACTTTTAACATTTTCTTTCAGGACACTTTCTTTGAAGAAGTTTTATTAAATGCAGATATGTTTACAAATAAACAAATAGTGTTTTTCAGACTAGAATTTATTCACCACACTAACATTCTTAGATCTATGTTTTAATGGAATTGCTTTTAATTTTGAAAGAGTGAATGAATTTTTAAAAAATATTGGTTTTACTAAATTAACATAAATTGGAAGGGATTGTTTTTAATTAATCAAAAAGGTCTTCCTTCTGTTTTTAAGGAAAAGCCAAGTTCAGGAATTTAAATACTAGCACGGATATTAAGGGAACTCTGCTCTCATCTGTAGCTGCAGCTCTGGTAAGAGAGCAGACACCCTGTGAGGGAGCACTTTTTATGTGTCTGAAGAAATTTAAATATGATCCATGAATGACTTCTCAGTGTATTAGTCCCTAACCTTTAACTTCTGTGACATTTGTCACATCTCATTTGACATCTATAATGGAATATTTTCTTATTCAATTGTTTAAAAATGTCCAGTTTGGCTTCCGATTGACCTCTGATGAGAGCTGAGCTCTGTAAAAGATTTTAACAGTTGTAGCTTCATTTGTCTTTCTGGAAGAGACTAATCATAGGTGGGAATTATTTCTATTTAGTCCAACAAATACAGCAGAAAATACTTTCTGAGATTAAAAATAGTTAAATAAATGATGCTGGGCTTGCTTTCTTCCATTAAATATGTAGAAGTCTTCTATTCCAAGAAACTAAAAAATAATTATTAGGTGTTTCTCTGATCTATGGGGGAAAACCCAAACAATCCAAAACATTGTTACAGGGAAAACCCCAGCACATTTAAAGGAGGAATAAAATTTGGACTGAGAACCACATTGGTATTTAGATATATGTTATTTCATGAAAAAAAAAAAAAAAAAGATCTCAAATGGTATTTCAAAATACCACTCTGCAAACTTAGTCTCTAATGTATTTAGAAGGATACCTTAAATACCTTAAATGCACCTCTTGCTAATATTAACTCTAGAACCTTGAACTGCCAATGATGATTACAGGAAAAGGCACCAAAATTTTGCATAACATTCCCCATGAAGACTTTGAGTAAGAATCTGGATCCAGAAGTATAAAAAGAATCAGCATCTATATCCAGAATAATCAATTTGTACTGATGAGCAAGGCACTAAAAAATTTACCCTAAGTTGTCCAGTGGGAGAAGAATCTTTCTTTCATACAACAGGAAGTATTAGTTACCACCTGTAATGGCTTTTGAAGGGGATGTATGTTGTTATCCCACCACCTGTAATGGCTGATGAAGGGGATGTATGTTGTTATCCCACAGATATACAGAGCTGCTGACAGAAATGCTTTATTAAGAAACCAAATACAAATAAAAATCCACATCCCT
The DNA here is from genome assembly GCA_024362935.1 of Setophaga petechia. NCBI lineage: Eukaryota > Metazoa > Chordata > Aves > Passeriformes > Parulidae > Setophaga > Setophaga petechia. Next base: position 13,519,556 of record JANCRA010000012.1, read on the forward strand.
AATGCAGTTGAAGGAGATTGAGTTTGTTCTTCTTTATTTTCAAATCCAATTAATGATTTGAACTTTGAATGCCATTGGCATTTGTCACAAGAATTTTCCAATATTCTTGGAAAATGTTTTTTCTATGATGGGGACACAAAATGTTTATTGAAATGATTAGAAGTGCTTATTTATTTAAGCCAAAGATTATTATATGTGTCTTTGTGTTTCAGTTTCATATATTATACCATCTGTTGGGCTGCAAATCCAGAGTTTAGAAAGCTGTAAGACAGAAAATCCTGGAAATTTAAAGCTTCCTCTGTACTACATTGGATGAATTCTTTAAAGAATTCTTTAAAGTAGGTGCCAGCTACTGAAAATGCACAGAGCCTGGGTGTTTGCTGGGTCTCTACTTGACAGGAATTTTGAAACAGTGGTCTAATGAATAATATTTTATTATGTTAATTTTAAATTAAAAAATGCTACTGAGAAGCAGTCTGTTGTTATTCCCCTTTGTTAAGGAAATCCATAGCAGGGACACTCCCAATGAGCTCTTTCCTCTTGTGCTGCACAGATACTCATAGTGAATAAATCCTAAAACCTCATCAGCTTTGCAATGATCATAAACAGCAAGTTTTCTGATCTCCTGGATACTTTTACTGTATTTCAGCAATCCCATGTAATTCAGAATAACACAGCGAAACTGGGACCTTTGAAAACAGATTTATTCACAAAAAAATAACTGTTTTAAGGCGTTTGAGCAACAATCTTTCCAGTATGCTTTAACATAAAATCTTCTCATTTCAGGGAGTCAAAATTTCTGCCTCCATCATCATGGATTTGTCCTTAGGGTAACTACAAATAACTTACAGATTTCCACTTTCTCTAGGTGTGACAGATCTTAAGCTGTTTGGGCTTTTTAGACTGGAAAATCTTTCAGTCCTTCCTTTTCCTTCTCTCCCTAGGAAAAAAAACTTATTTAAGTAGCAGCTGTCTTAGTGAGTCATCAGAAGTAGCATGTCTAGCATCAACATTTACTACCAATCTTCAGATGGCATAAATCACAATAAACTGGACTGTCCTGATTTATGCCAGGAAAGAATACATAATGCTATCTAATGCTCCAAATTTATTTAAGAGCCTTTTAGAAGAATCACTGGGAATGGTAGAATGGGTTGGGTTGGAGGGAACCTTTATAGGTCATCCAGTCCAACTCTCCTGCATTAAGCAGGGACATTTCCAGATAGATCAGACATTCATCCAATTTTACCTTGAAGATACCCAGGGACAGACATTTTGTAGACCCTGTAGCTATAGGACAAGGGGTAATGGTTTTAAACCAAAAGAGACAATAAAGAAGATATTTTTTACAGTGAAAGTGTTGAGACACTGACAAAAGTTGCCCAGAGAGGTGTTGCATGCCTCATTCCTTGATACCTTCAAGGTAATAGATTGATTATTAGTCATTAAAGTGTAAGTAAAATGAAAAAACAAAAAAAAAAGGAGTAGAAAATAAAAAGTCACTTTTTACAACTAGTTTTATAGACAATAGTCTATGTGCATCAGCTATACAGGCTAACATATGTACAGTAAAGTTTTCATTAAATAAGTAGGACTACCACTTTTTTATTTTAAATGTCTAAGGTATTTTAGTCTAAAGGCTGTAGTCACCTTAAATTTAAGATGAATAAGTCACCAGTGGGATTTAGGAGCCTTTTTTCCATGCCCACCTGCATGTTGATGCATACAGTGCAAGCTGAGGAACTCAAGGGTAGTTGCCTCAGGTTACAGAGACTGTTCAGAGCTTGTTTTCAGTATGTAAGACCAGGAAACTACCTTCTATGGGGGGAAAAAATTCCTTCAAATGTTTCCAACTCTAGAGTTTCCCTAGGGCTTTTCATAAAGAAAAAAGTGTGTGGAACTTCTGTGCTTGTATGCAACTACTGTGTCCCAATATCCACCTTCCTTTTCATAGGTGTGTGGGGACCCTGCAGGATGAAGAGCCCTACATTCAACCAGTTTTTCTTTCCAATGAATCTCTATGGATCAAAACTTTGTTATCCCGGGTGTACCAACACAGACCAAAGTAGGTCCTGTATTTTGATCCCTGGAAACTATGAAGGGGTGATTTCCCTCCCTCTCACCACAAATCTATTGGGCAAACATGATGTTATGTTGATATTACTGTTAAATTCCTAACATATAGGAATTCTGAACTCTTATTTAGTGGAAACAATTTCACTGCATGAGGATTTTGACTTTATATTCTATAAACTACCCTTATTTCCTGAGCGTCATTAGGTATCTGCCTTGATCATCATCCCCTTTCAAATGCCCTAGAGGATATGAAATGAACAAGTTCAGTTTTTTTCTCTTATCTTTAAAATACTGACAATTCTGTTGCCATTTCTGTAGTGTTGCTATTTCCCCAGGAAAAAAGGTATGTGCATTTGAATTGGCTGCCTCCCTATCCATCTGTTAATTTCTCTCCCTGTGTTCTCTTCCTAATCACCTTTGAACATTTCAAACAAATTGGAAAGCAGAAAGTCTAAAAAAAAAATTAAATTCCTGCAAGTTTTGTGAAAACAGTCATCTGCCTCTCAGAAAGAGATTTGAATTGGCAGTCCCATTGTGGGAAAGGCAGATCAAATTCAGACAGATAAGGCTCCTAGATCAGACAGAACTATATATTGCACTCAGACAGATGGCTGGCCTGCCAGCATGGCAACAAAGAGCATGTGTACTCAGGATTATCACCAGCACATGTTAAATCTGTTCCAATTGTTGCCTGTGTCCTGCCATGGTTACTGCTGGAGGAAAGTTTGGGTCATAAAGAACTCAAATCCATAAGAGATCAGCCTGCATTATCTACACAGCACACCAGCAAATCAGAAATGTGCTCTTTTGCTTTTGTTTTATGCTTGCACCAAGGTTTATAATAGGAAATCAGAAGAAGTTTGTATTAATTTTCTTTTCTTAGACCAAACAACCTTATTGAGCAATATTCAAGACTAAAAAGCACCTGGAATCTAGCTATGTATCTTCTCTTCTATTAGAATAAAGGTCAGACAAAAGAGAAAACTTATATCCAGAAATGTATCAGCTAATAATACCAGTGTCTTCAGGAAAAAGTAGGTACAAAAGACATAGTGATGAAGATGTTATTTATAACGCGTGAATTGCATATCCAAATTGTGATGATTAAACCAATAAGTCAGCAATATATTTGCTGAGTTTGTACTTCCTAAACTATTTCAACTTCAAGACAACAAAATCTTTTTTATAAGAAATTTGAAATCACATTTTCTATTTACCTAATATAAGGAATAATGTTTTTCAAGTACATTCCACAGCTGTTGAGGTAATTATATTTGAAGTTCAGCTTTTTTTTAATTTATCACTGTCTGTCAGTGGGACTGCAATCCGTAGAAGCCACTGTATGACAAATGAAGACATGGAAGTTAAACTCCTCAGTGGAGGTATTTAAGGTGGAACACAAAAGGTCTCTGCCAGCATCTCACCTGTCAAACTTGGAGATCTCCAATATCTGCTCAACCACCCCTTCTTTGTCTTTCCTTAAGGCATTTTTTTCCCACTGGAAAAGAAGGAATAGAGACCTGTCTGTCCTGACTTTCTATTGCACATAAGGAATTCCTAATGTCCCCTTGACAACACATCTTCATCCTTCTTGACTTCACAGAGAGGAATAGACACCTCCATGAGGCCCAGGCTGTGGCTGACACCATTCCTGGGATGAGCTCTGGCTCTTGGAGTGCTGAGCACGCCTGCAGTGGCAGGAGCTGTGGGCTGTGGTACACACATGATATAAGGACCCCTCAGACTATGCAGTGCATAATAAGTGGCCACACTAAATTAAATGCTCATTCACCACAACATTATGAAAACTTTTGATGAAAATACTAATGATATATAAGCTGTTTAAACAGCTTTGCTTAAGTTTCTTATCATTAAAATTGATCCCCTGTGGCTGCAAAGTAGAGAAAAATTTAAAAAGTGTAAGACACATCTTTTGTTTCCAGCTTTGCAACAGATTTCCCAAGTCTATATAAATTGCCTTTGTTTTGTGCCACAGCACCCACGTCTAAACTTGAAGGTTTTTTTATGGATGCATTCACTAATGTTTGTAGGGTCACAGATGTGCCTATCTGATCCCAGAGGAATTAATTATGCCTACCAAGACCAAAACAGAGTAAGGAAAGTAACTGGTTGAAAAATATTAGAAGTGTTAATTCGTTATTTATACTGCAGAGAGTTTATACTAAACTAATCATTGAATTTCCTCTCTTTTCCTGCTTCTTGTTATGTAAATGAGACTACTGCACTCCTTTCAGTTTCCTTCTGAAATAATCCTAAACTGTAGAGATACAAAGTTCTGGCCCATGAGTAAATAATTCACAAAGGTGTGGTTTATTAATAAGCATTTAAAATGGAGTTTCATTTAGCCTTTGGCTTCCTCCTGAAAGATGAAACAGTGTTATGTAACAGGAAATTTTGTTGTGAATCCTGTGTGGTCCATCCCAGGATAAAAACCTTCTCACTGCTGCTACAAAGACCTGGGTAGGCTGCAGGGTAAGAAATTCACCATTTGAATTCCTCTGCACACAGACTAACAAGCCAAGTTTTCTACCCAGTGCACACAAGTGACATAGAGAAAATTCATGGAAAATTCAGGGATGAAAGGTCCTGGCTCTTACTAAGTCAATTTTAAAAGGGCTGTGTTTCAACAGCTCAAAGTTCATATTTAAATGCTATGGAAATTGTGTGCTAGGTCTGGTGTAGACTACAAGCTGTTTCCATGGAGGGGAATCACAGTAATGCAGGCTGCAGATGGGGATGGAAAGGAAAGGGGAATTTGAGAAATCCTTGTTGCCTAACTCGTGTACAGGGGGCCCTCTGGCTGCAAGGTGTGTGTCACTAACACAGAGGGGAGCTTGTAGGAGGCTGTTTGAATGGAAGAAATAAATGGAAATGGATTTTAATAACCACCAAGGAAAAACACAACCGAAAAATCAGCAATAAAAATAGTAAACAATAATTATTTTCAGGTATCTAGACATATATCATGCTAAATTACTGAAAAGATCTAGGAGTGGAAAAAACAAGAAATGTGGTTGTGAAGTTTTAATGAACTGACATCATTGCATTTCCAGGTTTTATTCTGGTAATTTCCATGAGTAATGAAGATTTCCTAAAGTAAAGCCCTGCAAACAATGACTTTTACTGAGGGAATGGAAAAGCTTCTCTGAAAAAAAAAATGCAAATTACTGTGAATCTCAGGGACTGTGACTATTTTTCAATTACTTCTCAGTGGTAGTAATCACACTCCTTACACTTCATAGCTGTTCACACTGGGACAGTAAAGCTGGCCTCACAAAGCAGGACCTAAGGAATCTCAACCAAATCTCAACTAATGAAAGCCAAAGTTGTGCCTGAAATAGGAATGCATCACTCTGGTCACTGCGCTTCTCAATTTAACTCAGAACTTCAAAGAAAAGAATCACAATGGAGAATACAGCACAGTAGGCATAACATACCTAAAAAGAGAAATATGTATGAAATATTGAATAGATTTTTCTTCTAAAATCATCTTTCCATTACACTTCAGTTTTATGCCTGTACTTTCAAGATTTTGGTATGGTTTCAGGTGAAATTATAGCTTTTGTAAGCTTACCAGAGGGACAATCAGTTTTCTAATTTTTCATTATGACTTTTTAAAATATTTTTTAACCTTTCATAGAGGGAAGCCATGTCCAACATTTAAAATTTTCAGGAAAATATTTGCTAAAATTTTGATAATTCTTATATTTAAATATATAATTTCAAAGAATTTTTAAAAATTAATCTTCTGGTGTTTGAGAAAACTGTATATAATATAGTATAAGTGTATAGTAGATGTATTTCATCTGAACAAGTCCACTCAGCCCCTTGTAAAGTCTGTATGTCAATGCCTAAATATAAGAGAGGAAAAATAAAATTTTACAACCCTGTAATGCTTCCAACAGTTTGATTCTGGGTCTTTTTGAGGTTAAAATGATGTCCCTGAGGGCTTTCCTTTCCAGGAAATTCTTTAGCCTTTTTCTGTATTAATGCAGAATTTACCACCAACAAGTTATGGCAAGAAGCTCCTTATTGTATATTCTTCATCATGTTATAGAATAGCCAACACCTATGTTTATAATTTGTTCCATTTTTCCCTTCCAGAATGTTTTACATTCCTTTGTTTTCCTGTTGAAAGAGAAGGTAAAAAACAATCAGTATTAACCATTTTCTTGCCACATTTTGAAGATGAAAATATTTAAAATGTTCAAAATGAAAATTTTCAAAACTGTGCGCTATTGCTAAGATATTACGTTTATATATTAAAATACCATTTATACCAAACTATAACTTTGTAGTGCTGCTTTTTCATTTTTTGTAAAAGCTTTCATTTTAAGCACAGATTCTGCAAAGAATGAGATTTCCAATCCATTAACATCATACTATCATGAGAAAATGTCTCAAATTGCTTTGGTGACAAATATTTTTGTTATGGTTGGAGTCTAACACATCTATTAATGCTTTCTCCCCAAAGTTTGCCATAGAGCTGAACACAGTTCTGAACATAGATGGCTTCTTCCTATTTCAGTCTCTATTACCATTAACCTACTTTCAAATATGTTCTTCTATTTAGAAGAGAATTTTCAAGACAGACAGCAGTGGAAAAGGACTGTAAAGAAACTGGATCAAGAAAATATCATAGATTATATAGAATAATTTCTTTCCTTAAAATAAAATCTATTTGCTAAGACAAGTGTAAAGGAGTGCAAAAATGGGTAAAAGAGATTAAATATATCACAATAGAAGTCCAAAATTAATGGAACAGAACTGCGTATGCTTGCATTTCTGAAATAGCTAAAACAGTAACAGTGGATATTTAAAATAATTTATTCCTCATAGGATCATCTTCTAACTGGAGGTATTTTACCCTAAAGCCCAACAACATTCTTTAAACTTCTCAATTTCTTTCTACAGATCCTTGTCCCTAATTTGAGCTTTTACAGAAATAAAATAAAAGATAAATGGACAATTTTAACTATACCAACCAACTCTTTTATTAAGAGATACATAATCTTACTTAGATGGTTAGAGAATTAAATCAGCTTTATGAACCTTTTTTCTGTGGCAGTCAAATTAAACAAAAAGGCCAAGACTATCTTGAGATGTGGAGGAAATGGCTGGATTACACACAAAGCTCTACAGGTGGGGCAGAGTTTATGAAACCTGCGCAGCTCAAATGGAAGTAGCTGTCATTAAAGCTGTGGGCCTTCCCACAGGCACTAAATACACGTGAATGAATCCTGAAGGAACATCTGCTACCAGTTCTGCAGAGTTACTGCCCATACCCTGCAGCACCAGCTCTCTGAGCCCGCACCATATGCCTGCACCTCTCATCCCTGACAGCAGTCGCTGCGCGCCAAGCCTGCCGAGCCAGTGCCAGGATTCAGGGTCTCATCTCAGCCTTCAGAGCCAAGGATGATGTGCTCCTGCTAACTGGGGTCTCTGCTCTTCTCTGCCCACCAGTGCTGCAATCTTCCCTACCCCCTTTAGCCACTGGAGAAACACTCTTGTTCAGTGCCACCAGCACTGTGTATAATTTTGCCTTTAAAGTACGCACACGTGGTGTTTTTGAGGTCCCCAGGAGGAGGTGAGTGTGGGAATCTTAAAAATCAGAAAGTTTTAAGAAAGAAAGGTTTTAAGAAATCAGCCTCAGACAGTAAGATAGTTAGATGCTAAAAGCAGCAGAAATATTAGTAATGCAAACGTGAGAAAGCTTGAGAAAAGAATAGGCCTATGTTAGATGCTGCTTTAAGTGGTAACAAGTTTTCTTAATGTATATCTTTAGAAGGTTGAAGTTTTGAATAGACCTTTGTGCTTTGATTTCTATGAAGAAGCTATTGTTTCAGAAACTAGGCCGGTTAGCAAAACTACTTGTGCTTTATATTATTGGACAGAATTATTGTCAATGTTCTTTTTCTCTATGTGATTGGTTGAAACACAGATGGAAATGGCTTTATGATATGCTGTAACGTTAAGTCTCTTTGGCATTCTGCTTGATTCAGCGAGAAGGTTGCATCTTGTTGTTTCTATTGTTGTAACAATGTGCTGAGACTGATGCATTAATAAAACCTCTCAGACGCTGACAAGGAGTGCTCCGTCCCGTTCGTGCTTGTACATAGTTTATTGCGAGGGCAGTGAGAGATGAGAAATAAACTCCATGCTCTCAGAAGGCTGCTTAATTATTTTATGATAATATATTATATTTAAAAATGCTGTAATAAAACTATCTTAAAGAAAGAGAAAGGATACATCAGAAAGCTTAACAAGAATGATAAAGAAAAGCCCGTGACTCCTCAGAGCCTCAGCACAGCTGGACCATGATTGGCCATTAAATTTAAACAATTCACGTGGAACCAATCAAACATTCACCTGTTGGTAAACAATGTCCAAGCCACATTCCAAAGCAGCAAACATAGGAGCAGCAATCAGTAATTATTGTTTTTGTTCCTCTCTGAAGCTTCTCAGCTTCCCAGGAGAAAATCCTGGGCAAGGAGGATTTTTCAGAAAATATCATGGTGACACACACACACTTCAGCTTGCAGCAGCTGTTGGCTCAGCTGAGTATTTTGTGAGGGTAATGAATCAAAATTTGCAAGTGATTTGGGATAAAATGATAAATAGTTAAAAGGGGGTGTTTTTCAACTGGATTCAGCCAGTTTGGAGACCAGATGTTTATTTGTTGTGCAAACATTGGAAAAGTTTACTCCTTGGATCAAGTTGGTACCTATTTGCATAACTAATAATTACATGGGGGTACATCTGGCTTGCCCCAGTTTGTATAAAGATAGACAGAAAAATTCCCTTGTGTGGTGCTACAAGGCACATCTTTGGATTTGTACAAGTCAAGGTTAACAAAGATCCAAGTAAGAGTATAGTTCAAAGATTTAAAAACAGTTTGGTGGCATTAGATGTCTCTTTCCTGTTATTGACAATAAAGAGATTTAAAACTAAATTTATTGTAGAATTGCAAATTCACATTTCCTGACTCTTGTATTATACAAGAAGTTATTTTTCCCTGAAATGTAATTTATTCTGTACTGAACAGTCCCTTACCTCAGCTTCAGTCAAAATAATATCTTTAAATATAATATAAAATGATCACAGGTCAGACTGTGACAGTTCCCATACATTTGCAATGACAAATTGGGCTCATTACAGTTAATACTGACATAAATATTTTAAGGTTTTTTTATATTTCCTTGACTTCCAGTAAAGTTCCAAAGACTAAATTAAGATCACAAGTCCAACAAGGGACCCATCCTTTAGCTACCACTTGTAAAACCAAGAGAGGCAGTGAGCCTTTGAAGAGAGGCAAAGGAAGATGAGCACTGGAATTACTGCCTGTTCAAATCTCCCTGTGTTCAGCGAATCAGGCCAGTGCGTCCATTCCTTGTAGAATAAGGTATCAGACCTAGCTGACTCTATCAGCATTTCCCTTTCAAAACAATCTTGGTCTTTTCTATTATTCCATAATTTTTATCCATCTTCCAAATAGTTGTACTAATTTCCATTAAAACTGATGACATTTTAAGATAGAAATTTATCCAAATTCTACAGGCTGGAAGCTAATCAGTCCAAATAATATTTTCTTGTTACATTATGCAAACATTTAGAAAATTAAAGGTTAGACTGTAAAACCTTTTAAAAGTCACTCTTTTTTCCTTTTTCTTATAAAATAAATCCAATTTGTAAAAAATTTACTCCCAGCTTCTTGATAGTTGGTGCACTTGCTGGGTTGTCTAAAAACTCAGGCTTAAATAACCTCTTGTTGCAGACTAAAGAGTTAAGAAGCAGCAGACACATCTTCATTTGAGAAGAAAATATATATGACTTTATTGTTTTTCTAAAACACAAGATTACTAAAATCAAATACAATCTGGCAATTATTGCTTATTGTCATCATAATTTCTTGGGTGGAAAGGAAGGTATAATTCCCGTTCCACGAATAAGGATTATTGCTTTTCAAAAAGTCTGGAAATGAGTAAAATAGTAAAATCTACTGGAAATCAGTGAAGTGGGAAGATTTTCTTCCCTGGATGAGGACACATCATGTTGACACTATATTGTGTTGGCAGTTTGTGTGGTTTCCTCAGTGAATTGGGTGAGGTGGACAGAATGTCCCCTCCCTAAGCACTGTAGGAGGCTGCAGCTCCCTGTCCTCTCTGCGTCCCATCTGCAGAGCTCAGCACACAGGTCCTGTGGGCACTGAGGGCAGGATTGAGTCTCCCACCTGCAGGTGCCAATTTAACAACTTCCCAGGTCCAGGAAACAGAAACAGGCACCTTGAAGGTAGTGCAGGTAAGAGGTGGCTTTAATGACCTCCCAGAAACTCAGTCTGTATTGCCATGGAAAGGGTTTGCATCTCTCCACTGATCATAGAAACAGCTTTGAGGCACTTGGCTCCCGATTTAGATGTCTCAAAAGCCTAGGCTTAATTGGAATGAATAACTGTACAGCTATTAGCATTGAGCAGGATGCAATCAGGTTGCCAACTCCTACTTCCCATCTCCTGGCCTTTTTGCTATTCCAGTATAAAGTTACAACTACAAGCTGGGATCAAATTTTAGTCCTATGAAGGTACTGCATATTGGTTAACAAGGAGACCATGAAACAAATCACAGGGAAGTTTTTTTGAGACACAAATATATTTGTGTGGATCCTGATTTGGTCATTCATTTACACTTGTGAGAGTCACATAATTTCTTTCTGACTATTTCTCCTTGTATGGTTTTTCTGGTTTGATTACCTGCTAGAAAATAAATATTTTTAATAAAATACTTGAAAAAATGTTTACATAACTAATAAAGTAAATGAGTAGCTAATGGGTAGCTCCATAATTTCTAAATATCTAAAAATGAAGTCGGCTGTCAAGAAAATTTTTTAAATCTGGCTTGACCTCTTCTAAAGAAATATCTGTTCAAATTAATTGTCACTGCAGTGATGAGTTTCATCTCAGGTGGATATGGTGGTTAGAAGATAAAACTCTTTCACTAAAAAATTTTGTCCTATTTTAACAGTTTAAAAATGCAGACAAGAATATCCCTAATCTGATTAGGAGAATAAGATGTGCAGCCACAAAGACTCTCCCATATCCCACAATCAAATCTGAAATACACTGTTATCTCTGGTTCTAATGAAAGGACTACAAGGACCCTCATATCCCTTTCTCAAAATTGTCTGAATAGAAATAGAACATTAGAAATATTCCTCACTAAAATGCAATAGGAGATAATATTCATGGCACGTACTGCAGTTAGCCACTAGTTTCAATGTTTCCTGGATCTTTATAAGAAGGTAGTATAAAACTGCCATCATTATCAATATGACTATAAAATAATAAGGACATTTACCATCAAAGAGCTTAAAAGTGAAAAGCAAGATTTAAATTGATGATTTAAAGGAAACATTACCCATGAATATATCAGTGTCCCTTAAGGGGAAAAGGCATATCTTTTGTGCCTCAGCTGTAGATTTTTCTCTATGTGTACCAAATAAATTCCACTTATAATCCTTGAAATGTATGGAATGTTTTTTAAGTGCGTCTTAAGAATTCCTACTTCAAGTTGCCTTCTGGTCAATGGTTTGGTTTTTTTCTACTATGTTTAGAGAACTTTTTTGCACCTAATGTTACAAGTATTTAGGATAATGTTTACCTTCACAGATAAGTGAATACCTTAATTTGCAGGCTTGCAAGAAGCCCTATTGGAATACCTCCCTAAAAAGCCTTCATTTATCCTGCAACTCCAGCTTTTTTACTTAACAATCTTTCTTACCTTCTTCATGTTTGGAAACATATTAAAGTGTCATTAAAACTAAATGCTACTTTCCAAGGCAGTTTCAAAGATTACTGGTCCTATATATAATTATTTTTTATTCTTTATTGGAGTGTAGAGGGGGAGGGGTGGGAGAGTTCCAATGGAAACTTTGAAGTCAAATGTAAGAAAAATTCCAATCTGGAGTGGAAGTTAATTTCTGTTCCTAAATGGAATCAAGGTAAAATAATTTTTGTACAATGAGCAATGTCTGTGGCGTTTTATACTCCATGGAATAATATCAATTCACAGTTCATTGTTCAAGACAGGTTTGTAACTTATGAAGGAATTGCTTCTGTATAACAGAAAGATTTGTAAGTGGAGAGTGCTTAATAATTCGATATAAAATCCTCTAATAGTCACCTGTCCAGAAATTAACATGTCAAAACATCTTTTTATATTCTCTCCTGCAAGTCTGTAAGTCAGCAGAGACCCCAACGTTCTCTGCTGTCAAGTTTATCCTGGGCACAAAGCATTTCCCACATATTCCAGTAAGTTCCAATTCTTAAAGTTTTGGGGTTTTTTTACATTTTGCTTTACTTACATTTAAAAGCCACATAAAACTAAAAGTCTAACCCATATTGCCTGGTTTCCAGTATAATTAATGACTGTTTGCCAAACTGTGAACAATTGCTCTCACTAGTTTTTCCAGCAGAGAATAAGAATCTTTCTAATGGTTCTGAAGATCTTAATAAGATACATTACCAATTCCTTCCAGATTTCTCTTTTTGCTATTACCTGAGCAATTCTCAACAATTTTGTTTTAATAACAATTCAGGCATCTCTCAAACCTCTCAGCTAATTAATGAGCCATGGGGGATACTCTGTGATGCACAACCATAATGATCACTTGAGACCAGCCCCTGAGACTGTAAGGGTAATAGTTATTCAAAACCATATGGCAGAAGGATTAGCCTTCCATCTTACATTGAGACAGAGCTGAGATTTATTCCAATTTGTCAGTACAAATAATCTAAGATCATTGGTCTCAACCTGTGTATTTTTGCAGTTTTAATGGAACATATATTTAAAGAGCAATAGTATTGGATTATTAAACTCATATGCTACTTGCTGGAAGGATCAAAACATTTTAACATTGACAAGACTTTGCAATGCACCACCTTTCACATATTTGATACTTTATTTTTTCCACCAGCTTGCTGAGTCTGGGTATGTCTCTACTGATGGTCTTGGCAGGAGTGACCAACTTGTATTCATAATACCTTCTATGAATTTCTATGAAATTATATAATAATAATAATAATGTATATTAACCCTATTCACTTGAATGAATAAGTTCATCAACATGCATTATATTTTTCTTATTGCACTTCATCTGTAAATCCTAATTATCTTCACAGAGAAATCCTTTTCATTATGCCCATGTTAGAGAGGATAAAATGGAAGTAGTTTGTTTAAGGTAGCATAGCAAATCATTTAACCTAGCGAGACTCTGTCTTGAACTGCATTCTGCTATTTAATTTAACACACCAAAAAGATTTTTGCTGATATTTTTATTTTGTACAGTGGTAATATAGATGATTTGTTTATATAACTGAAGAAAAAGCATAATAATCTGCATCGAAGCTACACAGCCTAAAGAAAGCTGAAATAAATGTTATCCCAGGAGTTCCAGGAGAAGACAACAAAAGAGATCTTACAGAGAGAATTATATATACAATTAAAAATATTAAAGGTACATTAAGTCCCAGAAAGTTAGCTTGACAGTACTGATAGATTTTATTTTTCATTAATTGTAGATACAAACAGGGACTTTCTTTTAAATTAGACATTCAATATCCTCAGAAATATTTCTTACTGTTTTCCCCCAAGCATCAAATTTCTGATATAATGTAGGTTGCTATCTACTCAAGCATTTTTCATATATAGGTCATTAATTTTGGAATAAAAGAGAAAGTAAGGAGCTCCAGATCCTGGTTTTAGGCTGAATTCTAAGGAAATTGAAGCGAGTTCTATGTATCTGCCTGTATGGCTTCTAAATAGCCTGGAATACAATGACCAATTTTAACACAATGTTAAATGACTGATAAATGTTTTAAAGTAGTGCTATGGGCTTCACACCAAAAAATAATCTGGTAGAAACCTAAAATCTTTAAAATAAAACTTATAAAAAGGATACAACTCTTTAGAAATATGGTAATGTTATAGATGAAAATATTACTATTGCTTATAATTATAATAATTACTAATTATTACTATTACTTGCGGTGAGCTCTGGTTGATGGCTTAGGAGAATTAAGATTGCTAGCTAGTAACATCACAATACCGAATTTGGTGTTATTATGTTTCAGAATGACATTTTAACATTTTAATATTGTTAAATATTACTTCAAAGATAATTAATTAAAATCAGTCAAAAATATAATCCACTGGATTTCATAGAATCATGGAATGATGTGGTTGGAAGAGACTTTAAAGATCATCTCGTTCCAACCCTCTGCCATGGGCAGGCGTGTTGGGTTTGCATGGCAGGGCTTTGGTAATGGGGGAGGATTCTACAGGGGTGGCTTTTGTGAGAAGCTGCTGAAAGCATCTCCAACATCTCTGTGTCCAACAAAGCCCATGCCAGTGGCTCCAAGACAGCCCCACCATGGCCAAGAGGCTTTGCAGTGGCTTTGGTGGGCACCTGGCATCTAGCCAGGGTCAACCCACCAGAGTGGGGACATCTTCCACTAGACCGGGCTGCTCAAAGCCCAGTCTAACTGTACTTGAGCACTTCCAGGGATGGGACACTCACAGTTTCTCTGCCCAGCCTGTTGTGGTGTTTCTCCACCCTCACAGTAAAGATTTTCATCTTAATCTACCCTCTTGCAGTTTAAAGCCATTTACTTATCACTACATGCCGTTGTACAAAGGCCCTCTCCAGCTCTTTTGTAGGCTCCCTTTAGGCACTGTAAAGTGCTTCAATGTCTCTCCAGAGCCTTTTCTTCTCCTTCTGAGTCAGCCCAACCCTCTCAGCCTTTTCTCATAAGCCCTCTGAACATCCCTGTGGCCTCCTCTGGATCCATTTAAGCTGTCTACAACCTTTTTTTTATTGCAGACTCCGGAGCTGGACACAGCACTCCAGGTGGTGTCTCATGAAAGTGGAGTAGAGAGACAGAAACACCTTCCCTGACTTACTGACCACGTTTCTCGTGATGGATACAGATTTATCTGCTTCAATTACACTTCAGCTTCTTCAGTTTTTACAGGGACTTTGCTCACTTCTCTGTGTTAATTATGGCATGAACTGCATATTCTAAAAACTAACTTTCAACAGCAAAAAGTCAATAACCATGTCTTTAATGTAAAAATAAAACCATCTTGGTAGACTGAACTATTTATGTCCATCTTAACATTAATAAAAAGCCTGAAAGTCACAGTAGGCTGTTTTTTGCTCCTGACTGCCTGAGAACCCAAGGGACCTAAGCACAGATCCTACATGCAACTTCCTGACAGTGTATGTAACCTCTACTTAATTCAAGGTTACATACCAGCCTGAAATATATTTTTTATCAAAAAATAAAATGTTTTTATCCTACTTGGTCCACTCTCTTCACTGTTTCCCAGTTATTACCTCAGGCTATTCTGTGGGGCTTCTGAGTAGTTATAACTTCTCCTCTGGATGCTGTTGTGTTAGATTAACCTCTGGTTCTCAAAAGGTCATGTTTTTATTCACTCTCAGAATCAAACCAGCAATACATTCTCGTAGGATATCCAAAAACCCCTCTGTATTAAACAAAGGAAATTGTTCATACGTCTTCTACAAGTTTTATTTTTTGAATATATATATATATATTGACCTTATAACACTATCTAGCCTGAACACAGTTTCATTGTAAAGCATATGTGAAAGGCAAGAGCTTTTCTTCAGTAATAAACCAAAAATAAAGAGCCCCATGAGTTCTTTCTGTCAGCAGGGTGGCATTTCCAGTTTATTTATAGCTGTCTAAAATGGGTGCTTTCATTTCAGATTTCTGCCCATTTTACAGGAATTTATAAATGAATGCAAATGAATACATTATCTGATTTTCTCATGTTCCAAATATATTTTTCTCCTAATAGCTCCAATAGTGTCCAAATCAAAATCATTTTTCCTACTGAATCTCAGCATCCAAACTAGAAAGCAATGGGCAGGATCCACTAACTGGGGATAATGACTCTTCATCCATGAAAAGATAGATTTTTGTTTCTAATATTTTATGAGGAAATGTTTCTGACTTCCATTTCATTCTTAGAGGAAATAACCTATTCAGGGGATTTAGTTACCCAGATGTTATAAAAATATGAATTCAATTAGTGAGGGGGATTGTGGCAAAGAAAATACAAAAAGCTTTTGTATGCTTTACTTTAGAGGGTTATTCTGGACCTTATGGCTCAGTTCCTACACTACTTCTAACCTGATAGGAGAACAGGCCTCATGGTCTGACCACTGAATTTTGTTCTCTTGTAACCCACCACAGTTACAAAGCTTTACTTGGAAGTAGGACACACCAGGCAGTTTGCCACATACTGTAATGGATAGGCCTCAAAGATGGAATTCAGAGGACCTGGATTTACTTTTGTTTCTCTGCTACAGACTGATGTGTCCATGGAAATTCATCTCACATCCCTGCGCTTCAATCTCCCCTTCTTCAAAGTAGGAACAGTTCTGTATAATGCTCTCACATGTGCTGATGGAAAGTGCTCTAAGAGAGTAATTTATTAATTGATAGCAGCTGGTTTATGTCACATATTGATTGGAGTTCTTTATGCTGGCTTCCAAGCAAACTGTGGTTTAAATTAAATTAAATCAAAATGGAAACAAATAGTGTGAGCATGTCCCTACACCCTTTAACTTGTTTTAATTCCACTTGTTTAAATTGCCTTCACTCCTGGTCTGTGGCAGTTTGCTGAATACTGAGACCCTGTACACCTTCATTCATGAACTCTGACTTGTTATCTCCTTCCCTATGGGGTTGCAGGCTGCCAGGAATTATACATGGAAGTTATCCCTCTATACATCAAATCAAGGGAAGAAGTCTGTTACCTGACATACCAAAACATAAGTGCGAGGGATTTTCAAAGAAGGTTTTAAGGGCAGCAGAGGAGCTGTTTGGCCTGGAATAATCAGCAGGCTGTTCCAGAGCTACAGGGTGGCATAGTAATAAAGGTGCAAAATGTTCAGTAGGTTTGGAAGACAAAGAGGGCAGTCAGAAAAGGAGAGCTGGCAGGCTGCAGAGAGAGGAAGAGGTGAGGAGGGCAATGGTGCAAACAGGGGTGGACCTGTGAAGTGTTTTAAAGTGAGGAAGAGAAGCTTGAACTTAATATGAAAGGAAACAAGGAAAGGGCAGCATAGAAAATCTTTGCAGATGTATTTTGGATGGAATGAAAAGAGGCCAAAAAGCTAAGAGCAACTGGAAGCTGCTCATCCAGATTTGGAATTTTATCTACAAGATTGCCATAGCCTAACCCACCACCATTTGATCTTTATCTTTTTCAAGTACTCACAAGAGAACAAGAGCGCTGCTGCTGTTGAATTGAAATTGCATTCCACTGCCAGATACTGGATGTAACTTAGCTCCACTCAGCCTAATCATTTTGTCATATCATCATCTAAAACATCAGTTTCCCATTCTTCTTTGAAATTACATAATGATGTTCTTTCTGCTGCTGTGAATCACTTCACTGTTCATCATGTAGGATAATGTATAGGCTCTCATGCCAGAGCTGCATCAAGAGTGTTCAAGCAGATGTTTTCTTTGCATAACTTGATAGGAGGGGTGAATTTAAGGACTTTCACTGATGGAACAACTTGATCTTTATTTGGAAGAATTTACTTTATAGCTTTGCACCACACTGATATTCCGCACTAACCTTCATTGCTTAATGCAGCAAAAGTAGCAAGGTCCTAAATACAACGTCTTGCATGTATTTTACAGTATTTGGAATATTTTAAATCACATTAAACCTGGCATATTGATTTTCCTGTAAATTTTTCTGACCAAGAATTGAAATCTGTCCATTTGGATTTTACCTCTAATATTTATTCATTTGTACCTAAAAACTTAAAAGCTGCATGTATTTGATGTTATGCATAGCATATTGCCACTAAAAATAATGAGAGTATTATTTCATGTTTTAATCATAAGTATTTGAAATACATGGGATTAGTCTGACAATGTAGAAGGAAAATCCAAATTTAAATTTACATAATTTATGATTATCATTTAGATGGGTGGAGGGAATTAAAAATATATATTTGCTTATAGCTACATTTACCAGCTTGTTCTTTTTAGTTAGGCACCTTCAAGAACTCACTGTGTTAGATTCCTTCCCTTCCACTATTAAAAAGGAAAGCCATAAATCAAATCTGAACTTGCTACCACCATAACACCAGATTTCTAGTATTAAATCCACTATATAGACTAGTAATACAGGCATGTGAGCCATTTCTTTTCCCATTTACATGCACTCTCTCCGATGCAGCAAAATATTTCTATCATGTCTGAGGTCCAGATCCATCACTCAGTCTCCTCTCAGAGGTCTACATCAAAGGTTTTCACAGAAAAAAAATCAGTCTTATCTAGGAAGCCTTTTTCACTCTCTGCTGATCCATTTTTTCAGCTGTGGTAACAAAGTCAGCCAAAAAATTGTTAACTTGCACTGAACTCCTCCTTTTATACCTAATTGCCAAAGTACAGAATAACTTTGAAAGGGTGATAGTTTTGACATTTCTTCCTCATCTTCAAGGAGAGAACTTCATCAGTGGATCAGCTTTTATGAATTCATCATCTCTTGATCAGTAGACAAAGCACTCAGACAAAAAAGGAACTTTGAGTTGTAGGATTCTGGAGGATAAATAATGACAGAGTAAAATCTCAGTATTCAAACAGATGTCTCCTCAACACAAATAAATAATATATTTTAATTTAATGATGGATTTTGGGATATCTGATATTTTCTCTAACCTTCAGCCCCTGGAGTAATATTTTTACATAAGAATCTCAGCCTTCATGTAAAAACCACCTCATCTTAGCCCTCATGTTAAAATGTTAACTGTAAAGTCTCATGTAAAGCTGAAGAGGGGAAATAAAATATGTAAACATGAATATGCAAATGCATATTTCTAAACCCAAGCTCATTATTATTCAGGAGCCAACACATTTCTTTAAAGTGCCTGAGGTCAGGGGTACTGCAAATGACACAATCTTTAGCCTAGTGAGGTGGGAGATCAACATAAATGAAAAAGGGTAGGAAAGAGTAAGGAGAGAGTGGGGAAGCAGTCAGGGAAAACACTGATACCATTGTGTCCCCTTTCCATGGTGCCTGTGTGCAGCACAGCTGAGTGAAGCAACTGGAGACATTAGACTTGACAGCAGAAATGGCTGAGGAACTCCAGTGGAGAAAGGGGATGCTGCTTTTGGGGATGGGTTTGCACAGCACAATATACAGGAGACAGTGTTAAAGAAAGTGGGAAAGGGAATAAACAGGCTGTTAAGGACATTGTTGAGGGACAAAAGGAAGGGTTTACACATTAGTTTGCTTTGTATCTGTCTAAAGCTCCCTGGCTTAGAAAGAATATTTTCTCTACAATAAAAAGATATAAAATATGGGGTTTATATGCTTTTAATTCCATAAAATAATCACATTTTAACCCTCATGAAAAGTGTACCTAAAGCTTCAGTATAACAAATTTATGATTTTGAAGTTTTCATTATTTATAAATCTAAAAGTATTAAAGAAGAGGTAAGAATAGACCTGCATTATATTTTAGCTTAGATCTTAGTTTAGAGATCAAAATCAAGTGCAAACTCCTTGTTTTTCCTCTCCCATGTCTTGATTTGTGCTCTAACTCTGCTCCAGGAAAGCCAGGAGTGTCCCTGACAAGCTTTATCTACACAGACTGTACAGTTAAAGATGTTCAAGACACCTGGCTCCAAGATCTCAAATCAAACCTGGGTTGCAAGTCAGGCTAATCTAAAGACAGTGTAGTTGTATTACTTTAAACAAAACGACTTTTAAATTACTGCCCTGCAACATGAATGTCATACGTGGACAGGGAGGGTTCATCTCCCTTGAGCTGCTACAGGACATCACTCAGGTGAAATGCAGAAAACATCTCATGGCTTACTGTGCCTCACACAAGAGGAAGCCAGGGAAGAAATGAATATTACATCTCCAGCCCAACCCAGTTCCCATTGCTCTTCCACCAGGATGGTGCAGCTGCCCCTGACAGTGCAGGGGTTGTGTGCAGCCTGGGGTCAGCACACACTGCCCACAGGGCAAGGTGGCCTCTCTGCAGAGCCTGTTTCCTGGCCCTTCCAAATCTCCATGGAGTAATGCTTGGCATATGCAAGCTCTCATTTTTTAAAGGCTCCTTAAAGAAGTTTTTCCAAACCCCTTTAACAAGTTCAGCAGTCTCTAAAAGTGAAGTACAAAGCTCTTGAGCTGTTAAGTCTGAAGCTTTGGAGCCCCTTAAATACGGATAGTTTATTTAAGTTCTGTCCCTTTACTGTGTGATTTTCTGAGTTTATTGCAACTGTACTATATGATTCATATCCTGTATTTCTTTCTTCAATAATTTCATTCTTCAAAGAGTAGTCATTTTTCTACCTGTCTTAAACAGTATGGTCTCAGTTTCCCCCTTATTTATTTTTCATTAACTACTCATTTCTAAACACTTAATTTTATCTGGGGTTTAATTCACTCTCTGTTTTTGAATACTGAAAACTTGAGTGAGGAGTCAAGTCACAACACTATATTATTTTGTATCTATGCCTACACCTGTGATATGAAGGAAAAATCATGTAGGATGTAGCCTAGAGCATCAAATTTTTCCATGCAATATATTGAGCACTGATTAGAACAATTCAGCAACAACTCAGACCAATTAGCAGCATTGGAATCTGCTCAGCCTCATAACCTATACCATTTTTTTAGGAATATATTCAGTTGCTGCGTCACTGAAAGCAATTCATTGCCTGAAAACATATTCTCTACCAGCTTTTATGACACCATGCAATGGAAATGGAATATAATTTAGTCTGGAAATTTAAATGCTGTCATGTCAACATCCTGAAGATTTAGACATGCTTGAATGCATGTACAGACACTGTATATTAGTTCCAGTGTAAGGGGTGCTGTTTCATGTAAAGAAGCCTGGCCTAGAGCTTAAAAAAACAGGCTTTGCAATTCTGATTTTTCCAGGGCCTGTTTGCTATCCTTAGGAAACATTCTGATGCCTTCTGTTTTCTATCTGCCTAATATGAAGATCATACTGCTCTCTTTTATGCTGCTTGAAGAACTACAGATGGAGTTAATGAGGGATGGGAAATCAAAAAACCCAAAAACTAATAAGTCATTACATTGTCTCAAGCTTCCTTAACAGCTTAGCGTTAGCAAATTATGAAAATAATTATGTAACGGCTAGACTGCTCTTTGATAGTTTTCACAAGCAATTTTGTGAAAAGACAGTCTGATTTCCCCTAAAATTTCCCCCCACCTCACAAAACACCACAAACTTATGTTTTATGTCTCTACTGTCTATGCTTTATCTAAAACTTGGCCAAAGTTGCACAAAATCATCCTTGGGTTCTACAGACTGGAATGCCATCAAACTTGAGTCTGGCACACCACACGAATTTATCCTGTGACAAAATGTGGGTTTGGATGAAGCTTATCCTGAGTTCAGATGTATATCTCGTAAAACATGGACTCAATGAATGTGACCTGTTCTCAGGACTGGCCAGATGCAGATATATGAGATTTTATTCAGGGTATCTCTGCTCTCCCTTGATCCTAGTGCCAGTTTGGCTGCTAATGTATAGGAGAACAGCTTCAATAAATGTGAGTTTATATACAGCCCCAGAGGGGATGTGTAAACCACTGGGGATGTTCATTATTCTGAAATGATCTAACTGTGCCTCCAGCTATGCGTGCTATGGCAATCATCTGGCCAAAAGTAGCTGCCTACAGGAGTCATTTAAATCTTGTTTATAGTCAATGGAGAGAAGTAGATATTGCAGGGCATGGTTCATCTCACTCTGAAGAAGACATCTAACACAGATCAGATAAAAGGCACCCTAGAAGTGCCAGAGCACGCTTCCAACTGGATCTGTAGAGACAAGAGTTTGATTTAGGACTGGAGAGTGGTAGAGACAGAAAGAGGCAAATGAAGAGGCCAAGATATCTGTCTAATTTTATCTTATTTTAGGATAAAATTTTAATCCTTCTGGGAGATCTCCACTTCTTTAGCTATGAAGAGATCATGGGATGTCAGTCTTGGGTAACAATATCCATGTGTGTAATTCTGAAACGGCAGGATTAATCCCAATCTGGAACAGGTTAGGCCCAGTTTGACCAGATCTGCAGGACTTAAAAACATTTAGATTGCAAAATCTTCACGAAAGATTTATTTGAGCAGATGAGACATATTAGTAAATAAAAATCAACAAACAAGAAAAATATAATGTTATTTTAGGAGTACATTCCAAAGGTATCAAGTCACATATCTCTCTTTCAAATTTTAGTTACATCTTGTTGTGAAATGGATTTTTCTTTTCTTATGTTCCGTGCCCTATCAAATTATTATTATTGATAATAATGATATAATAGTAATAGTAATAATAATAATAATAATAATTGCTATTTACTTCACAAGGCAGCCAAAAATTGCTTTGCAATGGATGCTATCCTGGTCATGCCCCAAAAGCAGCATGGCTGCATCTCTGTGACACAGCACCATTGTAAGGTATGTTATCATCACTTGGTCCATGCATTTGAGTTACTCAGCAATTCCTGGTAGCTAAGAAAGCAGCAGCACATTTAATATTGTAACTATGTATTAAGAAGCAAATATGATTGCAACCTGAATCAGTTCACCCAGGACAAAACAACTTGTTGAGAGTGTAGGGCTTTTGCAGTATTTCAGCAGGATGGGACATGGATAAATATTATCTGAAAGTTGTTTGAAACAGAGCTTCACATTATTTACATAAAGGAGTCGATGGTACTTTGCAAAGCTAGTTTTTAATTGCCATGGATCTATTAATTTCAATGGTGGAGTTATGAAGTATTTATACATTTGAGCAAGTATGCCTGATATGACTAATTTTCAGACTCACGTTGATAAGGAGAGTAACTTTGGAGTGCAAAAGAAATTTCACTTCAAATTATGCTCATTTGCATCTCTGAAATTCATCTTGACAGGTTAAAATGAGGAAGAAAGTTCAAAGCTAGGAATTTCCCCAGAAGAATTTGGCAAATAATTAACATAAGGACATTGTCTTAGCAATGTGTTAATTTTTTAGTGATAGCCTGGCCTGACTCAATTCTTCTCAATATTTTAATTATAAGCATAACTTCTGTGTTTATTTTTTTCTGTAAAATTTTATTATGGAATTCTAAAAAAACTGTACCATTAAGTATAGAAATTGCAGTTCCAGATACTTTGTAAAGAAGTTGCCTGTTTAATGTTTTCAGACACCAAAAAATATGTTGTGGAATGTAATATCTTTTCTGATAAGATTGCTAGTTGCTATACTTGCATTGAAAATAACTGATTACACATCAGTGAGACTTAATCCTGTGATGTCAGCACGGATCTTCATTTCAATATACTGCACAGCATGCTCAGCAAATGGGAGCTCAACTAATGTTAGTAAGAATGAAGCATAAAAGTTAAGAGACTTTCATATTTATTACAGGCTTTAACACAGTAGCCCAAAGGTTTTGGTAGATATCAGATGTGGCTTACACATTTTTTGGTAGAAATCAGATCAGGCTTTCACATTTTTGTGTCACTAGTTACTGTCCAGGCTATTTGTAGATTGTAATTAAGACATTCCAATTAAATGTCTCTTCAATTGACATGCAAAGTAGCAGTCAGAACTGATAAAAAGAATATTTCTTTTATACTGATTTGGAGGAACATCTTGAATTTACTGCCAATAATTAGGGGGAAAAAGAACTAAAAGATTATCATGTGTAAAATAAGTATTCCTGTTGGGACTCAAATGCCTAAAATCCAATTAAACAAAACTACTATTCCATCCACTAAATTTATCCATAGAGTTATGAAATAAGAGAAAGGAGACATTTTCAGGCACTTTAGAGAAGCTTATGTGGCAGAAGACTTGAAAGAGTTCTTAGAGTTCTTTGTGAATTCAAAAGACTGCTGAAGGATAGTGTATAAGGGAGAAGGTTGTTTACTTCCTTTATCATTTGCTCTGAAGCTCTTCTATGAATTTATGTACAGAAAAAATTGCCTTGGTTTTCATGTGTTGACAGTCATATTTGTGGAGACCAACACTGCCTATAATAGTTTAAAATTGTTTCATTTCCAGAATTCATTTCCATTTTCCCTCCAAAATATGCGGCATCCTCTAAAAAATGTTGAGACTTCATTTCCAACTGAAATGTGACTAGCTAGATAATTTCCTTTTTCAGGGATCCCTCATGTAGCTTTGAAGCAATTTAAGAATAGGATCAAGTTTTTAAACAGTAAATGGTCAATTTGTGGGTGACCAAATGTTTCTGCAATTCAGATGAGGGAGAAAGAAATACCTTGCACTGAAACACAGCATCTCGTCCTACAACTACACTGAAGCCAGCCATGGCTGGAAATCAAACTTACATCAAGATCAGCCTGCATGTTCTTGATAGGCTTAATATACAGAACAAAGTGATTTAAGTAGCTGTAGATAGTATCTTTGTTTTTCAGGAACTGATTCTGATTTGCATGCTACATTGAGGCTCTGGAAAACTTTTCACCCCTGGGGTCAAGAATTAATTTATCTCTTACATACATACATAGACAGAACTTTATAAGTGGGATTTATTTTACAGAAAATAGTGATCCAGTTCTGATTCTAAATTACAGTGTCTTAAAATGGAAGAAATAAAGTACAGTTTCAGTCTGATAATTTAAAAAAACTGAGCAAAATATCAGGCTTAGTGAAAGCAGAAGTAATTTTGAAAGACAGAGGATCAGTGTTCTGCTAAACAGAAAACAGCTATTAGAACCTCACTGATGAGTTTGTGGAAAATGTTACTCCTATGACACAGTCCCCAGGCATATTCTGGATTCTGGCTGTTATTCTCAGAGACTTATTTACAGCTCTTTTCAACAAAATTGTCTTCCTGAACCTTTCCAGGTAACAGCAAATAATTATCATTATTCTTCATTATTTGCATTCCTTTAATGCCTACAGAAGTAACCAAGAGGCATTCAACACATTATTTAAAAACAAACACAAGTCCAAAACTTACAGAGTGCATCCAAAAGGAATTCAACTGAAATTCAATGAAAACATGAAAAACTTAGTTCATTATCAGGAAAATGTTGTTGAATAGGTTTGTCTTTGAGATCAGGATTTCCTTGTTTGTGCTTGTTTCAAGAATCATAACTACTCAATCAGAGCTCTGCCTGTGTTTCTACCTTGATACAGGTTTTCCAAGGTATTTTAAAGCCTTAAACGATAACATTAACTAAATTTAAGATAAACCAAAATTACTCTCTTCACACATCTATAAAGGACTGAAAATTCACACAGATGAAGTAAGTCACTGGAGACAGATGGAGAAAACCTTCTATTGTTTTAAATGAACAGAAGACAGTCACATTTCCTTCAGTAGGGTTTCCCTTTACAAGGAGAAGTTATGTTTTCAACGTGTTAATGGCATGGCTAGCTGCATAACAAACCCATCCTACCTCCTCCCTGCAATCCTGTGGCAGTCTGACACTGACTCCATGAGAGCAGGATTAAGCTGCGATAAATTTTTCACAGAGAAATCCTTCTGAGATATTTTGTTGCCAGAACCACTGCTGATTTTCCTATCTGGCTGAAAATAAGTGTAAAAGAATTGCAGAGAGTTTTGCTGAGTGACTAGTGAGTAAAAACTTACTCCTATCTTGCCCTTCAATTCAACCCTTCTTGAAAAGACTCTTCTCTCTGCTGGTTCCCACTTGCTTATGTCTGCAGTTCTTTATTACACAGAACTGCCATCTGAACAAACTCCTTTCAGACAGAATAAGGACCTTGAAGTCTATCAAAGATTTAAAGAATATTAAACTGTTGGATCTCTTTTGTTAAAAAGAAAAAAGTTCACAGTAATGAATTTTGATCTTTAGATCAGCTGATATGTCTGCATTTGGCCAAGGCTCTGGACAAAGCCTGGAAGGAGGCCTCCTGGCACAGCGAAGGAAGTCCATGCAGCTCTCTGATGGTTGTCAGACTGCATGGAGTGAGTTAGTTTGCCTTGGCAGTCCTTCTAGAGCCTGCAGACACTTGCTGTTGGACAAAGACATGCAGGAGAGACTGCATGGCCCCCCTGCAGCTGCCCTGGAGGATTTCCTCTAGGACAGCAGTGATTCCAAGTCCATGATGCTTCAGATAAAATAGGAAGACGTTTTCTCAGTCGCCATGAACTGAATCCATTGTCACAAAGTATTATGATAGCTTCAGATAAAAAAAGATGCTACAAGAGCTGCGACGCTGACTTGTCACGCAATGTTGAAATGAGTTACACAAGAGGCAGCAAGTAGCATTTCTAGAGACACTTTTTTGTTGTTATTCTCCAGTAAAATTTCTGCCACTTACAGTATCCCAAGTGTATCAGTTAAAGCATCTGAGAGATGCATTACATTAGACCTCTTCAGCACAAGTACACAAACTGAATTTTTTCAGCTCTGTGAAGGATGGTTACAAACTTATTTGTAGTAGGTTCCAGCTGTCCTTTTCTGATCTCTAAGCATGGAGAACATGGGGTTTCATTATTTCCACTCTAAGTATCTAAAATGTAGGCTTTCTGTCTCAGCTCGGCATTACCCCTCAAAGACAGCAGAAAAAAAACAGTCTAGAAGTCATAAAAAATTATTATAGCATGGGATGGTAGTGCCTGTGTCTTTCATTAGCCAGAAAGCAGCTCAGTAGAACTCGAGTTGTCTGCATTTTGAGAGGTGAGTCTTATCCTTGGAGTCCAGATACAGGAGATGTCAATATTTCACACTCATTCAACCTCTATGGCAGTGCTTAGTCCAGGAATTATTATTTCAATAGCAGTATGTTAAGTCTGTTGCAACAGAGATTCTCTATAATCTAAAAAGTTGCATTAAACAGAATTATAACTTGGTTGGATCAACTACTTTGCTCAGTGTGGGCTCACAGTGGCTGCCCTTTAATAGCTATTTCAACAGGTAGCAAGGATAACAATTCAAATTATCAACTACAGTGCAGCTTTTTTGAGAAATTAGTTGGATTTGATGCAGTTAACCCTGAAAGATGCACCTCATTTGATTACCAAAAGTTTATTTTAGAGATTAGTGCTCAAATAGCTTCTCAGTGCTAATCTTTATTTTGTCTTATAGCATAGCCTTCACTATGACATGGTATATGTTGATAATGGCTGCAATATTATGTTTGTGACAATATAAGATATATTACTATGTTTTATATAATTAATCTCACTTCATTTTTATTTCTTTATATTCTTTCAGTCTATATTTATAGTTGTATATCCATTTTCCACCATACCTAACTGACATGCCTAAGATAATACAAATAGTTTTGCAGCAAAACAGAGACATGAACTGCCATCTCCCAACTGCTAAATCAAATATCTAATAAGTTGTCAAACTCAGGAAAAAAAAATTGATAAGAATATGTTCTGCATTGGATGCCTTTTGAAATTATTTCAACTTTTGTTTAGAATCTTTGGGATTCTTTACAAACACAATATTTAAGGGAAACAGAACACAATAGAATTTTATTCCTTAAAAAGCTATTAAAAATGCAATATCCTGGATAACACCAAGCACAGTGTAGAAAGGGAGGAGCAGTGTCTGGAATTTTGTGAGTGGCGTGTGTGGGCAGACTGAGCCATTTACACAAACCAGTGTTGGTTGGTGTGGATACACTGAACCATTTCAAAGGTAAAAGCATCAATAACGACTTTGTTGTGCTGGAGGGTAGACCAGCCAATAACCACACGATCCCATCCTGTGCTCTTGGCAGTCTGAAACTTGAGTTCCTGCATATAGCAAAGTATAAATATAACTCATTCAATAAAAAACTAACTAAAGGTTTCCAAACTTTTTTTTCAATAAAAGGCTTTTGGATTTGGTTCTTTTCTATGGAAATCTTCAAGTCATGTTCTTTTCTTCCAACCAAATTGGTCAATCTCTCCATATAAAATAAATAAATAAATAAATAAATAAATAGTGTTTTCCCTACTTCCTGTCCCATTTTTGGACCTGTAAAGATTATAGAATATGTATCTATACAAGTTTGAATGTAAGAGTGTGTTTCTCCTTTTTTTTTTTTTTTTTTTTAAGGCAGAATTGTCTGGATCAATTAAAAGCCAACAATGCTCCTCATTTAGCACTGCTTTTGGTGAACTGGATGCTTGCAAAGCTGCAATCACATAGATCAGACAACCCTAGTGAGCTAAACCTAATACCTCTGTAGTTATATTTGAAAGGCAAAATTGTATTAAACCTGAGATATCACAGGACTGCTTGACTGAGGTGTTGAAACCTGGGGCATATTAAAATCATTGAAGCAGGAAGAGAAAAATAAAAAAATAAAAGGAAGAGAGGTGAAGGTTTAGTTTTTGTGAGAAACATGCTTCACTGAACTCTGAATTGATGTGGTGAATTACATTAACAACTGATGCAGATGCAGGTTAGGTTTGGTGGCAGATTAAATCCAGATGTGGTTACCACTCTGTGATACAATGTTGATCTGTCTGTGTTGGGACATTCCAAGCAAAAGGCTCCCCCTTCCGCTAATTGTATCCACACAAGAGAGGCTGCCTCCACTAATATCGACCAATCTCTTGGGAGGTCTGCTACGATCCTCTTTTTGTTTGCCTGACAAAGGCAGTAACTTAATTTACTTTCACTTCTTGCCACTGTGATACCCCCACTTTTGGAAGCAGATTCTTCCATCCTATTTTTTGTATTAAAAAAAATTCAAAATTTTGGGTAATTTTTGCTGTGAAGTAACTATCAGTACTTTTTGAAAACTTAACTCACAACATTAATGCCCCCAAAATACTTGTAAATATCAGGTCTAGTAACACAAATAGTAGCATCAACTGGACCGACCCAGCTGATGGTATAAGAACCACACGGTTTTACAAGATGTGTTTGTTAGCCTGGTGAGCTCCCTTGAAGAGGTGGATACAGTGGGTACTTGATCAAAAATTCATTATGGTACAAGTATAGGAAGATTTCTGCAGGGATAACATCTGGTCTTAGGATGCTGATGGTGCAGAGAGAATTAGCCCAGCAAAACCCATAGCAGCTATTCTCCCCATGTCCTACAAGATCTAGTCACTAACAGAGTGACCACAGGTGCCAGGCACCTCAGCAGATTTCTGAAGGGCTGACCCACCCATGACACTTAGATGGTTGAGACAAGGACAGGACAGAGAAAGGCAGTGGAGATCATGCCACTTGTGCAAGAGATGATTGAAGGATAAAAAAAAGGAAATGTCTCCTGCAAAAATTAGATCAAGGTGGGAACATTCTAATGGTGAATTTCTGGAGCTTTCTGACCATTATAAGGAAGGAAAGTCTAAGCAGCAAGTAAGATTCAATGAGATTAAAGTTTAAGGCCGATGTCTCTGAAGGCATTTTGATGCACACATCTGCTCCCTTGACCCTTATTGAAAACAGACATGGTCACTTCTGCTGAAATTCTTCAAAGGTTTTGGGAGCAATGTATGTGCTGAAGGGGCTGAGATTTACTATGCAAACAATAACTATTCAGGTTATTGGAGCTTATGAAATATTCATAGGAACAAATATGAGCAAACTTCCCCATTTGTTTATGATTGGAGGTCAAATATCATCAAGATGTTTCTACCATTGCCATGTATAAATCTGTCCTCTGCATAGAAAAATCTCATTCTGACTGTCCTCCTGCACTCCACCTCCTGTCTGCCCTTCCTGAACCTGCAGTCATTCCTGCTTACTGCTGGCTCTGCTGGGTGTAGGACACTCACTCAGGAAGGTATCAGTACCACACCTGGCACTGGTTCAGACCCTACTCCCAGAAAACAATTTATTGCTCTAACAAAATGATGCAACAGTTTTCCAGACAATTTTTCTCTTGTATTTCATATCCCAGAGCAAGAGGCCAGCTTTAGCTCCAGACATGAGTCATACACCAGGCAGGTACACAGTAACCCTTTCCTGGCTGACTTGTGCTCCTGTACATTCCCTGCATTGCCCTGTCCTGTTGAAATATCACAGATCATTTCTGCTTTTCACCCCACTCAGTATAGCTCTGCAGCCTGAAGCTGCATCTGCACCAGCACGTTGCTGTGTGCTGCTCTGCTCTTCAGCCAAGCTTTTAATAGCACAAATCTTTTATTGCAGTAACAGCATAAAATCATATCTGGACAGAAACAGCTCAGCCTTGTCATCATGTAGAGGCTGAATCCACCTCCACCTGATGGTACAGGTTACTTTGATAACCCTGACCTGTCACTCCAGCTCTGCAGCAGATGCAGGGGTGTTTCACAGCTCACAGATGTCTCTTTTTAGGCAAATAGATTTTTTTTGCCTATCCTTACAGCTGAATCTGATGGTCAGTATTGATAAATGAATGGGTTTTTTCAGTGTCCTTTGTTTGATATGTATCAGTTGGTATTTCCAGAAGAAAGAATCCTGTTAGAAGAAAGAAGCCTTTCACAAGTGAAGAAGTTCAGGATTACATACATGCATCAACCTTATTGCAGCATAGATAAGATTGTCCTCATGCTAAGAATTTCTCATAAAGTCATTTTGAATAAAAATAACAATAACAATTTTTTTAAAGTTGTTCTTTCTGTATAACAGAATCATATGGAACTTCCAAAGCAAATAGGAAGAATGGAAAAAAGTATTCAAATAGGAACAAAAAACATTTTCTAATAAAATAAGGCCTCAAGCTACAGCAGAATACCTCTCAGATACCTCTCCAAAATCTTAGCATTTTCATTTTTCTTTCTGAGTTATGCTGGAACAAATCCAACTCATAAAGTCAAAACATATTATACAAATATTTATTTATTTATTTAGAAGAGATAACATGAAATCCAAGTAAATGAAGAAGTGGAGCACCATCTTTTAAGTTTCAGTAAAGTAATGGAAACCAGGAATAACATTTCTTCATAGCCAGATTATGAAATATTACTCACAGTGTTGCTTTTTCCATAGCATTAACAAAGACTTCTAGCAGTGGTCACTGTCAGTGACAGTCATACAGATACCTTGCTGTTCCAACATAACTTTTATTTTTAATTTGTGCTCAATGTACTTTTAATTGTTCATGCTAAAGACAGTACAAACATGAAACATACCACAGAACTACAGTTCTAAACACTTTTTCTTGTTTTTAGAGTATGACTTTGCTCAGAACCTTTTGGATGGGGCAGGATTTACTAATAATACCTGGTGTGATCATTTGCACACATTTCATAAGAACT
This sequence comes from Setophaga petechia, assembly GCA_024362935.1. Lineage (NCBI taxonomy): Eukaryota > Metazoa > Chordata > Aves > Passeriformes > Parulidae > Setophaga > Setophaga petechia. The sequence goes on from JANCRA010000012.1 coordinate 13,550,923, forward strand.
GCATTTCCCACAAAGGCACACACACAATTTGTACAAAGTGCAGAAATAATCCTCTGAAGCAATGAGTTAAAAATCCATTGTTGAATCTTACCTAACATCAATATGACTTAACATTTGGCAGGAAATAGACTGGAATTATGCATGATCTATCTACTTTATCACAAAATTATCGAACAATGCGGAATTGTTTTTAGTCTTATATGTTTTACTCTACTTTTAGATTTCCAGAAATGGCATTACCAGGACAGCCAAGAACTCCAGGCTAAAAAAGTGACATCATTCCTGGAAGTTACATTTTGTAAGAATCACAATGAAATATAATACATTATTATACTATTATTTTTACCTTTCACAAATAGAACTATGAATCATTTTGCAATTTGTTTGTGTATCTCCCCTTATGTGTAAGGATAGTGACATCTCATCCCATCAGATTTACATGCCATGTTTAGGAAAGGAAATTAGGAGTAATGTAAAACAATGAAATTACAGGGTAATTTTAATTTTAAAAATGTTATCCCTCAAAGGTAATTTGGCTAGGTCATCAAGGAAAAGGCTCTTCAAACATTTCCCCTGAGCTCTTTTCTGATATTTCAGTCGAGATGTATTTTTTTCCTGAAAGATGGCACACTAGAAACAGTGTTTTCTTAGCATCTACTGCAAAATAAGTTATAGTTTACCTACTCAATCTCTAATTTCCTTCCTGCATACTGGGATCTTATAAATCTTTACTCCAAATACTAGACTTCAGCTATAATGTCTACCATGGTAGCAGCTGAAATTGATGTGGCTGCAGAGTTTGTCCCTGTGTCAGTCCAGAAAATCTGAAGTTCTGAATGCCTTTCATTTTTACAATTTCAGTGAGTGTTTTCAAACAGATCTTTGTAGACATCCACAGAAGGATGTTTCCTAAGCAGGAGAATACTTGGATAATAAATCCAAAAATATCTCCTTTTACATTACCGGATGTAGAATTCAACCTCTGTAGCAAAAATGTGGCTTTTGTGATCAGGTCAAAGTTGTTGCTGTGAGTCTAATGAGTAACCTCCAAACATTTTATTGTTAAGTTTCACTTGAAAAGTACACCTGGTAACAGCAGATAGGTGCACTGATAAGTTTAATAGCTGTGAGAATCTGTCTGAATTTTCCCTCATCTGCCTCATGATTGGGGACCACTGAAGAGAAGATCCCCCGTTGGAATCTCTGGCTCTGAAGGAGAAAGTCACACGCCAAAGGCCCTGAGAGCTGGAAGCACAGTGTTAAGTGTTTGTTTTCACAGGTGTTGTTTGCTGTATGCTAAGAAGGGGGCACCTTGCCCTGTTTGCAACAATGGCTTTGGAAGCTGTCCCACCTCTCGGCCTGGCTGACTTCTCCTGAGTTTCAGAGAATCTCCCACAGAAGCCCTTCACCTGCTTTACACCCACCGTGACAGACAGACTGAGATGTAAGAAGCCTCTCCATCAAGGACTGAGACATGAAACCCCCAAGTGAAAAGGCCTCTCTGCTCCTTCCAAGGACTGGGACTGAAACCCCCAGCCCAGGGAAGGTGTGGGGGTGAGGCAAGCTGACCAAAGCGAGATGTTTGCTTGCAGGTTGTGACCACTGGACCAAGAAAACAATGGCTCTTGTTTACTGCTGAGAACATGGACTACCTGTTAGATCTATTCCCTTTTGTATCTGTTTCCCCTCCCCTCACAATTTTCAATAATAAAAACCTCTGAGTTAGCTAGAGATTTTGAGATCTCCCCAGCGTAACAGACAGATCCTCGACTGGACTGGACCAAAGGACTTCGTCTCTGCATTGGTAGCTATATCCCCCTCTCTTTCTCTTCTCTCTCTTTCTCTATCTTTTTCTCTCCCTTAATCCCTCTATTGCATTTTGCTGTGGTCATTCAATAAAGGTGCATTTGTTTTGATTATCACTGCAAACCCCCTTGTGCCGTGTCGGTTCTTTTGCACCCTGAGCTCACTCCTACGAACCATCATGTCATCCATCCACTAGGAGGGATTGTGACAATAGCTGGCTGTACTTGCTGTGTATCACCATAGCCTGAGGCACAGCTGTAAAACTGTTGGGTTTTTGTAAACCTCTAGCAAACCTGTGCAAGAACCTGTTTACTGAATTCAAAACAAACCAGAACTACCAGTTCTTCCAGCTCTCTGGAGACAAAGACATTAAAAATGATTGACTAATATCTTCCAGGTGTCCTGTTCCTTGGTGGAGAGCTCTGTAGTGCAGTGATGGAGAATGAGTGTGCTTGCATGGGGCTCTTGGGAGATCTGGAAACAGCTGCTGCAAAACAGGAGAAATGTTGGGAAAACAAGGAGAGACTACCTGAGGTGCAACAGCAAGGTCTTGTGGGCACAGTCTGAGGATCTGTAGCAGGGAGGGGTGTGTGCAAGTCTGTATTGTATTGCTGACAGAAAGGGCACCTGGTCTACCAGAAAGGATAAGGGCAATGAAGTCAGGGCTGCCACTGCTGCCAGTTTTCTTCTCTCTCTTGCCAAAACCTCACAAGAGCCAGGTTCACTTAGCAACATGCTCTTACTGTCATCACCCTCTCCCCAGGCTCAGTGAAGGGGAGACAGGAGGCAGAGAGCACATCCAGAAGATACATTCATGGTTGTAAGGAAAACAGGCCAAGATCTGTTCTTGGGCTCCCTGAGCAAGTGGAGCAGCTCAGATCACATCCATGTGGCCAGGGATGAGTTCTCTACAGCCAAAACCAGCACAGCAAGTTTTTCCATACTGCTTGTTCTAAATGCCCTAATGCAAGCTCTATCCTAAATTATGTCTGGACTTTGTCTCTCTGAGTGCCAATTGGCATGTTAACAATTGAGCACTCATATGCCAAATCTACCTCCTCTTGTTCTCTTGTCTCCTCATTGCAATAAGTTCCCCTAGTCAGGAAAGATTTTTTTGTTGCTGGTTCTTTCTAGGCACAGGTATGGAATCAGCATTGCACAGATTTTTGGGTTACTCTGCACAGATTTTTGTATTTTAGTGAGGATTTGTTCCAAAACAAGTACCATGCCCTTCATTCCTGATAACAACACAAATGTCACACAGCTTCTGGCACCAGTCAATTTATGAATTTCCAACTCCAGTAAGTCTTATGTAGCTAAGTAAAACACCATTCCTTAGGCTTAATTAAATCCCCTACATAAAATTACTAGGCATAGAGCTTTCTAACTGTCAGATTAGCTCTGCCTGATATAATTAAGGTAGAAAATTAAACTGTAATCAAATCAAAATAGATATTATGTACTTTATGCATGGTACCTGGACACTGAAGAATTTGTAGTGGCAGGTAGCTATAATTAGTGCAGGATTCAGGGTTGACTAACTCATTACTTCAAGATATATATTTTTTTTTTTTAATTCTATATCAGTCATTCAAAATTTAGTATTTTCTGCTTTAAATCTTCTTTAAGTCTTACTTAATATTTCTGTAGCATGGTAAGAACATGACAGTGTCAAAGTGAAATTCTCCTTGAGTTAAATGAGTCTGTTATCACAATTTGCAATGCATATTTAGAGTCAGTGGGCCAGAGACTTTGGTGTGTTACTGTCAGCATGTACTGCAAAACTGAGCTAGTTTAGGGACTACACAGGTGTATTGACACAGGGCTGAAATGTCTTAAATCTTGATGTATTTCTATCCTGTGAGGTGAGAAGTACTACTATTCCCATTCTGCATATAGAATTAGGCACAAAGAAATTAATATTTGATCCTTCAAGGTGTTAGACAGTTAAGTCTGTCTGAAATTATAGAAGTGAGCCTCTTACATGTCTTTGTGGACCTATACTTAACTGATTTATAAGGTCTACAAAAGCTGTGACAGTTGTATTATTCTAATGTTAAGCCAAATCCCTATCCACCCGTCTTAGTCCAGAAATACCTTAGAGCTCTTTAAAGTAGACAAAACAAGGGACTTCTGTCTTGGAAATGGATCCTGCCACATTTTGTCAGCTGACATCAGATGTTGTTAATCGCCCCAGCATCAGTTGCCTTGGATGAGAAAGCCTAAATCTGAAGAGGGGATAGTATAGCAGAGTGAAAAAAATTGTGACTCATAACTTTGAAAACATAAATGTCCACTCTGGAACTTTCACTTACCAAATTGGTTTCATATCTATTCTTTCTTTTCCCCCATTTCCTTTAGCATAATTTTACAGTGTATCTTATAGCCTGGTGAGCTGGCTATAAATCACTGATATAGAATATGTTACCTTTCTTAGGAGCATGAAAATATAACAATATGGGCATGCACCCTTGTGTGCCCCCAAAGGTGAATGGAACATAGCTGCCCAAACCCTCAGGTCAGTCTGCACCTGAGGTGCACAAGAATGACATGGGCCAGCAAAGGGAACAAAACTTCCTCTTGCACCTTTCTTCTCCCACTCTTTGAAGGAGAGCTGGGGCTCCCTCAGTGTCTCCTGGTGTTTTCTGATTCATCAACAGTCATGTCACATAGGTAGGTACTTCAGCTTTTGTTATAAACTTTAATGAACCATGCTCCTGCTCTGGATGATAATGACTGCTGCTCCAGGCTTAATGATAGGAAAGTCCCAATAAGTTATTAAGCCCATCTCCTAAAACTGTTCCCCAGAGTACCTTTTAATTTAAGAGTCCCAAGCAACACAGTTTCAACAGCGTCCCTTGGGAGACTTTGCTGATTTCTTGGTTCGCTCTCAGGAGTTTTTCTGGATATTCATCCTGAATTTTTGTGTTTTTAAATTAACCCAATTACTTGTTTAAATCAACCAGAAATTTCATTGTGGACAATCAAAAAATGAGAAGATAGAAGACAGAAAGAAAATTGCTAGCAGGGAAATGAATACTGTGCATGGACTCTTTAATCTGCCATTTCTGTACCCAGCTGTCTCCAGCCTTTGTTTCTGCAGTATCTATAAACAGTTCTCAGTTCAAGCCTCTTTTCTAGAAAAAAATATTTAACTTTATCATAGCCACAGGCTTTCTCCTCAATAAGTGATGTAAAGTGCTTGTATGCCACAATAAAGGGATGAGTATGGAGACTTTGGTGGTGCCTCAAGAAGAAAGAGAAGAGAGGCTCTGTGGCCACTTTTCTCTTTCCAGCTTTGCACAGAGCTGCTGCACACAGGGGTTGTCTGCAGATCAACTGGCCCTGCATTTCCTGCAGCTGCAGGGGAACAGTGGGGTAAGAAAGAGTCTCACACTGAGCTCTCAACACAGGGGACAGTCTAAGTGATAGCCTAGGTCTGAATTATCACCAACCTTACAGAGGTTCTAACCTTAGACTAAAACAGAGTTGGTTTCTTTGCTGACTTGATAGAGAAGGATGAAGCTTATTCTAAACTTTCCAGGTTATTCCTTTCTGCATCACCTGACAATTTTAGAAAGATTTTTTACTAATCCAGTTTTGGGCTCTTCCTTATCACAAGGTAAGAGCCATATAGTGATGGTTTCATTACATTTCTCTGAAGTTTTGTTTATATATATTTGGATAGTATATATATACTATATATATATTGTATGTGTATATATATATGTATATATACTATATAGTATATATATACTCTATACTCATGTAACAATATGGATTGTTACATGACATACCATATTAGAAGCATAAATAAGGAAAAAGTATTTACTACAGTGAAGAAAGAACTCATGCTTACATTGTGCCCAAAGAAAGCAAAGGACTAATTTGATAGAACTGAATATATTCTGAGGGGTTTTTGTTTTGATTTTTTTTCAGTTGAAGGAGGTTAAACAATTTAAACAATATCTGTTCCCTTATGTGTATTCTTTTTCCTAAATTGTTTCGTAGTTGAAGTTTTCCTGAGGTAAAGCCTTTAGGAAACTTCCCAGAGCAAAATTCATTTGGATTTTTCATTATGGATCTGCCATGGCCTTGGGAAGTTGAAGTGTCCCTTTCTACTGAACTCTTCCCACTCACCTTCTCCACTAATTAGTGTTACTCCACATGAGTGTTGGTGGGAAAATAGTCCAACAACCTTTAAAGCAACTTCAGAGAAAAGAAAAAAAGAAGTGTTGCAGTAGTATAAGTGTTGTTATATTTACAGTATAACATACTGGTATTTCCTAATGGCTCCTTTGGCAAGTCTTACTGATCACTTTTTATGAAGCAATAATTTATGCCATTCATTAATTTTCACCATATTTGCACAATTTTTTTGTATGTTGCTGAATACATGGACTAATTTTTAGAAGGATCACAGATGTTTTCTGCTTTGTATATAAATGTCTAGCCTTGTTTAAAATCAGGTAATATTTTGGCCTTAATAATATTTGTAGCAAAGAAGCCACAGATGCCTTGCTGTTTGCATGAATAGTGCTTGCTCTTCTGCAGCTTTCTGCCAGGAACACAGCAAAAAGATAAAAATATTTTGAGAAAGCTTGAAAATGGAGACTCCCAACCTCAAATCACTAACTCAAGATGTCAGACTGGTTCAGTTGCCTACTCAAGCTGTTTGATTCTTACCTCAATCAAAGCCAAATGCTAAAAGAGTTGAAGTTCACCATTGCCTGCTGTGACTCTTAAGATTTGTTAGAACATCTTATGCCCTTTTTAGTGCAAACAGCCTGAGTTTCCTGAGCTACCAAGCTGAGCTACCTTATGAAGAAAGGGTTTGCAAGCAGAAAAATCACTGTATCTGAAAAAAAGAATCAGATAAATCAACAAGACATCTATGTGCAATCCAAAGACTTTTTTGAGTCTTTAAGTCTATTTTCTATGTATTGTCCTCTGCTTGATATGACATTAAGTTGCAGTGTATAGATAACTTGGAAAAGTGATTAATCTGTGATGTGCAACACACAGTTCCTGTAAAGTGACAGCTGCAGCAAAAAATAGTTGACTTGTACCCAATGAGGGTCACTAAAGATGTAAATCAATATCAGGAAACAGGAAAGAAATGTAATGAAAGGGAACATTAACTGCATCAAAAGCACTTTTAAATGCTTTTTTATTTAAAAAGTCTTCAGCCTTTGCTAAACTTATGGATTCTATTATAGCTGAACTGAAAAACATTGTTGACCCTGTCACAATCACTTGCACATATTTTAGTTAAACCAATTCTAATGTACACAGGAGATGTATAATAAATGTTACATATGGGCTGTATATTACATATGAAGGAAATCGTAGTTATGCATGGAGATAGCAGTGCACTTTACCTTTACATATGTACTGAGACACTTGTGAAGAACATCTGCAAAGATGTGCACTGCTGCTCTGGTCATGGCTTGGATTTCTCTGTTTCAAGATGGTGCATAGGACTGCAAAGTGATGGCTGCCAGGGCAGTGTGACTGTTCTTCCACAGGACTCACTCAAACTACATCTAAAGTGTGATTTTTCTTTTTCTTTTTACTTTTCTGCAAGTTTGTTTGGATCTTATTTTTTTAAACTTTTTTATTAACAGGCAATTAGATCAGGGTTGTCTCTCCAAGACAGACAGAATCTGAACGAAACAAATAGTAGAGTATAAAAGGTGATTTTTTTTCTTTTTGCACTGTGCCCTCAAGAGAAAGCTGTGTTTCATTATGTGTTTTGACTCAGGGATGCAAACTTGTTTCTCTGATGAGTGTTGCTTAGAGACTACCCTGAAAGAATGATTTTCCAGTTAGATTGAACTGGGAAAGAAAACGAAAACAGCAACAAAAAACTGCAGAAAGAAAAGCCTTCCAACAATTCCAAACAAAAAAAGAGAAGATATGATAGCAGAAAAAATATCATTGTCCTAATTAAGAAAATCCTGTGATTGCTGCTTACCTTGAAATGGCAGACAATATGAGGTAAACACGACCTTTCTTTCTTTCTGGGCTGGATAAAACCAGTTAGAAAATGCTCACTTTCCCACTGGGTTGGATTGTTGGATGGTTCAGGCTACAGCAGCATGTGTTGTGCAGCTGCCTGATGCTCCAAAGCAGTGCCTGGTGGGACCAAGTGATAACTTCAGTACACGTTGTGCTATCCAGCCACTCCCCGTGTACCTCCATGAAAAACAAAATGACAGCACAGCGCCATCACAGCAAATGATCCCCTCATACTTTGTACATACCCAAACAAAGGCTCTCAGCAGGCAATGCTGTCATTTACAGGCTGGCCAAGAAGAAGGAGTCTTTGCAGACATACAAATTTTAACCAGCTGGATGAGTCTGCCTCCAGTAATGTACCCTCCTCTGGGCTGTGGTTCGGTCCTGCCCCTCAGCAGTGGCAAATTCCTGAGCTCAGGCCTCAGGGCAGCAGCTCCAGGCAGTGAGATGACATTTACCCAGGGATTTGAGAAGACTGTAATGTACAATTTTTATTCAAGAAGCCATTGCTGTAGTATTTTATGGGAGCTATGACCTCTCTGCACTTTCCCTGCATCTCCCTAATTGTCATCTGTTCCTATAGTACTCACAGCCCTGACTTTCACCACCAATTAATGTAGTTTGAGTAAGTCACTGCGACCGTGGTCACAGGGGTTTTCAGGTGAAGGGAGAGACGAGAATGTTGACTCCATGTTCAGAAGGCTTGATTTATTATTTTATGATATATATGTATTACACTATAACTAAAATAAAAAGAAATAGAAGGAAAAGTTTTCCTCAGAAGCTAGCTAAGCTAAGAATAGGAAAGAAAAGAATGATAACAAAGGCAGCTCTCTCGGACTCTGTCCAAGATAGCTCAGTCCTTGATTGGCCATTAATTATAAACATCCAAGATGGGCCAATCCCAGGTGGACGTGTTACATTCCACAGCAGCAGATAACCATTGTTTACATTTGTTGCTGAAACTTCTCAGCTTCAGCAGGAAAAATCCTAAAGAAAAGATTTTTTACAAAAGATGTCTGTGACAAGTCACCTCTTAGCAAAGTGGCCTGTGAGGCAGTTTTAAACAGTTGCCTGTTTCTGCTTCAACAAGAGCCCTGAGTGATCCAAACCTCTGGTGACTATGATTACTCCATCCTTTTAGAAGAGAGGATTTGAATTTCTGTTTGGCTTCCATCATAGGACAGTCATAAATATTTTTTTTAAGATTTTCTGGATATCCAGAAGTGTTCTTGAAATACACTATATCCTTGGAGAAACTCCTGGCAAGCATGAATACAAAGAAATAACTCAGTGCCTGCTGCTGTTTGGCATTATAGGAGAGTGAGAGAACCAACTGCAGGGGATCAGACACCAAAACCAGTCTGTTTAGCTGTCCCCAGAAATTTCCACTATGTCACAAAATTGCATTAGAGGTAAGGAGCAGAAAGAAACAGTACAAATGACAAAGACAAAATTATTCACATTTTATTCACTTGAGATACTTGATTTCAAGGCATTTGCAACATCTTGGTACATCATACTATGAACATCCAAGATAGGTACAGACAGATAGAAGAAATGACCTGGAAAAGTTCAATTATAAGTTGTGTACTTTGCACTCACCGTGAAAAAGTTTTAATAATACTTGCCCACTATTTATTTCTTAAGTGATTTTCTTACAGTAACTGGGAAAATCTGATACTGCCTTTTCTAGAACTGCTGAAGAAGAGAGGGAAGAAAAAATATGGGATTATTTTACTTGTAAATAAAAAAGGTCTTATCAGGATATACTATACTGAGAATGGCTACTTAAGGGACTTCTGCACATACAGTGGCATGAATCATGAGAGTTGATCTTTTGAGTTAACTTTTTTTATTGAAAACTTGGTCACAAATTGCCCTTTATGTTCATCCTACATATTTTTCTTATTACTATCATTCAGGACAGAGATATCAATGTCTTTGGTGAATAGGTAGAATCAAATTTGCTTCTGTTTCCTCTTTTTTCAGAAGTAGATAAATACAAACCTGTGAGCAGCAACTTCCACCAGAATTTTAAATATAGAATTCAGAAGAGAAATGGTTTATCATTCCTCTGTCTTATGCCTTCAGTGTTTAGGTTCCATTTCATATGAAGCTGCAGTTGAACTGCAAAAAATCATAGATCATATAAAATGGTTTCAATGAATTACAAAATATTACTCATGCAATGACACATTTTTTGTGTTAACGTATTTACAGCACTGCAGGAGTCCATCATAACCAAGAAAAGAGACTGGCTGGGTGGAAGGAAATTGAAATGTAATGAATAATAAAAGAGAAAGTTAAGCTGCACATATCTAGAAACTAATATCTTTTGTTGCATTAATGCATGAACTAATAGATCAAAGGTTTATAAGTGTCAAGAGAAAGAGGTGGATGTGTGCATCATTAAATGCTGTACTTTATTTCTATAAGCAGAGATTGTCAAGCCAGAAAGATTTATTCTAAGAATGTATCTTTATTCCTAACACAGACCATAGGATATTTTTTTATTCAAAGTAAAGCATTACTTTTAAAAACAGCAGGAGAAAAGAAGCATCAAAACAGACCACCAAACTTCTTTTTTTGTGTTTTTTTCCTAAGCCTTCAAAGCCCTAAAGAAAGGATTGCAGTGATTAATTTAGTACTTTCTCCAAGCAGATATTTGTTAGACTGCACTTCTGGGTCACAGTCTGCTCGGCCACTGACTGCTGGACTGTGGGCAACTGACTGCTGAATGGTAGGCTGTGTACTGGCATCTCTGAGATGTGGAAAAGACATCAACAAAGACATAGATATGACTTCTGGGTAATCCAGCCGCTTAGAATGCAAATATTCATTTTAAATGTTTTGCAAAATTCAAGAAAAATTTTTTCGTCTCTACATGTATTGATGTTAAGCAGAAACAAAATATAAGAGTGTAAGAAAGAAATATCATGGTAACTAGATTTGCCCTTCTGACACGCCCAGGAGAATCTACTAGAATGCTCAGAATTCTTAACATTATAAACTGGAAGATGGATGGCCACTGGATTTATTCCTTCTACCAAATTTATTAATAGAATATAATTTCTCAAAGAATTCATTTTGATAATACCAGAAATGTTATGTTTTTTGAAAATGAATAAAGCCTTTACACTGTCCTTATCTCTTTTCTTCAGCACACCTGAGGATTCTTTGGGCTGGGACAGTGCTATTTGAGGAACCTAAAACTTTGCTTCTGTGTCTCATCAGAGACCTGGCTTCAGCCAATGTAACAGGAGTTTGTTTGGATGGTTGTTCAGCTACACAACTTGGTAAGAAGCTGTGAACCTTGCTCCCCATCAATTTTTTTTCATTGTTTCTGTGAGCCTGTTGCATGATTCCAAGCAATAATACAAACATGAGGAACAATGCACTGAATTTTTTGTTTACTGAACTTGAAATTTAGCTTATAAAAATAATATCACTGCTTTAGTTCTACTCAGGAATATTTTGTGGCAGTCACAATTTTTTGTTTGATTTTTCTCTTGGAGCTAAAATAAAGTTTTATATGTTACTTCTTCATGTCCAAATGTCTTAGACATGTTTCTCTGGCAGAACTGTGCCAGCTGTAGCCTATTTTGATCTTTTTGGATCTCTTTATCCTTGGTTTTTCTTTTTTCAAGGTGGATGACTATCATTAAATATTCTGTGTTGGAGACTATGGCAGCCTTATCAGAAGAGGCAAAAATATCCCCCAGAAAGTCACAGTCTGGTTTGGACACTGATCTTATGATTAAGGCTTGTTTGTCTTCCTGAGCCACATGCCTGGTTCTGGGTACTCTGAATCAGGTAAAAAACTTCCTTCCCTTGAGGATGAAGGCAAAAGGTAGGATGCTCATCTTCCCTTGCTCGCTGAGTACACAGAGACTTTCCAGTTGGGAAAGTTCTGAAAATCTGCCCTCACCTGTGCTTACTGTGTCTGGAGGCTGAATGACAGTGGGCAGCAGTTTTCTGCACAGCCCTGGAAGCAGGAGCTATAGCAGCCCAGGCTCTCTCTTCCAGTCTGAATCCAAAGCCACATCATGCTTAACTCTGATATCAGATAGTGAAAAATTCCCTTCTACTGTCTTACTATCTGACGTTTACAAGTACAGCTTCAAGATGCCAAAGTACCCTTTATTTCCCCAAAAAGGCCTAAAGAGGCAGAAGCCTTGCCTAGGATGTCATTTCTTTTATTATTGTACTCAGTAACTTTTTAAATTACAAAAAAACACCTGATGGATGGAATCAAGAAAGACAAATAAAGCCTTGTAACACTATGATAAGTGATCCATGTGCACTGAGTTACAATTACAGATACTGAATTTTGTCTTAATATGTTTGAATGGATATTTAAATTTGATTAGAGATTTAATATCTCCACTTTTTCATTGAACAGGAGAAAGTGTTTTTCACAAAATCAGAAATTATTTCAAAATATTGAAAGCATGTGGGGTTTTTTTGTCGTTTTTTTTTTCTTTTACTTTATCCCTTATTTTGAAAGAAGTCATTTGAATCAAAATGGGAAGCAGTCATCAGAACTTCTGTTTTGACCAAAAAAATTAAATTAAGCCTGTTAACTAGTCTGATAAAAATAGACTTGGGGCAGCATGCTGTATATTACAATTATAGACATGTTTAGAAATATATTACATTTTTTAAAAATATTTTTGCAATCATTACAGTTTACATTATATGAAGGAAAAACATTTTCAATTGAAATTTCAACCGTGTTTCCGATAGCATAATTGTCACAGATTTATTATGGATGTTTAATTATTAACATTCTTGACAGAAATAATAAAAGAAAATGAACCCAGAACCATTTAAACTGGAACAGCTTCTAAATATCATCTTTCAAAGAACTGGTGGGTTTCTCGACTTCCAGCTGACAGAAAGGAAGTGGGTAAAGTAAACTTCCTCCAATAGTGATTGGCATTTATTTAATTCAGAATGCTAAAGCAGCCACTGTAAATTTCCCTACACAACTTCGGAAAGACTTAGAACTACTCAAGTTTTAAGATTTAAGCATATCTCCAGGTAAGGAAGTCATTATTTCTAGAATAACAGAAATTAATTTTCAACTTAAAAACATTTCAGAACCTGATTTTTACATAGTTGGTATGGAATTGATATTGCTATACTTGATTTACTTGAAACAAGGATGAAGTTAAATGGAGTAACAAAGTTCAGGAAAAGAGGGTTAAATTACAATTTTATGCAGTTCACTAACAGTTGAAGACAGCATGTATAGTAGTCACTATTTGTGTAACTTATTAAAATGCCCCAACTTCATTATATGCCTGGATTATAAAGCACAGAGTCTAGTACAGACACGTCCTAACTGCTACCTTGTATTGAAACAGCAGAAATATAAGCCAAAAATAAAGCATGTTTAAAACTGTTCTGCATTTGACAGGTACAATTAATAAAATCTAAATCGTTATGCTATTTTGTCTGTCCATATATTGGTTATATCCATCTCCTGTCAAAAAGGATAATACTGAGTGATTACTTAGCTTTAGCTGATTTGTTTACTTGCAGCTAAATGTATACAAGAATGTAAATGATACCTGCCCAAATTTTGAGAAAATTCCTCAAAGCTGAAGTCTTTCTCTTCCAAAGACTGAAATATGTTGTCCATATGCTTTAATCAAACTGAATTATAAGGTATTTAATTTTCATTTAATGCCTGATCTTTGGGACAACACACATGTGGTTTCAGACTTGTCCTTGCTGAGCAGGGGTGATTTGGGGATTATAAGGTACTGTGAGGTAAATGGGACAATGGGCACATTCTTGTGAATAATTTTGGACCTCACATTTCTCTATGGCTATTTTTCCCTGCAGGGAAGTGTAACTGATGACCTTTGTAGTCTGATAATTAATGAAAAAACAGAATGCAGTCATCAATGTTAGAATCTATATTAAGGATTTTTTACCAGATTGCATTTAGTTTTGATCACTAAAATCTTAGAAAGATTTTTTTTGCCACTATTTTATGATGTGCAGTATTTTTGTACTTACACAAACCACTTCCACTTCTTTCATGACTAAGAAAGTGAGATATTTATTTGATCTTCATCAAAACAGGGCGAGATATTTTTTGAAGATCGTGCTCAAGAATTAGATCAGCAGCAGACTTTGAGGTGTTACTTAATATCAGAAATCAGTTTTGAAGTTGTGAAAAAAAAGGGTAGAATTTGTATGTGTATCCCAAATTAATGTAACACATATTCAACTTCAAAACATTGCCTTGAATCTTTTCCTCAGCAAATTTACAGAAAAACATGGGTTATTCAACAAGAATACTGTGACAGAAACACACACCCTTAAATACAAAAGTGACAATGTATTTTGAAAGGACCAAAATTTTATCTTCCACCAACTTCTGAGACCACAATGAACTTCAACTCAATACAGAAGAGAGATAGGATAATAAGTCAATTCTACTGTAAAATAATTTCCCGGCTAAACTGTAGACAAAGATTAAGTTTTCCTTCTGTGATTGCCAGCTTCACAGACTGTTCTGATTTCTCTTTTTCCTCTGGATGATTTTCTTTCACAATTTTTTAAGTGAAAGTTCAGGTTCTTTCCTCACTCACAGAGTACAGCATCTGTCATCTTCCTGGATTCATACCTCATTCATTCCTCCATCCTCTTCCAGACCTAACGTTATATGTCAAAGATGCAATTTACTGTGACTTTTCAGAGATCATTACATATTTCACTAGGAAATTCAATATGGAACCTTTATGATCTCAATGTGATCCCCACAGAGATGCAAATATACCAGTATTATTAAAATACAATTAATGATGGCTAGTCAGATGGTAGTTAATGATGGTTAATTGTTTTTTAAATGTATAGGTCTGTCTTCCAGTCCAAATTGATGTGATTTCTGCCTTTGAACCAGCTGTTGGCTCTACAACTTCTTTCTAGATTGAAGAAGTCTGTCACTAGAGGTGCCTCATAACCTTGAGTTAGCTGGGTCTTGGGTTGATTTGTACTTTCACATATGGTAGCACTGAGAGGGATTCTCCAAATTGTTAATTCATTCTTCATGTACATTTGGTCACAATGAAAACTGAATTTACAATATTTTTGTTTCCCTTTATGAGACAATCCTTCCACCTCCTGGGTTTACTTTACAGGTCATGATTGTCCTCTGGACTGGCAGCAGTGTGAGCTAAACAAACACTGCTTCCTTGTATCTTCCAAGTGGGAATTTCTACAGTGCACTTGGCTATTCTCCTTCTGCACCAATAGCATCCATATGGTGGCTTTTTTTTCTGCTCTATTTAATGCTTTCTTTATTCTGGGATCTTTTCCAATTTGGCTATGTAAGAGGTGGACTTCTTTTGTCTGTTGCTGGGGCGAATACACTGTTAAAAACCAGGCATTTTGAAGGGACAGTATGGACCTTGAAAGATGAAAAGAAATCTGAGGAATAAAGAATGTAACACAGAAAACAGAAGAATGAACACGTACTGCTGCACATGGCAAATAACAGAAAGGAAAACTGCTTAGTCAGAATCAATCAGCAATGTGAGATATAAAATAATTGCACAGAAGGCTCAGACACATGTTCAAATTCCCACTGCTCAACAAGTTTCTGAGCATGAAATGAACCAGTGTAATTGTGTTCTTAGCCTATGGCAACAAAACATCCAGTAACTTTGCTTAGCTAATTTTCATTATCAAATTCCATTGTTTTGTTTTTGTTGTGTGCTTACACATTAAAAGGGATTAAAGCTTGTCACACTTTTATCTGTAAATCCATGGGAACAGGTTTTGTTGTCTGATCTGTTAACTAGGGATATATTTTTTTATTAAATGTAGCATGCTGCTTTAACATGCCTGTGAGTATTGTCCAAATGCTTTTTGAACTCTGTCAGGCTGGTGCTGTGACCACTTCCCTGGGGAGCCTGTTCCAATGCTCAGCCATCCTCTGGGTGAAGAACTTTATCCTGTATCCAACCTAACCCTCCCCTGACTCAGCTTCAGGCCATTTCCTCGGGTCCTGTCAGTGGTCACCAGAGATGAGATCAATCTCTAGCCCTCATCTGCCTCTCACAAGGATGTTCAGGCCACAGGGAATTCCCCTCTCAGCCTCTTCCAGGCTGAACAGAACAAGCAACCACAGACACTCCTCATACAGCTTCCCCTCAAGTCCCTTCACTGTCTCTGCGACCCTCCCTCGAGCACTCTCTACTTTATTCTTCTTTAAAGAATAAAACAGGGCTTTAAAACTGAGACCTAAAAGGAAATCAGATCATTAAAAGAAACCTCTGGTTAAATCATAAAACTGTATTAGTTAAGCTAATTCCAGTCACATTAGGCTTCTCCTGAAAAATAATCATTCTCTCAAGGTGTTTATCTGGATTCTGTACCAGAAGCTGCAACAATACAATATCTTAGCAGGTCTCAATAATGACTTACATGTACATCAAAAGTCACACAAAGATGACTGGGGAGATGACACCTTCTAGTGGAAACTGTTGGTCAGGGAGCTTTTTCAAATTCATCACAAACTGAAACATGACACAGAATACTGTGTCTTGGGAGCAGCAGAGGAGAAAAATACCAGTCATGCTATTCATTCCTTACTCTTATGAATGTAAGGTATTCTTTTTGTCCACTTTAGTTTTTTAAGCAATTTTGGACCATTACTATAGCATCTTTCATTTTTTGTGGGTAAAACCCAGGAACAGTCCTAGTTGATAAAAACCAACCAAACCCACAAAAACAAATACTTTAAGGCAGTGGAACACAGTTTCAGCTCAATCAAATTACAAATCAGACTATTCCCTTCCACTTAAGTTGTATCTTACTGTTATTTTTTTTTATTCTTAAACCAGAATAAAGTTGTAGTAATTTGACTGTATTATCTCTTTTCCCTGCTCCTTTTACACTTCTCCATTCTACTTTTCCAATTGCTTATGAAAAAAAAGCAGCTCTATATCTTCATTAAAACCTCAAGTAGCATCTCCACAATTAAGGAAAACTTAATGGAGAAATGTAGTTGAAATGAGACAATGAAGCAGAGATTGTGGGATGATTCACTGAAGTCACACTGTAACATTCACCTCTAGTAATTTGCGTGGTAAACTAAAATTTTGAGCAGGAATCTCTATCTGGTGATAGATCAGAACTCCAGAAGAAAACTCTACCTAGCTCACAGAAGTGGCTAATTGGAATATTTGGTAAATCTGAAGTCTCTAGGATATGATGGACTTGTGATGCAAATCAGTGACACATTTGCAGCCGATTTGACATTGCATAAGTTTGATAAAGTATAACAAGTGCCATATTAGTCAGTGCTGGCAAATGTAAATGAGGCATTGTCAGGCTGGTGACAAATTGATTACATGGGACACACCAAAACATTTTGTTGATCATATTTAAAATTAAAATGTATTCCTGATCAATCTGACCCAAAGTCTTTTTTTATTTTATTTTCTAATGAAGACTAATTGTTTCCCTACTACATGCAAAATTTATTTCATTAAATATTTGGGATTGGGTTAATCTTTAAAATACGATTTAAAAATTCCAATGTGTTTTTCTTGAAATTTATGAAGCAAATATATTTCACCACCGTGTAACAATTCTGTCCTCTATATTAGTAAAAATTGATCTCAAATGGATCCTTTTTCAGTAACCTCCACAAAAGTAAAATTCACTCCATATGGGTATTTGAATACATAACAATGGCCTATATGTAATATTGATTTTCAGAATGCTTAATGCGCTACAATCTAAAAGAAAGGAGAAAAAACAAGTTAGAAAAAAGGAATGATCTTTTCTGTACCACAGCAAGTTTTTAGAATAGAATAGAATAGAATAGAATGCAATACAATACAATACAATACAATATAATATAATATATTACAAAGTCATCTAACATAATGTAGCGTAAAAGATTGAAAATTTATCACCACATATTTAAAAATTTTGGGGACCATTGAGAGTTTTGCTTTTTTTATGTGAGATTTTTTTCCTTCCAGCAGTTAAAATATGCTCTTGAATTCAAGGTTCTTTTTAAATGCACACTGAGATAATTGGATGCACCATGAAGCAGCTTAAGCTAATTGAAGTGGCCACAAAAACTGTCAATGCAAATTGAGCCATCTGGATGAACAGATAAAAGCTTTGGAGACATTCAAAAGCCAGGTGGCATTCAGTTACATCCCATCTCCTCTTCACAGTGTGGTTAGAAAACTGGGAGAGAGAAAAGTAAAACTCTTTAGGCCACTGAGCCAAAATCTAGTGTCAATGAGATATTTTTGAATAGAACAGAAGAAGTAACCCTATTAAGGAAAGTTAATGTGTCACTGTGTGGTAATAAAAATTATAAACTCAAGTACACAAACCAGTGGAGCAACAACTACTCAGAGTATAAACAAAATCAGGCCAAAGTGTAAGATAAATCATTATCTTTAGAAAATAATGTTTTGGTTTTGTTTTTTGGGGTTTGTTTTTGTTTTGTTTTTTTTTTTTAAATTTATAGTATTTCACTGGATATAGAATACTGATTGATATTTCTACTCATTCCTGCTGTTTGAAAAGAACTGGAAAAATCCCCTATGTACTAATTTTGAAAATATCATGCCTTTTTTTACTTCACATCTGTGAGGATTGTACGTATTCAAAAGTTCTGAAAAGTCAGACTGGACTTTTTCTGAAGCTTAGTTTGTGAAAGATTGCCATCTCTTCTGTATTATACATCATGGCTACTCAGATAGCCAGGGATTTTTCTCTCTTGGATTATTGAGGTTTTGTTGGGTTTTTTGTTTGTTTTTAAGCCTGACCATTTACTGTAAAGTGATATGTGTTTTCAGTACAGTTCAGTTTTCAGCCAGAATCTCTAAGTGATATTCTAAAATAAATATCACAACTGGGTACAATTGCTCAAACCTCCTGTTCCATGAAAAAGGGCTTTTATTAAAAAGGAAATACTTGGACAGAAATTATCTTTATAAAACTTGTCTTTTTCATACATTCATATCTTGATTGCACTTAAGAGGATTTTTAGCAAAACTCAAAGAAATTATGCAATGATGCTTTTATAGAATTTCTTCTTAAGATATTCTGCATAATATTAAAAAAAAAAAATTAAAGAGACAAACCCCATACATGAGCTTTCCTTTTTTCTGTTTAACAGAGGTTGAAATTTGTCAGCCTTTAAGAAAAAAAAATCTAAAAACTCAAATAGGTCTAAAAATAATAAATAATAACCACAGGAATTACTTGGTAAATCTCAAAAAAATAAATGTTCAGCTCTGATATGCTTATGGATAATATTTGAGTTCACCTGGAAGAAGCCCCTGTTGAGAAAAGCTGATGTTTTCACAGCTGCTCTTTTTACTCAAAGATAAATAGTTCTTTTATTGTCCCTTACACGTATTGCAATAGCTTTACATTTCAAACACATTTGGATGGTTTCACATGTGCTACTCCACGTGGGTTTTTTTCTATGAACTTTTTTTGATGCGTGGAATTTCCTTCCACATCACCTGGGTATTCTGGCCATCACAGTGTCAAGGGCTGTGTGAGTACCTACAGAGGGCATTTGACACTAGAGAACCATCAAAGTTAAGCACCCAAACCCCCAGAAATCCAGTAGGAGAGGAGCATTCTCTCAGGTACCCATGCTCTTCTCTCAGGTATGATGTTCTTTACCTGATGGGTCATATTGTTGGCTGGGGACAATGTACAAATCACAAACAGGATGGGACTGCTGAGGAACGTGCCTTGAGCTGTTTTATTTTCCAGCATCAGTCTGATTACATGATTATGACCATGGGAACAGGCCATCAGCTCACATCCTAAGCAGCAGACCAAGAATTTAATGTTACAACTTACTTTAAAAGTTTTTTAACCAATTGCACAAAAAAAAAGCACATTTCCAGTAGTTCTATGCAACCACTATAAGCACACCTGCCTTTGGTTAGACAATGCTTGCTTATTTAGAATACAATACCTGCTTGTAAGCCTTAAAACACAATGCTCAGAGCTCCATAATTAAGCCTAGAACTTCCTAATGTCTTGCTAGATAAAGTTTTCTTTCTTCTCTTTTAGAGAGTTATTCTAGACAAGCGTTAATATACAGACCACTGCTCTATTTGTCCTTGCTTTTCTACTTTTTACATATTTTTTCTGCTGACCTATCTCATGGCTATTGCTTAGCTCTAATCACAGTTCTGCTGTCTTTGAGGCCTGCCTTTTGCAGCTTTCCCAAAACCCTCTGATTTTATGGATTTCCACAGGTCATAGATCTCTTCTAGGAAGCATCTTACCAGTTAACCTCTCAGGAAAATGTCAGATCTATATGGAGATTTATGCCAGAACAAAATGGACTTTCAGATTTAGTGTTTGACGTCTTCACTGTTCTGCAGGCCTTGTCAGCTTCAACACTTGTATTTTTTTTGAGTCTGTGAAGCTCTAAGATGTCTTAAACATTTTCTAGTGTGCAAACTGTCACACAATAGGTCACGTCATGGGACAGCAAACACATACTAGATCATATAGCAGATAGAAAGTCTTAGTTCTAGTTTGCAAAAGGCACAGGAACATCTTAAAAGGCTTCTTCTGATCATAAAAGGCCACTGGACCTTTTATACGTGTAAATATGTATGATTCCCAGCTGTAGGAGGACAGATCAAAGAGCACCCTTGGCTTCAGGATGCTGGTCAGGAGGGGGGATGAGAGCTCTTGAGTGCTGTGCTGTGCCCTATGATGACACAGCCTGAGGCACCACAGAGGCAGAGGCTGTTTTAAGAGTTTAGACTCAGATGTGGTACCTTGGTAGCTGTAAACAGCCAAAGGTCCTCAGGTGCTAAACAGATAAATAAAGTTTAATGGAAAAAAAAAAAAAGAAAACCAAGCAAAGTCTGTCTGAGGCTATGGATTACCACCAGAGGGGGTTCTTGCTCACTGCAAGAATTTCCAGCTGAGACTATCCCGCATCACAAGCACAAGTCAAGGTTTAATAAGGAAAAACCAGTGCAAAATAAAAGTTATCTAAGTGTGGCTGCATCTGCCAAGTTTTTCTCATTGCACAGATCTGAAAGGCTTCCATGAGACTGCTAAAACTGCACACTTTTAAACCAGGGTCTGCTGTCCTTATTCAGGTGCATATTCTTGTTTCCAGAGCCCAGATGGAGCAGACAGATAGAATAACACTTCACAATTCATAAAATGTTAGAAGGTAAATGAGATCTTTTTTGTAATCTTGGTCTTTGTGTAAGGAAGACCATTTGGATCTTCCTTATAGTGCAGCAGCCAGGATTAGTTGCAGGTTTTTTGGTTTGGACTTTTTTGTTTGTTTGCTTGCTCTTCAAAATAACAATATTTTATATTTTTGTTATTCATATAGACAGCAAATGCCTGTGAAGTTTTATGTTGAAAGAGCATTATAATTTTTGCAATTAAATTCAATTACTTTAAATAACTTGCTCATTTTAGGAAAATGTAACATGATTGTAGCTTGACCAATGAAATAAGCATAAGAGCATGTTATTAGAGAGAATTTTATATTTAAGGATAGAGGATAATGTTTCAAAATCAGAGCACTATGGGTATCTAACAACTTACATAGATACTTAATCGCTGATGAATGAAATGGATAATAATTTCTGAGTGTACAGCAAATGTAAAGTAATTCTTGAGAAGTAAATTTTAGATGAGAAAGATAGAGCTTCTTCATTCTTCTAGGTTAAATTTTCCTACAAATGAAGGTCTTTTGGAACACCTCTATTTAAATGATCTCAAGCTCATTAATAGGATTACCACGCTAAGTAAAATGGACTGGATTTTGACCAACAAGAGGTAAAATGCTTTCTTTTCTTTGCTTATATTTAATAAGGGTGATGCATTAAAAACAAAACTAAAGAAAACAACAACAACGAAAAAAAAAACAAATCACATAATTAAGGTTTTAGATAGGATTTGAATAAAAATAGACTAAAATTTTCAAAAATAATCTATCTTGATTGAATGAAAACTACCTTGAGTAGAGTAAGATACTTGTGTTCATCATAGGGGAGGTACTAATTTAGATTGTGCTGGGAACAGAAAGAGGAAGGCAACTGCCTCGTAATTGTTACATGTTCAAAGAGAAAAAAGGTTAATTCACTCAAAATTACCAAAACCCGGAAAAAATGCTGTTCTCCCAATATGCTGAAATCAAAAATTTCACTCATTTCAGCTATGGAATTTTAACTTTCTAATGAGATTCTTCCATCTGACGGGTTGGGACAAAAGATGGAGGAAATGGGAGAGGAGCTTTGCTCATCATAAACAAAAAAATGTTGGAGATATTAATGTTCCACCATTGTATGAAGAAAAGGAATACATAAAAATGACCTGTAGTCTCTATAGGAAATATAAAAGTAAAAATTTCAGAGTAACTTTTTTTCCCTATAAAAAAACTTGCATTCCTAATTGTGTTACTAAATACGTGACTGATTGAAATATTTTGACATTTCCCATATGACACATTTGTGAACATTCTACTAATTCCCAATAAGAGTCAGCAGCTGTTCCTTAGACTGTATTTCCATTTTTAAACTTATTTCAAATGTTTTTCTTTTTTCTTTTTATGAACTATTACAATTTCTTCTATTCCTAACAAGTATTTCTAGCAATAAATCAATTTTTAAAAACTTCCCTCATGTGTTAACATATCCTAAGGTCAGAGAAAGCCTTGTGATAGTCTGATTTGATCTGTGGGGTAAAAGAGGTTATCTGATTTCTACCAGTAAATTCATGTTCCAAATGAATGATTTCCAGGAAAACAAAAATCTACATTTGGTTTAAACATCTGTCCTGAATCTGAATGTACCACAACTCCTTGTAACTTGGCTCTTGAGCATTCTTACTGCTGGCATTCATGCCCTTGTTTGCATCTGAATTTATCCAGTTTCATCTTAGCACTGAATGTTACTATAATTTTGCAGTCTGTGGTTGAGAGCTCTTCATTAGCTGAATTCTGTCTCCCAGTAAAGAGCCCCCAAACTGTGATGAAAATGTCTTTGCTTTCTTTTGGTTAAACTAAACAGATTGATTCATCCTTGTTAGTGAGTTTATTGAAACAAGAGCACTTGAAGTTAATAATAACACTTATAAAGGACAGACCCCCATCTTCACTGGAGCCCTGGGAGACAGGGGTCTGCTGAGAAGAATTAGCTGGGGAGAAGCAGAGTGGAAGAAGCTGGGCAATGCAGCCTCCTTCAAGCCTTTGATAGATTTTTGTCTTGTATAAACAGTATTAAGAAGTACACAAATACTCTCTTGTTTCTGAGGAGCTTGAAATCCTTTGTAATTCACAGTGTATTGAATCTCACATCTTGCCTGGAAGCTTGACAAGCATTATCCCTGTTTCAGACAGAGGGAAATGGAGGCAAAGGGAATTTATATGATTTGCCTCAGGAGCAGATTATCCTTCTGCCTTATCCAACAGCCTGAGCCTCAGCTTTTCAGTAGATAAAAACATTTATGTTTGAGTGGATCTGCAAGGGGATAAACTTCAGGAAATTTCCTTCTAATGCTACCTGTAGATCTGTCAGTCGCCAGAGATGAATATATTTAATATGCATGATTATTTTCCTCCATATTGCATAACTTCAAATTTCCTTTCTATTCAAAGAGGACCTGATTCAAAGCCTGTTGAAGAATGAAATTATTCTTACCAGCTTTGAATTATGCATAAATGTGTCTTCCATTTTAAAATGTTATGCATACACTAACAGAACACTATTATTTCACAGAGAGGGATTTTTTAAAAATTATTTTGGGCTTATCTACTGCTTCATGTAGGCAGAACGATTATTAAGTCATACATTTAAAACCCAAGTCAACATGAAAAAAAGTTAGTGATGGTTTAAAGTAAGCTCATAACATTTCTTCATGCAGTTTGCTGCTGGTATGTTACCTGTTTTAAATATTAAAACAAAAGAGAAATTTGGAGATTTACAGATCCCCATTTAAAAAAGAAAACATGACATTTTCTCCAAACCTGTTGCTGTTAAATTCAGTTTTGTGCTAGAGAAGAGCCACTGGATGGCAGCCTTGCTCCTTAGAAATTGGAGGCTGCAACATTGAGCGAGCTTTGTTACAAACCTGCAACCCAAGCGTGTCCCTGGCCTGCGCCCTTAGAAACCGAGGTGCCTTTGCCTGATTGTTCAGAGGCATGGAGACTCTTCACATGCAGGTGCACTTAATCTTTTCAAGATGCAGCAAAGCCCTGTAAAGCCACACTTTGTTGTGTAAAATGTAATACCTCTGCTGATCTTTCATGTTTATTCAGCTTTTTTGGGGGGAGGAAGGGGGTGCCACAACAAAAGAGAGGTAGAGTCAAAAGTATCCAGCTTGAATGTTTAAGCAATAAGGAGATTGCTCCATTGTCTACCGTAAACCCCGCCAGTGTGTAATTTCCTTTTTCCTGTTCTACAAATTAGTTGGTAGGACCAAGTTCCCCCAGGTGGGAATAAGTTCTCTAGACTTCTTGGAAAAAGCTGACCAAAGGTCCCACATTCTCCTTGAAACAACGGGGGAGTTTTGCCAAGATGCCACGTATCCTATTGCTGTCATTCCCACAAACCTGCTGACATCAGTGTACTACGTTTGGTTTTGAATCTTTGTACTGGAAAGATATGTTTTGAAACAACAATAATCTACAGCTTCTACAGTAGTTAGATCTGTCTATGCTTCCGTGAGATGACTTTCTCAAGATGAATAAATGGAGGCAAAGGGTAGGTCAGAGCAGGCAGATTAATACACTACAAATTCAAATCTGTGTAGAGGACAGACGCCTCCATAATAAATGTGATCTTGGTGCAGTTCACAGCATGTTGGTAAGATTATAGTGGAAGAAATCTCATCTCTACTGCCTTTGACATGTGCTGTATTCAGTTACCCTTTCCAAGTTGCTTTCCTCTGCCAAAGGCCAAGATATCCCTCCTTCATGACCTCCTTCTTCCAGCTGGCACAGAAGCTTTCCCTGTTGTGTCTGTCACCCTGTAAGCAGCAATATTATCACTCTGTGATTAACCATGCTGCTGTCTGCTGACCTTTTGGTGTTTGGCATTTCACCCCAAGGAAGTAGGGCCTGCTCCTAAATCTTCTCATCTCTCTGAACTACTGGAGCAAACCCATGGTCACTAAAGGTTTCTGCCTGCTCCTGTGTGGTCGCACACTGCTATTTAGAACTCAACAGAAGTTTTTTTCCCCCAACAGAACAAGGACACTGCTTAATCAGTGAGGATTAGTAAGGAGACTGCTGCCCTGTCTCCCCATCCATTTCCCACTGAAGGAACAAGTAATCTGCTTGTGAATGAGCACTTCACCCTCCTTTGCTTGTGTATGTCATGTAATGGAAATTCATTAGATGTGTTAGTACTGGTGGTAATTCCAGAGCTGATACCCACATAACAAGCCAGTACATGCAGCAAGCTCATGAAAAATCCCAAGCAAAACTGTTCCTGGTTGTTCATGAACTTCTGAAAAAGCCTTGCTCCAAAAACATCAATCTGCTGTTCCAAGTGGAGGAGAATCTGTATCAAAGAAAGAACTGACATACAGGTTTCCAAGAAAATACTTGTTCCATTTTATGCATACTTTATGGCAACCCCCTTCCATAGAAGGAACATTCTTAGAAAAATAAAAATTTCACAAAATGAAGTGTGTGTGCTCCACAAGCATGTTCTTCCCTCATTTAGGCCTGTAAAATGAAATGTCTGTTACTGGGAAAGAGACACAGCAATTTAAAAACATTCAGTATCTGTACCTCATCGTTTTCATATGGGGTGAGGGTCTGAGACAATGTAAAGAATTCACACCATTTCAGCTGAACTATGCAGATGAGGTGCTTGAGGCAGTGAACTGGTGACCCAGACCTCTGCTGAGTAGAGAAGAGTGCCTAGGGTATCATTTAGTCCCGTAAATTAGATGTCTAAAGTCACAGTGTGAAGACTATTTGCTTTTTCATGTATTGTATGAAGATGTTAAGATCTGAGTGTTTCTATCCAAATCATGCTGCATATTTCTGTGATGCTTACTGATTTTCTGTTCCTGTACATTTGTTTTGCACATGGCAAGTATTATACTGTGCTGCAGACATAACATATTCAAAACTGCATTCGTGGCCAGGTGGCTGCCTCTGGAGAGCTTTGGATTGGCCTGTAGAACATGCAGCTATCGCTTCTGCTCCTCTGGAGGGAGCCTCAGCAGAAAACACAATCAGATGAATTTAAAATCCTCCACAAGTCACTACAACACCTCAGCACAGCTGAGACTGAGAGCAAACAATCCTCTCTCACTTTATCAATGCAATCTGAACACAAGCCACCCTGGAGCCCAACTCTGCATTAGCGAGTGCAAAAATACCCTTTTTAAAGAGCAGTCACCACATCTGAAATACAACCCCAGACAAGCAACAACCATTCACTGAGACACGTCCAAAGCACATACCAGCTTCTTTCCAAGCACACCACAAAGTACAGTGCACAAGAAGTGCTAAAGGAAATCTGAGCCACTGTCACTGTTTTAGGCTCGTGCCTGTCGTGCCTGGTGAAAGAGGTCCTACCCTCAGTGACTTTGCTGATAGACTTCATCTGAAGAGGCAAATCTATCAATCACCCTGCACTCTGCCTAAGGCTAAAAACATCTCATCAGATTTTATGTGCCATTGCCTCTTAGTAAACCTTCTATTTATAAATGATAGGTGATAAAATCTTAAGGAAATTAAAAAAAAAAATATCTCTTTCCACCCTCAATATCTTAGATTACTGTAAACATCAGCTGGGCCAAACTAAAGGAGGTTTGGCAGGGACAAGGGATAACTTTTTCAGCAACATTTCTTTTCAAATAGTGAAAATGCTTTTTAAGTCATTAATAAATAGAATATTCCTGCAGGGCAGTGATGATGACTATAAAGGACACATAACTGAGGAACCAAATATGTATAAAATAGACTTTATTAGTTGTAGTTATGACCTTTGGTCTTGTTTTTCTTACCACATAATAAAATGTGTTTACAATACAATGACTATCCAGAACATAAAAATTTCCATTTTGGAAAATGCTACTTATTCAAATTTTGAGCCAGCTCTGTAGTGCCTGGGATCTGTGAAAGCAACTAATGACTTGCATCAAGGTTCAGCTTTTAGTTTTATTTTTTTTAAATAGGCCAGGCCTCTCAATCTGGACTACTGGAGTGGTCACCAGTTCAAAATCAGACCTCAGGCCATCATTTCTCTTGGGTGAGGATAATCATCAATGATACTACAGATATTTTCTTACTTTTTTCCTTTTTCTCTTTTCTTTTTCTTTACTTTTCCTTTCTTTTTTTTTTTTTTGTTTTTTTTTTTTTTCTCTTCCTTTTCCTTTCCTTTTTTTTTTTTTTTTGGTGTCTTCAAATGTTATTATAGTCTACAAAGCCTTTGTTTCCACAACAGAATAAGAGTTAAATAATTAGAAATAACACCACATATAGCACTGACTGAAAGCAGTTAATGTTTCTCATAAGACTTCTGAATCACATTCTAAGACCTTATTTTTAAATTATTTTTCTTCTTTTACTTTATCTGGTCTTCTATTTCTTTATTTGTTCAATGATTCTTTTTTCCAAACTTAAACAAACCAGTGCCAAGACCACAGGATGTCTTCACTATGCCACTGTTTTGGGCAAAAGTATGAACCTCCACTCTTTAAAGGTTGAATTTGAGATTGTTTACCCTGTCCAGCTAAATGAACTAATTTACCTAATTTATTGTTACCATAAGGGAAATGCTGTTACTATACTTATCCTGTAACAAAATGTGGAAGTGAATAAACATTCTGAAACAGAAAATATCTTCTTGTACATCTTGCTTGGGTCCTGTCAACACAAAGCCAAGACCCTCATTAGTGCAGCTTTCTCCCTTACAGGGGTCTGGTGGCCCATCTGTTCCACTTCAGCTCTTTTCTGGTTTGAGGTTGAATGTATTCCTCCACCTGATGCTGTACTTTCCTTTGTGGCTGTTTAGAACTGCTTGACAGCAGAACTTCTTAATGACAGACATGGTGCAAATCCCACGAATGAGATGGAGCAGTATCTTTCTGATCCTTATGTCCTGGATCTGCTCCCTTTTCTCCAATAGTGTCCCTATCATTCCATAAATCCCAGCTGATCTGAGATGAGGGTTAGCCCTCATCTTCCTTTCAAAGGGCAGTACTTCTAGGGGGATGTGGGTTCTCTTATTATATGTGAGAAAGGATATTCACTGTTCCTCCCTTTAGCCAACTTTTACCATGAAAAACCAGATGCAGATTTACCAAAGCTTGAATCTGAAAACATCAAAGCCTGTACAATGGCTATGCTGCTAACTGAGGCTATCTGAAAAATTCTGTGCATATGTATAGTGTGCCTCTATGAAATCAAAAAGTAGTATTATGCAATGCTCAATTAACATAGTGACTTTAGTAATCATTAATCTTCACAAATTGTTCCAAGTCTGCTGCATTGAGAATGATAATAGAATGAAATTATCAAATAAGGCTATACTATTTGCTCCAGGTTCTTCTTCCTCAGACAATTCCCTTCAGTGTCTGCATTCTCTTTTGTGGGAACAATCTTCAGAGGAAGGTAGCTGAGGACATCATGGGGGGAAGGGTTATTTATGAAGAGAACAGGTGGAGGAAAACAACAAGAAAAACATTATTTTGGACCATAAGCAAAGCTGAATCATATAAATAGAAAAAAAAGGTAAGAGAGAATAAAATACAACTGACAAAGATCAAGCAACTCATGTGGATGAAAGTCATCCCTTTGTGGGAAATGGAAAGCAGAAGGAAGTGACCATCAAGTATTCCCTTTATAATGGGCTGACATCACTCAGTTCTCTGCCAGACAAGGGTATCAAATTGTTCATGTTCCCATTTTAGGGCAGTGGGGAAAGTCATACCTGGCTGTAAATTTTACTACCATTATGGTTTTGTTCTCTGGAGACTCTATTCTGACAGCAGGAAGACAAATATTGATACATCAATGAATGAATATTCTTCTGGGTGGTGACCTTTGCAAACACTCTTGTTCAACCCTAATAAATAGTAATACAGAAAATTGTTGTCATTCAGTCTGCTTCTCACAAACAAAAGGGAAAAAAACCAGGCCTTACTTCCTGAGTCACTGGATTATCAAAAGTAGTAGGAGATTAGTGTATTGGGAAAGGAAGGAATAACTTTATGCAGATTTGTGAATCTCTTAGACCTCATCACTATCGGTGACCTTCATGACCTTCCTATGTGAAAATCCAGCTGGACACCTGCTTCTCCCACTCTCTGGTTTGCAACTCTTTACCTATTATAATTGTCTGAGCATATTATATTCACCAAAGAAACACTAAACTCCCTTATGTGAAAACTAAGCCATATGGAAAAATCATATTTCCAGATAGTTGATCAAATATATTTCATATGTTTGAAAGACATTGGGAAGTTTAAACAGAGCTGGCTTGAACTCATACCAAATATAATTTTTGCTATGAAACAAGATATGTTATAAAACGAGTGAGAATATGAAAAAAAAAATTGAAAGGCTATATTATACACATACAAAAAAAAGTAGTTAGTTTCATATCAAACAAAAATTGTGGTAAGGAATTTAGGTCATTTTGTAGATGATTAGGTTATTTGTGAATGATTCTGGGGTAGTGCAAACACAAAGCATGTGGAAATATATATTGCAAACCCATTTACTACAGAAGAACAAACAGTTTTGTGGTTTCAGGCTTGGAAAAGTTGGGTTAATTTTCTGTTTGAGGCGCTCAGGCACTGTTACACATCCACTTGGGTTACCCTTGGCCTGAGCTCTCAGCTGGAGAGCAGTGAGAGCACTATTTCCTACATGTGACAGAAGGAAGAAAGAAATCTGTTACCAAAGGCATGAAAAAATAAGATATCTAAGTGTCTTTATAGATCAAGTCCCATTCTCATTATATGCCTAAATAATTTGCTATGACTGCTTATAATTAATAAAAATTAATGTTAGCTTTGTCAAGGTATGATAGATCTAAGCCCCAAACAGTTTGAGGAAAATAATACTTACTAAGAAGATTTCTAGGAAAAATTCAACTTTTTTAAAAAGAGATTTTCAGTTGATTACTTTTCCTACAAAAAGCTGTGCCATTTCTTGTAATATTAAAAGAAGCCCATGAAATGAAGGACTATTCATAAAAGAAGTTAAGAAAAACATTTTGATAAAATATTGAAGTAATTTTGGCTGTCTCAATAATAAATTAAAAAAACTAATGTTTGATAAGGATCTAATAAATAATCCTTTAAATTACTTTGAAAAAAATTATTTGACTTTTTATGGAAGAGGTACTTTTAATCTACTAGTTATGAACAAACGCCAAGATAAATAATCACTGTGGTTTCAAATATATACAGATGTCTTTCCTCTTTCAGTCATCTGTTATTGCATTCCAATCCCAAATTCTGATTGTGGGCAATGTGCTAAATGTTCACATATACACACTGACATCCTCTGCAACCTTCACCCCCATCATGGAGAACACACAGGCTCAGACCCAGAACAATGAATCCATGAGGGCTTTTTGGAAGTTACATAGGTAGGAAGAACAATGCATATAATAAACAACATAAAATAATCCTAATTTGTATTGATTTGAATCATACTTCTAGAAACAAAGTGGTTACTTATATAGTTTTAATTTGATTATTCCCTGAATTCAGTTGTTTTTAAACAGCTGTTAGAGTGAATTAGGAAGACACTAGGCTGCACTGTGCATGTAGGATCAGGTTTATTTTTCTTTCTAGTTATTCCTCATATGGATAATGGGAAACAAGAAATAATCAGTATAATTTTTAAAGAAGACTTATCACAGCTGTCATCATAATTGGTTTCCCATCATGCTTATAAAAATAAAATGGATAATGATAGAAGAAGTATTATCCCATTTTTTGCATTGTTCTACAGAGTTTCAGCTGTGCAATTGGTTTTCTCACAGTCTTCAGTGGAAATGTCTTTGGCATTTCATAAGACAATGCTCAGCAATAGCTTTTTAGCTGTTGTGATAAAGTGATTATTAGACTAATCAGTAGAATCTCAGCATTGTCTGGTTGCTCTTCCAGCTGACTATTCCATTGACCTGCTCCTTCTTGATTTAGGCTTTAATTACCATTTTGGCACAGGTCAACTTCTTACTTCTGTATTGTTTGATTAAATATTGTAATTCCTAAGTCTTTTTACAATCTTGCAATATACCAGTAAATAAAAACTAGAGCTGAATGGTACATAGGAGTTTTAAATATCTGCTGTCTCAATATCCGATAGTTATGTTTATATATTTACCTGCAAAATACTTCTCAGTGTGGAGACAGAGAGTGTACTTTGGGATGTTATTTTCAAGAATCAGATTATTCAATTTGAAGCAGAACAATTGTTAAACTACAGCAAATATTATTAATGCTGAAACAAGAATGAAATTAACATTTAACCTAAGCAGAAATACATTGAGAATATCAGACAAACAGGATGAAATTAGCAAACTTTGTAAGAAATTAGGGATAGAAAACAAAGCCTAGGTGAATATTCTAACATAATTATTTAAAGGAGGCAGAGAATGACTACAGATGGATTACTCAAGCACTGTCCCAGTAAAAGTAATAGGAGGGCATTATACGAATTTATCAGATGTCAAACATTTGAAAGGTAGAAGATTATTCTGAGGAATTATCACTGGATTTGTTTGGGATTTTTTTGTTATAGACTTATGTCCACATTGACTTTCCACCAGTGTTTCAGACAGGTTGTTGGGCAAGATCACTGTTTATTATGCTCTTATGTTATGAAGAGTTAAGAAGAATTCTTGGGTCTTAATAGTGAAGCTTTGCAACTTAGATTTTATAGAAATGTAGAGTAATTTAGGTTGGAAAATGCCTTTTTGTAAAGTCCAACTGTAAACCAAATCCTGCCAAGTCCACCACTAAACCACAACCCTAATCACTGCATCTACAAATCTTTTAAATACCTCCAGGGATTTAACAACTCAAGTACTTCCCTTTGAAGCCTGTTCTGAATCTTGAAAATCCATACAGTGAAGACATTTTTACTAATATACAGCCTAAACCACCATTTATGTGATGAAACAGATAAACAAAGACACACATACTTCATAAAAATAATACAGAAATTTACCATGCTATTCAAAAAGACATGTAGTACAGCATGAGGAAACCTTGGTTTACATTACCTTCATGATAACTACGAGCTAATTAATGTCTTGCAGATTTATTTCAGCCTCTCAAAGCTCTAACATGATTATGTCTAACTCTAACTGAATGAACAGCCCTGAGCATATCCAAACAACCAACATTTCCACATTCCTCCAGAAAGAGAAAACTGTCCTTGAAAACTTAAATGATAAAGGTATCCTTATGATGAACACTAGGAACAAACAACCCCTGTGAGCAGCTTATCTCCTTACTACCCTTATAGAACAGTTTTTCTCTGAGGCAACTTGTGTTCTTCTCTTCTAAAACATGGAACTGAGGGACACACATCAATTATTGAAGGCAAGTATTTTACTTTCTTTATTAATCCATTTTTATAAAGCATTGTTTCTGAGAAGATGCTGCAAGAAAAAGAACCCAGACTTGAAACAGATGGCTTAAAATTCAGTCTGAGCTCTTTTTATGATGTGAAAATATCCTTCTTGGTAATACTAGAAGCTTATACTCCCTGGAGGTGTTTATATGAAAAACTGACAGTTCTCTTCAGTTTTCTTCTCCAAGTCTATTTCAAATATCAAGATCTTCTGCAGAGATCTGGAGGGTCATTGTATGTTGTTGAAAGTGTTGTCAGTCACCCTTCTGAGTGACCGCAGACTGGCACACAATTCCAGAGTGAGAAAAAAAAGTAAACTTTTATGTGAATCAAATAGGGTGTTCAAATTAACATTTCTTGCCACTGTCCCTAAAATTCAAATGAAAAATCAGGGCTAAAGTATGTCTTATCACTATCATTTCATTTCATAGAAACTGTTTCTGTACCTCCTTCTTTTAATTCACTACCAAAACAGGTTTCTATAAAGAACCTGACTTTCAATGCCTCAAGCCATTGCTTTTAGTGACTCATGGTAGGAAATGCAAATCCTGGCTTGATCCTGCTCCATTAAAGACAATGGTAAATTTCCAAGAGCTATGATGGAAGCAGATTTCAGTAATTTCCAAGAACTTTTCCTGGTTTCTAGCTGTTCATTATGCCTGTAACACTCAAATGAACTGAAAGAGCCCAGTGCATGAGCATGTACCCCTTTATCCTTCTAATAGAAAACTGGGTCTAAAGAGGTTGCCAGTAATTGTAACCTCTTCTTGTATATATTATGGAAATATTTCATATTTTAATTCTTTTAGCATTGTAGTTCTATTACTATTTTATATTGGATAAATCCTTATGGATATCTCTGGTGTTGGGGTAAATTCCTGGCTTGAAGGAGTGACAGAGGTAAAATCCTGCAGGCCTCATTCAGCATCAGCTGTCTGGTAGGAGTCCTTGGAATAAAGGATTAAGGATGCAATTCCTTGGCACTAACAAATTAAGTTCCACTTTGGGAAGTCAGTAGAAGGGAGGAAATTGTAGTACACTGCCTTGCCTTGAGAAAAAGAGTGAGTATTCCTCAACAGATCACATTACCTCTGTGGTGTATGTGCTGGTTCTACTTTATAAATCTAATTGACCCAACTAGTGTAAGAGTCAAGGTTTAACAGTTATACATTCTATTTTATAGACATGGTAAGAATTTATTTTCTTAGTGGCATTTATTTTTAACTGGCTTGCAAGGAACACAAAAATGTTCAATGCTTGTAATAGAAGCAGCATTCATACTTGTGACGAAATATAAAATAATGTTTCTAGCTTTAAAAATAAAGTAAAATAAAATATAGAAGACAGTGAGACTTGAAAGGCAAACTGCATTTTGTTTTCCTCTTCCCTCTTATACTAAAATGATGTGGATTTTTTTCATTTTTTCTCAATAAAAAACATCCAGATATTTTGTTGTGGTATTTTTAATTTCCATCCACAGATCACCTCTAACCCTTTAATGGTTCTAGAAAGATTTGTCATGATTTACACAGAGATTATAAGCAAACTGTCATTTGTGATGGCATCATACCTGGAAATATCCCTGGAGCTCTACTTAAGGTTTCAGCAATTTCCAAATCCAAGAGCTAAAAAAAAGGATTTAGTGTTAACAATAGATCCAAATATTTGCAGAAATACTTTTCTGTCAGGCAACAATATGTACAACTGCCAACATATTGTGAAAGCACAGTGGATGCCAAACAGGAGAATTTCGAGGAGGCAAACATTAGATGCCAAGTGTGCCTGTGATCCACTCTGTGTCCAAAGAAGATTTTCTCAGCTGCATTTTGTCTGCTGTTTTGACATGCAACTCTGAACTTAACTACAAGTAGTTTAATTTTCCTACATTCAGCCATTTCCCCCCCTCCAGCTTGTGAAGATCACAGATACAGATGTCAAACATTTATCATAGCTTGAAGCCCTGTTATATTCAATTGCTTTACACTGGCATCGAACTGTTTAGCTTTCATAAGTAACATTTTGAGCCATAGTGAATAGCACAAGGATTGAATTCATGCCTTTCAGTACCCTGACTGTTTGATGGATTCCAGTCAACAGAAATGGTGGTGGAGCACACAGCTTTATTTATTTGGGTGAGGATCTAGTAAAGTATACTGGTTAGCATTAAAGACAAAAATTACAACTTGCTGATTTCTAGAGGCATTGTCATGTTTATAAGAGTGGTGTGTGCACCTCTTTCATTACTAAAGGGAAATACAGTGAAAGATTCCACAGTGTTCTAACAGATCCAGATCAGTTCCATCCTTATACTTTAAATATTACAGAGCAAAAAACATCACTTCTCCTTAACTTTCTAAAATGCAAAACAGCACAATCAGTCTTTTTCATCTGTACTGGACATCAAACATCTATTAAACTGGGGAAAAAATTGAGTCTACATTATCTTCACACAGAACAGCAACTAAAAATCAGCTTAGATGAAGAGACAGGCATGAAGCAAAAAAACTTTCCAGTCCAAGACACACCTTAGGAACAGCCACGTGTGATTAAGACACAAATAATTAGAGAAGAATGTGCTTAAGCTGCTGTCTCATTCAGGACCTCTGATAAGTACACAGATGTTTCTAAAACAAACACAAAATACAGCCAGGTGAGCAGCTTTTCATTATGCTTACTAAGTTTTATCCCACTCATAATTTTTTTGCAGTGCAGTCACTAAAATGACTACCTGACACGGCTAAAGTTTTAATCTTTTTAAATTCCATTTAATTTATTTTCATTTTTCAAAATGGAATTTTGATAACAGTCTAGCAATTTAATTTAAGGAACTGTAAAATTATTTGTTGATTAAAAGATGATACTTAAAATTGTTGACTTGTAGACAAAATTATAAGGCCCTTACAATAGAGCTTTAGAATAAAAGTGCTGACAAAACTCTTACAAAAGGAGAAGCAGCAGTCCTGTTATAATAATAAAAATAACAAACAGAAGAAGTAAGTTAAGCCTCCTTCAGAGGAACTGGCACAGTCTGTTTGTTCTGATTTATGGAGCTATTCAGTGTGGTATTGTTCAGCAAAAACATTTTTTAGGAATGCATGCTCTCTGTGTAGTGCTACAAGCCCAGAAAAAAAGTGACATATGAAAGTTAAGGGCTTAAGGAAATGAAGACTGCAGAACATAGCTGAAATGTCTTTATTTCTTTTGTCTGCCTTTTTCCTCTCCTGCCTGCAGCTATAGCAAGAAATGAGAAGTTCAAGTCATATTTGATATTTACTTGATGTAGTAGATCTAACAGAATTACCATAGTCTTTTTATCCTTTTTCCGTGCAGAAACATGCATCTCCATTTGCCTCTGGATAAACAATCATAATTCATGTTAACATGCTTACAAGAAAACATGACCATGAAACTCACAGAGAAATGAATAAAATATATTTGGATAAAGCATAAAAGTAATAAAGGCTGCAGGGGTACCCCATGTTGAGAAGTGAAAAGTTTTGTTCCCAGGACATAGGACCAGATTTAATTTACTGTAAGGTGGAATGGCCTGAGAAACTAATGGGCCTGTTCTTGAAATCAGATTTATCCTTTTAACACCTGTCCCAGGTGCCTCAGATGCAGCTCTGTGGAATGTGGCTGTGCACAGGCAGACCTGGCAGGCTCACATGTGGGGAGAAGGCCAGATCTTTATTGGCTCTGATTAAAGAAAAAGTGTTATAATCCTGTGTACATTAATTCTTAATAACTGTCTGGTGTAAATTTACCTTTTTATTTCAACATCAGCTAACTTGATCCAATCAAACTGGAAGTAAATTCTGCTGTTACAGTACTGTTGGTTTATTGTAGGGTTTCAGAAGGCAGAGAACTGACTCTGAACGTGGCAGACAGGTGACCTCAGGTGACTAAAAGCAAATCAGGAAGGGTGTTTGAGCCTCCTTGGCTGCAAGCACCAGGTTCACCTGCCTGCACTCAGGAGCCCTAATGACCCAGCCCACTCCAGGGCTCATCCCACGCTGCCCACAGCCCCAGACACTCAGTGCCTGCCCCAGAGAGGCTGCAGGATTCCATCTCCACCCCCACATAACCCTGCCCATCGGCCGTTGTAGCTCACTGTGAGGCCACAGGAGCTGGAGAAATGCCGGCTGGCCGTTCCCTTTGTGACCGGAGAGGACACAAGATCAGCCACCCCCGGGCTCTCCTCGGGGAACCTGTGGGCAGTGGTGCCCTCTGTGGCATGGGTGGAGCAGGCGAGAGTGTGGCTATGAAGTCCTGAGGCAAAGGAAGGAAAGAGTGGACACCCATTTAGATGCCAAGGAAACTTTACTCACAGACAGGACCAGGGGCAGGCATCAAGGGAGAGGGTTTTGAGGAGGCATTGATAAAGGGAGTGGGTTTTGGGGAGGCACTGATAAAGGGAGTGGGCATGATAGGAGCAGTCATAAAGTAACCAATGGGCAAAGGTCAGGGGAGGTCTGATGCAGCTGAGCCTATGAGGATCACATAGGGGAGGGCAGAAGGTCTGGAGGCAAATCATATATCAAGTTAGGAATGGTTGGCCCAGAAAATTCTCAAAATAAAGGGAGGGTGGTTACAATGACAGACAGGGGAAGTAGGCAGCACCATGAGGGTGGAAAGAAACTTATAAGGGTATAGGGGGAGGAACAAAGGATCAATCATTTTGAGGGACAATCAACTGGTGGGAAAAACAGGTGGTAAACTACTTGGGGAGAAACAATTCTGAGGTGATTACATGGGGGGAACCGAGGATCAAACCATTTCTTAAAGTTATGCATAGGATAACTAACTTTACAACAGAACCAACATAATACTTTTAAAAACACACGACGCCACAGGCTGTGTCAAGTCAGATCCACCTGGGGGCTGATGCTCAGGAGATGTGCATGAGGCCAGGGCTAGAGCTGCCCCAGCTGTCCCCTTGCCTGCCCTGTCCTGGATGTGGGGATCCCACTCTGGCTGGCAGGTCCTCAGAGACCCCTTACTGCCCCCAGACAAGAAACTTTCCATCCCTTAAAACTTCCTGACAGGAATCTTCTCACATGGTATCTCATAGCTCAATGAGGATGTTTTTTTGCTGCCCACCAAGGCCTGATTTTATACCTGTGCATGAGAACAGGATGTTTTTAGGCCTAGTATTAACAGATGTCACAAGAGAAGCAGCTCAAGGAGAGCTGTTTGTCAGAAATGGGGTTCCTCAGCTGTGTTGAAGAAGAGAGTAACCTTCTACGAGGACTGTAGAAACCATATAATGACTTATTCAGGTTAATATTGAGGCAAGCAGAAGTCCATTTCCTGAGGGGTGAAAAATTGCTAAGAGAGAAATGGTAGTTGGCTTTCTTAAGCTAAGTGAAACTTTTTCAGTTTGGATACTGCTTCACTAGAGCTTTGGAATTTAGCTTGGATTGTCCTGAAGTTCTCCAAAATGTCAATCTTTTATAAATTCCAGGACAAAAAGGTCTCAAATAAGACCTCTTCTCCACAGTTTCTAGTTTTTCTATGAAGCTCCTCCAGCCTTTTATGCAAGTATTTATGGGGAGCAAAGAAGCTGGCTGAATCACTATTACTCTGATCTGCTTGTATCCTGTTACTGAGCATTCTAGGGATAATAGTCCCTTTGTTTTATGCTTTGGATAAAACATCATAACTTTGCCTGCCATTAAATTGATGTTTGATGGGGAGCTCAGTGAACGTGACCTGTAAGGAAACAGAATAATGTGTTTCAGTCTTCATAGAGGAAACATTTACAACAATTTACAGTCGAAGCCACCAAACATATTCAGAGATGTACTAGAATTACATCTAGAGCCTCAAATCCTTAAGAGAAAAGAGGTTTTCATCTCAGTGAAAGCTGGCTGTTTAAATGTATATCTATCTGCATTTGTGTATAAGAACATATAAGCATAACATCTGAAATGTTTCTTCTTTCTTCCCACTCATTGTCATTGAAGGTGGCCCCTAGGCATTGTATGCTCCTGGCAACGTACAGAGTAGTAAAGAGGACACTCATTTTTGCTGTGCTCTGCAGGGAATTCTAGCAAAGGACACAGTGTGGCTGCATCCAGAAACAAGGCTCTCCCTCTGTATTTCTAAGCTGTGCACTGGTCTCAGAAATACAATGTTACTGCTTTTGCAGTTAGCAGATTCATGCCTTGCCATATTAATTTTGTCCTTTTTGTATTTGCAGCATCCTTTGTAACCCACTGAGTCGCTTGGCTGCTGCTGAAGGCTCATTTGTAATTTCAGAAAACAGTAGTAGCCATAAAATATCCTTACAGCGTCCTTTTGAACCAGACTCCTCTATCCTTGCTCTGCAGGAAGGAGCACGGTGAGGCTGAATGGATTAGTGACAGCTCAGTACTACTGGTTGATTCTTCAGTTCTGTACGTGCCAAATGGAAATAATGATACTTTCCTTCCTCCACTTCTTGTCTAGTGTATTTAAACTTCATCCTTTCCCGAACAGCCATTTGTCTTATTAGCTGTTGGCACAATGCTTAGTGCCACAGCATATTATTTTTAGATGGAGCCCCTAAGCACTTCCAAACAGCTGCTAAGTTTACCTAAGGATACAAGAGTATGTTGGTAACAGACAGAACCTGATTTATTCCACTTGCTTTCTGTGCAAGCCAGTTTCCAAAGGGAAGCAGCATAGTTGTCCTAAGCCATTAGCATTGCACAGAGTGAAATTTCATCAAGTACAGCAACTTGCTCATATTCACATGGCTTCCAGGCTGATTTACAGTTTGGTTCATGGGCAGAGTGGAGAGTGGGGGTGTGTGTATATGTGTGGCTTTATCTGCACAAGCTCAGCAGCTGTGCCAAAAGATAGGCTGAAGATAAGTTCATGCCTTTCATTTCAGGCTTACTAGTTTGTAGCCTTCAAAAAAGAAACAAAAAATGCCATTAATACTAATAGCAATCCTTCTGGCCTAATAAACAGAGCTCATACACATTGATAGCATTATATTGGCAACAATGCACTCCATATGCTCATGAAGGTTACAGGGCACATTTCCGTGTAAACAGTCAAGACACTGAACTTCAAATATTTGGAAGAAATGTTTATTTAACAACTGAATACATGCTAAAAGAAATAATTTACAGCAGCAGTTTCATTACACTTTCTCTCCAGTTTTCTAGTTCCCATCTGAATTGAAGTGATAAATACAGAAGTGGAATTATTTACTACCCAGTGAGGAATGTGTTTAAAGAACAAGCACACAACTCAGACACTGGTATAGCAAATAAACCACCTTATCACCTGTGTGGCAAAATCTTGCATTTTAGTATTTTGCTGAACACACCGAAATGGAGTACCTCTAGATAACAGTACTTTACACTGTACCTCCTTACCTAGTCAAAAATATTTACATCTCTTTTGACTAATGTGTAGGTAGCAAAAACTGAACTATTAAACACATACCATTGATATTCACTAAATAATACATAAAAATGAACAGTAAATGCGCATTCACATGCATTTAATTTAATTTTTTTACATAGTGACTTTATTGGGTCATGAAGATTTAACTTTGTTTTGCAAAGATGCATGTTTTCTCAGTTTGATGTTATAGTTCAACGTAACCATACAGTTTTAGGAGCATAGAACGAATTCCCACTTCAGTGATCTGTGCAAGTGCAAAGAGTATAAGAATAAGATTAAATATATTTTTGTTTCTTGCAGATGGATACCTTAAAACAATGAAAATAGATTTTTCTGGTTATAAATGAAATCCTTTATTTCTCTCCAGCTTAAACACAACTTTCAACTTACTTCTAAAGTCTGTAACTAGAGGTTTAAAGAGTTTTATTGGCCATTTACAGAAATACCATTTTAATCTTTATTTTCAAACTTTATGTTGCTTTTAACAATAATGACATAAATGGGGGTATGAATCTTACTGAAGCTGCAGGGCATCTTTCTATACACTAATTCATTAAGGCCTATGTTTTTTGAAAAGAAGTCCATTTCACATCAGTATGAAATGTTGCTTTAACTTGACCATAACATGAACCTAAAAATCAAAAATTTCCACTGTTGGCTTGATCTTTTGCCCTCTTCTTTATATAAACAAATACAAAAACTTAAACAAGACTAGTCATGTCAGTGAGGACTGGGCTGAAGTTTTAAGATATGATAATATCAATTGTTCAATGAGACTGCCAGGTCAGGGTAAACATGTTGCAACTTCCGTAATTTTGTTCCCACAGATTCTCTTTCTCAGTATAGAAAAACATATATTGGAATTCTGACTTTATTTAATATGTTTCCTCTTCAGGCATTGTCAAAGAGGATGGTTTTGGTTTGTTTTTTTTTTTTTTTTAGGACTTTCTATAGAATCAGTTGCTATGAACATGGAAGAGAAAAATAGTTACATAGCAATTCCATGAATCTGTAAAAAATGAAACAAAGTGATTTGGGGTCTATTGAAATCAATCTGAAATTTTCCCACTGAATTCTCTGAGGTTTATTTTAAAACTGTTTCCTTTTGTAAGAAAGAGTATTGTAGTAACTAGATAGTAGACAACAGCCCTTCACAAAAGGCTGAAGAATGTTCTGTGATTAAAATTAAATAATTCATTTGACAACAGTGCTCAGAAATTAACCACAACCTGAGCTGAAAAATTAATACTTTTGTACAGAAAAGTACATAGTCGAACATATGTTTTAATTCATCCATATTTAGCACATCATGAAATAATGGGAATTTACCAGCATACTGAAGTTCACAAGTGTCAGGTTAAACATAAGAGAGACATAAAGCTGCTTTAAAAATAAATTCCCAAGTGCTTTCTTAAATCATGGCCCTACAGCCTTGTCCTAGCCTATTCAATGACTTTTTTTCCTGAAGAATTAAATGACA
The DNA here is from genome assembly GCA_024362935.1 of Setophaga petechia. Lineage (NCBI taxonomy): Eukaryota > Metazoa > Chordata > Aves > Passeriformes > Parulidae > Setophaga > Setophaga petechia. The sequence continues at coordinate 13,592,250 of JANCRA010000012.1, forward strand.
AAAGAATCCTGCAAGTTCATCCCCTCCAAAGAATTCAAAGGGGACTGAAGTAACTCAGCTGTTAGTGAAAATCCAATTTCTAATCCAATAGGCAAGAAGCCAAGTCTTCACTAAGCAGAAGGATACTTGAGTTAGTGAGCGGCAAGGAGGCTGGGGCACATTGTGAGAGATGCTGTCATAGCAGTTGTGTTATATTGTATCTGATAAGGCTGGTTGATAGTGGAGCAATAAATTGATAAATTAAATACCACAGAGTGAATAACAACAAAACAGATCAGTCATCAGCGCAGACACACTTTTATATAAAAGCTCTTTTAGCAAACTAAGGATTTTGTTCTAGTAATTTTCCCCACAATGACATTACTTGAAATTATGTCATTTACAGACTCTACCAAGATAAAATATGGGAGGCTGGAGAAAGATGATCTCAAAAGAACTGGACACCATAGAACTGGGGACCAAAGGCACATCTGTGCTGAGGTGAATAAATCCACTACTTATAACCCTAAACTGACACTCATGATGCAAGTACATTGTCTGTTTTACTCTGTTGCTCTCCTGTATATAGAATCATACAGAAGTGCAGGACCAAATTTTCTGTTAGTATAAACTAGTCTTTAAGCTGAACTTCACCTATTGAGTACTTCAGCAGATTTCACCCACAGGTAAAATTGTCCCTCAGATCTTATAATGGGGAGTTGGCTTTGGGGTTATTATTTGGGTGGCCTAGTGCTGTTTCTGTGCATTTTGGTGGTCTGGCCCACAGAAAGAACAGAGCTCTGAGAGTCAGTAGTGTGGACAAATCTCTACCACAGAGCTGGGAACACAACTCCTTAAACTGAATGTGAGCTTTGCTCATGGATATATGACAGTCTATGAGCATCAGTATTTAAATATTAGCATTCACAAATATGAACCAAGAAAGCAAGAGTGTAATTAGCAGAGGGTATTTTAATGCTATTTTTTTTTTAATTAAAAAAAAATATACAACTGAAAATCAATGCTCTCCTCTTCATTGGTTCAATCTATAGCAAGGTATTAACAAGTTGAATAATTTCCAATACCATACTTAGAGAAACAGAATGCAGAATACTTCCATGCTATACAGTGACTTTCATGTTAAAATAGCTTAGTTTTAAAATTGCTTTGAAGTTACATGTCATATAGATTATTGACAGGGGAGGAGGTTAACTGCAGTGTGACCAGCTCCCCTGGAAGTTTTCCCAAACAAAAGAGTAAAGCGGTCATAATTGGAAGTTGTCTTTTTTCCTCTAAACCAATAATTAGAAAGTACAATATTTCTAAGACAAAAAGTCTAATCTATTTTAGAAAGGAGCTAATGTTTGCTGCATATGTTTTCATGGTACATTTAAATTATACTTTTAATAAAATACATCTTTAGATCAAAGCTGAAAGAAGTCATCAGTAGTAGGCCAGTGTACTCCACATTTTTTTCTTCCAGATGATGGATGGCTTATGTTGTTCAGATTTCCACAATCAATCTCATTCAGTGTTGTTTTTCCTCTTCTAGCACATATAAACAGGAGAACTGGTAGACAAAACAAGAACAAAATCCTTGTGTCCAATCACGTGTTTAGACGTTCATCAGCTTAATGAGTTCATGCAGTTTTATATAAGTCTAGAAGTGGTAGTGCTGATGATGAAAGGTGGGGCTTGTTTTTCTTTTCTGTAAGATGACAGTATGAAATACACTATTTTCTTTATATCTCCATCAAAAGAGAAAGCAAAACTTGCCTGCTGAATACTTGCAGAAGTTTTTGAGCAGTAACCTAGGTCCAGGTGAGTAATCATCCTTGAAACTCTGGTGTTTCTGGTCTTGGAATCAGAGCAGAGAGGAAGGACTTGCAAGGAAAATTAGAAATGGATTTTATTTAAACCTAGTGGAAACTGTTTGAACTTTCCACTCTTGTAAACATCCACATAATGCCATGAAAAAGTTCATGAATATTGCATTTTTTTCCAGTTATCTGTCTATACAAGTTTCTACTTGGATGAGGTTCCTAGAGGTAATGTAGCTCAGACACTACGTGGTGCCCTCTCAAATTCATGGGTCCTCCTGTTTCTACCTTTTTTATTCTCTTGTAGGTGCTTCCACTTATTTGTGTTCACCTGCGCGTTGGCAGGCCGCTGCCGGCGCTGTTTGCGGTCTCTTTTCCAAACCTGCTCACAGAACTCATCCATGGAGTTGAGATTGGGGTGGTTGATCAGCTGCATGAAGTCTCTGTACCAGATCTTTTGGCTGGGGGTCATGCTGTTGGTGGCATCCTTGATCTTGGAGCCGTCACCATCTTCTTCCTTGTGGAGCAGCTCTTCCAGGTGGTCATTGTCGATCACCTCCAGGGTCACCTTGAGCAGGGTCTGCATGAAGCCGTGCTCCACAGCATGGCAAAAATAAACACCAGAGTCCCTCCGGTGAAGGCTTCGTAGCAACAGGCCCTGTTCTGTCCGGATCATGTGGTCACCCACTTTTATCTGTATGGGGAAAAAGTGGTTATTTCCATAGTTATTTCTCATGCCTGTGCTACATTATCCTCCAACCATGCTACTTCTTTATTATTGCTCCTTTAAACTAGTAAGACCTGGCCAAGAACGCCCAAATCCACAAAAATGGAAAACCCTTTGCCAGTCATCTGTTATCATGAAAGGCTCAAATATTTTGAAAAAACTGATATAATGCCAAGAGTTTGGGGAATTAGGAATTTACTTCTTAGTAACTACTGCTGCTGAACAAAGATCTGTTTCAGCTATGTCAGATGGAGTTGCTGGAAAGATTACAGAAGATCTGAGCCTGTAATCAGCAGAGTAAACATGGATTCATTTGGCTGTATTACTGAGGTCTCATTATCTGTTAGTCAAATCTAGATCCATTTGCAGAAAAGGTTCTTCGTCTTCCTGCTGTTCCTTATTACAAAAACCTTCATGCACAGAAGTGGTTTTTGCCCAAGTGGAAAATTTACAAACAAGCAACTAAGGATCAAATCTAAAAATTTTACTATTCAAAAAGCAACTGTTCAAAATACAGTTTTTTTTTTTTCTGAATTAATTCATAACTTCAATGGAACTTCATTCTGTCAATGCACATGTTGCTGCAGACAGAAAAGGCACAGACCTGTTTGCTGTTCTCTCACCGAGAATAAATTCTTAATATTTACTACTTAAGCCAAACAAAAATATTTAAAGCAGCTAATGCAATGATTCTGAACATACTTTAAATATCTGTATGTATACTTAAAATACTTCAATGCAACAAAACAAATTTTTTTCCCTAGCTTGACCTCCCTACCTACCAGAGTAGACTGTTCTCCTAAGATGTGTGTGACCTGGCTTGACAGAACTTGAACACTTGGGTGATTAATAACAAGAATTCAGGTGACAAGAAAAGGAAAAAAATAAAGTATCAGCTTAGTGTACTGCAAACAGGGAAATAATTGTTTCTGCCTCTCTGAATACTGCTTTTGATAAAAATAAAAGTTTCCATGCTCTTGTGTCCACTACAGTTCTCAGTTCTTCATTCTGACTCTGCTATCTGCAGTAAAGTCTTAGAGCATGCAGCACATGGGATGCTCCTGCCAAACTGTACTTCACTCAAATATGAGGGGAAAGCAGTTAAGCTTTTTCTCAAAGGCAATTTTAAGGCCTTGTGATATTTAAATTTGGATAATCTTTGTGTGAAGTTTTGCATTACAGTTAGATGGAATGCTAGCTTTTTCTGTTTCTGGGATCTCTGATGCAAACCAGTGTGTTTTGCAGGGAGTCTGAGCGAGGAGAGGATATGAATGCTTGCTGCTGCAACAAGCTGTAAAACCTATTAAGGACCTTACAGGATTTTATGGTAACAAGAGTGAGAATATGCTGAAGAACAATGGAAATCATATATTACAGAGAAGTTCTGCTCAACAAAAATTATTCTGGGAAGGACTCAGACTGAAGTATACCTTTATAAAGAAAATTAGTAGCATCTCTTTTTTTTTTTTTTTTCCTACTGTACCTCTTCTTTGCGATCATCATTTTGCTTCTGGAATTGCCAGTAGACTACAGCACGCTGAGATTTCGGACTGCACTCAAGGAAAGTGCTGCTGTTTTCTACCCCATAGATAATCTTTTCCTCCAGGGCCTGACCACTTGGGTTATCTGTAAAGCATGAAAAAAAAAAATCACCATGAAACTTAATAACCCTTAATTGCTATGTAATTTATTTTTAATTTGGACTTCTTTAAAGTGTTTAAAGATAAAAACTTTTTAAAGAATTTCCCCATATTAGTATACCATTTGAAAAATCTTCATCAACACCTCTATCTTTGTAAGGACCCATGGTATATTTTTGGTTTATTGTTTAGCTTTTTTTTTTTAAATTGTATTTTAAATCCTAACAGCTGTTAACATCTCAATATGTGAAGTTAATGAATTCAATTGTGAAAATTTTTGTAAGCCTTATTATTATTCATCAAGGAAAACATCTAGTACATGACAGGAATTTTTAACAGCAAACCGTATGCAATGAGAAAACTCAGGGTGTAGTTGCAAAATGTTTGTAATGATGCCTCCTGGGCTCTATGGTCATAATACTTTAGAGCAAAGTAATAAAACATGAGGCTATTTAAAAGTAGAATAATGTTTTTAGATTATATGGCACTGCAGTTTGCTGAAACTGTTAATGACCAGGAATAATGTTTTTGAGGAAACGATCTTCAATTAATCATTTCCTCTCATACTGATATAATTTATGGAAATGTAAGGAGGTTAATAAACCAGACATTATGGGAAGGGGGAAAAAGAAAGTTAAATAAATTACTTCCTTTTGTAACAACAATGTTTCAAGATATTCATCAACTTGCTGGAAATATCACATAGCTATAGGACTAATATGGTATTTGATTCTTCTCCAATACCACGGAGGCTTTCAGGCATCATGTTTCAACTCTCCACCTTAGCTCTTTGAAATGCTGGTATGGACTTAAGTGGCAACAGAACAATAATCCTGAAGAGCAGATGAGGAGGAAGGGGTGGGTAGGCTGTTGAACACTTTGTTGATCTCATGGGGTTTCCTGACTTCTTGCCATTCTTTGTCTTTCTTTCCATTTTTCATGTTTGAAAAGTTTTTCACTTTTTAGCACTGTTTTGATATGCTTTACCAGGAAAATTATATCTATTTAATACCCTATTTAAAGAGAAATCCTTTGTCCAGTTTTGTTAGCTCCCAACTGTGCCTTTCTCCTGCTGGCCATGTTGTTTAGCAAACAGAGGCTGTTTGTTAGATGGCTGTGACAAAGGTAAAAGCAAAATTGAGCTCCTGACTTATGCTGATACAGAATCACATGTGACTCTCAATAATGACTTTCAGCCCTGAGAGAGGATGGCAAAAGGGATGAGGACCAGAATGGTGCTTGCCCAGTTCTCATAAAACATCAAATGGCCTATTAACACTAAACAAATAGGAAATGGGTTTGCTTGCCCTCCTCTGCTGGATTGTGGACCTTTTAACCAAGTGAGTGGGGTGTTCTATTAAAAACTGAGTGAAACAACTTTTATGACATCTCTCATAAACCATATTCCTGTGAAGAATGTCAGTACAGCTGTGGGTCAGGAAGATAGGGAGCAGTGAAGGTGTGAATTAGAAAACAAAAGAGCAAGAGAAAGGTAAAACAGCTGTAATAGAATATAGCCAAGGTGGTGAGCTGGATGGAGCACAGGTGAATTTATGTTATTGAAACAGAAGAACTGAAGTATGTGAAGAGATTGACTGAATAAAGCTAGAAGTGATAAGATAAAGATTGGAAATGATAACTGATGGGCCCAGATTTAACACTGTGAATGGCTGACTGATGTACTGAACTCCTCTGTTTCAAGCCAGATGCTCTACTTAAGGAACAAAATTCACATGACTGAGCAGGCAGCCAGATATCCTCATGCAGAGAAAAGCTGTTTGATATCTGAACTGGGATCCACAACAGACAGCACATACAGGCCTTCAGCATAAGACAGTAGAAAATATCTCCTTTTATAGCCTGGGATACATATGTGACTGCTCCAGTGATGTGTTTCTGGGAAACAGTGATTTACAGACTTCCATAATAAAGAATGGAAACACAGGAATTTCACCCTAGGATGCATGCTCTCTCTCTATTCCTCTCCCAGGCTCCCATCTCAAACAACAGCAATCCAATAGTTTGGGTATTTGTATTAGAAGTAAGAATATCAAGTCAAATTTCTAAGCGTAAGTGAATGTGGGTCCTCATCTCCAGCATCCTGAAAGGACAATTTAACCAGCAGATTACTCATTAGGGGGCTTGCAGCTCCACTTCATTGTATTTTCCTGAACGTGGCTTAGTTCATGTGAATTACACAGAGGCAGAGCACTGTTTGCAGTGGTTGGTTGGTTTCTGCAATGTTGGTTTCTGCAATGTTACACTGTTCTCATTAGGTCCAGGGGAGGCAGTTTTCTAAAAATTTCATAAATATTGGTCAAAAGGACAAAACCAGGTATTTCTTTGGTAAAAGTCCTATGGCCCAGGAGTAGCAGCATATTTTTAAGTATATAGAGAAGTTTATGCTGGAAAACTTAGGTACCTAAGAATCTAGTAATGAGTTTTATTAGAAAGTGTGCACTCTGGCACCATTTCAAATTTCTGTTTCCTTGGATCTGGTCTGACATTCTAGTGTGTTAGAGAACTCTATGGAAAGTGGGTGAAGTCCTCTTTACATTTCTTCACAGCTACAGAAAACACAATATGGGTGACAGACACACAATGAGAGAGGAAGCCTTTTAGAGAGCCTTCAATTTCCATTTCCATGACTTGAAGGAGCAGAAAGCAGGTCCAGAAATGTCTATAAACTTCATACAATACTGAGCACATGGAGTGCAAGAAGGTAAGCAGTGATGGAATAATCACAGGATCAGAATGCAGCTTTGGGACTGAGAAGCTGAAGAGACTGGATGGAAGAATGAAAGTCTAAGAAGTTCAGAAAAGCAGCTGGAGGAATTAGAAAATTATAGAAGTCATGAAGTTGGTAATGAAATTCAACCCAAAATCCTGCCTGAAAGCAGTAATTCCCAAAATGAACCCAACAGCAGTATCAGTTTACTACCCTGATAAATATCCTTTAAGTACATAATTTGTGACATAACTGAAGAAGTATGAAAGGCTAAGTACTTATACCAAGATTGCTCTGCAGATGAATGAATCTCACAGTACAGTTTAATTCAGAGTGATTCTTTGAACTTCCTCTGGGATGAATCATGTTAAAAAAAACCACCTCTTCTTTAACAAGTTCTTCTTCAGAAAACCCCAAAATTTATTATTTCTTGATAGCTCTAGTATGTTACACTTTATGTAACATTCTCCTTTAGCTGCCACAAAGATGATCACATTTTTAGATTTAAAAAATAATGTCTGGGCAAATAATTGTACAGTGAAGGATCCTCAGCTGTCTCTAATGTTGCTGTGCAGTCATTTCACACTTATACATTTGCACCAAAGAGCAGTTGAAAACACTACATAAACCTTATTAAAAATATTATTGCTTCAGACTGATTGAAAAGTTGGTTTCTGCAATGTCCTTAAAAGATATACACTAAGACAATATTCTTTTTTCGTGGTTTTGTTGGTTCACATGGGGAATCAATTGGCAGTTCCTGTAAATGTATCCATAGACAAGTAGTGAAACAAATGAATTTTAAGCTTTTTTTTGGCTATAGACAAAACCAATTCTTCATCTGATGTACAGGGAACTATTGGTCACAAACAAGGAAAAAACTCAGCATAAATTGGCATAGGAAATTTATAGGCCATGAAGTCATTTGTACTATGTATCATCATGTGTAAATGACAAGTAAATATAGATGTAATAGATTTACAACTCAATTGATTTAGAGAAAATTTCTTTTAAGACCAATCTAAACCATTCATTAAGTATTATGACTGTGTATCCTTTGAGTCTAGGATCCAGAACTGCATTCCCTCAATATTTTTTGTAACTTACTGATCCTTCTAATGCTGTCTTATCTTGTTTCATATTTGCTCTATTTTGGCAAAGCTGCAAATTTTGGCAAACTAAAACTCATTTTGATCAGGTCTACCATGTAATAACTTTGTCCAGACCTTGAGTTCTCATGACTGTAGCAGTGAAAAAACTGCATTTCTGGCTTACTGTGAAACTGGAATACTCTCTTCTCTTTGGACAGAAAGTACCTTTTTCAGACAAATATGTTTACCAAAATGGGAAGACATAAACCTGAAGTGTTTTGAAATGCTTTTTGCATCTATGAAAATAAAGAAAAGACCTACAGTTGTATAAAGCACAGCTAGCAAAGGTTATAGAACATTAAAATGAATAGACCTGTGGTAGTAGAGCAGTTCATAGTTTTGCTCAGAGAGTAAAGATTTAAGCTAAGAAATGCTGGTATTACAATCTGGTATTCTGCTGGTATTACAATCAGTGTGTAGTGCCTGGTGAAACTTTCCTATTCTGGAATTGAAAATCTCATTCCCAATATGAGGATGGTCTTATCTTCACTGTGTAAGTATTACCTGATATCATGCAATGGGAAATTTATGAGCTTTCTACTAGTTACAATTGACTCATTCAAATCTAAATTAGCTGTACATTCATGAGTTTTCAAATTGTGATAACTACATACTGACCACAGTCTATTCATGCACTTTTAAAACTCCTTTTTCCCTCTGAGCAACTTGGCCTGAGTCTGACAATCAGAAGTAAAAAGAAAAGCCATAGTAATGTCAGCTGTTTCAAATGATTGAAATAAAGACAGAAAACTACTATTGGTAGTGAATTATAGCCAAGACAAAAGTAAAATTTAGTACTAACTATCATTTTTGCTATTACATGGACTGGAAGGACAAGAGGATTTTGAGGTATCCCCATTTTCAGTCACCTCCTTGTTTTCCCAGTGGTCTAACCCTGAGATTAGGTCAGTTGGTTAGAGCATGGCGCTAATAACACCACAGTTTAGGGCTTGAGGATCCCTGTATGGGCCATTCAGTTAAGAGCTGGACTTGATGGGTCCCTTCAAACTCAGAATCTTCTGTGTGAAAAGTTCCTGTAGATGTGCCACAATCATGAGAAATCACTTTTTTCCAGCAGAGGGAAGCATTGCCTAAGCATTCCCTTCCCTTACAGCAAAATGGACATTTTTAATTTTCTGAGTGAAGGTCTTCTGAAAAGTTTGGCAACAAATCAGTAACTGTGAGAAGTTTGTCAGTCAAACAAGTCAGAAAAGGAAGCTGATCAATACACTGTGAAAATGAAACAGCTGACAAAAAAAAAAAAAAAAAGCAAACCAAAATACATCTAAGAAAATCCATGCTGAAAGCACATGGGGATATGCCTGCTGCAAGACATCCCAATCTTCAGAGCTTTTAGTGTGACACTTACGACAAAGGTCACTCCATATTTTGCCATGATAGTTACAAACACATTTGGTTTGTAATTTGATTTTGCTATTATCAACTTATGCAAACTGTGTACAGCAATATGGACATTTTGGACATTTTCTTGATGTCATGAAGAAAATACAATTCTTTTCTGATATAGCATGCCTAATGTGATGGCATGGTATTATCAGGGAAGCAGGAAAATTAAAATGCTTAAACTGTTTATTTGAGGAAAACAAAAGAAACCCAAAAAAACCAAAAAACCAAACCCAAATAGACTTCAGCGTGTGATCCAGGCCATTGTAAGCTATCTAAATAGGGATAATGATGTATTATATTCATCTTTTGCAGATGTTCCAGACAATTGTCACCAACAAATCATTCACATCCTTCCTATCCTACTCTGTGCAGAGTCTGTAAATCACATACAAATGAGCTGCACTTGAGGGGTGCCCATAACTCACTGTGATGCTGCAGGTCTGAGCAGTGGGTGAGCGGGTCCCCGTTTCGGATGTCTTGTCGTCTGGTGCGCCTGCAAAGATCACAGTGAAATCTGTGAGTGCCCTTCCCAGGGCTCAACAGCAACAAATGGAACATTTATATAATTACAGAGGCCACAAGTGCACCTAAACAGCTCTAGGAAGGAAATCATATTGTTACTGCTACATTCTGTGCGTTATCATTTTGTAGACTCAGGCTTTATTCTAACAGGTGAAGTCTTCAGGCACTGGTAGATACATACCTCTTGCACTGAGATACTAAATAAATAAATAATGTCCAATGCTAATTATTAGTATTAAATAAATACCAAATAAAATAAAATATGAAGTTTATTTTAGCTGTGTGGGCAATACTGATCATAGACAAATTCATTACTTGATTCACAGATAAGGGACTGCTGAAGGATTAGAATATATACCATAGGGTTTAACATGCTTCAAAAGTACTCATTTGTGCAAGTTCAGAATACCTCAAGTAATGAAGCATCTTTTAGATAGATTAAATGTTAAGATGGGTGCCTTTGGAAGAATGGTAAAGTGCTGTATTTTCTACAAAATTTAAATTAGAAAGCATAGATCATTTCAGCTACCATGGGTTTCACTGAAACATTTCTGATAAAACCTTTTACAAAACTGTTCTAAATTGTCTTCAGAAAAAACAAAATAAAAACTTGAAAAGAAAGATTTTGAAATGCCATCTATTTTTTTTTACATTCTTTTGTAGCTTGAGTCTGAATTCTACCTTTAATTGAATGTCTTTTTAACTCAGTATATTCTACTCCCAGTTTGAATTCTACTGGCTCTTTTGAAAAACATGTTGATCTGTGCTAAAAAAAATGTTGTATTTCATTGAAGAGAGCTTTTTAATACAGTTTTGTTTTGCATGTGTTTTTCTGTCTTTGTCTGCTCCTAGTTTTGTTTAAATAGCTGTGACACAAAATTCAACTGAGCCAAAGAAAAGCGCTTCATATGAAAAAGAAAGAAAAGAAGAACCAGGCAAACAAAGATGTGTTTCAAGTGTGAGTACTTTACTTTAGGAATCGGAGAAAGCCTGAGGGCTTGCAAAATTAGAGGAGAACAAAGAGGATTAGGCTGCTGAACAATGCTGTGATTTCAGATTATGGTATCCAGCAACGGATATGCAAAAGTCAAGTAGCCTTGTAAAAAGCCTTGTTGGTCCCTCCCTTGTGACAGCAGCCCACATTTTTAAAAGCCATTGTTCTGCAGCAGAGACCACGTCTCTTCTCCACACCAGCCCTATTTGCAGGCTCTCACTACAGCCCAGCATCAGCTCATACCAAGAGTTCTCACAGAGGCACAACTGCACAGCTGAGACCTCTTGCCTGAAAGATTTTAACCATACTCTTTTCCACTGAAAGCTACTGAAGCGTTAAACCTGAAACTAATTATACCAAGTACAGCAAAAGCTTTCTTTCTTAGGAAAAAAAAAAGTTAGATGAGCATTTTTAAATATTTTTCTAAATAAAAACTCCTTTCGAATTATGAGTTAGGACATCTTAGCACACTTTAGTAAGAGGGAATCTTCTGCTGAATGACATATGATTAAAAAATGTACAAATCATAATTTCCAATATCTTCACATTACCAATGACAAAATCACACCCAAGATACAAGGAGCCATAAAATTTTGCTACTCCTTCCTAAATTTTAAAAAGCATATTTATAGATGCAATTTGTAAAAAGGAAATCTGTGGAAAGACTCATATTGCTGTCAATGGAGTTTGAATGAAATGTTTAGTTGGGATTTCAGGAAAATGTTGCACACATCACCATTGTATCAACACAATGATTTATGAAATATGAACCAGAGCGCATCTGCACAGGGTAAAGTGAAGTGGTCACACTACAGGAGCTCTGAACTGTCATTTAGACTCGTAAAATGCACAAAGAAAGAAAAGCAAATAAAATAATGGCTTATAAAATCTCAGTTAAAAAAAAAAAGAAGAAAAAAGAAACAAACAAAACCCAAACCCTAAACCCAACTATGAATAAAACATCAGCACAATTGCCTCAGGAATCCATTTTCCCAATATTTCTGGAGCCTAAAATGACAAGAATTAATTATTAGGAAGATGTTGACATTTAAGCTGTTTCCAGCAATGCTGACTTTGTCATCAATGCATTCCAAGCTGGCTTTAGGCAATGGGTACAGCAGGTACCAGGTGAACAGAGGATCCTCTCTCCCAGTAACACAGACCTCTACTCTGCTGCTACTGCCAAGGGAAAACTGGGGGCAAGTGGCAGAGACAGCAGCTTTTTCTTATGCATTTTTGGGATCCCAGCTTCCCAGCAGTAACTTTTTCTTTCACAGTAGCCTCCAGAAAAATAAATTCTGCACCCCAAGTTTTCCCTGTAGCTGTGCAACCCAGTTTGGCCCCAGTAAAACCCACGACTTTATCCCTGTAAGAAGTCCCAGTCACTTGACCCCTGATGGCAAGGTGAGCTCCATCTGCAGCAGTAAGTTGGAGAGATAAGGAAAAGACAAAGAGCCCCATTTCTTCCACCAGTGTAAGCAGAGGAATGATGTGCTCTGTGGATCTTGAGAGTGGCTGGGGGTAGGAATGTGTTCTAGGAATGCTGAGAAAAGAGGAGGTTCAGGGATAGAGAGCAGCAGAAAACAGGGATTCAGTGACTCCTCATCTTACTGTCTCCTTGAGCTCAGAGGCAATATTCAACTATATTGATTTCTAATTCTAAAGAACTTTTCAGAACAAATCAATCTTTCAGATTCTCCTCTGAACCTCACTGTTCCCTCTCCTTTCCTTCCTCTTCCAGAGAAACTGCCATGCTACCAGCAAAAATAAGAATTTAGCCCATGTAGCTAATGAAAATTTGACAGGCTCGTCTCTTGGGATGGGCTCTTTATTTTCTAAGGAATTTCAGAAAAAGCTTTTCTCCTATTAAATTCATTTTCTGGTGCAAAAATAGAACCTGATGTTCCATGAGCAGCTTTTGTCATCAGTATTTGTTTAGGATACACTGTAATGCAAACCTTAAAATTTTAATTCCCTCCATCTGAAACATCTGTGACAACTTCTCACCCTTTACCACATTTCATCCCCCTCAAGAACCAATCAAAACCTGGAATTTGGTATTCTGACACTCTCAACTAAATTTTTGCTGACACTCTCAATTAAATTTTTGCTATAATTAATTTCATATATATAAACTCTTATGTATATAAACCCTTGGATTCTTTGTTTCTTCATATGCTCAAGGTGTCTAGCATATTCAATTTAATGTGAGCACTTTTTATCATTTTACTCAATTTATCAAGGGAATCTCAAACTACACCAGCGCCTGCTTCTATTTGCAAATGTTTACCTGTTCGGTTATTCCAAATTTCTACTTCAATAGCTAGGAGCTCTTCAGTAAATAACGTGTATACTTTTAGAGAAAGCATTTCAAAGATAAGGGGAAGCAAAGAAATTAGTACTCTAAACCTTCAGATTAGGCAACTAGACTTGTAAATTTTTAACGAAACTGTTATTTTTGATTTGAGGAGTCAGCTTTCCAGCAATGTTTGCATTGCAAAGCCTTGAGCATCAGTGCAGAGGGACTTTAAAACAGGGGTTGTTGTGATCTGGCAGCGCCTGGACACACATCAGCACATACAAGTTATACTTTTGAATAATAACAAAAATGTTATATATCACTAAAAAATATAAGTTTCTATCAGCATCCAAATATTTTAGAAGTATTTCTCTTGAATCAGAATTCATAAAAAAGCAGGATAATTTACTTGGGCAAGTAGTGATTTTACTTGGTTTTGAGCTCCCTCATTATGTTAGAGAAAATGAATTTTTTTTCTTTTTGCTGTTTAAAAATGAATTTAAAGTTAAGAGCTAATTTCAGAGACAACTCTTGTCGGAATATTTTCTTACAGGAGCTTTTTAAGCCAGCCCAAGAAGTAGCAGTGGTCACTTTAAATCAACCAAGACTTCATATTGCATGTAGCTCCCATAACGATGTTTTCTTTGGAAGAGAAAGGACTCCAGTTAACCATCCCCTAAAAAATCTCCAAAGCCCTCTGGTCATATTGAGACCATCAGTTAAAACAAATAGCAAACCATGCAGACATGCAGAACTGTCCCTACCTCTTGGCAGTGGGGAAGTAACGTGAGCAGGAGGAGCCATCCCAGGCACAGTAAGGGTCCCTTGCAAGGCAGCACTCAGCACAAGCTTTTCCATACACATCACAGCGGTGCAAAGGAAGCTGTGAAACTCCAGTGGCTGAGCCAATGTAGAGCTGTTGCTGTTGTAAAAATTAAAAAAAAAAAAAAAAAATTCAAAAATATTGCAAATTACAATTTTCTTTTTCTAGGAAAGCATAAAAATATTATATAATCATCTGTTAGGATCATTTCAAATACAATAAAGGATCATGATCCTAATGTATTCTAAAGGAATGAGAACAGAATTGTCCCGAGGGTAAAAAATCAAATAGGAAAAACTTTTTTTTTTTCATGAAGCCCTTGGTGGATTCCCTAAACAAAAAGAAAATTAATGTACTCTTCAATTTTTCCTTTTGTATTCAGATCTTTACACTGGGAAAACACCCAAAGTCAGTGACGGAATGCAACAGAGAACATGTTTTTGAATTTGAACAAAAAGAAAATCAACACCAAAAAGAAAATACATCTCCTAAGCATTACCTCAATTTATGCATGTGAGGAGGAAACCCAAAGTAAAATATTTCAGACTGATGCTATGATATTTCAGTTTGGAAGTGGTGCTATGCATGCACTCCTTTGCATGCCTGGTAATTCCAATGTTTTGTACTCTTTCCTATAAGTCATGATTTAACTGGGACATATCTTTAGTGAAGGGAGAGGTTTTGTTTTGTTTTGGATAAAAACCAGTGTTGAGTAGAAGATGCAGTTCAAATGCAGAAGTAAATAAAAGAACATGCATGCAAAATGAAATACAGCCTTGCATGGCATCAGAATAGAATATCTTGTCTCTCTCAATTTCCTCTCTGATATCAAATTCATGTGGTCCACTAGAGAAGCTGGCCCTAGAGGGATATGAGAAAACTGAACTTCTGATCCCATGTGAAAGTCCAAATAGAGATATTTCAGATTAGGAAAAATTCACAAAGAAAACAAGTATTAGTGGGATGCAAAACTAGGGGAACACTAAATAAACAGATACACAAAAATTCAAGGTATAATCCTTCTGGTTTGGAAACGCTGACATTTTGCTATCAAACCTTTGCACTAAGCACCCACAGTGAATTGATGAATACCTGTCTTCAAGGTCCTATTCCAAGTAGTCCCATGAAAAAAATACAAATTTGTTTTCATTTTTTTTCTTTGAAAACATAAAGGTGGTGTGAGAAAAATTGGATTTCAACAAATGTTACCAAAATTCTTCATCTCCTGCATTGCAATGTCCCAGAGGCACCATTTTCAGGGAATTCAGGGATGGAAGATGGCAGTGGTCACCCACCAACCAGACATAATGAGGACCAGATAACAGGATAGCAACACCAAAAACACTCATAAGAGGTGTTGTGTTAACTTCTTCCAGAGACAGCAGCTTGGCAGTTTATACAGCCATATTAATTGTAACAGAAACATCCCGTGCATTTATATAAACACCGGTATTTTCTCAAGGAAAATATGACAAGGAAAGCCCCCAAAGGAAAATTCACTGGCAGATTGAAAACTAAACCCTTTCTAAGCAGCTGCTTCCATCTATTATAGTTTCATAGCTGGGTTGTAAACCCACATTCTCCAGGCAAAAATCTCTGACCACACAGGGCTTTACACAAAGCCTGAACTGCACAAACCCGTCCCAGTCGTTGTTGTAGCCTTGAGAAGAGAGGACAGGCAACAGACATGATGAGCTGCTTCTCTCCAACTGAAAGGACTTAATCAAATACCCACCTTAGGGC
Organism: Setophaga petechia; assembly: GCA_024362935.1. Taxonomy (NCBI): domain Eukaryota; kingdom Metazoa; phylum Chordata; class Aves; order Passeriformes; family Parulidae; genus Setophaga; species Setophaga petechia. The sequence goes on from JANCRA010000012.1 coordinate 13,608,083, forward strand.
TACATCCTGCAGTAAAAAGAGCAGCAATTCAAGTCTTAGGTGACCTAACTGCTTCTCAAGGGAAGGCTCTTCTCTTTACTGATTATGGAGGCAGCAGAGGTCAAATTAGAGCTTCAGTTAAGTATCTTAAATGTCCAGATGGTATTGATCTGAGTCCTGTGTAATTGGGGCAATAATATCTGTATAAGCATGTAGGAACGTGTGGTGCAACTAATATAAAAATCAACCCAGAGAATGCACATGGGAAAATAAAGAATGGTGTAATGGTTTCTTATGTACCTCTGTAACCAATTTTATTTTGCAAAAATCCCCTCCCTGATTTCTAATAAATGTCTTTAGAATTAAAGAATGACCAGAAACCTAAGAAAAGAAAATGAGGCTAAAATAGGGTTACTTAAAAACTATATTCCTTGTAGATAAGTTCACAGCTCAGCCAGTGAGCTGCAGCATATGTTTCAGGTGCTGCACAGCCTTAAGGCTGCTGCCTCGTTTGCTGCTCTTCTGATCATGGTTTTAGACTCCAGCTGGTGATCATTATTCTGGACACTAACAGTATAACAAATTCAGGCAGTATGAAATTCAGAAAATAGAAATAGAATTATTTGCATAAATGGTCTGACCTTACTTTGCCATACCACAGCCAAACTGCCTTTTCAGCCATCTTTTCCATTAAATTGTTAATTTAATGAATGAGATTATCAGATCAAACCAGAGAGTCAAAAAAAAAAAAAAGTTGTCCTCTAAAAATTCTTGCACAAGTATCAGAACTCAAGAAATTTTAAGTGTTTAGTATTTTAAGCAATCCAGTGGTTTCTGTTGGCCCCACAGTGCTGCCCAAAAAAGCAGCCTTTCCTAAAAAACGGCCGGCAAAGGGATAATCAGAATGTGGCAAATGTAATGCTTAAGAGGAAGAACTTCAGCAGAATTTTTAAAGGAACTTTAGGGAGCATGAGATTCAGGTACCATTTGATTAATTTAATGTCTTGGGAAGTAATGCAGAACAGTTCAGCACACTCTTTAAGTGATATATCCATTTTGAGCTGGTTGTTTCTATCTGCTCACTATGGACACAAATGTTGATCTCTGAATAAAATTCAGTACTTAGTGAAATATACTATAAAAGTAGTCACTAGGATATTTCTGAAGGTGTCTGCCTTGCTTTTGCTTGAAAATCTTAAACATGAGAAACAAAGCTCTTTGTAGCAATTCACCAGACAAGGACTTGTTCAGCCAAGAATCTTCTTGTCCTTTTCCCATGTCACCAGAAATCCAACAGCTTTTTGAAGGAGCATCACAAAGCTGACCCTGAGAAAAAGGTGAGAGGTTGTTCTGCAGAAAGGCACCTTTGACTGAAACCCAGGCTGGACTTTTTGGCCTGCTTCCATGTTTGTAAGGGAAAAATTGTGGAGCTTCACCTGGCAGGCTCAAAGCCAAGAGGTACCATGTCTCCCAGAGAACTGTGAGCTGAGGCAGCTGCAGGGTGTTGCAGTGGCTCAAGGATGCTCTGAAGGTTTGTGTCTATTGCTAACAAAGCATAAACTCTTTAAGAGATAAGGTTACACAAGCCTAGGGCTCTGAACACAATCAGGAGGAATGTGTAGCTTCAGTGAGAAAATATAGACACAATTCCTGTGAGTTAAAGACAGCAGAGTGGAAAAAGAATGTATTAAGGCTTAGTCTTGCACATAAAAGCTAAATTTACTCATAAGCCACTCTTGCTCAAGGGCCAAATGCAGACTCAGAGAGAGACAGGAGCTTTAGAGCTTAATATAATTTAAAACCTAATCTAAGTTCTGCTCCTGAAGAATTTGTGGATTTTGGTCTTTAGGAAGCGTAATTTGTAACATAACATATTGGCATCATGGCAAAAGAGGTAGCTTTGAACATACAGTGTAGTAAAAAATTTAGAAATAAGGAGAGACTCCCTGTACCATGTTTTTATAACTGGATGAAAGATTTGTTAGTGAAAAAACAAAATGAAGTGATTATTTTTAAGGCATTCAATAGAACATGCTGGTTTTACAATTTACATTTCATGCTCTGGCTTTCCACAATGCATAGAATTATCGTGCTGTTTACATGAAAACCACCCTGCTTATCAGAACACAATGAGTAAAGTGTTTGAGTTATAGAACTACAGTATTTTAAAATCATAAATGTAAAATGGAAACATGTTGCCATATACTTATTTCATACATACTGCCAAAAGCTTGTCATAGTGTATCATGATTCTGTCATTTTTAGCCTGAAGCTGGTTGATTTTTCATGAGTTTTACTCTGCCTGAATAACTTGTGGTTTATGCTCTTTTTTAGCTTCAGACAATTTTAGCAGTGTAAATTTGTTTTCAGAAAACTCAGGAAAAATTGTAATCTCTCCTGAATAACTAAAGATGCTTTGGAGGAAAAGCTGTATGAAAATGCATGGTCAATTTTCAAATATGACTGGCTGCTTTAAGGGAATGTACTTATAAAAATAATCCAAATCATACCATTTTGGTATGATGTGGACATATATACAACTTGACAGGTCTGTTTTTAAATATCCCAGTATTCAATAGTATCTTTCTCTTTGTCCTGCCATTTTTGCTGATTTAGGTGGTAAACTGTTAGAACAGTGTCCCCCCCAAACATTTTCTGTCAAATACATGAATGCTTTCAGACAACTTTCCTAAAGACAGTGAATTCAGAGTTAAATATGCAGCATTTCAAATATAATATTGGCTTCTGTCCATTACAGAATGAATTTGACTTCTGTTTAATAATGGATAGAGTGAGGTAGAATTAACTAAATTTCACTTATAACGTGCACAATTTTTAGTGCACCTAGTCCTGAAAGTAATACCAAATCTCCTCTTTCCTGACAATGACATGAACAAAAAGAAGTTCCCTATATTTACCAAATTAGCTTCCAGAAGAGTACATACATGAAAAAGAAAAGAAAAAGTTAAATTTGACACTACATTTTATGTCTCAGACTCCTGAGACAGGAAATGACAGTGGCTGGGATCCATCCACCTAATTCCAGGCAAAACTGGAAGATAGGCCCCTAATACTCACTTCATTCCTGGACTGCAAACCAATGTTCTTTGCACAACCACATAATTTATCAACTGCTTCACAAATTTGCTTAGAAATGCAGGAATCACCTTTACTGTAAGTCAGACAAAACTTTACCTCTATCCATCAAGAATTTCCATTCATTTTAGTTATGGTCTCGTTTTATAGTGCATATTTTTTCTATCAGCAGCTTGCTATTAGTGTACTCAAGAGAAAGTAGGAAATATAAATTTGGGAGTGTGAAACTCTTCTCTTAACCACATCACTGAACCAGAAGGCCATGGAAAATTTGGCTTGCATCAGATCAGTTGATCTTTTGTTAAAGCTGAATGACACAATGGAATGGGCAGAGGACAGAAAGACAGGAGAATGTCTCATTTCCAACCTTTGCTTCCACCATCTGCATCTTGTACCCCTATTCTACAGCGACTACAACCAGTCCCATTGAAGAAAGGCACCAAGTTTGGCCACTCCTTTTGAACAGTCTCTCTGTCATGAAAGCATTCTATAATGTGGACTTTTAATTTTTTTTTTTTTTTCCCTAGAGTGCCACCAGACAGCTGGTTAGTTTGCATTTAGTTTCCACCTTACCAGTCAGTAACACAAACTAGGCTTTTCCTTTCCCCATTGCATGTCACATTTTCCTGAGAAGCCACTGCTGTTTATGTAAAGAGATGGGATGCTGCTGCTGCAATTAATATGTCTCTGCTGACTGCCAAGTTACTGTCTCTAGACGACAGAGACCAATAAATATTTGAAAGGTATTTAACATTTGTGCACATGTTACCTGCTTTGTGGAAATCTTCATTGCTGAAATAACCGTGGGCTCCTAGGGAAAAACAGAGTTAAAATTTAAAATGAGCTATAAACATAAAAACTCTGTTACAATACTATTTGCATAAGGTAAAAACCCTGAAATTAAACTAGAAACTCCCTAGTAATAGTCCTTGTTGTCATTTGCAGTGGAATAATTTCTAGCTGTAAAGGAATTAGAATGCATGTACATATCTGGGTGCATCTTTGATTGCTATGTTGATTGTAGATATTTAATTTTCCAATATGAATACAGTTTAATTGTGATCATTTTGTCACTAGTTCCACATCTTGAATTTTTTATCAACACTTAATACTAAAATTGCATTTCAAGAACTTCCCAGGTAATCTGAAAATCGTAATGGCTATATGAAAACTCATAGATACTATTTATTAAAGGTAATAACACTGAAATAAGCAATTCATTTAAAGTATATAGAGGTGAAAACCTCATTCTTGCAAAATTTTATTCAAAAGAACAAGTTTTAATCCCAAGTATAATCTTTTTAACTGCTCCACACTACTCACTTATAAAGAAGTTATATACACTTTCAGAACATGCAACCAAAATGAGCAAGAGGTTCTCTGCACTTTGAAATATCCATCATTTAATCAACTGTTACAACTTCTAGGGTCCAGGTTCTTGGGTGGATTTTAATTTTAAAAGTGGCCTAATTAGACAGTGTGCAACTCGATTTTGTATTAACTTTATTCCATCTAGAAATCTGCAATTGATCATACTTTTGATCATCATACCTTTGGTTATGTACATTAATAAAGTGTTTATTAAGCTTTTACACTTGAATAGTTTTCAACTTGCTTATCCTGAGAGAATTTGATATGGATCAGTGGATGGTAAGCATGGACTCACCCTTACAGGGGGGTTAATAGACCTTATATCAGAAATCATCAATTAAATGTAACATTTGAAAGAAAATTGAACTCATTAGTTTGTTTGCTCAGCTGTTCAGAGAAATATTGCACAAATGGGGTTTAAAGAGGCATTTGTTATCAGTGTAACAGATATGAAAGACTTTCAGCTCTGTGGAATTTTAAATGAAAAGCATTGTACTCAGCACATTGCAGTTTAACATCAAAATACATTGTTCATGATGCACATATACTCTTTACAGCTAAAGTAAACTTACTTTTGGATGAGGTACTTGTAAAATCTGTTGGAAATTCCCTATTGAAAGATTCATATCTTATGCACACAAATTCTTCTTATTCCACTGAAATACATCAATGCCCTCTTTAAGGCTTAAATACATGTCTAAAGAGATAATTGAGCTTTCAAGTAAATCAGAACACCCAAATACCTTCATGCAATGAAAAAATACACGTGTAAAATAAAATTCCAAATTTGAATTTTCCATTAACTATTCTACATCTGCAAAACCTTTCTGAAGTAAAATTAATTCCATGTATTTTCCTTTTTTCGCTTTTATATTTTTCTGATCTCCTTTAGCTTGGGACTTCTACCTGTTTCAGGGAAGAGATTCTTATATTATAAACAATTTCCAAATTATCCTGTGTTCATGTAATGACTTTTGCATGTATAAAAAGGAAAAAAACTTGTCTCATTTTCTTCTCATAGTTTCTATGTTAAGAAAGATAAAAAAAAGCACCCTAGATTTCTGTCCTCAAAAAACCCTATGGATTGCAAGAACAGGGACACATATTTTTCAGTGGTATCTTGCACTCAGAACAGAGGTTTCTGAGCAAGATTGGTACCAGTAACAGCAGGAATGCTCACTAGAAGCTCTGTTCAGCTAGATGGCTGACAGGGACAAGATTGTCTCTGCTCAGAAAAAGAAGGTGAAGGGATGGCAAGAGAGTTTGATGAGGACAGAGTTTGATGGTGGCAGGGCCAGGGCATGGTCCCTGTCAGCACAAGAGGCTCCTGGAGTGTGCCAGCAGCATCTTCACACTGTCACACCAACCCTGTGCTCCCAGCCAGGGACACCCCCAGCTGCCTGGGGATGGGAAGTGGTGCCATAAAACGGCACTGACAGGAAGAGGAACGTGGGGAATGTAAATGATTCCTTGTTGTGTACAAAACACGAGACATCCCTGGGTTCTGTCTGGGAAGTGTTTGAAAGGTTTACTCAGCCCTGCCTTGTAGGGCTGCCTATGGGATGCTGTATTTTTTAGGTGGTTCAAGCAGGAAAAATGGAGAAGGTTGATTTCACCAAAAAGTATTAGAGTTAGGGGGTGTTTATGGTGCCTTGTGTCGGACCACAAAAATGAGACCCCGAAGTGACCATTGAAAATGTAAACACTTTGTTCCTCAGATTATTAAGCATATGAAATCTGGACAGATCATTGTTTTACCTAAAGTATCTTCCTAGTTACAATATGTGGATAGTTTGAATATTTTTGAGAATTGATGCAATTATAAATTCATATATTGCATATTACTGTGGGAGAAAACAGACAGGCATTGTTCCCAGACCCACACAGGTAGATATTTAACTCCAGCATGCAACAGCTCTAAGATTCAGAAATACTAATTTACTTTTTAAACCATGACACAAGAGCCCAGAATGCCACTTCTTTTATCATTAACCTCCAGCTCGCACTGAAAGTTTCAAGATTTATTTTGACTGGTGTCAGGGTCTCTAAATGACAAGCTAATTAGAGGGGTATGCCAGGCTATTCCTTGGCTAGACTGCAAGAAGTTGAGTTTGCAGCTGTCCACAGAGAAATCTACAACCTGACACTTGAAATTTAGCTGCACTTACCCTAAAGACTGTCATTTCTTCCAGCAAGACTTCCTCTAATTCATGCCAAGTCTCCTTAGGAATTGAAACCACTTTAAGAACTGTTCCAATATCTTGAAAAGGGGGGAAAAAAAAAAGTGTTTAAGATGAATACTTCTGCTTTGTAGCAGCCAGAATTTCTTGTAGTATATAATTATTTCACATATAAAGACTATGAAGCTACATATCTCTCAGCACTCATTCAAAATAACTGCAATTTAAAATAACCTCAGAAAACAATGAATTTCAGTAGAACATTTAAGTATTTGAATTATCAAAATGCAACAAAGAAAATACATACTATTATAGTTATTAAGGAATAGACAGGACTGAAATACTATTTAGGTGACAGTATAAAATGACAGATTCATGACTGGGGAAGGAAATGCTCTAAATTTACCCAGGTGTGTTTTATAGTCCATTTTGAATATGATGTTTTTCTTTCTTAAAATGTATGTGAAGATACTGCAGTATGGCTATAAAACCATCTGGACAAACGTTCTTAGACAGATGAAGCTGTTAGGTCTCTTAAGTACCTGCATTCTTCCCTGTGTCAAACAAAGTACCTAAGATGTATAAGCCCCTTAAGGCATCTCCATTTCTCTGTGTGTAAGATGCTGGTTCTTCACTGAGGGGTGAAAAGTATAAAATTTGTGCTGTTGGTTTAGAAATAGGTGTGTGCCAGCATTTTAGTATTATATCAAATTACATTTTTTGAGTTTTGCAACAAACTTTGACATGAACAAGGCCAGCACTGGAAATTCCAGAGCCACAGCCTTTGGCTTTGTGAACATGGTTGAGACTAAAGGCCATCTCTGTTATTCAGCTTCTGCAACTGTAATTTATTTCTTTGTTTCTACGAGCACAATTTCCAGGAAACAACAAAAACACAAAGAACCATTTCTGGGTTGGCACACATCACTGCAGACTCTCTGAAATGGAAACAATCTGTATGCGACTTTTCTTTTAACCAGCCAAGTGTGGTGCCATGTAAATGTATCACAGGTAGAATAACTATGTCCCTAAGGACTCTTCACGTTGCACATCCTACAGCTTTAATGGTTTAGGAAAACACAAGGCATTTTAAATGGATAAAATTCTCAAATAACTCTAAAGGTTGACATTCTTAAAACAAGAATTTAACCATCAATTACACAAAGCATACATATATATATATATATGCATATATACATTTATAAGTATATATAGTTTGTGGGTGTTAGCTGCAATTTCTGAATAAAAAGATGACAACTCTACTTCTATATCTAAAATTCACATAAAACTGAGACAAAGAAATCACATGCATTAGAAATGTTTTTATAGGGCAACTGACTCAAAAGCTATTGAATCAAAAAGAAAATACTGGTACTTAACTTCTTTACATGGTTTTGTATTTAAGTATTCTAGAAAACCTGGAATATCCTGTAGAACTGAGATTTTTCATTTTTTTCATCTGCTTCCCTTTAAGCAGATGTTAGTTTCTAGATACATATTTTTTGAATTTTATTAAGATGCAATTTTTTTCCCCCTGGAATATGTACATCACTGTTTTCTTTCATTAGCCACAAATTAATATATTCTTTTAAAAACACAAAGCATTAGTTATTTCTTAAAGCAACAATAAAGCAAAGCACATCTTTCTTTTTATTTAGGCATCTACATGTTCAAATTCTGCTACTAAAATATACTAGATAAGTGAGTTTGGATTGGTTTTCATTATGATCACTGACTGATTGACTATATTTAGAACAAGAAATATTGAGAATGTTGTAGAACAAATGCAATATAAACTTTAAATAATGAGAAAAAATCCACATTTCTACTACAGAGTAATTCAGAATAACAGAAAATCTAACAGTAGTTATATTTGTAATTTAATTGATGAGTTAATTTCCTTAATCATCCTGGTAATATGATGATTGTGGTTTTGAGGAAAATACATTTTATGGGTTAAGAACAGGGAACTCTGACATAATAAACATAGCAGTGAGGCAAAATGTCACAACTCTATTCAGTGCTGGACTAGGACTCAGTCCCAGCCCATTAAATGCCATATCCTAGAAATAAAGGGAGATTTTCATAAAACAGACTGAGTGGGCATTGAGCAGACACAAGTTTCCCATAATGTTGTTTCCACAAAAGGTCAGACTTTTAAGCGGCTCCTCCAACAATTACAGTTGCCTGATCTCAAGAAAGCCTCTGAGGTCAAAGATACACTGAGTTAATCACTGTGGAGACTCTGGTCAGGCCACAGGTACCAAAGTGGAGCTTTATCTGACTTCTACATCAAGTTTTACAGAGTAGTATTTCAAACAATTTCACACAAACAGAATCAGGCGTCTCCTTTAGGATCAATAGGCTCTGCTTAGAAAGATAAGATTACTGTTATTAATTGGCTTTACTGACAGAGCTACTTCAACTGTGCCAAAGGATGCCAAACATTAGACCATCAGGATATGCATGAAATCCTGTTTTTCTGATTACTTTCAAGCACACTGATAGGATTTTATTTTCATTGTGAAACACACTGGTACAATCAGAGTGGGAAAGAAACTGCTCAGTTCAAGATTTCCCCCACAGGAACGGAAAATATGACCACACTGGATGGCTATTAATTATGTTGTGTTCAATTATCATCAGTTATTCAATGAAAAGGAAAAAAAAAGTATTTCTTCAACATACTGCAGTTCAGCAGCACATGGGAATAATGTAGATTGCTCTAACAGCAATGAGAAAATACAGAGAAATATTATCTAATCTGATGGGACAGACCTGCACAGAAAAACCCAGCCATACCCCAGGGAGCATAATTCCGGCTTTGTCATAGGTTCAGATCACCAAGTGGGAAAATGGACTGTGACTAGAGTCCCTAATCTGCTTCCCAGTTAGTTCTATGCTTGGGAAGAAGTAATACATGCTGATTGTGTATCTGTTTGTGATTCCTCTGACTCTGAGCAGCTGGCTCAGGGCAGCTCTCTGGCAGAAGGCAAGCAGGGCCTCAGTGCTGCCTCTTTGCCTTCCCACCACGTGGAAGACACCTTTTCCTGATTCTGGAAACCACAATAAGGACAGTGAGCTCAGAGGAACATGAAGCAGCTTCTGTGCTCCAGCTCCAGGCATGGGTGTTGTAATGCCTGTTCTTGCCCCACGAGGGTATGACCTCCAGCTGGAAGAAAAATGGTTTCTACAGGCAAAAGTAGTATTTAAAAAAATAATGACAATCTGCACTTAGAAAGACAGGATTTTTAGTGCTGAAATATCTTTTGGAAAGTGCAAGTAATAGCATTTCAACACTTTTCTTATAGTTTGTGGGTGGGGCTATCACCAGCATTGGATGGAATCCTGAGCATTTACCTCACATCTGAATATTAGTGGTTTAGGAAAACCCTAAACTCAGAGGTAAAAATTATCATTTAGGTTCTTTTAGGGGGAGACTGATTTACCTAAGAACTTCTAGACATAATAACTAAATAGCCAGTGTATGCAATGATAACTACCTAGAAGCTGTAGCTCAGTTTTAGGCAAATCTTCCTGCACTGCCTGAAACAAACAGGAACTTGTGTTTATTCGTCTAACTCTAACAGCAGTCTTGAGGAAAGTACACTGAATCTCTGGAAGAACGTTTTGCTTTCCCTTGCAGAAACCAATGCATCTTTCTTAGCCCACAGGCCAAGATTTGGAGAGTTAAATGCCACCTCTTTTTCTCAAGAAATATACTTAAATAAGTTCCTTATGTTTGTTCAGCATCATACCATATATGTGACTAATTTGCTTTTTGTGGGCCAAATCAGGTCATAGATGACTTGTTGAAAGGCCCCAAACATTGTGAATTGTGGATGATATTGAAGTCTCTAATGTGTGATGGAAAACATATATGTTGTGTAAAATCATATGAAAATACTTGTCAATGTTTTATGCAAGAACATACTGTAGCACTGGTATCTAATAACTCAGTTTACAGCTTTAAAGTGCTTTAACCCTTCCTGCAGAGCTGTGTTTTCTGCAGTAAATGTTCTGAATTGTTATACTTGCACTGTGTTTGGTACACAAAACTTCACCAGCTCTCAGTTTACTCATAATACATTTCAGGCATCAACATGAAAGAGATCTTACATTTATTGCTTTGGAAATCTGACTCCAGGTTTAGAGTACCAGAACTGTATTTAAAGTATGAAAAAGTTGGACTGCTATAAGACAGACACAGAGGTATTTTTTGTCCAACACTGAAAAGAAGCAGTAGGGTTTTGGTTTGATTTGGTTTGGCTTCACGATGCCAATTTCTAATTACTAGTAATTATGTTCAGTAGAAGTGTGAAATACTTTTATTCAACATACATGAAGCACCAGCCAACTAATGTAAAACTTTCACAGATGAAGAAACAGATCCACGAGATCCAATTGCTACTCAGCAGAGTTTTGAAACCACTGAATCTGGGAAAAAGCCTACCAGCTAATTTTTGGACACTCTTTCTCATTTTTACCTTTCCGGAAAAAATGTCTTTTCTGAGTGCACATGTACACTTCTCTAAGATGCCCAAGCTGTATGATTCTGCAAATGCTTTGGAAAGGATATCATCTTTCTATTTGAATACCAGCTCTTCTGAAACACTCCATTTGTGCCAGATATCTTCATCTTAAGTAAAATGATGCAACCTCTTGGCTGAAGGGCTGAGCATCTTAAGGCAATACTTGAAATACTTGAAAGGCACAAAAGACTTTTACCATACCTGGATATTTGCCTCATTCACGTTAATACTTTCTATGCTGCACATCAAAATGGGTACCTCAAACTCCTCATTTTAATACTAAATTATAATTAATAAGGCAAGACATTTCTAATAAAAATCCCTAATAGCAGTAGTTGGAAAGAGGGTGGTTTGATCTTAATCCAGATGGCAAAACTCCTAAACAATTAAGCTGTGCAGGCTATGGTCTGAACCTGTAACATTGGATGTTTGTAACAAAGACCTCCCCACATGCACAGTTTTGGGTTCTGCCCCAAATTTTCACATGTTTACACTGTTCTTCAGTCAATGCTCTGTCTTTCAGAGTATGAATTTTTATCGGCTGTAGGTTCCCATCAATCCTGGAGGAGAATAACAGTGTAGATTCAAGACCTCATACCTGTGCCAATGAACATCACATCATACTGGCCATCTTCTGCATCTACCCGATCCACCACGATCTGTGTGAACTGGTAATCCACGTCTGTTTTGATCATGATGGGACGGTTGTTGATGGGGAATACTGGGTTGTACATGGCGGGATGGCTTCTGGCAAATGTGATAACTTCATCAGGAAGGTCCTTGGTGGAATCAAAACCTCCAAATGTTTTACTGGGACACTAGGAAAAAAAAAGGAAATGTTTTACACTTTATTATTTATCGTCCCATCTATGGCAGTCTATAATTAAATATGTCAGGGAATCTAAGTTTTTTGTGACAGACAGCAAAATATAATTCTGTCACTCATAGTCTGTATTTTTAAATTTATTTGGTATTTAAACCAATATGGTTAACAGAATGCAAATGATCCTCATACACCACTTTTCTTATTCCTTTTCAGTGCAAAAGGCTTTTAAGTCCAGTTGTGATTAGTATTAGTCTTTAATTGTCAGAAGGAAGAAATCCTGAAATATTTAAATCATTTAATACAAGACAGGCAATTCAATTTGGTTATGTATACAACACAAAATTAATTAATAATGCCATTGTGAGAATGATATTCACTCCCAAAAAATTTAAAAGGTTTATTAAAACCTTATCAAAAATACAACAGATGACTGAATTGAGAAAATATTATGGCTCCGGGGGCAGGGGATCTTTCCCACCATGTGCCCATCCACACAAGGGACATTTTCCCTTTCAACCCTTTAGCCCCTCCCAAAGCTCTGTCCATTGACTCCTTCTTTGCTGTCCAGTGGTGGAGTTTACTTCCTTAAATATTGATTGGAGGTCAGTTGCTTGTTGCCACAGTAACAAGCCAACCCTCCCAAACGTCCCAAACCCAGGCCACCCCCTGACAACAAGGCAAGGGGGGGGGTAAAACATAACTATAAGTCTATAAAACTTCTCTTAACATATATACATAATATTTGTCTCTTAATTGTGAGAGTCAACCATCTCATTACTCATCTGTCATGCCATCACCTTTGTTTCAAAGTATTGTCTTCAGAAGTTCACTGGAAGTCCAAATTGCTATGTGAGGAACCAAATCCTTAAATCCTGGGACAGTGTCCTGTTCTACTGACTTTTCAAACCTCTGCTTGTCTCAACAACTCTGTGTCCTCCATGTAGTCCTGATAATGTGGATTCTGTTACGCTTAATCAAATCTAGTGAGTCAGGTCTTAAATGTATCTTTTTTTTCTCCCCTCTGATTCTAAAGAAAGTCTTCTGTGAGTGTTACTCATCATACTGTCCACGTGAACTCTTTGGTGAGAGGATCTCATTAAGGAACTGCAGTAACTCCTCACTGTCCTGCACAGCTGGTATGTCCCATTGGGATGAATCAGGTCCCATGATGTAAGACAGAAAAAAGTCACTTTTCCCTGTATAGACCCAGGGGTGGGCCAGATAGCTTTGCCTCTCATCTGTGAGAACCACAGGGCTCTACTCCTCACATTTAGTTTATGTTCTCTCACTGTAAGTAGAAACCAGAGGCTGGAAAGGAAAGGAGAGGTGAGACCATGGTAGCCACAAAAGTATTCCTCCACTTTCAGCTATTACATATCCCCATCAGGACACTCTGTGGCTGATCACCACCATCTGCCCTCATCTCTTCTGTAGAACTGGTAAGTATTTCATGAACTGTTACCTGTAACATTGACATAAGCATTAGCAGTATATTAGTACTGTTGAATGGGTGAAGGGACCAAGCCACAATGACACCAGGCCAAAGATACTTGTCAAAAATCTTGGTGACCCCAACTGCAGATCTGTTCAGATAACTCTTGAAGACATATAAAACACTGAATCCCAACTGAAATTAATTATTTTGCAGTATTTGACCTTCAAATATAAACAAACTGGTATTAAAATGCCCGAGATAATTTGCCCTTTATATACAGGTATAAAATACCTTCCAATTAAATTAAAAACCTAGCGGATAAGATCTTATTAAGCAAGAATCCAGACCATGCAGGATGCTCAAGAGAAAAAATCGATTGTCTTTGCTTTCACCTTGATCCAAATTATTAATAATTCAACAGAAATGAAATTTAAAAATCAATGTCAAAAAAGAGTAGTTGCTGTACTCAGCAAAGGGACACTTCCAGCATGGACATATAAAGTGTAAATTGTCCCTTGTGGGCATATCTTTTAGTAAGCAAATTCCATATTTGTTAGTAAGCAAATTCTGTTTGTATGGAAGGTAAGAGAGGAGAGAAAAAGAATATTTGATTAAGTCATGTGAAGTAGACAACACAGAAAGCAAATTAGCTATCTATTTTATTTTTTTCAAGATTTTTTAACCTTTTTCTTCTTATTATATGTTGTTGCTCTTTTGTACAAAAATATTACAAAGAGAAAATCAGATGGACTTTTCACGATTATTGGCCAAACCATTCTCTGTCTCAAAAACAGTGTTTCAAATGCTACACTTAAATTTTAAGTTTGCTTTGCATCTCAATTAATATTCTAGCTACAGTTCAATACTAATTACTTGGATTAATTAGATAACAATTAATTAGATAATAGCTGTAAAGTACTCTATGCATAAAAATCACTACAAAAGAACTAAGTATTGTTAATTGCAGCTGGGCAAACACTGAAAAAATACTAAATGAACATTCATTTCAATTTTAGGCAAATTAATTTCAGCTGCGTTTCAACTGCTTGAATATTTACTTTCTGGCTCATTTTCTAACAAAGGATTTTACTTGCAGCAATATGAAACAATCTCCCCAGGGAAATGGTCACAGCACCGAGAGTGCCAGGGACCAGGAAGCATTTGGACAATGCTCCCAGGCACGGGGTGGAACTCTTGGGGCTGTTCTGTTCAGAGCCAGGAGTTGGATTCAGTGACCCTTGTGGTTCCCTTCCAGCTCAGGATATTCTTTCATTCTATGGACCAAGATATACTTTGCACAGAAAATTCATAAAACTAGAATTAGAGTCATAATTCTGTGTGTTTGAATAAGACTCTCAATTCTGAGACCCCTATTACTCCTTGGATCCCCTGCTTTTCTGAGAATAAGAAAAATTACTGTAATGCTGTGTCTTTTTATTTGAAGTTTAAAGTGCATTACCAGGACTAGGCCCAGTAAGGAATCCAACAAAATAAATCATTATCTACATTTTGGTAGGAAGAAAAAGGTCTTTGGTAATAACTCTTGGTACCATGAAGCAGAGAAAACCTGAGCTCTGTAGCTGAATTCACTGAAAGTCAGATATGAATTCAGGATGAGCTACCTGAGTTAATATGAGGTATACACAAAAGTCCTACCTCTTTTATAAGTTTTTTTTTAAAAAGTTAAAAAAAAAAAAAAAAAAAAAGAAAAAAAAAGAAAAGAAAGAACAAAACCCAATTCCTGTAGATCTCACAGGAGAAATTCTGGTAATTTCTCTGTTGCATGTGAAAGTGATACAGAATTGTTTACCAAGCTTTCTGGTTTTTCAAAAACCATTTACTTTCCTTTTCTTTTCCTCATACTGGGCAAATCACCAGATGCTCAAGAAGTTTACTGGCACCTCACCTATTAAATTCCTGAGATAATTCAGCACTGTTTAACTGCAGTGCAATCTGGAAATGAATTACTCTAACACAAGGCTTTTTCCTCCCATCCCTTTCTTCATTTCTTGGAAAAGGAGTCCAAAGGTCTGACATCTGAGGAACTTCCAAAATATTTTTCTTCTTTATTTTCAACAGATCTTCAAATCATTAAAACACACACAAGTTCATCAGTTTATAAACAAAAAGCTTCTTTCCAGCCAGAAATGCGCCTCATTTTACAATTCAGTTTTATCCTGTTAATACAACAGACTGACTTTAGCAACTGTAAGGGCATGCCTCTTTTTTCAAAGTGTCAGACCCAGGATTAGAGTCCTGGCATTGTGCTCAGAGAAACTCTAACACTTACAGTGGCATGGCCTCCTGCACTACATCTGTGGGGCTAAGCAGACCTGTAAAATTTGGCATTAGATTTGATTTTTCGGCAAGAAAACAGCTTATGGTGGAATCTGAGCATCTTTGCACTTTGTGAATCTCCATTCGGATAGGGTAGCTAAAAACAGAAGTATTTGTAACCAAAGTGCATTTCCTTACTTTGACAAAGGCTCTGGTGTCTTAGCTCACTTTGCCACTTAAGGGCTGATTTCTGGCCCTTGATTTTCTGTTAATTCTGGGGAAGTTGATCAAGTTATTCTTTTCTCATATACAACACACATCAAGACCATCAGAGAAGTTGTGGAGTAACTCCCAGGCAGAACTGAGGCCAGAAGTGTGTTTCAGGACACAGAACTGCCAGTATCAAGAGCAAATATTTGAGTTGTGTATTTAGAATCTCAACAGAGCTGCATCTGACCTCAGCAGAAAAATGAATGCAACAGAGTCTGTGTGCAGCAGTCAGTTCTTTATCTCAGTGTATTTCTGTAATAGAAACATGCAACATTCTTCTTTGTCCATAGTTCTACATAATATCTAGTATCTGGTTTTGTTCAGGGAGGTTAATTGAAGCTGCAATCAAAGAGGAGTATAAAGGAACAAAAAAATGAACGTTAAGTTCTGTTAAATTGAAAAGATGAGAATAGCTATATACAAGAAATACCAAAAATATCTACTCATTCACATTTTCTAGAGTTGTAACACAATAAAACTTCAAAAAAAAAAAAACTCAACTCCCTCACATAGCAGAATTAACTGTTATAATTGGGAAAAAGAGCTTCACCATCAGATGAGAAATGAAACCTCTTTTATGCTGCAGAGCTCGTATTTTAACTCTGGAAAAAATTAGAAATTCCTTTAGTCACAGCAAGTGGAGTCACACTCAGAGGAGTGCTGAGGAATCCAGCTGTCAGGGAGTCACTGTTTTCTTTTACTTAGGAAGTAATTTTCATTAGCTGAGCATATATATCAGCTGAAAGATCAGATTTGAAAGGACAATTTCAAACATACCAGAGAAAAGTAGAAAACATGATGAACTAAAGAAGCAAAGTTATTCCTGTTTTCTTTTGTGCCTTATATTTAAGAAGACTTTGAGAAGAATGTTGGAGACATACATATTATTTACATATATACATTTTTATGTATCCATGTGTACATATATATGTAATCCTCTGCAATCACAGTTCTCAACATAAATGGGCCAAGCTGACTTTCACAAGCTAAAGAGCAAGCCCAATGTATACAATTAATGTTGGTTTCATAAATGTCCCATCTTCTTAGACTACCGGAAATTTCAGAGGCAGTTAAATATTTCTAGAATGTGATAATATCAGTTGAAATATGGATATTTTACATGGATTGATATTCTAGTAATTTATAAACCAGAAACAGAGAATCAGGTAAAACCAGATATTTTTGAAAATTTCCAGTGGAAGTTAGAAACTATTGTAGTCACTCTATCATCTGTTGCAGAAATATCTGTTTTATTGTCCTAGATTTAACATTGATTGAAAGTTCCTAACAGTGAGGCAAATCCTCTGTTTTCCATTCATTTTTATGAAGAATAGCTCAGTCAGCCAATATTTGGGGAAAAAACCCTAATTCCAAGGAAAGGATAATGCAATATAATTTATGAAACACTTGACTTTCAGTAAAATTCTCCAGCCATTACAAAAACTTCCTTTGAAGTTGTTAATATGAATGCCAAAATAAAAATCCAAGTGAAGTTGTTACCGCAGTTTCATATGTTACAAGAAAATCAGTACATTCTGGACCTGGAGGAACTGTTAGCTTTCCCTTCTGCCACTCTATCTATTTCATTATTTGTGTCAGTTTCTTTCCTGGATCTCAGCTCAAAGACCATGTGATGCGTGAAATATTTTCCACAGTTTTCCCAGTTCAGACTCTTTGGGGTACTCACAGTTCCTGGCCGTGGGTACGGCACCCGCCCCTGGTAGGGAACCCACTGGTAGTTGGGGCCATCTCGGTGGGCATAGGGACCCAGAAACACCCTCCTGACATCAGTCATGCTGTACATGCACACTGCTGATCCCTTGAAGATATTACTGAAAATGAGGGGAGAAGAAATCAAATCAGTTTCTTTAATCAAGTGCTAGAGCTATGGGAATAGCAGCTTGATGCTTTCTAATTTATTGCATGTGATGATTATCAAACCTCTGACATGCTCTCAGAGCAATCCTCACTCACCTCCTGTGAAAGTTCAGCAAAACTGATATGATCTCCCAGACATTTTCCTTAGCAGATGGCTGCTATTTCACTACTTAAAACATCTTGTCCCCAGAAGGCCAAAGCCCAAATTTGAGTGAATTTCAGTACGGCTTTCCCTAGAGAACTATTCAATTTTTTCCTACACTCTACATTTTTCTATTTTTTTTAGCAGTCTCTTCCATCATTTGGGCAGCAGAAGTACAAACTTCAGTGTTGTTCTTTACCCTGACATTTTTTACAGAAGAAAGTAAGGTCTTGTAAATCTCCCTCTTCTATGCCTGGTATCACTAGAAACATTCTTTCTGTTTAGAAACTAAAACTTGTTTCTTTCACAGACAAATGTGGCAATACAACTAGCACTGCAAACCTTCCTCAGGCCAAAGCTGCAAGTATATTTTGTACTTGGTGAAAGCACATTGTAACAAAAACATTCAAGTCACAGTTATATGTGATTCAATAACAGAACTTTTGAAAGATCACTAGACTTTCCAGATTTCAGCAATATTTTTTATTAAAATCTCTTTGACTAGCCAATTGCTCACTCCACAGACTTCCTATTTTACACTGCCCCCAAACAAGTTTATTTATGCTTGCATTCATTTTCCAAATCTGTGTGGAAAGGGCTACAAATGCTGATCCCTGCTATAAAAAGCCAATTCAATGGCAAGAGCAGCCTGAGAAACTGATAGTCTTTGTGTTTGCTAGCTTCAGGGTGATGATGTGCACTGCTCATAAGAAAGAAACCTAATTCATTACTTCTTACTGACATTGACTTTTCAGTTCAAAGGTTAAGAAAATTTTGTGGTTTTTAAAAACACTTTTAACAAAGAGACCTCTCTAAAACAAGCAGCCACCCAAGTTTCCATGCAAGAAAATGATATGCTCTGTACCTGGAAGTTGTAAACACTCCATAGACTATTGGATTTTTAGGGTCTTTTGAGTTCATTAGGAACACATCCTCTGTAATGACAACAAGAAAAGAAAATCAGGTTAAATTCATGCAGGTAATACCTGAAGACATTTCTATTTTCCAGCCACTTCTGCCACTTACGTAGTTCATCAAAGTGTGTGTCAATGCCATTGGGTCCTGGCACAGAACAAATCAGACGTGCCTTGAGGAAAGTTGTCCATTTGTTTACAAGGCTCCTGTGTCCACCAAAGTCATTCTAATAACAGAAGTGTTTTGCATTAATATTTAGCAATGGTCTTTGTTTGAAGTATCAACAGAATATAGAGAAAATATAGTAAATAAGATGACATTTAGGGAAAACAATAGAGAAGAATTCACCCTCTACATACAAAAGCAATATTATGTTGCAAAGACACAAAATCTAAATTATTTGTATTTTACATTGATTGTGCCATATATCATACTAGTCCATAATTTAAAACCAGAAACCCTCAAATCTCTTTACATAACTTCATACAACTTTATACATATTCAACACTGGGAAAAAAGAAACTGGCAGAATATCTTGCTCCAAAGCTCCCAGTCTGCCATGTCCTGGAAAAGCTGAGGGGGTTTATTATGCTTAACTGGGTTGCAACAAAGTAGAAATTAAACTTGCAATGGAACAAAGTAGAGAAAAATGCCAGAACGGTGGGATCTGCTGTACAGCCACAAAACATAGAAACAAAGGGCCCTGAGGACTTCATACTTGTGGGGTAATTGGTTTAAAAGTAGGAACCTCTGAATTCAAGGAGGTAAATTGAAGTTGTGCTTATGGATTAACAGAAAATTTTACTGTAAACACCACAGTTGCCAAAGCTACAACATTTTTTAATATCATTTCATTAGCAGAAATGTTTTTGGAAATCTATCAGAAAACCATCTGGACATTTATCAGTGTGGACAAATGATTCATCTTGCAGTCACTAAGGTCTTTGGAATGGCTGCCCATTTCTACAGCAAACCTTAAACAATCATTTTTCTGTATCTTCCTTTGCCTCTGTTTTAAAGGTTTTCACTAATGTGGGTGTGGAAAGGTATTAACACTTCAAAAGCAAATTCTTCAAATGTTTTTGGCCTACCTGAAAGTATCACATTTCCTGTAAAATGACTTTCTTTTGCAGACACTTTCTAAGCCTCAGAAGATACCTATGGCTTTTTAAACCAAACATCATAGTGAAGTTTCCCCCCAAAAAAAGAATTTCTGTATGTCATCCCCACATTATTTTTGTCTTGGGATGACCCAAGATTTAATTCCAATGTTAATACTGAATAGTTAACAGGTGAGAAAACACAATTTCTAAAATTGCTTCCAAGTGCATTCAGTATCACACCAAGAATTCATCATCTGACCTTGCAGATCTGCCCTATTCTGGCATGAGTGGCTTTTCCAGTGTGCTCTCCATCAATTGCATTCTCACGGAAGAAGAAGTAGATCTTGTCATCTTCTGGATTGTCACTCTCTGGTATCAGGTGAGCACTGACAAATCTGGGATCTGAGAAAACAATGTCACTGTGCACATTACTACTGCATGAACTGGATCATTTCTCTTCCTTACATAAATAAACTGTCATTTTTCTTCCCCAGACCCAGCCATTGCATCCCATGGCAAACATTTCTATATTAGGAACATCATCACCTGCTAACGTGTGACAGGTATTTACATTCCTCTTATCTGTAATACAGAGAGGTGTTTCCTACAGGTATTTAATGAACTAATCTTAACTTTATTATTGGAGCAATTAAATGTTTATGAAATCTCTTTACAAATGTTTGTATAACATTACAACATGGTTTCATAATTCCATGTATTTATTACTGACATTTTTCTTCTTCTTTGGGTGTCTGGACTTTGGCTAGTATTTCTGTATAAGTAACAATTAAAATGAAAGAATTATGGAGACAAATGTAAAGTTCTCATTTTAGCATTTAAAAAAAAATTCACCAAGAAAATTGTTAGTGCATTACTGTTAAAAAAAGTTAAGTTTAAAACCATATTTTGTTTGATACTACCTCCACATAATACCCCAAATTCCCAAATTTTTATCTTCTTTTTAAATGAGAAATATATTTTAAAATTTCTACTCAAGTTGTTGAAATACTTCATCTTTCCATTTTTATAAAGTATTACTTTTACATACATAAACTTAATTTCTTAACGATTAGAGTGACAATTTTATTTGGTGGTAAAAAAAATACATCAACAAGTGAAAATACATATAATGTGGACATACTGATGAGCTACATAAAAAAATATTGTAAAGAAGTTTTGGCAGAGAGAATTTTATAGAATTCATATCAATAAATTCATACCAGTGGTGCATCTGGCTCATCACTGTATTTTACAGAGATATTTCAGCTGGTATCTTTCGCTATATTTGGAAAAAGAAAGCATAACCAACAGATTTACCAATCTGTTTTATAACCATTCTACATCCTGCTGGGATAATTAACTGTAGAAGAACTATATTAAACTACTCAGAGTCCTGTTCCTATGTGAAATTGTAAGCTATTTTAGTGTCTGTATTAACATCTTTTCAGTGTATATTTATTGCCAGAAAGTCATGGAAATAATGAACTTTGCTATGTTTTGCCAGTTTGCACTAGCTGGCCTGTGCAACCCATTGCCTTATTAAGGATGGCAGTGTTTTTAAGACACATTGACAAGTTATGCACACAGAAGTTTAGAAGTTTAGATGTTTATATTATATGAGTATATACAGCATAATTTTGTGTGTATGTGTGTGTATTATCATGTATTCTGTGTGTATATATATGCATATATTCTCATGTATTTGTGTGTGTAGGTGCATACATGTATATATTTATATGTAAGTAAAGAAGGATGATCCTACTGGCTCAGACCAAAATTTACTTAGATCAATACACAACTTCCAAGACTGCCCAGAAGTAATTATTCAAGACAAGAAAGAATATTTGATTACAAATAATATTCTCCAAGACGAAAGTCCCTTCCTTCAACTCTTTTCAGTGTAGCTGATTCCCTGAGCTTTGCTGCTTCTGTGTCCTAAGTTAACTCTCAATAGACTTCCAATCCAGTCATTTGTCTAGATTCTTCTTGAACCCATGTACATTTCCAGAATTCAGCATGTCCTTTTGGAATTTGTTTCTCACCTACACAATATAATTAACTAAAATTTACCTCTGGTTTTTGTTTTGAACCTTGATATTAATAACTTCATTTGGTTCCTCTCAATTCCTGTACTGGAAAACTGATCAGTAATCAAGATGTGGACGAACTATGCTCTTTAACAAGGGCTGGAGCAATTCTCTTTGATGAATTCTCTGTTGCAGTTTTTATTTTTTCTTTTTTTTTTCTATTAATTTCTAGCAGTTAATATGTATTTGACAGCTCCTAAACAGTAATCTGAAATTGCCATGGAATTTACATGCCACAACCCCAGCACCTCTCTCTTCATTGGTGGTGTTCTGTCCATAGCCCATTCTTTTATATGTGAAAATAGACATGCTCTCCTCATGGTTTTCCCCATGTTTTATCACTACATTATTCATCAAAAATAATTGAATTTGTCATTTGATTGCTTAGCTACCCAGTTGCATTAAGATCCTTTTGTGATCCTTCACAGTCTTCCTTTGTCTCACTCTGCTGAATAACTTAGGCTCATGTGAAAAAACCAACCTCTCATTCAACCTCTTTTTCAGGTTATTTATGAACGTGTTGAATAACACAGGCCACAAAACAGATCTATCTGAAACTGTGTCTACCACCTATTGTCTATTAAAACAAACATTTTTAGACATCTGAGAACATGAAAAATCTGAGATCTTAAGCTCTCCACCCCAAACCTCAGTAATGCAAGCTATTAAATGTCCTTCCTTTCTTTCTAGTGTGCATTTAATAGCCTTCAAGTTACACTGACACGAGACCCAAGATGAAAAATATCTCAACTATTTTTTATGTGATGTATTAGGGCTTTGAACACAACTTGAATCTCAAGAAACAAGGGTTACAGCTAGAAAATTTCTGCACTGCAGTCTGGGGAAGGATCCATCAGAGAAAGAGGATACCCATTAGAGGACACTGTTCTTGGCTACTGGATCTGGAGAACCTCTTTTCTGAGTATGTTGTTTTTACATCCTTAAGGACTTAATGAAAAAGGGTAAAAAAAATATTCAACCAAAACCTAAACACATTCCCAAATGGTTGAATGATTTGTTTCTAGCACAATGGGTTTTGTAAATCACAAGAGTTCAAGTTCCAAAATAAATCACTATATTATCAGGTGTCAAAAATCTAACTTTACATTGGCCTATGAAGATACTGTGGAAAGCCCCATTTTGAGTCAAAAATATTGCTGATATAGCACTGGTTATGTAAACTTGCCCTCGGTTAGCATATTATTATTCTTTTCTTTCCCTCTCATAATTTTGCAAGTGAACCAGAAATAGTAAGACAGTTTAGTATTAAAGCAGGACTGACACAACAATGATAGAAAAATAGTTGAATAAATTGAAAATATGTATTTTAAATGATTCTGTCAGAGTGCCAGCAGAGAAGAGGGTTGTGAGGCAGGCAGATAAAACTAATGCCACAGCTAGAGCACATGTGAGTATGCTTTGCATACACTTCTTACCAGTGCTCATATGAGATAGATTCAGATTTTCAATGAGTGACTAATAATCCTGACTACATCCTTGCAAATGAAGTAGTCACACGACCTCTATTAGAAACACATCCATTGTACATCATGAAACAGCTTTTCTTGAACAACACTTCTTACTGATTTAACTAGACGGAAAAACAATCCACACCTCGGATTGCTTTTCCATCTAGTTAAATCAATATGTTTCAGTCAATACAGGAGTGGTTCTTCATGTTAGAGGGCCCTTGCTCTTGTTACCTGGTGGCACTTGGGTTTTTCCCCCTCTTCCATCTAACAGATTTATGTCTATGCAGTGAACCAAATAAATGAAGAGCAGGCTACATGTGTTCTGTTGCATATAGAAATAGATTAATTTCTATTTAGAATGAATGTAGTGGTTACAGAAACAACATCATGATACCATGTGTGGGGAGAGGGAAAGAAAAGTGCTTGATAATTTCATGGGTTATAAAGCTAAGAACCAGTGATCTGTAGTGTGTTCTTTATTGTTCCACTAGCACAGGGGCTGTCTGACTTGCCTGAGGCTTGATGCACACTTGCATTCAACCCCAGGGCTTCAGACCATGCTCACTACTGGCTGCTGAGGGTCTTGATGAATCAATCAGCCAGATGGCCAGCAGTCACGCAACACAGCCCTCTCCATGGACTGCACAGCACTTTTTTACTGCTCCTCTTTGAGGAATGGAAGGGAGATATCCACAGATGGGGGAATAAGGGACTTCTCCTTGACTCTCCTAATTGCTCACCCATGCAGCAGAAGAAAGAATGTCATCCATGAATGTGTATGCTCACATATCGAGACTGCCCTGCCCTTCCCTGCAAAATTAAACTGGTTCGGTATCAAGGGGTCCCCATGGGAAGTTTAAAATAATTCAGTCAGGGTTGACCTATTTCATGCACACAACACAACAGAGCCACAAAAGAAATGCTGGAATGAACTTCAAGCAAGTTTTACTGAATGGGAAGTAGGACTTCGATCCAAACCCACCAGTTAAAGTTGTAAAATTCAGTGCACTGCAGCTATTGGGGGTAGATGGAATGACTTCAAATTTCTGAGTATGAATTATGGAGTATTCTGCAACCCTAAAATTGCCTCCAACCCACGTAGCCCTCAGAAATGCTGTAGCAACAGTTCAACACTTTCTTGTTTGAAAGTAGTCTCCCATTGGTTAGAAGTCCAGAAAGCTTGTTTTGGGAAAATGGATTTAAGAAATAACTTGACAGCAAATATTTTGCAATGATTCATTGCTTTTAAAAAACACAAGCAGACGATGTAAAAGACTGCTTTAAAAAACAGCATACATCAAACAAACATTTCTGAAACGTGTTTTAGCATGATCAAAGGAGAAACAAAGCCACAGCACAAACACGATCAAAATAAAAATTACAGCTAAAAACACTTCTCTGATCTTGCAGCCAAAGTGAACAAGCTAAAAATAAAAACTTAGATTTTTATTTAAAACAATCAGCCTTTAAGAAGCAAATTATTAAAGTCCACACCTTTTTCAGTCTCCTTTTTCCAGTTGTCTTGGCTGTAGTGCTACTCCTCAGATCCCACATGACACCTTTGTGTGCCCTCCTGCAATTACTAGCTCAGCAGACATTTCTCTGGCAGCAGCCCATTAAACTGTCCTTTCTGAGAAATCTGGCTCTTTATGAAAACGACACCTTGGTCCAGCTGCCTTTATGATTTATTTGCCATTGTTTGCTTATTTAAGTAATGGAAACATGTTTTGCCTGTCTCAGCATTTCAGGTTGAGGGAAAGCAAAGGTAAATCGATCTGTATTGGTTCTTTAACAAATGTTACTCTTTAGCAACAATAATCACACAAATACACACATGCACCCAAGAGCAGGAAACAATAAAAGTCAGAAACTGACTTTCTAAGTGAATTGTATTAGCATTTTAATGAAGATCTATAAAATTGAAGACACAGAAATTACCTTTAGCTGTCAAGATTGAGTAAGCTGAAGGAACAGAAGCTGGGGTCATCTCTTCATCACTTGACAAGAACCAAAGGGCAGTTCTCTTAGGAAATGCTTTGTAAAGAGTTTGAACTGGATGCCCCTATTATTGTATATTTACGGTCAAAATGACTAATTTATCAGTTCACAGCAAGAAAATTCTAGGAAACTAGGGAAATTTTATGCTCAGTAAAACTGCAATTGCTATAATTTAATGAAAAGTACTGGAGGGTGACTGGGACCCTAAGGAGAGGAAGGCTAGAGAAGATGAAATTAAAAATTTAACAACAACAAAAATAGACAGCTATTCAAGGCTTCATAACCACGTAAAACATTCGTCTGCTGGGACCCAGCACAGAGAACCAAACACTGTCCTCACAAAATCTGGACCTGCTCTCACTGTGAAGCCCTACTACCCACAGAGAAGAGAGCTGCAGCTCCAGTCACAAAATGTGCAGAGCAGAGCTTCTGCCTCAGCAAGGTCACCAGAGGACAAAGCTGTTAATATGTGGCGATGAGAGAGCTAAGATGGTTTGTGGTTTTACACACTCGAATGTAGTTTACAAAACACCAAAGCTTTTGGTGATGTTCTTTCAAAGTCCCTTCATTTAAATTCCTCAACTTTCACATTCCTCTTGCTGCTGTGGACTCAGGCAAATGCAGCAGAGCTCTCATGGATTCATTGCTTCTAGTGAAGCTCCTCAATAACACGGATGGCCACATCAGACCACATCCTCAAAGTGGGAACGCTGTTTGCACAAGGGATAACTTGTGGCTATTATGGAGCTAATATGAGGCTTTTGTGGTAACTTATTGTCAGATGCTAACATAGAAAGGACAGACCACAGAGCAGAGATGTCATTTAAAGATGCTGTTTACAAAGTCAGGAGGATGTGTGGCATGCAGGCCATGCATGATCAAGCTGTCAGCAGCTATTACAAGGTAAAAAGCCTTATGGTCCCTCACTGATTTTGCAATGGAAATTCCCCTCAGAAAGAGTTTTAAAGCCTGATGATAATCATCAAATGGCTTATCTTTGAGTCAAGATGATCTTATAGTGCATTAGTTATGTCAGCTACTTTCTCTTTCTTAGAAGTGATATCCTATTTTTTTTATCAATTTTTCAAAGATTAATAAAGGCAATTTTTGTGAAACAGATTATAAAACACACTAATAAGTGTAAGGTTTACCTAAAGTTTCTTTTAGTTTAAATTAAAAAAAATATTTTATTCCAAACTCTTTTCATAATTAAAAAAAACCAAAACCTCAAACCAACAAACCCTTCCTCTGCAGATTCCAACTGCTATGCTTCAGTGGTGACTTGTGTGACACAAAGGGATTACAGACTTTCAAGGATGAAAGGTGTTAAAAGTAGCAACACCATATCACTCTTCTGTCATTTCAATACATGGCTGCAGCAGCAATGTAACACTCAAAAGACATGAATTAAAAAAGGAACACCATATTTTTACACATGTAAATTCTTCTTCATCTTAATGGTACACTTACCCACACAGCAACAGGAGTCTAGCCCTTGTGGCTTTTACAATGGCTTGGCCATAGGTGCCATCCATGCACCATTCTCATTGTGAGAGACAATAAAACTGAATTTAAATGATGGGATTTTTTAAGGAATTACTGATCTGTATTTGAGGCAAAAGCAAGAAAGGGAAAGTCAGTTGCAACATCCTAAAGCATTCAGGCTCCGTGCTGGGGGCAGCCAGCAGAAGTGAAAACTTGGCAAGGCCAGGCTGGGACTGAGCCCTCCTGGGGGCTGGCAGTGATGCAGGGTAAGGGGAGCACAACCTCAGTTTGGGGTGCTCAGCACCTCTGGAGTATTGTAAACGAGTCCCTGAGTACCTGCCAAGACAATGCCACCACCCCAAGATCCCTCATCTCCTCTGCCTTAGAGGCATAATTCAGCATGAACATATCTTGGGAATAACATTTTGGCTCCCACAGGAAAGATAAGGAAGAAAATGTTGATCTCTGATGCAATTATTAGTTTCTGAAGCATTTGTTCTAAAGAGACAACAATAGTTTTGATTCCTTGTTAAAGACTAATTATATGGTGAAGAAAAGTGAATATAAAAGTTCAGTAAAATTATAGCTTAATGCTCAACATAAATTAGATTTCTCACAAAACGATGCTTATGATCTATCTACCCTATTTAATTTAAAGGAGGTGATTATTATCTCCTTACAGAACAACAAGCAAAATTAACACCTCTTTTCCATTACTGACAGTGTTTCAAGGCTGTTGTAGATCTATCAACACAATTAATTTTAAACTTATTTACTTGTTCCTCAGAGAGAGTAATTGGGCAACTGAGAAAACTATTGTTCATCACAGAAGAGAAAGTGAGGCTTGCAGCACACTGTCTCCATTTAGGAATACTTTAATCTCAATTTTCTGTATTTCTTAAAGGTAATGAGTGTTCCAGCCAAGAGCCTGTTTCTTCCTCTCTCAGTCATTTATTTGAAGTTTTTGACATTGATGTTTGGAAATAAAAACACTAGAAAGCCTGTGCTTTAACTGTGTAACCTACATCTTTAGAGCTCTGGATGAGTGACAAGAACTAAATACCAGAGTCTTTATGCTAAGACATGATGTATTAGGGGAGGAAGCAGAGCATGGAGGCACTGAAGACAAAAGATGTTTCTGATTTGGG
This sequence comes from Setophaga petechia, assembly GCA_024362935.1. NCBI lineage: Eukaryota > Metazoa > Chordata > Aves > Passeriformes > Parulidae > Setophaga > Setophaga petechia. Next base: position 13,636,277 of record JANCRA010000012.1, read on the forward strand.
GTGTTACAGACTTTTGGCATATAGAGCCATGCTACAGGCCTGCCTTTTGTAAGCTCTGAAGATTCACAGGTGGAGCACAAGTCCCCAGAGATGCTGAAGGAGTTTATGGCAGCTGATCCCAGAAGTCAGAAACCCAAACCTGTTCCTCTCCATTAATGTGATTTTCTCAGGCCTTTCTGAATGCTGAGAGATGTGTGTTTATGTCTTGGTGGAATATTCTTCCTCTTTGCCACCTGGAAATTAAGGGCACAAGAAGGTGTCCTGAAGGCTGAGGGAACCTGCTGCAGCCAAACCCCTGACACAGCACTTTGCAGGAGGCAAATACTTGGCTGAGTGTGAGGAATAGCTGGGGATTATCATGGCAAACATATTCCAGTGTAGGGAAAATGGGACAGATCTCAGCAGTATGACTGGCAAAGCTGAACAGCACTGGTTTGACAAGCACATCTTCAGCCTCTGTCTCCTGAAAGCTAAATTCCTAATATTTCTGTGTCAGCTCCACGCAGTGCACAACCCTGTCTCCAGAACCCTTTCCCCATAGAAATATTACTTTTTTCCTGCCTAAAAAGTGAAAAAATATGTCCTTGGCATCAAAAATCATCTATTTTGAAAACAGGAAGAAAAACTCCAAATTTTGTACTGTCAGATTCAATTTGAAGTGTGAGGAAGAGTTTGTGTAGCTGTAAAAAATATCTCCTCCCTGATGTCACATCAAGAACTGTACAGGCCTCTACCATAGTCTCAACTCTCAGTGAGGGATGTTCATTCATTTGGAAATGATCATCACCCCACACCACTTCCCACACAGTCATCCAGCAGACAACTCTCCTGCAGCAATCTCCTAACCTTTCCAGTCTCCTGTAATTTAATTTCTTTGTTAAATCCTTTAGATTTGGCTAAAGAACTGAGGTAATTTTGTCAAACTACAAGAAAAATTTTGTTGGTATAATGAACTTTTACAGCAAGTGTAAAGCAACTTGACACAAAATCCATTAAAGTAGGATTAATGAGGGATGGCAGCAAAATCTGAGGAAAGGGCTGGATGAATGACTGGTTTTAGCTCATGTGTCAGTGTAGCACAGCAACACAAAATGCAATAGGGCATCTGTAAGTGGAAGCAAAACCCCTCAGCACTACCTGAGGTATTCAGTGTGATAGCATCAGTTATGACAACCTCTTTCAGTAGTCATGTGAGCACCATGTGTTTCCAACTTAATCTAGCTTCAGTCAACATTAGTATTAACAGGGTTTTACACAACTGAAATAATGTACTCATTTATTGTTGATGTGAAACCTAGTTCTGTTCATTAAAAAAGAAAAAAAAGTATTTGATGCCACAGGTGAGATGAAAACTGTGAAGTTGCTTCAGATAGAAAAGTTTTGCAACAGTAACCTGCAATGTCAGAAAGCTTTTGTTCTCAAACACCATTTCATTGGCTTAGATTTTAATTCTGTACAAGCAAACTTTTTTTTATTTTCACTATTTTAATTCTTATTATTATTCACTGACATCACTAAAAAATATTTCATGTAATTTCTGTGACTTTTAAGAATGAAAATCTAATTGTCTCAGACTTAAAATTTTTTGTGTTTTTTTAAAGCAGTGAGAGGGGCTGCAGCACACTTGCTTGTGACACATAAATCACAGTGAGAGGAATTGGCAAAAAATTTAACAGAAGTATTTTAAAAGTAATAAAAAAAGAAAAGCAGTAAAAAATATGTGCCCTATAATAAACGGGAAACTGATTTTTTTTTTTAATAATGCTTTCTACCAACAGGTTCTGGCACAAAATATTAAAGCTGACAGTATGTCAAATATGGAACAGAACTGAGTATTTATAATGACAATTTACACCATCTTGTGAGAAAGCTGACATTCCACAAGTCCACATAAAATACTACATAGAAAGGTTTTGTACCTTCCTCTTCCATGGAGCTTTTTTCTGCCCTTACTGGAAGTTGCTTTAGAGAAACAGGAGAACAGGACACAGAGACTGAAGGAGTGGGTAGCTGAAGAGAGCTGTGCCCCATGACTACTGAATTTTACAGAGTGACAAATGTTATTCTAGAGCTCAGGAAACATGAATAATCTCACTGACATCAATAGAACACTTCTGATTTACAAGGATATTGGATTTTGCCCAAACAGCAGTAAAAAAATCAATAAACACCAATCCTCAGATATGTGGCAATATTAACAGATACAATGTATTATCACTGAATGCTTGCAACTATTTCATAAAATCTGTGCAGTGAATGGGAAAAATATGTAATCCAGTCTTAAAAGTAACTTTTCTTCTGCTTTTTTTTCTGAATGATCATCTGTACAAAAGCTGTCTCTGAAAGGTTATCTTGTTTCTGTTTATACCAAATTCTCTAACAAAATCTTCCTAAAAATCTTGCTGTATTCTTATCTGAACAGAAATCTTTAAAGCCTGCCAAAAGGAAATTAAATTTATATATATAAAGATATGTTAAAATACTCTTTTCCATAATCTAGGGAAAAAAACACAGGCCAGCTGATCGCTTCAAAAGGTAAATCAGAAAAGGAACTATTTTGTCCTCATTTACTCGGTGTGTTTGTGGCAGCTCTAAGTGCTCTGGACCATCAAATTCTGCTGGATGCTGTACAGTAAATGGTGGTTTCAAAGATTTACAGTTTAACCCTTGCCTTTGAAAGAGGTAATTTTCCCTGGTAATACCACAAGGCAACTCACCTTACTAACAGAAACATTCAGCCTAGAGACACCAGTGATACAGTGATCTCAGAACAGAGGGAAATAGAGCAAAAAAAAAAGGCTTATCAGCCTCAGTCTTCATGGGTCACTCTCAACAGTTTTTTGGAGAACACCACTGCATTTGAGACTGATATAGAGATTCTTAAAAGAAATGTTATCACATTTCAATAAAACTTTATGTTATCTGTACACCAGCACATCATCTACATCATCTATGGCATAAAAATCAAACTTAACAGCCACTCTTTCACCCTTTAAAACAGATAAATTTACACAAGCCCATGGAATTCAATGCAATAGCAAGGGATGGGATATTTCTGACACCACTTTGACAACTAAGAGCTGGACATTGAAGCCTGAAATAAGTAATAAAGGGCATCCTAAAGGTCAAGGGGGGGAAAAAAAGCATCACTTTGGCAATGCAGCAAAATGGGAGTTGCAGGATCTATTCCACTGTCAAAATTTAAAGGCATCAAATGAGGAACCATTTGTCAAACATTTTGTGTGTCTGTCATCTGTCCATCATATCTGATAATTGAAATTGTGTGAATTCTTCTTTTTTTCTGTTATTTAGTCCAACATGTGGCCTTTACAAGTGAAAAGTAAGTATCCATTTGTCTCTCCCATTTGTCCTTTTCTCTTCCTATTCCCCCTTCCTTAAATTAGGTCATGAATGAGGCTCTGTGGCCTAAATGATGCTGTTGGTGACATCAGTTTCACCCTTTTGTTTCACAGTGTTGCCTTGACAAAGCCTGGGGAGGAACATGGTGAGGTGGCTCAAGTGGGATTGGAACAGTTTCTATCCTGGAAACATGGGTTTGCAGAACTAAGTGGAAAAAAAAAATCTCAATGTTTTTGTATCAATTAAACCCTTGCAAATAATGGAATGTAATCTAAAGGGAAATTACATGTCATATTAAATACAGAGCTTTCTAATTAGGTGTTTCCTCTGCTCCTCTTCAAAGCCTACAGAAATATTAAGATGTCTACAGTTACAGCACAGAAACGTCTTCAAGATGTAACATTTGACATATCACAGTATTTCAGAAATAATGAAACTTCTACAAGAAATTTACAACTGTGAATTTAACCACAACAGATGCTCTATCTACATTTATTGATCTTGCACTGCCTTTGTGTCATCACAAAGCCCTGTGTTAGGCTCAGTCCTGCTCTAGTAAAGTCCACAGCCACAAGTCTGCTAAACACAGGAGTGGAAACACTATCCTTGATAATAGAGTTTAATATTAGCTTTGCCATTCTTTGCTAGTGTAACTTTTGAATTGTGTTCTTGAACTACCTGAATTTGATATCAATGTTTTAAATACACTGACGTTTCCACTTTGTTGTAAAAATAGGCTTTTAATACTATACAGTGTTTAGCATTCTAGTACCAGCCATCAGTTTGATATCAGCCGTGACATTATTTAATTTTCAGAATCACAGAGGTTAAAGCTCACTGAACTATAAACAGTTGGAAACATGGAGTGTAATCCCAAGGCACAGCTCTGCACAAGCTGTAATTTAAATCATATTGCATGCTAAGCTGAAAAGGCAGTGCAGGTCCCAGAGGGCATGAATAAATCTGCAGTCACTGATTTGCCACACACATTTGTGTTGGGATTCTGTAACTGTGCAAATGTGATGTCTTCCTTTAGAGCAGAGGACCTGTCATCTACTGAGATTTGTAATTAAATAACCCAAAGAACAAAAGCAATTACTCAGCCCTACAAATATTCCGGCTGAAATGTGCATGATTTCAGGAACAAAGGGAAGGGGAAGTTCCGGAGACAGAGAGCAAGGGAGGCTTTGAGTCTGTGATAATTCATCTGTGTCTACTGCTGGTGGAGGCTTTAATGCATAGAACAGGTATTCACATACCTGGCTTCCTCTGAACTAATAATTCCGTCATCACAGACTCCACTCTGAAGTGGATGTTTCTCCAGCTAAGGAGCCAATTATGCCTCCAGCTGGCTCCATGCCACCTCAGGTGCCGGCTTTGAGCAATCAGTTGTGTTAATTGCAAGCAACACTAAATGCCTTTTGGGACAAGCAATTCACGGTTCAGGAATGTTGCTGTGGAGAGGGCAGGTTCAGCCCCATTACCGAGAACAAACCACAGAGTTTGCACAGGTCGCAGGCTAAGAGCTGGAATTTTATGGAATGGGGAAAAGGGGCGGGAACAGACCAAGGGGCCGTATCCTCACATCATTAACTCTGCTGGGCACCTCAGTTAATTGATGGGGTGGGGGCTATGTGGGGGGCTGTGTGCAGACCTTCATATTTTCCCAAGGCCCATTCCCTTGGATCTGCCAGGCATTCTGATCCAGGCCAACAGGTCTAAGACTGATATATGGGTCTCCGCAAGCTAGGTCTCATAAGCTCTTGGAGATCTATATCATACCTACCTTTAGCTACCTTAGAAGGCATAAAAATAGTAGAATGGCCTCTGTGATAGTGTTGGAAACAGAAAAGTTTTAATAAAAGGCAAAATAACAAAACTATTTACAGAGAAAAACCAAGCTAGGTGCAAGAGGTTCTTGCTCTTGGTAAAACACCTCGCAAAAGCAATTAGTTTCTTTGTTCTTTTTTTTTTTTAGAAAATTGCTTAGGTGGGACTTTTTGGCTTTTGTCTAATTGGCTATCCTTAAGTTTGAGGTGAAGTCCCTATGAGGTGTCATTTTTTGCTAATTGAGGAAAGAAAATTCTGGGCTTTTTTCTTTTTAGGTAGACAAAGGATAGTTTTGTCACTCTGTCAACAGAGAGCACATTCCTACACAAGACTTTGATCCAAGACAAGATACCTCCACTGCCCATAAACATGGGCTCCTTCACAATAGTTGGTATTTTCTTTCTTTCTATTTGTCATAGTGGGAAAACAATAGTTTTAAATATGCATAGGTATTGTTTGATATAAAGAAAACACTACAAGGGTGATAGCAACACTGAATGTCAAAAATGGATGATGAAGAGCAAGCATATATAAAAAGAAGAGCCATTGAAAGAATGAAGAGTGATAATGAAATGAGATGAGTACAATAATGAGATCAGAAATCAGATCTTGTCTGCATAGAGGTCATTGTCATGTATTATCAGCTACAGATCTGGTCTGTTCCATCTTTTGACTCACTACCTCAATATCAAGGTTTAACCAGTCATTTTTTCATAAGCATTGATTTCTAATATATTTGTCCACGAGCCCCTGCACGAGCAGTACTTAAAAGAAGAACCCTGTCCAAATGTTGGAGGTGATGAATGGGAAGCTTGTATTGAATCATTAGAGATAAAGGGAGTTAGTGTGTGGTGGGGAGTGGGAGGTACTGGTACAAACCTCAGTCTGCAGGTGCTTAGAAACAGCGTGCAGGCTCAGGAAGTCTCTCTAATACCCTTTAGAGGCTCAGTCCCTGGTGTCCCACATGGATGTACAAAGAAAACTTCTTAAAACAAAGCCATCTTATTTCTCCCTTTAACACAGACTAAAACATTGCCAAACACTTTTGCGTCTGAAGCTGTGATTTTCATTAAATTCAATGCAACTCTCTCAGCACTCTCTATTTTTGTGTGGCTGAAACCTTTAATTCTCTCCCCACCACCCCATGGCCAGCGTGCTCCAGTCACATCACACTTAACCTTTGCCTTGGCTTCTCAAAGAAGAATTTGTTTCACTCTATTCACGGCTTCAGCAGTTTGGCAAACTGCACTCGAGCGCCGCGCTGGGCCTTTATATTGAACACACTAATCTGATTGTTTTTCCACTCTACAAACTTTGGGTCAACAATCAAGCTGCTGCCAGAAACTAATTAATTTGCAAACAGGCCCCATTTTCACAGGGGGAGAGCTTTTGAAACCTATGTCAGCAGAGCTGGTCACACCATGGTGACATGCATTGTCATGGCATCCACTTTTCTGGGTAATTCTCCTCACTAATTTTTCACCACACACATGAACTCAAATTACCCAGTCAACAGTAAATCTCTATTGAATGCCCACCAAACTCTGAAGGTGGTGGCCTGAGAAGAGGAAATTGGTATTGACAGGGTCAACACTCATTAAATTGATGGCTAGAGCAGAAGGAAAAAACCACAAAACAACACAAGAATGCAAAAGGAAAATTCGGATGTATGTCATATCCCAATAAAGGGGGCTGTAACAGACCCACTCCTCCTTTGTTTAAATCAATTAGTATTCTGCTGTGTGACTCCTACAAACAGATTTCTGCTTAACTTGTCTGAAAAACTGGTTAGTGACTTTTGTGAACAAGAAAGGAGGCACAATTTGGTAGTTAAAAGTCACTGGTTTTCAAGCATCAGAGCTGCAATGAGCTTTCACAGAGATCATGGGAAACCTACTTGAATTTGCAAGGTCTGTAACACAGAGGCTTTGTCTTTGGAATCTGGCCACCTAATCTGAACTTTCTTTTTGCTTAAACTGATTTGGATCTCTGCAAAAATGATAATTACAAAGAAACTGGAGTTGTGTAATTTAAAGTGGGTTCTGTACCAAAAGAAAAGCAAAATACAAACTTAAAACTTGAACACTACATCTTTTCTGGACAAATTACTCTTTTTTTCCTACTGAGATTTATCTCCAGGGAAAAGGGAGAGTCCTTCTATGAAGTGATGTATGTGGGTAACAGATAGATAGATAGATAGATGGATAGATAGATATTATCTTTTTAATCATACATTAACTGAAACTAGTACACAAAGCTTTCTAGTAGAGGTTTTTGCCACCTGAATAATATACTAAGTTTGTCACCTTAAGTGGGCAGACCATCATTTTACAAAGCCATCCACTACCTACTCTATAAATTATTAATTGAAATAAATCAACAGAAAAAAATATTCCATCTTAGAGTAAAAAAAAAAGGAAAAAACAAACACCTTATAGAGAAGATAGAATAACACTGGGACTATTGATAATTGGAAAATTGCAGGTATTTTTAATCAGTGTGAGAGGGGCATAGAGCTCTACTCCTTCAACTAAATTTATTCCTGGAGGTGCTCATGCCAATGGATTTCTACGCAATTCCTGCTGCTGAAAGAAGGAGATGAGACTTGGATTTATTTTATAAAGGATGACTATAGAAATCAACTCACCAGCATCATCAGATTTGTATCTGAACACCTCAATGAGATTACCAGTTTTACCCAGTACAGAGGTACATTGATTTATCCACATCCAGAACCTCCCCAGAGCTTGTTCTGTCTCGTTCATCCAACTGCCTTCCAGAGAAGGTGATGGGAATGGCAGCACTCAGATCTCACCCCAGCACGAGACTCATCAGGATTTACTGGGTTGTTATATTGTTGATATATGTTGGTATGTTGACCTTTCAATTCACAATAGAAATAAAAACCTTAAAATTTAACAACTTGAAGGCACATCACCAGTAGACCAATTCAGTGCACAGGAGTGAGTGCAGATCTCAAACTGTCCATCACTAGCAAGTCTCTTTTCAGAAAGACTATGCTGCAGTGATCTGGTTGGGACTGGGATCATACCCCACACTGATTGTTTTGAGAACTATGAACTTCTTTCCTAAAATTTTACTTTATGCAGCAGAGAAACTTCTATGGTCTCCAGTGGAAACAGTGAACAAAGAACTCTAAGCTCTACCATTATTTTTGATCTTATATGCACTATAAAGAGAGTCACAGAATGAATGAATTGCAGCAAAGCATGGCTTCTAATCTACACTTCCAACTATTACATTTTTTGGTGCGATAGTAAGGTTGACCAAGTTAAAACCCATAAATGAGCCCATGGTTAACCATGTAACATACACACATCCTAAGTCAGGTTCCTGGAATAACTTGTATCCTAACTTCCTGGAGCACACTGTGGCTATAGCTTAGACCAATGTGTTTACTGATGCAAGTCTTCCTGCTCCAGGTCGTATTCTCTATAGTGTCAAAGGCCTTCAAAATGTACAGTCAGACCAGGAGAATGTTCTCTGCTGCTTCATCTTTCCTATCTGCTTTTCCCACTCCAACCTCGAAACTTTCCTTTGGCTACTTTTACCATCTCTTCAATCTAAACAGAACAAAATATCATCCACACCACTGACATTTAATGAAGAAAATGACCTAATCCTAGGGGTTATGGGAGGGATAGAGAATGAGAAAGCAGATCTCTTTCCTAGAATGATTTCAAATAATTTCATTTAGGACACTAATGGGAATATTTTATTATTTCTGGTTGTCTCCACTTCCACCTTCATGACCTTTCTCACATCCAGAGAAACTGTTAAGCACATTCTAATTCTACTTGGTCTTTGATTTCTGAACCAAATGCTTCTCTTACTTTGTATAAAGATACAGAGAACAGTTTTCAGACAGGTTCAACTGAATCAACTAGTTCAAATACATGAGTACATGTATCAGATGTATCAATACATCTTCTGGTCAGACCTGGCTCAGCAGGGCCTTTGGCTTCCTGACCTGTAACCATTTCAGATTAGGGACAGGATAAATGTCTAGTAATAACAAAAAGAAAGAGTCATTTATTTTCTGATTTGAAAAATTCTAGGTTTCTTCCAAGAAAAAAAGAATAGGTTGTAACAAAATACATGTATAGCTAAAGCTTCTTAGATTGCAATGAGAAAAACAACTTAAAATTCCTACTCAGTCTCTCAAATATGGATCTACAGACTTAAGGAGAAAAAAAAATAAACCCAAACCTTGTAAATTGAGTTTGTGTGCCATTCTGTTCACAGTATTATGCCACCGTCACCATAGTTTCTGAGCACTTCCTAGCACTGTGTTAGGTGACATTAGCATTTGTCACACATGGAATTTATCACTGTGAAATTATTTATTACTATTCTTAGCAGTGAAGATAGTGGGAATATGGGAGTGAGAAGAGTTATTGAGTGAGAAATGAGACTTGCATATCTGGACATGTTTTGTGCCACAAGGGTCAGAGCTGCTCATGCTTCTGTAAGCTGTGGTGGGAAAGTGTGGAACTCAGTCCACACTACATCCTGCATGACAGGACGTGTCAGCTGCTCAAATATAGAAATCCCTATTTAAAATGCAAGAGATCCCTTCACAGGAAAATTAACAGCAAAAGAACAACAAAAAAATGACACAAAAAAATTTCCTCAGTGTTTTCACTCATAAGGTTGTTTAAATATGTCCTTGCAAATTCATGGGTAATGCAGACCTGGAAGAGGCTTCTTAGTCTACTCACTGTAGTCTCTTGGGATGTCAGGCAAGTGTGCTATAAAACAACACATAAAATATTACCTGAGTTCCTCTGAAAACCAGCTAGGCTGCCTCACTGACTACTTCTATTGGACATCTTTTTCTAATTTCATTCCCATCATAGTTTAAAATTTCTAATTTGAAGACTGAATAAATTCATATGCAGTTCACAGTTGTTGGGTTTTTTTAATGTCCTTTGTTTAAAAAGCTCTTCTCTTGATAGAGATTTACTCTGTTTGTAGCATCCCTCACTTCTTTCCTCCAGTAATATCTTAGATGTATTTTATCAGGTACCAGGATGGTTGGGTTCTGTGGCCCTGTTTCCACAGCTGATACCTGTATTTACTGCATGCTGTATATCTGGATTGAGAATGTGTAGGAGATGAGCTGGAAAAAGGGAAGCTAGAAAGGTATTTAGGAACAAGGGAGTGGCACAGCAGAGGGGGCCATCAGTGTTTATGTATAGCTAGGAAAAGGGTTTGGTGTGGTTGAACAAAGACTAATTAATTATAGGTTCAAGGATCAGAATATGTACACACTCAAGTCTCAGAAAGAGTAATTAATTTCTAACATCTTGATACATTTAATGCATTTTATTAGAGAAGTAAAAATCCTGTAAACTATCTGCAATCTTTTCTTTCTGTTGCCATACATTAGTCTACTATGCAATACAGATATATACTCAAGATCACATATGTGTAATGCCAATGCTGGGACATTCAACAAAGTGTCTGAAGTGGAAACTACACAAAGTGATGTCTACAGGTCTGTTTGAATGCCAGGAGAGTATCAAGTCTGTGTTTCCTGCCTTGGACCCTGTTAAATTTAAGAGGGCATTTTCTTTTTTATTGAACAGTCACTCAGCTTCTATAACTCTCAGCTGTTTATGTAACTGTAAAGTAAAGATTACCAAGGACAATAACCTCAGGGAACTAAGCACAGTTACTACTCCACTTCAAAAATTAAGCCATGGAAAGTATGCTAAAATAATATCATAGAGTGGTTTAAACCCATAAAAAGCAAGGAAATTCCAAACCAAGTCTGGAAATCCAGACTGACAATCTCTCTTAACCCCAGGTCTAGTAAAGAGGGTGAGTGAGGCCAGTGTTTCTGGGGTGCAAACTAGAGTCATAATACTATCCTAATGCAGCTTTTGTGATTTCATTTCCTTTCAGATTTTGCTCAGCCCAATCCTGCTTTGCTTTTAAAATAAATGTTTATGGTTATTCATTTTACAAAATGTTAACAATTTAAGGCCAGATCCCCTGTGCTTATGTCAGAGAAGATGAGAGCGGCTTTAAGTTCTCTCCTTCCACTCCTCTAATCTTCAGCTTGAAAACTGCCTTGGGTGCATTGCCTTTGCATTGCTCAGCATTTGCTCTGGTAGACTGCACTGCCAGTTCTGCCTTTTTGCCTCCAGCCATGCCCTGAGCCCTTGCAGGAAGGCGTGGGGATGGTGTACAGCCAACGCTGCCTCCTCTGCAGCAGGGAACTCCCTGGCACCAGGGGAAGCTGCTCCCACCTACACAGGCCTCTACTTATCTTTTTTTTTAACTTCTGCAGCAGTTCATGGAAGCAGGACATGATCCTTGCTTCTTCAAAATAACTTTATGCCTCTGAACTATGAGAGGCAATGGCAAATTTAAAGGGAATCGTGAACTTGCCAATAGGCAAGACTTTGTAAGGTTTATGTGTGACATCGAGGCCATTATTCCTTCTAGTAAAGCTGTACAGAAGATTTTTTTCAACTTTAGAAATTTTTTTTGAGAGTTCAAAACAATTCTCGACCCTCACTGGGACTGAGTAAGATTGCCAAAGCTTCTTTTGTGCAGAGAAAACTCCATGCACGTACCAGAGGAGCCAGTAATGTTCAAGCGTGCATAAACATGGCTTACAACAAAGCACATGATTCAGTCTGGGGCACTGAACTGCAGCTTTTCATGTCCAAGATGACTTCCCTGAGCACAGCTTTTTTTACTGTGTTTTTGCAAATGCTTCCTTGTCACATCTGGCCAACTCTGTATCAATAATTAAATATACACTGCTACAGTGACTGATGTATGGTTCCCTAGCTTCTAGATGAATGCCCTGACTACATGGCTATAGAATCAGTCTCCCTTGTTTTATTTGGCTTGGTGACTGTTTAATTATTTATACAAAATGAAAGCTTTAGAAGGCTGTGAGTATTTAATATCTCTAAGAGACTTAGAAGTCTTTAAGAGCTGCTGGTCAGCACCTTCCCTTGGGCTGGGCACAGTTCTCTTCCCCAAAACATACAATTTCTGTAAGAATGTTGAGCATCTCCAGAATGTGACTGTCATGTCTGTAGTAACTCTGTGTTCCTTCTTAAATCCCAAAGATTTGATCACTCTGTGTTGTTCTACTAAAAGTAGAATGTTGTTCTACTTTTATGCCAGTTCAGGGTAAGACAATTTCTGGGAAAAGTCTGCAAGCTCTTCACGTGCAACTGTCTTCTCCTCTCCATTTTTGGTACCAATCAGCTGTGTTTTCTGCACCCTGTCAGCTCTGACCTTAGCCTCAGTATGGAAAAAGCAATTTAGCTCTTGCTCTGACTGAAGTAAACACTAGCAAGGACTTAGAACTTGATGTCTCACCACCTAACTATTAAACTCTACAGAGATGAGAATTTGTGTCTAAGTCTGATCAGAAATCTTGCAGCTTTCAGTATATGCCCCTTAGAGTACTCCTTTTTTACCTGAGGCTAAGCACACTGTAAAAAGCAACTAGGAAAGAAAACCCACCAATACATAGAAATCCATGTATCTGCTAAAAAACTTATAAAGGTCTGCAAAATTAAGGTTCAAAAATACTTTGTATAGATCTTTAAGAAGGAGTGAACACCTCAATCTTCAATGAGAGCTTGTTTCATTAAAAGCATATCCACTTCTTCTGTAATTATATCTTAAAAGAAAAATGACAAATTAAAAACAATTATCAAAGGACTGGCATGCCTGCAGATTTTCAAACCCAAACTATTATCATTTTTGGATTTCCATGTTAGATGCTGAAATTAGGAGAGCTGTGTGGAAAGGCTGCCAGGATCTTATCACTGGGAAATTAACAGTAAAGCCTCAGAGCCTCTAATAGGAATGTTGTAGTGCCGATTTTAGGTCAATCTTTCCATATTAGGAAGGTAAATGTATTACGTTGCAGTGGAGAGAGAGATTTCAAAAATGTACTTAAGGATCTTTCTCTATTAAATTATGGACAGTTATGAGAATAATTTCTAAAGTTTCAATTTGATTTTTATCTCACTTTAAATTAAGTTTGAAACTTTCCATACAGCAATATAGTGCAAGAACTTTATTTAAGAGTTGGAAATCACCTTCACCCTGGCATACAAAAAATGCTGTCTTTCTACTTTTATGCTCATTTTGTGAAATACTTAAATTCAAGAAAGCTTGAGGTTCATCAGCTCCCCACCTTGAGCACAGAGCAGTTGTGGTTTCTGCACTGTCAGATGTAACCTTAGTGCTAATTTGGGAAAAGCAGTTCTCACATGGAGTGCTGAAAGACTGATAACCGAACCCGCACCGGAATGACACGATTTCAGCAGGGAAGTACAGGGCCTGTGGGCAATGGCTGCATTTTCCCACTGCATAAATCCTCCTGACTCAGCTGTCATTGTGCAAATCTACAGCACAAAAGCAGATTTTGTTTGCATGACTGGGTTTAAAATGTCATCATGACTATCATAACTGAAGTTGATGTTGGTCATCTTTAACACATTATTGCTCTACCAGGTATCAGGATGGATGGGTATGTCAATAACCCTTGTACTTTATTGTTTCCTGAAGACCAGAAATCTTGTTTACTGCCATAATAAAATAACCCAATGAATACAATTTTTGTGTTACTGGAAAAACACAGATTGTAGAACTGAAATGATGTAGACCTGAATCTGTTCTGCAGACAGATAGTTGTTCACATTAATTGCAGCAAAACTAAATTTAGCAGGATATGCATCAGATTCATAAACTTTTCATATTAATATACAGCTCCATACTTGTTATATACACACTTATATGCTACGTGTATCCAATGTATGTTATATATAGAGTTAATCCAACTTGCAAGAGCATTTTGTGGTTTTAATTATGAGTCAGGGGCTGATGTTGATATGGATTGTATATACAACTGATGTGATATCCAGTTTGGTACTAAAAGGTCTTCACTAACTAATAACAAACTGTGTTTTAAAACATACTCTGCTCTTACACATTTAATTTGTGTGAACAGTTTGCACTAAATTGTAAAACCACATAAGAAAGCCTGAACCTCAGCAGAGACATAAATAATATGGCTAGGAGCAAAAAATGTCTAAGAATAAAATAATTTGTGAATTCAAAAACAGGAGTGCAGGTGCAAGCAGTATGTACAGCCAAAGTAGAGCTACTTAACACTTAAAAAATTAAAATTTAAATTAACTCAGCAACTACAGTTAGTATAACTTAATTCAAATGTCAGCTTTTTCAGACAATGAATTCTCATTTCCAAAATGCTCATATCCTTGTACAGCTAAAGCTAAGTGTAATTCCATTCAAACTATTGTAAATTTGACTTCAGTAGAACTTGGATAGAGTACTCAGATGCATTCTAAAGTATATTGGTACATGAAGGCAAAATCAAATTTCCTCTGAAACTATCTTCCCCTCCTCAGACATGCAAATAAACAACCACAGGCTTGATTGCTGATATCCATACAATAATGCAAGCTATTGTGCCTTGCTAAACTATTGGATATTTTGAAACCAAATGACTTGGAATCCCCAGGACCTTTTTTTATTTTCCAAGCTCCTGACAACTCTGGCTTGCTCATGAAGTTCTGCTGGTTGAATTTCAGCTGGATGTGGCCAATGTCCCCTTCAATCCAGCAAAAATTAAACCCTGTACAAAGCACAATCCTGCCCAAGGCTCTGGAGCTACTTTGTGTTCATGTGTGGCTGATGCCCCAATCCTTGAGCTTCTGTCCAACTTGCATGACTATGCTGCTCATACCGTCTGTGTGTGTTTTAAATTTAATCACACTCCACAAATCTTACTGTAATTAAACCAAAAATGCTTCTTTATAAATCACTTTTGATTAGTTTAACTGGTTTAAGGCAGAATTCTGCCCCAAATAAAAGAGGAGTGTATATGTCACAGATGTTGCTGGAACAGAGCTGTGTGCTAGTCTTTAATGGCTGGATGAGTGTAACCAGAGAAATGTGCATTTTACATACCATTTAGCCACCGGGAGTCGTGCTGCTCTGTTCTGATGGGATGGTGATGCCCCAGAGTTCGGAAAATGGCAAAGTCCCTGCCCATGAAGTCTGCTGCTGTGCCAGAGTACAGCTCTCCATCTGCAGGAGGACATAATTGTAAGCAATATTCCCCAATTTTCCAGTCATGGCTAGTCAGAGAAAGCTGTCATATGTTCATATTTCACTAATAGGGATAATGAGTAAATTACAAAACAACAAGCCATATGCAACGTATTGTCATTGAAAATAGAGATTAGACCCAATTTCTCACTGCAGAGCTTAATTGTAACCTCTTGCAAACGATCTGTATCTGCAGACTGCTGGTGTGCTTTGCAAAAATGTGTTTGAATTCTTAGGCTGGAACAGTGACAGCCAGTGCACCTACCCTGGCAGGCAGGAGTATGCAGCCTCAGAAAACCCACCTAACTGTGAAATTGCCCTGTTTAGAACAGGAGTTTGGTTTGGAGACCTTCCAATCTACCAGGTTTATGTGACTCTGGGAACTGAAGAGTCCAGCTCAGTCACTTTTGGTTCAGAAAGCCCTTAGGACCTTCAATTTTTCCTATAGAAATTATGTGGTTTTTACTTTGGTTCATTTAAGGGGTTTTTTTGGGTTTTTTTGGGTTTTTGATTTTTGGGATTTGTTGGTGGTTTTTGTTTGTTATTTTTTGTTGTTGTTGCCATTTTATTATGGTTTGTTTTTTTATCCTTTTTTCTGAGCAGATCCTCAGAAAACACTATATTTTACAAGAAAGACAGAACATGCCTTTCCCCTTTGGCCACCTTTGTAACTGGTACAGGCAAAGGGCAACAGCTTAGGGAGAAAATAAACGAGGTCATTCCCTGCTACCTTGACCCCCACGCAATTCACAGTGAACAACTGAAATAAAAATTGACTTCTGATACTTCAGCCCATAAATGGCACATACACAGCCTAGCTGGAGATGAAACTCATCCCAGTGTGTCCCTCCTCAGCCAGTTACAAGTGCCACAGAGAAGACAGAGGGGTGGGGAGAGAGAGGCTGCCTAAATTCTAAGGAGCAGGTCAAGTTAAATACCTGCTGGAAGAGAGTGTAATAATAATAATAATGACATTGTAACGAGACCCACAGAGAAGAATCAGGGATAAAAGTACAACACATATCTTTCTGACATTGATTAACAGCTTGTCCATGAAATCACTCCCAATCAAAAATGCTAAAAATGCATTTTTAGGACTGTGTTCTGCATCTGTATGTGAAATGAGATAACCTACCCTATCCAGTTAAAATGGAATTTAAGAGCATTATTCCTTCCAGCTACTACTTTCAAACTACCCATATTACACAGGTCCCTTGTGAAAAAGACAAGTTTGAGGATAAAATAACTCTTTCTTTAGCTAAGGTAATACATTTTTCATGGTCATGATGAACTCTACCATATCCTCATTTTAAAACACCCTTTTAGGAACAAGTTTATCATTTTCATGGCAATATTAGGTATTTCCATGGCAGGACAACCAGATCCAAGCATGCCTACTGGATATCACTATCATCTTATCCCCTGAACACTGACACCATGAAATCACCAACTGAACCTAGAGTGGCTCTGTAACCATATGGTAGCTGTGAAAGTCAGGAAGGGTGAAAACATGATAGCGGAAAGGCGTGGAATTGAATGAATTCACAGCAGAGATTAGAAGCAAATAGACCAGTCATGCCCAGCAGGAGGTGTAATCAGAAGGGAAACAGAACAGCATATCATTAATTAATGATTTACCATTCTTCTGTGTCATTTTCAACTTTTTTTTGAAGGGGAGACAATCATTTAATTATAGTTATTATTATGTACAGAGTATGCAGCTGAGATTTTAAAGATCATAAAACCTTTTTGCCTGTGAAGAGGGCTTTGATGCTATGCTTAACCTTTCTTTAACCTTATCTTCATTTTCTTGTCTTTCAATCCCTAGTGAGTTCTGATAAATCAATAGAAATCAAAGAGGAAAGGCAAAACCAACAAGGGTTATTTTTCTTCTTAGTAATCAACAGATCTAAAGGTCAATCAGTCAAGAAAAAAAATCTATATTTAATACTATATTGCTAAAATTTAACCAAATGCGATTTGAAAACTAATGAAAATTATATATTTGAAATATTTAGAATTGTAGGGTCATTTTGACACCTCAGTTTCTAACTTGATATATAAAAACCACTGGAAATGAACATATTTTCCAGGCTGGATTCAGCTCAACCCAAGAGGACACTCCAAGGCTCTTGTGGCTGATACTTTTTCTTCAATGGTGACAAGATAAAAGTTTTGCCAATAACTGGCTTCAGCATGTTTCAAATGAGGAAGGGTCTGTAGAAAACGGTCTGACCTTTCTATCATCCCTACTACAGCCCCTCCAAATTTCAATATACCTAAACCACTGCCTGCAGTTTGAACTGATCTGCTGTAGTCAAGCAAAAAGGGGATTTTGACTTCTTCCAGACAGAAATACCAAGGAATACCATTTATTTTTGTAAGGCTTTAGATAATTTTTGCAAAATTCAGGGTGAGCCTCAAGTCATGTCCCAGATGTGCACATCCTTTGAGTTAGTGCTATGCAAAAGCTATATGAGGATTTTGCCTCCTGTCTAGATAGAAGTACATTTATCTTTATTTCCCTGTGCATACTTTCTTTTGGACTGAAATTTACTCATTGCTAGTCTGGAAAATTATTTTTTAATGTCACAGAAAATCTTCACTGTGTTACTTCTACTGTTAGCCGTTTAAAAAGAAGTTTTATAAACTTTAAGAAGAAAGTGGAAATTAATAGTTTGAAAACTGACAAACATTTATCAAAGGGAAAGAATAAAGGAGAAAAAAAAAAAGGAAAAATTAGTCAATTTGCATTTCCAGCCCAGTAGCACAAAGGGACCATTGTCCAGAACTAAAGGATGGCCTTCAGTTGTTTGCATAGGTAAAAAATATGTTTTGGACCAAAACCACCTATTGTAAAGGAGTAGCATGCTGACACACAAATGTAAACAGAGATACATATATTGACTTTACTAAATAAAGAGGAAACAATTAAAGTCCATAGTAATGCTGATTTTTGGAGGGGAGGAACCCTTTACATAAACAGCACAGAACTCTGAATAACTCCCCAAGGTCATGAGATACAAAGATGTTGAAAACTATGCAAAGTGCATCTATTTGATAAACTGTTTCTATTCAGCTTTTAAATAAGATTCATTCTGAAATAAAATAATTTGTGGGGATTTAAAAACTGTAAACTTTCCTTTCAAAGTAGTAAAGAAGTTGAACGAGTGAAGAATATAGGCAAAACCAAGCCCTGAATGTCACAATTGCTCTCAATGGTAAAAGGGTTCACAAATTAAATCTATGCTTGGTTAAAAGGTTTATTCACTACATTTAAGATTTTCAGACATAGAGGTGGTTTGACTTCACTTCTTTTGAGGTCAGTAACTAAAACTTCCCAGAAATTACAGTAATTTTAAAATCTTGAACCTCATATGTACTTACTAGTTAATTTCTAAGAAATCGAGTACTGAAGTTCTTAACTAGTGAAAAGTCACTGTCTTTCAGATCATATTAATACACATTTGGGAGCATTAAGGCACTTAAACTGATTTTTAAAAATCAAAGATTAAATAAAATCTAAAAGGAATTGTGAATTGCAAAAGAAAAGAAAAAAAAATCAGCGAGACACAGGAGCATAAAAAGCTTAAAGGATTCTGGATAACCAAAGCTTTTGAAAATCCCAAATGGTCATTTCCCTAAACAAACTTGTTGGGACAATGCTGCCTCCTTCTCTGAAGGTTTGTTTGGTTTTTTTTTATAACTGTCCCAATATAATTCCTTTAGTCTAACACATTCAGTGATATTTTCTCCTGTGATATATCCCTTGGAAACCATGCTGCTTCTCATTTTCCTCCCGCACTGGAATACTCGTGAGTGGTGCCCAGGGATTTCTGGGTCTCTACATTTCATGCATTAGCCCACTCAAATGCAGACTGTTTAGTTAGCAGCACAGAGATGGGAATGGCTGCACCGTGTCTTACATTACTAGGAACCACTTGTATCATGTTCCCAGCTGGCATTTACTTTAGAGTAGGGCAGCAATAACAAACTTTAATGAACAACTGTTAAAAAAATAATGAAAAATGTTTGCAGGTGGATGGAACAAGGAATGTATGCTGGAAAAATATTGGAACAATTTAATAATGATGAACTGTTTATTTTCGTTTTGCTTTAGTGTGACTTTTTTTTTTTTTCCAAATACTATTGATTTTTTTTAGGAGAGAGGAAAACTGAAGATCCCCTTTACACTGGTAAGAGTTTGTTTCACCTGAAATACAGAAGAGGCCTCCTCGGTACTAATGGCTATTTAAGACCTGAATTTACTTTTTTGCAAATTAACATTCATTTTTGCCCAAATTCCTGCATTTCACTTACATAAAATTTAGTTTCTTATTATGGTGTCAAAAACATTGTCCTTCCACACGTTGCAAAATATCTGTTTAGTGTTTCTGATGAAGAAGAGAGATAATGTTTCCTTCCTCTCAATAAGTATCTAAATTACTATTCTCAGCCTTTTTTTTAACTTTCCTGATAGTTACTTTCAATTACTAATTATAACATCACATTTTAATGAATGCTGGGGAATTCTTTTACATAGCTGCCCTCTTAAATCTCAGACAAACCATGTTCACTTATGAGGACAAATATTCTGTCATGTGAAGGGCTGAGTTATAGCTCAGGAGTAGCTGAGTTATAGCTCAGGAGTAGCTGCGTTACAGCTCAGGAGTAGCTGAGTTACAGCTCAGGAGTAGCTGAGTTTCAGCTCAGCCCAGGAGAAGAGAAGCAGCAGTGAATCCACTTCCCTGCTGTGACACCTTTGTGGTTAAGAGGTTCCTCTGGCCTTCATGCCCTCACTCACTGCTTCCCTCCTGTGCTCCCTGCTTTGGACAGCAGCTGGACCAAACCTCTCCATCTCCAGTCATGGCTTGGCCAGCTCATCCCCTGGTTGTCAACTGTTTTGGGGGTGGAAGTTATTTTGTCTTGGTTCATCATTTTACCATAAAAAACAAGGTGGTTTTGGCAAAGAGGAGTTATTTTTAGGCAAAGAACCAGCAGTGAATGTGGTATACACCCTCTGTAACATACACTGCAGAAAAGTGTTGCAGCAAATGCAACATCATAACCAGTAATGTAGTGTGGCTGTGAGATAACTATAAGGAAACAGAGAAGGAAGGCTGCTTGTGTTCAGGAGGTTGGAATGCTAATTTCAGCTTCACCCTGAGTTTTGTGGGACTAAAGCAAAAATTTTTCATTGGCTTTGAATGCTCAATTTGCACCATTTTCTATTGTGTTATTACACCCAGTGGCTCTAACTGCGGCCTGATTGAAAACAAATGATCATGCTCAGTCTATTCTCTATTAGAAGGAAATACACATGGAGTGAAAATTATAGTGACAGGAAGTGGGCTCAAGAAAGCAAAGATGTATTAAAGACATGAAATCTAAGCCAAGGGAAGTGAGATAATCATATTTGTGACGGACTGAGTGAAAAAAAAAAGAAAGGAATGTGAAAAGCTCGATGCTGTTGACTTTGTGCAGTTGCATACCGGTTATACCATGTAATACTGGCTTGTCATCATTCTCTTCTTTATTGTATATTAAAGTAAATAGTAAAGCTATTCACTTGAGAGTAGCTCTGTCACAAATTCAAGTTGCTCCAGGCACCAATTTATACACTGGCCTTTTACACACAGTTTTTTTCTTTCTGTTTGTACAGGGTGCAAGTTGGAGCAAGATGTGGATGTCTTTCCTGTTTTTCCTGTTAAAAAGTATGTGTCCCCAGGTTAGCTCATCACCTGGGATCATTATGGGCTTTTAAGATCAGGAAATGAGGCACACTTAGGACTAAATTTTTGTTGCTGTCTATTTTGAATAGCTTAATTTTTAAATGCAAAGTAAATAGAATAAGGGCAGACGGTAAGCAAGGCCCAAGGCTAACAATATGGACAAAGGCCTGAATAAACCAATGTATCTCATTATGTGTAATTTCCTGAAGACTTTTGAGATATGAGAATCTCCAAATTTCTCAAACCATTGTTGGATTTGAAGTTGTAATAAATTGCCAGAAAGTTACATGTAAAGATGTTAAAGATAAGGTGGCTACACCTAGGCAGAGGTGCAGGAAAAGAAGAAACTGTTTCCTCCTAATTTAGTCTCATAAAACATCCTTTTGCCTTTTTTGTGAAGGTGAAGTAATAACAACAAACATATTTAATTTAATTAGATAAGTTAAATCAATTAGATAAATTAAATCAATTGCATTAGTTCAATTAGATTGACACAGTCCAGTTGCTCCGTATTTACATATTCCATGAAATGAATTATTACCAATTCAGAAACACTTAATTTATTACTTCTTTTTGATCTGGCCAGAAATTTAACTTTATTTACTGTCAGACAGATATCTTCAGCTGAAACATCACCTTAGGGCCTAGACCAGGGGCCGTTCATTGATCTCCAGCTTCCATGCAAGGTAAAGTTGGGTGACAGACATTCCTTGGCAGAAAAACTGACGTAAGGAATTATTTATTCTTGCTCTCACTTAGCTCTCAGCTGTGCTTGTGTGACCACCAGTGCGGCCAACCTGTAAACTGGGTGATTAAAATACCTCCACCAAGACGTGAGAAGGAAAAACACTCAGCAGAATCAAGGTACCACAGGGGTATAAAGCAGCTCTTGTGACACCTGAATCTTGGTTTACACCTCAGGACATTTGGGTCAACTGTATTAAAAGTAAACCAGAATTGCTTTAACCTGGAAATAAATTGCATAAAACAAATGCCTAATGTAGGCGCTGAAAGGAGAAAAGAAAAGCAGAAAACTGGCAAATTATTTACAGTGAATGCACATCTCATTGAATTTGTTATGTGGCACCTACCTACTAAAAGTGAAGCTGTCAGCAGTTTGGGATCATAAGGGCTTTTCCCCCGCCCATTTTCAAAATGTGACTCTTCCATTCTAAAAATGTTGTCCTGTGAAATAAAAATAAAAATTAAAAATTTAAAAAAATTAAGAAAGAAGGTAAAAGAACATTATTTCATTAAAGAAAACTAAGAAGTAATCTGAACTGTGTTCAAGAAGAGTGAAGTGTAAGTGAGTTCTAGTCGGGTTTGTGGCTTCAGGGAAGTCAAATTGCACTGGGTGAGGATCTGGTAAAAGTGCCCAACTCCTAATCAGTATGTGCTGAATGCTGGTCAAAGGCAAAAATACACATAAACAGCTTGTGTCTCTTCTGTTGCACTTCACATATAATTAATTTTCATATTAATTTTCATGGGTTTATTGAATTATTTTTGCTTTCACTGAGAATACATCTGAGTAGCAGTAACTGAAGAAGCAGGAATTTGAAACTTTTATCTAAAAAAAAGATAAAATCTATTTTTTACTGACTATTTTTTTCTGAAATGTGCCACCACTGTAGATTAGTACATAACATGATGCTAAATTCTGCTTTTCCTAGCCTGAGTATATCCTCAAATTCAATTCTAATTGCATCAGAAAAGCTATTATTATTATTATTATTACTACTACTTCTTACTGTTACTACTACTACTACTACTACTACTGCTACTACTCAATACCTTAAGATGACACTTTTAAAATATATAGGCTGAGAGCAAATCACAGGGGAATATAAACCAACATTAAAAAGGGCCTCAGTCAACACCAAGTCAAATGAAGTAAATAAATCCAAAGCAATGGGCTTTTCAGTACATTTAATTAATTTTAACAGGGGGACCAAGTCTGCCAATCAATTTGAATAGTATATTTATCTTACATTTTGCACTGAGGATAAAACCAGAAGAATAGATGCTTTGTGCACAGAAGTCTTCAACATTCGCAGAAGACTTGTGAAGACCTCAGCAAAACCTGGGATTTCCATTTCCCACTTGCATTGTGGTTAATTTGCAGACACCTAATTAAGTCCAGGAGCCCCAAAGAGAAGAGATCAACCTCCACCTTGGAAGCAGCATCCTCCTTGGCGTTCCCTGTATGGCTCATCCATACAGTGACCAAATTTACTTCCAAACTGTGTTATTTCAAACCCACTGTGTCTGTAATTCTGTAATCACAGGCTACAGATTTTATTAAAAGGCTTGTTCAATTACATCACACAAGCATGTATCTGTGTGTATTTATTACATATTTCCAAAAGAACATGAGATGGATTTCACATCTCCTTCCATTCACTGAAGAAAAAGATGAAGGGAGAATGAACTGTTAGGAGGATAGCCATCTATGGCTTACTGCACTGTAAGATAAAAAGGCTTGGACACAGCTGAGTGAAGCTTGTTCCCAGAATTCAAGCTCAATCTCCTAAGGCATGTTCTTGTACATGTAGCTTGCCTGATTATGTTTATACAGTCATCCTGTATCTGCAGTATCTGACACAATATTAACATTTCTCTCTCTCCTCTTGTCTTTCTTTCTGGTTCTTAATAATCCAGGCACATTCCTTGTTTCTCTCCAGTTTTCTGGTTTTGCTCCTTCTAACTAGAGATGAATAAATAATCAAATAGAAAAGCATTTCTGGAATTCTACTGTAGGGTCCATATCTATGTCTTGCACAATAAATAAAAGAAGTAAATTGATGAGAATGCTAAACCTCAACTGCAATAACAGAAGATGGCATTAATGCTACAAGCTATTATTGAAAAATGTTATTATCAATCTACATTTTCTTGGCATTTCTCCTTAGTAGATGGCAATTGCTCAACCTGAATACCAATTAATATCTGATAAGGCTACAGAGTCAGTGGCATGACAGTTAAAGCAGAATATATTCCCAAAATAATCCCATGTGTCATTATAAGACAAATAGGAAACAGATGTGGAAAGTGATTTGGTGTAGGAAGGATCTGATTTTTGACTGTATTTTTCTGGTTTATGTCGCTGTAACTCTACTGATATTGGTGTGCAGAAGGCAAGAACAAGTGGAGACCCAGGTCAAGCTAAATCAGAGATGATCTACCCTTCTCTTTGCTTTTGTGGAATAAAACATTTGAAACAAGAGGCCTGAAAGGGAAATCCCACTGTGTTTTCACATTTCAGTTCAAAAAAATGAACAGACACATACTGTAAGTTTCCAAATTTATGGGCGAGTAATAATGACAATAAATACATCGCTGCTAAGTGCCAAATAAATGTATCATGGTTAGTCTGAGACCCCAGGCAGGTCTGATAAACATGCTGTAGAGAAAGTCCAACCTGTCACAGATAGGGCAACTTGCCCAAACAGCTTTTTGGGTGCTGAAATCAATCCACCTCTATCTACAAACCCACAGAACGTACAGGCAACAGAGGAATAAACTCCTTTCTACACACCACCTGCCATTTTAAAAGCCTAGGAAGCAATATGACTTTTGATAGGTATTTGATCACACTGGTCACATTTCCACCCAAATTTCGGCCTGGAGATAGCAAAGAACAAGGCTCTGCTCAGAGATTTAGGGGGTCTTTGGACAGTATGAGTGTGGCCCTCTTTTATACAGTACAGACTGGAGCTGTCAGATAGAAAGAATGCACACTGTTATTCTGATCAGTTAGTAATTTTGCTGTTTCTTGGGTTTTGCAGTTAATTGAATACAAAGAACGGTACTGCAGTGAGTCAGCAAATGCCTGAGCCATAGACAGCAAAACCCCCTCTGTATTAAACAAATGCTCAATGTTGCAAAGTTTTATGAGGGCTGTTACAGAATCAAGGAGAAGAATTCATGACAAAGCAAGATTGCCAGGTGGGAGAAAAAGTTTCAAGAAATGCATAAAGAAGAAAATAAAAACAAATCAAAGAAAGGCCTTTGTAACTCAGCAATTAGCCCAATTTATTGTCTAAACCCTTTCATTAGTTTCATTGGCATCCCAAAAGGCTATTGCAATGTACTTCCAACCTTTTTTACAGATCCTTGTAGTTAAAACCTTGCTGGGGCATGTTTATGGGTTATTAAACACTAAGTTTATATCTCATTGATGCTTCTTTATAATCCATAGTAAAACCACCAGAAATGAGATTGTTTAGGTCTTGAAATTCCACAAACCCATAAAGACAACAACTGACTGCTGGCTCATAATATGACATGAATTGTTTCACCTAGTAAATGCCTTGCATGGAAGGAGATAATGCTTCTGGTTTCTTAAAACATATGTTTTCCTGTAGCAGACAGTATGATAGATGGCAAGATTTACCCTAAAAGAACTACAGTTCAGTCCTGGAAATGAAGGAAAAGGTTGTGATTTGCAACGATCTGCCACTTCCAGGCTCCAGAGACTTGCTTCCAAACAGCTGAAATCCTAAAACAATGTGTCAGATCATGACACTGAGTGGTGACAAGACCTTGCTATCTGACTAGACATTTCACATCTTGCTATTGAATAGCTTCAGTCAGCCAGCAAGCCAATAAAACATTATATTTATTTATATATATATATATATACCTATTTTTACATACATATATCTATTTATTTTTTTGTTTATTTTATTTTTTATACGTAGTATGATAACCTCTTAAACATTTTTTTCTTGTATGCCTGCCTGTACCTAGACCATCCAGTACTGTCTGGAAAACTTAAATTATCTGTTATTGGTAAATATAGATTTTATTTCCCAGTTTAGTAGTACTGCCTTGCAGGTGAACATGTGGCCAGTGAGGAAGCACTAACCCACCATCCAAAGTCTGGACAGCACTGACTGTTGAATTTTTTTCCTGTAACTTTTCTGGCAATTCTCACAGAAATCATCCCAGAACTGCAGAGCCTAATGCAGCAAAACCACTGCTGGTCAATAATGAATAAACACAGTGAAAGCAAATGATCTGAAGAGACTCTGTTGATGGACTGTGTACAGCTTCTGTGGAGTTAGTACTGGTTTAAATTATTGGGCATGGAATGACAGCAGTGAAGCTCCCCAGCCATTCTAGTGCAATGAATGAACTCATATCCTTACTCTTCAACCCCCAAACCATAAATAGAAAGGAGCACATCTCCAGGGCATCTTTCAGGGGCTGATTTCCACAAGAAGCTGCTGAACAAATAATGGTCCAGAAACATGCAATGTGCCAAGAGCCTTAGGAACTATCACAATCTTTGTTTAATTAAAAAGATAGAGTTGGTCATAGCTGTGATAATTTTTGATTTTGACATACCCCTTGCTATTTACACAGAATCTGTTGTGCTATGATGAAGTATTTTATAAAACAAACTGATCAAGAAAAAAAAAGGACAAGCCCCAAAAGTAACACCCCTGACCCAAAACCCCAGAAAAAAATAGCTCCAAATGATTTCCAGAGTGCCTGGAGCATAACAATGCATCCATTGTGCATTGGAGGACACTCTAAAGCCAGTGGCAATGTCTCTTAACTGAGTAAGAAGTTGCTGGCATGGAAATATTTTGTTCTCTGCATTGTTCAGCACTGGAAAGTTAAAAGGCAAAGCTCCACTTCCCACTCAAGGGAAAAACATTCAGACTTGTTAAGGCTTGGATTTCTCCTCTCATCACAGAGAATTAGTTGAGGTGGCTGAATTTGCTGCCCTGGTCACAGCAGAAGGCTTCAGGTCCCTCTGAAGGAGGAGTCAGAGCAGCTCAGAACTGCAGCTCCCAAGGGCAAGATCTCATCATTGGCCACAGAGGAACCTTCATATGAATTTAGGTCTGAGCTGAGAATGTTTCTGAAATGAACACTGCAGAGGCAGCTGATTAGAGACACCTTAGAGTCTTTTACAAAACAGAAATTTGATGATTTTGCTATTTGGGGTTTTCCCCCCACCTTTTTTTTTCTTTTTTTCTCCTGCCTTCCAATATATTAACACCAGTGAATTTTTGATTCACATCTTCCCATACAACTTTATGTGCACACATTAAATAACTACATCAAGGCTATTTCAGAGAGCCTTTTGAGCAAATTTCACTCTGTGAGAATTGATTTATTTATGAATTATGTTACTTTTCAAGAATAATTTTAAGTGAAACAACTGTGCAGGATATGGCTATGTTGTTATTGTTATTATATTTCCTATTTCACACTTAATCTATTCAGTCATGAAAACTGTTAAATATGAGGACTTTGGTTTCAGGTTTGGGAATCATGCTGTTACAGAACTTTTAATGAGAAACTTTTATTAAATTTATCCCCATGGAATGCTTTATTTTTAAAAAAGTGAAAGTGCAAATAAATATAATGTGAGAAATTATGCAAAAAATACAAATATTAAAACAAATGTAAATGTTGAGGCAAGTGGTAACCATTAGGGAAATAGGTGAAAAGTGATTGAAATAATAATGCAACTGCTTTAAACCATTAATTATTAGAAGAAAAAATAAAAGAGACAAAGAAAAAAGAAAAGAAGTGCACACAGTGGGCTTCTGACTTTTAGTCTTAAGGCACCATGTGCTATAGAGTTTTACCTGCAACATCTGGAGGACACCGGGCCCTGCAACACCTTTATTACGTTTTATTTTTCCAACCTGAGGTTTAATGAAATTGAATTATGAAAATCAGTTTTTAAATCCTATGGGAAATCACTCTCAGTGACAGATCTCTAGTGAAATGGTGTTCCCAAAGAAAGGACTCCAGCTTCTGTAGGACCTGGAACTGAAACTTTCTGGGATGGCTGTGCTGTCCTGTGCCAAAAAGCACAGAGAAGGAATTTTGTTGAGGAATATTTACCTGCAGAACTGATCATGAGCTATGAAGATCTGCCCAGCTCTTTATGCCTCCCACAAGCAGTTTGCTCAGTTCCCTGATCACTCCAAGACCTCTCAAACAGTCTCTGCATTAATCTGAGTCCTCTTCTTCAGACTCAAGAGATATTCTTTGCTCTATACTTGTAGATATTCACTGGCATTTTGGTGCCTGCAAATCTTACTTTTGAAATGAAAACAAAAGAGCTGTTGTGATGATGACCAGCTCCATGCTTCATTTCTGTAGATCAATAAAAGAAAAACATGTTTCTGTTTCTTCTTTTATCCCTATACATCACTTCTGCTGGAAAGTTTTCCTAGCTTCTGATCTTCAGAAGATGCCTTAAAATGCCTCTTGCTTTTTAAGCCTAAGATGCTTAAAATTGTCTATTGACAATTCTGGAAAGCACAAGTTTTGAAAACCTGACTCCCTAAACTGAATTTGGACAACTCACTCTCTCAATAAGTGTCTTTCAGTAAATTATCAAACATCCTACTCTACTTTGTTTTCTTCTGAAATTAAATCTATCAATATTTATTAATTTACCATATATCTTTGCAAAAAGGGGAATGTTTTCTATCTATCTATCTGTCTATCTATCTATCTATCTATCTAATTATAATCCAATGCATTTAATGAAAGGGAAAAGAGCCAACTGGGCTGCTCAGGAACAGCTGGTTCACTCTATTCATTATTCCTAGCTCATGATCAGTAAGTGCTTCTGCTTCCGAATGCGAGAGAAACCAAGTGCCAATGTCAAATGGTGAAGACTTGTTCACACCTGAGCATACCAGTCTGCATACTAATATTGGTATTTATAGGAATAATAGCCACTTGCAAATCACTGTGCAACATATGTAAATAAAAGGGAGGGCAGGCACAGTCAAACCGAGCAGCTGTTCAGAAAAGATACGTGTGTTTGTGAACTTGCTTTTGCAATATTTCACAAACTAAATTCACCAAATTTACCTGGCTTTCATGCAACTGCTTTTTGGGATTGGTTTTGTTTTTCCCTGGTGATGTCATTTATCTATTTGCACCAATTTTAAATTTCTGCCTATTTTGGATAATGTATTCTAATTCTACAGCAAATAAATGGGCAGAGATGAGTTTCATTGTAGTGTCATTACACTATTTATTGTTTTAGAAATTCCTGCAAGTATAGAGTGATTAGAAAAAAGAAAACAACTCAAAACAAACCAAACACACAGTTAACGTGAATGAGATGTTAACCTTGACTGATTAGTAAAGACACCAAAAATGTCATCCCAATGGCATACCAGACACTAGATACCATCAAGGATATTGAATAATTCTCAGAGGACACTGAGAATTAGAATGCCTTTGTATTGCAACTTTCTGGGTTGTCAAGTGTAATACATCACCTAAGATGACTGTCTGGATCATATAGGATGACCTTTGGAAATACAACCACCATACAATGACTGTCTGTTCCAGTCAGGTTGTTAAGTGGTCTACATATGTAAGAAATAAGATATACAAACCTAAAACCAGTACACGTAATTGAACTACATAACCTAAAAATATCCATTCTTTAAGTGTTCTTATTCTTACCCCTAGCATATTTTCCATTAGAAACATTTGGAACAGATTCTAATTGCTTTAGCAGATTCTACTATTATGTTAAATAAATTATTGGGCCATACTCTATTACATGATTGTACAAGTTTTCTATGGTTATTTTTAGCATTCAAGACCACTTCTTTCCTCCTTTGTCTTCTGGATTTCCTGTATGTTATTAGACTGTGGTGAGGTCAGGCATCAGAGGAAATAACAGCAGTGCTGACTCCTAGACCCAATGTTTTATGAATTACTGAGCATCAGTGATGTAATGGCAATAAATCTAACCCAGCCTCAGTCTTGTGTCCTGTTCTAAATAAATGAAGTTAGCAAAGGTGTTATTTTATTCAAGAGCCTTCCTGATGAGAACAAAAATGTTTCCCCCAGGGGATTGTTTGTAAAATTGCTCCTGTAATTAGGGTGCTGTTTAACAAGAGAAGGGATCTCCAGTTTTCCTAGGGAACTTTCAGGTCTGAGTCAAGGATATCTTATTTACAACACAAAACCAACTGCAAATTAGGGAAGCAACATACAGAAAGGACTTAGTCAAGTGGTGTTAACATATAAGCATATGGCCAAGATTTTCTAATTTCCCAAGAGATTTTGCACACTCACAAGTTGGGCACCCAATTTAAAACTTGCTCAAGGGCTCTGACTTTCAGCAAATACTTTCTTGGGCAATTTAAAATTCTGATACTTGGAGCTGTTAGTCACTTCTGAAAATGAAGGCATATGTCTGCACTGCTTTCTATCCTATCTGCCTTTTAATTCCCAGGAAGAAGTCTCTAATATGAACACATGACCTAAATTAAAGGCTTCAAAAATCTGACTGCAAATGAGTGACAGAATAAGGAGCAAGCCTAGAAGAATACAATTAATTCTTTCTCCCTAAAATAAGACCTTATGAGCATACTTTCAGAGAATTTGTGCCAGTAACAAAGGGACAGAGAAGTATATCACAGCAACTACTGCAACAACTATTGAGCTTTGTTTGTGTCTCTAACATACTGCAATTGATTTGCAGCATTTCATGCAGAGGTGCCTATGAAGTGTCAGAACTAGACCAGTGTTTGACAGATATTCAGATTTTTTAAAAGACGTAAAGTCTGAAATACAGAAGCTGAAATTCTGACCCTTTGGGCAATTTTGCTTTTCCTGAGGCAAAGCTTAGATCTGAAATCTCTGCAATAAGCACTTCTCTTTCCTCTTTGTTCCCTCCACGTGCTTTCAGTGTTACAGCACCCAGACTTTCTGCAGCCTCATTTAATTTTTCTTCATTAGCAAGTAATAATATCGTCAAATTTTAATAACTGGTATTGAATTAGAGAACAATGAATTTGAAAAGGTAACTTCTATTGTGCACATGGAGACATAACTAACAGTAGACACAATTATAACCTCTCTCTGCGACAAGTTGCAATTATTCCTCATGGCACTGTGTCTAAGAGCAATGCATTTCTCATACTGGTTGAGGGGGTTTATTAAAAAAGTGAAGAATGTTTGATATTCTTTTCCCAGTGCAACAAAAACTTCACTGACACAGTAACAGATGGATTTAAGTGGTTTTGATTCAGGGTGACTGAAAAAAGTACATTAAAATTCACTTCTTTATTCACTATCTTTCCTGCTTTTCTAGCACCCAGGAGTCCCCAGAAGGGGAGGGAGTCAGTGACACTGACTCGATACACTCAGTTGGTATGTCTAGGCATGTATGTTCATAAATAGGACTGAAGAGTGTCAGCAGGGCTAATCAGCATCCAACCAGGTAAATCAATTACTGATATTTGTATTTTTGAAGAAGAAGTACAGCCTTTCATTTAACAGAACTTTGGCTCCAAATCCTGGAGCATTATATAGTATGCTGTAGTGTAGTATAGTATAGTTTAGTATGGTTTAGTACAGCATAATATAGGCTGACTTTGTTGGTCAAAATAAACTGACAAACACATGAACTGGGGTTTTCTGGGCTGGTTGTTTTTTTGGTTTTTTTTTTTTTTTTTTTTTTTTTTTTTTTTTTTGACAAAGACAGCTGGCATTCTGATTATTTAATTTTTCACCCCCTCCCCACCAGATCACAGACACGATGAGGAGTGGTCGTGGTCATGAACTGAGTTATGCAGGACCTGTGCTCTGCACAGGGTTAAGTACCACAGCACTAAACACCACAGACTGGTGCCATCCAAGATGGGCTCTGATCCTTGAAACTTTCATGAGTGTCTTCTCTGGCCCTGCTCTCAGAGCTTCAGCATGGAGCCCACTGAAGTCACAGCAAGATTCCCTTCAAGTTCAGTGAACACCAGAGGAATCTTTCTCATATCCCTTGCCATGTTTACATGTTAACTCGAGGTCATGGCAAATCCTTACAAATGAACATGAATTAAAACAGTTGTTCTCCATCACCATCAATTTAAAAGGTTTGAACTGATGAATATATGATTCCTAAACCTGCATCTGTACCACCACCCTTCTGCTTTTTGTCATCATTAACATAATGGCAAACACTGAGAAGAAAAACCATGTGTTCTTAATCCCTATCAATTATTTGTTCTACAATGGAAGTTTAATTTGCATTTATTTAGATAAATGGGAAATGTTTAAGTACATTTAGTTCTTCATCCTTGAAATGTATAATTACACACAAACACATATATCCACAAACAAAAATAATAAGACCTGAAATATTAATCGTCTCACCTGCTGTGCCAAATTACCCTTTTAATTTGCTATTCATGAGCAAAGGCACCTTTAGACAATGATCTGGGCTCTCTCCTCAGCAATGCTTGTGCAACCCAGTGAAAGCCAACAGAACTAAAGAACAAAGTGAGCTTTGGAGATTATAAAGAACAACTATCAGAATGATCCATATGTTTTCTGCATATCCACAATATAGGTATAACTTTTGAATGATTGGGTGGCTTCTTGTCTTAGTTTTACAACAAGACTTTCCTTGCTTTAACTTTGCCCTGGATCTGGAAATTTTGAACCTCATAGGTAGGTAAAAAACACATGTCTTGGTATTTATTTAATAAAATCTTCTCGGACCATCTGCAAGATAATGCTGCTCAGTTTTCTATCACCTTGGATGCAAACATCTAAACATTTCAACAGAAGAAGGTGTTTGTGCTGTTTGAGGCACCTTCTGAACTCTGCTAACCTTATCTCCTCTTTAGAGACAAAACTTTGTTTACCTCAGATTTCAACACTGATTACAGGCCCCTGAGAAATAGGAGACAGTTTTTAACTTTGTCAACCATAACTGGTTCCTGAAGTGTAAGTCCCTTGAAGGGGAAGAACTCAGAGATATGGCCTTGTAGGAAAAGTGACCAAAAACCTGGAAGGTGCTGGAGATCCCTCATATGACAAATCTCACAGGGCCAGAAAAGTCCACTGGGGCCACACTGTTCATTCAGGGATGCACAGAAAACATGTGGGAATGAAGTGCATCTTTCCCCTTTCCCCTCCGTTTGTATGAAGGCATTAAAATTAACACAAATGGAATTTGAAATACAATAGCCCAGCTGTCTTCCTGTTTCAGGAGGTGTTAGTGGTAGCAGAGAAGTTAAATCACAAGATTGGCATTTTATTCTCATATCAATAACCAAGCATCTTCTTCCCCAAAAGCCATTTAGTCCAGGGCACTGTCCTCTCATGTTTCAGTGTTTCTATTCAGCTGCTAATACAGACCAGAACAACTTGTGCACTTTATGCAAAGCTGTGTTCATGGTTTCCTTCTGTATCTTTTCCACAGAAAGCAATTCTAGAAACACTACTGCAGTGCATATTTAATAGATAAATTCAAGGCCTTAAAGTTGTGATTTTTTAGGGTTTTTTTAAATGAATTATGTCAATGCCTGGTAACAGTCAGAAAAAGCAAATTTCTCATAAAGAGTTTTCAGGAATGAAATAAAGAACAAAACCAACACTGTCTTTATACCTCTTTAAAAGCATGGCACTCCTGCATTTTCAGTACTGCACAAAGTTACAGTCCCCTAACTCAGAAAACATACCCATTGAAAGTAATAAGAAGAAAAATATTCTCAGTTTGTTTGGTCGTTTTTTTCCAAAATGAGAAACTGGCAGGCAGAATGTTTGAAATAAAATAAAGGGATGTTCCTCCCATGTTGCAATTTGTAGGGCTTGGGATGCTGTGGATACTTAAAAGATATATGAGCTCAAGAAATGCCAGTACTAATTTATCAAAACCAAGTCACTGAAAAGCATTAAGCACAGAGATTCCACCCCTGGTTCAGGAAATCCCTGAACAAGCAGTGCTGGAGCCTGGGAGACGATATCACTGCTGCCTGCTCGCCGCTCATTCTCCTCCTCTGACACTCATTATGGGACCCGGTGAGAACCAAGGTCCTGGGCTAAATGAGCCTTTGGTCTGAACAGATTGGACTGTTCTTATGAAATGAGGCAGAGAGAAATTAGGTAATTTAGCCAGGAAATCTATGCCAAAGCAAAAAGCTAATGTTCTAGTTCCTGGGCCTTGCCCAGTGCCATAAACAAAAGCATAAAGTCCTGCCTCAAACCCCAGTCAAGCGAATGGCGACAGAGCTTACTCAGCACATGCAAAACCATGCACAATGTGCCAAGTAAAACTGGTAAGGATCACTTGTGATGGGGAGAGTGCATCAGCTTTTGTGCACAGTTAGCCTTTAGTCTCCCTGTGATTCCCAAGGAATATCTCTGTTGGGTTCCCCATGCATGGACAAATTGCCATATGCAAATTGCCACTTGTTTTCTATTCACTGGAGTTTTACAAAAAGTAGCAGCGGAAGTGAAAAATCCCTCTCACAGATTTCCTGCTCAAAAGCAACTTAATTAACCAATCTATCATATAAACAAATATTTTAAATAAATAAGTAATTTAGCTTAGAATAAAGATCAGAAAATGCATACAACAATATTTCATAGAGACAAATTTGGGGTTTTTTTCACTGACTTCTATGATTCATATGCAGACAGTGGAGATTCATGTGACAATATTATTCTAAATGTTACCATCACTTCCAATGCTTATTAAAATAATCTAATCTATTGAAACATATTGTAGGGAAGAAGAGCTGATATGTAATTATCTCTTTCCCTAAACTGTTCTTTGATTTGGTTTCAGGGTTCAAGGATCCACCCAGTTTTTGTGTTAATAGCCAGCACTGATGTCACTGGGAGAAACAGAACAGAAGATAGAGGTGGAGGGTGAGTTTGAAGATAAATTTAATAAAAACATTAGAAACCACTGGATAAGAAAAGCAAACAAACATCCAACAAGTCCACCTCTGGTTTCATAACTTCCTTACTTCTTGATGTATCATAATATCCTTCCTTTCCCCTTTTTAATCATGCAAACTAACAGCTGTCTTTTTAAACATTTTTAGACTCAACTTCAAGTGCCTCACTCGATACCATATGTCACACATTTCCTCTGGGTTTTTTTTGTGAAATGGCTTCAGATAGAATGTTTTAACCTTATTTTTCTGCTGTCTGGATTTTGTCTGTTGGTATTCAGAAGCCTCTTTCTATCTCAAACGTCATTCATTTTAAGTCGTCTCATCAAATTTTGGTCACAGGTTTTAAATTCTGCACAGTTAATCTTCTTAACCAATATAAGAAGTTAAAAACTCATTTATTACAAATTGCACTATGATTGGGATACTTACTTACAGAGCAGCTAAAGTAAAGATTACTGCTAGAAAATTAATAACTGCAAGTTGCAAACGGAAAATGAAGGAACAGTAACAGGATGCAAAACAGACCAGGCTTGCTTACAATGTCCATATGCTTTCTTCTTTCTGCTGCATTCTCACCTTTAGACTGCTATCTACCTTACCATCACATTAGTTTTCAGCTATTTATACAATATTCAGCATGAGGATTTGATCAACTGTCTTTGGTGAAAATGTCTTTGGAAGAACTCCAAAGGCTTCTATTTTTAAATTTACATGTCAAGAGTGTGAACCTTAAAACCAAAGTCCATAATGTTTTCAGGTGGCTGGTGTGGATTGTTTTAAGATGGACAATAATTTGCCTCAAGTATTGTACAATTAAATTGTAACTGAAATTTCATACTGCTTCCCGAGTTCCCATCTTGGATTCAATATGTATAATTTTATTCTTTCTAGT
Source organism: Setophaga petechia (assembly GCA_024362935.1). NCBI lineage: Eukaryota > Metazoa > Chordata > Aves > Passeriformes > Parulidae > Setophaga > Setophaga petechia. The sequence goes on from JANCRA010000012.1 coordinate 13,671,931, forward strand.
TCAGAGAAATATAAATCAATATTCAGGAAGTTTTCTGAAATGCACTGCTTCTGAGTGCCTGACTTATTTTATTTTATTATTTTAATTTCATTAACATCTCAGGTGCCATGGTAGATGTGAAGGATAAACACTATTTCTTAAGATGCAGAATTCTCTACTTTGCCTAAGGATAAGACTGGATGAACTGAGTATGTTTCAGGTGAATTAAATCAGGTAAAATGACTTCCAGCCTGTGAAATAAGCTGTAATCTTAGTCTGTAGGGAATAAATTGCCTAAGCATCAGGAAAGAGCAAGATCTGAAACAACCTTCAATCCTCCAACATACTTCCCTCCTGGCATCTATTCATCTTTCTCACTGTCTTTTTCCTTCCATTTCATGACCTGTGTTCTCTGGCACCTTAGGCAACCCCAAATCTCTCTACTTTTGCTGTTCAGTGTCCTGCCTGTGATGCTGCCTATGGAGAGCCTACAAAACTCAAAACTAAACTGTTCTTTTGAAGCATCTAAACACTGAAAATTGTCAGTGTCAGTTTTACTTCACACTTATGAGCAATCTCCCTGAAAACATTGAAATAATTTACTCAAGTTCCTTCTAAATGAGCTTTTGAGACTGCTTTATATAAAAGCACCTTACTGGACACTTAACTGCAGAGGTAATTAGTGCTCTAATTTGACATTGGCACATAAAGCCTAATGCTAGCTCTACAGAAAACAAAAAGTAGTCAGTGATGACAGTCCATTAGAGATTCAACTTTAAAAGCAACTTTAAAAGCAAATATGCAGTTTTCATATTCATGGTTTCCAATTGTGCACTGAAATACCTTGAAAAAATATTGCAATTTCTTTTTAATGAAATAATCTGATATTTTAATTATTGCAATAAATTCAGTTTCATTCATTCACCTATGCAATGTGAGTGGTAGTTATTAATGCTTTTTGTTAGATCTTATCTCACCTCTTATCAGATGGCTGCTACATTTAAAATCTACCTTACATTAAGCACAAACCTTCAAATCCACCCATTTTTTCCCTCTGTTCAACAAACTGGCTTCTACTACAACATAATTTCTGCTTTTTAGGTGAAGATTTCAGCTGCTGTTGCAGTTTATCACACCATTTTTTTGGAAATTTACTTTAGTCTTGTGAGCCTGTAGGAGACCAAGTGATTTAGAAGTAGCAGTGCCAAAAGAGAAAAAAGAAGGTAGGGAAGCTTGGGCGACTCATCACAGTTATTTAACTACTGCTTAGCCCCAAAGTATATTACTTTCATCTCTTCGGGATGTTTTAGAAGGGTTAATTCTGGATTTTTTCTGACCATACTGCTTACTACTCAGACAAAGAAAAAAAGAAAAAAATTCTAGGTATAAGTTTAAAAAACACCCATCTTCTTTTTGGGAACTTTGCCACCAAAGAAGTAATTCTGCACTGGGGTTTGATTCCTCTTATTCAAATGGGTCATGTGGCAGTGGGTCATTGATGCCAGGCTTCTTGTAAGCAACTGAAACCTTCAGCTTTCTTTATGTTCTTCTATTATCTGTTTTAAAGTATTTCCTTATTTATTATCTTTAATACCCCATGAAATACACTGATTGTAAAAACAATATCGAAGACATTAAATGTTATCTAAACTACTTGCTACAATGTCAGCTAAAAGAAAACACATTCTAAGGGATTCTGTATCATCTTTTTACCAAAAAAAAAATAGCAGATATTTTCCTTTATTTTCTTTTAGCCCTCTCTTGAAGACTTTTATTTTGTGATTCTGATATGTGACTGTTTTTATAATGTCAGGAAAGTACCTTGAGTTAAAAAATTTATTGTGCTATAATCTTTGTACAGCAAGATTTAGCATTTCTGCATTAACCATCCTTTACACTGTAGTCTTACTATCTCCCTTCGAGGTAATCCTTTTTACAGAGGGTCATGGCTTTTCACTGTCTGTATGGAAACACATTTGCACAAAGAAATAAAAGCCAAATCCACAAACCTACAAATGACAAGCAGAAAGGGCTTGTATTCCAGCTTGCTTTCCTGCAAAATCCTTTGAAAGGCTAAACAGCCTTTTCAGGGCAAGCACTAATCTGCAGACTTGTATCCCTATGTTTGAATGTAATGAGATTCCAGTAAACACATGCACCCTGTGTCACAGTGAGCTCAGTTTAAGTGCAGCTTATTTACAGCTACTTTCAGGCAGCTAAGACCAGATCTGAAATGCTACTTTAACTGAAATGAGAATGCCTGTGCAGGGATTTACACTGAATGCGTGAGACATTCACAAGTTTCCTTATGGACAAGGCTAAAGTCATGCAGAGAGCTCTTTCACAACCAAAGCTTCCACTTCATTGTCAAACTCATTTTTCAGTTTCCTTTCTTGACTGAGGTTAAACGAAGTCAACTTTACCCATTAATTTTCTGTTTATCCTCACCAGTCTTCAAGAGAATACCTAAATCTTGTATTTGAGTCTGAATCATTGACTATTATATTATACCTGTTGGAATAATGTGGCCTTTTTCTATGTAAAATAGCAGTAATCTCCTTTCCAGTCCAGGCTGAATGGGAATCTGAGTAACTTGGTCCAATGGAAGGTGCCATGGCGTGGGAGTTGGAACCAGATGATATTTAAGACCCCTTCCAACCCAAACCATTTTATGATAAATGATGACAAATCTTTCCATATTCCAAATTCAGTGTAAGTTTCACACATTTTTAGTTAGGAATCAAAATTAATGGTCTAGACTATACTCTACAGACTTCAAGGGATTTGTTCTTCAGTAAGTATTCCAGAAAAAGACCCTTGGTACAGAAACAGTAAGTTGATCAAGACTTATTTTTTCATTACTTCCACAAATACTGAAATGAGACCCCTGTTTCTTATAACAAAAGATGATGAAATGCTTAAACAGAAAGGTTTGTTAAAACAGTATAAAATAAATTGTTATTCAGAGTAAATGAAGTTAAGAACCTCAACCAGCTATAATTAAATTAAATATGCCACCATGACTATTGTTGATATATCACCTTCATGACCATTGATGCTTAGCCAAACAAAAAATGAAACTTGGATTAAGTAAAGGGGAAAAACCCCGTGTTATTGCTCTGCAGTTTTCTGCTGTTTGACACATGGTTTGTATTGTAGGTGCACAAATATCCCTTATGAAACCCTTTGCAAGCTTGTAAATAAACACTGGCTACACAGAGTAATCTGGATTTATACAAATGGCAAATGCTTTCAGGTTTTATGCTGGTTCCATACTTCAAACAAGCTGGAAGTACAGATGAAATTATCAGAGTCACTGCTCTGAAAAAGCAATCAATGCCATTTGTTTTTCTGATTACACACTTACTGGTTTGTAATTTAAAAAAAAAACAAGAAAATAACCAAAAAAATCAAAAAAACACTCTCATACTTCAGGGAAAAATAGCTCACTGGAAGATAATCTTCCTCTCTTACACTGTTTGTTTTCTAATTCCCCTCCTCTCTTCCACAGTTTGTTTTCTAATCCTCCTTCAAAAACTGTCTCCAAGTTAGGAACCAGGCTGAATCAATCAGTGTATTTTACTGTCCCTCAGAGGTAAAACTCTGTATTATCTGAGAAGCTACAGCACAGAGAACTGACCAATTCTATGACAATCTGAGTGTGACCTTCTTTTCACTCCTACATATGATAACTTAGTGTAGACTTGGCCCATAAGTGTGCAGAGAGGCATCTAAAGATTATCAGGAGGACAAATAGTTCCATCACCTCCAGTCACCTTCTCTGGGGACTCTTTTTGGCCCGGGGACACAAGATCATTTTCACATGGCAATGACTGAAGCTTCAACTTTTAAGAAATCTGAATTGCAGAGAGCAAAACTAATTAAGGCCAAACAACTTGCCCTGGGGAGAAGCCTGAGAACTGGAGAAGAACCCCTAACACTGTTGTCATCCTCCACCAAAATGTGCAGCAGTTTTCCATATCACTGATAAGAAGGTGCCACCACTGTTAATTATCTCACTGGCATAAAAAACCAAAAAGATCAGAACATGAAAAAAACCCCAGATTTCTATCACAAATACTTCGTTTCCTTTCCTGCTGCTAATACTTTATGAGCTGTTGTAAGTAAAGTTCTCTGTAGCATAACACATATTTCTTTTTTTATTTCTTTTCTGTTTCATCAGAAGACATAATTAGGCAAAACATTTAAAGAGTAAACTTAAGGTATGTTAATAATGTCATTGCCTGGAGCAAAGCCAGTGTTTCAGGAGGACAGCAGAGATCTGAACTTTACATCTTCTTGCTTACATATGAAAAGGTCTGAGATGAAGGATCTATTTATCTAGTGGATTGTTTCTCTTTAAACAAAGAATAAAAACCAGAATGTACTGCTTTATTTGTATTTGTCACTGCCAGTTTACATAATACTAAGAAATTATTTTTTAAGTCAAAATCTGTCATTGATGTGGTCCATGTCATATTTCTACTTTAAGAGGTGACAAAAAATGTTTATACCCACATCAAGCTGCTTGCTCAACTTTTCTGGTGTGGTTTATATTAAATACACAAGAAGGCAGCAAGTTAGTAATCCCTGAAAGCATCCCCGTGATGAGTCAGACTGAGCTGTTAGCAAAACTCAAGTCATTTGGTACCAGGTTTTAACTCCATGTAGCAGCAGAGGTGTGAAAAAGACCAAATGAATTTTAATACTTCTCTAATGAGAATGCTGCTACTTGAGCTTTGCACTTATGCAGCACATGGAATATGACTGTGATAATTTTGACATTCCATTTCTCTTCATCTGTCTTATCACTGTTCTTTTTAACACGTATCAGCTTTATTCTACATGTAATAACAATCAAAATTGTTTTATGCTTAATAGCAAATGGATACATCTTCAAGTCCTCTGACCAATAATATTATATATTTATATGCCTGATATTCTGCACATATAATAATTACTACAAGGCTGTTATTTAATTTATTTAATTAATTTCACTGTGAAGGCATGCTTGAAGCCATGTTACTGAAGGATTCCTCCAAGGTAACCATTTAACAGCTAAGTAACCTTTAATTACTTTCCATAATGATACACATCTAAGACACATTTTGTTATACTGTGACATCTGAGCACTTTAACCTAAAGGTAGTTATTAGCACTCCCATGCAAGATTCATTATGGATCATATTTCATTAATGGAGAGTATTGTGTTCTCATCTGATTATGTACTTGCAAACATTTATTAATATATCTCTCTGAGTGTGACCATGTTGCAACTTGGAGGAATCCATAGTTTTTTATAAATCAGGAAGCATTTCTTAACTAAAATACACAGAATCATACAGACAGTTCTTCTGGACCTAGCTGATACGAGCTCCAAATAGGAAATTTCTTAGGGATGGACAATGTGTACAATTACGATTAGCAGCGCAATATTTGAAACTGAAATAATTAAGATGTAAATTAATGCTGCTCTGCAAGAATCACTAGTTGTGATTTATATCACTACAGGTGAGAAGACAGTCCAGACTTGTAGATGACTGCAAATGTACACAAATTAAAATAGATTAGATGACATAGCAACTCATCACCAATTCTAACAGGCGTGAATTCATCGTGATAACATTTATTTATTCTGCACAATACTTCTTTTTAGCTAAGTTTTCCAATGGTGACTGTTTTTTTCATCCAAATGTTTCTCACATTTTCTGACTCACTGAGCTACAGAAAAAAATATTTTTACAAATAAAGCTTTTTTCTGGGAAAAAAAATAAAAATAACCATATGTGAATTGTCTACAGCAAGTAACACAGAAGCTGAAGAGAAAGAAAAAGCAGGCATTAACTAGTCTTTCCTTGAGTTCCCAAGAAATGTTGCAAAGTTACTCACCCTTTTCCAATGAAATGAGTTACTTAGGAAATAAACTAATTTACTCCAAGTCCACAGAGGCATGAACGAGCCAGAGGCATGTGTTTCATCTGAGTCAGGTCATACTCATTACATTATTTTTCTTACATGAAGGAGGGAGAGGTGAAGGAAGGAACAGAAGGGCACAGAACCCTTCCCTCACAGGAATGGTGTTTGAGGGAAGATGCACAGATTCTATATGGTTCTTGCTCAGCAGCTCCAAGAGAAGCCGGCACATTTCCAGACTTACCAAGTGCCATAAACAGAAAACAAGTTGTTACAAGATATGTAAGCAGGAATTCAGCATGAATGGAAGAGTAAACAATTCTTTTTCTAAGTGACTTCCAGTGGGTTTATTCTTGGATTTTGAGAACAGAAAGAGTTGCTGCAATCACTCAATCTGATTTCCAGCATCACAAGCTGTAGGCATATGGGACAAGCACAAATATTCAAAACACTGCCTGTTTCACAACTATTCTTAATCTCCCACAGCATTTCAGCAGTAAATTGATTAACTCTTCACAGCAGAAGATATATGGACTAATTCAAAAGGGAGAAAATTATTTATGTCCATACAATACTTTTGTATCTGTTATTTTTAGATAAATCTGTGCACAGTCCCATGTTCCTTCCCTGCACAAAACACAGTGTCTGTCTAAACCATGACCTGTTCCTTAAACCATATTTTCTTCCTGCTCTGAGGTAGGAAGAAAATATGCTATTTTCTTCTGCAGCAATCAAGCACACATCCCTGTACGTGGTGTCTGTACTCACACGGGTATTGTTTAAAGAAGGATGAAGAATTTTTTCTCTTATAAGACTTTCGAGATCTTGACATAACTGACTGTTCCTTTATTTGTCTAATCTTATGCCAGAAAAATATACAATGCAAAAAAAGATGAAAGGTTGTTTGCATACTGGCAAAGAAACATATTCTTTATACTTTGTAAGGGTATTTAGCAAAGTTACAAAGTGTACCATAGGTAAATTATATCATCGCTTGTTTTGCAGAGGTCCTTCTTCTTCCAGCCATCTTGTCCCTGTGTCTGGCATATATGGGATTAATTCTTATTCACTTTCTTACATGATTCAGTATTTTTTTTCCTTAGGAAGGAAAGTACTAACTACTAGTCAAATAAGTACTGTTTTCTAACTGAACTGTGGAGTAGTGGAATTTTATTATTTAAATTAATTTAGATGGCAACAAATTTAAGACAGTCCTTGTATAACAGGGTAGAGAGGAGACTCAGTTTTAAAATCTCTTAAAGGTAAGGAAGCATCTGGAAAGTATTATGAAAGCTTTTTTTAATATCAACATGAGTCTGTAAATAAAAGTTAGAATGGTCAAGATATCAGGAGAAGAACAATTATTTCCTGTTCCACCAGGCAACTGCTGGAAATACTTGTGTCCTGCTGTTTACTCACAGAAACAGCAACTTCACCTCTAGTTGCTTGGCTTTTTATTAAAAGAGGTAAGATTTCATCATTGTGAAGAAGCCACTTCTATCATGCCAAATGCAGCTGCTGGTGAAAGAAAGAGATGTCTAAGGGACTTGAAAGCATACCAAGGAGGCCTTCCATTGTAAAAAAGAGACTTTTTCTTTCCTGAATCTGTTTGAAAGCTGTTTGAAAACATCCATGAGTGTTCTCATTTTTCATTTGGGGAAATTCCCTGGTTTTTGGGAATTCTGAATCAGTGAGAGTCTTGTGGTCAGAAGCAACATCAGAAACAGGTTTTGAGGAGATCAGGCATGAACCTCTCCATCACTGCTGAGCAGGCTGAGCCATGGCCATACTCAGCCTCCCTGGGCCCTTCCTTGTCCTAACTGCAGGCCAGTCACCTTGCCAGTGTACCATTAAACTCATATAATGTAACATGCAGAAACTATGAATATGAGGTTGGTCTGAAAGCATGGGAAAAAGCAGTGCTTTCAGACTTGCATGTCTCTGAGAGTTAAATATATCCCATAGACTTTAAAAAATGCCTGAAAGGCACTCTACTGCATGCCAGTTGTCATAAAATTTTAGGCAAAGACCAGCGAAATTAGTTCACCAATAAGGCCTTCATTAGATCTCATGTCTGAGTATTTAATATAACTGGCTAGTTTGCTGTTCAGCATTTCCCAGCACTGTGGTCTGTATGTGGAGCATCACCCACAGCTAAAACCTGCTGCATTGTGACCTTGGCTGTTTAAAGATTATTTGACAAGATGTTGGTACTGAGCTACAAGCATAATGCAGTCACTTCCTTCGGTGGCAGAAATCACATTTATGATTCTTCTTCATAAGGTCAGCCCCGGTCACCTGGAGCCTTGTGACGTGAATCCCACAATGAATAATGCTGCTTTGATGCTCATCTATCCAAACCTGAGCTCAGTAACTCCTTCTTTCAGTTTTGTTTCCTCCTGTGCCTCTAAATCAAGAAATAATTCTATTTATAGGTCATTTCCTCAATTAAGTCAGTCTATACTGTAAGCTGGCTTTCCACTGTTTTTATTACATTGGTTTCCCAACAGATGGTGGTTTGTTATTTTATTTTTTTCTCCCCCATATTGGTCAAGAGATCAAAGGATTTGACCATACATGTCTTTTGTTTCAGGAGGTGTGTGGATGAAATTTTGCATATGTTTCATGACTGTGAAGCTGGGTTAATGTTTTCAATTGTTACTCTAACAAGACCCAAATGCTGAACTTCTGTATTAGTAGAAACATTATAGGCTCTGTTGATGAGCCAACATAATATTCCCACCCAGAAAATTGGATCGACATCTTAATATGATTGCCATACCTCTTAAAAGCACAATCTATGTCTGTAATGAATTAGGAAAACTGTACCATCTCATGGTAAAGTAAGGTAACCATGTGTCAGTGGGAATATTTACATCAGGGGAACCAGTAATTCATCATAGCATCCTTTAACTGATAGGAGAAACAATGAACATCCAAATGCAAACAGTGGGTGTATTTTCATCTCCTCTGGTAGTCATCGCTAAAATTAATTTCCTTAAAGTAGTCACAAAGTTCTGAGTAATCCCTCTAACAATGCTAGAAATTAAAGCATTTTTTCCCTGTGACTATGAAAAGTGCACCTCAGTTTCAGCTACCCCAGTATAAGTCATAGGGAACTCCACTGAAGGCAAATAATTCTAGAAAAAAGCACCCCATACTTTAAAAGAATAAATTAAACCCAGATCCTTAGAGGGTCTTTAACTTGAATCACTCATTATCTGAGTATATCCAAAGTTACCCGTGGTTTTAAGACATGGACTCACAAAACAAGACATCACATGTGGTATCAGTGAAAGTCCACCCAGTGGTTCTGTGTGTGCACATGTGCGCGCTCCCCTCCGCAAATTTACTTCCATGGAGGTCTCCCTCTATCTCAGTCTTTTTTTTTCTCCCCTGCAGCAACATAAACAAAAGTTTTCCCACAGTTCTGAGACTTATTTCTTTGAACCTAATGAATATGTCGACTGGCTTTGGTTTCTTATTCATGGAAGCCATTCAGCTGTGGCGCACTGTGTACAGCTCTCCACTGTAATCAACCAGCACTGCTCCGCCACCAAGGACGAAAGCCATGCACAGGGAGGGAACAATGGTCTCCTCAGTTATTCCACTGGAAGCTTTCTACTGCAGAGATTCCTCTCATTAAGGGGCTGGGGGTTCAAATTTGACACTATTACTCACATTGGACCTTTTCTGCAATGGGAAAACTTAAAAAAAATACATTCTATGCTATCGATTACTTTGTTAAGTTGTTTTTTTCCAACAGTGCAGGACGTGATGCAGTATCTTGCCAGCTCCAAGCTTCCTTTTGTGCCACTGCATACCTGTAGAGATCAGAGCAGATCCACGGAAACACCAACACTGTCTCCAGACCATATCCTTACTAATTCTCCCTCATCTCAGACTTTTACTTGTTTCATTTAAAACCAAACTAGAATGCTGGAACATCACCAGCAGAGTGACTTCCACTTACACTTTCCTTAAAAACCTGTATAAAGTAATATTAAAATAATATTGTTCTGGAGTTCTTTTTTCAGTTTGGTTTAGCTTGGCTTGGTTTCTTAAGAATAAACTGGGAGGTCTGCCACAGCAATTTGGACATATTTATCAAGTCCTAAACAAAAGTTAGTTGCTGAATAGCTGAAATGATCAGACTTGAATAGTGATTAGAGTTTCATTAGTGGTTTCTGCTGTGCAACAAATGGCCCTCACAGTTGTAAATTCCATGTCTTTGTTCTGTTTTTCATCATATCTTATACCTCTCCTCAGTATGACTTACTAAAGAACCGTGCTTCCATTTTACCCTCAGCCATGTAGTCTGAGGAATAAAGGTGAAGAAATAAAATAGCCACCACACTGTTCTCATTCGTGTTAGTTTAAAACTTGATTTCATAACCTGCATGAAAATGTTCAACCTGTAAATCTCAGAGTGAGCCACAGACATAATTACTGACTTTGTCACTTTAGACATAAATATATTCCAAATTACTTAGGTGTAATTATGAAATACGCAAGGGCAGGACTGGTTGCATTAAATGACAGCTGAAAACCTACAATGTTCATATTTCCTGTCAGCAATTAAAGCATGACCCCTTTGCTAAATACTTTACTTCCAAAAATGGTATTTGTACCGCATCTGAATTTTAAGATACTGAGCCACATCCTTTGCATACTTATGATTTGGAATATCCCTATTCTTTCAAAAACACTTTTAAATAGGAAAATGGAAGGTCAAATGGATCAGCTCGTTGTCAAGCATTCAGCTGTCAAAAAGGCACATCCTCCTTAATTTAATTTACCAGGATAAAAAAGAGTGGCTTTAATTTATCATAATTTCATTGTGCTTTTTACATTAACAGTTTAGTACGCATTATCATTTTTATTAAGAATTAGATCCTTATCTTGATAAAATAAGATACTTGGGGAAAAAAAATTAAAAATTTTTAGTTTTAGTGTTCCCCTTTGCTGAGGATGAAATATCCACTGCAGCTGTATAGACTTTCCCAACAGTGCTGGGTAGGAAAGATGTCAGCCATTGTTGCCTCGTGTGCTATTCAGTTGAGAGAAGTTTATTTCATAAATTAAACTATTCCGACAGCTAAATTATCGCATAAAGCCTAGCAGTCCTACTTTAAAGGATCTACTCTGGAAATAAATGCTTATTGGAAATATATTTTGCTTGGGGATGACAGGATGAAGTTTTGAAAAATCTGAGTTTTCCTGGTGTAACTTCTCCTTTAGCAAAGCAAGTGTTCAAAATACAGCTAAAGTCAAAGGAGCTCTGCAGTGTATTCAAAGACAGGCCTTCATAAATAATAGCATTTAACCATGAACCTGATTAATATTTGTTTACAAAGGGGTTTATGGAGTTTTTCAAAAAGTCTTTTAAATGGGAATCAGGTTACTTCTTTATGGTGACCTTCTACTTCTGAAACTTTACCACATGATAATGCAAAGTAACAAGAGGTGCCATTCTGGGACGTAGCACTCCGCCTGTAAGAAATGTGTACTTCTGCACCATGGTGCTTAAAAACATGTAGAGCTTCTAGCAACACATCCTGGTTTCCTTACTGAAATATTTGTCAGACCTTACCAGAACAACTGATTCACTTAGATTGTCATATGAGAAAGAACTGTCATGTTCTCTGCCCCTTCCCTCTACTTCTCTTGTAAATGTTGAATTTGGTCGTTGAAAAGTCAACATACCACATCCCTTCCCAAACAATGCCATAATGAATAATGGCTTGGAAAAAGAATAATATGCTATGTATAGCTACCTATAACTGTGTATAAAACTAAATACTTAAAATATGCTAGGAGGGAGATAGCTATGACAAGATTTATTCTTTTTTAACAAGTGGAGGTAAACTGTACATGTGTGAAGAGCCTGATTTTGTGTGAAGCACTTTCACACAGGGTAGCCTAAGGGACTGGAAATCGATGTCATGTGGAGCAGTAGAAATGATGGTTTACAGTCTCATCACCTCCAGAGGAATCCAACCCCTTTTGTCATTTTGGCCACTAATCCTGTGAGGTGCCTGGACAGATGTGTGCCTGTCACTGATTACCCTGTTACCTGCCATCCTCCACAGACAAGAACATCAGTACAAGCAAAGTGTTCTAGTGCTTGGGATTTCCCTGCATGGCAGAAATCACTTCTCAGCTTTTTATGACACAAAGTGAAGTACATCAGCCTTTAAAGATCTAAGAGATGTTTTCTTTTTCTCCGTGGTAAAACTACTCATGCAATGGAAAGAAGTGCTCTAAAAGGTACTTACACTGTGCCTTCTGTCTCTTCAGTTTTGTTTTCCTGTACTATACTAACAGGATATCTGGAAGTTTGAAAGGTTAAGGCACCTGTGAACTAAAGAAGGCTATTGCAGTCTGTAAAGCAGATCATCATTTAATGGAATTTCTCTGTAATTATTGTGATGCTTAGAACGAGTATGTCACACATAACAGTTCAAACTCAAATGGGAATAATCCTTTAACAGTATCCTTTTCCTTCATACTTTCTCTATATAAGCATATAAATGCCATATAAAGGTACAGTTAATTAGATGGAAAGAAAACTAGCCCCAGGTGATTTTTAACTTAAAAAACCATTTTCTGTAATGTTTCACTTAAAAACCACAGCTCAGAATCTTGACTGACGTAAACTGACACAGGTCTGCTGTCTTCAATGAAATTAGGCTAATTTACACATCTACTACTACTGAAATCAAAGTTTCACCCTTATTTTTTACATTAGATAAACACACCATGTTTAGTACCAGCAGCAGCATTGATCCTTCAGTTATTGTGTTTCTTCAAAGCCATTCTTTCAGGAAAAAAATGCTCTTCCATAACTATATATATACACAATATATACAGAGAGACAAACTGATAGATGCATAAATGTGTCAGAACAAGATGTCCATTACTTAGGAAATGCACTCTGGACCTCTTTCTAATATGAAGAAAAAAAGGGATAAAAAAGAGTGGAAAGTATATTTCAGCAAAATTTTATGAGCTGAACCAAAGATTTTTAAAATACACAGAGTCCGGAAAAAGCAAATATGTTACAGGTGGTAGCATTATATAACTTCATATGCAATAACTTAATGTTTTATGTACATCATAAATCTAAACTGAATTTAAACCTTCTTTATTGATTGAGAAATAACCTGCAAGTAAAGTAATCCCAGATCTTTTAAGTTCATGCAGTTAAAAATGAGTTTTAATCTGTTGGACAATGACAAGAAATTTGGAATTAGGAGACAATAAAAGAAGCTGGTTTAGTTCTTCAGACAGCACTTAGTGATTTACCTCTGCTGAAGAAACCCTAATGTATTCCTGCTGAGGATCTGGCAAACAATTTTGCAAAGCTCTTGCAATGCCTGTCTGAGCATTTAAAAAAAAAAAAAAAAGTACTACAGGGCATTCTGTACACCTCAACCTGTGTGTAAGGGTTAAGTAAATGGAAAATCCTGTTCTTACTGAAACAGGACTGTTCCCTGCTGGTTCACTCAAACTACCCCAAAGGGAGCCCCGGGGAAAGGGAGCAGGGCTCCTTCCCCCTGCTCAGGCATGCATAGGCAGGTGCATTCTGCATCCTGTTGTGATTTTCTAGGGGGTTTAATGCACCTCTGTGTCTCCCTGCAGTTGGATTTGTTCCTTTCCAGCACAGATCTGACTTGTTTAATTTTGCAACCGTTAAGTACAACACTCCTACACATCCAGCCCTGTTTCCTCAGAAGTCAGTGGGTGCAAAACACAGCTTTACTAATCACTTTCTTGCTTTGTCTGGTAATTGGTTTCTTGTATTATATTGCATTATAAGGACAGAATGCCACATATTGCCCAACCCCAGATCCCTGAAGTTTGTGTAGGTGTCTGCGTTAGGTCATCTCCCCTAGACTCATGCACATACAATGGATGATATCAAGCTTTACATTTGGCTGCCCTCAGGTATTTTCTGCATATCCACACACTATGTTCTCTCTAAATATGTTCTTTCCTGCTTCCTCATGGCTTACGTGCTTAAAGCCTATTGAAACATTAACTTTATTCTTCCCTCTAAATACTGTGGTTATTCAGCTTACACATCTGGAATGGATTTAAGTGAAGATTAGTCTGCTTTACTCCTCAGACTGCGGTGTAATTCACAACATATTAGGTTGTATACATTTGTGCACATCATTTTTAATCAGATGCACAGCATGCTGTTCATATCCTTTTAGCTTTTTATTATTACTTCTGATACTGTACTTCATCAGACTCAATTAAACCTGTCTAGTTCCATCACCAGAAATTATTCTCTTCAGGTATGGAATGGGGCTGTGATACACTGCTTCATATCAAAGAAATATTCAACAGATATAACAATTCATATTCCCATTACTTTATGACTGTCACACAAAGTAATTTATTTCCTTTCCCCAGCCATAAAAATTGTACCATGTTCCAGCCTCCTGCAGCCTACTCCAATTGCTTCCAGAGCCTCCTCTATCACTTGCCACTCTTTTCTTTAAATTTCACTTCTCCACCCTCTCCAGTTTGGCACACACACTGATTTCCTCTCCTTTGGATTCAGGCAGGTGGGTTACATTCAGAGCTCAGATAAACAAGCAGTCATACTAGAGAGTAGGTACATTCCCTGACTATTCCCCTAATCAGTTCACATTTACCTTTCTAAGTGCTTGAAAAATAAATAAGCAGATGGTGAAATCAGTTAATTTTTCCATAAGTGTTGTGGCAGAAATGAAATCTTCAGGAAGTATTTTAGTTGTCAATTTTTAACTCATAATCAACTGCTTGTCTCTGCTGATACTATTACCTTCTTTGGTAGGCTGGGGAGGTATAAACTCTACATGATACGGAAGCAATGGCCTTTGACACGTCCAGTGCTGCTGTCTGACATGAGAACATAAACCATCTGGCTCTCACAGATGCAGTGTGCAGGGGTGCAGGGGTTAAGATTGTATCCCCCTCATTCATGGTGTCTCTAATAGCTGCTGTCAATCAAGCACCCTCCTCTTCCTCATCTCCCACAGAAGAAGCACATTTGAAATTCCTGGCTAGGTAGTATGGGAGAGGAAGCAGTAGGCTCTAGCTGAGAGAAAGGACAGATTATTTTTCACTGCAGATCTAATTAATTAATTTATTCATCTGATTTTCACCCTTTCAAGGGACAGAACCCAGGCTGACTGTTAGATCTGTCAAAGCCCAAGAAGAGGTTGGTACACTGCATCCTGCCTGCCTCACTTTCTCTCCACATGGGCAGACCTGACCTGAGAAAGCAGTAAACCCTCCTGCACAACTATTCAGAGAACACAGAAACTTGTGCCAGTGGAAGGGCAGGTGAAGATGATTTCACTCATATTTTAAGTATGAAAAAGAAAATAAAAGCCAATAGTGTCCAAGGCAATTCAGATAAACACACTCCTGATTTCCCCCATTTACAAAGAGGAAAATAAGGGTAATGAGAATGATTCAGGTTAAAGGAGACTTACAAATTTACTGCATAAATGAAAAAATAAAACCAAAAATAAAAAACCAAACCAAAACCCCACCCATGAACATTTAAATTTTTTTATAGTTATAGACTGCTAAAAAGAAACTAAACCAAGACTCCTCTTTCACTCCAGGGCCAAACATATCACTGATTCAAGACTTTAAAAATCCAGAATGTTAAACCAAGGTTAGATCTGGCCTCTCATCTCTGATCATCCTTTCTATAAATCCTTGATAAAGTGTGTGTTAGTTTTATGGTACAGCAATAAAACAGCCAAATGCAGAAGTAAATGACCTCATACGAGCTATCTCTGTGCAGATAGATTCCCTTGGCAGATAGCCAAGGATTGATTGACACACATCTTACGGAACTAGAGTTAATTAATATGTCTACCAATTCCCAAATGGATCTCAGGAAGCAGAGAATCTGTTTAATGCAGTAAGCAATGACATACTGTGTGTGGTCAAGAGACAATCACTAATTGCCAAGAATGCATTGTAATAAAGCATTAAAGAATATGAACAAAACCCTTTCTGCTCTGCAGCTCCCTTATCCCTTCAAAACCTTGTTCTTAAGACATTGTAAAGATTTATGTTTCAAATATCAAAAGACATTTTCATAGGGAAAAATAGTTCCCAGACTATGAAGTCAACACTCAAAGGCTCTGTTAATTTTTCTGTGTGAAGAAATAGTCACCATTCATTCCACAATGATGTCTTTATTTTCAAGGAAATCTGAAAACCTGAATTGTAAAGGCATAAGGTAACTTGAAAGAGCTGGTTTTTTGAAGATCACAGAAGCTATAAGTAACACAACTATGGATTCACTAGTGAAACATATCCATAAATGCTGAAATCACATCAGGAATCTGACTGCTAAACTGAAACAGTGCACTGGGCAATACTCATGTAAACCAGACAGGAAACACAGTAAACGAGACTAATTTATATTACACATTCAACAGAAAAATAAGAGATAGGCTGCTCTAGACAGAAAAATATTGAAGGGCAGCACAGAGACATTCTAGTCAAATCTTCAGCCAGGAAAACCAGCCTAGTCCCATGGCTTCCTTTGAGTGAATCTGCTTTTTACCAGGGAAGATCCCACTTATCTATTTAGTTATGATGATCACTGAGAAAATGGTACAAGAGCTACTGCAAGAATTCTGCAATACTAAGCAAAAATCAGCAAGAGATTAAAGAAAAGGGTGAAAAGAGAGTGATTCATTTTCACAAAAAACTAAGGAAATCAAACCTAGGTGACATATGAAAAACTGCCAGTATGTTAGGACAAACCTGAGAAGGGGGATTTATGAAGGTGTGACACTATTTTAATTCTCAGCTGGGAGAAAGCTGAGGTGGTGTCAGACTGTACTGACTGGGAGGAAAGTAAAGACAGGGCTGGGCCCAGAATAAACACAGTGGCTGAACTACCCCTCTTATACCTGGTATTTGTCTCAATTACAAAAAACTAGTGCTTTTTAACTTCATGGGCCAGGTAGAATGGGCTCACTTATACTTATTTAGGCCCCCAGGGGAAGAGATGCTGTGCAGGGCAGAAAAGTTAGAGATACTGCTGTGATTTATCAATCAACACGTCAGCACCTGATTCAGGAGCAGGTCTTACCAGATCTGTTCCCAAGCCACAGAAACTAGTGGGAATGCATTTTGGCAGGAAGAGATCATGGCTGAACAACAATAAAGATTAAAAAGAGGAAAAAGAGAAATATTGTTTTAAGATAGTTTACCTCAGGATGGCTTCCAACTTCAATATAGGTGCAGACTGGGTGAAAAGCCCCTGTTCCACAAGCATACAGGTGGGTTTGGTTGTAAGCCTTGAGCACCTTGATGAAATTAGCACATTCTCTCTGCAAAGAAAAGGAGAAAAAAATTATTCATAGAGTTAATCCAGTGATTCTGGCTAATGGGAGCTCTTCTGTGTTAGAGACAGATATGGCTGAATGAACAGATTTGTAAAGTGTGATCATTTCATGCTGTTTTTAAGATTGTTTACTGCTAAGCATTTAATAAATAGCCTGATTTAATTTCTCATTTAAATATCTTTGGTTGCTATTTAATAAACCATCCAACCTCAAAGAAAAGATTACAGAAAAAAATCTTAGTTTTTGTTTCAGACATGCTTCATCTTTGTAATTTATGCTATTGCTGTGTTTGTAAGACAAAACCCATTTATAGAAATGTGTCAGAATGAAATAATGAAGAAAAATGGACCAACTGTTTGCTTGTATTCAATTAAGTAACAATTAGAAGAAAAATGGGCCAGATGGAAGGAGTTGATGAAAACCAAGTCATTGATATAGCATTTTTAACAATCACATGAATGCTGCCTCACCCCCACTGCCTGTATCTATGGGCCAGTCTTACACATATGAATACATATGTTAAACTTCCATAAAATCATTTACAACCCCTAGAATACAAGCTTTGCAAGACTTGGACTTTGTATTTTCTTCCTAAGCAAATTATCCATCATGAGTTATTTTAGTTATCAGCAAATAAAAGCTTAATAGCAACACAAACAGTCCCTAGTACAAACATTATCTGTTACCTGTTAACAAAGCTGTCATTATTAATGCCTAATGTTAATTAAATGGATAGTCAAGATGACAAATTTTTCCATTTGTTTAATATTTTTATTTCAATCTGGTCTAATGTAGAAAAGAAATATGTCAATGCCTGCAAGTCAGTCTACTGACACAATTGAAGAAAATGGACTTCAAACTGAAGGCAAATGAGAACAATGAAATTAAGTATTTCCAGTAAAGTCTGTGTTGAAGATAAGGAAAATTTTTTCTGTGTATTTGATGACTTTTGATGCACTGCTCACGTCTCAGCTCTACCTTTCCAAGTAGACGAGGGCCCATGGTCCGCACCCACAGAAATCTCCTTGACTGGCATCCTCCCTCACCGTAACTCACTTGCTAATTAAACCAGATACTCCCAAACACAAAATAGAGGCTCTGCCAGGAAAATGCATGTGCAGTTTGAGGCATGCCTTAGGCCTCCACAGGGAGAAGCAATGAACTTCCACAGATGAAACACTGATTCCCTGCCTGACACAAAGGACTGTGCTGGAATGACATTGCTCTTACAATTTTATTGTATATTTGCATAACAGATAATGACAATGTATTAAAAAGAGCACCCAGAGAAAAGCATCCAGGATCTTACTGTAGCCCTGACTTACTGCTGTTATCTTTTGAACAGAGATGGAAGAGAAAACACAGAGATAGTTAAGGTAATCCAACAGGAAATTGAAAGAAATAGAGATCGATGTTGCTCTTAATTCTTTCCATTCTGACCTTTCTTAATGAAAACACACAGAATTTCTGGTCCATTCTTATTCTTCCCACACACGAGCATACATTTATTATGTTTATGTTTATCCACAGACTGCTTTCCACTGTCATATGGTAGAGTACTAAGCAAATACTGGGCATAAATCATAAAAAAAAATGTTTCTATGTTTTTCTTAATGTTGTTATGCTTTGCTGTTTTAAGTAAAAGAAATATGGAAAACCCATGAAAGTGTATTAAAATTCTAATGCCTACAAGAGTAAAGTGGACAAATACCCCAAATTCATGTAACATTAACAAAATTGAAATAGATCCTTTCTTGAATTCTAACATTCTGTGTTTCAGATGGAGCATCTGGCTTTGACTCCATATAATTTAAAACTGAGCAATGATGTGTGTGCATTATTAAATCAGATATTTCTCACTTAAAAGTTGTGTCTGGCCTGATATAAACCCAACACTGTTTCTCTAGGACAGTGCTTTGCCTCACTAGGTTTAATGTATCACGATTTTAAAAATGTCTTTATGATCCACTACTACCCTTTACTAAAGCTGTTAAAATTACCTTCCTGAAGAACATGAAGTGTTAGAGGCTGGTGGCCACAGACAAAATGCTATGAGTAGATGGGCTGGATCTAGAGCCAGTGTGAATAAATTGCACTGATTTCAGAGGAATTATTCTGATTTACAGCAACACAGCACCTGTGACTGTATATGCACTCAGAATCACATAATCACAGAATATTCTGAGTTGGAAGGGACCCACAGGGATCATCAA
Organism: Setophaga petechia; assembly: GCA_024362935.1. Classification (NCBI taxonomy): domain Eukaryota; kingdom Metazoa; phylum Chordata; class Aves; order Passeriformes; family Parulidae; genus Setophaga; species Setophaga petechia. Next base: position 13,691,414 of record JANCRA010000012.1, read on the forward strand.
GCCCAGCTCCTCAGTGAATGGCCCACAAGAGGACTGAACACACAGCCTTGGTGCTATTAACACCATCCTCACTGAGGCCGTTCAGCTTATCTGTAACACACAGCAAGCAGGTATTAGATGGCTAATGCTGTAAAGGTGGGATGGAAAAACCCTGCTTAGATTAGGGGCAGCAGTCTTCTTTGATTTCTGCAGATGAAATTACGAAAAAGTTCTATCACCACCTTCACTGAATTATTCCAGATCAGCCTGGAATAACCCTATCATAGGGATTAACCCTATCATAGCCATGTTTGAACATCCAGTGTTCAGGACTGACAGTAGTGTAAATGAGTAAATATCAGTCAAGTGACTTCAAATCTACAATGTATTTCCAAAAGCAGATTTAGCTTATTCATCCATCCTTTCAAGCTCTCCTAATTCTTTGTACAGTGTGTTTTCTACCTTGGATGTCTGAGAAATATACAACCTAGTTAAACAATGGGGAAGGTAAATACCTGCAGCAATAAACCTTTGACTATGACGAATAAATTCATATAAAATTTAAAGTTCCTAGTCCAGTTCAGACTGCTCTTGTAGCTCCCCTCTGTTTTATGGCTGCATAAAGGAACCATTAAGGTCTATTCAGTAAATTCTCATACACCTCTCTACCAGATTAGGTTTCTTTATATATTTTACATGGTAGTAAAAAAATAAATAAAGAGGGGTATTAAACTACAATAAATGACATCAAAGTAAGGCTACAGTTCTGATTTAAGCCCTTGTCAACTCAGGAAGTTCAAAGTGAAGTTTCTGCCCTGCCTGGAAGACGGTGCTATTCTCCCTGGAACAATAGCAAGAGGCACATTGATTTCCATCTCAGACTCCTTCCTTTGTCTAACTGTGCTGAAGCACAGCTGCACAGGTACACCATTATGTGTGGAAATGTCATATCTGGTCCTTTGATATTCTGAACTTAGCAAGAGCTTGCTTTGGTGAATATTGGGTTTTCCTGGTTTATGTGAATCTGGGACAAAAAAGCTTCCCACAAACCTGCAATAAACCAACTTTAACAGCTTTGAATGATTTGCAGAGACTCTAAATCTCAGCACATGGGTATGACAAAGAAGGGATCAGAGAAAGTGTGTGTGCACTGAATGCAGTTTGGGTCTGTCACCATGTGAGACTTGGGTGACTGACTCCCATTCCCATTCCCATTCCCATTCCCATTCAGTTTCCCCAATTCTGCTCTCACAGGACAACTTCAGTGGCATTCAGGCCCCATTGCTTGTGAAACCTGGCAGGCAGCTCTGCTGGTCCCGACACTGGTGGCTACGTCAACTCCTCTACAAAGCAGCTCCCCAGCCCCCTTGGCTGGAGGTCTGGAATGCCTTGGGTGTCTCCAGCTGGGCTTGCCCCACTTGGCATCAGTGTCTCCCCCTGCCAGACCCCCAGGCTAGCTCTGTATTGATGGTGGGGAGGTCTGTGCCAGCAGGATGAGGCATTGCACTGCAGGACTGCAGAGTCTAAGGCACTGGAAGGGAGACAAAGGCAACAAAAGGCATGTAGTGTCTCACAAAATACAGCAGACAGGGGAAAATACAAAATACAGCAGACAGCAGACAGGAGAAAGCATCCACCAGAGGAAGAGGAGGTAACCCAGAGGCAGAAACTGAGAGGAAAAAATTCTCAGGGAAGTTCAACACTTCCGAGCCGTGTGTGAGCCCAGCCACTCAGTGCTTTCGTATCCATTTTTATTTTCCCCAAGAAAGGGATGTTGTTCAAAGGGAATATATTCTGGACGTATCCATATCCTTTGGATATTGTTCTTTATCAAGTAAAACAGGTGAAGAAAGAAAACCAGACTTTAAATATTCTTTTCCATGTGGAAATAAGTTTTTTTTCAAACCTGAGAGCAGGGTGTTGTAGGAGTTTAAATACTTTTTGCCTAATAATGTGAATACAAATTAATGCAAGGTTTGAAAAGTTCTCTTCAGGCAGGAAAGTATTACTTGGATGAGTTATGAAAATAAATGTTAAAGAAGAGGAGCACTGGGATCATCAGAGTGAATCATTATAAATTCTTGCTCCTAATAATCTTGTTCATTATAGTGAGTAGCTTAATATTAGGAAACCTTTCTTGTCTATATGAAGCTAAACACTGGTTTATGCCCTAAAGGTTGAGTTTATATATACATACATAGAGCAGAAAGTATGAGTGCTTGCATATGGCATAAAATGTTTGAAGTAGATATTCAAAGGGAAAATTAGGTACATCATGTGGGAGTTACTGCAGTCCTCAAAAATACCCATTCATTTATCTGCCTACCCCTGGAGAGGATTAATCTTCATTTATATTTCAATAAATCCTCTAAGGTTTCCACAAGAGCTGTAGGTTCTGCCTTTGGCCTTGTACAGAAGTGCTGCTATCTTAAAATCCAAGAAACTAAATCCCTACATCACATCTGAGACCTTCTAGCACAGCCTGCAAGGTCTTCCTTTCTTTTCTGACACAGGGAATTTCTTTAGATAGCTACTTTTTCATGTATATGACTGGATCTGCTGGATCTGTGTCTGCAAACAGTTGTGATGGCATGATTGCCAACAGCCTACAAAGGATGGCCAAAGAAATGGTGGCATGTGCAGTAGCTGAAGCAGTCACCACAAACCTCAGACACAAGCCAGTTTGTTTCTTTGTTTGAAGGAATGTGGACCATAATGTTCACCAAAGCTCAAGCAGCTCCCACAGGTTCCCTGGGGTTAGTTTGGTGCATAAATGCACCAGGGTATCCAGCTGGAGCCATTCTATCTTGCATCTGGGAGTTACAGCTATGCTTGGCCACCTGAGGGAACGTGCCCCAGGAGTTCACTGGGCATTCCTGAGTGAGAAAAAGGACTGAACTTCAGATACCAAAAACCTTTTTACACTTCCTCTTGACTATACCGAGGAAGTTGTGGGGTTCAGATACCCAGTTCCACGCTGATGATTTATTGAAATGAAAGTGGCTAAATGAGTTTGCATCATACTATGATAACACAGCCACAGCACTACCTCAGCTGCAAATTCTCCTGTGCTAAAGTCTTACTTGTAAAACAAGTTAAGAAATTATTAGATTGTCAATTACATTCAGAGTATGAATTAAAGTCAAAGAGGTCCAGTGTGTCTGGACAGGTATGGGAACTCAAAATTTTAATTCCAAATTCTATAGCAGCTATAAGGGCAGAGGGCCTGTCTTGAGGAGGAGATAATGTGTTAATTAGGTTTTCCAGAAACGTACCCACTCTATGAAGATCAATGTATCTGACTTACAAACCAAACATGCAGATTTATTTTTTAAGAGTTTTCTGATATTTATATATCAAGTTGATAGAAGGGCTTATGCAGAGAGAGATTAGCCTGAAAAAATAAATTACAAAGAAAATGTCTGCAACCAAAAGAAAAAGAGCCAAATGCAGAAAGATTGAAAAACAAACAGTAAAGATATGCAACACTGATTAGGCTGTGTTATGCAGACTTTTCCCGGACAGTTACAAAAATAAAGTCCATCCATCTGTCAAAACATCTGCTCTGCATATGAAAATTAAAACAGAATTTAGGTGGGTTTTATGGGTTTCCAGTAATTATCTCTCCTCCAGAAGCCTGGAAGTTACGTCCTTCGATCTGGATTACTAATGCAGCAAAGAGTTTTTAATGACATCTTTTTAAGTTGAAAGATAAGTCCCTGTGACTAACTAATATCCAGATTTTTCTCCTTATTTTAAGGAAGTGGCTTCATTTTTTTTTAAACCAATAGCGATGTCCATACTATTTCTCAGATATTGCAGCAAATGCAAATGGCCAGATTATGCAGGGTAGTAAGTAGTAGGCTAAATGATCCTTTACAGTATCATTAGCTTCAACAGTTTTCTGCTGATTTAATCCAGATAAGTATCAGACCCAGGAATACATTCTTCCTTTATATCAGTCTTCCCACATAGCCAAGTGATTAAAATATTATAAGATTACGTCTGAACTGGATGGACAAGAGGATTTAGAGCTATCATCTAACAGCTGGAAAAGCAAAATAAATACATGTTTTGTCTTAAATCAAAATGGATGGACAGTTTTCATATAAAGTCCCATGCATGAGGTTAATTATTATGTTTTCTTTTTTCTTCCTTCTTCTGTCCCATTAGTTGAATTTTCAAGTGATGAGGTCAGGGATATCCATGGAGAATAAGTAATCCCCGATATTACTGCTGTCATTCAAATTTATCACATTGTTGAAAGATGTTCTGGACTTATCAGGGAGCTTTTTAACTTCTCTCTTTTGCTGGGGGGCTACTGCTGACTGCCATCACTTCAGTTGGTACTGGCAGATATCTTTTTCAGCATGGAGCAGCATTGTTTCAAGGAAAATATTTCTGAAGTGTTAGTGCAATAAATATACGTGTGATTGCCATGTACACAGATGATGGATTCTCAGTTAGACCTGGGAAAGACTTCAACATGTCAGCAAGCATGGGCGAGGAGGCCTTTTCACTCTGCCTCATGTGTGCTTTCACAGCTCCTCCTGTTTGGGTGCAAGATTTTGTAAAACGCAGGACCAATTTTTTTAAGTTATTGCTGTGTCCCTCTTTTTATTACAGTAACATTAGGAAAAATACTGGTCCAAGTGCACAGTTGGCTCAAACAGACCCAGAATAAGCAGTGAACAAAGCAAATTATTGGAGTCCTGTTAAAAGGAAATGGTCTTTTAAAATTTTATTTTATTGGAGTAAGCTGGTTGGCAACAGCGCTGCAAAGCTATTGTGGTAATGCTGGCAGGAACAGGAAAGTCCCCAAGTACTGGGAGCTGTGTGCAGGCTGTAATGGGTGGGGAAATCCTGCCTGGCACCTGTACTCCATGAGATAACCTTCCAGCTGAACCTGTATAGGCAGGTGCATGATTTTAGAGTGGGGGAGGACGGCTGGCATGAAAACATTTGCAAACTGTGATTTGTGACTGTGTACCCTTTGCAGCTGGGATCAATACCATCAACTACATCCCCTTTTTGTCATTATTGCTCCTTGCAATCAGCAGAAACAATGTTTTATAGTCCTACCCTCTGAAAAAGCTAGTCTGCAGTGCTGAGTGAAGCAAGTTGAGCAGCTGAAGTATTGGGGTCTGTGTTACAGAAAGGGGTCTCTATTAATTTATTGCTGCATACTTACATCCCCCATTTTTTAAAGCCTTACAAGCAGTGTCCATTTCATCACACACAGACACACACACACACACAAATCCAATACAAACTAAGATTGTACCTAATTTTTCAAAGCTGACAGATCCCTGGATTCAGTGGCCCTTATGCAGGGCTGTGATCTACAGGACTTTATATGGTATTGTGATTTGGGGGATCTGACTCCTTTACAGATGTCATAAATGACTCCACTCTTAGGCATGGCAACCACTGCCAGCATTACACAGGAACCATTGATTAGTTTCATAGCTAAATTTTCCTCTGGCTGACAAGATATGCCCTGAGAAACTTCAGACTGATGAGGGCTGATAAGACATTTTTGGTTGCACAGTTCAGATGTATACTGGGTACAGATACATACTGTGCTTCCAGTAATCTTTCCAAGTAAGCTATGCCTGTTATCTGTCTGATTTTTTTGATATGACAAGAGTTCTTGAGAGTATTTAAAGTGTATAATTTACTCAAGTTGCAGGATGTCTGCATGAATTTAAACCATTAAAACATCAAGACAAGAAAAGAGAAGCGAAGAAAGCAGATGATTAAAAAAAGCCAGCCAAAAAAAAAAAAAAAATTAAGGCAGATAAATCCTGATTCCTTTTAAGCCACAAAACTGCAAGCCATATTAGCAAACAGTTGTGCTGTCAGCACACTTGCACAGCAGATGGAAAGCTTCTCTGGTTCTGCCTTTGTGTTTGTGAGGGCAAAACACAAAATGTCTCCCTGCCTCTCTACCTACCCACCTGCAAATCTGGGTCACCACTGGTATTTGGTCATTTGGCCCAGGGTTTACCAGTAAAGCCAAGCATGGAGGTAGCTGAGCTGGGTGGGATATTCCCTAGGGTCCATCCTGAAAACAATCTTAATCCAGAAGCCATTAAAAGAAGTCATTAGAAGCCATGCTTTGTAGATGCCTCCCTTGACACATCAGACCTCTAAACCTTTGTCATTAGCACTGACCATTTGACCCAGTCATCTTTGGAAGTAAAATTTTTACAACTTTTTCTGCATTCAGTACGTTCAAACTACGAGACATGGATCAAGCCCTAAAATTTTTGTTCAGAAGATGCATATAATAAATTTTCCAGACTTGTGAATTGCTAGAGGGACGCCAAGAAAAGGCTTCAGCACAAAATACCTGTTTTAATGACTATATCATATTTTTTTACATCTGGTTAATGTATAGTTAACAAGACAAACCAAAGTCCTCTGTGGATGCAGTCCAGCAAATAAGTAGGTTACTGTTGTACATGAAACCTTTCCATGAGTTCTAGCAAGCTCCCTTTATTTTGAATCGTTATATTTTTCAGAAGTATGCACTTCCTACAGAACAAAATAAATTTATTTAAGAAACAGAAGAGTATTTTAGAAACAACTCAAAATATTGGGAAGCTTTGAGGTCAAGCAGAAGCCAGCTCTTTTCTGACCATAACTTTTAAAAATCTCTTTTGTTCTACAGAGTAAACTTGCCCCACAATATGAGCACAGCTTTATTAGCAAAGAAATGAACATTAATGTTGGGTTTCAGCTCAGGCAGACTCACCAAGCCCAGCAGCAATTTAAGTTGCAACCACAGCCTAGATCTAAGGAGTCCCTCTCATCTATCTCTTCCATCTGGGTGGAGTAATCACCTGTCTCCTGCAGAAATCAGATTACACCCCTCCTTTCCGAATTGGATCAACACCTGCTAATTGGGTGGAGTATTTCAGACAAACAGGTTGCCAAGCCTGTTACAGGCACGTAAGGTACTGAGGCTCCAGATCAGTCAGCTTGCCTTTTCTTTTTTTTTTTTTCTTTTTTTTTTTTTTTCAGCACAGTATAGACATATCCTCTAATGACTTCCACTCACAGCCACCTCAGATAAGAATTCTCCAAACTTGTGTGTTGAAAGTGAAGGTAAAGCCATGAAGTGTTGAAATGAAGCAAAAGGCTGTGGCATCTCCAAGGGGCAGCTGCTCAGCAGTGTGTATGACTGTAAATGAACACTCTGTGCAGGCTACTCTGGGAGGTTACACATGTCTTACTGAGGGAAGCTGGAAATTTCTGTGGGGATATTAAACTGCTCTGACACCACAGAGTGATGCTGAACCAGAGAAATTTTAAGTGACAGAAGCTTAAAATTCCCACTCAGTGAAAACCTGGCACCGAAGTGAAATCGCTGAAATGTGAATTTGTTGAATGGTTTTGGTGGGTTTTTTATTATCTTTTTGTTGGTTGGATTTTTTTTTCTCTGTCTATATATATATTTATGATGCATGTATAGTAACCTAAAGTCTTTGAAAAATGTTAATTCAAAAGGAATTACCTAAAGGAATAAGAGATTATTTGATTATTTGATTACTTAAAACAACAGGTATTCCACCATTCAGTCAGAAGAAGAATAAACAAAAAAAAAAAAAAAAAAAAAAGAAAAAATAAGAGGAAAAATAGCATGTTATTTTAAGAACTTTCCCTTTAGTTCTCTGAGTTACTACAGAAGAAGAATGACAATATTTTAAGTTGTGTGCAGCAGGGAGAAATTTAGTAGACCTATTTTTGATTTATGCAAGCAAGAGAACTACAGAAAATAAATTAGTTATGGCCTAAATTAATAGTTCTATAGTGACCACGTCTTGAGAATAGAGGAACTGTGATATGTGTTTTTTCAGAGCAGACCTATTCTTAATTTTAGAACTAACTTTTATTGAAACAATAGATAATCAAAAAGAAAATAGACATAATATGAAGCAAATGTAAGACAAAATAGTGACTGGCACCAAAGAAAAGGCTTTTCTTTAACTTCATGAACTTCAGACTGAAGCCCTGAAACAAAACAGGGACAGAACATATCTATAATTTCTACCAGTCATCCAGTTAATGTGTTTTTCTGGAAAGAAATGTATGAAGACTAAATTTACTCTGTCCATCTTGGGGTGCAGTAAATCACAACATGGAATTACCCAACAACATTTTGACATAGCAAGAGCTGGAAACTCAGCCATAAATAATTCTCAGACTTTGCCAAGGCCAAATGAGGGCTCACGAGGAACACCTACTGATAGAAAATTAAACCCCATAACTTTGGAAAGATTTTTTTCCTTCATTTCTCCTTTACTTTCCCTCTTCTAACTCTGTATTTCAAAAGCAACAAAGAAAACATTTCTGCAAGACTGAAATCTGCTGAATATTAAATTTCCTTCAGAAGCAAATTTCTATAGTCACACCTATAACAGCAAAATGAACCCAAAATTGGAAAATTAGCTTTCTCCTTGATCTATATCGATTTTTACCCCATACCGAAAGACTTAAATGACTTCCCATGATACATAAATGGGTAAAATATGAAAATATGAACAACTGCCAACTTAATTCTTCCTCTGTACAAGGGCACAAGTTATTACCTTACAGTAACTGATTTTCCTTGGTCAGTTCATAGAAAGAAATATATGCAAATGCTTAATGAACACAAGCTGCAGGATCAACATCTGAAATAAGCCATAAATGAGGCTTTATGCTGGTGTGTTGTGGGGGTCCATCCAAGAACTGGAGCTGGCACAACCAGAAGTTCCTGGGGGGTACAGGTTTTTTTGAGAGCTCCACAGGACTTTGAAAGATTCCAATGTCCTTAACTCCTTTTTTACCAAGCCCAGCTCACCTCTGAGTGAAGTGGTTGTAGGTTTTGAGGGGTTTCCCCCCCATTTTTCTCTTTTGTCTGTAGTCTATGCACAGCAGTTTTCCAAAGCAGCAGTATTACAGCTGCACACTGCTTACAAATGTCTCACTGTCTCATCTCCCAAATGGCAAGGAATTATTTGGTAGGAAATTGTGTCCACATTAGAGAATCTTGCATCCACAAGAAGAAGGGATGAGCAGCCCTCAAGCTGAAAAACGCAGCATACTAAGTGGAACAGTTGAGAGTAAGAAGGAATAGGATCCAGCACTATTTATCTTACACATGTCACAAAAACCACTTTTCTTCTTGTAGTAAGTCATACTGAGCATAAAGTCTGTCCCTAAACTCATTTGAGACCTGTTGTTTAAGATTTTTACTCATTTTCCCCCTCTTACCAGGAGACATTCACCTTTCTCTTTTCCCCAGCCTGGGTCTTTAGGGTTTGGTAAAGAATTTTACTGCTGTGCTGGAGACAGGAAACCAGAAAGGAAAAAAGGGATGGCAACGAAGGTTGGTGGGAGAAAAGCTGGAAATTTGGCTGTAGATGTCCTCCAAAGGAAGAACCCTGACAGAAAGGAATGAACTTCTCTTTGGCACACCCAAAGGGCCAGAGGTAATTTGACTGGAAAAATTGTGCCTGTCAGATGAATTTAGAAACATGCTTTCTAGATCCAGCCAGCACTGTATATTTAATTTTCAGATTCCTTCTTCAGATCTTTGTTTACAATAACAGATGAAAAGAATTACTTTTACTTTCTGCCTCTATGTTCTTTTATTTTCCCTAAGGCAACAACAGTAATAAAATGAGTTAAAGGGACTCGTGTTCAATTATAGCCAACTATGTTTTTTCCAAAATATCACCAGATATGGCTGAGGGACACTTGTTGAGTCACTTTTTACTTTCTGGGTTCTTTTGGTTTTTTTTCTTTCCAAATTAAATCATTGCACACTGATGGATCCATAAGCCTAAAGATCAATCCTCTGCCTTCCTATATTTTAGAAAGGGAACAGAGAACTTTAAAGAAACCATAAACAAAGATCACATACTAACATTTTGGCTTTAAATATTACTGTAACAAATGAGATGGTGCATTAAATTACAGTCATGTGATTGTATTTGCATGAACAATAAATTGAATAAACAAGTGCTAACTACACTTTAATACAAAGAAGCATGCACAGAATATGGCTATCTCATAAAGTATGTGTAAAGAGCCTTACTGCTCTGTCACTGGAAAAAGGTTTCTGATCTAAAGTGATTCCAAATTGCTGTCAAGAGAACTATTAAGTATAAAAAAGTTAAGCACAGTTGGAATCAGGTGAGAGATAATAACTAGTTAAAATTTAATTCCAATTAAAGAGCCCAGGTAGATACCTATCTCTTTTATTATTATAATCCAGTCAGTGCTTACCCACATGCAAATGTGCTGGTACACTTCAGCTGTGTACACACAAGTGTAACTCTTTCTGGACCTGGATGGAGTAACTCTGTGATCATGTGACAGAGCAGATGTAGAAACTTGTTGGTACCAAGGAAAAGTTCTTGGCACTCTTTGTATCTGCTTGTACATCAATGTGCATTTCTCACCAGAAACATCCAGGGAGAAGCTGATATCTCACAATGTGTCTGTCATTGTGCAGCTTGTCCTATGTGACTTTGTTACAGCACCTACTGAAATTTTAAACATTTATACATGTCAAGGCCAGAAGGGACAGTTTCAACAATTTAATTTGACCTGGAATCTTTAAAAGTGGCTATATAAATGGGATAGTCAAATTGCACTTGAAAGTAACATCCTAAGGTGCCCTTCAGAAACACATTTTTTAAGCTTTCAGGTAATAGAAACCTATTGTACCCTGTAATAGAAATTACTCTGATTAATTGTGTAATTTGTGAACTAATGCTACAGTGAAAATCTAATGTAGAGATTTATTGACTAAACAGCCAAAGCAGCCCAAACTTTTAAAGCAATGACAAATTAAGAGTTTAAGGACTAAATGAGTTTTGCAGTCAGGAACTTATCCTAGCTCTAAGCCTACCTGCAAAACTAACTAGTGTTTCTGACAACTTTTGAAAACCAACAAACTCTGCTTTGCTGGTTTATGATATCCCAGGAATGTCAAAATAGGATTGTAGCCACTTCTTTTTTTCTTTTTCTGTTAGTTACCTGTTATTTATCCCACATTTAATGCAGAGGTTACCATGCGTATTTGTAGGTAACTGCTGTATTTTTAAATGAAATATTGAGGCTCACCAGTGAGGAATATGACTAGCAGCATGACTGTTCTGTAAGTTCAGTATAAAAGCTGAGAATTATTCTGTAGAGACTTTGTCTTCTTTGATCATTACCAAGGTCTGGCCAGGAATCATGAGAAATATCCACAGGACTAACAGAAACCAGAATAGATCAAATGAGACACTGAAGTCCAGAATAGCAAGAAATCCTCACAGAATTACTCATTTAGTTGAATTACGTAAGCAAATATCCTATTTATTATTTATAGCCTTTAATTTTTCATGAACAATGTTACTTTGGTGCTCGTGATACTCTATACTGAGGAAATGGAAATATATTGTAATACTAAGTAGTTACATGGGTCAGTAATTATGATTTTATTGGGAAAAAATCTATATTTTAGCAGTTAACCTTTTTCAGAGAAGTCCTGCTTTAATAAGTATTGCATAGCTGTGGGGGGGAGAGCTTTTCAGCAACTCTTCTCAGCTTACTCATATGGAAAAAAATCCAAAGCACACTTTAAAAGTTTTATCTACCTAAACAGTGAGTAAAGCTTAAGTAATTAACATATTCTAAGCCCTTTAAAAACAGAAATTAAAATGACTGTTTAAGCAACAGAGGGGCAGCAGGAGAGCAGGAATAGGCCCCATTGGCTGCTGCCCTCAAATCCCATGTGGACCATCCTGAGCCACGAACCTGCTGTGCTGAGACGGGCAAGACTGACAGCATCAGGATCAGGAATCCCTCTGAAGGAGTGAAAACAACGCTGAATTACCTCTTCTAATTATGAGAGGAAATCTCAGAGGTCATGGCTGAGGTTAGCAGTGGGGCAGGGCCGGGGCTGTGCTTGTGCTGCAGCTGCTGCAGCGCACCTGGCCCATTAGTGGGGGTTGCATTTTCAGCACTGACTTACCCTGGAGATCAATAATTAAAAGGAGGGGTTTTTTTTAAAAAAAGACCTCAATGCAGAAGTATAGGCTGTCATGTAGAAAGTTTTGAACCACCACAAGTGAGGAGTATATAATATCTTAGAAGTGGTACATGCTGAAAGCAGTATTATACCGAGCCTGGTTTATAAGTTGCTATATTTGTCCTCTTTTTCTCCTGTTCCCTCTAATGAGAGTTTGTTGAGTTATTTTTATGGCCTTTATATTTCACACTCCCAAGGTACTGACAATGGCTTTAAGAAATAAATAAGAAAGGAAAAGTAAGATTTTTTTAAATTATCTGTAATTAGAGTAAAATAAGTTGCATTAAACATGTTGCTTGCAATGCACTGTTTTTTGGCATGGTAGCTGTAAATATTTAAAGACAATGTTCTGATCACATCAAGATATGTATTCCCTCTTTATAGCCTCCTACATGTTTATTTTATTTCTCACCTACTCCTGTAGAGAACTCTAAAATTACAAAAAAAACCCAAAAACACCCCCCAAAAAAGCAAAACCACCCCAAACAACCTTACAGGATCTAACCTTACAGGATCTACTGCCAGGGTCACACACTGCACTGCACAGTGGTGTGGGCTCACCTACTCATGATCAGCAGGTGTAGCTGTCCTTGTATCACAGGAAGCAAAAGAACCAAGGTGAATATAAATTACAGCATAAGCAGTCCTCTCAAGTTCACCACAGTCAGGTGGGGACCTCTCAGCTTACTCCAGAATGTGTGTCTCTACAATTTTAAACAACTAAGCTGAATTAAAATCAGCTTAGTCAAATGTATAAAACATACTCTTTCTTACTATGGTGATTTTCTAAACATAATAATTAAAAAAACCTAAGAATATACTTTCATGCTAGGTACTGAATCTCTTTTTAGTTTTCTAGATTTTTGCTCAAGTCATGAAAAAAATCTACTTAATGTAATATCATAAAGCTTCGCCTGAGATGAAGCAGGAAGGTTAGTTAATTTGCTCATATATTTAACACTAGCCCCCTTTTTTAACCTTGAATATTAGCTATTCTAGGCTTCACCTTGCAAAGTACTCCTGGAAATTATTTGTGGACATGAGCATGGATTACTTTAAATGCATTATTTCTGTGTAATGAGATAGCCTGGGTATCTGGCATTTCAGCTGTTCTATCACATATTTAGCTTAGCCCATATTTCTTACTTTTTACCCAATCTACCTGTACTGCTCCCAGATGGCATTTTCTGAAGACAACTGTCCTCTATGGCCTAGGTAAAGACTGATGAGACTATTTTTATTATGACCTAGGAAATTATTCAAATGGAGCTCTCCAGAGGCATATGGTTGGCATTATGAATATTTTACAGAATCATCTCTGAAAATCAGGCCAATAGCATATACACACGGGGCCAAGTTCCACTCTCACTTATACCTTGGCAACCACGATGATTTCCCACTTGGCTTTGCTATGCAAGTATTTGTTTGGCTTATTGCATGCATGTATTTTTTATCTGTTTTTCCCCCTTTCCTTCAGCCCTATTTCCCACAGTGTTCTATAAAGAAGACAGCTACTGTCAGTGTGGAATGATTGCTATTTGGGGGCTGCTGACTATGTCTCTCTTACCTCATAAATACAGGGAATAGGATGTACACAGGAATGAGGGGAAATGTTCAGAAAATGATGTCTGGTGTAGCAGTGTCTTTCCTGACTTTCCTGAGGCACCAAAACTGATGCAGAATGTTTACACCACCTTGACCTCAATATTGACATGAACTCCATGCAGAAAAGGGCTCTGGGGAACCCACTGGCTCCAGAGAGATGCTACAAAGAGAAAACACTTCTTGGAACTCCCTTGAGAACTGGGACCTGGAGCAGGGCAAAAATGGGTCAAAACATTATGTACCTTCTCATCAGGAGATGAGTATGCAAGGGCTGATATTTCTCATTCTGATATTTCTTCTTTCCTACTGATTATTTTTCTCTTTGGTATATAAATTTTATTTCATCTGTATGATTTCCATTTATAAATTGAAACCCTTGGTAATATAATAACCCTTCTTAATAACCCTTCTACATAAGAGGACTTAAAAAACTCAAGAGTGAAGATATGATCAGATGTGTGACCTTACAGAGTAGGAAAAATACTTTAAGAATTAACACAGTAGGACATAATAAAATATTTACAATGTTTTATAAAAGGAAAAAAAAGGCTAAAAAGATTTGTACTTACCACAATATCTTTTCCAGCCCACTTGCACTCATCCCTTCGGGAATGTGATACAGGCCAAACAATCTAAAGACACAAAACAAAAATCACATTGTGTTATTTCATGCTTCAGCATTCACAAATTGCAGGCCCAATGCTTACAGAGTCTCTTTAACCAATATATCTTCCCTTCATTCTTTTCCTTATTTCTATTTTTTTTCTTAAAATTTGACGACAAAGGAATGAAATATTGGGAGCAAAACCAGGAATAATAGATGTCATAGTAAAAACAATCTTGAAGTCTGCATTGTGAATTTCAGCTGTGAATCTCCAGTCCTAATGATAAGAGGGTGGACTCTCCATTGACTGAGTGTGCTTTTAATCTTTTAAATCTCACATAATGGAAATACAATATCACATTAGGGTCCCAGCATCAGAAATGAGGTGTTTGCCTCTTCAGTGTATCTAATAGCTCACTTTTTTTGCTAGTTTGGTTAGTTAAATAATAAAAAAGAGCCATGGTATTTGACAAATATTGCATCATCAAAATAGAAATGTTTATGCTGTTTCTATAGAGCTACCCTAAAGCAACTAATCCTAAATCTAGGTTTTCTGTAGTGTTTGCTTAGCAGAAAATGGATCTCACCTCATACAGAGAAAATCCAGAGACCCTCACAGTCAATTATTCATGTTTCTTTGAAAAGCTTTTAAGAATTACATATAGAATAAAACATGATCTTCCCATAAAATGCCAGGCTATTCATTTGGGAGCCTCAGATAATGCAATATGAATGGCCTTAAGTCTGGATTACAGTCTTGGTGTTCAATATAGTTTGTTAATATAAAGCAAAAGGCAAAATATAAAAAAAAAAAAAAAAGATGGAATGTGGATGATTGAAGGGGTCAAAGGAGATGTTGCAGATGATATTTGGAAATATAGTTTGCAAAATTTTTTAAATTCAAAATTTTCTTAATGGAATCCAAACAGCAATCAAACACCATAAGTCTATAAAAAGCTGAAAATTTTATGAGCACATTCTCTCTCAGAGGATTCCCACTACTTCCTGTTGCTATTCTCAGCTTAAAATGTGCAGATATGTGAAAATTTAAATTTACTAGGTTGAAAAACATTAACCAAACTTCTCAGATATCCCAAAAGGACCGGTTCAAGTTTAGTTCAAGTTTTGGGCAAAAATCTGAGTATTTTTCAAACCAGTGTATTTCAAGACAGATGCTCTTTCTCCTTAGTTTCACAGTAAAACTTTTTCCTCTAATTTGGTTTAAAAGACAGCTAAGTCAAACTGGCTCTAGTACATTGAAAAATATAGCTTTTTGAGTTTTGATGTTGCCATCAGCATTTAGACAGAAAGCTGAGGAGTTTTCTTAGGTGGCAGAAGCAACAACTGCTGAAGTCTGAGCTCAAGTGTACCACTGGCCGCATTCTCATTTTGATTGAAGGGTCTTACACGACTCTCCTATCTATAATAAACAGATCCCCAAACTCTTAAAACCTTTTGCCTACTCTTAAATCTAAATTCTCTAAGTCTGTTGCTAACATACATTTCCATGTTACTGACAGCAGTTCTTTATTTAATCTATTAATATTTGTATACAAAGTCAAACAGTGTTCTAAAAGTATCTGAGTATGTAAGTACGTAAAATAGAATCACTCCCATTCTACAGAGCTGTTTTCTGCAATGGAAACACCTTCTTTCCTTTAATTATTCCAGATGTTTTGCACATTAAGCTATTGACCCCTCAGAGAATTCAAATAAATAGCTAGTTTCCTTTATAGCTGCTCTAAAGAGAATAGAAAAGAAAATACTCAGTTTTCCTTTTATCCTCTTATCCTTAGAGAATACAAATGAATAGCCTGTCTTCCCTCTGAACAGAAAACACAAGGTATTTATTGCTATCATCTTAGGAAGCTAATAGTCAAACGGCCAAAAGGTCAGGAACACTAAGAAAAAAAAATAATCCCTGGGTATTGAAGCAATATATCTCTCATAAAAGGGTACTCTCTGCATTTTAAAATGTGCCATCAAAATACTTAATATAACAAATCAAACCTCCATCCCATTGTTTACCTTCTTGAGATTTTGTCTTACTAAAAAAAAGGAAAACTTAATTATTTATTTGGACTCCAACAGAAGGATGACACTAAATTGCTTGTCAGCTTTTAATTAGTCACCAGCTTCAACTGGAAAATTACCATCTCCATCAAGAATGGCAATATTATATGGACTTGTTCCTCTTTTATTAATTCTTGAACTGTTTTTGGTTCAAAAACAGCAGATCAGAGTGCCTACAAGTGCTGAGTTAAAGAAGAAAAATCACCACTTGGACTCCCAAATAGTTTCTTTTATCTGCAGACAAATACAGAGCAGTAAGGCCTTTCTGTTTAAGCTGTCATAACAGATGCTTGGCTTTTTTAGCAGTTGCCATGAAAGTATGTCTTGTTTGGGAAATAGCTGGATTATTCACTTATCACTGACTTCTTTTTTTGTAGTCTTATAAAAAAAAATATTGTAGATTATATAGTCAAAGGTCACAGGCCCATTATAAATTTCTTTTCATAGAGTCAGCAAATATTTTGTCATAACAGTACTCCTGACATCCAAACACTTCCTATATAATTCCAACAGTGCACAACATAGGCTGAGCAATAACGAGTCTTTAACATACAAAGCATATATTTACATTGTACAGAACATGAATGAATGTACCTTTTGATATTCCTTGATGTTAACCAGGTTGAAAGAAAATATGTGATCCTTTGCTCCAACGTACAGCCGGCCGCGTTCTTCGTCCAAGAGGAAAGTGTGGTAACTGGAGCTATTAGCTAGTCCATTGAAATTGATTACATTGTTGGATTCCAACATTTCTGTAAGATAAAGGTTAATACTTCTGTTGTTAATATGTTCAAAGAAAATAGAGACTTTTATTTTGACTTGTACAGATATCATTTTAGGAATTTGTGCTTATGGTGTAGAAACAAGTGAAAGAATTATTTACCTGGGCCCCTGAATGTTTTTATTTAAAGTACCCAAACTGCTTGTGAGATTCAGCTCTACAAAGAGGTCAAAACAACAGTGAAAACAATTAAAAACCTGTATGAGCTTTAAGGTGGTAAAATTCTATCCATGTAGCTCATCAACTGTTGGACAAAGTTCAATTTAGTTCAATCAATAAGATTTGCAAGGATAAACTTGGGGTAACTGACTGATAACCACATCTAAAAACAAAATCTATTTCCAGCAGAAAAAAACCATTTTATAAAGATCTGTAAGTTATGAGAAAAGTAACTGACTGATTACCACATCTAAAAACAAAATCTATTTCCAGCAGAAAAAAAACATTTTATAAAGATCTGTAAGTTATGAGAAAAGTGATAAGAATGACTAGCTGATGAGCTAAAATAACATGTAGTGCCTATTCTTAAATGTATTATCTTCTGAGCTTTCTCACAAAGGCAGCATGTTGTTCCCTTGCTTGGAACAAGAATTTAACTAGAGAAAGTAACCTTGCTTCTCTTTAAACTCAAGAGTAATTTTCTAGTTCTGGTACTCTTCACAGAGATTTGCATTTGCCATAGACAAGATTTTTTTAAGTACAAGGATCCACAGAATTATCTTAGCTATCAAACATTAACAAAGTCAAATCCATTTTTCTGAAAAATGCTTTTACCATAGGTTATGGACCATAATAGTATAAATATTAATGAGAACTCACTTTCTTTATGCCTATCTATATTCATATCGGGACCAAAACCAAACCATCTCTATCTTTTTAAGCCATGTCTCCACTAGTAAGTCATCAATAAGAAAGTTTTCTGGTGATGACAAATCCTACATGGTTCTAGCCCTGAGCTTGTGAATGAAGAAGGCAAACATCCAGCTTTAGGAGCAGGAGCAGCTCCATTGATGGAACCATAAAGACAGATGAGAAAGGGAATGAATACATCAGCATCCCAAGGGCTGAAGGCCAGAGGGCATGGCTTGAGTTTCAGATATGTAATGTCTGCATCAATTCTGCCACATGCGCAAGCCAAGGGTGTATGTAACTCCTCTCAGACCACGTGCCAAATGCTTGAGTGTCCTGACTCACCTAATAATGCACCTACCTTCTATGGCTTTCCAGTTTTCAGTAAGATCACTCCCATTTTCCACAATTATTCCAACTGAGAAGTGAGTAATCCCATATACTGATAAAAATCAAGGAGAAACTGCTGTTAAGAGTTTCTGCCTAATTTTCAACTCATTTTTCTTCTTTTTAACTCATTCTTTTGTATGAACAAGGAAGATGTTAGATGGGGATTTTTTGGACCTAGGTAATAGTGATACTTATGATTTCACAGAATTTCACACCTGCAGCTTTGTAGCTCTGCAGATGTTAAACCTATTTTTGATGTTCCCTTATACCAGGTGGATTTTGAAGAAGGTTGAAACTCTGCAAAAACATTAGTAGGCAACATTCTCAAGGAAGACAAACACTGTTAGTTGCATACCATTTAAGATAGCTTTTAGCTTTAGTATTCTTCGTGTTTATTTGGAAAAGCTCTCATTACCAGAAAAAATAGTTAATTCATGTAGCAGTGTAACAAAGTATCAGAGCAGACACCATATTTTGTTCCTTATTCTACACTTTTTGTCACTAAATATAACTATACATTTATATCACAAATTGTACTGCTCAAGACTGAAGCTCACTTTTAAAAAATTATTTTTCTTTTAAATGTAACAATCAAATTACCTCAAGCAGTCTTGTCAAAATAATTCTTATGGCTTCCTGCCAAGTTCTAGAATTTGACTCTATTGTCCTCCAGTTCACTTATTTGCATTTTGTAAGAGACTTTACTAATTCTCTTTACTCTGTAATGACTGATTCAGATGTTGAATGTCGACTTGCTGAATAGTGAGTGATGTAGATGATTGATTGCTTAACTTGTCTTAAAACTCTCTCTTGGCTAGAAATGCTCTGCTGTCATCTGTATCTGATCATTTTTCTTATAATACAGCTGTCAAAAACCTTTGTAATTTTTTCATCTTTGTTGGTTTGAACTCACATACGTGTGATTCTGCCCTTTGTGACTGCAGCGTAAAGACAAGTGTCTGCTGAAGCTGATGTTACACAAAGGTAAAACTGATAAAAATGAAAATGAGATCAGTTAGGCACACAGCTTAAAAGAAGCCTGATGTGATTTTGCTAATGTAGAGTTCTAAATATTCGCATCTACAGATGGTGATTGATGGGGTTTTTTTCTTTCTAATATTAATGAAAAATGTGAGATCATAGCATTGGAGTCTAAGGTTTATTATGGCCAAGAGTAAATTACATCATCATCTTCACTGTTCATAAGTCTCTATAGTAAAACTTTAAAGGACCAGGTGTGGCTGTGCAGGGAAATATTTAATAGGGTTTTTTTTTCTTTTCATTTTCTGTGACTTTCAGAACATGCAACCCAAACACTGTCGGGTTTTTTATGAACATGCAATTTAAAAATGGGACATTTCTTCTAGGTTTTAATTCAGTATGTGTCATATTGCAACACTACTGACTTTTGCAGATGACAACTGGATTTCCAGCATCTTTTGCCCAAAAGATTAGGCCTAGACATGCTCCAAGCACTGAATTTTAAATCACATGACATCAGGTTGGAAATATAGGCTGAGGAGAAAAATGTCATTTGTGTGTTGATGATTCTCAATCATTACTTATTTAGGTAGGTTTGAGCTACATCAAAAGTAGGAGGAGAAATCCTAAATCATTTTTGCAGTTCCTCTGCTGTTGATTCTAACTGATATGTATTCATTCAGTGATGAATGTGGCTTTACAGGCCACCCTGGAAATAGGTGTTGAAGAGCAAAGCAATGGCATTTGCACAATCAATTCAAATTAAGTGTTCCACCTCCTCAAATTAATTAATTTTAAAGTGTTTACTATCCAGTGCCTTCAGTATCCAATGAGTGTCTATTGCTGAGAGGAAGAGCAAAGACAGGGCTCAATCCCAGAAGGGCACTGGCATCCATCAATTCTACTAAGAGTCCATCACTCATGCTGGCAAGGTTAGTGGATTATCACTGATAACATAAACCCAAGATTTACAACAAAGATTGCATTGTAATGACAAGAGGAAATGATAAATGCATTCAATTAATCAATGAAATTAACACTATCTACTAACATAGCCTAAATATTTTCCCCTTTTTTTCTTATTATTAAATGTTGACCTAGCCATGCTCTATGCAGACAGGTAATGGCTGCCCATTCATAAAGTCTTTTTTTCCTTTTTTACATCCTCTATGATCTGTGCAGTTATTTTTATTGCACAGATGTAACATTACTCCACTGTTTCTTCAGTAATTTCCCAGAGAATTTCTTCAGTAATTGCCCCGAGATAATTTTCTCATTTCCTTTTGACACATCCTCAGCTGTAGTCACACCTGTACTTTGAGGAGGAATGAATGAGCCCTATACAGCTAACCACTGCACACTACAACAAGCATTGTCTGTGAAATGCTGTATGAGGTAGATTTGAGGTGGGTTGGTGGTATTTTGAAGCTTAAAGAGATGTCATTGCTTTTGTTATTGGTGCTTCATTCCCACATTTATTAAGTGTTGCAGGTGACCAAAACAGTTTCATATGCACCATACCTTAAAAAATAATCATATTATAATGAATGTGAGGATCACTGAAAACAGATGGAGATTGAATTTCTCAGGGTTTGTGGGCTAGATGCCCCTAATAACCACTTCAACCAGTTTTAATTCACATTCCTGACTTACTTGCTCCATCTTAGTCTCCTTTCTCAGCCAGTGTCCAAGCTTGAAGTATTTTACCTCTTTCAAAGTGCTTTTCTGTAGACTCTGCATGGTCTTTTTTCTATTAACTGATGTGTCTGTTGATCCAGTCTGACTTGTGTCAGAACATTCACTTTGCCACAGAGAGTTGGCAAATTTACAGAAGAAAACCAGTCCCTAACTCTTGCCTTCGTTTTAATACGTGGTTATTTAATTTGCTAATGGAATTGTAACTTAATAGTAGGTATACACACAGAGGGCCAAATTCCTGCTGTGAAATCCATGGAGATATGCATGCACAAGGAATGTAGATTTGGTTTATTTTTATCACACTTCTTCATTAAAGAAGAAGCCAGAAAACCACAGCTATAGCTGAGATGAATACAGATTCATGCAGATCCTGAAGTTTGGTTTATCCATGGTTGGTATTCCACTGTAAACCTTGTTTTGTGTCTGTGTTCCCTCAGTGGAGTTTGTCAGGAGGAGAACATAACAAATGAAAACCATCTTATTTTTCACTTATCTACTAGCAAGCAAACTACCTTTAATCTTTTTAGCAAGAGGGAGTTTGCCTGTGTAACAACTTAGAAAATTTGTGGGCTTTGGCCTACGTCCCTGTTATAGACTTCACAATGACACACACCAGCCAAGACTGTTTTTGTTGATAAGGGTCAAAAGGGCACATCAGTTTCTCTGAAAACCAGAGGGAAGGTTTCCTAGTCTCCTCAGCAGGATTCAAATCTGGTCCTGTCCTATTCCTGGTGACTCTGCAGAGCGACTGGATCATGCAGGGAGTGCTGCTCGTCACAACACGCTCCCGAAGCCAGCAAGTGGGCTGCTGGTTGCACAAAACTCGACCTGCATTCCTCTGCCAGCCACGATAAGATCTCGCTGGAGATCTCCCAGCAGTAGGTAACAGATGAGTCAATGCCATTATGCCATCAAACAGGGATTTTGCTGAACTGTGAGCAGTGCCTCCCACAACGTCATGCTAGAACATTTCCTTCTTCTCTCGCCAGGCTTCTACTTTGGCTACAGAGGATCAGGTGGCCACATGTTTGCACATGCATTTCTTGCTTACACAGATGCATATTGTGCCTGTTCTGTATATCAGCATGTGTATCTTTCTAAATAATCCCAGGTGTAAATTAGTCATTACTCTTTGAGTAATTATTTGCTGAATTCTTAGATACATACAAGGAAAGGAGTGGGTATTTTAACTTCCAACCTCTCCTGCAGCTTCCCCATTTCATTGCTGTGAGTGCAGATGGTGACTTCTGCCCCAGTCAAGCAGTTAGGGAAAAGGCAGGGACTGGCAGGAAACCAAGAGAGCTTCCTGCAAGGCATGAGCCAGCAGAGTTATGTGGCAAAACCAGCAGTGGAAAAGCATGGAAAATGCACAGTACTTATTGGGAGTCCAGTCCCACCCAGACGAGACAATGGCTGTCATACAGTGACACTTCAGTGGAGTATTTCCATATATAATGGAAAACACCAGTCTGAAATCAGGTGAGTTTGACCCCATGCCAGGTCTAATGCTCAGTAAAATGGCCAATAGCCTGGAGGATAACAACTCCTTTCACCCCCACCCAGGATTTAACTACTTTATACCACAATTATTTTCTTTCATTGACACTTCAGACATCACTGGGACCTTAGGATCTAGCCCTTAGTGAGGAAAATGGTTCAGTCACCCACCCTAATTAAAAATAACTTGCTAACAGTTTGTGGTACTGTAGTACAATTCAAACTTCTATAAAACAATACAAGGAAAACTAATTTACCCTTTTTTTTTTTAACATTTCACCTGAGGGGTGAAAAATAATTGCAGAAACATTTGGTTTGTGACATCTTTTAGTTTAACTGGTCAGATTGTATGTCTTTCACTTATATTCAAACTGTTCCAGTATTTCCAAACTATTTTTACCAGAAAGTCTTTGATTTCATATTAGCAACAGAAGACTAGAGACATACAAATTATCAACACCCTCCCTTCCAAAAAAAACCCCAACAACTTATGCTTTCAGATAATTTTAGAATTATGCTGCTTGGAAATACCAGAAAGTGATCAGTTTTATCTCAAATGAAACAAAAAACAGGTTTATGAAGTGTATGAGATCACACAGAGCAGTAGGTGATTTATCCATTTTTAGAAATATAACATGAAAACTTGTAATCAGCACCTTTGGGGTTTTGCTACACAAGAGTCACAGAAACTTGAAACTACGCAGCGTTTGTTGTTGATGGCAATGCAGTGTTATTGTAATTTGAATGAGATAAATCACTGGGAGAAAAGGGAGGGTTATCTTATCAGTAATCAAAATACAATTGGAACAGAGCCCCTCACAGCTGTTCAATCAGTCCTAGCTTTCATCCTCTTCATCTACCTTAGCGTCACAGTTGCCAATCACCTGGTTTCGCTGAACTCTACTAAAAGGAGAAAAAAACAGCACCATGTTTGGTTTTGAGCAAAACTTCTGTTTCTGAGAGAGCACATAGTTCAGAAACACAGTTCAGAGAATTATTACAGCTTATCAATTAGAAGTAGCTAGGACAAGATATACAGTTTTTTGTGCAATTGTGATGTAAACCAAGGATTTTAAATGAAACACTCCTGCCTACCTTTCACTGCAGCAAAGAAAACTTGAGGGCCAGGAGTATAGTTTGATTAAAACCAGATACCTGGAAGAAGGAATGTTACACCCATGTTTTGTTTCAGTTGCACCAGTATAAGCATGGAATCCTTTGACTTCAAAATACTGATGCATATGTTTTTTATACTGTAAAACTGAGAGAAGATTTTAGCTCATTAATGTCAGCACTATTTAGCTACATGACAGCCCTTAAAGTGTTTTTGGTTTGAGTAATTGAAGGGGTCACATGATATTTCAAAGACATAAAACATTTAGATTTTAAAAACCAACCTGTTTTCCCTTTATTATTTGTATTATTTGTCCTTTTGGTCTCTGAAAGTGAATCCAGATTATCCCTACGGCTCAGCTATTTTTTTATAAAACATGAGAAATATTTACCTTTGAGCTAAACAAAGACTTGTAAAGTTCGACCTCATATATTTGTAAAATTATTATAACATCACATATTATGAGCTTGTCTTTGTGAGAAAGGTTATGGCACACATTTAACCATGAACTTCACAAGTATTTAAGCCCAACATTGTCACATAATCACAGACTTATGTTACCTATACTACCTATAGCATTTTTTTATGTGTGTGATGCATCAGGCAGGAATATATGATGGCAAAAGGAGACCATATTCTGGTTTTACTAAGACATTGCCTGTCTAAGGTAAAATTCATCTGTCTTGAGATTTGAGTAGGTAACATCTTTGCTGCCTCCCATTTGTGCTGGTATAAGAACTGCTCAGGAGAAATAATGGAAGTGATACATCATACTAATGAGTACCCAGATCTTAAGGAGATCTATGACTATCAAGGTTCTTAAAAAGGTGGTAATAATACAGCAAAATAATCATCTAATGCAAAGTTTATAAACATTCTAACTCAAATACTAGAAAGACTGCAGGCATATTAACTCAGCCCTCTGAATTTGCTTAGCCCCATGTGGCACTGGCGTGACCTGAAATTGCACCATCTGAGCTAGCACAGGTAAACAGCCAGCTAAATCCTATTCATTAAATAACTCAGTTATCAGATCTAGTTAGAAGTTAATCAATTTTCAGCTCTCTCTGTGATACTTCTATGAAGTTACTTTCCAGCGAGCAGAACTGGTACTGGTTATCAATTAAGTAAAACTGTGGGTAGCTGTAACTTCAAGGAGTGATTACCTTATCTAAAAACACCACTGGCCTTGTCTCATTAAATATCATAGCACAGAGGCACAAACACCTTTGCAGGGACCAACACAGAGACAGCTGTTCCAAGCAGGAATGAGGTGGGAAGACTGTCACACCCCATCCTCTGCATGCTTGAGGCCCATGTTGGGTCCAAGTGCAGTACAGAGCACAGTTCTTACTTACTGACTCTTCCCAAATAAAGCAAGAATTTATGAACTTTTTCTGCCAGAACAAAAGCAAGGCAGGAAAAGAGTGGCTGCGCTCTATAGGCACAGCTACTTGCTGCAGATACTGACCATGCTGCAGTATAAGTGCACCAGAGCTGCCCTGAAACTCACTTATGTACTCACAGTGTCCAATAACACTGGCTAAGAAGCAAGAAAAGATGAATTGATTTTGCACCTCATCTAATTGTTAGACATGTTGAATTATTAGGGTGTTTTCTCAGGCAAGCTACTTTAAAGTTAGCTCAAAATACATGACTTTGCCATAATCATGACAATGAAAGTCAGAGATACACAATGCAAGGACAAAATGTCTACATGACAACTTTCATACCATTTGAGATATTTTAGATTTATTATTATTATTATTATTATTATTATCATTAAAGTCAGTTCATCTTCCAAAGAATCATTATTTCTGAGTAAAAACTCAGACATCAAACTGTCTGAAAAATGCCAGAACCTGTCACGATATTTGAGAACTATTACATAAAAAAATTACTGAAATACAATGGTCTTTTAGAAAATTCCCTTCTGAAAAGGGAACCTCCTAACAACTGAACCTGAAAGTCAAGAACCCAGTCGATGATTTACACACCATGGACTATTAGGAGTCAAAAGTAACAACAAGGTCCATATGTGTACTTCAGTTGCAGTTATGATAAAACCCTTCCTAATGCAAGTGTATTTCTTTCCCAGGCCAAAAATATTGAAGTATTTTTTAACTCTTAAAGAAATCCTTCTTTCAGGTACCAAATCAATGCACTTCAAAAATAAGTTAACTCATTTAGAAGAACTAGCAAATATGAGCTGTTAAGATTCATAGGGATATCAGAGGAAATTTTTTTAAGGATTGGTGGCTCTATTTTCAAGTGTGACTTTGCTGTTTGACAAGCAAGCTACCATTGACTCTTGGAAAGACTAATGGGGTAGGTCTGTAAAGGATTTAGATGTCAAAATTGAGATAGTGTAAGAGTGAGGGTGACCTGCAGAGGGTGAGCCATCAGTAAGTGAGTGTCAGTGCATTCACTGGCCTTTAAGAGGCTCCAACAAGGGAGAGCATCTCTACAGCTTTAGACACTGGGATGGAGGAAATCCAGCAGAGGTAGATTAGATCTGAAATTAAATGAGATCTAAACTGATGCCAGGAAGGTTTAGATTTGATAGGAGCAAGAAATTCTTCACTATGAAGGTGGTAAGACACAGGTTGCTCAGAGAAGATGTGGATGACCCATCCCTGAAACTGGTCAAGGCCACACTGGGGCTTTGAGCAATCTGGTCCAGTGCAAGGTTCTCCTGCTCATGGCAAGGTGTCCCATACTCTTGGAACTGGATGATCTACAAGGTCTTTTTCAACATAAACCATTCTATGTTTCAATAAAGTCCTTCTCTGATGTATTTTATTTTTATTACCGAACTGACAATATAAACCTGCACAAATTATTTACTAACGTAAATGATTCAATATGCACAATAGCATGATTCCCTGGAAATTTGGTTGCATATGTGAAACTACAAAATAGAATAAGTAACACTTGTGTTTTCAGCAGATTTGTGATGGAAATTGCATCTGACCTGCTTCACAAATGTCTTTTTCTGCTTGAAAATCATGTGTGAAACTCTTGTCTCTATCTGTGTAGACTCTTCAAAGTCCTCTGATTAATAAGACGCAAAAAGGGCTTTGGGTTAGTCCTGCTAGTAGGTAAATCATCATATTCATTATAATTTATATAGCAGCTGTCTTAGATGGACTGTGTCCAGGTTTTCATATATGGGTACATATCAGTGACCTCATATTCTTAATTTCAGACATAGCTATCAACACTCCTTCTGTTAAAATTTTGTTTTTCCAGAATGGATCTACCCTTGACTTTGATTACACATCCAGCACTTTAAGGAATTGTCTTTTAACATTAATAGAATGGATGAGTAAAATTCATGCTTGGATTTCCACCCTTCTCTCTTCTGATAGCTCTTGTTTCTTTTAATCTGTAAGTGAGGTTTTGGATGAGTTTCAGCAAGGGGCTGAAAGCAATGACTGCAGTTAAGCAGTCTGTGTAGCTCACAGACAGATACACACAGCTCCACTGTGCACTTTAATTGCAGCAAAATACAGCAGGGACTTCTAACCCCTGACACTCCTAGCACAGACTTCCATGCCAAAATAAAGCGATAATGCCCAATTTTGCTCTTAATTTATTCTAATGAAAACCAATGGATTTATACCATGGATAAAAGACTCAGATTGCATAGCTATGTTCATTTGTTCTAATGAACAATAACTATATTACTCACATTGCAGTGGTTCTGCAATGAAAACATTATCTATTAAATGTTTCCAGTTGTACCTACAACCTTCTGTGCATCAAAAAGGAATTTCTAGTTTTTCACTTTCATCCAAATGTCACAAACATAATTAATCATTCAGCAGCTAACCCCCCATTTCTCAAATCAAAGTGAATTTTCTTATGCCTGATATTTCTCTGTCAATCAAAATTGTAATGCCTTTTAAGTTACACAAAATGAACTAGATCTACTTTCATTATTTTTATAATTGTTACACACTCAAATAGGAAACAAGAAATTTATCATTAACTGCTAAACATACAAATGCTTAACACTCAAAATGGAAAGTAAACCTTACAGTTTCTACATTCATTTTTTGGATTCTGAGCATACTCTAAAGGGGCTGGAAGGAATGTACTTTTTACCTACAATTTCCCTACACAGAAGCAAACTTGCAAGTGTAATTCTGAAAACACCAAGAAACTACAGTGTGAAGAGCTTTAAATAGTTTTTAAGTCACCCAAAATTTGTCCAAATCCACTTCACACAACACAAAGTTAAGCTGTAGAAATTCTTGACGTGGGATGTTTTAAATGGTAATATTGGTTATAGTTTCAAAGGATAAAGTGGCAAAATCAAGAAAAAGAAAAGTTTAAGAGGCTATTAAATATAGAGACACAGCTCTAGCTCACTAAGTTCCAGAAATTCAAATTGCAGAAAACTCAGTATTCTGGGGAACTCTCACTCTCTAACTGACCTAACCCTGTTATCTTCTACTATGGAGAACCCTGGTTATGGAAACACCATACTGTGTGTTTGCTTTGGCTGTGGCTGGAGACAACATATTTCCCTCCTAATCATGTGTGGATAAAAATGCAGCCATGACCTGAGTCCTGACAAGGAAAGTGAAGATGCAAAACTTGAAATCTAATTCAGCAAAATGACTGCTGCAACTCCTTTCTCAGCTGGCCATGGAACCTCCCTCACCCTTCCTCCTTCCCCCTCCAGTTCCCCTCCTGAAACCCTATGGGCCCTCCCTGAGTGAGTGGAATAATCTGCAAAGAGCATAATGTCACAATGATTGAATTCAGTTTCTATAACAGCACTTCAATCCCTAATCCCTTCTAAACGCGTTTTGAAATAACTTGTCCATATTGGATCTTTTAAGTGAACTTCAGAAAGACTCATCAGCAATTTCCAGTAGAGGTGGAAGAGGAGAAGTGAGTGGATTATCAGCAGCACTCAGGTAGCACCTCCTGTCTGGCTGGGCTTAATGCACGATGGGGTTTGGATACAACTTCACAGGGCTTGACCTCAGAGCACAGGCTCACTGCTCAAAGACATGTCAGTGTAAATGCAGTTGGATTTGTTTGAACAACAAATCACCTGGTGCAGCAGCCCCTATTTAGAGCAGCCTCAGAAGGGGATCCAAAGACAACTGAAAGTAACTTTGTGATGTTTTGACTCCAAGACCACTCATCCAGTCCCACCTGAACGGGCTCACAGCAGGTTCCTGGTGGCTGCTCCCAGCTGACTTGGCCCAACTGCAACACATCCAGCCACATCCCCTCCCACCTCCTCCAGCAAATATCAGTAAGAGGGAGGTGACAAGCATACAAATTAATACGGAAAAAGTGAAAATACTGTTCCAAAAGCAATGAAAACCAAGCAATATTATGTTCAATGAAATAAACTTAGAGGGGAGGGGGAAAAAGCTGGTGTGGCTGCCTGCCATGCTAAATATCCATCTTTTTCCAGAGGCTTTACTCTTTTCCACTCTCTTTGGACTGGGAGAAAGGTGATCTAGTCTACACCACTGATCCCAGATGTCTCATCATTCTAAATAAATGGTAGCTCTTCTTGCATCAACACAATAGCATCATTATCCTTAGTGTTACCATCAGGAAAGGAAAGTAATGGAAGTTTTTATTTCTGAAGCTCCAGTGGAATATAAATGAGAATCATTATATCATTTTTTCCTCAAGCCACAAAAACTGCACTTTTCATACCAAGACAGAAATCAGAGCTCACATTCGTATCATTTACTTTGTGTCCCTGTCAGAACAGAAGCCTTTAGAGACTGATCTGTAGACTGAAGGTATCAGTGAAATGGTCCAGGCACACTGAAATGGAAAGCAGAGTTTGCCTTCTTATCTTTACTATGTAAAATGAGAATTACCAAAATGTAACATTTTTTGCAAAATGTACTGCGAATTTTAACCTAGTTTATTTTTCCACACTCTGCATTTATTTGCACTTTGTGTGTTTTGAAGCGGGGCCATTTTTCACCTGGATTTAGGAAACATTGTCCACTGGCACCATATTGCCATGCCAGCACAACGTGAATTTAATGAATTTCTTACACACGTTGTGTAGCCTCAGTGTAAGTTTGGTTCATGTAAAGGGCGCATTAAAACTTGGAATGCTGTGGGGGAAAAGGCAGGGCACTTTCCAGTTCCCCTTCCAGACCCAATGATATTATTCATTCTCGGCAGCTTCACTGGTTACTCTACTAATTTCCCTCCAAAAGAATGCTCCTTTGGGTGCAATATTGAAGTGTATGTGTATGTCAACTGCCACACAGGCTTCCAAATGCCCACACTGATCCAAGATACCATGAGTCACTGTTGACAGATGAGGAACATTCACACAAAATCCCTGCTGAAAGTTAAAGGAGAATTCACATTTTTCTTTGATGCTCATACACTAACACATTGTGGTTAATGGTACACTTCAGAGATTTGGGGAGGGGGGTAAATTAAAAAAATTGAAGTTACAATTCACCTAAAATTGAACAGGACACTGATTCAGTGTTTCCAAATTAAAGTAGCACTGGGTGGTTCCAAATAAGGTCTAAAGCCACATTTCAGCGGACTAGAAATTGATATTACTATTGCTTTATTGCTTTTAGTACGCCCAAATTAATTTACAGCAGATGTGGATATAAGTTAAACACTTTAAGTTAAATGTACTAAACATGTCTAAAACTTCCTATTGTCTAGCAAGATTTTGATGAAATTTGGAATAAACTAATGTCATAATATAGTTCCTACATGTTTATAATGTTTGAAGACTAAGTAATACCCAAGAAAGACATTACAAGGCAGCATCATGACATTCTGTTGCAGACCACATTCATACTTCCAAGATAGCTGGGAAAATTACTCCTTGTCCTGATGATGAAGAGTTTTCCTACTGACTCATATATATTTTAAAACCTTCAGGAATGCATATCTCACAGTCTTGAAAACAGTGCATTGCCAATCAGTGTACAACAAATACACTACTTTTTACAAAGTTTTCAAAAGTCATTTCAACCATTTGTTTCCTGTAACTCCAAATAAATATTCAAAATAAAGTCTTTGTTCTATTTTTTCCCATAAACAAATGTAATTCCAGTAGCAGCTGACACGGCTTCGAGTATAATGGCTAACACTTGGGCTTGTTTCTAGCTACCTAATTATGAACGGCATCAGGGTAGATGTGTTTTCTTTTTGTAGCCAGTTATACTAATTTGACCTTCTGGGGAAACAATTTCAAAATGTCAACATTTGCATGCCTGAATCCTGCTATGAACTAAAAGGATTCGTGGGCAGAGGTCCTGCCTCCAGCTGTGACACACTACTTACCTCCTCAGAGGGAGTTAACACATTAATTTGAACAAATGAAATTAGAACAGCCAACTCTCCATGGTGGGCAGAGGAAACATACCCTGGCCATAGTGGCTGACTGCAGTTTCAGTGCAGAATTGCTTAATGAAACTGTTGTATGACAGCTGCATAAGGAGTGCATAAACACCCCACAAAAGAGGAGGTCTTTAAGCTTGGAAGTGTAAGCGAACGTAGGACTGAGTTCCTTAAAAGGAAGGTTATTTTGCCCTTTTTAGAAGTAAAACTTTGAGATTTAAGAGAATAATTTACACATTTGCTGGTTTCTGCAGATGTATATTCCAGAAAGCACTCCTGAGATTCAGATGCTAACAAGTCTGAACAGGAATCTGGTAGAAAGGTCTGCAAGTTGAGGAAGCTCGCATCTGCTCCACTGCTTAGTTCAACCAGTTTGTGACCCCTGAGGTCTAATCCAAAGCCAAGCAAAGGCAGTGGGATTTTACTGATTGTGCTGAAAACTGCATCAAGCCAATGGATTAAGGGTATGATTCCTACAGGACCTATGTTTTCAGGAACCTCCTCCAAAACATTTACCCTTATAACCTCAGAAACATTTTTTTTAAAGTATGTACTTTAAGCTAAAACACAGGGTCCCAATGGATGTCACTAGGTAACACTCTTATGCACAGAGCTCCAAATACATTCCTTATTTTGTGATTAAATGTTCAAGCTGACGTGCTTTACAATGATCTCTGTAGGGAAAATATCAGCAGCGGGAATTTTCTATTTTGCCTTAGTCCAACTCATCTGAGCTGGAGCTGGGATTTGGTGTTGGTTCGTGCATGTCCCTTGCATGTCCCACTGTCTGCCATGCTATCTGAGAACTCTGTTTCAGAATCATGCTAAAATAACAAACCGTGTGCACTACCCCTAACCTGGATACCTGATCTGGGCCCAAGTTTTAGTTATGTCATGAAGCAGTTTGCTGAAAATAAGTGTAAATGTAGGTCAGTGGAAGTCGTGAGGTGCCCCTGAGGATCTCCACAAAGAGATCAAGTCTGCCTATATTTAAGAACATAAATTAATCAACTATCATTTTATTCTGCAAAAGAGACCTCAGCATTAAGCTGTAATGCAGTATTTTAACTGTAGGTATTCATTTATTATCATGACAGATTAAAATGCATGGTTTTTTGTATGCTATCTTTACTTTGTTCAATGTGAAGAATGGATAAAACATCAAATTTATCTTTCTTTTTGAGCTTTTCATTACTTCTCCTAATGACTACACACCTTCAAATGCTGATCTAGAATGGGGAATTATTAAATTGCTTTACACCTATACTAAGGCAAATATGTGTGTCAGAAACATGATTCAATTGAAAAGAAGCTGTTCCAATTCCTAACTTAAGTAGGTACAAGAAGAGAAAACAAAAGTACCCTAAACTAACAGGCATTTGATCTGACTCATCAACCCCCAGTCTTTGACAATAGTAGGAATCTGGTTGTCCCGTCTCACTCACACACAGACCAGAATCTCCAATAAAGGAAGCAGGGGTGTTACACGCAGATCTCACCTTGCTGCACAGATCTCACCAGCCTCATTCTGCTCAAGAGATGTAGAAATGCCATAAAAACAACAGAAAAAAAAAAGTGTAATTAAAGGTTGCTAAAAAAGTGTAATAAAAGGTACTTCTGCATATGAAATGGGCATGCTGAATTCTCCAGTTGTGTGAGGAAAGAAAGGCTTCCTCTCTGGAATTCAGACGATTTAGTAGTCCAGGCTCTACATCACAGATTCACATCCAAAAGTGAATGTGTTGGCCAAAAATTTTCAAATAGAAAGAATCAAGACACTGACCATGCAAACTTTCAATCCAGAGCATTACACATTTTGAGAAACTAAAACCATCAATTTATCACAGGAAATAACAGGCAGTTCATTAGTGTTCAAATAATAAGACATTTACTATGAGGAAACATATTACTTCTAGCCTTAAAACTTACTTAACATACCTTTCTTCTGAATTCAGAATTTAAATCCAAATTTAGATTTTACACACTAAAATGTTTCTGCAAGTCAGGAATATAGACTGTTCAATAATTAGGGGAACACACTCCACATTTCACCATGGAGTAAAAGCAGAGCGAAATGGACAACCTGTAATTTCCTCCCATCTGAAACCTCCATATATGCATGCACATCCTAATTCCTGTATAATCCTGAGTGGTTTACCTCTTAAAATAAACAGACTCTACCTTATGTCTTTACTGGATTAGTGTGAGTAGGATGTTTACATAAAGGATATAGCTAAGTATTCACTGAACATAACAAGACTACAATTCACTCCCATGCATTAGAGCCCATTATAATTTGGTGGCTATATTTAAATAAACCAACATTTAACTATGCTGGCAATTACTATCTGAAGTTAATACTCTAATTGTGTCCAATCTTTCCACTCCAGAGTCTGATTCACTGAACTACCCATTAAGTGTAGATATGAAGATGAGAATTTTGTGTGAGAGAAAGAAAGCATAATTTATAGTCCAGGTGTATTCAATGCCAGTTTAGTAAACATTTGTATTTTTTTCACAGTTAATAATACTAATTACACTGTGCATTACCCTTCATGCAAGGATCTAATCACAATCTAATCAACAAGAGGACCCAATTCTCATTCTCAGTAACTTATTTGGGTAGTGTAGAAGAGTTTCAAGATGGAAATAAATATTTCAAACCTTTCTCGTACTATCCTAATTGTGGGTTATCTCCATGACATGAAGCAAAAAATCCTGAAGTTGTGCTGACCTGAACCATGCTGAACCACAAAAACCAAGTGCCATTTCAGGCTGACACAGCACCACAAGATTGGAACTTGGGGAGCCTGAGTGAGTAATGTCTGTGGAGAAAAAGAGATGGCTAAGGGGTGATCTAAGTGTTGTCTTTGATTACCTGTTGGGCACAGTCAAAGAGCAAGAGGTAACATGCACAAGTTGAGTCAGGGAAATACTGAATGAGATATACAGAAAAAAACTCTTAACTGCAACAATAACCAAAGAGTTTACAGTCTTCACCCTTGGATATCATCAAAACTTGACACAATCAGACACAAAACCCCCAATCTAATTTTGAATATAGCCTTGCTTTGAGCAGGAGGTTGAAATAGAACCTTCCAATCATATTTTTCCCTATGCATTAAATATATTGATTTAGCTGTGATAAATTAGGAGCTAACAAAAAAAAAAAAAAAAACAAACAAAAAAAAAAAACAACCCCAAAAAAAAAAAAACCAACAAAAAACAAGAAAACCCACAAACAAACAAACAAAAAAACCACCACAGGACATTACTCGCAAGTTCCTCCCGTTATTAAACCTAAGAAAAAGATCCTCCAAAACTTATTAATATCTCTGAAAGCTGATTTTTCCTGAGGGTAAGAATTCCCTTACAGTAAGTAAGAGCGGAAAGCAAAATGGGCAACAGGAGGCAGGGCAGACAGTGGTCCTTGTAAAGCAGCTGGGGGCTACAGTAGAGTATAAACACTACAGCTTCTCCTTTACTGAGCAAATGAGCTTTCCCTAAAAGACAGAGGACTGAAATGTAAAATGCATTGCAGTATATGCATGTTAGATATGTCAAATAAAGGAATTCAGATGCAATTTTGACCAGATTCTTAAACAGCATAATAGATGGCAACATAGCTATGTAGATTTTAATCTACTTACCACGTTTTCATTTATTGTACCCTCATAAATTCACAACACAATCTCTTTTTAAGTAGCAGCATTTTTAAATCATGCAAACACAAACAGGCAATAGTTCCCTGGATTGATACTTTCTACAAAATAGTCCTTTATGTATTAGTGCTGTTTGCTTATTACATGACCACATCAACAATCCCTGTGAAAAATTTTCACGAGACAATGTGGTAAATAGCAAACAAAAGGGGCACAGGTAAATATCACCTTAATGGTGATTAAATAACAGTCTCAACACGCTGAAAAAATTTGTGTCCTTTTGACTTCAGCATTCCCCAAATCTCAGTCCAGCTGCTGGACAGCATGTGCACCACAGCCATAAAGAACACAATGAGACTTAACAAACATGGTTTCACAGTCTATTTTGCAGAAGAATAGTCTGGAAGAAACAGTGAAGGTACTTAGAGAGTTCAGAGTGTAATTTGTTGTGGCTATTTAAAAAACAAGGGAATGTTGATACATAAAGACAAAAGAACTGCAGTGTTTAGAGTTTAACTCCTTTTCCTTTTATGGCCTGTAACTGCATGGCTGAACATTGCCACTTACTTTGTATTTTCAGAAGATACTGAATTTAAGAAAACTCTTTTGTTCCACTTGCAGCCCACATGCTGACACAGCAGCTCATCTCTTATTGTTCTGACTTAACTATTACCTGATATATTTGATGTGCTAGAAGATAAGAAGCACAAAGATTCCAGTTACCCTAGAGATACCAAAAGAAGAATCACTTAGCAAAGAACAGCTGAGCAGAGAGTGTTTCTGGCAGTTTCACTCTGGGGTGTGTGTTAGACCCACAAATGTCAGTTCAGACCCCGTAAGTCAGGAGTATTTGTTGGGGCTCTGCTGAGCACTGAATGATCTCACCCTCTCCTGACTCCCACACACAGAGGTATACAGGGAAGAGCAGGCTCAACCAGTCTTAAATTCCTTTGACAGTTCAGACTCCAGATAGATTCTGCAGCAGTGGAAGCAGGGCTCATAGCAACAGTTAGAGAGATATGTTTTGAAGGAACAGATTTATTCAAGGTTAATAAATGTTTCTACTGTCATTTTCCATGGATGGTAGTTCTGGTGATGAGCAAATCCTCACAACAGAAATCTGGCTCATAATGAAATTTTTAAAAGCCTGCAGGATCTGATAAAGCACAATACTAGGTGGAAATGACTGATTCCCATATAGTTCCTGTGAAAATTTCTGAGACAGCAGCTTCTCAAAATCTGAGCTCTCATAGCTCCAGCCTTACCTAGAATAGACAAAATCAACCTGTACTTCACCAACTTGATTTGTACCAACAATCTGAAGAAGATTATTCTTTTAAACTAATTTACCAAAGAAATAAGATTTTGCTGTTTGATTTCCCCATGGTAATTAAGTTCTGTGATTGTGGCAAAAAATGTGAAGTCAATGACTCAATAAAAATCAAAACCTCTGATTTTTTGTTGAGAAATAGAATAGAGCATGGGGTAACATCATCATTAGGATCATAGCAGGAACTAGGAATCTCCATAGCTCTTCAAGTGATCATTTTACCTACTAAAAAGGAAATCTCAATGAATACATGGTATGAAAAAGCAAACTACTAGAGAGTAAAAGCACTTTTACAAAAAAAACTCTACTGTGGTTCCAGGAGAGATGAACACTCCTAGCTGGGTTCCTGAACAAAGGATATCAAATGAAGGCAGGAGGAAATAAAGCCTGACTCCATGTGATGTGTGCCAACTGTGGTCTCATAAAGCCAAGAAATCTTGGAATGCTTTGAGTATGTAGTATTTTTAGAGCCCTAATAGGCACACCTGAGCTCCTCTTTACCACATTTAAAGACATGTGCCACAGAAGCTAGATTTTGCTGTACATTTTTGCCTATTCCAGTAACCTGTAATTAAAAAGCATTCATGTGGAGGAGAGCAGAGCACTCAGTTTGCCTATTCAGATTCCTCTGAATTACTCCTACATACTGTTCCAAAGAGCATAACATATAGTAATGCTCTCAAATTTTTCTTAAGTCATTTGGCTAAGAAGAGTACATGACACTGCTATGTCTGCCTTGTTGAAATCAAATATTCTTGTATCTCCTACAGATGTTCTTCATCAATTCCTTGACTTACTGGAGTGTGTGTCTACACCAGCTGTCTTCCTTCAGCATCTCCAAAACTCTAAGCCAGAATGAGAAACAAACCTGTCTCTACTATTAATAAGATTTATTTACATTTTACCTAACTAAGCAGTGCAGTAAAAGAGAAAAGTCTAAAAATTAAGCTCCTCCACACCAGACACACAAGTTAAAATAACCCTACTGTCCACCCTGGTAAGCAGGTATTGGTATTAAAAGTTACACTGCACACAGAGAAGTCAAAATGAGCTATGGCAGCATGAAGGAACTGAGGGACTGTTGGTTTCACTCCATCCAATTTATGTTCAGGAAGAGGTGATGTTACCCAGAAGCCAGATGCAGTCTCAGCAGTGCCAGAATAATCAGATCTCATATATACAGTATATATGAGATATAAATTCCAGAGATGGAATACAGGTAGCCAGTCATTTGGAACAGTCATGTGCCAAACAACTCTGGTAGCACAATACTAGGGAAAAAAGCATGGAATCAAAATACACACTCTGTCTATCAAAACAAAGGAGGACTAGGAAAATGTTCAAATACCTACATTTTACAGGAATCCAGTTACATTTTTATTAAAAATAATAATAATATGGAATTATATTAGAATTAAATGCTGTCTGCTCTAAAGTCAAGGAATTTGGTTTGTATGTCATCCAGGAGACACCAGTTCAGTACAGAACATGCATAATTATTCTTTCCCAGTCAGAAACTGGGCTGGCACTTCCTGTACTAGCTGCTCTCCTGTAATCTTTACAATTATTTTCTGCTAGAGTATATTGCTGTACTCATCCCTAAATACACATACTGGTTGTCTACTATGGCTACATCTTCTTGCTGGCTTGAACTACTGAATGGTAGGCTACAGAAAAGGTTGACACAGACTCTCCCTGAAGTACCCACAGTGACAGGAGTCACCACAGCAAATTTTGGTTAGAAACCAGCTCAAGCTTCTTCAGTGTAAAGATTGTCAACCATTGGCACAGAGGGCTAGAAAAGTTCTGGAATTTTCAACTTGAAGATACTCAGAAGTTGCCTGGAGAGAGCCCTGAAAAACCTGATTTAGTCAGCCTTGCTTGGGGCAGGGGCTGGATGTTAAACCCGAGGACTTTCAGCAGCCCCTTCCAACCTAAATTACTGTTAATTTTTAATGATACGCCTCCCCACTGTCATCATCTATATGGGCAAAGCAAGCTCTTATGTTCCCTTTTTAGCAGGTACTGCTGTTTTCATACAGGCATTCATTTTTTAAATATACATATCCCACCACTTCTACAGCAGTCTACCTGGTAAATTTCTTTCCTTGAATAGGGAGGAGTAATCACAATGATGAATTGGGTTTTTCTGTCAGGGCACACAGGCATCTAAAGCAGAATCAGTGGGGCAAAACAAGGTAAAACACTCAAGATAACAGCAGATTATGTGTACCATGTGTTATGCAGCTGAGAGAAGAAACTCTAAGGTTTATCAAGTCCCCTAAAACTGAGATCTTGTAGTTCTGAGAAAACTATTGCAACTAGTTAAAATTACAAAGTGAGATAAAATTAACACAAAAGCTTTTCCCAGTTTTCTGTCAGTGAAAATGCCAGTAATTTTGCTGCTGCTGCTGTTGTTGAAATAAAGATATCTCAGGAGCAAAAGAACACTGTGGGGGTGGATACAGAGAAAGTGGCAACCATAGACACAACTTCAAGCAAGCAGGTTCAAACTTTAATGACCTGTGTAGGAAGATAAATGAGACTTCAAGAGAAAACAGCACTGTTGGCATGAGGATGTTGTTAGGTGCAGCAGGCAAGCACTCTCAGTGCTGATAAATTGGAAGCTGACAAAGAGCTACATCTTATAATGATGACTGTGTAAGGCACAATGTATTTTTCCTACTAGTTCTTTGTCTTTCATTACATGTGTTTGATGAATCCTAAATTAATCTTGTGCTCTGTTTGAAATCAGAGAGGGAAAACAACAGCCACTTATCAATCACATTATTTTATCTCTCAATTATCCTTAATTTAATAATTGTATTATTTTCACTTCTGTTATAACTTTAGGGCTTCCACTGCAAACACTATTTTTTCAGATGGTTTAGGTTACCAATAATTTTCAGTAAGAGTACTTTTCCATCTTTTTTTTCTCTTTTTTTTTCTCTAAGCTCTTTTCTATATCATTATTTTGTCTAATCATCAGCCTTCCTGGAAATATTAATCATTATGTCTACTAGACTTTAAGAATAACCTGCGTCAAGTTTCCTTAAATTGCTTCTCTGTTTATGTTAGCCACAGTCTGAATAAAATTATTTGAATAAACAGGTCTGAAGCATATCCTGAATTGTACAGTTGGGATATGAACCCAAAATCCAACATAATTCCTGGTATTACAGTAATAGTATTTAGTAGAAAAAAGAATTGTATTAAATTATAAGTGCCTGTGGAAAGGAATTCTGTGCAGCTAGCCCTGTTTTCCCTAGTAAAACATATTTTATTATCCTTTTTTTCTTATAAAAAAGAGCATGAGTTCTATCTTGGAAAAACTATGAGAGTTCTGCCACGGCATTTTTTGACTGATCATATACTCTATCATTTGCATGTCAATCAGAAAAAGCCAGCTGAAAGTACCAACTTAAAGATACCATGATGTGAAACAAATGGCATCATGTTATGTGAAAGAAGCAACAAGATTAAGATTATTGAATTTAAAGTCCAACCCAGACTAAATACTAAAGTGCTTTGTGGCACATGAATGTTTAAATTACCTAGGTCCAATATATTCCAGTTTAGACCAGAACAGCAACTGTAGTTTGGAGGCCCCAAAGCAAAGTTTCTAAACTCATTTTCCATCATTTCTTTGCAATATGTGGCATGTAAACCTATCACAGATGGAACGACACCACCTTGATGTGGTCCTTACCACTGCTCTATTTCCAACCTCCAAGAGTTTCTGTGTTACTGATTTTAGTTTTCATTTAGTCCTGTATTGAGCAGAGCGGTCTGATCTAAAACTTTGTATTCTGAAGACTCGTACATCTCTCTATCTCCACAGGAACAGAAGGTGTTAATGAGAGCACAGTTGTAGTTCTAGGAGCTCACAAAACTTAGATAATTATTTTGGCGGCTCAGGGAACACACAAGGACATTTTGAGATATTGATAGATTAACAAGGCTTGGCATGGAGAGTGCTTTGACTACTGGTCTGTGTTTGTGCAAGTGGCCCAGCCTGCTCTGTGCAAGGGATGGGCTGGACAGAGCTGTGGCAAGGACAGTCACACTTATTAAGCTTCAGCCATTGCCTGTAATTAAAAAACCAACTGGCCTGACGCTTGTCTCATAAAGTAACGGCTGCAGAAGTGCTGGCACTAATAGCTCACACAGTATTTACTGTTTCACATTTTGCAGGTTTAGAAAACAAAAGGCTTGGTTAGCTAAACAAACCAGTGTAAGAAATAGGCCAATATATTCTGAATAACAGCAGCATAAAACCAGTTTAGTTGAAATACAGAATAGTTTCGCTTTGCTCATTGAGTGCTATTGAATTTTTGGCAAGGAAGAATAAAAAAAAAAAGAGCAGATGGTGAAAGAAATAAATTAAGCTGCTGGTGATGGAATACAATATCACACTGAATTATAAAGCATGATGAACAGAAATCCCGTTAAATAGGCTCTTACACCCAGTATAACAGGCTCATATTGTTGAACTTCATATCTGATTATTTTGGTTTATACTCTATTTTTTAAAGCTTTTATTTTCAATACAGATCCTGATATGAATTCAAACCAGAAATCCAAGGCAATGTAAAAGAGATGCAAAAAAGTGAAAGGTGCCCTTTTCATAGTCTTCACCCACAAGCCACACGTTCTAGTTCAGAACATTACTATGTTCCAAAATGTATAGTATTGTAAAATCAATCAAAACCCTTATACTTTTCTTTTTTAAGAGTCCTTATTTCCTACCACAGATTTGGAGATCTATATGTGTGTGCAGCCGAAGCCTTATCATAATTTTCCAATCTCTCCAGTTTTTTTAAAAAAAGTTCTCTTTTGTCTCAAAATCTTGCTTTGTTTATAACTTTAGACTTTGGAAACATCAAACTGTTACTGTCAAAAATCAATGCATTTAAGAAAAAAGTGTAACGTGTTTATGTGAACACTGTGCAAGGTACCCACATTTTCAGAAGTAATATGACAATGTCAAACTTTGCCGTGGTAAAGAAATATATAACTTTTCAGGAATTCACAGTTTAACTCTTCAGTAATAATGTTTCAATTTTTTAATGTGATCTGATCAGCATTTAGGTCACAGGCACTCTGGTACTTTATCAGTTGTGGTAGAGAGGTTTAATTTTTCAGATATTGTAAATTCTTTGGCTTCATAATGTTCTCCTCTTTCTTTAACTTAGTGTTCCTCCAAACCACAGCACTATGTGGTAAATAAGAGTCTAATATCAGTACAGTTGTCTCAAGAGAATTTTAGTTAAGTTAGTGAAGGCCAATCCTCTGTAATGTCTATCATTATTATTTATTATTAAAAATATCAATATTTTTCACCCTTTAGCATCCAGACACAGTTCAAGAATGATCTGGTAGCACTGGCTCCACTTAACAGTTGAAACATGAAGTTTAATTTGGTTTTGAAGGTACAAATCATGGTTTGAGACAGCTCCTCTTCCTGAAAACTTGTCTGAAGCCTTGGACTCTACTTTGGAGAGCCTGCTGCTTTAATCTCTACTCAAAACTCATACTGTAAAGCCCGTGCACTCCTTTTGCACTTGCTTTTAATATAGAGATGGGGAATCCAGTGCCTTTCCAGTTCCCTTTATTCTGGATTTTTACAATATAGGGCATATTCCTAAGGTTTATACTACCCATTCCTACTTTCTAAAGATTATTTTATTTCAAGACCTATGTAGAAAAACCATATTCGCATCCATAGGAATATTTTACACATGTGTATCTTATGGCAGATCACTGGGCCGTATTTTGCTTCTTGGTGCTTTTCCTTATCCCACGCCCCACAGGGATGGAGTGATCAATGTCAGCCCATGTGTATTGCTAGCCCTGACCACTAGAAAACACCTACTTCATCAGACACCACCAGCAGATAACTGGAATAATTTCCAAAACTCTGGGCTTGATATGCCTGTTCACAGAAAGAACTCCGTATTCTTGAGCATTTTGTAGTCAAAAACACCCTGAAAACTGCATGAGCCATCTTGGTAACCTCGTGGTTGATCCCTGAGTACATTTCGCAGCTGCACTGAATGTAGCTGGCATAATGCCACACATTTCCTGGGAGTCTTGTGATCACAGGGAATATTGTAACATGCCTGTATACATTTCCTACCAAGCATGACAGACTAACATCTAGGGTAATTTTCTACCCCTCATGCAAGAAAATATAATGTTCACTGCATACATAGGATCTTAACAGTGGCTTGAGTGGATCCTGACTCAAGCTGCTTTCCCAGACCACCGTAATATGCAGATTTCTTTTGGCAGCCCTGTCTGGAATCCTTGTGCCCTTCATACACATCTTATTTGTCCAGCAAAAAACCAAACAGTCCTCATCCATAATGGACATGCATGCTGGGAGGCTCCTCCAACAAAAGTATCACGATAAAGGACAGGACATCTGGGTGATGCAGTGCAAACACTTCTAACTTCAGTACATGCCTGGTGCCACTGCCTCCTGATTGACCAAATATAACCTCGAGCCAAACCCACAAAGGAAACAGAAACAGCCCCCCACATTCCAGGGGAAAATGTGCCGAATTCATCCGGGGCAGAAGCAGCAAGAGAAAGCAAACACCTGCTGGTGCAACATAATTACACTTGAGGAGTAGGGGACCACAGTCATGAACAATTAAGAAACCTCTGTACGGAATAAAATTTGTAAAACCTTCAGTTCTTGAGTTAGAAAGTATCCTATATCTGAGTTCTCTGACAATTACATATCAGAATGTGTTAGACTCTGTCTGTGCATCGTCCTTGGAAAACGCTAGACAACATTAGCACCTTGCCAGATCTCTCTGATGAAGGCAGTGAGATGATATCACCTGAAAATCTCTGAGGTAAATAAGTCTCTCAGGTAAATAATTAAGATGACAAGACAAAAAACTCTTACTTGAGATGCAAATAGAATCTCATGGCAAGAGAGATTAGCAGCTCTCTGATCCAGTGGAGTGAAAAATATCAGAAAAACTGGTATGGCCTACTTCTTCAGGTCAGTGAAAACCACTACAGCAAGTAAAAGAAAATACTACAGAAAAAAAAAACCCCAAACATTAGGTAATATGTTCCAAAGTCTGAAAAGTTTGGCTTGGATTTCTGGTAAAAGGCTCAAGATATTATTTTTTTTTAATTTTATTCTTTCTTTGTTTCTATCTCTCTCTAGTATCCAGGAGACATTGCAATATAATGTACTTGCAATATTTTTATCTTACTTTACAATATATATATATCAGAATATACACATGCATATATACACTAGAAGGCACAGAGATTACTGGGACATCTGATTAAAAGTGAACTTTAGACACGATTTTAAAAATGTATAGTGTGGGGCAGAGATGAGAAGAACATATAACTTTTAAAGGGTGAATGAACAACATTATTTTGATATGGTTTGTCTTTCAAAAGACAGTACTTTCAAAGCTGTTAAACATCCAACACTTCTACTGACAAGCTACCTTTGAAAAACTGAGGTTCTGAGCTGCTTTAGAAATATCAAAGGGTATAGATAAAACTGAATATAATTTGAAATCAGTCAATCAAAACATCTGATAATTCATTATCACTTTGTCCTGACTTTGCTTAAAAGAGCTGTAAAGAGAGCTGCAGAGGTACAATGGCAGAGACAAAACCAAGCAGTAAATGGCAAGGAGTCAGGGATGTTCAGCTCTAAAGGAACATGGTTACTTTACACCTTCTTCTATAACATGGATTGGATCATGATGGT
The DNA here is from genome assembly GCA_024362935.1 of Setophaga petechia. Classification (NCBI taxonomy): domain Eukaryota; kingdom Metazoa; phylum Chordata; class Aves; order Passeriformes; family Parulidae; genus Setophaga; species Setophaga petechia. The sequence goes on from JANCRA010000012.1 coordinate 13,735,177, forward strand.
AGGGAGACTATAAAAAAAGGGAGGAAGAGCTGGTACAGATGTATTCTGGAACAGAATTGTGCAGAATACAGCTCCCGTTCCTGTCAGAAATGTCCTTGTAATCTCTTGCTAGGCTTGAAATTATTCAGAGTGAATGTTGTCTTGATGCCTTCTTTTGGTTAGGTCCCTGGTCATGTTTGGTTTGGAAAAGTTCAATATACTGATGCTCTTTTATGATTAAAGAAGAGAATTTAAAGACACAACTTGCTAACAATAAATAAATACAGAAATTCTCAGAGTTTGTTTTCCATCTTTATATATAAACTTCTTCTTGTCAGCTTTCAATCTCTGTAGCATCTGCTAATGTGCCTTACATTTTATTCCTCATAATTAAAATAGATCGATAATGTTTGGCTTTTTTTTTAGTTTTGGTTCAGTTCAGTTTGGCTTTTTTAGTGTTTGCCTGTTCAAGACTTGAATAACTGAGGACTGAGGTGGTGGTGTCCTTTTCCATGTCTCCCAAGGAGTCACAGTATGACCTTGGCATGACTATTATTTCGACAGCCTCTCAGCTCCCAGCCTACCTTAGGGCTGACTTGTTAAATGGACTGTCAGCTTTTCCACACAGAAACATTGTTTTCCATTGTACAGTGGCATCCACCCTTCATGGGGAGATTTAATTTCTCCTGACATTCGAGTAATAGAACAGAAGTATGTCAATGAGTGGAAAACTGACCAAAGCAAAATTAATATGATCTCTAAAAGGTTTAACAGACACACACTTATTGTCTTCCCTAACATCAATAAATTTTCTCCTCATACTAATCTACTTCTGCTTATAATATTATCTGTTTTGTGCTAGAGAGGTCTCCAAACTATTGCCTTGGCAACCAACAAACATTAATCCATGTGAGATTTTCCTCTTGAAATACTTTCTATATTCGAAACATTATGTAGGAGGTAAATTGCACTGGAACTGGAAAAGATGTGCTGATGATTTGATTCACATTTTTTCTGCATTTTGCTACAAAATACAGTCCTGGATATTTCTTGTGTGAGAACAAATTCACCAGCAGTCCAATGAAAAAAGCTCCACTAGGCACGCTTGGACTGAACGTTGATCTGCCCCAGCAGACCTGCAGCATCCTGAACAGTCTAATGAAAGACCCAGTGACACAACACATTTCACTCCAGGCCTGAGGTAGCTTGTGTAACACCAGGTCCTACTCTGCTTTATGTTACCATTCTTCATTTCAGCTGTCACACACACGTAATAGCTCCATTTCAGGGGACCAAAGCAAGGGTTGCATTTAGCTGGCAAGCAAACGTGCAGAAATTGGCACTTGCTTCACTCCTGTATGTTAAAGCACTTTCCAGCTTGCATAGCTGTTGATGTATCACCTAAAAGAGCTTGTCAGAAAGCCCAGGCAAGCAAATAGTGTCACACCTTGGGCTGTTCCTGCAGGTAAGGCAAGCTCTTGGGGTTGAGGTCTGAAAGAGAAGGCATGTTGGAACATCAGCTATAGCTAAAGACTGTGGCCTGGTTTGCAAGGCACCAAAATCAGTAGGAAAATTCTTACTGAATTCAATAGGATCCAGATTGCACCTCCAAAGAACAATATCAAGGACTTGAACCCCATCCAGAACCTCAAATGGAGCAAGGCAGAGGCACAACCAGTTTAAAGGACTGATCAAAGTCCACTGATGCTTTTCCAAAAGCTTGCAACAAGTGTCACAGAAGGGAGAGCAGTAATCCAGGCAGGAGGTGACAGAGGTTTAGGATGCCTGTGATGAGACCACATCCTAATGCTCTTGCACAAAGCACACTTGAAAGTCAAAATGCATGGAGAATATTTTATTCATAAGTGCAAACACTTTCTAGCATTTGTCAATGTGAAACAACACATTGCTCGGGTCTCTGAAGACATGATGTGAACCATAATGTGTGTTATTTCAAAATAACACATAACTTGTCACTAATTATTACTGTAATAATCTGTATTTGAATGAATCAACAATGGCAATGCATACTTACAGCAAGGAAGGAGCAACTCTAGCACAGGAGAAATTCTGGTTTTGTATTCCTTGTGGGAAATAAAGGAAACCTTTTGTAAATAAGGACCATTGTTCCAGACTTACCTCCTGAAGAAAGGTTAAGCCCCTCAGAATGAGTAGATGGTTTCCTTAACATTCAAATTCAACATGGGATTACCTTTTCAGAACTGTTTTCTATGCCTAGTAACACTCACATATTCATCTATGCCAAAGCTTAGAGGACTGCACAGCTTGTTTTGGAAAACAGTCATTCTTCTTGTGTGACACCTGGAAGTCCCCTGATAATCTATAGTGTTCCAGTCAACTGATATGACAAACTACACCTGAAACCACAGACTAAAATTAAAAAAAAAAAAAAAAGAAAGAAGAAAGAAAATGCACAAAGAAAGAGTTTCAGCACCAATCAAAATGAAATGGGAACTGCTTCTCCTCACCAGAAATGTAAGACAGGCATATTCTTCATATTGGAATGAATATATGTGTGTAACAAACTTGAATAATTTTCCAGCCTTCAGCCTTTATATCCAGAGAACTGCATAACATATAAGGGAAAAATTTTGAGGAGAAAAATTTTCAGCTTTTGCATTTTATATGCAGTGGCATTATCACTTAAAGAATCTTTAAGATAGGAGTAAGGTAACCTTTTTAACTAAAACCACATTTTTTCCCTCCCCCTAAAAGGAATAGGTTCCTAAAGACATTCACTTCTCAGTGGCAAAAACAATGCAGTCAGAAAGGTATCAGGCAAGAAATGTAACTAAAGTTGCAAAAGCAACCAAATTTCTTGGACTTGTGGAAATAATCTGATTATACTGCTAAGGAATTTTCAAAATGAAAAAAAAAAATAAATTTCTTTCTACCAGAAAGCAAGAGTAAGAGTCATTTTCTTAGTGCTCTGTTGTTAGCTTGAGCCTTGAACTAAATATTCTGCTATTTATCAGTTGTACTACTCGTTCTGAAAGCCCAGATAGAATTTCATTGTGCAAAAGCATAGTCCTTGCCTTCAGACACATACAATGTCACTGAAAATAAAACAATGTACAAAAAGCCTGTACAGATTAGAAGCTGAGGCACAAGGATATGGTCTGACATAACTTAAAACATTTGAGTAAGATGCTGGAACTAAAGAACATCTATCCGTTCACCCATTAGCTGCAAGACCAATCTTCCCAGCATTATTAATAGGCAAACACATATCTCAACTTATCAATGTCTTAGAAGATTTATTCTTTAAAAGTACAGCAAATGTTCTGTTAAGCAAACTATAACCAGTAACAATACTAATTTTTAAAATAATGTATTGAATTAAATCAAAGAATCAGACATACATTTTTAATGCTGTTTTAGCTGCAATAAATGTTGAGAACTATGTTTTGACATTAACACGTAGCTGAATGTGTCAAGCTGGTTTGGAGCTTCACTACTCACATAGGAGCTTTACAAAACACTGTTTCTCTGTGACAACACGGTTTCATAGCAGAAATAAGGAAAGCTGAGAAAAGTAAGGATTTTTTTTTCGGTCTCAAGGGAAATTACAATATTCCAACATCTGTTTTCAAATTAAGTCAAACAGTCAAAATACTGAACTTCTCAGAGTGACAACTTAGGAAAAAAAAAATAAACCCAGGAATGTGTGACTCTTGGTTTTTTTTTCATTTTATCTATGTTTTTTCTGGTCAGGGTGTCCAACTTCCTTAGACTGTAAGGAGGAAAAATACACTCCACAGTTCAGCTGTGGCCAAGTCATATCCCAGAATCAAGAAGCCTGGAAATGCTTCTGGGTGTGTCCTATCTCACACGGCACCCTCTGACAGTGAACTCCACCTTATACAAATGATAAACCTGCCTCATCCCTGATTTGGACCTCTTGCCCAGGATTTGAGAGAGCTATATGGCTTTTGCTATCCTGCAATCATATAATCCTTATGCTGATCTCAGAGCCTCTCAAAGATTTTAATGTGAGTTAACTGTCCTGTTCAGAAAAGAACTGGCAAGAAAGCAGGAAAACGACACAAAGCTTTTACAAACCCTGCTGCTACCCTGAACACACAGAGGTTAATGTCAGATGAATATAATATTATGTGCCTTAGATCAGCACCACAGTCCAAAGTAATGTTTTCATTTGGATAGAACTGGTGGAAAATTTGGATTAAACGGAAACTTCCTTTTTCATTGACAATTCATTTTGATGAAAAACGCCTGCCTAATCCTTGTAATACACCACCAGACAGTCCCATACGGCAAATTCTCTGCCAGGTTGCTTCACTGCTTTGCCATAGCAGTTCCAACTTATCTGCCAGCTCCCACCTGGGGAGCCAGTTGTGGTGGTAAACAGTGTGAACTGGTCAGTCACTCGTTTTACACATGCCACAGATCAATTCCTGCATGATAGTGCTTTTCCATTTACCACATATGCTGAACTGCATTTGACCTGGTGGTGAAAGGTTTCATTTACCATTACAGTCACTTCAGCTGTGCAGTCTCCAGTCTGTATGCTGATTTATGGATGGATGGATTTGCATATGGCAAACATCCACACAGCTTTCTAAGTTCACATTTATGCCAATAAATGTAAGGTCAGGGCTATGATCCTAGTATGAGTAATGTTTTTATTAGAAATAGCTCTCCTTGGGGTTTTCATTGTTGTTGTTGTTGTGGGTTTTGTTTTGTACTGTTTTTTCAATGCATGTAAGGATAACATTCCATTACAATTCCAGTTTAAGACATAAGGACACTGCTGAAGAAAACAAAGAAAACAACTCTTTATTTCTTCTTATTATTCTTTCTTCCCTTCTTTCCTTTTCTTTCTTGATTTTTCTTTTTTTTCCTTTCTTTCTTTGGTCTTGCAATTGCTCTTTAGCAGGCGTACACAGGGATCACCTTGTCTCTAGGTGCAGGACTGAGTACATGAACTTATAGCAAAATGTCCACGCTGATCTTGGAGATGGGAACATCAGAACAGGGCAATCCAGCCAGACCAAAAGGCAGCCTCATGAGGAAGACATCCCAGTACTGAAGACCAGCCACATATGATTAAGGAAAGAACATGAGGACAAGATGAGACATAATTCCTTTCAGCCCTTATGCCAAAGCTAGAGAAAATTGTACTGGGTTTTCACATGGGGAGATTTTAGTCAGGTTTAGGGGTTTTGCTGCTGTTTTTTGGGTTTGGACTTTTTGTTTTGTTTGCTCTTTGGTTTGATTTTTGGGGGATTTTTTAGGGAGGTGGTTTAATAGCATTTGATCTCCTTAATTTCTGGCTTAATTAACTGAGTACTGCACAAAGCTTATGGCTGGGTGGCTACAGTATCAATATGCTAATACCCCTTACAAATACTAAAATGCCCTGTTTTTTAGAAAACTTCACAATAAGCAAGCTGTCAGTCTTGCCACAAGGTATCTCCAGCGAACATTAACATTGCCTTGATGAAACATCATGACAAATATTCATTCAGTCTTTGTTTCCTGGTGTGAGCAAAGATCCACCTCCCACCCACATTCTGTAACAGATTTAGGAATGCAAGACCTTTCATGCTTAAATCATTCACTGTGCAATGCAAACGTTTATACCCACTGAAACACAAAACACATCATTCATTATTTTGAAACTTAATTATGAACTAGACATTTACATTGAGGAGGGGCTAAAAATAACTTGCAGCCGGGTGTGGTGTAATTTTGCACTGTCTGTGGATCTGGGCCAAGTAGGGGTGTGTAAATAGCTCCATATTTGTATACATCATGTAGGTAAATGCATGCATGCACCTAAGGATATTTCCACAGTTCAGAATTTGGTGTGTTTCTTCCCTCTGCTTGGTATCACAGAGGGATAGGCTGAGCCTTGCCAGATCCAAAAAATCCTTTTGCAAGAGCAGTGAAGTGGGAGAGAGCTTCTGGTCTCAGTAGGACAGAACAGGAGAAGGAAGGAGTTTCTCATGTTGCATTTACACTCCATGTACCCTGGTGATGTACTCCATCACCCCACTGGGCTGACAGTTTTGTACAGATGTCTGTGGTCACATGTCCTTCAGTCATCACTTGAAAAGGATCAGGAGTTCCCTTACAGCACGTGGCCTTTCTTATACATAAATCTCTTGCATGTATGGTAATAAATAATGCAATTTTTGCCTTCCAACATCATCCATGGCCAGCATTACAGAAGCATTAGGATGCCTCTGTTCCAAGACACCATAGACTTACTCATGAGCTACTCTGTGGGTTGTTCACTGATTGTTAACATAATTTAAGTAACAGCTCTCATTAATTAAATTTATGCCCCTTACAGCCTACTGAAGAACTTCGCAGTGAACTGCACCATAACCAGAAGTTTTGTAAATGTGTTTCCTATTGGATTCTATGCCACAAATGGTTTCTGCTCCTATTTTTAATAGAAAACATTATTTTTGCTTCCTTCTTTAAACGTATAGTTATCATAAAAAGTGAAAAATTTTATTGCCTCACCACCCTCTACTGCATTTGAGACTTTCTGCGTTTCTTTAACATGTGACACAGACCACAATAAATTTTAGGGTAATAGAAGTGTCTGCACAAGTGGCTACATCTGAGTGGCTGCAATCTGAGATTCCTCTTGCTGTTTTGCAAAGAGCACTGAGAGCCCATTGACAAGATGTCTGGGGTGAGGGAGCACATGGCCCCGTGCTCGCCATTCCACTTTGTCAGACTGATGTTTGAAAAGGAGCAGGGATTCCTTGCTCAGTTGCTAGCCTTAGCAGCTCTCTGGAGTGGCAGGAAACCAACTGTGGAGTCTCCTGCTGTGGGGAGATCTCCTGGGTTCTCTCCAAGGAGCTCATGTGAGAAGCAGTCAGAGCAACTTTCACTCAAAGTGCCTGGAGCCATACCTACAATAAATAAGTAATACTCCAGTAAAGGATAAAAGTTTCCACAATGTTGTGCCCTTTTTTGATGGATTGGGAATGGTTATTGAAACAGAACTGCTGGATTGTGGAAACCATATTCCAATATTGTGGTATTACTTTATCAAAAGTTACTGTGCTTGAATCAGCAGCACTGCCTAATGTGTGCTTCACGTACAGTCACACAGTTGGGCTTCTGCAGAGGGTTTAATGGAAAGACCCATTAACAGGGAAAATGGGACAGAGCTTGGATAAGAGATGATATTCCTTTCCTCAAAAACTCAGTTTAAAATTGCCTGGCCATTCAAAAAATCAGATCACATTTCATATTTCTACTCAAATATCTACCAGACTAAGGGTCTTTCATAGTGACTTTAACTGATGTTTTTTCCCACTGGACATGAGGATACAATCAACCACAGCAAGGCAGGGAATGCTCCTCTAGTAGAGCACAGCAGAAACATGGCATAAAACAGATTAAGAGGGATTATTACTGAATGAAAACTTTCATTTAAGTAGAACTACATTTTGAACAGTTTTTGCATCATTTCTTCCCATTAAATGGGCAGAGCTCAAAAATTTCAAGTGATCCCAACAATTGCTTGAATTCATTGGTTGATTATTTTCCAAGTGAAGAATAACTTGCACAGCCTCTCAAAAGGGCACTTCACCCTGCAAGTGCCAGGTACATTGAAATCAAAAGGACTACTCATGTGAGTAGGAATTTGTTAGATCAGTCCTTTTTTGTTGTTGTTTTTCATCTCCTGGCAAATAGCAAGACAAATCACATTTCATTACAGGAATATTATGTAATAGAACAAATCCCAGAGCCTTTGAATAAGAGCCTTTTGTAAATCTAGTGAATTAAATTGCATTTAACTTTGTAAGTTTTTTGGAACAGTGTAACCAGACCAAATAAGTTCACAGAAGCTTTGTGAGAAAGGAGTGTGCTGTAAATGATTACAGAGGTGACATTAATTATTTTCTGAAATATGGAGGTTGAATGAAATACATCATGGTGTTTTAAGGTAAGCAGATGGAGACTACAAAAGAGTATCAGGGAAATTGTACTGGCAAACAACAGCAACAGTCAGAAGCTATCTCATTATCAAGGGGTAGGTACATAACCCCTATCAATTTTGGAGGTGAACTTTACTTTGGAAACATTTTCTAGTCCTTGTACCTGCCTAATCACAGGCTCTGAAGCTGTTTCAGGCATAAAGGGCTTAGTAAATCATTGTCTCTCCATATATACACATGCCAATTCTATCTAAACAGATATGAGGCACAATAAAATATGTAGAAAACTCACTGACTCTGAGCCTATTAAGATTTTGCTTTACTCTGTGTTCCTCATTTTTCTACTGTTTGCTTTTACTTTTTCACCTTTTTGGAGCCACGAAGAACTGTGTATTTTGAAGGACACATTTGGTCTTAAACTACAACATTCAGCTTTATCTAGCTGAACATGTACTGAAGTATGGCAGCAGAACAGAACAGTGAAATGCTGGGCAGTTTGAAAGGAAGATTAAAATAATGATTTTTTTGGGCGGCTCCTGGGTCACATACTGATATAATACAGAATAATACTCAAATCCTTTACATTTCTTTCACTCCTATCACACTTATCTGCCAGATATTCAATGAAGGTCTACATCTGCTTACTGCTTAGATCTTGTTCTTTTTTCCCCCCCTTTATTGGGGGAGCAGGAAGAGTGGCTTTTTTAGCTTATCTTTTATGAAATATTAAAAGAGGCAGAAAATGTATAGTACTTGGAGACCTGATATTGCTTTTTAAGATTCATTTTTCCCCAAGTGGTCATTATTAGAGTAGATCAATTTAAGGTGTGAGAGTTTCCATACCAGTGAATAGGTTAAAGTTTTATGGTGCTGCTTTTCACAGTACTTTGAAATGCAATGATCTTTGCCAGGAGCTAGCTAGAGAATTATTTACATATCCCCCTTCCTACCTCAGCTGACCATTCACATGCAAATGGGAACTTTGACAGCTCCTCCACACATTTATGAAACCCAGTGATCTGTCCATTTTTCAACTCAGAATGAAAGCTATGACAATGCCTTAGAATAAAGTCCTGACAGACTCTAGACTATTTTCTTATTCTGCAATACTGAATATGAAAAAAAAAATCCCACCTTATTGGAATGGAAAATTTGGGGAGCACAGTGAATGCCTATTAGTCATAAAATAAGTATTGATTTCTTAGTCACCATCTGGGGGACAGTAAGTGTAAAACATATTTGAAAAGCATAACTGAAGTAAGCTCTTGGTTTTTCCTCCAAAAAATAACTCAGTCCCTCAAAACCTGATTTTTAGAATAGGCTCAAGTCATTGCACTGTGGGCACCATGACATCAGAGGAGGAAAATGAAAAGCAGACATTTAAATTGGCCCTGCCAGTTAAAGCCTGTGATTGAAGAAACTTGACTTGTACTACTGAGCACAGTGGGTCCCAGAACAATTCACCTCTGCATTTCAGGAGGAGGTCCACGTCCTGGCCCTGCACATGCAAGCAATTGCCTCTTAAACCCTGAGATCTGACTGGGCAGTTCAGCTCAGGACAAAGCTGTGCTTTCATGGTGATTATCAAAAATCATCACTATTCTTCACTCTTGCCAATTTTTACGTTTAAAGGAAAACTTGTCCTAAGACTTAAAGTCTTTTCTGGTGAGCTCTCAGTATCTTATAACCACAAACAAGTACACATTTCCTTGTCTAGAAACCTGTATTTCACCTCTCCTCATACAATTTACATACATTGATCACTTCCATATGTCTGGCATAAGGTAAAATAGTTTCTATGCATAGTAATGGGGGTGAACCTACAGTGAAACAAAATTCAGTATTAATCATATTCCTACATATGGCAGAAAAAAAAAATTAGGAGAGTGGTAGTAATGAGAAACAACCTTAAGGGGCTGTTTATGGTCTCAGCTATGGAAATTGCATTAAAAAGCTGCAGGATGCATTGCTTGGACATGTCCTCATTCCCTTTGGTAAAATGTCAATTAGTAGCATCAGGGGTCTAAACATGCAGCACTGCAGTCACAGTTACGATGTTACATTTGGTTTACACCAGAATAGTTCATAACTGCTAAGAATTTCTAATATAGAATAACAATACACGTGGTACTTGACATTTGTCTCTCTGAAAACATGTGAACAAGTCTTTTGACTCCAGTAAACAGACTCTTTTTCATTGCTCTCAGCTGGACTGCGTGCCAGCCTCAAGAATTGAACTTGGCTCTTCTAGCACCTGCAAGACTGTAAGAAAACTATGTAGCATGTGGTCAAGTAAGACACCATGGTTTAACATGTTAAAATACCAACTTTTGTCTGAAGCTCAAAAGATCAAAATCACACAAAAATTTGTATTTTCCCTGTATTTCTTAATTAATGGCATGAAAATGGTTAGCTTATTACAGAAAAAGAATGCTATTCAAAACAACAATTACATCATGTAAACGGCACGAGGAAGTATAAAAGCAAAGAAAAACATTCCTTGAGATAATTCACTGAAGATAAGATTTAAATGCTGCATTTAAGGTATGTGGAATATATGAAACACAAATTTTATTTTCATAGGCCAGGCTGACCAAGGGAACAGGTGCTTTCTTATTTATTTAAGGAATGAGGATGCGAATCTTTCTGAGATGCAAAATTCTACTTATGAATTCATTATAGCACTTTATCCTCATTATTAGGTCTGAACTAGGACTGTCAAGCAACAGTTTTCCAGTGAGTGAGTCACAAATGATAGGCAATTATAACTGACTCAGCTGATTACTGAATACTTCCCCAAGTGTCTAGGAAAGGCTGCCCTCATCCTGGAGAAGGCTGGGGAATATCTGGGGTATGGAAAGTCATAAAAAAGGATGTGTGCCCAAAGAAAGAGAAAGTTTTTTTCCAGAATCTCTTGGGAAGGAAACACATATACGTGAAGGAGACAGGGAATGTTTAGCACCAGTGGCTTGGTAAGGTATGTTCAGACTGAGCAGAAAGGGAGAAACCACCCCTTAGTTTTGTCTGAAAATCACAAGAAAAATAAAAAAATCCAAACAAACAAACAAAAAACAAAACAAAACAAAAAAAAAAAAAAAAAAAAAAAAACAAAACAAAAACCAAAAAACCTCTCAAACCACTTTTTATTCCCCCTTAATTTTAAAATATGACTATTAGTCATGATAAAAAAAACAAAAACAAAACCAAAACCCCTAGCTTTAACTTAGAGAAATTGGACTGAATCTCACAAGCACACACACACCATTGGAAGACAATACTGCAAAGACTGAACACCAAGACTCTTCTCCAGAGCCATCTGTAATCACCTTCACAGTGTGTTTAGCTTGAAATAGAGGTGGATACTCCAAAAATATTTTGAAGAGCTCCTGTCAGGAATATCCAAATGGAATTAAATTAGACATGCTTTCTGGATAATAGGGATGTGTTTCATGTCATAGGTACACACAGCTGTGAATATTACTATAATAATCACTTTAAAGTACCTGTAAGGCCTTTCTATGTTGATCAAAAATAAGTTCTGACTCAACTTTGAATACACACAATAATGAGATTATTCTGAGAGTAGGATACAGCTCTGAATAAGCATGGCAAATCTCTGACCTCCAGCAATTCCTCAGGAAATCACTTAATACCACTTTACAGGTGAAGAAGCTGACAGAGAATAGCCAAGGAATTAATAGGATTTCACATTTATGGTACTTTCTTTGATTCTCTTTACAGTAGAGAGTTTCTGTGTATCATCAACTGTGGTACTGGGTTTCTGTTAATGACTAACCTCCATTTGTAGGTGATGTAGGTGAGATTAAATAAAAAAATTCCTGATTTATGACTATTGTCCAGTAAAGAAGTGAGTCACAATTCAGGTTTAAAGAATGATGAAACACACAAATTTGTAAAAGGATGCAAGAAAAGGATGTAGAATATCCGGTAGTTTCCCATTACAGATTTAAAAAAAGAAATCTGAACAATTAGAATTAGAAAAGTATGTAATTTTTGGTCTCAATACTACAAGCTGCCGAGAAAAGCAAAATTATCAACATATAATATTGCTGTTAATACCTTACTTCATAAAACTCCTTTAGAATGAGCTATTAAAAATTTCCTTCAATTTTAACAAATTCCTGAATCTTTTCACTTGAGAAGAAATCTTGCTTGCCAACTTGTTGCAGGTCAGTTTTTATGGCTAGAGAACAACCAACTAGGGATACACATTTGGAACAGAAATACAGACTGAGGTTTACCATACTGATAACCCAACACCCTGGAGTACTGCTTTGCTGATGTTTGTGACCTCGCAGAGAAGTGACAACCAGAGCTCTTTGAAAATGAAATCACACCTTCCCGCACAACTGAACATACACTTGATCTTGTTGGGTGGACACTTGACACTTCTTGGAAGAGCAGCAATTCAGAATGAAGATATTTCCTAAGTCTGCAATTTGCAGGTACCTCAACATCTATGTTGTTTTCTACAAGGCCATCAGAGCAAGAAGTTTTGATAGAGTCATTCATCAGCCGTAGCAGAACTGAATATGGACATCATTTCTGCTGTCCCTCCTATCACCCAACAGGAACTGGATTTATCACATGGGCCTAGCAGGATGGAGGTCTTGGAAAGGATCTCGTGTGGTGGAGGAGAGACAAAGTTGGCCTACAGATACTACAGAGCAACACTAATCATTATTGATATGACCTTTGTTGTGCTTTGAGAAAAAATGCTTTTTTAGGAGTCAGAACTATTTCAGACTACACATTCATGCAAAAGTAATGAAGTTGCACTAGGAAATCCATGAAAAAATTCAAAGTAATATTAACACCCTGAAATCGCCACTTCATCTTAAGGGACCTCATTCTGTGCCTTGGCCACACATGGGATCTGTGTCTAGCAAAGAAGAGTTATTGCCATTCCAGCATCAGCTGGAGATGAAAGCTGTGCCCTGCACTCTCTGCAGCTCTTTTGGATGCTTGTGAGCTGTATTTAACATGTGATTCCTCTAGAAAAGGCCACCAACCCATCCCCCTTGAAAGGCAACTCCAAATCCTTTAAGTTATCTCACAGAGCTTTTTTGTGTCCTTTTCTCATACAAGGCTGGAATTTCAAAAGGAGCCAAGAGGGGCCGTCAGAATGAACACAAGCTTTGCTTCATTAGAGTAAGGAGTAAAGGAGAGCTTTCTTTTTCCTCCTTCCACAAGTTAGATGAAAGCAAATAACAACTTCATTCCTCAGATTAATCCCTGTAAGATCCAACTTTGCATGAAAATATTTATAAGAGATGAGAATTTTATTTGACTGCTCACTTCTAAAGTTTCTGCAACATCCAGCTGGAGAGATAAGCAGGCAGCCCAATAAATGTCAAACAACTTTAAAACATTAGAAGAATGGCAAAAACTTCTGACTTTACTGTGTTTGGCTCTCAAACAGCAAAGGATGAAAACTAGATGCGACACATAGTAGAGCAGTGCTCACACATTTCACAGATTGCTGTAGATATGTCTAGTTCGAGGGGGATCTGTAATTCCCAAAGGGAGAAAAGAATCCCCCAAACTTTAAATCTATTCAGAATTTTTAGAAATCAATAAATTATGTTTCATCCCACTCTCACTATTGAAATAATTCAGCTGAAATAATGCAGACTCAGGGTCAAGATACCTGTCCTTTGAATTGCACATATACACATGGATTTTTATTTGCAAACCACGCTCTATGAAATTGAATCTTGAATATCTTTTTCTCTTTAAAGCACAGAAACATTCAGACGGTAATGGAGCTAGCCAGGGGACAGCTTATTGAAAGCTCTAAATGATTAAGCCATTAAATTAGTAAAGCTCTGTAGCCCCAGACAGTCACTTCCAGCATGTGTCACTGGATTTGGGATGAGCTTATTAAGGAGGTGAGACATGGGAAACGGGAGAAGTAAATTAGGTAATTGTTTTAAAAATGTGAAAAATGTAGCGGCACTGTTTATTTCTTTCTACATTGCAAGTTTGGTGCAAATTTAGACAGAGTCACAGGTGACCTCAAGATCGCAGATACTGAGCTCTTATGTATATTTAATCAGCTCAATTTTTACTCTGTTTTAAATACTCATTTAGGCAAAAACGATTTCTTAAATTAGGAAGATTTGGATCAGAATACCGCTTAAGTTCTTCCATAGCAGTTAATCAGCACCTTCTTTTGATACATTCCCAGAGAGAAAGAAACGAAATAAATGAACAAGAAGCTTAATTCCTGTTGCTGTCAATGACAAGTGATGAGCACCCTTAAAGTCTCATTCAGACTGCCTAACCCAAGATTAGCTCTCTGAAGGTATCTCTCCTTCCCCTGAGAGTGAAAAGCGCCTGAAGTGGCTGACTGTGTCAGTCACAAAGAAAGAGAAAGACACCACAGAGAACCTCCTGTGGCGCAAGAGAAAGGTTACAAGACTCTTAAGATTTCTGATGCTCTCAACAGCTGGGGCCATCCTTTTCTCTCTTGTATATTCAGACGCTATCCCACTTGGAAAAAATAGGAAAAGTCAAGTAAAAGCACTATCCCCACAGTTATTCTCACTATTCACAGCTGTTCCTGGAAGAGAGCAGCTAACCTATAGAAGGCTGTATGTGGGAGGACCGTGAACTTGCAGACATTTCTGAAGGGAGCTTTAATCCTGCAAGGGAAGGAATTTGCTGAATCGCCCACCAGCACAACAGCAGCAACAATTTTTACATGTAACCTTAGTTAACAAGAGCACAATAACAGGTTACAGTACCTCCATTAAAAGTTTGACATAGAGCTCCCAGGGTCCACCCCACACATTTGCTTAAAAGTGTGTGGGAGCCTGAAAATAATTTTACCCTTTTTAGTTGTCAAACAACTGGAAAATGTCACAACCACTGACACAGCTTAGAAGGATTTGTTTTCTTCTCAGTCACTCAGGCACTGCCTCAGGTGAAGATGTGATTTTGCTTCAGACTGAACTTGGGGTCAACTCAGGCTCCAGCTGATGAAGAAAATGTTGAAAATATTGGAACAACTTTGTATTGCAGGCACTTCCATTGTAGCATTCCAGGTATGCACATGAGGGAAAGGTCTGTGGGCCAGAGGAAGTAAATAAAGAAGATTCTCTAGCAGCAGCTGTGGGCATTACAGGCCATATGCACAATCAGTGATTAAGCAAACCAAAACCATATTAAAAGGATCACAGTATAGCAATGCATTAAATTAAAACTGAAAAACACTTCCAAGAAAAAAGCATGAGTTAAAAATACAAATAATTTCATGGTTTCTTTTCAGGTGGGAACTCCATGGAAATGCTTTCTGTGCATACAGAGTTGCCTGCAGGAGAGATTATAAAAAAATAACCCATTTACATAGTAACAACCTGCTATGAGTGAGTTTCTCATTTTAAATACTGTTTTGCTAAATGTTATGGGATAAGTATACACCTGAATAAACCCTAAGCAATTAGGTAAGTACCTCAGTCCTGATCAAAAGCTTCAAGTACAGAAGTAAATTTTAAGGCAGATTTCACATATCAGAAGATTCACTGAGCTTAGCGTAACTATGGATATTTAAATTCCCCAGTAGGTCAGAGTTTTAAAGATGCTGTTACAAACAATACAAGTAAGTGCTACGCACCTTGTCTGCAGCAAAGGAGTAGAGTTTCCATGGCTGTCAATACAGCACCTTCCATGAATAATTCAGTTATTTGCAAACCATACAGTAAAAATAATTATAGTGAACTCCAGCTTCTCAGAAAGGGAGGCTCTGTAATTCAGAAACCACTTTTTCCACTGGAATTAAATGGGAAAGTTGGAAATGCAAAATGAGAATGCTAGGCTAGGTTTTCACCCTCCTTGTTCCAATTACACTGCCAGTCTCAGGCCCTAATTAGCTAGCTGAAAATTTCCCTATATAGGCAAGATCTGAGCTTAGGCACTTCCTTCATCAGCTTTTCCCTCTTGTCAGCCTGTGAGCTGTCAGCTGCCAGGCAGGGTAGTCCTACCATTTCCCTGAGAGCTCCCAGGTCTTAGGAAGACCCCAATCAACCAGCTGATAGAAAGACCAATACACAGATCTTCCCTGAAAGACTCATTATTTTGGGGCAAATAAAAAAAGCTGATGTGGCTGTGGATGCATCTGGTACCTTCACTGTCCTGCAGCCTCCTCCACTGACTCAACTGTCAGGTCTGAGAGCGCTGGAGCTGCGCAGAAATTTTGTCACAAATGGTGGAGGGTGGAGATGCAAATGTCCCTGGTTTACTTTCCTTCACAGACTTCTTCCTAAATCAGGGCTGTTCCCTCACTTTCAGGCATGTCAGAGAGGCTTTTCCCTCACACAGTACTCTTACAAGATAGTTTAAGCAAAGGTTTTTAAGCAGACACCTTGAAATCTGAGACAAACTCCAATACTGGTCCCAGCTCAAGAGAAACAGGCTCCCTTGCCAATATTTCTCTCCCCATTTCCTTCTCCCACTTTGTCCTGCTTTCCCAATATTTGCAGAGGTATTGAATTGTGAGTTATAAAGTTTGAAGGAAAGGAAAAACCACAATCAAACCCACTGGCAGGTCATCAACTACAACCAGACTGGGTGAACAAACTACAAGCCAGGTATCATATTTACATTAGTTACATACATGTAATTCAGCGTGGTGCCATTCCTCCCTCATCACCCCACGTGGGACAGATTGAAACAGACAGAAGTTTTGCCATTGCTTTCACTAGGGCCAGGATTTCATCTGGATAAAAATCCATGCTATAAAATTGTAAATCAACTGCACATCAAGGATGGAGTAGTTGTCACTATCACTGCAACTTTAAACAAGACACTTACTTTTAATATGGCTTGAACTGAAGCCAGAGAGTAATAGAGCTAAATCTGTGTGCAATGCTTTTCCACTTACTTTTTCTCAAGTAATATGTATCCAATTGAGCAACAATAACAAAGGAGAACCACACATGTACTCTTGCAAAACATACTTATGGCATTTAGTAATTTTCAATAGACAAATAAGACGTGACAGATGGATTTGAGAAAGTTGAGTTGACAAGATTTACTCATGTGGAGGCAAAAATCAGGGCTGCTTTATGAAAAAAATCTGGAAATCAAGGAATTGTTAATGGAAACTTTCATTTGGCTTATTTGTTTATATTTAAAGGGTACTTTAGCTGGTTCCATCTCTGTTATGTGCTGTTACCTCCCCATGCAGAGGACAGCAAAAGAAAACACAAAACAATAAACGATACAAGAAATCCATCTGGAGTTAAGGTTATATTTATTGTTTTAAACTTTGCACACTCAACTTGATCACCATCTTTCTGAGAAATCTGTGCTCAATAGGAGTTTCCTGAACAGAATCTGTGACCTGGTGACACAATACAGAGACTTAAAACCAACATCAGAATTGAAGTCAATGATATTAGAAAAAACACACCAAAAAAAAAAAAAAAAGGCAAGAACAAAGCCCCCTACACTCTTTAAGGGATGATTCTTCTTCTTTTGATACATCAACAATGACATTTCTTTTTACTCTACAATAAGGACACAAAGTCTTTGAAGGACACAAGAAGAGGATCTCAGTGGTTGATGAGCTCAACTGAGCTTTCAGTTTTATGGCTGGTTGTACCACATTTAGGCTATGATCCAGCATTAAGTGACTTCAGTGAACTTTGGATCAGGCTTTTAATCATATTAATTCCTTTTGACTGAAATAAGGTGATGAGTATCATCTGAGCAAAACCATTCCAATCCGTGTACAAAGATGAAAATGCTTGGAAACTTTATAAAGTACAGGGCAAAACCCAGAAGCTACTGAACAGGAGCTTCACCACAGATTTCAGGTGGACAAGGACTTCCCTACTGCTCTCCTCAAATTTCCTTTCTTTAATATGGCAGCAGAATCCAGGTGATGTAAACCAAATAACCAGCACTCTGTTTCGCCATAAACAGAAAGAATCTTTTCAGATCACAGATGTGGCCTTAATATATGCACTTAAACACTTTCTCTGCCATTTCCCATCCAAACCATGCCCTGTATGATGCTTCTAATCTTCTGCAAGACTGGATGATAAAAAGTTAAGAGGAAGTAAGAACAGGAGTTCACCAAAACTTCTGTCCAGCAACCTGGGAAATGGCAGAGCTAATACCAGGCCTTTGAAAGCAAGTGACCATAGGAAATCAAGGTTGGCAGGGATTTAACCCTTCATGACTCATTTTGCTAACTTTTAAAGCAAATGCCTGAGCTTTTTAACCATGTTTGACATCTAATTAGTCGAGACAAACAAGAAGTTAAAATACATCCTTGATTTTCTTTTGAAATAAAGCACCAACAATTAGCTCCAAGGTATTTGTTTAGCCAAACAAGCATACATCTTAAAAGAAAGCACAATGAAGGTCAAAGAAAAGTGAAGTCACCTGGGTCGCTCTTTTCACTCTGCATGTTTGGGCTTTTTTTTTCAACATCATAAGTTTATTTTACTCAACCACATCTCTTCATGGAGATGAGGAATGGGTAAGTAAGTGAGTAGCTTCTTTTTCTACTTGCAAGCAGTTTAAATAGAGATGAATCACTTGGTATCACCTAGTCACATGGCGGTGAAGTATATCCAGAGAGATAAGTATTAGCATGTGAGCTATTCTGTCAGTGCCTAAAAGATGTATTTTCAATACCCACAGCGCTCAAGGATGTTCCTACGCAAGGTGTTAACACTGATCTGTGCACTGAGCACTGCGCTGGAACCAAAATTTCTCTGGAGAAGCACCAGCTGACAAGGCTTAGTCTTCCCTGACTAATCATGATATGCCCATACCTGGGGATCAATGCAGCAGCACTCTCCTATTGACCTGGCCAAGCAGTTACACCAGTACTTAACATTAAGCATGCGAGCAGCCTCATCTGATTTTTAGAGTTACACGTTTGAAGTCAAATATGGGAATCAAAGGCTACAGTGTGAATTCCTGTAAGTCTTCAGACTTCAACTTGCTTTGGATTAAGTACACATTTGCTGTCTTCACTAGATAGGAAACAGGGTTGCTCGCCATTTGAACACATTTTTGTTGCACAATAACCCACCAAGTATGAAAGACTTTTGATGTTCAACTCAGTTTCCTGTTTTGCTCATATAGGACTGACCATATAGCAAAATTTGATATCTGATATTTTAAAAAATTATAATGAGAGTCTTTATCCCAGCAAGAGCAGAACTGGAAAAGAACCAATCGGCAAAGTAGCAAAATATTTTTTAAAGGGTCCACAGATACAGCACCAGCAGGGTGGAAAAAAAAACTAAGAGAAAAAAGAGACAAGAAAAAAAGAAAACCACTATCAGTCACATTTGGCAACTCTTTGAAATTTCTATGCATTTAGCCAATATGAGCAGGGGTAGCAGACTTGAGCCATAGATAAACTTTAAAAGGTGAAAAAAAAAAAACCCCAACAATAATTAATTAGCCATTAAACCCTTTTACAGGATATTTTTACAGCATTTATGCTTCTGTGTACTCATCTGAGTTTCAATATGACTGTAGAAGTTTGGAAGCAATTAAGAGTTTTTTAATGAGTTTTCTGACATGACATGTAGTTACTGTAGAAGCTTTCTTTAGACTCCATGACTCAAAAAAGCCAATTTTGTGTTAAATACAATTTTTTTCCTCATTAACAGACTCTGAACCCCTTAAACTGTTCTTTTCATTCATATATTTTCAAGTTTAAATACACACAAATATGCACATATGTGTTCTTTAAGAAAACCCGGCACATGCATTTATTTCACACAAAGCATCCAAGTTTTGCAGGTGCTTAATTCTTTATTTCATCTGGAGTGTGAAATGACGCCTGCCCTGTATCAGAGAGGATCTTCCCCCCTCTCATTTGCAGCACGAGAAAGATGAAAAAAAGAAGGAAAACGTATTTCTGCTGGCAAGAGATGTACTGACACTATGCTGTAAACTGAGATTGACATCTATGACCAGGCATGCACACACATGTTCTCTTTTTCCCTCTGTAGAAGCAATGTGTCATTTTTCCTCTCTCCTTTCAGAACCGTAGCTGCAGCTCCTTCTCTCAGCCATCAATAATCTAAGAATTATGAGGAGGCAGCTCTTCAGAGAGCTGTGTATGTACCTAGGTGTACAGCTCTCCGTTTAAAAAAAATACTCCACAGCTCTTACATTTTAAACTTCTTTCCCAGTTGTACATTCTCCAGATTTAATGAATTGTTCTGAAAATGTACTTAGAGTGGAACTATGCTGATAAAGAGAAGAGCCTGTCTACTTGACTGTTCTCCTTTAATACTGGCACTATTATACAAAAGTTAATTACTGACAACTGCAGTGTGAGTGGCATTACACAATTTCAAACATAAACGTAATCTCACAGCTCTCTTTCTTCAGTTACACCTTCCCTGTGATCTCTAATGACACACATCAGACTACACCGAAAACAACCCTGGTTCAAATAAATCGCACTGCATTAAACATCCATAGGCAGCATTTTCTGGTGCCTAGCAGTCCTCTCCTCCTTTTCTGGACTGATCTGTTCCTTTCAGTTTATAGTTTCTTGGCAAACCCACCATCTACTGCTTATGTTAGGCATCTGATTGTCAGATTTGTACAAACTGAATATTCATGACTTGAAAATTAACCAGTTCATGCCTAAAATATAAAATAAAAAAAATACATAAATCTTTATCCATTCCATGATGTTTAAAGCAGATCTGAAATTGTGGCTGCACTGCACGCTCAGCACGGGGGAGGTGAGCTGGGTGGCCAAACGCGACTCATCGTTTTGAAGAGTAAAGTCCGGTGAAATAGCACAAGACTGAAAAAAATGCTCTAACAGGGATCAGCACGATCCGGAGTCCTCGTCTGCAACCGCAACTAACTCTTCTTTGTCTGGGCTTAACCTGCCTGGTACCGACCGCAGCACGGAGAGGCTTTTTAAGAAAATGTTTTCAGGAATTTCTTCTAATGTCAGTTTCCCCTTTGGAAGATAAGGGAAGAGCAGTGAGGAAGGTGAGGAGGGAGGGAGCGACGGGGCAAGGAGAAAAGAGGTTCGGAGGAAAACCGAGAATGAGAGAGAACAACAGACTTACCTTTATACGACAATTTGAGCCTTGGCACGTTATTCTTCACATGCTGGCAGTTGACTCTTCCTGCTAGTAATACTCCCAAGGAAAGCAAGGCAATCCCCCTGAGCCAGCCCATGCTGCAGCAGCCACCGTAGGGTCCCCGCCAGCCGTAGCCGTGGCGCTCCCCGTCCTGCCGGGCGCCGCCGGGGAACTTCAGGCAACCTGGGGAGCGGAGGTAACAGGTGATGGGGGTGGGCTCCGCTCCGCGCCCGCCGCGCCCCGACGCCGCCGCTGCCGCCCCGGCCCCCCGCTCTTCTCCGCCGCCGCCGCCGCCGGGGCAACTTGGAGCCCCTCTCACGCACACGCCGCGGGC
Organism: Setophaga petechia; assembly: GCA_024362935.1. NCBI lineage: Eukaryota > Metazoa > Chordata > Aves > Passeriformes > Parulidae > Setophaga > Setophaga petechia. The sequence goes on from JANCRA010000012.1 coordinate 13,756,548, forward strand.
CGGAAAGGGAGGCAGCCCCCGAGCGGCGTGCGGCGGGGGGGCGGCATGCTGCGGGCGGCGGCGGCGGCGGCGCGGGCCGGGGGCAGGGGCCGGGGCCGGGCCGGGCCGGGCCGGGGCGGGCCCCGCTCCGCTCCGCTCCGCTCCCCCGCGCAGGGCGGGCGGGTCCCGGCGGCGGGGGCGGCCCCGCGCTCCCCGCGCTCCGCCGGGGACACCGCGCTGCCCGCGCTCCCGGAGCGCCTGACAATGGATGGGAGCGCCGGCAGCGCGACCCCCCCCGCCCCCCCGTCCTTCCCCGGCTGTCACAGCACATGCAAGGAGCGTAAAAAAAAAAAGGGGGAAAAAAAAAAAAAGAGAAACACATCGCGGCAGAGATGAGAGAACAGAAACCTCCGCTCCGCCGCGCTTGGGGAAGGCACGGAGCTAGACATTTCACCAGCTGTTTCATGTCATTGTCCAGGTTGTTCGGCTTGGTTTTGCTCGGTTTGGGTTATTTGGGGTTTGTTTGGTTGGTTGTTCGGGGTTTTGGAGGGGGTTTAAGCCGTGTTGCAGTTCTAGCCAAAAGATGCACGTCCCACTTTAAAAACAACAACAGCACAACACAGCCCACGACGTTGCCACCCACTTAAATAACAGATCCTGCCCATAGCGTAATCCTCTTCGGGTTGTTCGCAGTTAAAAACAAGTAACTAAATCTCCCATCAGCAGAACTTTACCGCTGAAGCTTTTAAAGCCTTGTTAGGGAAGGTTGCTCTAACCTCCCTCCCTCCCCACCTCCAGCGCTACTCCGATTCAAGGAAAGAAATTCCTAGTAAAGCCCACTTCAACAATCAGTTCAAGACATGGACAGGTCTATAGAGGCTCATAAATTACACAGGAGTATTCTCTAAAGTGTTCTTACAAGTTGAAAATGTTCCAAACCTTCCGATTTCTAGGACTGTGTGATTCTTGTAATATATTTTTGTGCAATTAAACTAGATAAAGATTTTGTGTTTGTTTGTTTAGACAAAAGGACACACAAAATCCCCAGAGGTCTTTAAGGAGGTGCAAATACAAACATATAAGCAAACTCAAGCTCTTCCCTCCCACATATCTGAACAAACCTCCTTCTAGTGAGTGGTGGTTTATTAAAATCTCCATGCTGTGCTGAATATCAATGCAATGTGTATTTAGAAATGTAATGTTTTACACAGATATGTACCCTGTCTTACATTCCTAATGCAGTATTGACAGAAACACTGGCAATCGACCTTTGTAAAACAATGGCATCATCAAAGTGTGATGACCCCTCTGCATTTTATTCTATGGTTTTCCAGAGCATGGGAGTGCTTTATGGTGACAGAGTCAATGGCATTTCAGTGGGAGTCTCTTCCTTCCTTTTACCACTATTTACTGTGGTTTAAAAACCAGTTATCTAGTCCCACTGATGGTGACCACACTACACGCTGAATTACACAAACACAGCATCTCTCGTCTGTGTTCAGACCTAGCTGCTAAGCCAGCATTTAGGAAATAGTTTCCAATTTAGAAGTGAAGTTCATAGTTGAAAAAGCGGGTGTCAGTATAGTTCTAATTAAAATGTAAAGGCTTGTGCAGAACAAGGCTTGGTACTATGGTAAAACAAGGGCTAAAATTCTGTCATTGCTGCTTTCATTGCTTGATATTCACACACCAGTGGAAAACAAGGGGCTTTTTCCCTCTCCTTTTTAACAAATTCTTCTGCTTCCTGAGCTTAATTCATTAATCCTGTGGCATTGTATCTGCCAGATTCAGCAATTCTATTGATCAGCAGCATTGTTAAGAAAAGAAAATAAAAAAATAATGTTGATTTTGGTCATTCCCACACTTGTTATCCTGAGCATTTTCATGCTCCAGGCAGTGGATTAGAGCTCCAAAATGACAAGAGACGCCTGTCTGTTTTCCATGGATTACTTGCTACAGACATTCACTCTGCAAAGGAATTCATGTCACTTTGAGATTATTTGGAGAATTGGCCTAATGAATTATCCTTTTGTATTGAGCAAACAATTAGAAACAAAACACAAAAGATGCACCATATTCAGGACTTTATAAAGCACATCATTTTACAATGATGTTACACTCAATTTACTTCTAGTTGCATAAAGAAGGCACAGCTACTTCTTTTTTTTTCTTATAAGAAAATAACACAAAGCTAAAAACTTATCTTTCTCATCTAGAATGAAAGTGTAACACTCCAGACTATTTTACATCAATCAAATAAACAAACCACATCCTTAGTCAATATATATTTTCCCCAGAAAACATATGGTTTGGATACAATGAACACTAGCTTATCCAAGACTGCATCTAAGAAATATAATACAGCATTATTTAAGGAGGGATGACAGAGACTTTTTACATCCTTCACGTGAGAGACACTCACTTTTTGCCTTCCTCTGTGGGATATGACAGTCCAAAGACATAGGGAAGGGTAAAACCTGATCCTTCTGCTGTTTAGCTCTAAGTGGTGCTAATCAGCTAGTCAGGAGAGCATATGCTACACCCCCTTATAAGGACAGGGGCAATGGCAGCACTTCAGTGGTGCTTGAGGAGGCTTTATATCTCACAGGCACCCATTGCCATATGGTGCTTCTGCCAAGGCAAAACTGGGCTCTGCTTGGAAGGAATGACTTGGCCAACGCTCTTACAGCCAGTGCCAGAAACGTCAACTCTGGGAATTTAGGGTGGGCAACAACTCACTCTCAAATAACAATCTATTCACCTTTTTTCTTTGGTCTTTTTAAAGAGGTCTAGCTGCTGAATTTAGAGAGAGGCAAAAAAGTAAAATCCAGACTTTCTCAGTTCTTCAGATAATATCCTTAGCCCCTGAAGAAATGAACACCACCCTTATTAGTTTAATGAATTTTTCTATTATTGGGAAGCAAGTTCAAAAGGAATAACAGTTCTTCTGCATGTTTTCCCATATTTGTTGCAGATTTTATTTTCTGTAATGGTATTTATAAGACATTCTATATAGTGTTTTATGTTTAAACCCCAGATAGGCCCTTGTGAGCTCTGTTTAACATTTCTGCTCTCATGCTGTGTTGCATTATGATTTGGAGGTTTTTTATGCCTCCTTCCAATATGTGCAGCAACTTCACATTGATAGATCTCACAAAAAGTTATACTTGGATGGTTCTGGGCTTTTGCTGCTGACCATCCATGCAGAATTACTCTAACAATCACTTACAATTTGGCATCGTTTGGTGCTTCTCATTACTCAGAAATAGTGTTACTTGACTCATGATTACTTCAAACCTTGCTGCTTGCTGTGATTTTTATGCTTAGAAGCTCTTGAAAGCTTAACTGCTCTAAGTCGTTAGTGTGCTTTAGAAATGTACTTCTGTTTTCAGGATTGTTTCCTGTGTTTTGTATGAGTCATTACTTGTTTATATGGATGTGATCAGGTCCTTCTCAAAACTACGCAGGAATTACCAGAATTCGGTTTTGACACTTGGTACTAATCCAGTAATCTTTGAGACAAAGATTTCTTGGGTTGAGTGTGCAATTTCTGGCTAAAATCAGAGAAAAAAATCAAAACTTTTCATTCTGAATCTGATTGCTAAAAACCTCCTTAGAGAGCACACTCATGCAGGAAATGTGAAATCTTCTCAGATACACTCCCTGCTATTTTTGTCTATAGCAGGTGAATTGCTTGATAAGCAGAATGTTTACAGTTCTGCAAAGGGTCCCTTTGAAATTCTCCAGCGGTGTATATGATGATTCTCTGAAAGTACTTTCAAATAACTGAATCATTATTGGCCCAAAAGGAGTCCTAGTCTAGAAAACAATCTTAAGTGCATTTTTTCATTTGATATGTGAGAGACCCAGAATGCAGTGTCACAACCTAACAACTTCAAAAGCAAAATCTCATGTAAGGATACCCAGACATCATCTACCACATTTTACCCTTATGTCACAGGCTGCCACTCTCTCATGTAGGATGCTACAAACTTATTGTGGGAACGTACTATAGAAACATGGTGAACAGGAATGTTTAGAAATTATCCTTTTGGGCATATGAAAGGAGTTGTTTTTAACACAATTTCAGTATATGCACCTGCTGATGTATGAAAAAGAATCATCAAGTGGTGCTGTGGAAAAACAACAAGGCAGAGGATCTTTGGATGTTGTCCTCTCTCCTGAAGGAAACATGTCATGAAGCTCTACCTCAAGTCCTTTCCCTATGTAAGACAGGAAACTCTTTGACATGAAGCTTAATGCTGACACAGTTGTTCTCTTTCTTCCATGAGAAGAAAAAAAAAACAAAAAGAAGGAAACCTATAAAAGGACCATACAGGGAAGAAAAATGCTTCTGATAGCCAGACCTGCTGAACTGGATATCAGCTATTATTTTTACAGTGTTGATGATTATCACATTAGCTTGAGTGGTTACAAGTATCTGTTTCCACCTGTTTTTAGGGGATTTAAAATTCTGTTGAGTGGCACTTTTTGAGTTCTGAAGCAATCACAGAGCAAATTTATTTAAAAATGCATCGGCAAAAATAGATGTGCAGGTGTAGAGTTTAAAATTTTGTGAAACTTGGAGTTGCCAAAATCACAGGCTTACATTTAGATCTGGAAATATTCTTACTTTTGGAAGTCTAGACAGGTCTTTTCCCAGCTTTCCCTTGGGCTATGTTGCATTTGGTAGCCTTATTCAAATCTCCTCAATCTACATAAATCCATAACATTTCTTGTTATTGAATGTGATTGGGTTGCTAACCACACCAGTCAGTGTCTGTTTTCTCTCAATAACACTGCATCTTACCATCTTGTCAAAATCAACTTTTCCTTCATTTCTCAGGACTAATGAGACTGTACTCTGTGTGATGCTAGTACTTTTGGCAGCATAATGGGATCTGTATCAGTATGATGTGTTTTATTCACAATGCATTCAGGTCTATTAAACACCTCATTAAATTCTTCAAAAATTTTCTTTGCATCCTGTTCTGTAGACAGGTTATATGCCTGTCTGAACAGCAACATTTTCAGATTGCTCTTCAAACCTAAACAAATCTTTTCTATTCCCTTGGCCTCTGCTGCCTGATGTTCATCTCAGACACAGATGTACAGCACCTGTGATATCCAGAGCCATGGTAAGAAACCCACCTCAACAGCTCAGTGCCAGGCATGTGACTTTAATAAGTTTTGCAAAAAGGTTATTTTCCCCAATTCCTGGTATGGGTCAGTAGCTTCTGTTTTCAATGGATTAACTCCAGGGTACTCATGCAAATTGAACAAAACTTCCAAGTCTTTTAATTTCCAAGCACAGAGACTTCTGTCCCTCTAATTGCTTATGTTTATTGGCTGTTGGGCCTTCGCTGAGGAAATACTGGACATATGTTTTTTTACAGGAGATGAGGTAAATGCAAAGAAATATTTGATGTTCTAATTCTTCAGAAAAAAAAGCCAATTCAAGAAAAATCAAGGGGATGGGAAAAGGGAAAGGGAAAACCAAAGAAACAGCAGCTTGTTGAGGGAAGTCTAGTCAAGCCGGAAGGTCTCCTCCCAAACGACCAGCTGCAGAATCACTTGTTTCTCTATCCCAACAGATTTAATGGTTGGCAGATCTCTGAAAAGACAGGTTATAAACCAGTTCCCTCCTTTTTCTCTACTAGTGGCTACAACTTGCAAGGTGTATCACACACAAAGGCATTACACATTCAGCTAATTTGGCCTTCAAATCCAATTTTGGCTTTTATCACCCACTTTTCTTCCAAATTGGAATAGCTGACAATACAGAAAATATTTTCCTGTGCAAAACCCAACAAACTACTATGATCAGAAAAATAAGACATAAATAAGGTGAGGATTTTCTGCTTGTCTTTGAAAATTGTCTTCTGTTCTGATTTGCATCTTTAGGCCCCTGTATACCTTTCAAGGTCTGATCCCAAGGGATTTCCTCAAGGCCACACACTGAGACGTTAACATGACAAGAAATTGATCCCGCATTTCTTGTGTACCATACCAACAGCCACATCCTTCCCTCTTCATTTGTCATAGTACACAAGTCATTCCTGTCAACCCTAAAAGTCCCTCCTTATCACTCCATATACAGAAAATCCCCAGTTCTATTGTATCTGGGATCCATCGTGGCCAACCTTTTGGCCCTGTGTAATTTTGCTTACTTACATTTAGTGCCAACTGTCAAAGGCTTGAAAGACACAACACTATCTTTTGTACCACCCATTCATCACCGGTTTTTAAATAGTCCGGGTGAATTGCAGCAAACCACAAACTGCAACCATCTTAGCATCTGCTAAGATCATCATTCTTTTCTGGACCTTTCTTCTATTTTTTTTTTTTTTTCTTCTTGTGCCGACTGGTTCATTAGTATATGACAAAGATTCAAACCCAGAAAAAAGGAACCACCAACTGCCATCTTCATATATATTCCCTATTTGCTTTTATAGACTGGAAAACTTTTTAATGAGGATGCTTTTTTTCACAGAAAAATTGCAAGTCAGATTCTGTTGAATAGAGCCTGTGGGTGCAAATTGTCTTTGGAAGATCAAACAATATCACACAAACATAGGGGCTAAAAAGTCAGTTTATGGCTTCTGATTCCAAAAACTGATAGGTATTTAATCACTGCTCAGATAACCTGTGGAAACTGGGAATGGTAAGTAAACTGTGATAGCTTAGGAAAACTTGGTTGAGCTTTCAATAATTTGACCTCTGGGAAAGCTTTTAGAGTCAGCAATATGTACAAATGTGTGCTAGAAGAGGAGAAAGGGGAATTCAAAGAAAAACAAGCTCTAAGAAAGCATTAACTAACTCTCTCTTTCCCTCTCCAAATCCACAGTGAATAGGGATTTCAGCAGGGGAGGGGAACTTTATCCCTCCTCTAGATTTCATTTGTAACTATTTCAGAAAATCTTTACACTACATTATTTTTCTATTTGCTTTTCTGACATCAGATTTCATGATATTTTAGGAAGGTGAATATAGGCATTGGAAAGAAAGATTCCTTCTCTCTCCTGAAGTATTGAAATCCAAAACAAAGTTAATGTGGAGATGAACCAGTCAGTCACATAAATCTTCTTTGTGGAAATCCAAACATAGGTTGGACACATACATATACCATTAGAGCAATTTTCTAGAAAAATAGCTGAAAACCCAGCTTGGTTTCTGCTTCTCAGAAATACTAGAAATACTTCAAATACTTTGGTACTGTGACAATTGTATGTGCACACACAGAGAATAACTACAAAGGGCATCAGGTATTAACACAAACATCCCTGACTCTACAATGAGGGTTTTTACACCAGTACTTAGTCTTGGAGAAGATGTAGTCAAATCCATGTCTGAGCAATTGCAGTCCCCCTTCCCTCTTTTCTCTGCAGGAAGGATAAGAGGCTGCTCGAAACTCCCTGAAGCATCTCACCCTGTCAGTGGGGACTAACCATAGTAGTAGAGGTGTAAAAGTGGCAAAGGAAGGGGAACATATGGCCAGATGTAGGGAGCAGTGCTGCACCAAGCAAGCCTGACACCTTGTTGGAGATGGTATGATAATGGAGCTCTGCTGACACTGGGTAACACCTTCCTGCTCTCTCAGAGCCTGCCCTCTTCCCTTTAACTGAGGAGAAGGAAAGACAAAGATGCTGGAACTGCAAGAAAATATTTCGCACAATGGTGGAAATTCTTAATTCTGGACCAGAATCACCTACTTAGCAACACCTTAGTGACTTGTGATCAGACTAGGAAGGAAAAAAATTATATACTAATAAGTCAGCTTCTCTGTTCATGAAAAGTAGTTTAATTAAGAGATATAATATATTATAACAAATTAGTCATGGGAAAAGGCTGGACTCATATAGGCACACTATGTATGTACATATGTACACTATGTATATATATATATATATATATATATATATATATATATATATATGTATCTATATATATACACACATGAAGACAATACATGTTCCATATTGGTAGTAAACCATAATTAGCATAATTAGCCATTTTCATTTCCCCTGGCACTTTACAGTATCTCAAAGATTAATCTCTCAGGTTTTCTTTTTTGCTGTTTTTATTTTCTTTCTGTTTAAATCTTATAACATCATGTACTCGTTTCATAAATCTCTCAGCCAAATTGTTAAATATCTTAATTCTTTCTTAAAATTTTACCTATAATTTTTTTCAATTTTTTAAATTATAAATGTGTCTATGGAGATTGGCTTTCTTCTATGCTTTCTTTCTTTTTTCTTTTTTTTTAAGGTTTGTCTCTACCTTCAAGTGAAACAGAACAAAAATATGTTCATAAAGACAAAAATTCCATTGTTTATACTGATCAACATAGACTAGGCAGTGAGGGGGAAAAAAATGAGGCATCTGTTGAATACAAATGAAGGCAGCAGGTTTGTGTGTGAGTTCTTGGGCTCTGAAGCTACTTGTCATTTGCTTTTAATGACTGAAACATCACTCTGCTCCTCTCCCCCTCCACCACAGGATGTTAAAAAAAACACTGTCACTCCAGGAAGGTTACTTTACATGAAACTGCAAAATGTGATGTGTGCAAAAACCCAGTCTTTACCCATTTGCAACAATGTTCCACATCAGACTTATGTTTGCCAATGACAATTTTGCTCTAAACTCACCCTTTTAGGTGATCAAAAGCCTTGAAACTGCTTCTGTGATGTGGCTAGCAGGGAACAGTGTGCCTAGAACTAGTGTCCTTAAAGCTTTTATTGTGGTGGCAGACCTGACTGCTAGGAGAGCTGCCTTGTGCCCAAAAGGTCTATTTTGTGCTTCAGCAATAGGGGCTTTCACAATAAATTGTGAAATTTGGAAGGACAACAGGACAAAACCAGCACTCCATACTTCAAATTAATCTTGCTTCCCATTTTTCTTCCAAAGTGTTGAATGATACATGACATCATATGATGTGTGGTAATTCTTCCTTCTCAATCTTGAAGGGAATAAATGGGTTCTATTTCTGAGAAAATGCATTAAAGCAAAATTTTACTGTCAGTTACCCTGATGTCAGTCCCTAGCAAAACAATTCAAATGCAGTTCCTCTGGATTCACACTGATGTAACAGAGAGCAGAATGTAGCTGCTTGAAAAAGCAGCTGTCACCTTATGGAAAACTTATGAAATATCCTATTTGGAAGCAAGCACTCTTCTGTTCAGTTTATTTCCCTCTACTTCTTTTCTTCTGGTCAATTTTTCTGAAGACAGTCTTTTAAAACAGAATCACTGTTGTTTCCTAAGAATTTATCTGCTTCTGCACTTATTCCCCACCTGACATCATAATCCTCTTGGTTGTGATATAATAATCATTTTAACAATGACCAATTGTGATTCTGCAAGCTGGGCTTAAAATCTGATCCAAAAAATGCCTTTTACACTGATATCTTACATAACGTCATATCAAATTTTGTCTCTAGAGATAATAATTTCAACCAAGTGACATGAATTAAGTTTTCATACAAGGGAGTGGTACACTTGGTATAACTCCCTAGAGATATATTCCTGAAGACTTCACAGTTTTATGATTTGACCTTTAAAAATATTTCCACTATCTGCCCAATGCTTGGTGATAAAGGTCTAATGATTCTGTTGAAGAGGAAAACATTGCATATACAGTTCAGTCCAGTCTCCCACGGGAGTTAAAATTTGCAACAAACAGAAGCTTAAGGAAAGGAAAATCAAATGCAAATATATTTCTCATGAATTGTTCAATGAATTTCAGATACCATAGTGATTTATGTGAATAACTTGAAAAGCAACATCCTTCTTGACAAGTGCTGAGTGAGTACCCTTCTAAAGTTTTGCAGTCTTACGTTTGAGGATACAGTTTCATCCTGTATTTTTGCTCTGAAATTCAGTGGTTTCTCTGTTCATCCTACCATCTTTGGCAGCTTTAACTGGAGTTATTCATGGGTTTCAAATTATGCACATGGTTTGCTGGATCTGTGCCTATGTGTGTTGAAATTTTGTAAGGAGTAGGACAGACAGCACAATCCAGAATCAGGGAGAGCCAAGTTTTCTTCTGTAGCGCACTTGAAACTTCAAGGAAGGACCTCTGGGAAAAATAGGTATCCAGGGAAGCAGGTTATCAGATGCTGCGTAAACTAAACCTTACCTTCTTGATAGCTGATAGCACTTGAATCTGAAGATTGCTTTAACTTAAGCCTACTGACTAACTCAGCTAGATGCAGGACCAAGATTTCTAGAATCTCAAACTTTCATGCGTAAGTAAGCCATTATACCAAGATTTGAACTGTAAATTATATTTAACAAATATAAAAGTCTGGTTTGTTTAAAGGACTGGATTTCAATGTCTTCCTCTATAACAGATATTTCTAAGGAAATTACTTCTTTAATTTAAATATTCTGGGTTTTTGTAAGACACTAAACATATAAATGAACACATGAAAAGAGTGAACTAATACTTTGTTAATAGTTTCTACTGCAATTGTTATTTTAAACTTGTTATTTCTCATTAAAGATCTAAGAAGTTTCCACTCTTCCATAAGTTTTATCTAGCAAAATCAAGAGAACTCTGGCCTGTGAAGGAGTTATTTTCCTCTTGGTAAGATGTCCTGCTATGGTAAAATGATCCATCTGGAGTGCCCAGCTATAGAATTGTTAAAGTAAATTTCTCTGTGCTATCATCTCCATGCAAGCCATGTGCACACAAGATGAGTCTCACAGAGCAGAAGATGGATCTCTGATGACATGAATTAGTACATAGCATGTGTTGCTTTGGAAAACTTTGTTTCATATTGAATACTGGTTGATGATACTCTCCAGTAATATCACATTACGAAACTGATTATAAAGATACCGCAACCACATTATGGATAAAGTTATTATCCATTCTGTTTGCCACACCAATGCCTCACCATGCAAATCCATCCTAGATTTATTGACCGCAAATTATTGTATATGTGAAATAAATGAGTTGGAGAAAGAAGCATATCTTTATGGCTTTCAGCACATCTCCAGTGGAATCAGCATGAAAAATGCAAAAGCTATTTCACTAATCTCTTCCAACATTTTGTATCTGAAACAGCCACTGCCTCAAAAGCTGTATTTCTCCGCTGACTGCGTTTTCTGATTCCTGAAATGAAGGTTTCGAAGTGTAGCTTAGGGTAGAGATTAAGTTGTTCACTTGCTTGTGTGTTTTCTTCTTTTTTTTAACATATTATATAGTTCAATTACTGGAAAGGCGAAGTTTGAGATGGTTACTGTTGTTATTGCATGAAATTGATCTGGGCTTCAGCCAAACTCTAGTCTCATTCTCATTAAGGCGGAGACATTCAGATGAAAATTAAGATCCTTCTAATGAAATATACTGGAGGATTAAGTTACAAGTGGCAGGACACATTACCTTATTTATCTAGTTGTGCTTGCGTGATTTGCTAGACCAGCCATTATGACAAATGTTCCTTACGCAATCTATTTTCAAGACTATTTCCATTAAAAGTAACATGATTGAGTGCACTGCTTTGCTCATGGTTGAGATATGCTCCTATGTTTATATCAAACCAATTAAACTGTGTTGCTTTAAAGCAATAAAAGTGGTTCTGTAATTGCCACATGTTCTTCTCTGCCATTTTCAAGTCTGGAAACGAGGAAATAGTTTGCAAGTTTCTGTGCACGCTATTTCTTCCTCACACATTTGACCTCAATTTTATCTTGCACTGATTTGTGTTATAAACCATTCTAGATCTTTTATGTGTGTGTGATCTAGAAAAGATCTTATTTTTTTCCTAACATTTGGAATAAAGATACCTAAAGTGTTTCTATTGCTGTTACTGTTCTTGTTGTTTCAAGCATTTTTCTTGCTTAGCATTATAATGGTGTACCTACCATGTTACAGGTAAAAATCCCTGAGCAGCTACATTAAAACAATGTAGTTGCTGACAATCACATCATTAAACATCCTCTTGCTGGCAGTTGAGAAATATATTACATAGGCCCCCTCGACACATCTGCTCTTGTGCAATATGTACCATCATCTTCAAAAGTATGTATTAATTCTGAGTGCCTCCATCTGAACCAAATTAAAAGATCCTGAATTTGCAGTAACTGGTGTCCTAAAAACTGTTTTTCATAGAATGTTACATTTGGAGCCAAATAAAGTTAGCTACCATTGCTGGAAACCTCTTGGAAAGCATTAATTGTGGCTTTAAATTTGGGGAATTAAGCTATTTAAAATTCTGTCCTATGGGTCTCTATATGCAGGCAGACAAATAAAGAAGGATCTTCTTTTCAGTATCTGAAATTAAAATAAACATATTTCTCTACGGAATTTGTGTACCTTCTGTGGAAACCTTTCCTTTGCATTCATAAGTTCCCTTGTGTGGGATTTGTGAGACCCCACCTGGAGTTCTGCGTCCAGCTCTGGGGTCTTCAGCACAAGAACACAGATTTGTTGGAGCAGGTACAGAGGAAGGCCATAAAGATTATTAGGATGATGGAGCATCTCTCCTGTGTGTAAACACTGGGAGAATTGGGATTGCTCAATCTGGAAAAGTGAAGGCTCCAGTGAGACAGTGAGACATTATTGCAGCCTTCTGGTACCTGAAGGGGCTGCCAAGGAACTGGAGAGTGACTTTGTCACAAGGGTATGGGGTGATAGGACAAGGGGGAATGGCTTCAAACTGAAAGAGGGTAGATTTAGGTTGGATATTAGAAAGAAATTATTTACAATGGCAGTGGTCAGGCACTGGAACCTGTTGCCCACAGAAATTTTCAGATCCCTTCAAGGTAAGCTTGCTCTGAGCAACCTGGTGGAAGGGGTCTCTGCCCACAGCAGATGGGTTGGAACTAGATAATCTTTTAGGTCCCTCCCAACCCAAACCATTCTATGATTTTATCATTCATGCAAGCTAGAACACCAAAGGCCTATTCAAAGCTATTTTTAGGTTGAAGCAAGACATGGAAAGATTTAGGGCATGGAGTTACATTCAAGGCCATCAGGAGTATTTTTTCACCCTGAGTGGGGTGTAGCAAGCTCCCTTAAACACCAAGCTTTAATGGGATTAATATGTCCTGCCTAGGAACAGCTCTGGCTGTATGGAAACAGCCTGGGGAGCAGAACAGGTAGCTTAGTACATGGATAGTTATATATAGGGGATTTTTCTGCCATATGGAACATCTTAAGGCTACTCAGCAGGTTGTGTGTTTTGAGACTTAGGCTATAGGGCTGAGGTACAGTGCTGTGTGACTGTGAGTTGTTATGCAACATGTGATTACATGAACACAGCCTGTGCTTAGTTCATGGTAAAAATGTGTGAGCTCATACCTCTACCACCAATGCAAAAAACACCTCTGGTTCTACTTTTGCCTCCACTGCACAGTAACTATTCACTGCTGAAGCCTTACTCTTGTCAATGCAGCACAGTGCAGAAGCAATTTACCCATCACTAAGGAGTCTAGTTGGAAATGTCATCAGAAGCAGAAGGGAAGATGATGCAGAAAGGAATTGATAAAAATCCCCAAAACCTGGCTTTCTAAGTTCAGAGACCAACTGGTGGGAAAAGAAATTGAAGCTCTTTCTGGAGAATGTTGTGGTTCATACTGGCATTGAGCTGATATTTGTACTAGAGCCTGTACATTCTCTAAGAGAAAAAAGTCTGAAAGACACAGATGATGGGAAAAACAGAGAAGAAGAAATTCTCCCATGAGATGCTATAAACTCAAACCAATGTGAGTATTCTGTATATTGGTCCATCTTGTGTCTCTGAGAACTCTCAAGTTGATGGAGGAAAGTACAATGTCAGGACACAAACCTGTCAAGAAAAGGGCTGCTGCTGATGCTGTGCTTTGTATACACCTAGAGAGTGAGGAGAAAAAAGAGAGAAAGAGGATGTACATTTTTTACCTGCTGCCATGTTATTTTGCAAAAAAATCTATATTTGTGGGCCATACACTGCTCCTGTCCCTGTTGAGAGCCCAGCTTTGGCCAGTGAAGACCTGACAGCAGATATCTACAATCATATAACAGTAAATGGAAGGCTTTGAACTCATTTGCTTGCATGAGATAAATAACTTGAGGAGACATAGTTAATGGCATACTTATCTTGTGCACAAGTGAAAGAGTTGGCTATGATCCACTTCCGACTTGAGATTTTTACTACCACAGTTAGCATCAGATAAAAGCTGATTTCAGGAACCAAGGAAATTGTGTTAGAGAGAAAAGGAGGGTTCTGCCTCCTTCACAGCAGTTGGTAGTTAGTGGACATGCTGCAATTTAATTTCAGCAATTTATGTTGGGACACCTCTCATTCCAGAAGGCAGCCTTTGTTACACACATGTAAGGCAGAATATCAGCAGTGTCTGGAACAAGACAGGTTAATGTACTGATAAAGAAGTAACACAAACTTCACCTCAGAACAGCCAGTAGTAGAGGTTACAGATCATCAATCAGCTAAAGAGTGTGGCCAAGGCAGATGGAGTTTATAATTTAAAAGATTTTACTCTGCTTTTTCTGTGACAACAATTCACTACAAAAAAAATCTGTATAACACTGATTGTCAAAGGAGAAACAAAAACTGCACAAGCTTAAACACTACCTTATGCTGTATTAGTGGAAGCTGATGAGTCCCCACACAGTGAACAGGACAAGATTTAGTGTTTACACTGCTATCTATATTTCTGCTGCTTCTTACTATGTACTTAAAAGGATGTTATTCTACAGTGAGTAATAAATTCCCTTTCAAAAACTACCCTAGGTTCCCTGAATTTGTTTCTAGGAAGAACATTTCACACACTCCATTCGCCTATTATTCAAAAGTAGAAGTGTTTCCCCAATATCTCAGAAGCATGAAGAGTCAGTTCAGGAGAAAAGAAAATCCCCTCTAGAAAAAGAAAATCACCTCTTTCTACTGTTACCACAGCTTCTCTGTTTCTGCTCTGTTTTTCTATGGCCAGAAATAAATAGCCTTAATCTCTGGGGATGCAGATAGTTTAAAAAATCAACAATAAAGAACAATCTCTGTCTTCTTCCAACACCCATTGGAACCTGGGCTGTTTCACAATGAAGTTCTTTAAGTACTAATAGGAATTTAATCACTATTTTTAAAAGAGTTTTGTATGAATTTTAGCCTTTAGTTACCTGTGTTTAGAATGCATATGATATATTCTCTGTAATGTCTTTTTAGCAGCAGAGCAAAATGCTGTGTGAACTATTTGCTGTGAACTATATAAATGTAACAAAAAAAGAATGCTACTGTCAGGTGGCATTTCTATGCATCACCTTAATGCAAGGAAAAGTAGTAATTAAAAGTAGTAATTAATGCAAGGAAAAGTAGTAGTTATTAATTATTAATAATAATTAATATAGTAGTATATCAGGGAAATCTGATTGAGTAAAAACTGTCTTACAGTTTTACTTTGAAAAACATATGGATATTCTGTTCATTTGTATGTGGAGATGGCTCTGAGATATGGATATAAAATATAGCAGGATTAGAAGGTTGATCCTCTTATGCTCAGGAGAAATAATTCACCTGCCATATGCAACAGCAGTAGTCTTAATAGGAAACTGTTATATCTGAAAAGGAGACCAAAAACACGAGAAAAAAAAAATCAAAGTTGTGATATAGAGTGTCATCAATATCCAACCTGCCCCCTGCCCTCTCAGTCACAGTCACTTCTAATTTTTGAGGATAGAGGTACCATGCCACCATGGAGCTTCTGAAGCTGCCCTGAATAATCTGTGTATTGCATTTACTTATACTCTAAGTCCCATGAAATAAAAGAATCATGTGCAGTAGTGGAGCCAAAGAAATCTGGAATAACTATGAGCAGTACAGCTCCAGTAGCTGAATAAATCTGGGTGTGGGTAAACTTAGGAAGGAAGAGTTCTTAAATTGGCTTAACTTTAAATGTTCCCACCCTACACAGTGAGACTCACAAATCATTCAAACATGTATATCTGAGCAAAAGCACAACATTTTAAATTTTTAAGTTTATAATTTTAAAAATTTTAAAGTGGAGAGGGGATTTTCAATGTCAACCTGAAAAGAAATCTACATTTTTAACTTTAGCAGAATAATTAACACTGATATCGGAGTTTATATATTTTGGTTGCTAAAGGCTTGGGTCAATATTTCCTCCCCTAAGAGGTATTGGGTAGAGAAAATCAAGTTTTTAGTGAAAACAGAGTGATTCCCTTATCACCCTTGCAAGAATGACTCCAAGAAAAGAAGGTTCTTTGAGAAGATGGAATTCATGGAGCTCTCTGTCTGCTTCCCCTTCTCTGTTCTTGGGTATATTTGAATATTTGTCCCTATCACCACTGAGCTGATGTAGCACCTGCACCTAAAAGATGAGCAATAGAGCCTTTGTTTGCTGTGCTCATTCTCCAGATATACTCTACACTCTTCCCAGGAATATCAGATTTATTGTGTAAGTGCAGAACCAAAGCACAGTGCATCCTCATTTTCCTGACCAAAAATGGATTTACAGAACACTTCTAAAACAGTAATTACATTCAGTATGCCCATATTAAATGACATGACAGAGAGAATGACCTAAGAGGCTCTTGAGGAAGGTAGAGACCCAGACCGTGCATCTGGGAAATCCTTCTGTCTCTCATTAGACTTTTACCAGCTTATCCTGGAAAAGAGAAAACATATAAAGGGGCCAGGGACTAAATGATATATTTCTTTAGGCTGTACATAGCTGGTTTATACAGTACAAGTTGTACATCTGTGCTATAGACAATACTAAGGCCTGTCCAAGTAATATTTGCTTTAGAAAAGAAAAATAAAACATTAGCCATGACTAACAGCTCTGAGCTGTTGGAATTTTGAGAAGAAACAGAGATTGTGGCCCAAATCTGAATATTCATAATTGGATATAACATATCTTAGCACAACTAGATCTTAACACAACTAGGTATATGTGCAGTTTATAATAAAGCTGAAGTCATCACTGAAAAGCCTGATGCACATAAAGCTTTCCAAGTTCTTCTCAATGCTAAATCATACCAGGAAATTTGTGATAAATGTTCCTAACCATGTTAAACTGTACAAAGAATATCTAATGACTATCAAGGAGAAGCTTAAAGAGGTTCTAAAACTGATGGGTTTATTAAAAGACACAGTAATACATACCTACTATGCCAGAAAGCAGAAATCTAATTTTTAAATTAAAGTTCTAGGAAGGGCTCTGGCAAAGTCTGCTTACAGTAGTGTGATTGAAAATGATCAGCCATGGCTCATGTATCACACTAACCACAGTAACCACTAACCAAAACTGGGAATCAGCCTTCTCAAAAGAAGGCATTGACCTTAAGCAGTGGAAATAAGAAGCTTCAACTCATTCTTTCTAACTCTGCATGCCCTTTTGAAATGAACTCAGTCAGCCATTATTTATTGCTATCAGATGGGGATCTGGAAAACTGTTCCAGTGTTCAAGAACCTGAGAATGATTTGTTTTTCAGATACAAAGTTTTGTAGTCAAACTGATAAAAAAGGGAGATAGATTTCATATCTACAATTGCACTGTAGGGGCAAACATGCAGTGGAACAAGGTCTATAACTAAGTTATGGACTTTCAAACACATGAACAAACTCAGGTCTTGGGATAGATGAGGACTGAAATTGCCAGAACTATATCTGGGGTAGAACTGTGGGAAATTATCCAAGTTACCAGCATAGGATGGTAGGATCAGAATTTTCCAAGAGTTTTTCAAGGGAGCCTATTGAGTTTTAAACGGGCTTTTGGTTAAAGGAAACAACCTCACAATTTCTAGGGTGTTACAAGAATATATCTATTGAAGAGAACATGTAAATTGATGTGATGGTCCAAAAACACCTCAGAGGAAGGTCAAAAATATTTTATAACAACAGTGAAGTTAAGAACATTGGCAGGAATTACCACCTGAACCAAAACTAAGTGAAAGAGTGATAAATTCCTGCTAATGATAAAGGAAAATCAGCACCTTGAAGGAAAATACACATAGATGATATTGCTTAAGTTGGCAAGGATAAATATACTTGTGTTAGACTATAATTCTGACTCTCAAGAGATGGCTTTCAGAGAAAATACTGCAGCTGAACATGTAGCCACCTGTACTAAGCAATTTTTTTGCTAAACCAGCTCTACATCTAATAGAAACCTGTTGCATAGTAAATTCTGCCAGAATTTAGTTAATGTTATTTTAAGCACTTTCATTACAGGTATAGAATGCAACCCCTAATTGATATTATCCCAAATGTTATGGGTAAGCAAGAAAATGGTGCCAAAAAAACCCCAAAAAACAACAAAACCCCAAAACCCAAACTGAAACCCCAAAACCCCCGAAACTAATAAAAAAACCTGTGGAGTCATGCTCCTAACAATGCTAAGCATGACTAACTTGTGGGGTGCTATGATGAGCCTGTCATGAAGTGTTATTTGCTCCCCAGGGAATAGAAGACATTAACAGTCTGTCAGACTCAACACTAAATGTAGAGGAAGGAAAAAAATGCAAATGAAGAGAAATGACAATTTTATTAAAATTAAATGAAAATATGTTGTGAGACATACACAGTCACCAGTGGCATCCTTTGGGTGAAACTGCATGGCCAAACTGCCACAAACTTTAGAGAAAGGGTAATGTCCTTGCAATTCCAGGAGAGATGTTTGAAAAGGTCATTTTCCCTAAGGAAGTGTCACTTGAATAAGAGCAGCAGAAAATTGACACACTGAAACCTGTGGGCATGGCATAACAAAAAATAAATGGGACTGATGTTCCCAATGGGACAGTACAAAGTTTTCTGGGACAGCATGTCAAAGGCTGCTGGTCACTTCAGATCATTTACAACTAATGAATAAAATATCAATAAAAGAGGTTATGTATATTTGAAATTCTGAGTTATTTTAATGATGATTTTTGATGTTTATAATGTTCTGCTGGGAAAAGAAGAAATAAGATTCTATGTTTTCAATAAGTCTTTTTTTGTGTGTGTTGAGCTAGAGCTAAATTTACATGGTGTCTGATATGAGTAGTACTGCTCAATTCAAAACACCAGGAGCTAAATGCTGCACAGTTTACTCAAGTATCTGAACTCTGAGCAATTTTGAAGGAATATAGCAGTAACAGTTTTAAAAGAGGTGGGGCAATGTAATTTCTCATCTCTTGCCCATCTTAGAGTGAGTTTCAAGAAAAGCATAAAAAGTAGATTAACAGGCTCAATTTCATGGTTAAAACATCACCAATAAAGGAGCCAGGGCAACACAAAAATAAAAATATCTAAATGTCTCCCAGACAACCCATTTAATCTTATCTAAAAAATTTCCCTATACCCTCGATAGCTTTAGAAATATTTAGCACTACTTCTGAAAACATTTGAAAAATGCTACTCTGACTTCCCTAGCAAACTCTTTCTATAATTTGTTTTCCCAGTTGTCTTTTTGTATCATTAGCATCACCAGGGTGAACATGACTGGTGCAGGGTGAATCAGTTTCTGCTTCTTTAAATCCCACTGATGAGTATTACTAGATTGGATAGACTCTTGCCCCTGATATTCCTGAGAATGGATCTTCAAGGCACTAATTTTATAAAGAAAGATCTCTCCCAGAATGGCTACAGTTGGTTCATATATTATTTTCAGGCCTTTCATTTCTTGTCATATCAAGCTACATCTAACTTTAAAAAAGTTAGCATTTAGTCTAAGAGTCTAAAATATGCTAGTATGCTACTTCCATCATCATCTCAGCTGTTTGTAAACACAGCAAAAGTACTTGCTCAGGTTGCAGCTTCTGCAGTTCACATAACTGGAGCTTCTGTCCTGGTGTGAAGTATCACTGATATTTTTGTTTCCTCAGATCATTAATAAAAAATTCTGCCCAGTTTTCGTTTCATACATAACAAAGCTGGGATAGAGTTAATTTTCTTCTTAGTAGCTGATAGAGTGCTGTGTTTTGGATTCTGTATGAGAATAAATGTTGAAAACACACTCATGTTTTAGTTGTTGCTAAGTAATTCTTAGTCTAAATCCAGGACTTTTCAGTTTCCCAGGCTCTGCCAGTGGGCAGGTGCTCAAGAATCTGAGGGGGAGCATGGCCAGGACAGCTGACCTGAGCTGACCAAAGGGACATCCCACACCATGGAGTGTCATGTCCAGTGCAGAAACTGGGGGGACTTGGTCAGGAGCTGCCTGGGGACAGGCTGGCCATTGGTCAGTGCATGGTGAGCAATTGCATTGTGCAGCACTTGCCTGGAGTTTTCTTTCTCCTTTTCCTTTTCCTTTTCCTTTTCCTTTTCCTTTACTTTTCATTATTTTGTGGAAGTTTTTAATATTACCATACAAGCAGCTGCATGGTAATTAGTTACTGGCTGCAGTTAAACCATGTAATCCTCTTTCTCCTGCTGTAAAACCAGGGTTTCAAAACTGTGTTTGAAGATGATCTGGTTACAGTTTAATGTGTGTGTATATATGATACCTATATACCAACTAGTATATTGAAGATGAAATGAACTGCATTTCATCTATAATATAGAACCTTATTCATTAGACTGCTGTGTACAGACAAAAAAAATCCCACTACAGTGACTAAACAGCACTTCAAGACCTCCTGCCCTGACAATTGTGTTTTATCACTTCAGTACTTTTATTGATTTCTTACTCATTTCTGCTGGGAATTCCATATTTCTATGGAGAATAATTTTACACTCATAAAACCTTTGCTTTATTGTGCTTTTTCCTTGCTATTTTCACACTAATATGATATTTTGGAAGGGAAATGTTGACAGAGCTAACTACTGAAATAAAAAAAAATCCTCACGTAAAGAAAACTTCAAAGAATCGTTCAATTCTAAGCTGTAAATCCTTATTTCCTTTTATTAACCTTCCAATCAGACATAGAATTTGCTACAGCAGGAATCTAAAGTGATCACTTAAATTTTAGGTTTTTCCCAATTGTGTTAAAATCTTTCTAATGCCTACTGTATGGCACAGGAGTTATTTTAATCCTAGGTATGACAGGTAAATTTCTGTTTAGAGAGAGGCAAAACAAATTGGATATATCAGGTGGATAAAGTCTGAATCCAAGTCTCTCATGCAATTCTTAACAACATTATAATCCTAGGCAACTGACTTTGCAAATCTCCAATCGAAGCTGAATTTTCTCAGATGGATAAGGAGAGTGTTTTCCTTCATAGAGGGGGCATTGGGTACTGCTGCAATACTGACAATTTTTCCCTGTCACTTTGGGTAACACGAACATTTCCAGTTGCCACCAGTAACAAAAACAAACAAGCAAACAACGCCACAAGCCAAAACTGTTATCCAATTCCTGCTATTCTAACTACAGAAGTTCCAACAGACTTCTTCTTTGCTCAAATTATCATCAAAAGAATATTCTTGTGTAGCAGTAGAAGACAAAAATAAAATCAGCATAGTTCATACAAATTCATGTTTCTTACATTGCATCAAATTGAAGAACTGTCTGCTTTTGATTGCTGTGTTTTGCTAGCAGTTGTATATTTGCTTTGGAACATAAGCTCTACAATGCCTTTGATGTGAAATGTCTGGCAGGTGTATCCCTGTGTTCTGCACAAACAGCTAGCAAGCTAGGAACCTTGTGTGACAAAATAAGCAGACAAGTATTTGGGTAGTGGTGAGACATCTGAATTCCCACAGTGCCTTTGAAGAGGCTGTTGTGCCATGGCTCACAAGATTTAGTCTGAAATGCAGGGTAGCTCTTGCATGGTGTCACTAGCAAGGCTGGTGACACTGTTTTCTACCTCCTTGTTCTCTGTGCATTCAAGAACCTGGACTGTGTTTGCTCCTTTCTATAACAGATAAGGAAAGAAATTTGATATTGCACTAATGGGTATAAAGATAACCTATTCCTGCCCCTGTTTGTAAATGTGATATTCTCTCATGCTCTTATGACATATCTGATTGCAAAGCACAGAGGTGCAGGCCATGTCTCCCATAGCTCCATCAGTATTCACTCCCCTTTTGTGCTTTCCCTGCCCTGAAAACTCTGAGTTTACTTGGCATTAAATGTAACTTTAGCTCTGTCTTTTCACAAACCCCTGCTTTTAACTTGTGCTAGTCCAGCCATCATAAAGAACAAAAGCTTAAATTCAAATAAGCAGACACTCATGATTTTCTAAGAGGGCAAATTTTTGATGCTGATAGGCAGATGCTCATCTCAAGACAGCTGCTGGGGTGACCCATGTGCTCAGAGAAGCTGTTGAATCGTGAACGAGCTGGTGAGGTGATTTGGCCACTGCTGTGTTGAGAATCACCCAGCACATCATCTAATTATGATATCAGCTTTGCTCCAAAGTGACATTCACATAACCACAGTGCCCGGGTGGACTTAAGATCAAGAGTGCTACTCCACAGGGGGATTTTCACACTCAAACTTGATTAGCACAAATGGTGTGAGTGTAAAGCCTCCACCTCCTTGCTGGAGCAAAGAGGATAAAGCCATCAGGATAAAAAACATCCTTTCACCATGTAACTTAATGATGGCTTCCCTTCTCACATATTTCAGCTACACAAAAAAACCCAAACCCAAACTTCTGGCAAATGATAAACAATGATAAATAGTTTGGGGGTTTTTTTTTGGTTTTTTGGTTTTTTTGGGTTTTTTGTGTGTGTGTGGTTTTTTGGGTTTTTTTTGTTTTGTTTTTTTTTTGGTTTAGTTTGATTTTTTGTTTTTTGTTTTTTTTTTAATTTAGAAAATTCAATTGTAAATGTTCCATAGAATTTTGAAGCATAGATGAAATAAGACTTTTCAAACTCTCTTCCAGCTAACAGAAGTGACAGTAAATGACTGGTTATTTGGGGGGTGTAGAAGTTTATGGTGTCAAAAAAGAGCCCATGGACCATGCCTGGCATTCAGCAGTTGATCAACCCTTTAGGAAACTTCTGAAGTTAGAAATAACTCCTTAAGATGTACTAAAAAAAAGCTCTCCATGACCTTTGAATCATGACACAAATGTCCTTTATGCCTTGATATTTCATTTTACAATGTTTTTTATCATGGAACAATGGAATAAGTCATGACCAAAACCTTAGTCATTAACTCTTTTCTCATCTACTACCAAATTGGAAAGTGGTGACCACATGATTCATATATATAATGCCAGAACAGGAGCAGCATGAATGTTAAATTATTTGCCATGCTCACAGACTGTCAGATGGGGCAGATAGCCAGCTTTTCAAAATAATCACAAAGCTATCTGCACAGCTGTATCATATTTTCAGCTTGTACTCTTTTACTACTGCAACCAGCATCCAGTGTTCTCAACCCAATGCTCTCTTTGATGAACATGGATTTCAATTCATATTTCTTCTTGCTATAAATGAAAGGAAAGAAAAAAAAGTGTGACTGTCTAGTCTGATCTATAATTTCCTCTGAAGCAATATTGCAAAAATTTCCCATTTGCAAAGCAGGAATAAAAGAGGGAGGTGATAAACAACAAGCACAGAAGTGTTGCATGGATGACATGAATAGATGAAGGGCCTAAACTAATTGTGAGAAGTGAGAAGAATGAATTGGAGTGACAACACATAATCAAATTCTCTCTTCATTGCTTCCTATCTAATTTCTGCAAAGCGTGTTGAACTCATGATTGTCTATCACTACAGGACACAACGTTTGCCTTTATTGTACCCAAACTGCTTCAGTTACTATTTATCAATCTGTTTCATTAATAAATTAATTGCTGCTCCAAATTATTTTGGAGATGCTGCGCAGTGCTCCAAGATAAGAAAAGAAAATGCATCGGCAAAAATATTACAACTTAATATAATGCAATTATGTTACTGATAACGGGGAAAACAAATCTATCACTGTAACAGTTCTACCACCCACACACCCCAGTCAGAAAAAACGCACTGTGCAAAGCTCTGTGAGACACCCTGCCTCAGAGAGCTGACAGTCTGAGGCTGTGGCAGGAAGCAAGTGGGTATGGGCAAACAGATGGGCAAAGTGGAAGCTAACAGTGAAATGGTTATGATTAGTGTAATAGTTTCCGAATATTTGATCACGAGCCTGCTGCGGGGGCAAAGAAAAAAGCCTTTATTTTATTGTTCCATAAAGGGATGGATGTTAATAAGATAATTAGGGTAATGATGTAATTAAATGTGAAGCTGGGGTCCCAAAAGATATGGTTTATAATATGAGTGAGGAATATTACTCCATATGATGTTTTAATATTCAGTACAGTCTGGCTTTGAGAAACATCACAAATGCTTTAAGGTAAACTTTAAAATGCCATCTTCTAGAGGAAGAATTGGGCTATTCCTTATTCCTTAAATAAATATTGTAGGAAAGTGTAGTGGGTAGAGAGAGCAGGTTACCCAGTTGGCAAGGACAAGCACAACTACCACCTAACAGTCCCTAAAAGGGCACTTGGCAAACTCAGAGGTCAGGAAGAGTCAGAAAGGGAGTGGATTCAGGCTGGAGAATTCTCCATTCTGGAGCATTTTGGCTGCATTGATGGAAGCATATTGCAATTGATACCATGGGATAGCAGCACTCACCCTTTCCACTCAGCAGCCCAGCACAGCATTTGAAGGCTTTTCTGGAGGAAAAATACACCTCAGTTCTCCCAGCTCCAGCAGAAGGGAGAGTTGTGTTAAAATAAATCAGTCAAGCACTTAATAAGAATGACCTGTGAACTCCCTTCCTGTCAGAAATGGCCTTATTGTCAGAAAACTGTTGTAAGTGAGAATATTTGCTCCTTGAGATTTATTTTTTCATGATTGCCTAAACTAACTACCCTTTCTATTCCTCTGGGCAATGTGAAGTCTGTGTCAATGCATTATAAAATGGCTTTGTTTGCCAGAGCTCTTTGCTGCTGAGGTTTCTGAGCGTTCACATTGATTGGAATACATTGGCCTCTGCAGTGTCCTCACCATCAATATGTTATACCCAGAATACAAAAGGGAGAAAAAAACCCAAGCAACAACAGAGTAAATAAAAGTATACTTACTTGAAAGCACAATTAATCAAATTTCTGCAATATTAAGGTAACTTTGAGGTATCTCTCCTTCCTGTAAACCTCTGTCTTCATAAACTAGATTACACAGGCACAAATTCTCAACCCATAGGTTTTAGCTCAGATAGCTTCCCCTCTATAGACAGTTCAAGTCAACAGAAAGACCGTCACCTACTCAGAGGGCTTTGGATCAGCTTTGGGAGCTCAAAGTTTTCCTGAAACCTGACAATTTAAGTACAACTACACCTATGCAGAGATAAGATTAAAACTACTTGAAAAATGGTACTTTTTCCTGTCATACTTCACAGGGAAAAAAACCCCAATATTTTTGGCTATGATCAAAAAAACCTTGACTCACAGTTCTTCCTTCAAATAAATGGACATGAGAAAAAAAAATTTAAAAGCTTAAAAAAACCAAGGAAATGTTCTTGATCTATTTCTTTAGTTGATTATATATTTATTTTCTTAAAACAAAAATAAATATAAATATGAAGAAGTCCTATTTAGGTTACTCTAAGATTTTTGTCTAAACTTAACTGAATCAAAAATTTTAAGCAAAATTCCAACGTGACCCAACAAAATAATACACACCCCTAACCTTGGCATTACAATTTTCTAAATAGTATTTTTTTCTGCACTTGGAATCAGGAAAGCTAGAGAGGTAGCACAAGATCTTTGCAGTAAACATTTTTGTTTAAATTTCTATTTTTTTAATCCAGTTTTCAAGAATAAGCACACTCCTACATGAGGAGGGAAATGTTCAAACCTCTTTTTTCCTGGTTCAAGGCAAGGGTCAAAGGCAGGACTCCCCCTTTCCCCAAGGCTGCTGCGACCATCACAATCTGCAGTAGCCTTTGAATGCATTTTTTCTCCATTGCTCATACTGAGGGTCTTTCGTTTTGCATAAAATACTTCAATATTTATTGAGACAGCAAGAGAGCGTGAAAATGACTGCATAAGACAGTGGTCAGACCCATCCCAGGGGATGTGAGACACTGGGGTCCCTTCCCAGGCCAATGAATTTTTAATTGTGTCCACAAAAGTGGAACAGACTTAAGAGGAGAGACAAAGCCTGACTCAACTTCATGGAAACCAGATGAGTTTTGTTCAATGCCCACATGTTAATCAAGTATAAGGAGCATGTGAGCCCCTCTGCTTGGCTGCCCTGATACCTGGGCCATAGGATTGAATGAGGAATGATTATAATACATATCTCTCTGGTTTACAAAGGAAGGTAATTTGGGCATTTGACTGCTTTCATTGATAGCTTTCAATATAGGTAAACACAAAATAAATAATTTTTCAAATGTCCAAATTTCAGAAAGTTAATATTTTGATTCTTAACAAATTATCTTTCTTCAAGACGAAGAGTCAGCAATTTTTGCAGCTCATGGAGAAACATTTTATTTTGCCATTTCCCAAAACTGTTACTGATTTTTCTTTTTGTACTTTTTTTTTTCCTTCAAAGGAAACGTTCTACATAGAAACCAAGTACAGAATTTAGCTCAAAACAAACACACATCTTTTGCCTCATGTACCCATTCATACTGGAAAATCTTTGTCTATGAATAAACATGTACATTAGAAAGGGTTTTGATGCTATTTTCCTAATTCCTACGGTTATGCACATTTATACCATGATGGGATATGAAATGAATTAAATTCAGCACGTGTAACACTAGTGAAAGGCAATGAACTTTACATCAGGAAGGAACTGGATTCGTGCTATATATAAGGGGAATCAAACAGCCTTCAAGTCTGAGTTTCATGAGACACAAGAGGTATGCACCTTTTTCATTATAATTGAATGTAAGTGCTTGTATGGTTTTTAACAACCAGTGATTGCTCTTGTGGTTTTATGGCCTGGTCATATGCCCACTGAAATCAACAGAATGAACTGTGAAAGGCTTCTGAGCTTGCTTAAAAGTGCAGCTCAGTGACACAGAACAACCCAGCTGCCTTATCAACAGAAAGGATTTGAACAAAACAATGAAAAATAAATTTTAAAAAATCAGTAAAGCAAAGGTGATTGCTTACAGAGTTTAAAATTTTTAGATCTACATGGTTTATACTTTCCCATGCTCCTTTTCCCATCAATAATCCAACCATTCATCTTCTGTGAAATCTAAACCTTCTGTGCTTCATGTTTTATTCATCCTAAGGTGCTTAATTTATACCAAAGGACAGCAGAGGGGCTAAGAGTAGCCTGTGTAAGGGGAGATGCCTTTAAGGCTATTATTCATGCCCTTTGATCTCAAGTTTTCATTCAGGAAACTTTGGTTCTGTGGGTAATTAGAGGCTGCCACTAACTTTTACTCTATAAATTACAATAAATCTGAAGAAAGCCAAGGATGTTGGAGACTGTAGCTGTGTTTTGAAATCTACAATACTCAGAGCAATTATAAATATGTTCTAAAACCCCAAAGTTAATTCTGAATCAAGGCTAGTTATTTTATTTTAAATCTATATTTCATAATGTAATTGATAAGTATTACCAAATCCAAAAGTATTTATGATTGTTTATTTTATACACCACTTAGGTTGACATCTAACAAACTACAGTATGATGGATGAAGACTGGCACAAAACTTAAGCTTTCCAATGGAAATATATGTTGTGAACTGTACACAATCAATTATTTCAGACAAAGCCCATGCTGTTTCCTCTTCTAAGACACTGCTACATATTTAGGTTTTCAGCTTGAAAGCCCATTTTGGCACCACTAATGAAATAAATTATGTTTCTTGTCAGATCTCCCACTGGGTGGCGTGTGGTACCTCATGTATGTTCATTTGTCACCCTCAAATAGAATAATACTTCCTGCAGGTTCCCAGAGCAGATAACTGCCCAAGTGGAAGTTAATTAAGTCATTGGTTCACTTTACTCCAAAGGATGTTAAACTGCTGATGCTAAATGAGAGACTTATGGTATCACACTGGAGACACATGCAATTAAAACATCAGAAGAATTCAGTATATAGAGCTGTTCTCACAGATTATGGGCAAGAGAAGGCTAATCGATAATAAGTAATTTATAATGGAAAACAAAACCAGAAATTAATCTTAAAGTCAGCAGAAACTGTCTTATCTGAAAAATCTAGATGGAAAAAATCTGCTGAAAAAATTGATCTTTCTCCTATTTCAAATTTGAAACTTGATGTGACATTTCGTTGTGTCATGTTTCCGCTAATGTTTTTTCACTTTTCTTCAGTAGATAATAGAACCACTTTTTCTAAGTGCAAATTCATCCAAACCCAAGGAGTTGGTTTATTTCCATAAATATAACCTAAGGGAAATATTTACCATTTATTAAATACTTAAGATTTGATGTTAACAAAGTGATGGAATCATTCTAACATTTTTTTTCTCCCATGGAAGAGGAGAATACTTCTGTTGCTTCAACAGTTAAGGAAAAAAAAGTTTTATTTCCACACAGTAAAATAGTAACCACATTGCCCAGAGTGATTTTTAGGCAAAACACAAAGTTCACCAATTCTTTTGTCTCTCTAGTAACTATGAGCACAAGGCTTCTACCCATTACCACTTTGTTCAGCTCCCATTACAACAACAAAACCTGGCAGGCAATAAAATTTGACATTTTGCTTTACACTTTACTATAATCTTTTTTTCCACTTGACAGTAAGACTAATTGAAGACCAATGAAATGCTAAGAACAATAGAAATTACAATCCTTCTGCTTCTGAGTTCCCAGTTCAAAATCATATTCCATTTCCAAATGGAAACTCTCCTTTGGGCTAGAGATGGCCTTCAGTGTCCCATGTGCTCACTGGAATAAGTCTGGGGATGTTTATCAAGCACTCAGGGGCATATTGCAAAATATTAATAGTAGGAATAGAGTACTTAGTTACCTCTACACATGATGGAAGTACTGTGAGGAACTATAAAGTAAGGAGAGTTTGTTCTGAAGATAACTGGATTGGCAAAACTCATACATGAAAAAAAGTGAAGAAAAATTAAAGCAAAATATCTGTGTAATTTAGCATACGGCCATAAAAGAAAAATGGACCAATTTTGCTGTCCTTGGAGAGGTTTCCTGCCCCATTCACAAAGAGTGAGCAAGGCTGGATATAGGATTTTCCATTTCTCCATTTCTGTGAGAGGACTATATGCGGCCAAAATTATTAAGTTTATATCACACCAACTTAATGAGAAGTTGTCCTCCAACAGAAGCATAAACAGAACCTGATCTGCATTTTATCAAGGTAAAACATCTGATACATAATTTTACATAACAAAAAAGAGCTCTTTTGTGGGCTACTGCACGTGAGAACTTGTCCTGTTGAAGGATGGGGTACAGGAATTCCATGCCAGATTCTGCCCTCATGGACAAAACTGCTCCCCTGAGTAGAGAGTGCTCATTCTCTGTGCACAGCCCTGTGTACAGCCCCAGGAACAAACTTGTTCTAGGCCCAGAATAGTCTGAACATCATAGTGATGAGCATGGTTTAGGACCTGTTATGAAGTAATGCAGATGTTATTGACTTCTGGTAATGCTTCCTGAAAATATGAGGAGGTAAAACAACTTAAAATTGTTACCTGGGACTCTGAAGTGCCCTATCACCTGCACTAAGAGTCTCTATCTATTAAGGGCAACCCAGTTTCGAGACAAAGCTGGTGCATACTGGAGGCATTGACCAACTTACTTATTCTGTCTATCATTGAAGAAACAAGGGTACTGTTAGAAGTCCAGATTTTAACTGATTTGGCTTTCTCTAAACAGAATGGCAAATATGTACCATGCAAATTGCAAATTATTTGCAACAGCTGCTGTTTGCTAAATTCTCCTCCCCTGGCTGGGTTTGGTTCTCATTCACCTGAAAAACACAAGTGTAGGTGGCTGGTGTGTGTCCATCTGGTGCTTTGCCCCTGAATGGAAGGGGGGTGGGCAGATAACCCTCTTGCTAGGACTTTAGATTTTAATTCTAGATTCAGCCCTGATGTCTCTACATTCAGTTGGTAGAATGTCCACAAAACTTCCTGCTTGTCTTTTTCATGTAGCCTGGAAACTTTTCCAGATATTGATTGCATCTAAGTACAGTGCCAAGCTCAATGGAACTGGTCAAAGCTGGAGTCTTCCTGCAAGGAAAGTGATCACAATGCAATGTAACTTCTCAAAATTACTACAGTAAACACATTACTACATCTCTAAAAATGAAATACACATTTATGGTGAATGCCTCCAGACAGTTTCAAAACTTTTCCAAGAATTGCATAGAGATTGTTATTACTTAGTGGAAGGGCAGTTATAGACATGAGGTTACAATGAAATTAAATTAATTCCAAACAAATAAGGAGGGGATATATATTTCCAAGGACACCACATCCTTAACAAAGACTTGTGCTTTTATCTTCAGCGCTAGGAGTTCAGGGTTGCACATAAGCTTTGATCAGCTTTAATTAACTCTGGACTGTATCTGTGTCTGTGAATTGTTTATAGTATCTTGGCTGAAAGCAAGATGCTAACCAATACATTTATAGAAAAAGAAAAAAAAAAAGGAAAAAAAAAAGCAACCCTAAACCAGAGTTTGACTTGCTGGATTAATATTATACCAGCTAGCTTGAAAAAAAATTAGCCTTAAATATATTGCTGTTCATCTTATTTAAAAAAGGAAATCCTTACCAATTAGGATTTGTAACAGTGTTTTCCCATGTGCAGTATTTCTCTTGGAAAACTTGATGAGAAGCCCTTGGTATTGCCCTGCAGCTGTGCCTGGAGCTGAGTGTCAAACACTGAGGCTCCAGTTGTTTTGAGCAGCCAGCTGGGTGTTGGTGGGTGGTTTCCCAGCTGGCATCCTCTCAGGACTTTTGCCCAGGAGTTCCTCTGGCTGGTCAGGCAGCTTAAGAGTTGAAGTGTGGCTGGGATAACATCATCTCACTCTGTGCTCAGCTGACCTTCACAGTGTTTTTCTTTTGAATCATATTTGCTTGTAAAGAATTTGCTTTTTCTGTCTTCATATAAATACACTGACAGATGCAGGTCAAATCCTGAATCCTTAGCTTTGCAGGCTCCAAACCTAGCCACAAATCTGAGCCCTGGCTGGGATCTGCACTGAAGAATATCAGGCAAACACAGAGGCTGTGGGGCTTTATATGCACCCAGCCCTGACACCTCTGCATGGAAACCCACAGGAGCACAGGTACCTGCACTGATCCTGCTGCCAAAACATCCATGGGGGTGTCAGCTCACTGACAGCTGGCAAGAAAGCCATGTCCTCTTCTCTCAACACCCAGCAGGACCAAGCACTCTCAGTGAGCTGTGAGAAATCACCTATACCACAGTAACTCCCACAGTTTTGTGTTTATACAATGCCAGCAATATCAACTCAGCCAGGAGGGATGGATCCCTTCTAGTGGGGAATTCCCAGCTCCATTCAGTAATGGACAAGGCATAGCAAAGGCTTGTAAGAGACATCTTCAGAGAAACTGAGGGCAGGTACCAAACATGAAGTGTACATTTCTGAAAGTGCCAGTGCCAAAAACAGGATCTGTGGTAATCATGGCTGGTTTTGTTCTCTCATTCCCATACATTACTGCAGGCATCAATGAAGTCATAACAGTGTTACAGAAGTAAATCCAGAAAATACTGCTTTAGTCAAGGCTTTTTGCACCTCTTAGGCAGGAGCAATTCCAGTGACCGATCTTACCTGCCAGAATCAAGTCCTGGGATTAGCTGTGCTCAACGATTTTCAAACTGTGGCTCTCCAAAGTGCTGGTAAATCATCCCTATGTGGTCTCTGGTCTATTAAACAGCATGATCTCATCAGCCCTAAATAGCTGAGCTAAACTCTGGGAGAAACTTTGAGAGCTGACAACAGACTTAGTACCAAACTGTGGGCGTCACTGTCCTCCACAGTACTGTCATTAAAGCAGGCTGTGGGTGGAAGCTTGGAATCACCACTACTGAAGAAAAAAAAGACATTCTATGGCAATATCTACATGAAGCTTTGCCTGGGCTGGAGCCCTGGGCTCCAGTGTTGAGCCCATTGGATTGAATGTGTTGTGAAGGCAGACAGACATCCCAATGAGCCAGAGGAGATGGTGGTCCCAGCTCCTGGCACTCTTGCTCATCTCAGAAAATGCTTCTTCTCAGCTGCAAAGAGATGTTTCACTTCAGACAGATCTTAGGATGTGGCAGGTCTGACTTGAAGCACCAATAGGCATCATTTGTCCCTCTGTAAGGCCCTCAGCACTGCTGCCCTCAGCTGATGGCATGAGGGGCGCTTGGTATGGGATGCTCTCACCTGACCAGGTCCTTCACTGCTGCTTCCACTTCTGCTTCTTAAAAGCTTTGTCTGGCCCTAGGAGCCCTAGAAGGCTGTAACATGTGAGCTCCAATGTCTGCTTTGTGGTTTACCAAGGAAGTGTGCTATGTGACAAAAACATATCAGAAAGCACTCAGCACAGAATGAATGCAAATTTTTTTTTTCAATAGAAAATATTTAACTTTGTTTTTGCTGCTTGTGCCTAAGACATGCAGCAATAATTTGAAATTTAATTTTACTCCCTGCCTCCAAAGTAGTCTCTGGTCTAGAGTAAGATATTTCCTCTCTTTTCTTTTTTAATGTAACATTTGCATGGATACACTTATGAAAAGAAATCAGATGCCTGAGAAAACAAACAAACCAATACAAATAATTAAAACTATGCAAAGACAGAAGAAAATAACCCACAAGAGAATGAAAAATGATAATTTCAATGTTTTCAATTGAAAAATAATTTTGGAAGAGGGTTGCCCTTGTATATATTTGGAACACTTTCACCCAAAGAGAATTTAGTCAATATGTGCTAGCCTATTTAAACTAAGATGTTCCACAGAAGCATCTCTATATTGATGATATTTTAAAATTTCATGGTTTCTGTGGTCATTTTCTAATGAGAGAAGTAAAAAAAAAAAAAAAAAAAAAAAAAAAAAGAAGGAGAAGAAGAAGGCAGTACTGAAAAGCAGATAAGCAGATCCTTATGATAGGAAAATATGTTTTACAGCAATTTCAACTCTGGAGGTATGGCAGAGACTTCTGAAAGGCTTTTGCTTTTATGCTTGTTTTTTTCTTTTTCTAATGCACATCAGAAACACACTCCAGCTGTTTTCGGGAATTGGAGGTGTCCAGTATCTCTCTGATCATCTCCAGCTCATTATAATGTGACCTGTGGGGCTGTGTGGTGCTGTGCCCTGCAGTCCTTCTGCTCCAAACACCCTAACTAGGGACTTGTTGGGACATGCAGACTGGATGGGACCTGCAGCAATTTTCTTTTGTGGGCAACCCAGAGCACAGACAGGGGGACCGGAGGCGCCTGCTGTACCACGCCAGGGAGTTGGGCTGCTCCCAAGTCTCTCCATCTGAAATTCAAGCTCCATTTGCCATTTCCCTCCCAGCTTCATTTCAATTTGCATACACCTATGGTGGGAGAATAGATGTACTGTGCATAAATGTCCTAACTGGCACACAAACAAAGATGTTTATACATAAGCAAATTCATCCTTTGTTGGCTATTAGAGTCATTAGTCTCTTTCAAACACTTGAGTCGTTCCATTCATGAAGCAGAAAAAGTACCACTGACCTCAGCGACCCATCACAGACAAACCAGTCAGCAGACAGTGATGGAGAAAGAAAGCAAATTCTCACTTGGAAATAAAATAAATAAAAAAATTGATGATCTTAAAAACTGTTTAAAGAATCACAACTCACAGCTTAGTGAGGAAACTCATTTTTTAAAGAAATTAACGAAGAGCGAAGATTGAGTCTTGGTATGAAGCTCATTGTAGTCAATGGAAAGAATCACGGTTTAGTGGGCTTGGTGAATGCTGCCCACTTTCAAGTCTGCTTGAAAAACCACAATTTCAAACCCTTTCAACTATGCAAGGAGATGGACCATCTTTCCAAAACACTTCGAGATATTCAATATCCACAGACAAGGAAAGTCAGTTTGAAGAGATATGTTGGCACATAAGGGAAAAGGGGGTGTGTGGGGAAATGAAGGAAAAATAAGACATTATTTTCTTCATGTCCCTGCAGAGTGGGATGCAGGACAGAGAACATAAATTTAGGCCTGTGCTGCTGGGAACAGGAGAGGTGTCAGAAATCACACATTTTGCAGTGTGTTCCTCTACAAGAAAGTCCTTTGAGAGAAAAGCCTCTAAGTGTGTGAGCAGAACCCATAAAATTTTACACCCACCCCCCCAAAAAAGGAAGAATCGAGAGTCCAAGCCTGCCACAGAAACCTCGACCCTTCGTTTAAATTTGTCTGCAATGCTTTTACAAGACATAAGTTTAAAAAGGCTGCATGCTTGCAGTAAAAAATTACATCTATAACTTTTTCATTGTAGCAAGCTGTTCTTGCCAGTGCCAAGATATTATTTTTTATACACAACAGCATGCATATATAGTTTTAAAATTCTGTACAGTAGTTGCATACCAAACTCTTCACTGTTTATATAATTTTTCATGTCAAAATTCATTCTGTGTTCCAGAAAAGGAATATAAAATATTTTAATCATTTTGCATAAATTGTGTTTACTGTGGATTTAAAAAAAGCCTTTTCCTTCCAACTACCAATCTGATTGAAAACAATTATGCTTCTGGCACAAGACTCTGAGCAATATTCAGCACAAATTGCATTTCATTCTATTATTAATAGATGTGATATGTGAGAAATGAAGATGTATGGCTACTTGTTTCTGTTTATAATTATAGCAATGCCATTCCTATTTTACTTCTTTTATATATGCTTTTTAGAACCTTTGAGTTGGATATCTATATGTTTGTGATCTCTTATCCAAAGGGCAAAATGACAATGAAAATAAGAGCAGCTATCCTGTTACAAGATTAATTTGGGTATGATAAATGAGTGTTTTTAGAATGAATTGCATAGGTTACCACTTAAGCAGGTCTTGGCAGCAAACCAGCCCTTTTCCTCAAGAAGAGGGGGGGAAAAATGTAGAGAATGTATAAATGAGTTGATTGCCCCAGGATGTCTCTCTCAAGAAGGATTAGAGAAACCTACTGGGGCATTTTCTATCCCCACAAAAGCACTATTTGTGCTGCAAAAGTTCACCCCGATAATCATGTTACTACAGAAAAAAAGAAAAGAAAAATGTTTTCTGCTCCTGTATAACCTCTTATAAGGCATTTGAAGTCATAGGAGCCACTAAGTCAGCTGTGCACTGCAGGCCCAGCCTATCCAAAGAGTGGGAGTGAGAACAAGTTCTCTCAAATACTCCCAGCAAAGACACGGAAAGCCAAACAATATATTTTCCTGCTATCATTGAAAAAATAGTGTGACATTGAACTGCATAGTCCAGGCACAGCTTTGTCAGGGCTGTGCACGTTTTAACTTCCAGGTTTCAACTGCACTGTGTCTTTATGTTCAGGCCATGGTTGGCCTCACATGCACACTGTAAGAAGAAAACCTGCAGCAGTATTTGAAGGGCAGCTCCCGGTCACGCACATTCTTACTCCTAAAGCTGTTTGTTCCAATTGAGACACAGGGATTTTCTGAAATGCCCAATCAGTTGTGAGTAAGACTCCAGCATGGCTCAAGGCCAGTCATGATATACATTTGATGAGATGGGACATCTGTGTTTCAGTTTGGTCTCTTTATAAGAAATTTATTGGCAGGAATAAGTCTAAACTGGGTATGTGACAAGACAACTGGAATATTTCTTGGAGGAGCCTTGTAATTTTTCTTCCCTGTGCTTTGTTTTTCTTTCAAGATTTCTTCCTATAGCTATTTAATGAAGATAGAATGTCTTCCTCACCTTGATCACTGCATTTTTTCCTCTAATCTTTCTCTACTTAAAACTTTTAAAGCTGCCATAGCTGTTCAGATCAAGAGCCCAGTTCCTTTCTGTGAAAGACATCAGTAGAAATTTATGGAAATATTATAAGAAAAATGGAAAGAAAAAGGGAACCATCCTCCCAGCAGAGTATACTCAGATTTTCTGAGGGCACAGCTGACAGAGCTCTTCTCCATGGTTTTTTTGCTTTATCCCATTTATTCTTTACTTATTTGGCTCAAAATCCAGTAGCATTGAGCTTCAAATTATGCCTTTTTAGAATGTGCAAAAAGATACTTCATTAAAAAATGTGTATTAGCTGGTAATTTGGCTGTGGTCTCCTAAGCCCTCGGTGATGAAAATTTGACTTCTTCTACACCCTCTTGGGTTCAAAGACTTGAACTGGACATGGCAAGAAAAAGCCAAACAGTAAAACAAGGTGTAGCAAAAAGTAGGGACAAAGAGAAATGTTGGAAACCTGATAAGGAAAACCAGAGATGAGATAAAGACTGGTGATGGTCATATGCTTAGAATAGAATGAACAGATTTTTCAGAAGTGAGAGGACTTGAAATGGCATCTCAGCAACCAGAACACAGACACTGTCTCTCAACCACTGCTCTGTGCTGTCTCCAGATATTTTGTTCATACCAGAGTGCTCTGTTCATTAAAATTCATACATCTACAAACAAGCAAAACAAAAGGCCCAAAACCAAATAAACAAACCAATCAAATACTGATGCATAACAGAGGGGAAAATAAAAGGAAAAGTTGCCTCCCTAGCCCCAGCTGTTCATATTTATAGTCCCTTGGCAAACACTTGAAAGAGTTTCTATCTGATGCATTCGTGAATGTCTGAGGGGGAAAAAATGATCCTGGATAGATTCATACCAAGATATTGTTATATTTTGTAGCAATCACGAGCATCTTGATGATACATTATATTTCTGTTGTTCTGTGCTTCAGCTACACTATGAGTTTATGGGATGGAAAGGACAAGAATGTCTCTTTCAGAAGCTGTGGATGGCCTGTGAAAAGGATTGCCATCAGTCCATGGCATGTGGTTCATATCAGAATGCAGGGAAGGACACAGGTATTTTTTAAGTGTGAGAATGGTATGCTCACTTCTGAAACAAGTGCTAGAGGAACAACTTGTTAAGTAAGAATGGAAACACGGCCTCGTGGACCAGCCTTTAGGTAGCAAAACAGGATGTCAGCTACTTTGTTCTACTTGCCCCTGGCACCGTATTTGCATATGAATGAACTGCCTCGAATTTAAATATAAGCCATCCAAAAGAGCTGGTGCTCAGTCCAAACAAAATAAGTAATTTCCCTGAGATCTGAAGAGAAGGTAAATTTATTCATAAAATTATGACTGTGAATTGTGGTTCTGCCACTTATATTTGAGTGTTGAAGACAGCAGTCAAATTTCCCACTGTGACACAAACCACTACTGACAACAGAGAAACGTGTCTATGTGCAAAGCTCTCTGGCATGTATGCTGTCATAAAATTTATGACTGACTTTAAGACAAAGAACATTCTGATTATAGGCACTCCTTGGAAAGGGTGAGTGAAAAAAAATATTAATTCTATTTTTATTTTGCATTTCAGTTAACAAGACAGCCTCGTCTAAAACCCAGTTAAGCAAAATATTATATTCCAATTGTTTTCACTGAACTCTGGGACCCAGGGTTCTCAGAGACTCAGATGTTAAACACACCAAGGAATATATAACTCCTGCCCGAAATAATTTGCAATATAAACCTCTGAACCATTAGGGTATAACTGAGACTTTTTTTTAGACCTACAGATATTAAAGCAAGTACTTGCTTGTGCCTGAAAGCTGAAGACAGTAGCAGCATTTGGAATCAGAAAAGACAAATGAAAAAATATCTACCATTCACCATTGAGACTTTAAGGAAGTAAACAGAATGATCATTAAATCTTGTCAAGCAAGATCTTCTTCTACATATAAATTTCAAACTTCCAGCCAGATGCAGGTGCCAATGCTGCGACCCTAAAAATAAATCCCAAATTCTACTTTGAATATTCTGAGTTCCCTTATTTTATTTGCTTAGAAACATAGGATGATTTGGGTTAGAATGCATCGTTAAAGATCATTTAGGCCAACCCCCAAAGGGCTGAGCATTGTCCCTGGTCACCCTTACCAAGAGAGGGAGTTCTACAGAAGACAAATTCCCAGGGACACACTGGACAATTATGCAGAGACATGAGGAGTATGTCACATAGCTAAATGTGCTACAGCTCCAACCTCATACAGCTTTGGAGGCACACAGGGAGACAGGCCAGGTACAGAGTGTGTGTATGTCTGGACACACAATGCCTTCCCAGTGTCAGTATTTGATAGGGTTGGGTTGTTCTACACTGCTGGTTACAAGTTGCTCTGTACAAAGGATCAAGAACTACGAAATAGAAAACTACTCAAGAAATCCTGTTAAAAGCACAGCAAATGCATCCCTGATTTCACTCTTGGTTGTTTACATCCCATGCTGCAGATGGTGTGTGTCATATAGATAATAAACACTTGCAAAGAAATGTCACATACCCTGTTGACCATTTAAAACAATGGTTTGGGTTTTTTTATTTTTGTTGGGTTTTTTGGGGGGGGTTTTTTGGTGGTTTTTTTTTAGAATTTTTTTTCCTGTTTTAATGCTGCTTCTGGCAGCAGATACCAAGTCACCTCAGTCACCAGAAAACAAGTGGTTCTGATTTTTCTCCATTGTTAGTTGGATGTTTGTGGTTTTGCAGTCCTGGTTGTTAAAGTTCATTCAAAAGCAGCCCAAGGTAAGCATCCAAAGGCTCTTTTTACATTCACCCATTTGTAACATTTTCTCCCTTCTCAGTAAAAAAATTTATTCCAGGCCTGCAGGGACTGAAAGACATTGTGGTCACCTCTGTGTGCTTCAAGAGACACAGGAGAGTTGTATGAATGCTCAGTTAATGAGAAGGAGGAAATCCTGAGCTCTCCAAAGGACTTTGAACTTGCCCACTGAGCACAGCAAATTGTGTATCCAAAGAGCAGTGGCTGCAAAGGGACACTCGTGCTTAGCACAGGCACAGGATGGGACACCCGCTTTGGGACTCCAACCATCCAACCACTTCTCATGTCTTTATTAACTTAAAACTGAATTATTACTCAGCTCTTCATCTCTGACTGTGCCTATGAAGCACTCTGAAACTGCTTCTAATGCAGTGTTACAAGAAATATGTAGTACAGAAACAATTTTGATACTAAGTACAAATTGAAACATTCCAGGCTGTATTTTTGTATGATATTTTTGACCTTAGGTAATAACAGTTGCTGGAGAAGCCTGGTCATTTGTACAGTGCTGTCTTGCAAGAAACAGAAGGAGGTATTGAGTTTCCAATGAAATAAACATACTTTCTTAGGTAATTGGACTACTATTGGACTACTGGAAGAGTCTATTGGACTACTGGAAGAATGTGATTTTGAAATTATCACTGAAGAAAGGACATTTATTTTCACTTGGGCTATCATTGGACTTGGGCAGCAAGACCCTAATCACATCTTATATTTTCCCTCATCAAAATGTTCCCAGTACTTAAATTGAGTATAGTTTTTACAGCCCCTTTCACTAATCTTGGTCAAGGTACAAATTCATACAATGACCAAATGGAAGGAACTTGGAGTTAGAAGCTGGAAGGCCCAAAATCTCTGCTTTAGGTGCATCGTGTTATACCTGTATCCAGTGCCAGAGCTAAACACACAAACTCCAAAGCTTTGGAAAAAAAGTTTGCCCCCAGCTCAGTGATGCTAAAAGCACCAGGGCAACCATTCTGCTCAGCTTGTTGCCGCCACCTGGAAGTAAGCAAATTTTCTAACTCTGTTTTCAGCTTAGATAACTAGATAAGTTATGACAGAGTTTGAGTGGATTGTGCAGGCACTCAAAGCCAGAGACTGGAATTCTTCACAGAACACAAAAGTAAACCCCACTGTATTTAATTAGCAGGAAATCCCCACTTTTTTTTTTTTTTTTTTTTTTTTTTTTTTCTTTTTACTCAGTAAAAAGATGCAGATTTGCAAACAAAAGTTGCTTGATTTTCTTTGATTTGCATTTATTAGACATGGATGGAAATCCATTGGCCTGGTGAGATAGTTTGTGTGTTTTAAGGGATGGTGAGAATACAGCCCCCATGGCTGCCACTATTGCTTTTATACAAAAGCTGCTCTCATACCTATTGCACTTCTGAATTGGCTTCCCAGCCTATGAACACACACAAGTTTTAGTGTCTGAGTATTGAGAAAATATGTAGATACCGAGGGAAAAACCTATCAAAAAGGCTGTTAAGAAAGAATAAAAATTACCAGCAAGGTCTTAGCAGAAGCAAACTTTTTTGGACCAGACTTCGTGCAGTGAGTACTGAGAAACTTATATAATTGGACTGACAGTTTGTTGGTTTCTTTTCCAGCATCTGGTTGTCACTTGAACTACAATGCAGCTCCA
Source organism: Setophaga petechia (assembly GCA_024362935.1). NCBI lineage: Eukaryota > Metazoa > Chordata > Aves > Passeriformes > Parulidae > Setophaga > Setophaga petechia. Next base: position 13,796,772 of record JANCRA010000012.1, read on the forward strand.
ATTATATTTTATGGGGAGCGATTTCATTTTTATAGTTTAGGAATCCTTTGGAATTAGTTTGTGAAAGGAAATAAATTATTTAAAAAAAGAAAAGAAGAAAAGAAGAAAAAGATTGTCTGGCCTCAGAGTTTCTAAAGAGAAAGTGATATCAGAAATCCCAACCCAGACTGGTTGTTTATAATAGCTGCTACTGAAACTGTTAATTCAAAGCAGTGCCCTGAAATATCTATCAGTCTTGTCCTCCCTGCCCATTTAAGGGGAAAGAATGAAATCTCAATAAATTATATGGGAGCAGTCCAAAAGTCTCATCTCTCCTCTCTGCACAAACTAGTATGCCTCAGGAATAAAGACCTCAAATGACAAAATGACTCCTTCTTTTTCTCTTCTGAGTAAATCCATCCTCTTGGTGCTAGAATGAGGGACAAAACCATTGTCCTTCATCTTGAATGCAGCACAACCCCTCTGATGTCTCGCTTACAGAAGACGAATGTCCAGTTCGTACAGAGCAGCAAAATTAGTAACACTCAGTGTTTGTGGAGAGTAACCTAATTTTGCAGCCTCAGATAACCAGCAGCTCTCCTCAGTGAAAGTTTGGGAAATTTCATCTTTGGGAGACTGGAGTACACAGGCTTTTCTCAGAGATGCTCTTTGCCTCAAGAATTGATTCCTGCCAGTAACTTTAGTCTGTACAACAGCATTTCCTGGTGCATCCTATTCTGACCTAGGTTTATTTTATACAGCACAGCAATTTACAGTGGCCTTTTACCTAAGCAAGGCAGCACCGGGGAGGTGGGTTGAGCAGGAGGAGGTGCAGCAGTGACAGGAAGATGCAGGACAATCCAGTAGCTCTTTCTTCTGCTGTCAGCAGTGAGACAGTGGCAATAAGTTACAGCCTGAACACCACTAAGCACCACTGACCCCTGCCAGGCTGAATTACCTTCCAGGGTAACCTTCAGTTCTATTCTGGCTAATAAAAGTTATATTTTTGGGCTGCACAAGGTAAAAGCATTGATGCAAATATGCAACAAAGGTCCTGTGATTAAACAAGCTGCTGAATATCAGCTTGTGCAGGTTTCCTAACTCAGGTGCAGCTTCACACATCTTCTGGATATCCTGCTTTTGGAGACAAAAAAGAATAAGACTCTCCCCTACACTACACTGACATGACACAAAACCAAGTATGTTCACATCAGGTTCATTATATGATGGAAGCATTTCCTATTTGTGTTCTCATATCTAGTTGTCTGCTTGTCTATAAAAAATGCCTGCACTGTCACATTTATGTCCTTCTTGCATCTAGGGAGCCAGCATTAGAGGATACATAAATCATGACATGGTCCAGTAGTCTATTAATTTGGAGGAAGGAAAGGAAATTTATTTAATTAAACAAGTGGCATGCTACACTGCTGTTACACAGCCAAGTGACAGTTTTGTATTGACTATTCAGATTCAAACGCTTCTGAATTGCAACAGAAAGCACATTTCCACCAGGCCTTCATACTCTCTTGTCTCAGACATGTCAGAAAAAAATCAGGCTCTTGTTTTCTTTAACAAATAACCTAGGACATGTGCCAGTCTTTACTTCCATTTACCCAGAACCTCAGCCAAATCAGTGGCCTTTTAGATGACTTTACCTGTATTTTATTTATAGTTTCAACCTTTTCATGGCATATGCTCACAAATGATAAGCCTGTTCTAATAGCACAGTGCAGCTTTAGAGTTTTAAACAAAGAATAGTCCCATTGACTCTTGACAGCTTTCCACTCCTTTAAATCTGAAGCAAGACAGACCAAAATATGTTCCTCCATGTGCAGGCTGTGGTTAATTATCAGAGATGCATATATATTTGTCTAAGAATATTATTTAGTCTTTACCATTTACAGTAATGTTTTGAGAAGTAAGAGCCTGATTCATCCCTGTGCAAGCTCTTTCTATGACCGTGAATCTATTAAATCTTTTTTGTGCTTGAACATTTTGACTCCATTGACAAGCTGTTTTTATTGTTTTCTCTTCATAAAAAAAAAAAAGAGATTGCTTTGAGAGCTTTTTTTGTTTGTTTGTTAGTTAGGATTTTGGTTTTGGTTTTTTTTTTTTTTGTTGTTGTTTTTTGGGTTTTTTTTGTTTTGTTTGTGTTTTGTTGCTTTTTGGTTTTTTTCAGCAGAAGATATGCCACATGATTGCAAGTTCTTTTAAAATTGTAAATCCAGTGCTTTCCTCCTATCCTATTCACTGATGATTTTTTCCTTAAGCCTTGCAACAAGCTCAAACAAGATAAACACTTCACAGGATATAGAGAACTCTTTGAAGGAGTCACCTCATGTTTGGAGGTGTGACACAGGATCACAGAAATATTTCACCATTAACTTTGCAAAGATTTACATCAATAGAGAAGCAATTTTAGTAGCATTCCTTCAGGGTACATTTTGCAAGTGTCTTACATAATGATAAAATTAGACATGCAATTCTTCATTTGGGTTATCTGTAGAAGCCCTAGTTACCTTTCAAAAAGACAAGTTTCAATAAACACTGTTTCAATGCCTGCTTATGGAATTAAAACTTTTTTCCTATGCTCTCTTTAAAAATATCATGTTTCCAGGATTATTTAAAGTGTTTTTCTCCTTAACAGTTGTGGAGCTACAGGGAATAAAGACTTTAATACAACATTTACCCCTGCAATAGCAGCAGTGTTCATGCTGCAAGTGAAAGCTGTTTATGCTACTACCTTCCATATTTGAGGAACAAAAAAACCAAGGCTAGTGAGGGGCAGATCTCATTCCCTCACATGATGCAGGTCAGTGGAAGGCCAAGTTTGACAACTCAGCTGTGATATAACCTTGAATGGAGCAGAAGAGTCAATTCCCCTTCTTGCAATCTAAAGTCTGGAGCAGGCCAAATCTGCATTCCCCATCACACTGCTGTTCCACAGAGCTTTGTCTTTTCCTGCCAAGTCTCTGAGCAGAAGAGCAAAGTCACAGCTTTTACAGGCACATCCCTAGCACCATGTAAGTCCTGCCCTGCACAGCAGCTTGGAAAGTGATGACAATGCTGCAAAGATCAGACACTGAATGGGGGCTGTGTGGGGAGCTGTGAGGAAGCTGACAGTGTTTAAAGCAGTGACATTCCCCCAAAGATTTAGGTGAAGAAGCTTGGCATGAACTTAAATAGACAGATGCTTTTAATGATTGTGAAGAGTCGGAAAACTTTTTGTCTTATAGTACCTTTTTTGTCAGTGAGGGTTAAAGCAAACAGTCATCCATGATCCCACTGTGTAATTGCTTCCATTTTGTTTAGGCAGTTTAACCTCCCTTTAACCCCTCTGACTACTGTTCAAGACGAAACAAAATGACTTTGATGATCTTAGGCCAGCAATAATAATAAACTCCTCTGGTGTTGTAAACCTCTTTGTGTGAAGGACAGAGAGACTGATTACTTCTGCAAACTGTTTGTGCTCTGTGATTGATAACGACCAGTTGAAATTCCCCTTGCTTTTCCCTGTGTTCCTCCATACAAGGGTTATTTAATCCACTGGCACTTGGGAGGAGTTTACCTCGAGGCATGGTGTGGGTTCAAAGGCACAATGAAGAATGGCTTTCCATAGACAAGTTCTGGAGGCAGAGCCTTCCAAAACCTGCAGTCTCCTATCTTGTACAGCAAGCTGGGAGTTAGTTCCCTGACTAGCACAAAGAACTTCAGTTGAGATCTATTTGTTTTATTGCCAGGGTATATCAGCTTCATTAAAGCTTGTTCTGAAGTATTGTTAGCCATTCAAAGAAAAAGCTGTGCCATTCAAATGCTCTCATCACTTTTGGCTGCTGACAGATCCGAGGCATCTCCAGACCACTCAAACTCCATCACCACTCAAACTATCCATACCTGCAATTCCAGTGTGACAGCGTGCTCTGCAATTACCACAAAGTGCAGGAGGCTGGGAGGAAGACATGCTGTGGCAAGAAATGTCTTTTAAAAATATGCAGAGTAAACATATTGCTGAGTTAAATTGACTTGATTTGCATTCATAAATAAGGTAAGGTGAATGTAATTATGCTGTGGCCGTGGACTAAAGGTCACATGTCATGGTTTTTAATTATAAACACTCTAACAGCAAAACAGCAATGATGCATGGATATGTGAGGCCATCCATTTAGTAAAGTTTTAAAATTCTCAAACTCCCACAGATGTGTGGGCATCCCTGGGTAGGGCAAAAAGCAGAAAAGAGAGAGTTCCCTCTCCTAAAAGTCTGTCTTTCATCAAGTCTGCTGTCTTTGGAAATATATTATTAGATATATTGTGTGGTGAAAATAAAGTTTCCAAAGTAAATTGCCATTAAGTTAATATTAGTGCTTCAGATTACCCAAATTCTTCTTTCAAACAAGTTTCAAAAGAAGAAAAAGGTAAGTTTGTTTTCAAAGCCTTTGGCTATTCTGGCTCTGTGGCTGTTGCTGCAGGATTTAACCTTTCCTTTCAAGTATGAATGGTCAGAAGTTTTGAGATGAAGAGAACACACAAGAATTTTTTAAACATTAGAAAAAAGATATTCAGCCATGTAACTTGGGTCATTATTTAGTTATTGTAGTATCTAGTAGGCAGACATATCAACAAATAAATCAAAGTAATGTGGAGAAATTCTTGTACTCCCACTGCTGATGGATCTACATTGCCCCTACAATTCTGCTGAGTGTGTGATTCTGGAATCAGTCTACACTGAGCTAAATTATGTAATTTGTGGGGCTTTAGCTCTGTACAGTTGCTTCTAATGAATTGTTTTAAGCCTAGGTGGACTGGAGTGAACTCCTAAAAATTTTATCAGAGAAAAGAGACTCATTAACCAAAGCAGGGTTTCCTTCTGTTTTGTGTTTCTTTCAAGGAAACTCTAGAAAAGTTCATGCTTGGCATTAGACTTAAATTTTCTTACCTTTTTTTTTTTTTGAGTCACCAGATTTTAGAAGGGAAAAAAGTCTGAAATTTAAAGAGCAAATGTTCCTCAGCAACTGGGGTTTCACCAGGTCATAAAAAGAACTAGAGCAAAAAAAGTGAACTGCAAATATATATGACACAATAATGAACACATGTGAAGCATGGAATCCCAGAAAAAATCTGAAATTTAAAGAGCAAATGTTCCTCAGCAACTGGGGCTTCACCAGCTCATAAAAAGAACTAGAGCAAAAAAGTGAACTGCAAACATATATGACACAATAATGAACACACGTGAAGCATGGAATCCCAGAAAAAAAGGAATTCAAGACTGATCTTTGGAGTGCATCTGTCTCTTTACTGTTTAATGTGGCAAAGTGTCCCCTAAATTTTTGCCTTCCATGTGGATTCAGCAAGATATGAACTTATGTCAAATTTATGCCTGGGGAAAATCCTACCATTTACTGAGGACAGAGTAAGGTCCAATATTTCACTGCAAAGTGAGATCAATTAATTATTTGAAATAGTGTTCCCACAGCTGTAACATTCTTTACCTGAAGCTCAGGTGCATAATTCTTCCCTGTCTTTGAAAACCATCAAAGGTTTTTCTTTTGGCATTTGCTTTAAAACTGTAGTCCTCACTGATCACTACAAAAAGGAGTAAAACCAATAGCACACTAAAAAGGGAAAGATCAGAAGAGTATGGTGATAATTCACAGCAGCAAGGACCACCTCAGGAAGAAGACGCCTCAGCAGACTCTGGATTTCAGTGTTCTTTTGCAACATGAAATGCATCAAACTGGGTCCTTCATGGTCCAGATCTGACTCCTATACTGAAGTGACTTCAGACAAGGTCATCTTTCAGGTGTGAAGGAGATTTCTCTACTTTGACCACCTTTGTGATGATTTCTCTCACCACTTCACACATGTGTCATAAGCCTCTCTGATACAGTTTTCATACAGGTGGAAAAGATGTTTTCAAGAAAATTCCATTCTCAATCTGAACATCTATTTAAATGCAAGCAGATTTTTTCCCCAAAAAACACCTAACAAATTAAAACATCTGCTTCAAGGGAATCACAAGTTTATTGCTGTCATAACAAGCTGACATTTGACATGCTGTACTTGGCTGAATTAAAGCCACAGTACACCACACTCCAGAGAAGCAGTGCTGGGTTATAGTTTGCTGGAACATCTGCAGAGTAAAAAATGCATGTTAGCTCTCAAGTTCAAAGAGCTCTTGGAAATGCATTCTCTAAAAACACAAACTGGAAGATGGCATATGGTTAGTTCCTCTTTTTGTTTTGTTCATAAACTTGTTTGTGAGATATAAATATCCTTAATTCTGAAACTTAATAATCTGGCCTGAACACAAACACTATTCAGCCAGGCCAAGTGAAAGATCCTTTTTGCAATACTGTGCTCCATGGGGGAAAAAAGTGTGTTTGGGGGAAAAGTAGAGACGGAACCAGATAAGCACTTCCTGAAGTGCCCTTTCAAGTATAACTTTACTGATGGACCAAGGAAGAATTTAATATATAGCTCTGTTTATGGCTTACTTGGATGTTCTGCTCTGCAGTTTAGTTCCAGTTTCCTGTTTGCAAAACAGAGACCATAGTAACTCTCTGCCAAAAAACTCTCTCTGAATTTGTTATGTGAACTGTCAGATCCTCCTGTAGGACCTCAGGAGTGCAGTTTGTGTAAATATGGAGACAGAGGGATGGAGGCAAAACCACAGAGAGGGTAATCTACCCTTTTTCTTTCTTTGCACTTAATGTTTCTCAGAGCAAGGTAGAGGAATAGAAAGATTTAACTGCTACTACTTTCTTCTTACTCTGGTATCTCCATCCTCTTTCACTGATCAAGGAGTAATAAGGAAATATTGCTTACCACCTCAGAAGCCAGTAGTCAAGTCATCCTAAATGACCAGACTACTTCTAAGAGAATAACCTGAGGGAAGTAATAAATATCAAGCTCACATCGAAATCTAACTTTTGGGGATTTTTTTTGTAAGGTTGTTCTAGAAATGGAACATTTTTGAAATATTTGAAATTTTTACTTTACAACTGAAAGTCCCTATGCAGTTCAACTCTATTGTATATTGGCTTAATGGATTATCTAATCAAAAGCTTACATATTTGACTCAGAGACTAGTTAAGTAGGGCCTCCATGATGTGAGGAGACAACTGTCTCAAGGGTTTCTGAAAATATTAAATTCTTAATTCCTGCCACTGTGATTTGACCAATAGTGTAAATATACACAAAAACTTTAGGAGGAGACCGGTATAACCCTGTAACATTTATGTTCTTGGCAAAGTATCTGCATGGAGTCAACTGCATCCTGCTCTATGGTCACTCATTTTTACAAAAGTATGAAGCACCTGAATGGGAAGGGCAATCCCTTCCAGGGATAGCTGAGGGCCTCCTGCTAAGGTTTAAAACATTGAATGTTTTGGTTTGCACTAATCATCTGCATCAGTCGTGTATGTAGTTGACTCCTCTTAAATAAAATGGCAAAGGAGGGGGAAACTAAAAAAAAAAAATCAGGTACAAGAAAGACATTAATTCAGCAGTCTGATGCTGAGTCAGAGCTCTCAGTGGCTCTGTCTCCTCTAACCAGCCCTCAAAACACTTGGAGAACTGGAAAGCTCAAAAAGACTAATATGGTAGTGACAGCATGCTACATGGAAAACAGAGCATAGACAAAAGCAAACAGGTTGATGAAGCAAAAGATTTATGTTCATATTGTGGATACAACGTTTCACGGTACCCCTTGCTTCTTTTCTTTGGATCAACTGCAGGCAGCCTTGCACGCTGTGTTGTGACTTGGCTGACACGGCAGGAACAGCAACTACTTTAACACTGATCTAGGATAAGGGGAGCAGCTGCTCCCATCTAGACCCAAAGATACATTCCTTTTTTCCTTCCTTTCAAAAATCACTCTCTACCTCTGTTCTGTCAACACTCCCCTACTAAGGGTCAGGGAAAAATTTATTCCACCTCTTTTATCACATACATTCATATGTAGCACTTCATTTACTGAGGTATTTTTTGCAGGAGATGATAACTCTTAACTCCTAAAGGTTTGGAAGACTGGGTCTTCTGATCATAAGCTCTGGCTCCTAAAGGTCAGATGCTGCTTGCTTAGTTATGTCAATTTTATTACAGTCACCTCACTTTCCATGTACAATAGGCATTTGATGATTGATGTTTTGTAATGGGACATTCCTACTGAACTCTTTAAGAAATTCTTTCCCTCCATTCAAAAGTTCAAAGGAAAGAGAAAAATTGAAACAGCAATTGCATAAGATTTATGTACTGTACAGTGAGAAGCCAAATACTCTCCTGTTGAACACAGTTATCTAGCAGCAATTGAGAACAGCATGTGGAAACTGACTTCAGGTATTCTTGGCTTGAAACGCAGTCCATTTTTATAAAAAAGTGGGAGATAAGGAGAATCAAAAAACGGACTATATAATCTTCTAGTTCAAAAGTATAAACTAATTATACTATTTGAAGCAATACCTTAAAAAGTTATATGTATGTCTACAGTGGAGTTCATTCTTTTAGAGTCTCAAATAGGAAGTTTGTGAGGAATAATTTCTATTTTCTACCCATTGAAACGGCTATTTCTTTCCATCTGGTCATGGCTACTAAGAACGGAATTCACAAAACTAACCTTTGTACACCATTTCTGGAAATATATAATTCACTTACAAATTCAGTAGAATAGACATCATTATAATCTCATCTGACCACTTGCATTTCTTATTAGAAAAATCAAATTAATCAAAAGACCAGAACTAATTGACCGTTTTCCCAACATAAGAACAGAAAAAAAATTGCTCAACTCTGACTCATTCTTCATGGAAAGTTAGTTATTTCTGTTACTATAATTAAGGTGTTCTATTTTCGCTTTTTAAATGAAGAGCTAATTGAGACTGTGATATTCAGACCACCAATGTCTCAGTGCTGTGATAAGTGGTATCTTTGAAGTTTTTAAAAGAGGCTCACAAGTGAAGTTTGATCAAGTGTATTCTTTATTTAGGTCCACAAAAAATTAGATATTTTTTGGCACACATGGTAAGAATTTTGTCAGTACCGTCCCACCTGCCTTCATGAAATGCTGCCTTATTTTTCAGCACAACTCACTGTAATACCTACAATGTTTAAAATTACTGGTTTTGAACTGTACATAGAGAGACCATGATTTATATGCTCTCATTCCAGGTATTCCATAAACACTTTAGCAATGTGAATTTGATTTCCAGGACAAGTGCTGCCACTTAGTTGCAAGCAGACTATTTCATTCCCAGGCTTTTAAAAACAGCTAGTAAAAAGTTGAATGGGAAACTGCTTAAAAATACTGATTTAAAGAGGGAAAAGTATTTATGCATGTGATCATCTGAGAATACAAAAAGTTTAGATGTTTCCAACTTTTTGAAACTTAGTCACATACCTTGAAATTAAATCTCCTTAAAAAGTAGGAGGATAACAAGGGGTTATAGGCTGTGGTTGCAGAAAAAAAAAAAAAAAAAAAAAAAACAACATAAAAATGTGTTTGAAAGATATTATCAAAATGATCTATTTGTTAAAGCAGATTGCAAAGGCCTAGAAACTCTGCTGTAGTCTTTATAAGCTCCTGACACCTTCCATTTCAGGAACTTAGTCTCTCTCCAAATTGCATCAGGCAATATGACAGACACCTGCCATAGGTGACTTCTCTCTACTTTCTCCACAGCAGAACTCTCTGTGCTGTGTTGCTTTGTGAGAGCTTTAAATGCCCACACTGTTCAAAACCTATGGAGGAAGGCAGGGAGGAGTATTGCCAGAAGGAATGGAGTGAGATTTCTCATGGTTTGTGTGCATGTAACTTACACCCTGAGATTAATCTAGAACAGAGCTCAATTTTTTGGCTCCAGCAAAGATGGAAAGGAAAGGTGGTATTTAAAGGCAAAGTGTAAGATTACCTGCCCCTCCTACAAAAGAAACAAATATTCTTAATTTAAGGTGCTATGTCCTCAATACCACATGATGAACCTGTGCAATTCTCTTTTGGGAGAGCTGGCAATGAAAAAACACCCCATGACCTCAGGTTACTTCATCCTCTTAGGAACTCCCATTCCCAAAAACTCTTTCCTGTCTATATCCAACTGACACTAACAATTTGAAAGCTTTCTCTAGATAAAAACAAAGAAATATTAGTAGGATTGAAAGTCCTGGTTTCCTCAAAGGTCTAATGGCTTAAAAGGAAGTCTTCAAGAAACTCTGCTAATAAAAAATTAGTTCTAGATTCTTCTCTTTAGCAATTTGTTCTGGACGATGTCAGCTTGTTGATGGAATAATAACTCAACCCCACATTTAACAGAGCTCTGTATTGTCATAAAACAATATAAGAAACCCATAAATCAAAGTGAGTACTTTTTTTTCAGTGCCTTAAAAACTTCTTTTGAGAAGAAGCATTATGTTCTCAAACTTTGACTATTCACATTTTCAGGACTTTAAGAAGGATTATAGACATAACTTCAGTGTAACCTTTATTTTAAAGAATGAAAAAGAAACATTTAGAAATATATTTGATTTCCATAGCAAGGGTCTTGTAATGGGAGGGAGGGAGGTCCAGGGGTGGCTTCTCTGCCTCCATGTCCAACATAACCAATACCAGCTGCCTTCAAGATGCAACCATCCCTGCCCAAGGCTGAGAACTAAGAATAGACTAAGCCTAGGAAGAAGCAAGTGGCAGGGCAAGGTGTTTTTCAAGATTTGTTTTACTTTTCATTATCCTACTCTGAATTTCATCAGTAATAAATTCAGGTAATTTTCCCTAAGTCAGGTCTGTTCTGCCTGTGACAGTAATTGATGAATGTTTTCTCCCTGCCTTTATCAACTCATGAACATTTCATTATATTTTTCTCCCCTCTGTCCAGCTGAGGGGGGGAGGGATGCAGAGGCTTTGATGGGCACCTGGCATCCATCCAGGGTCAAAACACCACGAGAAAAGAAAAAGGGAAAGATACAAACCAGCACTGAGAGTGTTCTTTCCTACCAGAGTGATTTCTGCCATGTTATGCTGACCTTGGTCACAGCAGAAAATGCTGCAGAAGCACAAGAGTTATTAGCAAAGAAAATTTGCCTTTGACTGAATCAATGAATAGCTCAAAGACTGTCTCTCCTTTGTTTGTTTGTGTGCTGTTGTTTGAGTTTCTGAAGCTTGATCATCTTAATAGAACTGAATTTTTCTGTAAGGTTTGATGCTGCATACCAGATTTCCTCTATTCATCATGAAAGCACTGACAAACTATTGTCACAAACATAAAAGAAGCTACTTAATCCAACTAGCACTGAATTCTCCACCAATTAATTTCGGGTGAGTCTCCTGGTCAGAACAAAAAATCAAGAGTCAAACAGATGCTGGGACTGAGTTTGAATTGAGGCATTGAGTCATTGGATGATGTTGTGGACAGTCTCTTGACCTCTGTGAGCCTCAGCAACCCAACAGCACTACTGGGGAAAGGCAGGACCTCACTGCACACCAGAGGCTGAGCCCAGGCCTTCCAGGCTAAGCTACAAAACAGCAAAATAAGCATGCTAATACAGAAACATTTCCTCAATGATTCAGCTGACCCCTCTGACTTCTTCCTCAAAGGCTGAGAGTGACCAGGAAGTCAGTGAGGAAGAAGGATGATTTCACTTGTTCTTGCTGGGTGGGCTCTACTCACTGTTTGGCTGCAGAAAATCTGAGTGGGATTGCCAAACATTCCTTGAAAAATACGTTGCCAGTGTTGGCAAGACAGAAAGTACAAGCAGAAGCACCTGTGTGTGTGCTGAGCACAGCTGTACATGGGCTACTAAAGTTTCCATGGTGTACATGCCAGAGTGCTGCCACACTGAGCATGTCTGGCTGGGAAAGAAGGGAAAGGCAGCAAAATTCAATGAGGCTCAAATCCATGGAAGACAAGCATCACTCACTGACATTTTCCAAAGACTTCTGCACAGTCATTTCCTCTCTGAAATTGCATCGTATCCCTTGTTCTCCATCAGTACAATTGGTTCTGCACATCTCCACTGACAGTTTATGTGACTTGTGATCTGACTTCCCCTGAGGAAACAGCTGTCCCACTGTGAGATATTATTGTCCCCATCACTGGCAACACTAATGTGAGCCAGTGGCTCTGGAACAGATCACAAAAGTGCTGTGCATCCTCTTCAGAGCAAAATCACTCAGGTCAGTTAAGGAAATGCTGTACTATTCAGTAAAAGCTAGCTACTTGATTAGAGAGGATTAGAGTTTACATAAATTATTTCCTCATTTCACATCACTAGGTTGAAGAAAATAACATAAGCAATGAGGAGCAGACTTTGCCATAGAAACAGGACTCCACTTCCCAGCTCAGTTTTTGGATTTCTAGATAAGGGCACCTCAAAATCATGACCCCCTGTTCCTGCACTGATGGTCATAATCTATCAGCAGAGATAAAAAATCCCTTCACCCAGAACACATCACAAAAGACAGTGACTGAAGGCACTCCATTGTGGTGTGGAAACAAGGAGTCCTGTCTTTTCTGAAGCAATACTGCAATGATTCGTAATTGAATCAGAACCTATGCCAACACTGCTTTAAGTTAATTTAGTCTAGTTAGATGTGATCTAAAGGTGTCTGACAAGTCCATGAGTATACTTCATTTAGGGCATGCATTTTCTGAACCACAAACAATCTTAGTTCATCTGAGCAGAGGCAATAAAGTTAATGAAAATATTCAACAGAACAACGGATCTCTTTCCCAAACCTTATATAAAAATTTTAAATGCTTTGAAGTTTTACTGTACCATTGTAATACAATACTGAAATTGTAAAACTACTACTGTTGTTTTACAATTTCAGTATTGCCACTTTTAACATAACAACATATTATTCCCAAGCAAGGTTTGTATATGTTTAGAAAACAGACAGAAGACAGAAAAAACTGAAAACATACTCATCATGTAGAGATCCCTCTATAAAGGCTAGTCTATACAGAAAGACTCACATTCTATTTGCTAGGCATCTAACAATGCACAATAAAACTGAAACCATATCTGATGCTTTTCTCAATAGTAGGAAAATGTCCCAGTGGTTTCACCAGGATCACAACTGAATGCTCACTTGGACTTAATATAACTTCTTCTGTCTTTAACTTTAGTTTTATGTATCACAAACAGTAACAACTGAAAAAGCTTGCTTCAAGTATTCATAAGTATTAAAAATCTGCTATGCCATTCTACAGCAGTGAAGCTTGTACTCAATGTGATGCATTTAGCAATGTCCTTGAGTTACCTGTATTTGGGATGTAACCTAAAACCACGGCTCTTGACCACTTTTATAGCTGTGAATGGTCCCCTGGCTCCTTTCACTTGAGCAGGGGTGTTAACCCCAGTGTCCTGGCTTGCTTCCAGCTTACGTAATGATATTATGCTGCCTCAAATTCTCCAAGAAGTCCTAACTGTAGAAGCTATTCTTCACTTTCTCTTCCTTGAGAAACATTGCCAGCAGAAAATGTCTCCCAATCTGTGTCTGAGAGCTGGTCAAATTTCTCCATTGGAGTAAATGGTCTCTGTCTATAAACTTGTTCAGACACGCACACCTTTGTGTCTGGCTTTTTGTGCTGATTGCTTGGACATAGATAAATACACATAAATATATGTACAAATACATATGAAGATATTTAGAGTTGTACTGGAATAGTCTTTTTAGCAGAAGGAAATACTTTTCAGCTTTAACTGGCTATGGCATTTTCGAAGAAATTATGTAATATATGGAGCAAGAAAAGAACAAAACTTGAGAGGATTTAATTAAGTGACATAAGACGCCTGTGGCAGAGGCAGGAACTTAACCCAAGTCTCAAGATTTCAGCTTTCAGTATGACATCATTTCTTTCCCTAAAGAAACACTATGTAATATAGTGTAAAATATATAACCAAGGTATAGATATATGTAATATAATGCAGCATATGTAATGAAGAATGTATAATATAACAAAGAAATATAATGATCTAATCTCAGCTCTGAAAAGAAATTTCTTTTGGAGGGAAAAGAAAGTAAGTACTCTATCTATTTTGGGGTCAGTGTCTCTAGAATAGTGTTGAAGACTTCTCCAACAGTTAGAAAGTGGATGCCTCAACATTCACTCTGTTTGTGCCCTTCAGTCACCATTTAAATTTCATTCTACTCCTCCAATTCTAAGGATAAAGCTGCCATAGCTACATAAGAGAGCCTTTACTACATCAGTGAAGACTACCACACTCTCTCTGTCAAAACTGTGGAAGGGTGTGCTCAACTTCTACCACTGAAACTGATTTTTACATTTCATGACTCAGTATTTGCATCCTGGTGGTGCAATAATATAGCAATATTATATGCTTGTGGGTTTTGTTAGAGAGTGAGCACCACTTGTGGTTTGACACATCTCTACTCTCTCTCCATACAATTACTTTGCAAATACATTAGCAGAGGGCAAGGGAGAAGGGATAGTAGATTTTTTAGCATTCACTATCACAGAGCACTTTGAAAAATATGTGGCCCAATGATTTTTCTGTCACAGATTATGTGCCCCTGTTTTTTCCATCTCCAGAGCAGCAATAATTTTCAATGAACTCATAAGAGTATTGTGAAGTTGAACATAGCATTGTCGTGGTTTGTAAACTACTTGGAGATTCTTGGCTAAAAGGTGCTGTAAAAGTGTAAAGAAGTTAATTGAAATTACAGGAGTCAATTCCTAATGTGTATCTCTGTGTTTATGAGCAGGTTTTTCACCTTGCCCTTGTGGAATTTGAGAAATAAAAAACACACTCAGCCCCAAAGAATTTACATCTGAGCAGAAAGTACAGATGAAAGGCTGGAAGAAATTTAAAATTATCATCCCCATTTTACAGAGAAAGAACTCAAACATGAGCAACATATTTGTTTTAGGATGCACAGAAAAGGAGCAGCAGATGCAGGGATGCAAAGGCAGATCTCCTAAAGACCATCCCAAGTGCTTAATTTAGATGAGAATCAAGTTCACAGAGTCTCTCTACAATCTTCCCACTGCTCAGTCTAATTACAGATTTTTACTGCTGTTAGAAAGGTAAAACCAGTCCCTTAAAAACCTTCAGCGAGCTTGGAAACCAAATACAGCAGCATGCTTTGTTTTATCACCTTCTTGTTTAGTTAAGCCTTTTTTTCCCCCCTTTTCTTTTTGTTGTCACATGGAGCTCATGAAACTCCTTAGTTTTGATAGTGTTTTTTATTATGAGGATTTCTTTAGGTAGCTGAAGTGGCTGAGAGCAGGGCTTGCTGAGGAAGTGCTCAGCCATGGCCCACTGGTTGGTGTCAAAAGGCCAGCATCTGGTACCATTCTCCCCGTGCTCAATTGCCTCTTTCTTTCAGCTCTTTTCAGACCAAGGTACAACTTGAGAAGTGCACTCTGTGTTATAAAAGCCCTGATAGAATGGCAGCTTTATGTGTATAAATCTGTTCTCACTGCCAACACCACAACTTAGCCAAATAGCAACTGCAGCCACAATACCAGGAGGCCAAAGTTTTCTAAGACTAAATTTGTCACCTCGTCTCTTGCAAGTAGCTGCCTACAGAAGTGAATATGACCTTAAATTTGATTCTCCCATTGTACACAAGCTACAGGGAAAATTGAAAAGTGTTGATTTACTGTTCTATAGATTTCATCCATTTTTCTTTACTTTTTTTTGTATGTTCTTGACAAAATTATGTATTTTTTTAAAATATTAAGGAAAAAAAGAAACACAACTGAAGAAGTGGCAGAGCCATGGTTAACTGTAAACAAATCTATGTAAAACTCAACTGTCAGAATTTACTAATCTGAACAAAGGGAGTTTAATTTTGATTTTATTGAAATATAAAATGTCCTCAAATTAAAACCAAATGAATATATCTTTATAGTCAAACTGAGACTCAACCAAGGCAGACAGCATCAAGTGCTGGTTCACAGAGTGGGGTCAGCACTCTTTCCTCACTGCCTTTGCCAATGTTTATGTTTTTTTCTAATCAGGGGAAAATCAGAGCCATGTGGACACCTAGAGGAGAAACAGCAGGTCTCAAAATGTTATTGGCAGGGTGAAATTTGTGATTCTCCCATGGCACTTAGTTTATTTGTCAATTTTGTTTCCATTACATTTTCATGTTAATGTCTTCTATTTTGTGAAGTCGTTTGGGCTGGAAACAAATTTTCTCATGGTTTTTATAGAATTGTAGAGCAGCCATTCCCAGGTGGAACTCCTATAAAGAAAAGTTTTATTTTAATCCACAGGCCTAAATCTAATATATAACCTCTCTGTTCTTATAAGGCATAGGTTAACACAGCAGGCGTTTCAAGTTCCTGGGAGATGCATTAAATAGACAAATTTAAACCATGATTAATAACAATCTTTTTTTTAATTTGGAAGGAGAGGAGAATATGAAATTTCAGTCAGGTATATACTATAAACAGCTTTAGGATACAAATAACCTTCATAACACCTGCATGTGGGGAAACAAAGTTATATTTTAGAGTGTGTTTAATAGAACAAGCCAAAAAACCCACTACTAAAGGAAATATTGCAGTGCAAGTGCGTAGCTGTCATAATTTTTAAAAGAGGTACCCAAAATAATGAACAAACAGCCAATAACTAAAAAATCACCTGAAGTAGTGAATTCAAAGGGCTTATTAAAAATATCAAATTTAACTTTTAAGACCTGTGTAATTACATGCATCATGATAAAGCATGCAGGGCAGGCAAGACAAGCATGTGCTGTAAATTCTGGACCATCTATGGCTGTACACGTGCAGAAAACACAGCAGGTTCCCCAGCACATGGCAGCATAAACTTTCACAAGAGCAGGCCTGAAGGCAGTTTGTAATGCTCCATCATGGACCTGCCTGGCTAGGAAAACTTTACCTATCTTACAGTTTGTCAGCAGAGGAGCTGAACACATCCAGGGTTAATGGGACATGCCACTTCTTAAATCCAGTTGGCACATTGCTTCTAACAAAGCCACCAGACTGTGGGATTTGAATTCTGTCTTTGCTGGTATCAAACATTTTCTTTAAGCACTAAGAAAAAACCCCACTTTTGTCCTCCAGTCTAGAGACTCGTGTTAAACACAGCTATGGCAGGCCTGAGGGTACACGCCAGAGCTCTGACTCACTAGGGTGACTGAAAAAAATATGATCTGTGAAGAAGGATAAAGGATTTTAGTTACATTTCTTTTTAGTCAGAAGAGCTAATCTCAGGGCAGATTCCAGAGTTTATTCATGTGAAAATCACTGTATAAACAATCTGAAGTTCGCCTGACTGTATTATGTGTGCTTAGGCTGAGTACTGGGAGTGGTGTGTTTATTCATTCTGAACATGATGGGATGCTGATTTAGATAGTAACTATGGATTGGACACCCAGTTAACATCTAATCTTGATGTGTAAATCTTTTGGCTGATGCTGTTAAGTCTGTTGGAAAGAGAGTGTGTTCTAGATTCTTGGAAGTCCCTTATGAATCCAATAGGTGATTATTTAACATCTTGGTTTCTGATTCCACTTAGTGTACTGTCAATACTATCAGTCAGAGGATTAAACATGGTGAGTCATTATTTACAAAGAATCGAGTGTGGCTATCCAAGAAGACTTACTTCAGTGACTACAAGCCAAATCCCCCACAAAAACTTCGTGAAGTTACAAAAGCAAATGCAATCAAGTGAAAACTATACCTGTGGCTTCCTCAGATGTAAAGGAGGTTATAAGGAGTGTATGAATATTGGCTTTCCTTCAAGTAATGAAAACATCCAAGGGGATGTTCAAAGAAAGAGTTTGGGGGAACTGGTGTCAGTGAAATGTCTCTGCATTTTGCCTTCTGAAACCAAGTGTACTCTTCTCCTATTAAGAAGGAAAGTTGTAACTGCTCAAAAATGTCTACTAGCCAGAATGCATTTCTCATGATCCTATAAGATCTGTGATCCAAGAGGATACAGTGTTATACTGAGTTACACTGATCAACATAAGCTGAGTATTCTGCTGGCTTTGAGTGTGGGGGACTATTTTATTTTCTGCAGTGATAGTTTTTGACATGAATAAGATGTGCTGTTTTTTTCATCTGAGTTGCGTTAAATAACTGAACAGTTACTTGTGGATGTTGGATTCGATATGGGGAAGCCAGTTATGGTTCATAATTTAATACACATAGTGGATTTGAAATGATCTCTAAAGAAGCTCAGAGGAAAACTCAAATACAAATGCCTATTGGTTTGCTTTGGATTTGTGTTTGTACAGAGAAACCAAGAAGCGTACATAACAAGAACTTGGTGTTTCTCCAGCTATCTGAACCAGTATTTCACTTTAAATATTTCCATGTGTATATGAAGCTGAAATATTTTTTATGCAAACAACCATAATATAATTTCTCTCTTTGAAGTTACTAGGCACAATAAATAAAAAACCCACCAGAACAATAACATTGAGAATTAGACTTTAGAATATCTTAAGAAACAAACATATCTTCAGGGTGGTTAGCTGGTGGGAAGGTATGGCAGAACACATACAGCAATGACATGTGATATGTTTTCATTCCTCCCATAATATTTCAAGTCAGTAGAAGCCTAATTTGATGACCAGTCTCTGTGAAACATGGTGATACTCACAGTAAAATGAAGTGCCAACCTGACTGACAAAAGTTCCAACCCTATTTAGAGAGTGAGTCACACACGTTCTTTAAGAACCTTTGGGTAAGGAGACATTCAGGCTGGCTTGAGCCCCTTCATTCTTTTTGAAGCTTCAACATTTACCACATATAGCACATGGCTAGTATACTACAGTATGGCCAGATCTCAGACTGATTATTGCTTTTTCTTACCTCTGATAAGTACACAAGCCCAGATATTCAATCTAAACACCACACAGACTACATGCTGATGCTATAGATCATCTCATCTCCATATACCTCAGTGAAACTAGGTCAGCTAACACAAGCTGGGCACCTTCATTTCTTCTCTGCAAAATGGATCAGGCAGCATATGAATTTGATTTTCCATCCTGAGTTGTGGGTATGTCTCCAGGACATCTGACAACACTCTTGATAAGTTAAAGATTTGGTGAGTCATGGTTAGTTACAGATTGAGTGTCCCAAATCCTCCCTGCCTAGAAGGAGGATTGAGAAATGCCATGGACACAATGCCCAACTGTAAAGAGTAATAAAGCCTCAGCTGTTTATGTGGAGATGGATGTTCCCACTCCACTGCTGCTGATGGCTCCATTCTGCAAGATGTCAGCAAAATACTTGAGCACTTGTGACTTTCATGAACAAAGGACAACAGAATTCCTCATCTGCTAATACCCTTTGTGTTTAAAAGCCAATTTGCCTCAAAGTCACTGCTGCAAAATTCTTTCGCTCTGTAGAAGAGTCAGGCACACTGAAATGTTGAACTTCAGTTAGGATTTTTGAAGGATAGAGTTAAGAAGTAAAAGAAAATGTTGGGTTTAAGGTTAGAAAAATTTTGTCTTTGGTGTTATTCCCATGTGCTCAATGGACATATAGTAGGGGTGAATTTTACTTGGCATGTTTAGCCAACACTTCATCAAAAACTAATTTTCCTACATCTAATCACCCAACCAGCCTCTTTCAGTTTTTATAGTTAAAAAAAATGGGAGCTGGTGTCACTGACATAATAGATTTTCTTCTACAGAAAAGGCAGGAAATTTCACCTCACTTCTAACTTGCTGTGCAATAATCACAAAGTGTCACTTTGTTTATTAACTGTATGTTGACATACAATTGCAGTGTGAGAGTGACCCCACAGTCCAGTCATAGCAATCACTGGCAGGTTAGTTTTGACTTAAATAATGCCCCTTCTTGCACTAAAAACAAGTGCAACCCCATCCAATTCCTAAACTCAACACTCTGCTGCTAAAGTCAAGCTGAATGTTGCACCACTGTGACAGGAGGTGAGCCAGAGAACTTCTAAGTGATATTATTAATTGTTAAGAGAAAGACATCTTAATGAGGGCTACACGGTTTTGTTGGTTAAGTAGCTTTTGCAAAACCAGCTCTGGAAATAAAACATAGTATTTGCTTCAGCAACCAAACTCAGGGATTTGTTCTTATGGTTCTTTCTTACAATTATCATGCTAGAAAAATTTATGAAGAAATAGTGAAACAGGAAAAAAAGTGTATTTGCTGCTGTGGAGATGCAGAAAGGCACAGGTGGGTACAAAGCATCAGAGTCCTGAGTGCCAACATCTTTGTGGTTGCTGCTGCATTCATTGACATGATACAATTCTCTTAGAAACTTGGTAGGCTTCCCATTAAAATTAGTTGGATTTTTGTCCCCTAATATTTGATTTCCATTTTTTTTCATCATTCTCTTTGGCATTTTGTTTCTGTTGTTTCAATGGTAGATTCCAAGCACAGTAGAGTCAAGATACTACTAATTTTTCTTTCAGAGAGTGTTATGGAATAACTGAAACCTGACATTATCATTGATTCAATAGGTAAAAATACAATTAAAACAAAGAAACTGCATCTTTTCACACTTATATGAAACATCTGCTCTGAAATTCCATGAAATTATTAAATTTTCTGCATTAAAATTATTACTGACATAGGAAAATAGAAGCTAAAATAGCACAAGAGACAATTTCTAAGCATGTACTAGACTGCTTGAAATAGAACCCTGATGCCTCAGCTGGCTACTAAGCAAGACATATTAGAGCACACCATGACTCTGCACTGTTCCAGGAGGATGTGTTTCCTTTCCAAGGGAAGCATGACAAGGAAGGAAGGGCATTTGAGTGTCATCTTCATATGCCTCTGATGCTTTAGAGCCAAAAATTCTGATAGGCATCTAAGCCACTTTTCAGATTAAAATTCACTTTTAAAAATGGCTTGGTCATGGGGAACATAACTCTAGCCATATTACTTAGTTGTCTTATTTCCATTAAAAGATACAGTAATCAGATGAGTTCCTTAGAGTTTAATGTCTGAC
The DNA here is from genome assembly GCA_024362935.1 of Setophaga petechia. NCBI lineage: Eukaryota > Metazoa > Chordata > Aves > Passeriformes > Parulidae > Setophaga > Setophaga petechia. The sequence continues at coordinate 13,817,682 of JANCRA010000012.1, forward strand.
AGTAGAAACGTTTCGTATTCCTAAGGAACCCATTTAAAGAATTCCCTCAATTTTATCCTAAGATTTCTGTTTCATCTTTCTGAATAATTCTTTGAAAAAAGAAGAGTTAGCAACTGTAGCTAAGGGTCTGAAGTAAAAATGTGATTCATTGCTGTATGAGGGGTTGTGGTATTTATCAAACCACAAATATCTGGGTGAACAGAGTCTCAATTTTAGAAGTCTTAATTCTTGGTGTTTGCATTGTGTCTGGTTATTCCATTGTAAAATGAAACCATAAATTGCACATGCCCTGAGAGTAGGGTGTGAAGCTTAATATTTTATTTGCTTCAATTATTCACCATTTTTTGCTTTCAAATTTGTATTGTCACTACAGCTCATTTAACTAGGTGATCACCATGATTTATCTCTATGGTTTAGAAAGCTTGTAAAAAGTCTTTGTCAGAAAACAGCTAACTGATTTTTATAGATTTTAATTTTAAGTTTTGGAATTGTTGGCTTTTTCACATTTTTAAGTGAAAGATTCCCCCCCTTTTCTCAAGATCAATTTCCATTTCAAAATCTAGTCTTCTACAGCAAGCCACTCATCCTGTAAGCATTTTCGGATGACAGAATTAATTTCAAGGAAACACTGTACAAATATCACAACAAAGATTCTTAATTTATCCAGGTAGCTGGACTTCCAATATAACATTCTAAATATATTGGCCTGAAGATCTTGACCAAGCTTGGAGAAAAATGTTTCCCAAAATATTAAAAATTCTCTCTGTAAGAAAACTATATTCCTCCAGGCTTATTAATTCAGCCCGATATTGAATTCTAGAATTCCTCCCACTGGCAGTGTACAAAACTCTTTCAGATGTTTCTTGTCCCAGCAAAGCTTACTTGAAGCAAGCTTACTTGAACCATACACCTGAATCCCTTCAGACCTTCACAGGTCACCATCCCTGGATTGATGGCAATTAACACATTCAGTTTCTCACTTGAGCAGCTACACAAATATCTCTGTATTCATTAGAAGTACCTGGTGGTGAATGCCTGAGCGACTTCAGCTCACTGGCATCACCACCTGCTCGCTGACCATGAGAGGTCACAGGCTCCAGCGTCTGTAACCTGCTTGGATCACAGTGCAGGGACCTGCACTGAGAGATTCAGCTGGACCTGAGCTTGGCTGCAAAAGAGGATGGGCAGCTAAGAAGGATAGATGGGGTAATAGGGCTGGACTGATTTTCAAGAGAAAAAACAATTCAGAGAAGATGACAGAATGGTATTGGGAATTTTCTTGGGACAAGAGATGTACAGGGCAGGAGATTATTTTTCTTTATCAGTGTAAAGAAAAATAATCACAACCCCAGAAATCTGACCAGGCCCAGGTCCTTTGTCACTGGAAATTCCAGGAGATCGTGTATTAGTGTCTGCTGTGCTGCTGCAGAATCCAGCATTCACATAGCAGATGCAGCCCTTTCCTAAGAAAAGGGTGTGCCACCTAATCCTTCTCACTTGCTGCTACTGATCTCAGACTACAAAACTCATTCTCAAGAGAGGGGGAAACAGTTTCACCCGTTCTAATTCTCCTAAACTGTTTATTCCCTTAGGCAAAATAATCAGCTAACACACCTGTGGAACACGAGTGTGGAGCAGGGGAGAGCCAGCAGGGGAACTCCCTGCAGCCAGGGCTGCCCGTGCTGTCACTGAAGTGTGCCCGGGGTGTAATGGCACATTAGGTGGGCATTGATCTCAGCCAGTTTATGAGCTCTGTGACAGAATCGAATCACTTGCTGCTGAATCCCATGGAGCAGAAATTGCTACTTCCTAAGCTAATCCATTTTCAAATTAGCTTCCAATTGTGACAGATGACCTCACTGAAAATCAGTTTACCTAATTGCTAACACTCTCTAAGGGAAGAGAAATCAATCTTTATATCTCTTTCTTTGCCCTATTTTTCTTAATGTTTCTCACAGCTTCTTTCACACTGCTCCAACTGGGAAGACAAGCTTTATGAGAAAGCTAAGATAGCTTAATTGTCTATTCCAATTCAGAAGTCAAGAGAAGTAAAGGGAATCGATGACTGCCACTGTTTCACTGACAGGGGAGTTGAGAATGTGCATTCATTTGTTTGTGCAGCTTTCCTAAATCATTACTTGCCATCTATAACAGACCAAGATACAGAGATTTCTGCATAAATAGACTGTTTCTTGACCATTGTGTCTAATTATGGACAGCTCATTTCCCAGTTTGTAATTGTGGAAAGGGAAGACTTGATGCCCATGTAAGTGCTAAAAAATCTATAGCAGAAGCAATCACAGATTGCCCCATGTATCTGTTCTACATGACTGTCATTATGAGAAGTGGAGATTGTTTTGTTTAGCTTTTTTCCAATTACCATGGTCAGCTATAGGTGCAGATGAAAATGCATAAAGAATACCCTAGAGAAGAACACTTAAACTGAAGGAAATACAAGATCAGAACAATTAAAATAGGCACATCCCATTAAAAAAACAAACAACAAAAAAAACCCTATTAAAAAAGGTTCCCTACATCTAATTGCAGAGACATTTTTCTGGTACAAAATAGTATCTCAATTTGAAACCTCCCTAAGTTTGATGACATTGAATTCTGAGCAGGTACCTCTTCAAAGCAAAGTGGCATATTTATATGTGATATATATTCTATGTGATAGAATAAATTCTATACATGTCCGATACAAATAAACTCTGAGTATCACAGAAAGTTTTCAATATTTTTTCTGGTATAATGAATCATGTAAAACTAAGAAAATTTACTAAAAGAATGAAAAAGGAAAAATTTGGGACTTAACACTAATTCAGCAAAAAAAAGTTGTACAGACCTATCCAAGCTGTTCTTCAAGGCAATCAACACAAATTTAGTAACTGTGAAGTTCATCCTACACTGACTTAAAATAGCAGGCAGGGAGAAAAGGATGTCTGTGCAGCTGAGTAAGGGACAGTCCAGATTTTCATTTTGCTATGTCAGCTGGCTCAGAAACAAATCTGCATTTCCTCCTGGGAAGATACAGATGTACTTTTTAAATAACAAAATAGCCAATATGTCTCTAAATATGATTATCATAACCACATATAACTTGTTGTACAACTATGTTCAGCTTCATAGGTAGGGCAGAAAGCCAGAAAATATGGTGAACATATCCTCTTCCTCAACCCCTTGACCTACGAGTGTGATGTTTATCTTCATGCTGACATTCCTAAAAATCTATATTTCCCCCTTGAATCAAGCTACCATATATTGAGAACAGAATAGCAACTTATGTTCTTTTGGCATTTTAGAAACATTTTTTTGCTGCACACACATTGCCTTGCTTTTGCTATCCTTTTGGATGCCTGTGTCCTCACTGAGTCCACAGTTTATTTCTGACTGTGTGACTCTGCAGCCATTCCTGGTGACATGTTAGAAAGAATCCCAAGGAAACATTGTGGCTTGTGGTTTCAAATGTCAGTTTTACTATGTCCCTGAAGCTTAGACGTGAATGACATGTTGACCTCTGAAGTAGCATTGTCCTGGGACATAGCTGAGATTTTCTATTAGAGTGAGGTTTGCCTTTAACAGAAGAGGAATGTTCAGATAGCCTGATTGGTACTTGGCCCCTGGCTAGGCTAAAAGTATAGCTTTCCCTCTCAGGCCTAATTCCTAGCACAGGAATGCAGAGACAAAAAAACACAATAGGGAGATAAATCAAGCAGAAGTTATTCCAAGCAACTTTATAGAAGCTTGTGCTCTAAATTGGAACACATACTTCTTCCTTTGGTTATTTCATCCATTTTTGACTGTGCCTAGTATATCATTAAAGTGCTATTATAAAATTTAAATGGATTGGTGAGTGTGTTTTTCTTGGGGGAAATGCTTTGTGAGAGCTCCAGGGTAATTGGATAAGGTATAGCTTATTTGCTTTAGAGTTCACTAATCACCATTCGTATGGAACTCAGCTTCCAAAATATTTGGACCCCCACTGAAACAAATGGAAGTGTTGTAGGAACAGAAACACATTGATGACCTCATAGCGATTTTTAATATTCTTAAGTGTTGCTTCCAAATACTAAAATCTTTTGAAGAGATGTCTAACTATTTCCTATAATATCTGAGCATAAATTCAATTCTTTATTTATCTAAGCAGGGCAGGGGTTCTCCTTCAGTGACTTTCATAATACTGAGGAAGCTAATTGAATTAAGTAATTATAAAAGGTACTACAGCAAACCCATGAAACCAAACTCATGTGCTATTCAGAATGCTCAATGTCATTGTCATTTTCCCATTACATTTCAAAAAGTCTTCAGAAATGAGATTTAGTCAATGTTCATGTAAGTTTAGATTTGAGGCAGGAACTCCAGAAAAGTAACCAAATGTGGTGAATGAACTTTGGTGTAAGAATGCTTCCCTTCTAAAGACGAAGAAAATACAAACTTGCTTGTAAAGCTAAACTTCACTGAAAGTTAAAGGCCTGTCACTAAATACAGCAGTGCTGCTCATCAATGCGTGGTAATGTGGAGGACAGTGAATCTGTGACCCTTCCCTCTCTCAGCCTCAGTGCCCTCTAAATTAATGTTCTTTTCCTGCCCTTTCTCATGGGAAAGATAATGAGGAAACTGAATATTTGCAAAGGAGAACCAAAAATACTACTTTCTCTGAATGTAAAATAACCTGTGTTAGAGGACTGAGTTTCTAACATTAGGATTTTTAAATTAAAAAAACCCCAGTCTGCAACTAGATTTATTCTCTTCCATCACTGCAAATGGTACAAAAGTAGACCTAATTAATGCTAACTTTGAAGATATTTTACTCTCTCATGCTGATGAGAAATAAAGCTAAAAATCAGACATGTTATTATCTCTGTATAAACTGTCTATTAGAAAAAAAAATTTTGCTATGACTTCAAAACTAGACTCATATCTGAAGGATTCTACAGAATGGGTGTCAATATTTTTTTCATTAGACATTATCTGACTATTGAAAGATTTCATAATCACATCATGTTTCTGACTGGAATCATGGAGTACAATCCTGCCAAGAAAAAGATGCATCTGCATAAAACCTGGATTATATATTTAAACATTTATAAAATGGTAAATTTTCTACTGCAACTTTATAGGAAAATACTAGTATGAAAAACTGAAGAAGTGCAACTGGTGCTTAGAACAGTTTGAAAGGAATGGTTATTACTGGAGTTCAATAGGTGTCTCTTAAAGTTCTTGGAATTAAGTGTAGTATTGTACTAAGCATAGCAAAAACCACATGATGGTGAAATGTCTGTATTATCTTTTTTCCCCATAAATTATCATGAACATACCAAGATGATATGCATACAAGAGAACAGAAGGAGAAACACAGTATCTACTATGCTGCTGTCATGAGTGACATTTTAATTGGCTCACAAGCGAACGGGGACTGCAGTATGTTTAGACTTAATTTCCACATGTACAGTACAGCCATTATAACTAGACTCTTCTACATCTGGGAATTAGTTTATAGCATTGCAACTGCTGCTCATCTGCTCTTCTGCTGCCTCTGCCATGAACATGAGTCTTGACAGAGAATCTGTGGCTGGATAAAATAGCTATCAGACATTAATGTGGTCCCTTTAGGTATGCTAGCAGAGAGCACACCTCTGTAAGCAGAGGGAAGTCACAGGGTTTAGAATTGGAGCCAGGTAGAGCAGGGGAGGGAGATTTTGAGTGCTGCTTCTTGTGCTGGAAGGGGAAAGGCAGGGTAGGTGAAAGGTACAGTAGGTCCAGCACAAACACACAGCTGGGGCTGGAATCCACCTCGTGAGGATTTACTGCTGTTCCACGCAGCTTTCAGGGCTCGGACCCTGAACAAAGGCCATCTGCATTGCAGATGGATGGGACTTCTCCAGGAAAGTCCCTTTCCTACCCAAAAATTATGATTTGATAGAACATTTTTTATTATTACTTTTAATGAAAATGAATAGTTTTTGAGAAGATTTGTGTTTGAAACTTTTCTCAGATAGCTCCATAACAGACTATCCCTAGGGAGTATGTTTGCCTTGACTGTACTTTTACTTAGACAAAACATGAGGATAGAGAATTAATGTATGTGTGTCATGGTCCAGTGAAGATAATTTTGTCTAAATATGCAATGACAATAAGAAATACTGTATCTCTCCAAGGACATAGGATGCACAGAGTGACAGCCTTGGAGACACATCACAATCGGGGTTTTACCTCATCATCCTCTTCCTGAGGGATCACCATGAACCAAAAGTGGATGAGATTTGAGCTGTGGTCTCCCATATTCCCTGAGACACAGAACAGTTGCCCATAGAAATTTCATTTTTACATCCCCATCAAGCCATCCAGTCTGTTTTCCAATATTTAAGTATTTGCACAAACCAAAACAATTGCAATAAAAACAATGAAAAGAGACTGATTTTATCCTGGGTTTTATTGGAGACATGAGAGAAATAGAGTTTTGTTTTGCTTTTTAATCAGAGGTGATCTTCATAACAATTGAACTATTTTAGAGCATTAATATTTTGTTTTTTTTAGGAAAATAAGGCCATAGGGGTTGAGGATTTTTTCCTACCCTGTTTTTCCTTTACACAATTAGATTTAGCATGATGAAGGAAATAAAACAAACTTCTAAACCCTGAAATCTTTCAGAAGCCAGAGTTCTAGTTTTCCAGCCAGCCCTCATCCACATGGAGGCCAAATGCTCTTGTCACGTTATTAATTCAGTGTGCACAAGAGGTTGTGGTTCCCTTGCTAGAGGAACTCTGCTATGAAATGTGGTGCCAGAAAATCTGACAAGTGCCTTCCCTCCCAGTACAGTATTTTGGAGAGAGGAAGCCCAGAGCTGAAGGCTCTCTGCGGGTTGCAGTGGGACGGTTTGCACAGCACTCACACTTCTTTGTGATGTGGTTTGAAGGGGGAGAAAGTTGGGACATTTCAACAGCCCTGCTCCCTCTCTGTCTCCTGCAGTTTACACAGCAATGACACAGAAAGCCTAGCAAAAAAGAAGAAACCAATGTTGTGGCTTTTGTCCCTTTTCTACTGCCTTAGAACGAGGTCTAGCAGCAAATCCTAGTAGATCGTGAATTACAACCACGTCTGGGAACACGTATAGGGGAAGTTTTGGCAAGTACAATAGACCCAAATATTTCATGAGAATGAGTGCTTAGTTTCAGATGTTGCCTTAAACTACATTCAACAGCATGATATGTGTGGTTTTCTGTTATTGTTATTTTCATTCCCCCTTCCCCCTCACTTTATTTTAAAATACCTGAGAAGTATCTTTAATGCTTCTTTCTCCTTTCAGGTAAGGATATTAGGAGTCAGATTGAGAACTGTGAGTGCAAGCATTAGATTTTGGGAAGATGATTGAAACCTTAATAAATTTGAAACCGTTTTCAATTAGTACACAGGAAATTTACTTTGTGAGCCATGACTTGTTTTATTAGTGCCCTGGAGGGCAATTTAGATTGGAAAAATCAGGACATCATTGTTTGCCAAAAAAAGAAAACAGATACTTAGCTTTCATCTATAGTCTGGGACACAGCCATGAAAATGGGACTAAAATATTATTGAGTATCAAAAAATATCTATAAATTGGGGTCAATCATAGTTCCAGAGTGTTGGAAATGACATTCATCCCATCCTAAAGTGTGTGGTTATCCTGGAAGTTTGCCACTTGCTAACATACTGCTTTTACTTTTAAATCAACCCAAAGTAAAACCTTTATATTACAGGTTTAATAGGTTCAATTAAGATACGGAAATAGTTGCTCAAGGAAGCAGGAACCCCTTTAAAATTTATCATAGCTTTCAAACTTTAGTCACCTGAGGTTTTTTTTGTGGGGTTATATAAAATACCCCACTCTCAATTTTCCTTCTCTGTTATTGCTCACGTTCTCAGCTAGCCAGAAATGAAATCCTTATATCAAATGCATAGAATAGAGAGAACTAAATACAGGTTATGTATTAGCAGAAACAATCCCCTCTAAAATTATGAATATATCAACTTCTATTACTGCAAAATTTGTTCTGCCAATTGCAGTCTGGCCAGTAAGGTGAAGGAGAGGATAGAGCTGATGGAACAACTCTTAATATGCCTTTGCCTGACACACACAGGCATCAGCTACAAAAGTGCTCCTTGTGTATTAACCTGCCTTGACCTCATCCACCTGAATAAAGGCCTCTTGCAGCGTGGTCTGTAATTTTTCAATACTTTTTAATCATACCCACATCATTGCCTTTCACACTTCAGCAAGCTCCTTCAAATGATGCCAAACTCAGATTCAGCAGCACTGGAGCATGGCTTAAACACTTAGGGCTAAATTATTAGAACTCTTTCTTGGTTGTGCAAGGGAGGGAGAAATCGTGTCTCCCTTTTCCCCCCACTGTGAATGTAACTCCAGGGGTAAAGGACAGAAATATGAGAAGACCTTTGTGCCTCTTGCTCCATATGCAACAGCTGATACATTGAGTGAGGAAAAAAAATTCTCCAAGCAAACAGTGAAGTGTTTTAATGTTTTCACAGAAGCATATCCTGGAAGGATGCAACTCTAAACAAGTATTTGCACCATATTAAGTTGCACCTATGCAACAAGCACAGTGTAATTAGGTAAAAGAGGCAACTCCAAAAAGAATTCAGAATATCTAAAAAAAACATATCTAAATAAAACTGCTGCTCAAAGCCAACTTCTGTGAGAAGAACCTATGCAAATAGTGATTGTAACTACTCCAGAGTCCACACAAAGAAAATTATCCCATGACCAGTCACAATTTATATTAAAAAAGGGAACATTAAAAACCACAAAGGTATTAACCTCATGGATTTCCTTTCCCATCTGAAGTTTTAATTTTAAAAATTTGTGCTGGTCAAATCAATCATAGCTGCAGGAACTGAGCTCTTGTACCTGAAACTATTCAGACATCCAAGTATCCAGCCAAGAGCTGGGCCTGCAAGAGTGGTCTCTTGTAAATTATGCTTCTTCCAGAACAAGAAGATTACCAGGTATGAAAACATTTACAGTTCAGAGCAGGAGTGTATTTACCATTCTACCACACTTTCACACCATGGGCATCTCTGACCCACAGGAAGAAATACCAGTCTTGATTCCCAGCTCCATGGGAGGAAGGCCCCTGGTGTGGTCATCCATTGAAATTTCCCAAATAAATCATAATGTACAAACAATATCCTGTTGTGCCAGGTCCCACCTCAGCAAGCAGGCATGACATTGTCAGGACACAAATCAAGCACCAAAACTACAGGGCACATCAGGAGCTTTACCTGTGCCTTATTACAAGCATAGTGCCCTATCTGTCTCCATGAGATCAGTAGTGTCTAGATGAACATCTAGCCGAGGTTTTAACAAACAATTAAACAAAACCAGTATTCTAATCCTTTACATGTATTTCAGAGAACTAGTTAGGCCTTTTAAGGAACATATTAAATTTGCACAGAATTCTTAATCCCTGGGAAATGAACAGGAAGGAACTGTTAGCTTAAACTTATTTAAATGTATGTCAAAAAAGGAAAAAAAAAAGAGAAAGAAAAAGAAGAAGAATAAAAGATCTTACCTCACACAGCCGCAAGAGTTTAATGGTCAAAGCAAAATTATCCAGTTTGATTGATGTTTCTTTTGATACTCCTAAAGGAAAATAATTTTTTATTTAAAAAATACAACAAGATTACAGAAAAAAAAAACCTACATAAAAGTTTAACTACTTCTGAACAGTAAATAAGAACATAATCCATTACCACAACATTGTTTAGAAGCATCATTTAAAAGCATCCAAAGTCTTGACTGTGTAACAGGTACTATTCTAAATTCAGTAAGATCTGGGAATGTGCATGGCAGGGGTCGTGTGATGAAACACAGTCATATTGCACTTTTTAAGTATCAGCTTTTTTTCCTGTAATGAAGTGAACTCATCTTGGTTTGCAACTGGGGTTTGTTAGGATTGTCTCATTATTAAAAAAAAAACCAAGGAACCTCTTTCATCCCCCCAAATCTCTCATTGATTTTCACTGGAATGAAGTTATATCTCCTTATAAAGGCAAGCCTAGATGAATGATATTGAAAAAAAATAGTTCCACTTTTTGCAACATTATGGTGCAGTTTTACCATGGCCCACCCAGTTAATCTGTTTTAGGAGAAGGCCAGGGAGTGAGGGGATGTTCATTTGGAGAGGGGCCCTGCAGGTTTGCAGGGGTGCAGTAGGTAGCTCAGAGCAGTTAACTTTAAGCTTCAGCTGTAAATGCGAATCACACTTGGCTGGAAAATAATTGACTTTTCTACACCTATATGAATGTCTGCTCTCCATCCAATCAGCTTTTTATTTTTAACCTGAAAATGTGGAAGAAGGTAAAGGAAATGAAAAAATATTTAAGAAATTCTGCCACTTGTTAACAAGAAATTTGCTCACATAAATGGACTTTTCAGGCACTGGCACAAACTTACCACTGTGATGTGCATCACACGAGCACAGACACCTTGGGATGTGATTTCCTGCTCCAGGATTTAGAAAAAACCCTTGTTGTCAAAATGCTAGAGGGGGACAGGGCTATGGATGAGCAGAGAAAAAGGCTTTTCAATACTCTCTGTATGGAATGCATCCATGAAAGATCAAGTCCAAATTGAATTAAACCCAGTTAGATCTGCAGTTGACTCATTTCACTGAAAATTTCAAATTAAAGATTTCTGTTTGGAACACATGGACTGTGTTGGTTAATTTTGTTATATTTCTGATGGCAGATGCTATGGGACCCTACAGATTTCTAGGATACAGTTTGTATTTTAATATGTGCTTGCACAATGCCTAACATTCCTTGGCAAATAAGCTAGCAACATTCTCACGTAAAATTAGGCAAGGTCTTGTTTGCTACAGGCTTTTCAAAAAAACTTTCTATATTTGGATCATGATTTACAGTTTCACTGAAATTCTCTGGCTTTCTAAATGTGATTGACACAGGAGGAACCATGCTACAGCATTTTGAAATAAGGAAGAAACAAATGACATTAAAGGACAATTTTCTTGTGCAAATGTATCATAAGAAGTTTGCTGAGAGACATTCCAGCCTCTAGTTTTAAAGAGCTGGCAGAGGAAAATTCATCCAGTTTTGGGAGAAACCAGTGCTGAGATCTTGCCCACACTGATTGTCAAACAGAAGACAACACACACAATTGAAGTAAATAGGAAAAAAGTTTCAATATCTCAATAATAAAAGAGCTGATCTTCTGCAACCCAGACTGTCAGTGATTCAAAATGAAATAAATTACTTTATCTGCTAAAGGGAATAATAGCAGATTTGCTCTCCAGAGAGCAAAATCTTTTCTTTTCTTTCCTTTCCTGATGTTGTTCTTCTTTGCAGGCTAAAGACAAATTTCAGACCTTATTCTGCCCTGTGTTAAAACCTGGACAAAACCTAGTTAAGTCATTTCAATGGACTCTGGAAACAACACCCAAATTTGATGCAAATCCATCAAACCTTACAGCACTAGATCTGAGGAGGCTTACAGATACCACTTAAGAAGCAAACTGATACAGAAGCCATAAAAGACACTTCTATAGATTCTCATGTTTTGTCTTTTCTTAACCTGATTCTAAACCATTACTTGGGAAGACAGCAGAGTGTCCTGAGTATTAAACAGGTTTACCATCCCAATTCTGCTAGTTTTCTTAGTCACTACACAAGCTCTGTAGCCATCCTGCTAATCCAGTCTCTGTACAGTGCTGTACAACACCCATCCTAAAACAAACTTCATATTCAAAGTTTCTAGTTCTTGCAATATGTATGCACTTAACTAAACTATTGACTTCAACATGCAACAGCTAAAGAAAGCATATTCTTAATTACAGCAGAATTTGAGTGATATTGAAATATTGTTATTGTGATGCTTCTGCCACAGCTCTATCAAGACTTTCCTGAGATTTAGCAGCAGCTGTATTTTTATATTTTTATCGTCTGATCAAAAGAGCATTCTCCATACAAAATTTTCTGATTAAAACTCTGTGTTGAAAAGGCTATACTTTCTAGGATCAGATGTGGAAAAGATCTGCAGTTTATCTCTAAGCCACAAAAACCCCATTAAATAAGTTAAATTATTTACTGTTGAGATTTTTTTCCTCTTTTTTCAACTGACTTTTTATCATCACAGAAAATACACTAAAAAAAAATAGAAAATGTCAGGTTTTTTTCAGATTCCCAGGAGAGGCATTGAAAGTTTAAGCACCCGACATTATTAATCCCTTGTGAAATTCAGATTGCAGGTGCATGCACTTCATTGTAATGCATATGAAGCTCAATGTAAACATCCCAGTAATAAATAGAACAAGTAACACTGATTTTCATCTTTCCTATTCATCTTGCCAGGACTGACTGGCAACATTCTTGTACCTGTTTCAGACATTTTACTTCACAAATGTTTTAATGTCTCAGGGATGACGATGTGAAGATCAACCAACGCACCCACCCATATGTACACACACAGGTATGCAAAGAGAAAAAACTAATCTCTATTAAAAAATTTGTAGGATCCTCACTGCTTTTTCCTTGTGTGCTCCCAAAACTTCAGGGCCAATCACAGGAGCCAAACTACCTCCTGCTGTTTTTTACAGCTGAGGTTTCTTAGTCCTTTATAGGCACTGTTTGACCCCTTTCCAGCTGGCTCTGATAATCAAATATGAGCAGCCAAGTCCAGTTCTAGCTCCCTGCTCCCCTAACAACTGCTCTAGGGTTGAAAGGAGTAGACCACCCTGTTGAACCAGCAAAAATTTAATAGGAAATTCTGTTCTCTTTATTATTTCTTACAAGACAAAAGGAAGAGAAAGAGCAGAGAGGAATTTTTTGTGGCTGTGATTAGCTTTTACTCAATTGAAAGTCCAAATTGAAAATAAATTGTTCAAACATGAGTTTTTGCAGACATACAGCAATTTTAAGTAACACAGATATTTCAGATACACTTCACTATGTTAGTTTCATCTGTGGAATACTCCACATACAAAGTGTTAGTTTTGGTAGCTCTTTTATTAGGAGGCTTCTACAGCACATTTGAAATAAATAAATTTGGATGAAACATCTCTTCCTTGAGCTTTTTTTTCCCTCTGTCATTATTATATTTTATATACAATATATGATTGAAAAGTCTGAGTGATAGCTAAGAGAGAATTCCTTGAGCTCACATTGTCTCAACTACTGAGCTTGAGATGAGACAGGAGCCCCTGGAAGGAGAGACTGTTTCCTGAGAGCAAATGAGGGAGTCAAACCTATGCCACAGGCTCAGAGGAGTTCTCTGGGTTGATGGAGGAAGCATGAGAAGGAAGACTGAGTTTGTAGCACGGATTTCTTAAAAAAACAGAGGGCAAATATGGAGAAAAAGGGAAAAGTAGCAGGTAACAGGAATCCCAATGCTGACTGGAAACAAGATCTTGATGTGAAAGCTATACTGGGCAAGAGGGAGATTTCAAACCATCTTACTTTAATTACCTTCACCTATGATCTATGAGCTTTCTCCAAGGTATATATATATTTTTTTTTTTTTTTAATCAAATGCAGCATTGAAGGTCTGGGGTTTTTTTCCTCACTCTAAGGAAAGTTTGGACAGGCTCATATCACAATTATGCCTAATTTAAGATTTAAGTGTCCTGTCACAGCATCTAATCAAGGACAAAAAACTAAAGATGCGAGTGAATATATTTTCATAAAAATATTCCTCATTGACATAAACATCCATATTTGCATAAGCAAGGAGCCCTAAGAGGTGATGTTTGGCTTTAAATCAATGCTAGAAGTGTTTGTCACAAAGCCTTGAGATAAACTGCAAGCAGATAGAAAGTTATGTAAAGCACTATTTGGCTTCTGCAGATATAAACTTTATGCCAGACATAATAATTACACGATGAGTGATAGCATTTGAATGCAAATATTCTAATAATGGATGAATGGCATGTTATTGTACATATCATTTTTACTCTACAAGTCACCTGCAAAGGTGTTTTTCCTAAAACCTAGCTTTTCAGAATTAGACTCACAGAAAGGCCAAGTCCCAGCGTACGTTTGGAGAAAGTTCACAGAATTCCTGCTAGTCAGGTTTTGTGGTCTCCAGCTGACATAAACATTCTCAGAAGCTATATTATGCATACTGCTCCATGTGTGCATAAAATATTGGTAACCCACCAGCAGGGAAAGGGATGCAGAAACACTTCCTTATCTCAGAACTTAAGGGTGAAAATGAACACAGGCATTTTCAGAACTGAACTTATTAATGAAAGCTTCTCCTGGCTGGTACATGTAAGGGCAAACATATTATTCCCAATGAAAAACAGCTTTGTAAAAGAGAAAGAGGAAACCTCATGGGTGGTCTTCTAGGAATATAAAAACCTGTTTTATGCTCTAGATGCATAAAAAAAAAAAAGGGAAAAAAACCCCAAAAAAATCTCATGGTTACTTTTAGGTCCCACAGCCACAGAAGCAAGATGCCATGTTGGAGTCCATGGGGAGCTATATTCTCTCTTTCACGGGCTGGTGTGGAGCAATATTGTGCATTTCCCAAATCTGACTCAAAGTGAATAAGATGGTTCTATGAGTTTCATTCCCTGAACTCACTCAAGCAAGATTGCTATGGAGATGAGGCACAACTGAAAGTTTATCAGCAGCAAGTAAATTGACTGTAATAGGTTTTGGAATATCCTTGGGCAGAGGTCTCCACTCGATACTTTGGCAGTAGCAGTAGCTCTCTCTTACAACTGAGCAATTAGGACTTTGTGGAATCTGACATTTTGTGTCTAACACATTTTTTAAATCTTTGCCTCTGCTACCTGCACTACTCTCTCTATTACTCCCTCTTTACTATGCAGCCATACACACATTTCTCCTCTTTTTAAGATGTGATGATAATAAATATTATGGTATTTGGGAAGGAAATAGAATAATCAATAATACAGTTGTCTTGTCATTCTGGTATAAATTTCATGCCATTTCAGTACAGTGACAAATAATAGAATTTGGACATAGAAGAAAAAGTAAAACCCTTCTCCAATGGCATGTAACAGTTTTTAAAAGGATAGAGAGTAGTTTCTAAACTGTTGTCTTTATTTAGGTGTTTTAACATTTATATTTTTTGTGTTATATATAAAAATAATTTATTTTGATAAATATTCTCTTTTGATCTCTTTTGGTGTATGCCTTCCAAATAAAATTCTATTAAGGGTAGCAACTGCATTTCTTCCATAAGCAAAATTGCTTAAGACATTTCTGATCTCTCTGTGTTAAATGTTGCAGAATGAATGAAAGAGATGCAGAAGCACATACAATGGCAGAGTAACATAGCCTAATGCTATAGGATGTTTGACTTAAAGCAGAGGCAGGGCCTGAGTCCATCTCCCATACCTCCAACTCTTTTTGAGCTTCCTCTATGCCCATCTAAATCCAGTATTGCATAAACATCATCACACAACTTTGCCATGACTGTAGGATTACTAATTGGCCACTCTGTTCTAACTAATGCAGGACCTTCCCTTTCTCTATTAAGTCACCTTTCCTGCCCATAGATGTCACAGGACATGCAATTTCCTTCTGAAAAGGCATTAAATGTGACAAATACATGAGCACACTTTGCTTCCTCCCTGAGGCAGGGATCCAGAAATTTTGCACGGGAGTCTCTTGCATCATTCTCCCCACCAGCCAGTTTGTCAGGTCCAGCCAGCACCAGTAGCATAAATTGACTTGGTGAGCTGAAAGTTTTTCATTACAACTGTAAACAAAGAACAACACTGGGGAAAAGATTTTAGGCTCTTCACTGAGTGGGTTTGTTTTCTTTTAATTCAGCAGAATATTCTGCTATCATGCCATGTTATTTCCTGCACTGAAGGGGTGGTAACTGGTCTACATTAAAAGAAGTTTCAACCCACATTAATTACCTTGATCTAAAATTAAGTTGATGATAAGACTGCAGGCCATTGGAAAACATTAAATTGCTTATTAATTTACATTTGAATATAGTGGAAGTCTTGCTATTGGAGTCCATGTAAGTGGCTCAAGCCCTTTTGTTCTAGCTCAAGCAATATTGTTTTTATAATCAAATCCACTGGCCAAAAAACTGAAAAGTCTTACTTCTTTAAATACAGTCTATATCAATATAAAAAGAAAAGTAATCTCCTTGTGATAGTTCAGCAGCTTACACTGGTTTAGTTAAGGGGTCTTCATTAAATTCCAGTACTGATAATGTCCAGTACTGATAATGTTGTCTTTTCTATTGCTGATAATTTGATTGGAAATGTTATCAAATAAACAAGAAGCTGCAACTTTTTTTAGCCCTTTGAAATGTCCTATTCAAACTAAGGAGCATTAAAAATACATAGCAATAATGAAAATGTCTTGCCCTATACAGTAATCTTTTAAATAGAAATAAAAGAGACTTAACTTCTTTAAGTTTAATTCATTTGATTCAGAATTATAATTATGTTTTTTAGGAAGAAGATTTTTCTTCCTTTTGTAATAAAACAGGTTGAATTATTTCTCTGCTCACGAACAACTCTGAGCTTCTATACAGAAGAGACTGGTAAGGATTTCTATAATGACTGCTAAGAAACCACATCTTGTAGATGTATAATAACAATTCTTAGCTTAGTGAAAAAGAAAATATGGAAAAAATATCTATGCTTCATTGTAGAGCAGAATATCCTCTTACAGGGAGGATATTTATTTTTTTTAAAAAAGAACAGTTTATTCTCTGGTTGTGTTCTGTCATAAATTATACAGACAGATGTGTGCCTTAGCCACGCATCAAGGTTGATTATAATTTCTTTAAGTTTATATAGCACAGGCTAAGGATTACTCTTTTTTATTGTAACTTTTTTCATTTTTTAGTAGAGAAAATGCAATATTGTATGCATTTTTCTTTGTTACAGCACATCTGTACAATAAAAACAATATTTACATCATGCAATTTTCTGCTCTTATGAAGAAAAATCTAATCATAGCTGGGTCTGCTTGTTCTCTTTCTAAGAACATATTTTGGGGGAAGTCCTCATATGGGCTAAGATAATGATAAAAAATTTTCATCGCATATTCTGCTATCCACATGTCTGCATTGTATATTTCAAAAATTATTTGGTCAAAAAAATTTTAGAATATATGTATAGATGAAAGTATCTGGATAGATACCAATTTAATAATTAAGCCCTGTTGAATTCCTGCAGTCTTGAGGACTATTAAATGTCAGGATGTGTACAATGTTTTTAATTTCATTGCACTAGGCCAGCTTGAACTATTCTTCCTCAGTATAGTTCCTAACCAAAGAAAATTCTGTGAGTAGAGAATACACATCAGGGAAAGTGGTCTGACCTCAGCTATTATAGCCAGTCATATCTGGCATCAAGAAGAGATCAGCATGAAGTTACTCAATATTTCTATTAGAGTTCAGATTTGACATTAGTCATGGGCATAAAGCAAATTTTGAGTGTGTTTTGGAATTCAAGCCCCCATTATTTGCCAGTTCCAATGAACTTAAAGAAACAAGGTTGTTATATTGCACAAAGGCACATGCACATGGCTGAGACAATAGAAATCCAAGATTTGTCTGAGGAACTCACAGTGAAATGGTCAGTGTTTGAAACTTCTAAAATTAAGTTTAGTTCCTTAAAAATGAAAAGCAAAGTGAACATCTAATTCATAATTGAAATAGCAGCCTTCTAACTTAGCATATTCTGTTATTTCTGAAGAAATAATAATCCAAGAATATTTGAAAAGTTAATAAAATGTGATATGAAGTGCTTTTGCCCTGTCACAATACAATTCATAGTGTAGAAAATAGTGGCTCATTGGCATTTCTAAGAAAAAAATAACACTAATGCCTTAGTAGCATTTATCTTTGAAATTTATTGGTGTGCCACAAACTGTGTTTAGTCCTCTTATTTTCTCCTCCCAGTCAGAAGAGAAATGGGAAAGCTATTTCAACAGTTTGTGTTTCTTTTTGTAGTAAATATTAAAAAAATGCAAACCAAAAAACTTGCAAAATAATGAGGGTTTTTTAATTGTCCTTTGCTCCCCTCCCCCCCCAGCCAGTGACACATTTTTCCATATAGCTCTAATGTTTATGTTCATTCTGACTCACGTTGGAAGGAAAGGAGGTGCTAATATCCATGATCAAATCAGTTCATAAATTTACTTCACTGCCTTGTCACGCCATCAACACTTGTTTTTCCACTGAATTTGTTTCTCATTATTTCCTCTCCTCCACCTCACCCATGAGTGGTTTTAAACCAATTGAACAAATTTTGCAAAAATATCCCCATGCAAAAAAAGCATTTTAAAAGTAAGGTGGCTTACCTTGTAATAATTCTCCTTCAAAACAGGAGTTTTGTGCTTTTTTTGAGCAAGAAACTCTCCTCTGAGGCTCCTCTGTTTCTCTGCCTGTCCTACACTGTGGCTTTAACCTCCGCCATCATTATAATTTCCCTAACCAAGGACTATGATGTCACAACATTTTCATGTTATGATGGACCTCTCTGGGTTCTGGATATAATTACTACTTCTCTGGGTGTAGCTATGCAGTCGTCAAAGAAAAAGAGATAATATAAAAATAAGGAAGCAAACTACACTGCCTGGTTCTTGGCCTATTTTTTCCTTATGTTGATGTTGTTTGAATACCAAAGTCTCTGGTACCTTAACCACTAACACATGGATGCATTTTGCTATCTGAAGGAATCAGAAAGTAAACAGGTGATTGAGTTATTTCACTTATCCCTGCTGAAACCTCTTATTGGTTGAAACACAGGAAGAACCAGTATATCTACTGCATCTCATTCTACTCCCTAATCACCTTCTTTCTCTGTTCAGCAGAAATTGAACATTAAAATTAACTACAGTGTAGGTCTAACTGATGATGCAGAGTAGATAATGTCTATTTTTCTGACATTCTTTCTGCTAATGAATACACTTGTCTGGGTAAATGACTTGGATCTACAAGGTCACTGAAAGTTGTCTGGCAATAGGAGCTCTGCTCAAAGCAATAATTAATTGCAAGCTTTACCATTGGAAGGAAACTGGGCAATCTCTGCTACTTCAGATTTCTAAAGATATATTTCAAAAGCTAATTTCATCTCAGCTGGAGGTGAGGTCCTCCAAAAGCAGAATCCTAAAGAACTCAGCTTCTCAGTCTGCTAAGCAAAATATCAGAGCCAGGTGATCAAGGCTGAAGTCAAAGCTCTGCTCAGGTCAGGAGAGTTTAACCAAGAGTAACGCTTCCTCACTGAATGCCACAAACATTTATTTTCCCTGCTGGAGTTCCGCACATCTTCCCCAAAAGCCGTAGATGAGATGACACTTAGCTCAAGCAGCAGTGCAAACTGCCATGCTAACAGTGCTTAATCCTTACTGACATGCCCTGGCAAAGAACACATGTCTGAGGGCAGCCCTGGTTTAGTAATCTCATGTTCTGTCCTTCCCTCTCTGCCCATGCTGAGAGCAGCACAACCAAACACAGAATAATCTCTCTCTCTCACTCCAACAAAGAAAAACATCTCTGTGCTCCTTACCCTGCATAGACACAGTCCAGCCTTGGCAGTCACCTGTGGGTTGGGTTTGAGTGTAGTCAGAGAGTGGATGCACCCTGTGTGGCACAGAGAAATGATGAATTCATCACCAGCAACCTGGAAATGAAGGTCAGGCATTCAGTGTTCCCTGAGCCCCATGAAATGACCTCAGCTTATTTGAGTCATGGGGTGTCAGAATGAGAACACCAAACCCTACAGTAAATGGTCAAGTTCAGAGCCATAACAGCAGCTCTGTGGGTGCCCAGATACATTTATAATGACACTGGGCTAGTTTAATGCAGCCAGCTGCCATACAGAGAATTTTGTTTTGCCTGGAAAAATTGCATTTGAAATATGATGCAAGAAGCAAGCTTCACTACCAAACTTCTGCCTGTTGCATGAGTAGTGGTTTTATTGATATAGCACACAAGTCAGAAGGAATTTCTTGGTCTGTCAGCTTGTAGTAAAACTTGGGAAATCTTAATCTTTACTGACCTATTGAATGTCATGGCCCATGCTTTGTTTTTGTTGGGTGTTTTCAGATTGGTGACTTAAAATACAGGGAGTGGGTGTGGTCAATGCTCTCCTCCCACTCAGTCATTCCTAAAATGTACGTTAATGCTCAGTTTCTCCAAGGTCCCCCCGGATCTGTGTCACTGCAGAAGTCCTCTGCCAGCTCCACAAGCTGAGAACAGGCATCTTGCTCTCAGTTGCACACCCCATAGATTTATAGTAACTGCTTGGTGGAAGGAACACTCTCTCTGACTAACTTCCTTCAAAAGTCATTACAGAACTTTACTTCAAGCATTTGATGCCTTGGTCTATCTGTCATACCAAAACAAATCCTTCCCCAGACTCCATCCTACCGGTCCTAAGAAAGAACATTGCTGGACGCATTGCACCATATAAAATAATTTGCTTTCTTTGTAAAAATTCCTGCAATAAAATAATGAACATCAGATGTCTACTTTTTGCTAGTGTGCTGACACTGCATAAAAAGAATGCTTCAATTCTCAGCCCAGAGCAGCCTTTCCTACTTTTCATGCCACAGACCCACAGAAACCACAATTCAACCCCATATTAAGAAGCTTCGACTTAAATAGATGTCCATATCTTCTAATGAAATTTCTTTAACCAGGGAGAAGATGTAGACACTCAGTCCATCTCAATCCCCTTCTGGAGAAAACTTATTACTAGCAAAATTCTCATTCAGTTGCTCCTTTTCTGACTTCACTCTCTTCAAAAAAGGCCTGTAGGGAGGGGATGATTTAATCTCTGGCTTCTCTTACTTTTATGGGGAAAACTTACTTTTCCCCATATTCCTTTTCATCTTGACATTATTTCTGGTGGGAATTCAATTAAGTAATAATCATAGAGTCATAGAACCACTTTGGTTGGAAAAAGACCATTTTCAGATCATTGAGGGCTGCCATAAACCTGACACTGCCAAGCACATCACTAAACCCTAAGCACTCCATGGGATCATGGAATCATGGAATGGATTGGGTTGGAAGAAACCTTAAAGATCACATAGTTTCCATCCCCCAGCCATGGGCAAACACACCTTTCTCTAGACCATGTTTTTCAAAACACCATCCAACCTTATCTTGAGCACTTGAAGGGATGGGGCACCCCCAGCTTTTCTGGGAAATTGTTTTTTAAATGCCCCCAGTGAGGGGTGAGGATGACTCTGCCACTTCCATGGGCAGCATGTTCCAATGCTTGTCAATGTTTTTCATAATTTTTTTTTCTAATACTGAATTTAGGCCTCTTCTGGTGTAACTTGAGACAATTTCCTCACATTCTACCTTGTTATCTGGGAGAAGACATTGACCCCCTACCCGGTTGCACCCTCCTTGATGTAGCTGTAAAAATTGATATGGTCCCTCCCGAACCTGCTTTTCTGCAGGCTAAACACTCCCAGCTCCCTTAGCTGCTCCTCATCAGACTTACCCTCCAGACCCTTTCCCACCTCTGTTGCCCTTCTCTGGACTCTATCCAGCACCTCAATGTACTTTTTTGTCATGAGTGGCCCAAAACTGAGCACAGTTTTTGAGGTAAGGCCTCACCAGTGCTGAGTAGAGGGACACAATCACTGCCTCGGTCCTGCTGGCTATTGCTGCCACAGGCCAGGATGTCACTGACCTTCTTGGCCACCCGGGCACATCTGGCTCAAATTTAGCTACTGTTGATCAACACCCCCAGATCATTTTCTACTGAGAAGACTTCCAGCCACTCTTATTGCAGCCTATGGTGTTGCCAGGGGTTGTTGTGACCCAAGAGCAGGACCAGCCTCTTGGTCTTGTTGAACCTCACAGAAGTGGCTTCAGCCCATTGTTCCAGCCTGTCCAGATCCCTCTTCAGAGCCTCCTGACCCTGCAGAAATCAACACTTCCCCAAATGGTGCAACATCCTTTCTGCACTTTGTGCCCTTTCATGACTTAAACCTGCAGGGTGTAGTTAGTAATGGGAAAAGAACACATTGAACCACTGATTTTGTCTGCAGTTTTCCCCTGTCTTTTTCATAACTATATTTCCCAGCTGTGTTTGTTCACTGCATAAAAGCTAACAGGAGTAAATGTCATGCAAATTTTGACAATTTCAGTGCTCTATCATACAATGCACAAGACAAACCTATTGAACTGAATCACTTCTAAGGTATGCAAGAGGAAATCTACCATTCATCTGTCCATTTAGGCATGAGACACATTGAAATCAGTATCAAATGAGGTATAAGAGAAAAGCCAACATCATCTGCAAGTTCAATGTGTGTTAAGTGGAGTAAGGTGAGAACTTAAGAGACCTTAGATGTTGTGGTTGATTCCTTTCTCCTTTAAGTAAGAGTCATTCAAGAACTCACTGATCTTCAGAAAATATGATAACTTTTTAAAGGTCAAGTTGTTAAAATTATCCCTGACCAGACCACATAACATTCAGGTCTTTATTTTTTTATCAATACAGTTCCATTGGATTTATCTTCATTATATGATATTAATCTTATGGGCATACAAATGAAATATCTGGTTTTTACTTACAGGTCTCACTCTGTCTATTTAATGGATTTTGATGAAGCATGTTATTTTTTCTACTTATGTAAACTTATTTTCTTCATCTTCAAAAATATCCAGGCCAAGATTTGAAGTTTTCTGCAATATCAATTCTGATAAAATTTGAGGACAAAACCAGTGCAGAAAACCAGCATGTTTTTTCCTATGTGTAATATATATCTGAGAAATTAGTTTTTTACTTTGTGCTGATATACATACTGATTAAATAATTTATCTCTTTATATTTATATCAATATACTATCACAGGTAAAACAAAACATGGCAATTAACATACAGAGTTCTTGTTAATAGATTTTATTTGCTGTTTGTTTGTTTGTTTGTTTGTTTTGTTGTGAAAGTAAATAATTGTGCAACCAAAAAATTTGCTGTTCTGTATATCTTTTCCAAAGTTGCATTTTCTTACTGCTGGTCATGGTGTTAATTTGTATTTCTTTGTTTCCTTGAACTCTCACTTTTGTGTGTTATTCCTTCAGTAAAGATTGCAGAATTTTTGAAAAGAAATCATCATTTTGCTCTAAACTCATGTAGTTTCTCTCATAAGATGTTAAATAAAGTATAATCATCAGTTTTTTTTAAAAGTGGTCTGTCCCAGTATAGAGACAAAAATCTCCATATATTCCCTGTTTCAGTGTTTGATGTTATGGAAATTCATGGAATTACATTATTATACTCTAAAACCAATGCTGTAAATATAATGCAATAGCTATAAGAAGGGATAGTTGTCTATGTAGGGGATATTTTTAATCTCATAAAGAATACAAAGATCAGTGTACAACTCATATGTAGGGGATATTTTTAATCTCATAAAGAATACAAAGATCAGTGTACAACTCGTATTGCAAGGGAAAATGTGCTACTAATGCCATGAGGGACATCCGCGGGATTGGAGGAGGACAGGATGTGCAAAGTGGATAAACACAGATGTTTTACACTGAAAAATATTTCTGAGATGGTAAGCTACCATTTAGCCTAGGGTTTCAGTAGGATCTGATGAGTCACACTAAGCTGCTCTGTAAGACTTGCAACTGCTGCTGCAAACCACGAGCTGGCATTTTGTCCTGGAGAAACTGCACAATTACTGCCGGGATATACCACGTGATTTTCATGTTCTTGAGGCCATTCCTTGAAAAGTTGGAGAAATTTTTAATGCATGGCTCACCAGATTTAAAGTATTTTCTTTTAATATGCTAGGTTTCTCCAGGAATTAGTTACTACCTTTTATTGTAGCAGTAAATTATATGATGAATGAGGGGTTTACTGTCTTTTTACTGATGGTGTCTGAGAATAAGCAAGGTTAAAGAACAATGCTAAAAATATCATCCCATTGCATATGGGATATGGTAATATTTAATCACAGGACAAGTTTTGTAGTGTAATTAGAATTAATTGGTTTTCTTAAAGTTACATATTCCCTCTGTAAAATGAGGATAAAAATACTAATTTTTCTGATGATGAAGGAAATTAAGCTCTGCTGTTGAAAATTTAGGCATCGTCCTCCTCCTCCTCTGTAGTGGAAAAAAACTCTTTATAGATGTTAAGGTATTGTCCCTATATATTAGTGTCTGCTTCAGCATTTAATAAAACAGCCCTTGGACTCCAGACAAAAATGTGGTGTAGCACACAGAAACGTCTGGTTTTGTGCAGAAAAACAACAAAAAAAAAGATCATTACTCTACTCATGAGTAACCCAAAATTTAGATAGATTATGTTTGTCATTCATCCACAGAAAAACTTGGAGGAAAGGATTAGGCTCATTTCTAGAAACAAATGTATGTTTTATTATTCAAAGACTTCAAAACTCTTTCACCATACCTAGAAAATATGTACTGCATTATATTTTATAAGTGAATTTTGTTCTGAGCAAGTTTTTTCTGATTTTTATAAAACTTTGCTGTACTGGCTTTTTAATAATTTTATAATTTTGCTGTCTTCTGTGTTTTTACACTATTCTGGTGGAACGATTTCTCCATCCCAGTGGTACTAAGCTAAGTGTTTTAAAGAGTTTCTTGAACTCAAATATAAAATGTAAATGAGACCCTTAACTAAATCACAGATGCAAATAACATCCAGATGGATCAGTACATATATTTCATAAACAGTCCCTATCTTTGTAATGCATTAAATTAAAATCCTGGATCCAACATTCAGTAAGTGGAAGTTTCAATCTTCTGAAATCTTTATTTGGATCTGATCTGCATGGCTGATGTCCATCTCTAGTCAGAAATCTCTTTGTCCAGAGGAAAATGATTCCCCCTGCAGTCACAAATAGTTGCACGTGTTTCCATGGGTGCCTGTGAAGCCAAAAGGTTGCTCAGGCCACAGAAGCATCCTTGTCAGTGGGAAAAATATACAGGTCTCATGCTGAAATTGTTTACTGAATAAAACATTTTAAGGCCTGGTATGTCTGGACTGCATATGGAATGAGCATCTGTATGTTTATATGCACATGCTTATGTTTGTATATGGTTTCCAGTTCTAATATATATTTGAAAAAATAGATAAGAACTTAAAGTTATATATTTGACATCATCAACAGCAAGGATAAATGACCACTACAGATTAAAATTTCAATTGTTGTCAATATTGTAAGAAAGACATTTAGCACAAATAAACCTTCATTTTATGTATGTATGTACATGCATATATGTTACAGAAATAGAATCCATAGAAATATATTAAAACATTTGTAGAACTATATAATTTGATGGGACAGAAATTTCTTATTCAAATGTACTGCTATAGTACCAAAGTCAGTAGTGGAAAGAGTCAGCAGTGTTAGGGCCAAAGGGGGAGACCCAGCAACAAAAACAATGGGAAGGGAACAGGACTTCCACTGACAATGGAGACAAATGTGTCTTGGTAGCAGCAGAGAGCAAAGCAAGGGGCAAACAACAGAAATTACAGATTGGGAGGCTCAGCTTAAACTTTGAGAGGAAAAAAAATGTTATCCAGGAGATTAGGGTTGGCAATTATCCCACTTTGAGCAGGAAGTTGGACTAGATCAGCATTTCTGTGATTCCATGATATTTATTGGAAAATGTCTGCCAAGTATCCCACCTTGAAACAGGCAGCACACTGATACAATAACGCATGTGGATTAAAAAGGCTTAGCTATGGATATTAATTAGTAGAATAAGAGGCAGCCGTTGTTTTCCAGGTCAGTAACTTATGCCCATTTGTGAGAATATTAATGGGATTTCTCCAATAAAATTTAAGAGAATTGACCAATAGTAATTTACACTACAAGACTTGCCCAGGGGAATCTCTAAAATTTACCTGCTCTTTGATGAGTATTGTAATGCTAAGAAGAGTAGGGCAGCTGTTAGGAATTATTGTCTGTATCAGCACCTTGGATTCCATTGTCTGGTTCCACTAGTTTTCCCATTGCTCAGTTTCTTTGATCAGAAAATATTTTCTATCCTAAATGTGCCAAAAATGTTCCTGCATGTAATAACAATCATTTAAACCAGAGGGTTATAATAGAAATATAATTACAAGTAAAAATAAATAGAATTTATTTTAGTATTCAAGTACAAAGTCAGAAATTGTTTTAATTTTTTGTTCACTGTGTTCTGTACCAAAACAAATTTTGAAATATGTTCTTGATTACAAATTTTAATTTATTCATTTGAAAGCACTTGCAAACATTCCTTATGGTCCATTCATTGTCTTATGTAATTCTCTACACTGTTGCATCCTTTATTTCAAAAGGGAGAATGACCTTGTACTTGTGAGATGCAGGCTCAGACACTTTGAAACACTCCCAAAAGTTTCCTCTTTGCCTTGGCTTCTGCCAGAAGATTTCTAAATGTAAATGTAGGTGCTTTAAAGCATGTCCTGATTGCTTCATGATGAATAACCACAGATTACTTCAGTTCTACTTGCTTAGGTACTAATTAGAGATGTCTAGCTGAAATACACCCAACATTTTGGGTTAGCAGGGGAGGAGCTTGGCTACTATTCTGACAGGTGCTGGAATAAGACTTGAAGACTGACAAACAGGAGTAATTTAGGGAATTAATGGCTGAAAAGATTGACTGTAGCTATTATTTGCTGTGGTTTTCCACCTGTAAAATAAAGAAAATAGTATTTCTTAGGAAAGAACTCTTTGAAGTATTATGAAGATGTGCTGGTTTTGCAAACCACTGTGATTTTCTTTTCTGGAAGGTGTTCTATATGGTGAGAAGTCACTACATTTTTGTCTGGTATTGAAGGCAGGTGCACAGTTAATAATGAATCCCGTACTTTCATCTTTCAACCCAAATGCAGCAAAAATATTTTTTACTTGCCTTCAGCTTAACAAGCAAAATTACTGATTTCTAAATGAACTATGTGAGCCTGTGCCTAAATCCAGCATCCACTACCTAACTGAAAGGCAGGTTCACAGGACCCTAACAGATTTATCTGTTTCTTTCCTAGTCACTCTGCATGAGTATTCTTAAAAAGTCAGTGCACATTTTAGAATGTCACTGCACTTTTACACGTCAATGAACCTCGCAGGTTTGTGCTTCTGCCATACTGATCCTGAGGAAAGCCTGAACTCAGTTTTGTGATATATTGGTTTTGTGATGATGGCAAGTTACAAGTCTATTTTAATTTACTTCACTGTTTGGTAAATTTTAACACCTCATGCTCAAAGCCTAGTGAAAACAAAGCAAAGAAAAAGTACTATTCCTAGTTAACAAAAGTGAAAAATTATTAAACTTCCAACTACCAGTTTCCCAAATTTACCAAGAAATATCTCTTCATATAAAGCAAAAACTCAAATGTGTCCTCCTTCCATTTCTTTTATGAAAACTCCAAAGAACCTCCACCCAAAGCAAAAATTAAAAAAAAAATCTCCTGTTGTCTTCTTATTTCTTAGTACTACTTTATTGGTAACTTACATTGTAGAAGCACTTACACTCTCAAGTGCTAGCACTCAATATCTTTTTACTCCCAGCTCTACTTTGGGAAGCAATTGGCTGTTTCCCACTTGAACCTGCTAGAGAATTACATGAAAGGATGCTTAGGAATATGCACTTCAGCAACTGAAGAGAAAATTAACCATATACAGTGAGATATTTTATTTTACTTGAATTTAGAGAGCAAAGGGGAACTACACAATAATTTTGTGCTCTTGCCAGAAAGGAAAGGGTAAACTAAATGGTAGATTATACATTGAAATATCTTTCTTGCTTCATATAAATAGAACCACGAAATGAAATGTCTCCATCACTTCCCTAATTTCTGAAATTCAGGTATCTTTAATGTGTTAATAAAGGAGCTGCCTGTGCTGAAAGGCAATCATTTCTTTGGGCTGGAGCTGCCATGCTGAGCACCAGGCAGCACCACGTTTCTCTGAAACTGTCTTATGACCCCAGCCTAAGAAACACTTGATCAGATAGGAAGAATGTTTTCAAGCAATAATCATGCAAAGGTTTCCCAGATGGATGATTTTGTGCCATGAATGGAACACTGTGGGGCATTGTTTTTTACAAATAGCTTTTATCCTTTCTCTTTCCTTTCACACAGTTGTCTTTTATCTCCTTGCAATGTTGGTGGTAGGAATTGCTGTAGGCCTCACAGGGAACGACCAGCCAAGTCAGAGTTTCATAAAACTCTGTGGACAGGTTTAAGCCTGTCTGCATACCCTGCTAAGCTGAGCTCAGGGCAGCTGTGTTACCTACAGCCAAGCTCTTTTTCACCAGTGATACAAATCAGAACTGTCGTGGTGCGTGTTGACACAGAACATAATCTGATGTGGGATACACCAACAGAACAATGCATCTCCTCTTTGAGCTACCTCAGGAGCTGGAAAGAATACAGGTCTTGCTCATAAAGTATCTTCTCAGCTGATATAACCAATTTCTCACCTATCTACCAGTTAGCCTAGGCTGAAAGCAATGTTATAGGGCCTCTTCTACTCTCTGCGTCCTAACTTCTTTGAATATCATGAAACAGCACAGAACTCCTATAAGTGTGTCCACCCCCTGAGCTCCTGGATGCAGTCAGAGCTTCCTTGAGGACAGTGAAATTTTAGGAATAATATCAATAAAGAATTTAGCCAAGAAGGAAGAGAAGGGAACCTTACGCTCTTATTTGGTCTCTTCCCTTTTTCTTGCCCAGAAATAACTCTGGAGTGAAAACAGTGATAAAAGAATCAGACTTTTGTTTCCTGCATGATTTCCAGCAGCAATACAAACTGGAAGCCACCCATCTAGCTGATGCACAAAGACCACTAACCATGTACTCAATAGCGTATTTCCAGTTTTTGATGACTTTTTGGATTATTTCAATGGTGCAGCTCAAGGCAGCTGCAATCAGTGCCTAAGGAGTTATAGCTGTTCATCATGGATGTGTCAAGAAAGAGAGGGTTTGGAGCTTGTTTCTAAGGATCCTACTGTGTAGAAGGCTTGCAAGGGCCGTAGAAAAGGGAAGGTGCTGAAAAGAATTTCTGTAAAGCTGTTTTCCATAGCTGTGGCTTTGGTCACATGTGGTGAATCGTTGAGGTGCTTTTTGGTTGGGCAGCCTGGGCATTTTCATGGCAACTGTCAGGCAGTCAGTGTTTCAGAGCTGGTGACTAAACTATTGAAGGATTTGTTTTCCAGCCATTTTCCTTGATATGTCTTATAAGGTCAGGCATAGAAGAATGTTTGTAATCAAACAGTTCATTCTTTACATTTGCTGTTTCAGGTTCCCAGCACCTGAGGCTGAGTGAGACTTCCAGTCAAACTCATAATCTTGGGGAAAGCATTTTTCAAAGACCTGTGAGTAATTACAATGAGCTGCTGAAGGGAAACTTCCCTATTTATTAAGAGTGAGAGAGAAGGTTCTTTTCTTATCCCAAATAAGCCAACAACTTTGTTTTAATTATATCATGGTGAAGAAGGCCCAGTGTTTTTTGCTGCTGACCTTTTAAGATCTCAAAAGAAAAATTATTTGCAACTCTAGGCAGTTACCATGGTGCAGTAGACTTATTTTTAGCCAATAGCTGGATGATTAGGCTTGGCAGAGAATGATGTAGATATATGGTGACAGAAAACTTCTCACATGGGATTTGTCCAGAAATCTACTGGGCATCTTTTTTTGTGCAAAAGTAAATTGCCTTTATGTGATTCAAGTTTCACTCTGGTCTTCTGTGGTTGCCTGAAACAAGAGTGATCAACTTGAAAACAAATAAAAAAAAATAATATTGCTACATTGTAAGGATTTTTCATTTCTACCAATAAGTGTAGAAGATATATATTGACAATTCTAATACAAATCAAATGATTCACAGATTATGGAATCTTTTTCCATATGGCACTCACACAGGGCAGTTTTATGGGTCTAGCTCTCCAGCTGCATCAGTTTATGGGAGGTGTATATGCCTACGACTGTCTCTTGGTGTTGAACATATTTCATGTCTTACCTCCCACCACTGTGGCAAAGGTAAACAAAACAGGATTTAAAAGATAGAAGAGGATGAATGAATCCAGCAGTCTTTGTGTCAACCAAAGCCAGAAGATAGAGAGGAAGTGATATGTAGCAACAGGAACCTCATGGAAATTCCTGACAGTTATGCCATTCTCCCACGGATTTTACAAATGTTTTGGATAATCCTTAGTGCCATTATGACAGGGACTGTACACATGAATGCAGCTGATGTCTAACAAATGTCTTTCCTCTCTCTTCCTCTGTATGTGTATATATGCACACTCATACATATAAAATTACAATCATCTCTTAAACAGAACTTTTATTGCAAGACATATCCTAAGGAGCTTCATGAACCATAAAATGTGACAACAAAGCAAATAGGTACCATGTGCTCTATACAGTCATGGGAGAGACATTTACAGGCACTCAGGGATCACAGTGATATACCTGCATGGATTCAGGTTATACCAAGCATGAAGAAACTCTAGAATTGTTAGAATAGTTATGTGCATTTTCAATACCTATTTCATATATAAATTCCACATATGCCAAGACCCTAATGTGATTTAGGAACAGGTTTTTTTTTAATGGTTACGTGACTGAAAGGTGGAAAACTAGCAGTTTCTAGGCTTTTGGAATGGACTGGGGAAAATGTTAATGAAGAAGATTCATGGAGACTGATGTTAGAGAGAAAGGCAATTAAGGCTGGCCTCAAGCTACGTTCAGTACCAAGAGACAGGCAATGTAGGCATATAAACCTCCTATAAACTGATGCAGCTGGAGAACTAGACCCATAAATCTGAAATGTGGCTGGCACTGTGTTGGTTTCCCATAAAATGCTGCTACCTGTTCAGGTGTGGGTATAATATGCTCATTGAACCCCCTACATGTGTCCTCCAAAGCTCTTACCATGAGAAACTGTGTGTACCAAACATTAATATAAGCATGCTAAAAAAAGATTAATAAAATAAATAGACAACAAAATGGATCAGAAAATATCTCTCCTTCCACAAAGTAAAAATTTACTACGGAAGGGAAGGGGAAGCACAGGGAAATTTTTGGTTATATTTAAAAATATCCTCTCATAACAGTTCCCTGTCTCAATCAGTTGATGTCCAGTTCATTGTAACCTGATTAATTGTGTGGAATATTATAGATGTAACTTCTGACTATGCTTTAATAATGTTCAGCAAATGCTGTCCTTTGTAAAACTTAGTAAACTTATGAATGAAAGCAAATGAGATTCAGAATCAACATCTGACTTATCTGCAAGCTAAAGAAGAAAAATTCAAGATGTCCTTTCTATTTCCCTTATCAATAAAACTGTTTCTCACCAAGACGCTTATTCTGAAAAAAAGGATATTATATTTTTTAAAAAAATATTTAGATTTTTTCACAAAAGTCATCAAAAACTTGAATTTTCATTGTATTTTTTCACTAAAACCAGAGATGTTTGCAAAATCAGATCAATTTTAAAATCTGTTCATTCTTTTAACAAGGGGGGTTTTATTTCTTATATCTGCTTCCATATCTCAATTTTTTTGTTGAAAAGTTCTCTGCAATGTAGAAATGTAGAAATGGAAACATGATTTTCTTGGACATTGTTTGGCCAAAACTGATGAAAGAATTCTTGGATAGTGTGAGGAAGATTTAGAGGAGAAAGAAGAGAAGATCAGGAAAATCAATGAATGTTGAAAGAAGTTACAAAATGAGAAAATGAAAATTTTAACCTTCTGCAGAAAATCAAATATGGTAGTGCATTTTCATTTGGGTTACAATTTCCTTATGCATGCAAAATGGAAATAGGTGAAGTACAAAATGTGCACCCAATATCTGGAAGACCTTTGCAAAATCATTAACAGTGCACTAGCAAGCTGTCAATAACAAATGAGCCTAAGACAATAAATACAATTTTTGTGTTGAATTATTTGACTAGTTAGATTCAATAAATCTTTAAATCATACCTTCCTTCTGAGGTATCTTTTATTGTGTGCTTTCACATTCATGTAGCTTTATTGATTGTATCTTCTTCACTGCCATATGTTAAATTGCAAGCAGTAAAATTGAAACATTAAATCACATTCTTTTCCTTTCATGTGTCACTTACCTATTGGGAACATATGTTACACTGGCACAATAAAACTTGCCCTGAAGGCGTAGTCTGTGTACGCCAGGCTGTGAAAATGGAGGCGTATAAAAGTGTCCCAGTGTCCTACCTGAAGATTAAGCTTCCATAAAATAAAATTATAAATATTTCAAACATGAAATATGACTTGTAATGATGTAGTAACAAATTCTCTAGAGTCCATGGCTGTAAAAGGAATGCAGAGGATATCTGCAGCATGTGTCTTCCAGCAGATTTTACCACCCCACCTATGATGCAGGTCACAATATTTCCTTGAAAGGTCTTAACTCAGACACTCTTCCCATTGAGTTGAATTTTTTTGATTTTTTGCCAGATTAACCCAGCTAATATTTCTTCTTTATATAATGCCTTTTTTTTTTTTTTTTGCTATTCATCTGAGACAACTGAAACCTACACAAAGAAAATAATTTAAAAATATCAATATGTTTTAAAAAATATATGATACCTATCTAATTGATATTAATGTATGAAACATTTACCTATGCCTCTTAGTACTAGAATGATTGGTTCTTTCTTAGACACAGGCTGTTGAACTACATAGCACTTCTGATAAAATTTATTCCTTAAGGCTCCTACCTTTATAAAGAGCTAGAGTAGATAAAAATCTAGTTTTTAGTCAGTCTTTGTTCCTTGCTCATAAGTGCCAGATGATCCTCATATAATGTCCCAATACTTTGATTATAAATTTATATTATACAAATGATGCACAACCTTACTAAAAGAAAGTGAAAATTACAGAATTAGAGGTTTTAGCAGTATGCATATTTCAGAAAGTTTTGCTCATCTTATTTCTTCCCTCTTGTCTGGCCTTGGCAGGGATTGTTCAGCAGCGAGCAGAAGCATGTCATGGCAGTTTGAAGAAAGTGAAGAAAATATTTTTTATAGCTGAGTGTTAAGTTAGCTGAAACCAGAGAGCATATAATTGCCAAAACCACACTGGAACTAACTCACCTATTCTTCCTAAAAGTGCCATGGGGTTTTCATTTCACAATTGGTCCATGGGACATTTCAGTTTATTGTTTGTTTCATTTCAAAAGGCTGTGAAACACTGAGATTGAAAGTAACTTTAATTTCATTTCCAAAAGAAAGAACAAAGTTTAACTGATATTTTCTGGAGCATGAGTCCAATAAAACAGCTGGAGTTTCAATGAAAAGGACTTCTATCTCCATTATAAAAATGAGTTTTCTGTGTTGCTTGGGAGAGATGCTTGGTTCCTTCATCTAATCATAATGCAACAGTTTGACTATACTTATCTATCTCATCCAATTCTTTTTCTTCTGACTACAGTCCTTGCAAATGAATTTTTCAATAAAAAATCAAAACAATGTCTGACTTAATGAGCATTATGAAGAAAAGCTGTCAGTTCATCCAATCTTTATTATTTCATCATGAAAAGTCTGATTTTGAGGCATTATCCATTACTTTTTATTCTGAAGCCCAGGAGGGAGCAAATCAATTGCAAATGTAAAATTTGTCAAAGGCCTTGGGCCCAAATCTCGCAGAAGAAGTACAGCCTGTGCTAAATGGCTGTGCTCCACAAAAATTACAATGGGGTAGTGGGAAGGAGTCTTCAATCCTGGCCAGAAAAACTGCTTATGCAGCTGGGCCACAGATGCTAATTTAGAGGAAGGGGTACAGAAGTGACTGCAGGCATTTTCTTTCAAAAGATTTGATCTGCTATATCTCCACAGCATTTCAATGTTATATATGTTCATGAACTAAAAATATCAATACAAAACAGGGAGGATGTAACAATTTTTATGTAAGTCCTCTTGTAGCTGTTGCTGCCCTCTCTGTCAACCAACTTACAAATATCCAATGAATGCATCAGTCCCATGGATGTGTATCTTAGGGTAGGATACACTTCAAATTTTAGCCATCTGAGGTTTGATGCTTAAGTATTAGCTGGTTTCCCTTCCTTTGCAAGAAAGCAAGATTTTTCAGAGACAGAGATTTCTATTGTAGATAAACCAGTGTTTGGATATGCTAATTTTTGGGGGGTTTTTTGATTAATATGAAAGGAATTTAGGTGATTTAATCAGATTTTTTCATACCCTTAAACTCCTATTCCTAGTTCTCATTTATTATTCTTATAGAGCTGGATTCTACAGACCTCTCCCACTCCTAAGGCAGCCCTTTCCTGGACAACTGATACAATTATTTTCGAAGACTTAACTGGGCTGTCCTTACTTCCCAGTGAATAAGCATGGTCAAATCTGGCTCTCCTCCCAAGCATGTTGAACTAAGAATCCTTGATTTACTGTGAAGAAATAGTTAAAGCAAAATTCAAACCAGATAAATAGATCATTTATGTAATAGTCATTCATTACTACCACCCCCTGCTACTATGACATTATGAATACAAAATATCATTAAGGAATTCAAATTGTGAGCATTGACTGCACTGAAAATTCTGTACATGGTTACATGTGGCTCAGTTTTGTGAGTGCAGTTCCACAGGGTGCTTTCTTGTAGAACCATCCAAAAACTTTAGAAGAAACCCCAAACTCCATTATGTATGTGAAAATGCCTTTGTATTGCTTAGAGTGGAAGTATAGCAGATCAAAAGACAATATTTCTAACACATTGATAGTGTCTTCTCGTCTGTAGCTTGTGTATTGGAAAAGAACAGTGCATGGTTTCATTTGAATCATAGCTGGGCAGATAAGGCAGGTCTTTAAAAAAAGCAAGGCTGGTCTGCACTGAAATTTCTGTTTGCAGACAAACTGCAACCAAGGGAACTCACCAAAGTTAGGCTGAATATCTCACAAACACACATATACACATAAATAACCACATATATACAAGCCTGTACAGCCTAAAGTTCATTCTTGCACAAAAACCCTGACAGAGCTTTTACAATAAGAACCTCTGACATTTTGAAGGCACTTAGAGTCAGGTAATGCTTTGAGATAGATCTGCATAGACAGTGTGGAAGACTTTTGAAGACTTTTAACCTGAAGAAAGTCAGATTTAATTAGAATACATGTAAGGACAACTTTGTAAATACAGCTCATCACAGCTCAGTCCAGAAAAAAGGGTTTATGTACAGCTCTCCACAGTGCCTCTGCAGGGATGCTCTCAGCTTCTGGCCAGCTCAGTAGCTTGGAGTTGCAGCAAAATTGGCGCAGCTCTTTCTGGCCCTGGGGATGTTTTCTTTCCTCAATTCTGATCCCTGGTTTTCTCTGCCTGTTGCTTCTCTCAGCAAGCTCTCCCACTCAGTTTTCTGGGGACCTTTCTATGATATTTGACTCCTTGCTGACCAACTTGCAGTCTCTGAAATCTTGTACCCTCTGAATGAATGAAGTAATTTCCAAGGAAGGAAAAATTTTTCTACCCAGGGGGCTTCACCTGACCCAGTGGTTTTTCTTACAACAATGTAATACATGAACAGAAATAAAGAAATAACAGTTCTATTAACATATGTAGGTAGTAGTACTATTTTATATACACATATGTGTGTGTGAATGTGTGCATTCCTTAGGAATGAAATTATTTACTGACCCTAGGCAAGAAAGAAAGGATACATGGAGGGTTTGCAGTACCCAGTGCAAGACTGAAGTGCTTAAAAATCAGCCGACTGAATCACACCTATGGCAAAGACTGTTCACCTGTGCAGGATATTTTTACCCAAAGTTTGGCTAAAGAGCCTAAGCAGGCAATGGAGTCTTTCTGATAATTATCCAAAGTGTATCACAGGAAGAAAGATTCCTTAAAGAGCTCCACAGACAAAACCAGATAACCAAGATTTTGTATCCTGAGAAATCCCTTCAGATGAGAAAATAAGAAGCATTAAATTGAGAATATCTCTGAATTACTTCTATTCTTTAGGGAACTGGCACCAACCCAAGATGAGCTTTGATTCAGAGTCTGGAAAAAAACAGCATAAGTTTCAACCTCTTCTGCTTGCAAGAAGACATTCTGAGTTTTGGTTGCTCTATTTAATTTTGTTTTGATTTAAACAGGAGGAATAATAGTGGTCATACATATTCTATTGCTTCCAGCGGGATTTAATAATATTTTTTAATAAGTGTAAGATATGTCAATACTCCTGAATGTAAACTGCACAATGAAATGGCATCTTAAGCTGCCACAGCTTGATGAAGAGGAACTCACATACAAGGAAATTTTCTATTCAAACAGGGAGAGTCATATTTGATGACAGAGTTTCTAAAATATGGGTTTTTTGTCACCAAAACCCCATTAGGTGAATGTAAATATGACTTCTTGAAACAAAACTACATAATAAAGATCTATTCAACATATATTTTAATGAGAGAAAAGTACAATACGTAAAATAACTTTTACAATATTTTCTTTATAATCCTTGACACCAATCAACTCTTGAATAGAGGGAATTTCTGGCAAATCTTCATATCCTAGCAATACTTATTGCTATTGAGTTCAGCACTCCTGTTGCAAATTTATCTCTATTGTAATTTTGTTAAAAATACAGAGCAACTTGACAAAGTAATATTAAAAAAAAACAAACAGGCTCCCAAAGAGAGTCCGTTTCAATACAAAACTGTATGAAACTTTTTAGACAATAGTTTAAGACAGACACTATAGGAAATTCATTTTTAGATTGATCAAGGTAAAAATTTCTGACCTTAAAGTAATTGTTATTTATACTTTTTCTTGATTAGAAAATTAACTGCATGAGTTTTCTCGACACTCTCAGCTTTTCTTAGAAGCAACAAACCTGGTTTATTTATGGTATTGGTGAGATTAACTCATACTTTATTCCTCAATTTACAGCTTGAAGCATACTTGTTTATGCATTGCATCTGCCTATTTAATTCACTGTCTCAGATAACAAAGGGACCAAACCATTGAGATAGTGAAAGTGTTAAAAGTAAAAAGAAGAATAAGAAATGTTTTAAACATTGGTAAAGCTACTCCCAGAATGGCATAATGGAAGTGGATTGAGAAACACTAAGAAGAAAATCATACCTCCTGTGTGGAATTTTATTTTCCAAAAACCCTCCAGCTTTTATGCAAAACTCTCTAACACTCTTTCCCTTCTCAATGGTGCTTAAATTTTCTTGAGTGGAAAAAACCCATAAAGCAAATCCTGAAAGAAATCATCCCTTTTCATATCTTTTGTTCACACTTACTATGTAGCTCATGTTTTTTCTAGTAAGGCTGAGGTGTGAAATTCGCTTTTGTCCTGTTTCACCCAGTCAGCAAAGCAAACCATTCTAGGCAATGCTCCAGGAGACTAACCTCCACAAAAAGTAAATCTGGTTAATATTAGTAGCCTACATTGCACTGCCCACCCTTGTAGTATGGTGACGAAACCACTTTTCCCATCTGACATTCCAACATGCCATCTCCGAAATTTAATAGCTAAATCGACTTTAGAAAGGTATTTCCAAGTATCCCACATTCCCAGTATTTTTTGCAGGCTGAATTTATTTTTAAAGTCTCAGCATCTTTACTTGTCCAAGAAAAGGATGCCAAATGCCATTCCTATCAATTACTAAATACATATATATGATCCATTTGGAAAGTATTGCAAAAATTTGAAACTGTAAATATCTTTGCAAGCTTCAGAAAAATCAGACCGATATGTTTAAAGGTGCTGTGAATACTTGAGTGCCAGATGTACTGGGTTACAGAAAACATCACTCCTTTTTTGTTATTTACTACTTAGAGTCCACATGGCAGGCTATTGGTAAAACCAATATAATGTGTGTTCATATTATGATTATAATGTGCTCACTAAGGAGGTTCACAAATGATGAGTGATGTCAGCATTTACTGAGATAGAAATAGAGAAAAAAAGACATGTCAGTGTTTGATATGATCAAACAAATGGCAGCACAACTGTGAACTTATACAAGTTCTAAACCAGAACTTATACAAGTTCTAAACCACCTGGTTTCCAGAATATTGAACTCAGAGTGGAATTACTGTTCTGGTTCTCCTGTAACAATGCCATGATGGAGGATTGGTTTTCCAAAATAAATATAATGAAAACAAGCCTGGGCAGTTGTGTATACCCAAAACACTCTGCAGGACAAGGCCCAGATGTGAACAAATGGCTCAGATGTAGACTTTATAACCCTTGTGGTTATTTTCTGCTGAATTTAAGGGGGAGAAGTAGCAAACTATGTATTTTTACATAGTTCAGAAAATATTTGATACCAGCCAACCTTATCTCAAGCTAGTAGATCTTCTCCTGCATTTAAAATTAGATGCATGCTGTCAATTCTACTACAATTGCTGCATTTTACATGATTGTATGTGGCCCAAGTCTTCATTATCCTTGCAATATTAATTGATTGATTTTACAGTTCTTTAGTTATAATAACAAATATGTAAGGCAAATTAAATCCAAGATAAGTGCAATAAAAAGCACAATAATTTCATAAAAAGTATAATCACAATGTTGAGAAGTAGGGAAGAGAATTGGAGTGCAAGATTAATAACTGAAATAACTTTTCCCATCCCAAGTCAATTGGGAGACCCATTTGTACATAACTTAATGATATGCATCTGGCATCACTGAGATTGTTCTTTCGTCTAAGCTTGGATTCACCTCCTCAAAAAGTAGCTGTGAACAAACCAGGTAGAAAGTTTAGCCAGACATCTCCAGTCTCACCATGCCTGATGCAAAAAGGTAGGGTCATTTCCCCATTTCTTTCAGAAGTGAATGAACTCTACCTATGGGTGTTGGTCTCTTCTCCCAGGTTACAAGGGACAGGAAGAGAGGAAGTGGAATCAGATTGTGCCAGGGGGGTTT
This sequence comes from Setophaga petechia, assembly GCA_024362935.1. Lineage (NCBI taxonomy): Eukaryota > Metazoa > Chordata > Aves > Passeriformes > Parulidae > Setophaga > Setophaga petechia. The sequence continues at coordinate 13,856,572 of JANCRA010000012.1, forward strand.
TAGAATGGATATTAGGAAAAATTTATTCGCTGGAAGGATGGTAAGGCATTGGAATAGGCTGCCCAGAGAAATGATGGTCCCTGGAGGTGCACAAAAGGCGTGTGGATATGGACTTGGGGACACAGTTTAGTGGTGAACACAGCAGAGCTGGGTGAATGATTGGACTTAATGATCTTAGAGGTCTTTTCTATCCTTGATGATACTATGATTCCAAGAGTTGGTAAGAAAAAAAATGCATTTCCTTCAGTATGAATTATCAGGATGAGTTTATTTATGGCAAGCATTAATTTAGTGATTCACTGTTGCTAGTTTATGTATTCAGTGACCTTTTCAGATATTCAGATATTTTCAGATTTTCAGATATTCAATGCACTTTTTCAGATATTAGCTGTCCCAACTCATTAGATTATCAAAGAAATCTTTTGTATCAAAAGGATATAGGTTTGAGGTATACCAGCATGAATCTTTGAAGACTTTCATTGAAATTACATACTAGACTCCTATCAGAAATCAGTAAATTTACAGAATATTGTTCTGGAGTTTATAATTGTACTTTCATTATTAATAATGAGTCACATTTTCTTCTGGCATAAACTGTCACATCTCCTTTGAAATCAATGAGACTATGCCATTTAACATAACTGAGAATTGAGCCCTTTGCACCAGTTTCTGCCTGTTGATATTCTGTAAAATAAAAATGCTTTGTTTTGAGTTGAGCCCTCAGGATTGCACCAAATAGTCTGGCAATTTTGCATGCCAAAACTGTGGGCTGTTGCTGGTGTGTGGCAAATGCGTAGATGAAATACAGAGGAACTGGAAACAGAAAGAAATCTCTGCTTGAGCTATTTCATCCTCCACATGTGGTGTCACTTTAGTCAACAAAAACAATTTCCTTATGTGCATCTTTAATTTTCTCTTTTCTTGCTTTATTTGGGCTACAGCAATGTTAAAATGTTGTTTTAGTTAATTTTTTGATTGAGTGCCCAGAAGCTTTTGCTCTGAAGGAAGAAAGCTTCGAAGTGTGAAAATTTTAGCATTTAAAATTAAGTTTCTGTCTTACAAATATTTGCAAACATGCTCAATTCAGAGGTAGTCAACCTAAAATTTCTGAGCTATGAATGTTTTGCAAGCATATGGTATGAACAGATGATATAGAACAGGATAATAGGAGTTTGTAAGAAGAGCCTAGCAATATCACGGCTGAGTTCTAAAGTTATCCATCTAACTGAATCCTAAAAACTACTATCACTTGCTTTGCCATGCAGAGTTACTCTCTATATAATTACTATAACTGTGATTATTAATTTACATTTAAAATAAAGTCACTATATATGTAGTCTTAGCAACATGTTTTGGATTCTATGCAAGGAATAAAGACTAAGATTTTTTTTTTAATTGTGTAACACCATTTTAATTGTATGGGGCTATGTTATGGATTCATAGAGGAACAGGTTTTTTTCTTATTGCTGAGCAGAGCTTACACACAGCCAAGGCCTTTTCTGCTCCTCACTTCACCCCCTCTGCAAGTAAATTGGAGGTGCATGAAGAGCTAGGGGGGGACACAGCCAGGACAGCTGACCCTAATGACCAAAGGCATGTTCCTGACCATCTGGAGTCATGTTTAACATAAAAAGCTGCTGGGAAAAGAAGGAAAAGAGTTCAGAGTTACATCATCTGTCTTTCCAAGTCACAACTGCATGTCATAGTGGAGTCCTGCTTTCCTGGGGATGGCTGAACACCTGCCTGCCCATGGAAAGTGGGGAATAAATTCTTTGCTTTGCTTTGCTTTGCTTTGCTTGGAAAAGCCTCATCTATTGGACTGTCTTTACCTCAGCTCACAACTTTTCACACTTATTCTTCTGATTCTCTCTCCCATTCCACCAGAGGAGGATGAGTGAGTGACTGTGTGGGTTGAGTTCAATCTGGGTTTGAACCACAGAAGTGGAATAGAACAGAGTGAAATATATCTTATGCCTGAGGACACTGAGAACTGAACCTATAAAAAGTAAGAAATGAATGTGATATTCCAGCTATGAAAGAAGAGACAAATGAGGAAATGAATAGTTTCGTACTGTATGTTGTAAATAAAAATGTGATTCCTACATTTCAGAGAGGAAGTAACAGTCTAAGACAATCAGGCATGATCAAATTTTTCTGAAGAATTGTTGGAGATATTATATTTTATTATATTTCAAGACCAGTAGAGATCACTACTGTTATCCATTTTAAACTCTCATATCATAAACAGAAGGATTAAGCCAATGATTTTGCATTATCCCCAAAACTTTTTGATTAAACCAGTAAACATCTTTCAGCAAGGTATCCTAAAAGACTCATCCTGATGAAGAGCAATATCTAGATTATTAATAAACTACCCTATTAAGCTATTATACTATTTTTCTTACAATTTCAGCCCTTAGATCCATTTTCCACTGGATTAAAGACTGTCCTGCAATTCTACCATTGTGATGGACTAGTAAAAGTTTCTGATGACCTTAGAAACAGGTCCCTAAAAAAGGAGAGTGTGGAATAGCAGATTTAGGTAAATATAAGGAATCAGAAAGAAATGAGAGGAAACATGTGATGTCAGTTTTGTGAAATAAATTCTCATCACAGGAGAAACATGGCAAAAGAAATCACATTTTTGCCAGATGCATGAAAAGCAAAACATATGGCTTGTTTGTCTCACATTTTTTGCATATTTCTTCTGTGTTGACAGACAGGTTTTGGGAAGATGGAAAGTGCCTTTCATTTCAGTGAAAGATCCATAACTTTTTATCTTTCCTCTTTCTATGCTTTCCAGCTTGAAAAGGACTGTCTCAAATGGTTAACAATTATTTTTAAGAACATTAAAACCAGATATAAATTGGAAATATTAAGGAACAATTGAGAAATTTTGATTGATTCCCATAATTTTATGTAACATTTTTTCCCAAATTCCTTGGAACAGGATTTTAGCAATGAAAGGAAACAGTACTTAAATATGCCATTATTTTTTAAGATAAAGGAAAATCTGTTCAACCTGGTTAAAAAGTTAAGGTAAATTGCTGATCCACCTGACAAACATTTAAAAAAAAATAAGCAAACCATCCCCAGATTTTTCTACACTCATAAGTGTGACAGTCCCTAAATATAGATGCCTAGTGCTGGGAATAGACTTCACAGATGGGCTCCCAAGTTTGTCTCAGTCAACAGAGACATTTTGGCAGCTGAGGGTGGGCTCTGCAATACACACTGGATTGGGCAATAGGACAGCAAAAACACTGAGCAAATCTGTCCTCTGCACAGCCTGGAGGATGTCTGTCCCTTGAGCATCTGGTCTTGCTTCACAGATCCCAACCTTGCATCTGGATGTCCTGGGAATAAGACACCAGGATATCTACAGAGGTATCAAGTTCAAAACTCCTCCATTTCAGCATAAAGCACACTTATATGAACCCATACCTATGCTCTTCCAACACCTTCCATTTCAAGGAAATCTTGTCAGCAGCAGAAAGCACTTGGCCTAATTCTTTCCTCATTTTAGCAGGTCCTGGGTACTGCAAGCAAGGGATGAAGGTGCAAAATTTTTCACAAAATTTTGTGAGTTGAAGGAAGAACTTATTTATAAATATATATATTTTTATATGTTATTTTCATGGCCTGTTTTTTCCTCTTTTTAAAAAAAATCACTACTTTGTTTCTCATCTTGCCATTTTTGAAACAGATTTTTTTTGTTAGAGTTGTATGAAACTGTGACTCAAAACGGTGCAATAGTTTAGTTGTGGGTAAGTGCCACTGTGCTGGTAGTTAAACACACCAGTTTAGAGCAATTTGTCTTTAAAAATGATCCCAAAGCTGTGACATCGATGATTTTTTTTATGAAGTGGAGATGAAACATGATATTTAGTAATTCATCTGCAACATATAGGTTGGCAGTAAAAAAATTACTATGGATTAAAACCCAGAAGAATTACACAAGTCATGAAACAAGGACAGAAATAGGCTGCACATCAGGAAGGTATTTAAACATCTGACTTAAGAGGGGTCCTCTGAAATGCATTGTTTTAAAGAAGGAGTGCAATGGAGTCAGTGAGATAAAATAACAACCAATGGGACTATTCATGTCTGTAAGTGTTTAAATATTTTGGGGGTAACTAGGGATATGTTTTTCATGAACAATAACACAAAATTCATTTAATGAATATGCTTTCAGCTAAATATTTTAGCAGTATGCAGCAACTATAATAAGAATCTGCCTGAGAAGTTGTGTAGAAATTGAATAAGGGCCCTGACATTTGTGTCTTTGTACAATACCTTTATAAATCACTTCTGCTGGACCAAGTCAGTGTCCTGCTATGCACAGCTGCTTGTCCAGAGAAGTTCAAATAGAAAAAATATAGAAAAAAATTAATGTGGAAAACCCCTATGCAGCTGAAAAATTAGGCAAGTACATTTTGTACTGGATAATTAGTCATGTATTGGCAAGTCCTGATTATCCAGGGTGTCACCAGCTCAGAAGTCATTTGGCATTCTGATTTAGGCTGTAAATATCTAGTTACATGCTAAATAAAACAGTATTTTTTTTGCTACTGCTGTTTTAGCATAAGATTCTTTATCTATTTAGAAATTCCTGCCAGTGTTTTGGAATTTCAGCATTCCGAACAACTGGACAAGCAAGTCCTTGACTAAGCCACCCAGATATTTCTCTGCTCTTGCAAGATGGGTTATCCACGTGCAGCAATCTATCCTATGAAAGCCACTCGCAATTTGTTGAGCTGAGCCAAGAAAAATGCAGGTAAGATCCTGAAAAGCAATGGTAACTAAAACAAGGTTTCTTGGATTGCAATTAGAGGTTAATTTAGATAAAAAAAATATTTCAAAAAAATGACTCATGCAACTTTAGTTAAAAACAAAAATGTCCATTTCAAACAATGCCCAAGGAAAATCCTGCTCCATGAAAGTGGAGATAAATGGTACCCTTGGAGTGAGCAAAGGACCTTTACAAAAGGACCAGGTAATAACATTATTAAAACACTTAGGTACATTTTAGAACTTAGGAATTATCAGAATACTGAATTGAAATTAATAAAATCCACCCCAATGCACCTAAACAGAAGATGAGCAAGGAATGCTTTATCCATTTACAAAACAAATGAGTGAAGTTTTTTCCATTTCTCCAGATGCATTAGATTAAAAGGAGATCAAGCCAAGAAGACGGTTTCAGACTGCTAAGAGCAAATACTCCATTAAAAGCAGATTAACACTGAAAGCACAATTGTTCTACACATTTTTCTTATAGATTTTAATGTCACCTACTAGGGTGCAAAATACAGATGATGACTGGAAATGCTAGGTCAGGGAATAAAGGTGAATTCAAGGTGAGAATGTCTTAAGAATAGAAAGAGAGGAAAAGTATATCCAGCCAGAAAATCCATAAGATGAATTGGTATGATGGTGTAGTTTATGTTTCCCCTTAGGGATAATGTACTTACTACTAAGTAGATGATATCAATACCAGATCTGAATGAGAAGAGTGCTCTTTCTTTTTCATTGTGAGCAGAATTTAGCAATATCTACAGGGAAATACAAGGGTCTGGATTATATTTATTGTAAGACAGGCAAGAAATTAAAAGTGAGAAAATATATTAGCATAGATTTGTGACAGCTGGATATTTAGTGAGAGATGATAGGTTTTCTAGCATTTGCATTCTTTAAACACTGTTCTAGATTAATAGGCTTCTATTGCCTAGGGTTTGACATTCATGGATATTTATATTAGTTTTCCCTCAAATATTTAGGGGATAGTCAAGAATTATTGAGATTTCATTTTATTGGCAATCCAAGACCTATTTCTAAAATATTGGAATGTACTCCGTGTTTCAGGAAGAAATCACAAGAGCAGGAAATCTCACTGGCAAAGTATTTTTATGGCAATAACTGAAAGAATCTTTCAGTCTAAGTAGAATTTTTTAAGTTGGTTATCTGCCTCTAGATAAAAGGCATGCCATGTCTTCAGAAACAGGGAAGAACAAGAATGAGGAATAATACTTAAAACAAAAGCAGTAGACAAATAGCTACTTGCCTTATTCATGAGTGGTCATTTGACTCAGAGGTCAGAGTTTTGATCTCAATCCACCCATCGTTACAGCTCAAATAACATCAGCACACTGCAATCACAGAGCAATATGGCAGTAAAAATAAAGCCTACTGGCACTTGACAATAGTTTGGAATAATAAAAGTGGTACAGTGATATGGCAAGTGAGGTCAATGTCTAGTTAGGAGCTGTAATTGTTTACGAGCCTGTCTGGAAAAGCAGGTTTTGATGTTTATGCTCAAAGTTCTTGGTGAGCAGAGATTTGGCCAGACTGGTGGAAAAAGTAATGCTTTTTAAAAGAAGTTCAGCTTTCAGAATGGTTTCCAGCCCTTATATTTTTGTTCATCAAGGATGAATGGCCACTAGGACTGCACAGCAGTCCTCGGGGCTTCTGATTTAGGCATAACAGACACTTGACAACGTAGCTGCAGATTGAGTACCAGTGATTTTAAGCTGTGTGCTTCTTATTTTGACATGTTCTCAAATACAATTTTTCTGACTAGCCATTTACTTGGGTTTTTTAGAAACACATACCTATTTCTCCCCTTTTTCTGTTTGGTTGCAATGTTGTTTGCTTTAAGTCCAAAAAAGACTTTAACAATAATGCTGATTATTTCTGTCACCTGTGGCTCAGTAGATGTGCTTAAGCAGTTCAGTGAATTTATTTTTGGAGCCCAGACAAAACCTCAGTGGAAACAAAACTAGACATTCAAAAGTCCATGCCATGTTTATGTAGTATTTTCTAATATTTCACATGCAATTACAGTTAGTGTCTGGCTGCCCTCTAACTTACCTGCTTCTGCTTTGTGGTTTCCCTAGTCAATAATTTAAACATAGAAAAAGAAGAAATGTTTTTTATCTCTGTCTGTTTTATGGATTTTAGGAGCTGAGTCAAAGTGAATTTACCAATGGGCCAGACAGGGATGTACAGAGATGAAAATAGATTTCAGACCTGTTATTTAATTCAGGAAGCATTTGCAGGTGGTGAATATTAAATATTTTCATCTATCCTGAGTTTTACTGAACTGGAGATTACTTTTCCTTCTGTAATGAAATTAAAACTTCAGTAATCATGGATAGTGTAAACTGAAGTCTTGTTTATACAAAGAGATGACCCTAAAAATTAAAATTTATTATCAGATCCAATTTTTTTGGCCAAAGTTGAGAATGTTTGGACGTGTAGTTATATTGCTTACAACAGAATCTGAATTTGCCACTAAGTTCAGGCATGGATCCATATCACTGCTTTTCTGAAGTATGAGGACATCCAAGTTCATTCTAATAAATAGGAAATGATTATATTGTCTTATTTTCCCTTAACTGCGTATGACTTGGCCGTAGCTCCCTTTGCAAGAACAAATTGTTTAAATCAAATTATGGTGTGTATACCAATAGCAGTGGTAAAGCTACTTCAAAGTATGTGCAGAAAAATATCTGGCCCTCTGCCTTTTCCCCGGAGAAGATGTGGAACAGCTGCTTGGCCAGGGAGCTGCAGCTGCTCAGCCCAGAGAAACATGCAGGGATTGCTGTAAAGGTGGGAGATGTGCCACAACCAAAGGGTACCACAACTTCTGTAACTCAGTTCTTGCTTTGCCATGGCATTAACCTGTTGCAGGAAGTACAGATAGGTGCTTTTGGCTATCAAAATGTTCCTTCTCTTTGTAGCTTAGGTACGAATATTTCTGCAGTCAACATAACCTTGTGACACCTTCACCCAGACTACAGACATGATTGGGTAAGATTCCTCTTACAGTTAATTTTTGAGCTAGTAATACTTAGATTCTGTTATGGTCAAAAGGAAGGAGTAAAACGTTGTATGAGTAATCCTTTGGTAAATATATTGGTTAAAATAGATCAGATAAATCACTCTCCAGAAGTAATTTTTTTTGTTAGCCTACAAAAGAAATCTTGACACTAGTTAATACACATGTATCCACATTTTAAGCTTTTAATGTTGGGTCAGATGAATCCCAACATTTGTGCAGAAAATATTCACAGTGACTTAGAATAATTTGATGAGGCTGAAACTAAGTTGAATTAAAGATGAGTGGAATTATTCTTTCAAAAGGTTACATGAAATAGCTATAGAAAACCTAAGCCTGAAAGTTTAGAGGATGCAGATACTACAAGTACACATCCAATGCCAAATGTTTTCATGGTTGTATGTTGTCTACATGGGTGCAAATGTTGGCATGGTCCTTTTGATCTCCATCCACCCATCGTTACTGCTCAAATAACGTCCATCTAGCATGGGACATTGGACAGGGACAGATATTTAGCAACAAGTGTATAAAGCTGCCTGGATGGTTTATACCTTATGGCATAAATCATACAGGAAACTTCAAATGGGAAATTTCTCCTTACCCTCTACTGGATAATGGTGTGTTGATCACCCATACAATGAGAGATTGGACAAAAAGGACTAAGTGGATGAGAATCTCACTTAACAAAGGAGGTTCATGACAATTTCTACCGGAGTTGTGATCTCCTCACCACTCAGAGGTGAAGAGTAAAACTTAAAAAAATATACTAGACTACTTGCCTATGTTTTAGTCTTGCTGTTCTTTTGTTAATTCCTCCATGAAAACAGACATATGAATATGCAGGTTTTGTATTGCTATGATGGTATGTTAATACTGTTATAGTATTTAATTAAATAAATAAAGTATTTGGTTGAAACAGTGATGTATTATAAACTACCATTTGCCTTCTTTGGTTGGGAGAAATGCAGAGTTCATAGCCTTTAGTTTGAGTGAGGTGGTAGTATTAGAAATGAGTTAGTGAAAACAGCTTAACTGTCCTCTATATAAAGAATAAAGTTGGTAAACAAACCCCACTTGGAAAACAAGCAGACTGCAGAGCTTTGGCAGCCTTACTTTTGTATTATTTTTGCCTTGTGTTGTTTTTTTAATTAAATGAAGCAAGGCAGAGCATTCAGAGCATGACTCAAGCTATTGCTAAAAGTATTAAATTAGATTAGTTTGGCATTTGAGTCCCTGCAATTTTGACTCAGATTCTTGGACTGTAAAGAAGGGAAGCCTTGAGGAATGAGGCTGAGGTCATTCCTTCTGAAAAGTCAAGTCCACATAAGCATCAATACAGAATATTCTTCTTAATATTATTTTACTCTCATCCATGTGCCTTGGTTATGCAGTATGTCTTAGCAGGACAGTTTATTAGATGTTTCTGCACATAATTTGGGAGGGGAGAGCAGAGAGGAAATTACAGGACATTATACATGGGGTGTGTGTAGGGCAAAGGCACCGTGCACATATAAATCCTTTGGGGATTTTTCATGGTGCCAAGTGTCCTTTTTCAGAATGTTTCCATCCACTGAGCCTGAGCAATATTCTACCACAATATTGAGAGTTTGTGTTGCCTCTGCTCCTGCTCTATACACCACAGACAGCACCAACAGGAGGCTTCCCTAAAAGGGGCCACTAGCTTCAGCTTAGGGCTGGGGGAGATATCCACACTAAAAACTATCTAGAATAATTTAAATTTCACTACAAAGAATATCAGCTCATAAATTGCAAAGATTCTCTTCTGCCTGGGCAGAGACTATGTTGCTTTTCTTATTTTCCTTTTGCTTTTCTTCCTGGTAGATGCAAGCTCAAGAACTGTAGTTTTAATATAAGGTGAAGAGGCAGAAATATTTAGAAAAAAACAGAGGATGACATAAGCCTAAAAGGTTAAGTAGGTTCAGCCCCTCTGATTGAAAAAATAAAAAGTCATCTACTTTATACAGGAACAAAATGACCTTTCATTTATTTACCACTGTCTGACAGCAAAACCTCTGTGCCTTCAGATGTTTGCAGAGCAGAGAACCCAGCTCTGACCTCACTTCTTACTGAGACTTTCCTGTTGTTCTAATGCCAGTATTTACCAGCCATGACTACTGATGCTTGTAAGGCCATATGCTTTTCCTGCAAGGAAGTCTATATCATTTGGGAGGAAAATTACATTTTATTAAAAAAATTCCATTGATCTGAATAAATCTAAGTATGGATAACAAACATTTTTTTTCAGAAAAGAAAATGCCTTAGACATATGATTTTTTTTTTTGAAATTACATCCTATAATTTCCCACACGCCTTCTGCTTTAAATTACCTTCTACTAGGAATGCAATTTTACAGCCTGCATTTGTGACAAAATTATTTTAAATTATTGTATGTCCATTGTAAAATATAGGTCAATATCAGACAGTAAGTAACAGATTTGAAGGTGTCCAGTGATGAGGTTTTGCTATACTGGATAAAATTTAAGTATATCCCTTTAAAATACCAAAGCCTAGGATTAGTCCCACTCTAACAGAGCTGCAAGAGCAGTCACTGCCTTCATACACAGGAACAACAGGGAAAAAGAAAAAGAAAAAAGAGATTACCTCCCACCTTTGCTCCTTGAAAGTTCACAGACCAAAGTATGAAAGTGTTTCCTCAGTGCTCCCTCCCCAGCAGAGCTCAGGGCTGAGTCCTACACCACAGGTCTGACTCCAAGGATGCAAGGGGTGCTGCATTTCAGCATGACAGCTTCTGAACTTCCTGGCTGTGAAATGCAAAGCCAGAACTGCATGGGCACTGGTTACTGAAGTTCTGCAGCAGATGTTTACCCTTCTAACAAGTTCTTCCTCTTAAGAGTCTTCTAGTGATGCAAGTAAAGCACTAATGAAACCCTAACTTGCAGAGTTCAGTTTTGTAGAAGAAAGGTGATTTATTTTTTTTTTTTTTTTAATAAAGATGCTTTTAGAACAACAAAGAATATTAAATCCTGGACAAGAAAACAAAATTAAAAAGAAAGCAAAAATCCCACAAACAACAACCAACCAACCAAAACTACCAAAAACACCAACCAAAAAGACTCATCAACATCAGTGACCATGATGGGAAACTCTATTTCATTTAACCTTTGACTCTTCATCCATGCCAGCACATCAGTGTTCATCTTACTCTGTTGAAGACCAATGGTTTTTGTGTCTAGTATACTACTGTTGCTCTTTTCAGTCTCACAAAAAAAAAAAAAAAAAGTAAAAAGACAATATTGAAATCAGGATTAGGCTATAATCATTTGTTGGGCCAGACCAAAATTTAAAAAATAACATGTATCTAAAAACCTCAATTTGTGATAAAAGTAATTTTAAAAATGAGTCCCTGCAGAACTATTCCAAGAGTATTTTTGGCACATGTAGGAGGCAAGTCTATTAAAGAAGGAGGAAACAATTCAAAGATTGCAGCAAGTCAACATTTGTTTCCATAAAAAATAATGACAAAACCAAAACAAATCTTAAAGACAAAAAACCAAATAAACAACTCCAAACCAATGCCACCTAAAATTGAATCAAACCGTAAGACTTTGGCCCATAATTCTTCCTTTATGACTGGACTTTTGAAATAAATAAATAAATAAATAAATAAATAGATAAATAAACAAAATTGTGCAGCAGCAGAATGGCACTACTTGTAAGAGGAATATCTTTTTCTAAGTGTCGATGTTGACTATTCACTATTATGATAATTCTGAACTCATAAGTCACTTATTTCTTACTCATTTAAACAGGGTTTTTTGCTATTTTCTCCTATCTCATAAAAATCACTATTTTTTTTTTACAGAAATGTGCATCTTGGCATTTTTCCATGAAAAAGAACTGAGAGAAAATCATGATGTTTGACGCCCTGTTACAAATGCATGCCAATTTTTGAAAAAAATAAATTATTTTTAAAGGTTTTGATTGGAGGCTGTTTCCTTCTTTCAACAGCCTAACACTGTGGAAAAGAAAAATAAGGCAAGAAGTATAAACTGTCAAAATTTTAAAAACAATTTCAATACCTAGAACTGTTTCTATAAATTTTCAAAAAATTCTACAAATATGGCCGATGAATATAAAATGTTCAATGAAAATTCTTCAGCTGATACTTTTCTAAATATAACTTATATTTCTTTAAAAAAAAGTTTTAAATTCTATTACCATGTGAATTACCAGAAATGGCATCTTTAGTCTGAGCTAAACATGTAGCTATGACTGTCTGTCTCCTGTTCAAGGCTGTCTGGGATTCAGAGTTTGGGAAGCCATGCCTAACCTGTGGAGCCCCACAGAGGAGCCATGGACACGCTGTGAGCAGCCTGGAGCTGGGCACGAGAAGGTGGAGGCTGGTTTTTTTGCCATAACAGTCTCATGGCTACAACTCTATTTTCACTTGGGAAACTTGGATGCAATCCTTCCTTGTGCAGCAGTTTGAAATCTGTTTCTCAGAGAAGGGGTTGCTAAGCTGTGATCTGTTCTGGAGGAGAGGAGAGGAGCCTGAACCCCTCCTGTGCTGTTCCCAGCTCTGCTGTCAATGACACAAGAGAACTCTAATGCCAATGACAAGCAGAGAGCCAGCAGAAACAAAGCTCAGCTGCACCAGTTTCCCAGTTAAAGCAGCATGCCCACCTTGGTAGCCTGGCAGGGAGACCATTCAGGTGCATTGTAATTATATCAAACACCTTTTTCCTGCTCCTGGAACATACTGCAGGGATAGTGACTGTGTTGGTGCTCCAGAGTGCAGCTTCCTTCAGGCTGCAGGCTCCATGTGATGGACACCATGCATTGTTCTGGGTCAGGGCTGCTGAAGGACACAGCCCAGCTCAAACAAGAAACTCCAAGAGCAAGTGCAGCAGGCATAGTGGTAATGGCACACTGTGTTTTGCACTGGGTCAGTGCTGCTGAAGGACACAGCCTGGTTCAAACAAGAAATATAGAACGCAGCCTGCCTGATCATCCAGCTGCTGCCAGCAACCCTCCCCATGCAGGTAAGCTACTGGTTAGAAAATAGTTATGTGAAATTATCCAGCAACTGAGAGTCAAAAGTACTCAGTTAATAAAAGAAGTGTTGTTAAATTAAATCTAATAAACTTTCTTGCTAAGACATACTGCATAACCAGGAGCAGGTAGTCTCAGCACTTCTAGCTAGGCTGTTCTCTGGCTGACATGTACTATTTTAAAAAGTTATGCTGCACTGTGCACAAAATGAAAATAAGACTCTCAATAGCTTGAGAGAAAGTTAACATTCAGAAAATTACTCTTAAATTACTTAGCATTACAACAGGTAGAGCTTCAAACTTCTAAATCAAAGATTACATAAGAAAAAGCAAAAAAGGTTAAAAACCAAGATGAGATTTATAAAAATTACCTACTTTTACTTCCATTATGATAAATCCTCAGCTTGTTCCTGGAGAGATCTGGTGTGTCTGAATGCTGTGGGGTAGGAAGTGTCTCCACCTACACAAGGAATTCTGCAATGTGTCTTGTTCTGGGCACTGACCCATGGTGCAGGTTTGCTCCCCACATCATCAATCAAGGAGGCAATTTGAACACCAAGGTGGATGGACAGCCTCATTAACTCTCTCTCCACCAGAGCAATTTACTAAATATAGACGTGTGCCACATTTTTTTTCTTTAGGAATTTTGGTTGTAAACAGAGAAACACAAAGCCACAAGTAATGGTAAGTGTTTTGATTCTAAATTTGTGCCTGGCTATTTTTAACTGAGGCAGGACTTGTTTTTTAAATGTAAGGAAGAGGAAATCACTGTAAAGAGCCACTTTCTCATTCAGATGAATGAATGTGCAAAAAAATTGCATTGACATTATTCTTCATCTATGCTGAGAATGCACTCAAATAAAAGATTTGATTCTGGAACTGAAGTTCACATTGAGCTAAGGAAATTTTCCCTGAGTGACCTTCTGTGCTTCATCTGGTTTATAGGACACAGAGGGTGCCTCCAATAGCTAAGCAAGTTGGATAGAGATATTGTGCTGGTGCTGATTGCTTAAGTATCAGGCCTCTAGTCCAACTAGAACAATCTAATAACACTACAAGCAATTTTCAGGCAGTGTACCACATAGAAAGAAGTCAAGAAGTCCAAGACTTTTTAAAGTAAAGAGCTCTGTGTTTTAAAAAGAAAGGGACACTGTATGCCTTTTACCATTTCTAAAGATTCATTGTGCTGTATGGAATGGATTTTGCTGTCTTAGGCATCAGTATTACACCTACATAATTCCAAAGTTGGGCTGGAGTTCCACTGATGCTGATGCCAAGAGATTTGGGCCCCACATCTCAAATCTGGTATGTTCCTGACACAGAATTTCTTAACTCCCAAGGCATGACTGTAGCTGTCTGTAAACCAGCTGTCTCTGCTGTGTTGGGCACAGCACCATCACTGCCTGTAGAGCTACAGGCACTCACTCAAAGTGAAGGTCTGATTTCCTCTTGCACTTGAGCAGAGATGAGAGCTGTTAGTGTATAAGATATGGGTTAGGCTACAGCAATGTTTCTTAGCTCACTTAAAGGCAGCTAAATTATTTTGAAGTTATAAAGCCTAAATAGTAGGATTTAGTATGAGTGATACCGTGAACATTTAAGGATTCTGAGCATTATTCTGGATAAACAGGAGTTTATAGCCTGGATGACTAAACCAATCCTTTCTTATAGAAGGCGTTGCCTGAAAAAAATACTGAGAAGGAATCCCCCCATCTGGGACATATAACTACTGCACAGACATTTTCCCAAGCGGGGGGTACAGACAGATGGATGTAAATCCTCTGGCTTCTCTCCCCATGAGCCCTACTCCAGACTCCAGAGGAATCTTTGCTTGAAGGTGGAATGAGCCACTGCAGAGCTGCACTTTTCATTGCAAGTAGCTGAGGAGCACAGCTCCTGCTCCAAGCAGAAGGGAAGCACATGGTTCTCCTGAATTCTCAGCTGCCCATCAACTTTTGGTTTAGGCTGGAAAATTTGGCTCTGAGGAAATGTGTTTAAGTTCATCCTATCCTCTGGTGGATAGCAACAGCCAAGCTTGTGTTACCTTGTGGAGTAGAGTAAATAATCACTGCAAAGCTGGCAATTGTAGTTAAGCAAAGGGCAACATTTTTAGAGAAAAGAAAAAGCTGATGACTTCCTGGCCCTGAGTTTTGTATATTTCTCTACATTTATTACTCTGTTGAAACGTTTCCTCAAACCATAATGATGCAACACATAATCTCTTGTTCAGCTGAAACCATAGATGGCAGAGAATACAGGGAACACAGCTCTAATCAAAGAAAATAGGAGTAGACATTGGATCTGATCAGGCAGTCTGGTTATTTTATAGCTATTCTGGCCTTAAGGAAACAGATTTCTTTCCAAACAGAACCTGTTAGAATACAGACATTTTTGACATGCTGAAAGTCTGCTGTGTTTGATCCTGACCAACAATCCCAATGTATATCAACAGAAGGAAAGCACACATCTGCAACAACAGGCATGTTTACAATCATTTTAATGACACCATTAGATTCTGTTTGCCAGTGTTCACTTATTTCAGACTTTTATACAAAAAACATGTGAGATAAGTTTACCACCTGTGCACAATGGAAACAACCCATTTAAATGAATAATTTTAATGGCAAACATAGCTCAACAGTTTTCTTCTGTTCACCAACATAATTGTAGGGGCACAATTGTGTTTACCCAGAATACACAGAGTTTTTGTGTTCCTGCAGAAGGTTTCTTTTCCATCAAGCCCAGGGTAAGAATTACTCCAAACACTACTTAGAGTGCTTGGAAAATACACAAACATGCTTTAAAAATGGGCCACTTTAGGAAGTTTTTCAGGTGACTGATGGGATTAGTTTTAAATGGGAAATCCATTCTTAAAATACATCTGAAAACATCTACCTGATATGTTAAGCTCTTCTGGATTTAAAGAAAGTTAATATGCTTGTCTTTGAGGCCTTGAAATTATTCCAGCTGATATCACTGGGAAAATTCATTATAATTTCTAGAAACTACAACTTAAATTAAAAGTGAGTGTGTGGTGAGACACAAAAGACAGAGTGCAAAGATACAGTCACAGCAGATGTAATAAAATTCCTGATATTTTTTTAGTTAAGATAAATATACACACATCCTCCTCAGTCAAAACCTCATTGTGCTGTTACTAAATATACCCACAACTCAGGCTTATTGTCCAAGATAATCAAAGAACAAAACAAAAAAAAAAGTGTCAGACATAAAAAAAAAATTAGCTTCAGGTCCATGAAGGTGTTTAATTGTCATCGACAGGATGGAAATCTATAGTTTAATCATTAAACATGTAATTAGCACTCCTAGAGAGAGAACAGAACAGGGGATCACAGGTGATATTGCTGAGATGCTAGAAGAGGTTGTGTGCTACACAGTCCAGCTTTTTATGTAAAGGAAAATCATGATTCTAATCCACAGCTCAGGTCTGTGCTATTGCTTTGCACAGGGGCTCTGAAGAAAACCTTTGCAGCACAAAGAACAGCGGTGAAGGTGTGAGATGCACACAGGCCACCTGCCCACATCAACTTGTATCTGTGGAAGAGAATTCAGCTGGATTCAGAACTGTGCTAACATCTGGGCTCTGTTAATCTATGCATGATTTAACACCATTTTCAAAAGGAACTTCATTTTCTACAAAGATGGGGTTCAAAATGCATGTAAAATAGTCATGGATTGATGCTTCCACCTAAAAACTGTGGGATTTAAAACCACAACAGAATGAAATAGACAAAGAAAATTAGCTAAAACATAGCTTTTTGTATTTTAAAGTTTTAATAAATGAAGGTCAGTGAGCAGTTCTGAGGTTCGAGGTTTGATTTTCTTTTGAATTTCTTTCAATTTTTGATTTTTAAAATTTCTGGATATATAAGTTTTGGACATTTTCAATGTCCATTGAAAAATTCAAAAGGAACAAAGCCCCCTTTACCTTATACCCACTATGTTTATTAAAGCCTGGATAAGAAAATAAAATAATGATTCTAGACTTTTCTTCACATGAAACTGAAACTCCTTTTCTTATTGCCTCTTGTACTGTCTTACATTCCTAGCAACTAACTCCATTTCTACATCCCAGGCATGATACCATCTTTTTTTTTTTCCTGAAATAATGTCCATGCTAAATGCAAAATGGGATTTTACAGTTTTGTTAAGAATCTTAGTGAAAACTAACTGTGAATCTTACAGGAGTAAAACTAAACTTTAAAGTACACTCAAATACTGATCAAATCTTCCATGTAATTTTAAATTGGTGTCATTAAACACAGCAGATAGCTACTGATTGTTACATTTACAAACCATTTCTTAAATCATAGCATTATTTAGTTTCTTGGACTATAGAGTGTCTCAGAAATGTCAGGGGCACCTTTTCAGCAAAGCATTTAATTGCACAATTACACGTGTTTTAAGCACCACTGAGGTACTTGAAAATAAATTAAAACAGGGTTTAAACATGTAATTACATTTAAGCATAGTGTTAAGCACAATATTGAGCTGGGCTCTTTAACATTTCTAGTTTCCAAACGATCAGTAAGTCACCCTAAAGTATTTAAGGATGTTCTTTCATATTTCACAGGTGGGTAGTTAAATAAAATGGACATTTTTTTTCTTCAGGCTGTTTTAAGTTATTTTTATAAGAGGAATTTTATATGCACTTCACTGAGCAAGTTCAGCAAGCTGATCTCTGACACATGCAGTGTGTAAGCCAGGTGTTCCTGTTTGCCTGCTTGCCATGAATGCAGGATTTGTTAAGAAGCTGGAGTGCCCATCACCACCTCGTACGCAGCAAATGTTACAACGCAAATAAATTCAAGTTCTGCAGTCAGTTTCTCACCACACCATTTTTTAATTAATGCAAATGATCTCTTGTCCTGTCACAAGGCAACACTGACAAGAACCTGACTCGGTCTTCTTCACTCCCCCAGTCAGTTTTTCAGGCAAGGGCTCCCTGAGCCCTCTCCAGGCTAAACAGCCCCAGATCTCTCAGCATCACCAAATGACAGCCCAGTCTCTTAAACATTTTGTAGTCCTTATCTTGTAACCCTTCCCTGCTTTTTCTCCACTTTATGAGTATTTTTCTTGCGCCAGGGAGGCCAGCATTGGACCCAGCATTCCTGATAGGTCCCACCGTGTTGGATAGAGGGGAACAATCACTCCTCTGGTCCTGTGGGCAATCCTTATCCTAGAGCATCCCTGGAGGCTTCTGGTCTGTCCTGCCAAGAGTACTCATGGCTGGCTCCTGTTTGGTTTGCTGTATGACTGAACCACCAGGTCCTTCTCTACAGAGCTGCTTTCCCCACAGCTTCTCCCCAGTGGGTACATGGGGATGTCCTTCCCAAGGACAGGACTTGGTATTTTCCTTTGTTGAATTTCAGAAGGTGTCTGTCAGTCTGTTGCTCCAGCAGGTTGAGGTCTCATGAATGGCAGCACAGATCTGGTACATGAGCAACTCCCCTGGGTTTTATATCATCTGCAAACTTGCTGAGGGAGCACTTGATCTCATCAGCAATCTCCTTAGGGAATAGTAAATTATTTAACAATATTTGCCCTCATATCAATACTCTGGTACAGCATTCTTAAAAACACTTTGATTCTATCAGTTCTACCAACTTCCAGTCCACCTCACTTATGTAGAATATACTTGTGCAGCTTGTCTGTGAAGATATTAGGGGAGATAGCAAAAAAATACCTCATCAAAAATGAATAGGAGAATAGAAGGTACTTTCTGCTCTTCCCTTATCCACCATGCCAGCCATTTCCTTGTTGAGGCCACCAGGTTGGTGAAGTGTGATTTGCCCTGATCACTTTCTTGATCTTCATGACTGGAAATGATTCCCAGCATTATTTGCTCCATCACCCTCCCACGGACCGAGGTGAGACCGACCAACCTGTAGTCCCCTGTGTCCTTCTTGTTTTCCTGAGGTCAAAAAGGGATTATTTCCTTTTTCAGGGCCTCAAAAACCTCTCCAGATTGCCGCAATATTTCAAACATAATCAAGAGTAGCCTTTTAATGATATTTTCCAGCTTTGTTAGCACTTGCATAAAAATAATTTGGGTTTTGAAGCTATGAGTCCAGTTTTTGTTCTAAGCTCTCACTCATCTAGTTTAATCATCTATCCTAAAAAAAATAATCACTAATTTATCATAGAAACAAATATTTCTAATAAGGATTTGTTTTAATTCATTCATATTGTCAGCAGGAAAAATCATAATACTGTAATAGAAATGTCTTCCTTACTGACTAAAGGAATCAAAACTAGAAAGAGAATCAGAGAATCACAGAAGGTCTCAGGTTGGAAGGGACCTTGAAAGATCATCTGCTCACACCTTTTATTGGAAGGGAATCGTACATGAGATCATCTATCATCCTGTTCAGTCATACCATGAAAACCTTCACTGATGAGAGGTACACCAAATACCTGGGCAGGTTTTTCCAGAGATTGATTGTTTGTACTGATGAAAAATTCTTTCTTATATTAAGATAAAGCTTCTTCCAGTGCAATTGTACCTGAAAACCCCTTTCCTGCTAAGAGGACATGAAAGAGATCGTCACTTAGGGGGAAATTTTTTCCCTCTGTGGATATATCCCATGTAGAGAACAGTCTGCATGAGATCAGAGGTTAGGAGTCCTAAGCCCAAGGTGATCTTTTGAAAGGGTACTTAACTCCTGGGAATTGACATGGTTAAATCAGATGCAGTTACAGAGCATAAACAGAGCAAGACTTTAAGGCAGTGTCTGTTCCACACAGGCAGAAAACAGTAAGAAAATGCATCTTGGGTTTTCTTTCTTTCCCTTCCTCACACTCATTAAATGGGCGTGACTTAAAAAGAAAACAAAATTATCAAAGGGAAATGAAACCAGAAAAGTGAAATCAAAGTATTATACACTCTAAAATTCAATACAACTATTCCATAAATGAGCATGTTCAAGGCTTTGCTTCTCTGTCTCACTGAATTCACCATTTGTGTTTCTTTCAGTTAAAACAGCTACTTATTTTTTTACAGGATTTTTATTGTTTATTGCTCTGAGGAAGAAGCATCTTTACCATGAGGGGCCCTGACTCCTCCATATTTCCCAGCTGTTTACTATAAAAAGATGAAAAGAGCTCAGAGTCCTTCCCACTCTGATTCTGTGTGCCCCAGACATCCGTCACTGGTATATATGTTTCTCTCTGTTGCAAAATGAACTTGATTTCTATCACTCCTGACTACAAGTAGGATTTAAAATATTAAAATCTGCCTGTCTGTTTTTCAGTGTAGGAGTGCAGCAAAGTTCTGACCCCCAGTTCACAGTGTGCCAACTTCAAAGTTGACAAAAGATTTCTAGTGCAATAAAACCCCCTTTCCATGGTCAGTCTGAAGCATTGTTGCAGCAGCTTAGTCTTACACAGCCACTCACTCACTCCCTGCTGGTGGGATGGGGGAGAAGACCAGAAAAATAAAAGTCAGAAAAAAACCTGTGCATTGAGACAAATACAGTTTCATAGTCAAAACAAAAGCTGCACAAGCGAGCAAGGATTTTCTTCACCCCTTGGGCAGGCAGGTGTTCAGCCTTCCTTAGGAAAGGGCTCCATCACACATGTTGGTGACATGGGAAGACAAAATCTATCACTCCAAATGCCCCCCTGCCCTTCCTTTCTTCTTCCCCCAGCTTTTTACACTGAGCATGATGGGTCTGGAATATTCCTTGGATCAGTTGGGGTCAGCTGGCCTGGCTGTGTTGGTCCCAGCTTCATGTACACCCCCAGCCTACCTGCTGGTGGTGTGGGGTGAGAAGCAGAAAAGATCTTGATCGTGTGCAACCACTGCTCAGCAATAAAGAAAATATCCCTGAATTACCAACATATTTTCCAGCACAAATCCAAAACACAGTGCCATACAAGGTACTCTGAAGAAAATTATGTGTATCCCAGTCAAAACCAACACAATCAGAAAAGTTCTACATCTGGTCTAATTTTAGACTCAGCAGCCCGGAATTCAGATAAAGCATTTTGGCACATCCCTCTGTATATGGAGGAAACCTGGGAGATGGGAGGCTGGATCTGTTCCACAAAATGCTATCCAACATACAACTTTCACTGGAAAAATTGTAAACCAGATTTTTCCTAAATAAATTGAGATATAAATTCTTTCCAGTCATGTCTTTCTGCAGTGGCAGCAGATAACAGCTGGATTGTTCCAGACAACACTTTGGTAATGTATTCTGATTTTTATTAAAGAAAATAATATCAAGGGCAAGTTAGTAGGAGACAAAATGGCATCACCTGACTTACCATAGAAGATGAAAACTAATCTATTGGGAGAAAGGATCCTATTAAACCTATAGTCTATCCTGGTTGTCAGCTCTTTATGTAACACAACCGTGTTTTCTTGTATCCCTTTATTATAGTTAACTTCTTTCAAACTTTCCATATTCCACAAAACGTCTGCACCATTTCACCCTGAGGTTTTTTTCCCCCTTCTTTAAAGAGCCATAATGGTCTTTTTCTTTTTTAACTATGCCTGGCATATGTTGAAAGGTATCTTCTAAGATTTCATTTATGATAGCTCAGAAATGTATGTCTTGCTAAGACTACAAAGCAAGCTAATGGTTTTAAAAGCACGGCGATGAAAAGCCTGGCAGGGGAGTCCGTGCTAACTACATACACGGATCATGGAAGAGGGTACAAGAGGTCATTTTCTTCCCTCCTTCTCTCTCTTTCTTCTTCCCTTTTTTTCCCCCCAGATCTAGGCTCAGTTTGGGTCGCATTGGGTACAGCCAATTGCACAGTGGTATTCTTTGCCATTCATCCTCACCCAAATCCTTAATTACAGTCTGTACAATCAGAGCTGGAGCAAGAAGTCGCAGCCCTGCATTGTTCCATGGCAAGTGCTAAGCAAAAAGGCAGGAATCTGATACTTGGTCACAGTTTGCAAACACTGTGGCTCAGCCACCTGAGAGGGTCACGTTTTTACATTCTGAGACAATTTATTAGTAACGGTGCTTGTCACTTGGAAATCCCCCCAAAACCCCTTCCTTTGCATCAGCAATCTGAAGACAGCTTTTGCTCTGCAGTAGTCTAAGCAACAGGTGAATAAAATAGGTGATCCAGCCATTTGAACCAATGTACAAGTGAGCAGAGTATCCTAATCCTACCCTTAGCTGTTGTCTGTATAAAAGCTTCAAAATTTATTGTCAGACTCCTTGAAATGAACAAAAAATCCTGTCTGAGAGAACCTTTCTTCTCATTCTGAACCAAATGGACCTGATGAAAAATTGACTGATGTTAATATTTATATTTTTAATCCCTTTAGATTGCCAGAGTCAAACGAGAATACATTTTTTTCTTATCTGACTTATGTGCTAAACACTACCTGTTTGCAACATGCTGTACAAAACACAGAGGAATGTAAAATTGCAAGTCCTGAATCAAAGACCTACCTCAACTTTTAATTTCATTTTAAAAAGACAAATAAAAGAATGAAAAATCAGTCAAAAAAATGACACCTTGTTTAAATTCGGTTTGCATTATGACACAAATCCTTCAAAATGTCACAGAAATTTGAACCTATTGATACTTCTTGAACTTCTTGAAGCCAGCTCAGGGGGAAAAAGACTCTGAAATCAATACAAATACTCCTGGTGTTTTAAAGATGTTTGAGATCTAGAAATGTATGCACAAGCTGTTATTGAGTGTGTGCCAAGATGTTCCCTCTGATCTGCAACATTTACTCAGTAAAAGTAGTATTATTAAGGTGAACAGGTCTGCTGAAAACAATATTCCAAACCTGCGATGCCTGGTCTGCTCGAGCCCTCTAAAGTCAAGGACTATTTGTGTTTGTCCAGCTAAGGGTTACTCAGTTCATGCAATTATTTCCCAGAGGAGTCTTCCAGTCCTGCAGAAGGTGTCAAAATATGCTTTGGTCAACATATTTTTGAATGGTTACAAAGAATTTAAGGAAATAAAATTCACCCCTCTTTACAGAGCACAGAAAAAATAAGGCAAAGACATTTGTCTCATACAATTTTGGCCAAAATGTTTCTTAGAAATATTACCTCTTTAGCCATTTACCTGGTTTTTAAATCAGACCTTTTTTTTCTTTTCATGTTCTCCTGGCTGCTATTCAGGAATTTATTATTTTATAACATTTTATGACAAGACAGAGTGTATCACCATCCAGGCAACTGAACACTGGCCTCACTCGCAGCCAGGCTGTTTGACCTTGCTGTGTTCATTGGGGGCTGTGTGGGTGATTTGAAAGCTGTGAATAAGAGAACTTAGGCAGGGACAGGAAGATACAAACTGTCCAGCAGTGAAACACCACTTCTGAGAGGTGATAGAATTTCAAAGTGCATGTTAAAAGAATATCTTTTCAGCACAGCTTTGGCTCTGTGCTCAGTTTCTCAGGTGGATGGAAAATTAGCTTTTAGATGAAAAGAGAAAGGGAAAGGACAAACAAGTGATGTTTCATTTCTTCAAATGCTTTTTGTCTTTCAAAATTAAAAAAAAAATCCTTCTACATTTAAAACAGAAGTTACTAACTTTTTTAATGTACCTTTTAATAAAATGCAAGATAGAAATATCCTAAAAGAATCAGTTTTTTTACTAGTGCAGCTCACTATTAGAGCCAATGGGGCAGACAGTTTACCCAGCTAAGTTTCTGGTTTAGAAACAATACACAAAATAATAAATAAACAAAATTTAACAAAAAATTAAAACAAACTTGTGTTTTCTTCTATATTGTCCAGAGACTGTTCATCTCATGTTGTCTGAATTGGCAATGAAAATAAAGTAAGGTGTCACCCCCAGCCCAAGCCTGAACTCCTTCTACAAAAAAGAATGACCCAATCCTGATGAAATAATGGACCACAGAATCACAGAACCTTCTAAGCTGGAAGGGATACAAAAGGATCATTGAGCCCAACTCTTAGGTAGATGGCCATCCACAACCTCGGCATTGTTAGCACTGTGCTCAAACCAACTGAGATCATGATGTTTATACACCTTGTAATTTCACATTGATTTCAATCCTAGAATTCTCAATTAAATGGCTCTGATATGCAAATTCATAACTGCTACATTAAGCCCACTTTTTGCTTCAACCCTGTATGGATGCTTTTATAGTTATATAGTTGGGAACAATATTCTAGGGTTGTTACCCACCTCATGTCTCAACAATATAAAAATAGTAAGAAAATCATTAAACCAACACATAATGGCATTCTGAAGATATGTCTTATTATCTTGGCAATATAATGAAAGTTCAATTCTGTGCTTAAACCATTTATCTTAATACTGTGCTTAAATGATTTATTTTCTTATTAACATTATGCTTCCCATGTGATCAGAAAAACAGTGAATAAATGTGCAGTGGGGAAAATATTTATGTGTTACTGAGCTTCCTCTTTGCTCACAAGCAAGAATGCTAACATTATTTATCAATAATTTCATATGGCATTGATTAAATGACAGACATCTCTCCAATGGAGCAAAAGAATTTTTCAGCATCTTTTATGTTTTTTCTCTTTTTCTTTCTTCAATACGGATGAATTTTTGTCTGATGTTTTCCTGAGCCCACCCAGCAGTTCTGAGTTGAGTACCAGAACAAAACATTTAATAGACATTACAGAGTTTAATCTTTTTTCCTGAAAGTCAATGGGAGTTTTGCCATTGGCTTGAATTCCAATTCAGGTTGACACATAAAAAAAGAGCACTTGAAATAAGGAGTAAGTATTTGATTTGGACTATGATCAGTTTTACAATCCAGAGTCCCTGATGGTGTGTTCAGCTGGGAATATTTCACTTCACAAGGAAATCTTTTTGCTTTTCGTGGTCAGTAGGACAAGGGGCAGGAGATCAGAGATTCCCAGTAACTGGACTGTTCTGGATGAAACACACTGTAATAGTGATTAGAAAAAAAAACTTGACCCCATATGTGTTAAAATATGAGAATGTATCTATTGTAATGAAAAAAGTAAATTATTCCCTTCTTTTAATAAAAGGTATTCTATGGACTGTCTATTCTTACAGTTCTTTTATGAGCAATATTCAGGGCCTTTAGTATCATATAATAAACTCTCTGTACATCTGAATTTATTCAGTTATAAAGAAATTTTGAACACTCCAGTTCCTAGGCTGTATTTAGACACCAAAATAACATCTTCTGTAGGTAGTGAAATTATAAACTCATAATTAAAAAAAGATCTTGAAAATTACACTTGTCCTTCTATTTATTGTCTTCCAGATTCACTTAGTCCAGTTTATACAGAGAAATCTGCATATTTTCAAGAACAGAGCTTTAAGGTAAGAATAGTTCTGGAATGCAAGGCATGGATGAATCCTGGTTATATGATAATAAAAATTTATTTGTCTACATAAAAAACAGATGACAAAAGGAAGGTTGAATCCCACTGCATAGGCCTTTTTGTTCACAGCCATACTTTGAATCAAAGCTGACATACTCATAATTGAAACAACAGGGCCTTGGTTAGATATTGTCTTTTCATTTCCTGGTCTCAGCCACATACAAGAGTCATAATTTCCAATTCATTTATCAGTCTGCACTTTGCAGTGTCTGAGTAGCTCTGTGCTTGGTATGGTAATCTGCTTTTCCATTGGAAAAAAAAAAGGGGATCTTATGTAAATAAAACATACTCAAACATTAATATTTACGCATAAATGGAGTCAATTCAGGAAGCACACAATTAATAACATTTACTGTGGAGTGTCACTTAAGCCTGAATTGGTTTTATTAAGAGAAGAAAAATTCTGTGCTACCAACATAGCTGATGATTAATATGAGACATGTAATTTCTCTATTTAGTCACACCTGACTTAAGAACACTCTCTTAGACTACATTAGCACCAATGCTTTAGATGGTAAATGCATTATTAGGCAATTACTTCTGAGTTTGTTTTACAATTAAGACATCAGTTAGGACGTCCCCTATACTGTATGGACATGTTCCATATCTCTTGAATATGCCAGATATAAACCTATTTGGAGACTATTTATTAATCTAAGCACATATGGGACTTCCATTTCCACTATTTCATGCTAATGTAGAATCTAGCATTAAACAGACATGACTCTAGATTCTCCAAGTGGGTTCAACCACAAGCAACCAGACTAATTTCCATGGCAGACCATGTGTTTTCAATTACACCATAAATGAATCCAACTTATTTTAAAAATCTGGGGGTTTTGTTCCTTTGTTTAGAAAATGAAGTCTGCAGAATGTGTTATATTAAGACTTTGGCTGTGATAATTACTGACACTTTTTTTCAGAGAGATTAGAGCAAATGCAATAATAGATAATATAGTGATTTATAAGCTAATTTGCTGTACTGCAGAACAGCAAATGAAAAGCATTTTTGTTCAACTCTGGATGTTGCTACCAATTGCTTCATATTCCATTTACAGTGAGTTTATGGATGTCATAGCTGATGTAACACAGTCACTTATTGGCAACTGTTTGGTTTATAAAATAAAGTAAGTTTTCTATATTAAGCCTGATTTTAGAGATTTTCCTTTAATACTAGTCTAAGGTTTTGTTGGGTTATGACAAAGTGCACCTGGCATAACTCTTTCAGCACTGAAGAAGTTACTCAGGATCCTTAGCATAACAGTTTGTGCAGGATGAGGCTCTGTGTCCTCCACTAAAGGGAATATTCAGAGCAATGGTGTGAGAGTCTGTATGCATGGCTCACATGCAGACACACCAGTGTCTTATACACCAATAAACAAATTCCTACTAATAAGTAATTTTTCTCATTGTCAAATTGCAAAGTAATATTGAGCTCATCTACAATAAAATGGTTTTCTTTGGTGCTATTTGATATGTGACTTTATTCTCTTACCCTCATATTTCTTTCCTCTCATTTAGCCCTACATTTTTCATCATTTCCTCTGACCAATAATGCAAGATTCATGTGTGTTAGATGTATTATCATGAAGAAGAAGTACTTTTCAATAAGCAAGCTAGTTTCAACAGATTTCAGTTATGCAAAGAGAGTTACCATGAAGTATTATTTCTATATTTGTTTACAAGAAAGAGAAACATTAGACTTTTTGTCTAATTATTCACATAATATCTTTTTGCTGAAGTGAAAAGGAACTGAAATGGAGATGAGCTCCAAGAACAAAAGTAATCACTGAGAGCTTTATAATTGAATACACATTCAGATGAGATGTCTTAGAGACGATTTCTCTGCTGACGGACTTAAAGAAATCATGGAAGTGATCCCTTAGATTAAGATAAAGTTTTAATATCGAGTTTGCAGCTTTCTATGAAACTTTGGTTATTTGCAGCTTCGAAGCTAACAAAGTTGAAAGCAAGAAAGCAAACATGCTGAGGAGAATGTAGATTAGACTTTTGAATTGGAGTCAGATTGAACAAGGCAAACACTGGCAGAGTTTTCTTGAGTCAACACAGATATTTCAAGTTGAGTTCACAGCGGTGTGCAGAAAAAATATATACCTTTTATAAAGGAAAATATTCTAAATAAAAGGAGATCAAATTCCATCTTGCCTCTCAGAAAGCAGCTGGCCTTGGGAATTCCAGGTTTCAAAATTCTTCAGAGGTACCCAATATTCCGAAGAGTAACTTGAATTTTTGTTAAGTGTAACCTCAAAAGCACACACAGGAAGCTAGAATAAGGTTGCACTTTCTCTTTGTGGTGGTGATGATATATCTGTCGTTAGATGGAAATGTTATATTCTTGTTGGGAAAAAAAAAATCTATGTCTTCAGTGAAGCCACAAATGTGCTTCTGTCAGCTTTAAAAAAGTTTAGTGCAAGACTGCATGTAATTTCACTCCCCTCACTAAGTTTACAGTACTGGGAAAGAATGTATTTCAGTTTCTGTCTATCCAGTTTCTCTAAATCCCTTCCTTTCCAGTTTCACCCTGTATTTCTTGTCCTCTTTATCTGATTTTACCCTTCAAACTATGTCACTTCATTTAATTTCTTTCTATTTTTCTGCACACCTAAATATACCAGCAAAAGCCATATGGATGCATGTTATCAACTGCTATGATGTTCTTCCTGTTTATGTGGTGACCACTCTGATTACGTCTAGTCTGGCTTGCCAGCTGTCTGGAGTGCAGTAATAGACCTATCCTATATTTAAACACTGTTGCAATCAAGATACTTCTAGTTTCGTCAGCTGAAAGCGCTGTGATTCATTAAAAAAACTCACTCTTATCCAGAAAAACACTTGCATATTCACTTAAGCACCTGCCTAATTTCAACAGAAATAAAAATGTAAATAGGACTGTAAACTGAGTGTGTGCTTAAGTGCTTTCTAGATTAGAATAAGTGCATATCTGTGACATTAGGATGTATATTAGAATTTTGTTTTCTTTATTTATCATTGGGTTTGAAACAACTGGTGGGTAAGCCACACGAGAGATTTTTCAATTAGTCAGAAGATACAGGAACACTTGAAAGGCAATTAGGCCAACTGTTTATGAGAACCAGGTCTAAAGGAAAGCTTAGACCCATAAACTATTTATACTAAAATGTCACTGAATTCTCAGATTGCAATGATTAACATAGCCATTTGTAAACAGGATGGATGATCAAACCCTTGTGAAAATTGAGTGAAGCAAGTTTATTTTTTTCTTTTGTACACAATCTTTTTCTCTAATGTTATTTACTCAGAAAATATAACAGATATCGATAAATTTCATAACTTTAAACACAGTAAAAATTTGGAAAGGCTGCCTTCCCTAGTATCTTTCCTCTTGTGTGTATTCATGAAGAGATCACAAAATTTTTATTCCTTCTCTAATTCAAAAATGTTCACAATTTTTTCCCCCCAGAAAAAAAAAAAACAAACATGGTCTGCACTTCATTTATGAACAGATCATTTTGGAGATCCTCAGTTCACCACGTGGCACTGTTTCTGTTCCAGGTGATTAATGCTATGGTATGTACCTAACAAATGCAGTGTGAACTGTGAACATTATGAATCGTATATATGGCTGGAAAGAAATTCTCTGTAAAGTTCAGCATTCTCTATAAGGCAAGACTGCAACTAGCTTTTCTAGACTGCCAAAGTCCAAACATCCTCTTTAAAGCACTCAACACAGTGTTATTTTTGCCTCTGTGAAATCACAGGTTGCTTACTCTGCACAATTTTTGGTGCAAACAACATCTTGAAGAAAAAGTTCTGCTCTATCTTTTGTATGCGACTGGGACAAGCAGGCTGCCAATTTCATCTCAAAGATGTCCAAAACTCTGCAGTGCTACTCTTGGAGTGACCTATTTGGAGAAGGCACAGCACTAATCAGACTCAGCCAGTATTGTGTCAACAGAGAGAGAGAGCACAACAAATAGATGGAAGAGAGAGTGAAAAAAATAAGAGAATGTGTTTTTAATAAGAAATAATGCAGGACAAATACTGAAAGCCAAATTTATTTTGGTCTAGAAGTGACCCACAGCCCACAGATGGCAGTGGAATTCTTTATTTTCCTTCAATGAGTTTTGGTTGAGATCCTTGAAGGAAAACCAGAAACAGCCGGATCTGCGGGACAGAGAGTGACCCACTAGCCAGAGCACAAGGCTGTGAGTCAGGACATTTACTGAGTCAGCTGCTTTGCCCCAAACTTTCTTCATGAGGCTACATCTACATGTAAACAGCATAGCAGAGTGCCCATTGAATAACCTGCATGTGGCAGCCCTAAAATGTGGTAATAATGTCAGGCTGACACTTGATTCAGCATGACATGGGGCTGGCACAAGTAGATGCTCACTAATGAGGTTTTCTCTCCATCTAAACTTGGTGATGTTTCACCTGGACATACTACCCTATCTTGTGATCTCAGGCATGGTTGGACCAGTGGTTCAACCTGAACATGTCCACAGCATCAACCCAGAAACCACCACAGAAGACTGTGGTCAGGTACATCTGTTGTAGGAGGAATCAGGGTTATGTTCACGAAGGCGAGATGGAGAAGCATACTGGACCAACTAACCCAAACACACACTCATGGAGAAAGGACAAGAAGGCTACCACTGCTGTAGGGAGGGTAAGTTTACAGCTTATTTGATGACATTACAACCAGATTTCAATCCAATGTTAATGCTTGCAAATCCATCTGGATTCAAAGAAAGATTAAGTTCCCTTCTTATCAGATTTCACTTTAAGTCTTAGAGGGGGATGGGACAGCTTCTACAGAGAACTTCAAAAAGGTAAAAAAAATTAGCCTGTTTCTCAAAATAATTTTTCTTAATATATTTGAAACTGTTTTCTATTTCCTTTGAATACAAATCTTTTATTTTCTCTATTGTTCTGTCTTTAGATTTACTGAGTCTTCTTTCGACTTGTGTGCAGATCCTGCCAGTTTAACATCTTTGAACTCAGTGTACAGAGCTTGAAAGGTAATTTCTGGGCTGTATACTAAAATAGAGACATGGATCAGGATACATTTAGAAGAGTGGACAGGTCTGGTATGAGGTTCTAAAGAGAGGCCAAAAAGGCTATCAGAGTTTAGCCACAAAGAAGTTTTAGATTAAGGCTATCATATGAAGACATATCCTTCCTGTGCTGACCTTGGAGTAGAATGAAAGGAATTAAATGCATTTTAAAAAGAGATCTCTGAAAATAATTTAAGATCTTAAGATCATTTTCACATCACTTTAAACTTTACCATATTAATAAATGACTGTTTTGCTGACAGTCTGTTATGATCATTAAATATCATTGAAAAACAAGCTTATGTTAAAACTGCCTAAACAATTAGAAAGTAAAAAGGAATCTACTATCTACTCACTGATAAGATAATGGACTTTATACAGATGTATGGAATATAGACTTCACAAGTTTATAAATTACTGGAGTTAAAAAATGTAAAATTGTACATAACTACTTCTATTATTTTATTTAGTAATATTGAACCTCCAAGTATGTATGTATTTGAGGTCTAGACAAAGACATTGGAGGCAGAATAAAAGTTTCAGTAATATATGTAACTATCCTGTGTTAAAACTCCTAAAAAATTTATGTTCTCATGCCTGTTTGTTTCCAATTGCTTTCTGTGGTACATACATAACACATTTTACTGGGTCACCAGTGCTTTGTCCCTGCAAGGCTTGCAGCCCAGTGCTGGCTGACAGCCTTTCTCTCCAAACCACATCATCAAGAGACAAGGGCATGCCCCATCCTGTGGCACAATCTCAGATAAGATAAGCCTGGACACTTTGGCACTGCCCAGAACCACAAGCTCTCATCACCTTTCCAAACACAGTGCACAAGGTCAGGGAGCTGAGGAGACCTGAAACAGGAGGAAGTTGCAAGTCCTCAGTGCTGTAGTGGGGGAATAAGAGCTAGGGATTAACAGGAGAGCCAAAATGCAGTTTTCATTTGGATATTGTCTTCTCCCTCACTATGTGCTAGCACTACAATCTTCACATGAGGCTCTGCTGGCGTCACTGCTGTCACTTCACTGCTGTCACTTCAATGCTGTCTCTTCAGGGCCACTTAGACTCCTGGGGTGCTGGAGGTATCAGTAAGGAAGGGGGAATACCTTGCCCCAGTGGATCAGCAGATTAAATACAAGAAAAGACAGATTTGTGCGCCTTTATGGCAACAGGCAAGACCATGAGGGTTGCTGAATTCTGGTCCCCCAGTGACACATTAGCCAGACCCTGAGATTATCTCAGCTGGGTGGAGCACAGCGTTAATAGTGCCAAAGCTGTGGGTTTGATCCCTGTACAGGCTATTCAGTTAAGAGTTGTACTCAATAATCCTTATGGGTTCCTTCCAACTCAGAATATTCTGTAATTCTGTGTAATAAAGCTCTCCTAACTTAACATTGCATCCTACTGCATTCTTCTATCTTCCCTTCAAAATTGTGTTTGGCTAACAAGTTAATGTGTTCAGCTCACAATGTCCTGAGATTTTTGTACTTTCTAGCTTACTCCCAAGACAGGATCTCTTCAAACAGTTTAGACAGATCCTCTAGATACTACATTCATATTTGTCGGAATCTTGCAACAAACTGTTTCCTTGAAAATGTTGTCTCAAATGTACCATTCTAAATGATGGATTATAGGCAAATCCATGAAAACTGCAATGTTACTAGACTCCTAGGCATGGACATATCATTTTTTTCTGACCCAATTAATAAAATGTCTTTTTATTAGGCAATGCCAGGCAGCAGAATATGTCAGTGAGCTGCATCATGAAATAAAAAGCTAAATGTGAGGCCAACAGAGAGGAGAGAGACTGTAGTGTGAGGTGTAAACTGGGGAGAAATAGGGATTACCAGCTGCCTCAGCTGCCTCAGGAATCAAGAATGTCTGAGCAGCTTCATAGATTGCCCAAGGACTAGAACACAGGCAGAGGTGGACTAAACAGGTCTTGCATAAAATGGTGGGATGAGCTTCTACTTCTGTGCTGACCTGGAACACAGCCTTATGTCCCCTGGGAAGTGGAAAGAGACCACAATTGTTTTCACAGAAGAAAAAGCCATGCAAATGGTTCGGATCTGTTGCCATTCTACACTGGAATTGATGTGATTATCTGATAAAACAACCTACAATGCTGAACCTTAGTCCACTCTGTCTGACTCTCCTTGTCATGACACATGTCTGTGCAGATGAAGGAACTATAGGAGTGTTCTGAATGGTGAATCTGAGAAGAAAGTTTGAAGGTTTTGGAATACTGTGAGAAAAGGGTGGACAACTGTCTTGTTGATTGATGTTGATGATCATAAGGAGCCTTAGAGGCTGCTGTTGAAGAAGTTCCCAGTGTTACTAGTTTAATACTGGGCTCATAAAGAGAAATGATAAAATTAGAAAGGACTGAAGAGGTGTGAACTAAATTCATCAAGGAAGGAAGAAAGAACTAGAAGGTCTGGAAAGGAGAGTGGTGGGATGCAGTGATAGGAGGAAGCTGATTATTTCCTTCCATCTTGCTGTGTTGTAACCGTCAAAGATGCAAGCAGCTGTGTGAAACAGCTGAGTGAAATTCAGAATATATCAATTTGTAATAGCTCATCTAACTAATCTGACAATCTGGATTTTTACTTAGAGTAAAAACTGGAGTTAAAGAAAGCTATTATTGAATCTAAGTCTCTGCCTTTTCCAAGTTTTGGAGGGATTTGGTACTTTGAGACAATTCAGTTCTACAATTGAAAGTATTACTCCACACAGTATATTTTCATTTTCCTTTTCTTCATGATTCCATCCTTTTCTGCCAATACAGTATTATAAACTTCAGCAGCAGTTTATGATAGTGAATTGGTTTAATGCAGTTGGCTCTTGAGAATGCCTAAAGGTTGTATTACTCATTTCTGCAGTAGTTGTGAGCAAAACAGAGGTGCCGTGGGCCAAAGCTGATGTGGAATTCTGTCAGTGATGTTGGCAAGGCTGTTACCTGCTTTCCCAATGAATTGTATTGACAAATGGGAAGTTCATCTCTCAGTGACCAGCAGTAGCATTTTTCTTTGCCTTTTGTAACTGGCGTGAACCCAGAGCAAGAGGTCACTCATCACTCTCTCTGACCATTTGCGAAAGCAAAGAAAAGCACAATT
Organism: Setophaga petechia; assembly: GCA_024362935.1. Classification (NCBI taxonomy): domain Eukaryota; kingdom Metazoa; phylum Chordata; class Aves; order Passeriformes; family Parulidae; genus Setophaga; species Setophaga petechia. Next base: position 13,889,986 of record JANCRA010000012.1, read on the forward strand.
TCTGAAATAAATCTTTAACAACTGTCACATCTTTCCCTTCTTCTGTTGGTGTTTGTAGAGAAGCATGTATAGAAGTTTTATCAAGTTAAGCTAACATGAATCTGAAATTATCTATGGCATGATTAGAGATAAAGAATATTTAGGACTTTTACTGCTGTTTTATTTTTGTTTCGGTTTGCTTTAAGTAGCATGTAGGAGAGAACCAAACATTAACAGGTGACTAGTTTGAACATAATGGAATAGTTTGTTCTCACACAGATTATTTTTCAACTATGCTATGTAAATGTAATAGTTTTGTATGAAGGAGAAGGGAAGGTAAGCCTGTATTTGGTTTTACTGTGATTTCATACTTGTCATATTAAAGTTTATTACTAACTGTGGGTGAAACTCACTGAGAAAAATTCTTCTTGCTCTGCTCTATGAATGTCACGTATTTGTATTTCAATAACTCCTAGAATTAATCCCTAACCAACCGAGACCTCCTGATCATAGCATGTCTACACACATTTGGAAAATTATGGTCCCTGCTTAGAGTTTAATGGCAAAATTAAGTGCTGCAAATGATTGCCACTTAATTGACTTCGATGTAGACTTCCTCATACAGGATTTCTCTTGGTATGCATACTAGAGGAGAATTTGTCCCAGTGGATGTACACAGCAATATAACTTCTTGGATATTTAAAAATGTGCTGAGGGATGATGTAATTTGAGATACACCATAAATTAAATAAACTGTGCTTAAAATATATTGTATTATATAGAAGAGAAACCATTATTTGAAAATAGATATCAATGGATTTATTAAGAAACCAGGCATGTGGCACTGGTAAATCCTCAGGAATTAACAAAAGCAATCCTCTGTTACTGCTGAGGCTGTATATAAGACATGTATTATCTAAACTTATATTAAGCACCATCTTTAAATAAAGAAGTTGTTATTTTTCCTGCCATAACTGTTAGTGAATAAAAAACTTACCTCATAAGGTAAGAAAATAGCATTTTCTGGACTTCTTCTAGATTGGGCCTGTATCAAAGTTTAGAGGATAATCAGACCATTTACTCAGCATTAAGAGTATTACATCAAAAGATTCTGGGTTTTATATACCATATGTAACAATAAGAAATCACATGCTGGAATTCATTTAATGTTTTGATGAGATTTGCTAAAAATCCCCAAACTTTCAACCTCGCACTTTAGAATTAATTTTAAACACAGACTCCTAAAGATATGCAGACGCCATGGAATTTTCAGAGCCATCTTATATCATCTGTAATTTAAGATGTCTTCTTTTGCCTTAAGAAAAATTTTAAAAAGATTGAAGACTTTTCTCCCTGGAAACTGTATTTTCCATGGAGTGAAATGTAACATATTAAATCAATATACACATTCAGACTTTTGAATCCAATTAAAATGTTCAAGTTTGTTTCTTTTTGTGGAATAATATAAAATTAAAAACAAAGGAAAGGCACTATGTTACTAAAAAAAGATAAACATTTTCTGACTAATGCTCGGAAAGATGATCAGACGTGAGAAAAGTCTGCTTGCAGGACAAATACAGAAATAAATTTATGAATGTGCATGGATGAAATATTTTTTTATGGTGTCCAGTTTTGTGTTATCTCACGTGGCTTTTCAATTAATAAAGGGGCTGTGGTTTTTTGAGCTATGAAAGACTTTCAATTTTGTGCCAAACTATTTTACCCTTTGTATTAATTCTAATCATCTTGAAAATATAACTGGAAATACATGTAGAATTCAGAAAATTTTCCCTTGTTTTGCTCATCTTTTTTATTTTTTTTTTTCAAATTACATGTCTTTCATACACAAAACCTTTGGGAAAAAATAACTTACTTGTTAGAGTAAGCATTTGTTGAAAAAATGACCTGGTTTTAATTTATTTTTCATTTCTATAAATATTATTTCATTACTGGTAATGCATTTTTGGAAGCTGTCTAGGTGCTGATTTGTTAAAAGAGTCCTGATTCCTCCAAGTGTCCAAAGTGAGACAGTTGGCTGCCATTGAAATAGCATTCCATCAGTGGGTTTTAATTGCCTAAATATTTTTGTTCTTGGATATTGGAACAGTCTCCGCTGTCGTGCGTGCACCGTTCTCCCTGATGTTAGAGTGGCTGTGTGCTGAAAATGGCAGACTTTATATCTATGTAAACATCTATTATAGCACAGCTTTGACTTCTAAGGATTCAGGACACTTTCTTTAAGAATCCTAATCTTTCCAAACTGGAGGCATATTTTGATCCTTTCTTAAAACAGAGTATATCAACTCCTATTCAATGAGATGCCAGGAGGGACAAGAGCAAAGCTACTCTAAAGTAGTAGAAAAGAGCAAAGCAGAAACTGACAGTATGCAGCAACCTTATGTATCCAATTTACTACTGTAGGAAAAGTGAAACTCTTACTCCTTTTTGAACTTTTCTTGCTAGCCATGAAATATTATGCTTCTCTGAGCAAAAGATGTGAATGACCTGTCAGCACAGAACAGGACACAACAAATGAGTTTACAGAAATTGAACAGCCAAATAATTAATTTTCAGTGGGAGATTATGCTTAAAATCTTACCATATAAGTGGGAAAATGTGATAAAGAAGAAATGACTCATGGTGATTTTTGTTTATTTGCTCAATTCGTCCGTTTTTTTATCAAAGCTAGTGCTGCTCCATCTTATTTTTGGTACTGAACACTTTCCATTTCTCTCACATGCTGGGAAACAATTTTCTAACTAAAATAGAAAATTAAACTTCAAAATCAAAATTCAGCAAGAAAAAACCCTCAGATTCCTAAGGAATTCAAAGAACTATTTCATCAATCATCATGTATATAAGTAGAAAACAAAAATAAAGAGTTCACTATCCAATCAGCAAAGCATTACATCAACAGTCCTTTTAAAGATTCATTAGTGTTTCATCACCAAAGGTTGACTTCATGCTGTGTTTGAGTTGCTTGAATGTCAATGGTGAGATGAAATGAGTATACCAAGAGCTGAATAGTTCTTTTATGCTTATCCAGAGAGTAGAACCAATGAGTTTTAAATCCAGGAAGAACGCAGATCTACTTTACAAAGAGTTGTTTAACAGAATTTTTCTTCTTCTAATTAACCCCAGGCCCCCCAAGTTGAATAAGATAAATGTGCAAGGAGAAATGGTGCTTTTGCCAGCTGTCTGTAGGCTGCATTACTTCAAGTTTCTAGGTCTGATCCTGATCACAGTCAAATAATTTTTACGCCAGAAATAATTAAGAGTGTTCAAGGGAAACAATCCCACCCTATTTGTGTAAAAATCCCAACAACCTCTAAAAATCTGGGTCTGTAATTTATGAAGGAATTAACAAATATAGGCCAGATGCTGTGCCACACTAGCACAGGAATAGGAAGCATTTGGAGCTTCATTTGTTCCATTAAACACCAGGGAAAGGATTTCCTTACATGGAAGAAAGCAAAGTCTGAATCATTCCTGCACCAGTATTGATGCCATATCTGCCCTTTGGCAGCAGAAGCTGGAGCACAAGAGTAATTACAGACTTTTTTTAGCCTGTCCTTGTTCCAGACTAGCACAGTACTGCTAGCTGTCACCATTTCTTGGGAAGCAGCACTTTGCAGGAAGATTTCAAGGAATTTCAACCTCCTTTTGGTCCCCCAGTGGTGCTGGGGGAGAGGAAAGGCAAGGTGGTGAGAATTCTGGGTTACATTCAGATTCCACCATCCACAACATCCTCTTCAAGCAGGGCAGGAGAGAATTGAATGGCAGGAAACTATTCTCCAAGTCATTGGCATGTGCTAACCTGTTGCTTTCTGGTGCTTAGAAACAGTTTTTTAAAAAAGACCTACAGCTGTAGATGGTTCAGGGAATACATCAGATATAACCCTTTGTACCTCTGTTACAGTTTGTGGTGCAGACTAAACATTCCTTGCACATATTCTGAAGTACATATTTCTGTCTACAGACTGGAATATCATCCATAACATGGATGGTTCTGTAATGAGATTTCTGACTTGGAAGTTTTCTCTGGTTCAGCTGAGCCATGTAGTTTTTTTCTTAGATTAAATGATGGAAAATTATTGCAAAACCATAAAAGGTTGCCACGTGATTTTCCCTAACTTTTCTAAACAGACACACTTTAAACTATTCATTATACTTTGAGAGTGACTACTACTAAAATATGGTCACTGCAGGCAGAATGATTTAAAAACTGAAGTTAATTAGAAGTAATGTTGTAAAATGTTCTTCTAGGTGGCTGTAAGAAAACTTTTATAGCAAGGTTGCTAGGATTCCTTGATAGCAGATATGAACATAAAAGTTGCTTGACATTCTTCATGTCAACAGTATTCACTACAAGCAGCAAATAGACAAATTAAAACTTCTTTTCTTGCCCTTCTAACAATCCACAACCCTTTTTATTCTCCATGAATTGTAAATATTTCAAAAAAAGTGGGGCTTTACAGCATACCATGGAAGTCATCAAATGTAGATTATGTGGAATACAAATTATGCATGCTGTAATCTGTCAGACAGCTTGAAAAAAAGTTTGAACACGGGGAAACTTCCTTACTGCATACAGAAATGCCGAGTAAGACTTGCCCCAAACTAGCAAGATTGTATGAAAATTCTGGTTTTGTAGATTTTTTTAACATTTCCCTTCCTTCCCAGTTCCCATGTTTAAATCCCTTGTTACTGTGAAACCTAAAGATGACAAATGCATGTTGCCTTCAGTGAGAGATACTTTTGCTTTAGAATTGCTTAATAAATCTTTAAAAATCAAACTAGGAAGAGCTTTTGGTAAGATAGTCTTTCATCACATGTCAATCTGCTTCTCCAGTTTTACAAATGTGTTCATCATTTGCAGTAAGTGCACAGGGCAGTATTTGTATAAACAAATTAGCCTAATACAGTAGAATATTGCCATATTTTTCAACAAAGGATGTGTTGGGAGGTTAAAAGCACACAAATTATCAATTTCATTTTTATTTCACTTCATCTTTTTTGCATTAAACCAGTCATTAGAACAGATGCATAAGTCAACAGATGCATAAGTCATGCATGAAAAAATATGATTTTTGTATTTTTTGACCAAACAAAGACTTCCAAAACAATAGGGAAAACCACATTGGCTTTGTAAATAATGGGAATGCCGTATGGGAAATGGAAAAAAATAATTTGAAGAAATTTTATGATCTAATTCAAAATGACCAACCTATTTATGCCTTGCCAACTCAAACACTGCACAACATATGCAATTCAGTTGGGAGAAATAAATTATTTTCCTTATGTTTATGCTTCATAACAGTTGCAGAACTTCAACAGTGATTCTGTCCTACTAATCTATCCATCAGTTCAAACCCCGCTCCAATGAACTTTTAACTGCAAAGAAAAAAGTTGGATCAAAGGAGATTTTTGAAGAATTCTCCCACCTCTGCATCACTTTTGTTCAGTGGAATGAAGGTTGTTCTCTTCCCAAAAATTTCTTTGACAGCACTAACTCTCCTGAACTTCCTCAGAATTCTTTGTGTGTGTATATTTAAGTTTCTGGTATACTTATGTTTGGAAAGGTATTTGTGATGATGGGTAAAAATATCTTTTTTCTGATTCATTCATGGGCAGAAAAAAAGTATCAGTTTGAAGGCTGGATTGTGCAGACACATAACAAAAGAATAGTTATATTCAAGTTCATTGTAAAATACATATGAAAGTGGTTATTAACTGGACCACTATTTGTCAGGACACATCAGAAAATAAAGTTACTTCTTGTAATCTGTAGTAGATGTTTACCTAAAGTCTTCCAGAAAACTTTAGTTGGATTGATTTGGGGCTATTCACTATGAATTAGGAACTTCAAGCTATGTGGAAACTTAATGAACATTACAAAGACTAACAGATCTAGTGAGATTTTTTTGTTGTTTAGGAGGAATTTCAAAGAAACCAAATGTAACAGGTGTCTCAAGATTTAATAACTTTCAGGGGATAGAATTTGTAGGAAGATCAAATAATTTTGTTTGCTTTGTGAATTAAGCATTGTTTCATTTCTATCTTTTGTTTACACAGAATGTTAATAAAGCAAAACTGATATATTAAAACACAAGTAAGATATTGATAAAAATGAATATGCATAAGGGTAGATGTATGTGTACATATGCTTTTGGATGTTTTGTTGTAATCATGTTTTGATGCAAGTATGAGAATTTCCTGACAAGCTTCAGAGTCCCCCATCTTCAGTTTTCTATTAAATAAGGGTATCAACTATTTTATTCTGAAGAGTTTAAAAATGCCACAAATAATCAGAATGTACATGTAAGAGAATCATCTCATTATTGAGGCAACTTTTCAGACTGCTGGCATTACTGGGTCTGTATATGAAGATGCAGATATACAAATTTGTCTATCCAGCAGTGCCTCTGGACTTTGTTACTTTACTTTTATTTTTATGGTTTTTCTTTCCTAAAGGAGCTGTATACCTAGTTTACATGTACATTTCTATTCCTTTAGGCTCAGTTCTTGAAATTAATTAGGATTTACCTCTTTAGGATAAAAAGAAACACTAATTTGGTTTTATATTTTAATCTCTTCTGATCCTAATAGCTGATTACACAGTATTCAGCATTTATTGTAACAAGTTCAGCAGGGCACCAAATGAAGGTATCTGGCAGCAGGTTTAAAACAGAAGATATTATTTCTTTTCATAAAATGAAAACTTCAATTACTAAGCTGACTGTCACAGTCTTCTTAAAATGAAAATTCTAAACTAGTTACAGAAAGCAATAACCACAGTTCCGCGGCAGCAAAATTTTTGAGGGCTGCCAAAGGCATCTGCAGTGCAGAGGCCAGAGAAGGTGCCAAAGGGCACCTCCTGCTCACCCCCCTGGAAGTGTCCTCAACTGAGCACTGTCCTGGGCTGAACACGGCACAGGCTCAGATCTCTGCTGATTTGGATGACTGCCCTCAAGTTTTTATCATATCTGTAGAAGTTATAGGTAAAAGTACAATGGCTCTGCTCAGTCCCCATGTAGGATGAGTGTATTAATATCCAAGATGATAGACAGATAGAAAAAGAATTTAGTCAAATGAGAAGAAGAGTTATTTAAACTGGCGCAATGGCTTTAACTGGTACAGAATCAGGTGTTAGGTAACTCCACCTGCAGACACCATTCTACACTGATTTGGAGAAATTGCATCCCCACATTTCGAAATATCTGTGTTTTCTACAGTATCTAATGGTTTCGTTCAGCACTTTAATTGACATTTAAGCAAATCTAGTAACAAGGCTGTGTTTTCTTAAAGGCCCTACTAAACGATGTAATATTACTTCCTGTAGCTATGGAGACCTTTGCTCTCGTTAGTGCTGCTATTCCATTTGACTGTAACCTTGAATAATCTTTCAAGAATGTTTTTAGTCATGGGCCCTTCACCTTCTGGTGATTTCATCCAGATACAATTTCCACAGGCTTTACTGGGTTAGACAGAATAAAAGAAAGGACCATCTGAATAAAATAAAATGTCACCATTAAATTGGCTTTTGTAGCTTAAGGTATAATGTAATGATATTTTCCCAACAGCTGCTTTCAGTTGAATTTGAAGTTTTGAAAACCTTTTGCATCTGATTCAAGTAATAAAATGCAGGTTGTGTTACTTCCTCCTTCTGTGTCATATACAATAAGCAAAACGTTGATACTTTACATGGAATGGGTGGTCATTAGTAATTTTTACTGCATGTTAATGTTATTTGCTGACCTCAGCATTTAACAGATGAGTCACCTAATGAAAATTTTGTTTAAAAATAAAGGTGTGGATGGATGTTATTTTGGAATTAAACAATTCAGTAATTTTTCCTAGTATCTCTTGCCCACAGAATTTTATTATCTACACCTTTTTTTTATATTATCATATCTTTCAATTTTTTTACATCTAGATTGGAATGAGTGCAATTCTACACATCTTCATGTGTTACCTTTTATCCCCAGAGATTTTAAATAGAAACTAGACAAAGGGATTACTTCATCAAGCACTGAAGAACAGAAATCCCTGAGGTGAAATGTAGCAACTGCCTGTCAGTATATATACCAATATGCAAGAAATTAGGACAAGGAAGGAAGAATAAGAATATTCTTAGGAATTTAGTGAGGCAAAACCAACACTTGAGGCTGAAGTAATATGCCACAGTTCTGTGAGACAATCTTTTGTGAAGCTCAGTTCTCAGTGCATCTAAAAGTGTCACTTTGTCCTTCATTATATGTTCCTTACTATTACCACTACCACAGTAAATATTGTGCAAACACTGAGTATTTTCTAAACAAGGAAGACAAAGAGTTTAAAGGAGAAACCAGTCCAGAGACATTAATTCAGTCCTTACACCTCTCATCTGCACCTTCCCCCTACAGTAATATCAACATCCTTGGTTTTAAAGAAAGACTTTAACAATTTTACTGATTCAGCATCTGCTGCAAATTCTTCACCATAAGACATTTCATGGCATAAAAATAATGGAAAAAATACTAAAATGAAGGCTTTAAATTGTAAAGGTGGGAAAGATAAAGATGTTTTTAGAGGTATCTGAGGAGCAGGGAAAGAACCAAGGAATAATGTAAGAAATCAAAAATCCTGACAACGAGATCCCATATAAACTATGGGGAAAACCAGGAAAACAGGAAACGAATTTTCAACTAAATTCAAAGTAAAGAGAAACAGAAGGAGACTAAGAAGGAGCATAAGGAAGACAACAAAAAAAAAGGATGTGAAAAGATGCAAAATATGTGATAATGGCAGTAAAGTATAAATGTAGAGTCCAGAAAAGTGGGAGAAAAAGAAATTAAGAAGGTGCATGAGACAGAGTGGAGGAAGACTGTGAAGCCCATGAAATGTGATAAGAAAAAAATATTTAAAAAAAATCCTAATTATGTTTTCCTGGGTCACTTTTGACCCAAACTGTTGAAATGAAAAGCAAAAAGCAGACTTGTTTTCATGGAAAACAGCTTGTCTGTTGAGGTGACTTTTTTCTCTCTTTTGCTCTTACCTGGTGTTTGCTGGAGGACATGACAGGTTAATGCTGCTTCAGGTCCTTCTAAATGAGCTGATGCATTTGCAGCACTGTCAGTTCTTCACTCCAGAGGGAATGCCTCTGCATGAGGCAGTGTCATTACAGAAATTAGCATTCGCTGTGACTCAGCTATCTTCATCTCAGAAATAGCAGAAAGAGACATAAGTCTGGAACAGATACACTGGTATCCCTAAAGGAGCTCTTCAGGGAACTTCTTCATGGCTGTGGTTTTAATTAGGCATTAATAACTGCTGAATGATGCTTATGCTACAGGAATGCAAGAAACTTTCAGTGAGAGGATGCAAGATCAAGGGAATCAAAAATTTTGAAAGTCAAAGACATATCAATGCTTTTCGGAATTGTCAGGCTTAGATTTCAAAAATTTAAGGTAAATACTCCTGTTCCTCACCTCCTCCTATCTTTGGTTAACATTTGCTCATAATCTTTCATCTCCATGGATGTTTTAGGTATTTTTGTATCTGATAACAGAAAGTGAAATCAAGTCATGTCTTTTTTACACTGCAATCATAAAAAAATTAAAATTGTCTAAAGGACAATGAAAACTATAAGTAACTTAGAATCCTGGAAGATTTATTAGACTTTCACTAAAAAGAAATCCTGTATTGTTACAAATTAGATACGTTAGTAGGTCCATGATTGTAGTCTAATATTCATTCAGATTTAAGGAAATATGACTTAAAAATCTTGATTTTGATTTTGCCGGAAAAGTTTTGGAATTAAAGCAATTCATCTTATCAAACGAATCCCTGCATAATTAAAAATATCTAAAATGAAGTGAAAGAATTGGGATAAGAATTTGATACAGCCATTTTCACTGAATTTTCAGGCACACATGAGCTCTGCTCAAGGATCAATCTCTTTTTTTCTGTTTTTTCCCATTTCTCCCTTACTTATTAAACTGTTTTATCTCAGCCAATGAGTTTCTCCCTTTTACGCTTCTGCCATCTGAGTGAGGAGCTGCTTGGGGATCAGCAGCTCACTGGGGCTCAGCCACACCCGGCTTATAAATATTTCCACTGATCTATAGGAGTATTCTGGTATTTAAGAATTACTGATGTTGATTATGCTTATCATGCACAACAAAAAATAAAATCACCTTCCTTCTAATGATTGGAGCTTTTCATAATCTTCCTATTAGTACAAATATTCATCATTTTAATTACCAAATAGATCTTATTCTACATTTAGCTGATTATTTCCTGTTAAACATTTTCAATACATCCAGCTCCTGCTGTGATGTTCCACTGTTCCACAAAAGAGGGTAAATCTTACCATATTTATTTATCTTTTTAAACGTTTTGTACTTTTTCACTAAAAGATATTCAGCTTAAACAAAGTGTCTCTTTTTTCTATCAAGATGGAAGTTTTGGAAATTAGCAAGGCAGGTTGGCACTGTACTTTGCAAGGGCCTATCTAGGAATGGTATTTGTTGAAAGGAAGCCTCAACAGAAAAGGATAAAGACTGGGGGATTCAAAATACAGAGTAAACACCTGGGAAAAAATTCTCACACAGTAACACCCTCACACGAAATCATGGAATTCTCAGATGTTTTTCTTCAGTGATTTCATGTCACAATGTTTCAGGTCAAAAAAGATTAAATTCCCAAACCAAAACATCCAAAAGCAATTCCAGAAGCAATAAACCCCTGTGTGAAATGAATGATGAACACAGATTAAGCTATGAGCTGCCTTCTTCCACCACCAGCGTGAGCTGAGGGATGTCAGGATGGACACGATGGACACGCTCACACAACACAGACCCTGCAGAGGCTTTGGCTGGTGGAAAGAAAGCTATCTCTGATCCTCTCACCTGAAGAGCAGAAATCTTAGCAGGCTAAACAGCATCCTAAAGAGAGGAATTGAGTACCTAAAAAACTTGTGTGAGTTTCTCTATCACTACACTTGTGCTCCACACAACCTCCCATCCTATCCCTTACTTTGAGGTATGGGTTCTGGTTAGATTGTCACCAGCAGTGACATGTTCCTCTCAAAAGTACCTGTGAGAAGTAGGCATTTTCTTGACACAAAAAATACTCTGTCAAAAGGTTCCTGCCAACCTTTGTGCTAAATCATCCTAGAAACATTGTGGAAAGCTGCTGCTAGCCCATGAATGTGTATTAAGCAGTCAAGTGGTTATTAATGGTATTATTACAGCTGCTGGTATTATGGAAAGATTATGTTATTAATTTTTCAGGAAAACAACATCTGCAGAAAATGCCTCCTTTGTGATCAGCTAGGAAAAACTTTCCACAGGTGTTAAAAATGGCATACAACCATTTGCAGTGCTTAACCTCATCTCTTTAAAGGCAATATAATGTAATTGCCTCATTGCCCAGTTCTGTAATGAATCAGGAATAAAATAGTTCAAAGAAGGGAAAGGCTTGATGGTGGATGCTCAAAACCTCTGTCTCTGTATGTATCACTCAAATTTAGAATATCCCTCCTCATCTATTCATCCATCCTAGAGAAAGTTGCCTGCTGTCAGTCTACCTGATGCAGAGAATACTTCAAAGATCCAAAACTTGCAACCATGGAAAAACTAATTTTATGGAATTTCAGGGAAATTTTGACCAAGCCCAGAAGTGAAAATCTGAAAGTTTAATTTCCAACAGCAAAAAGTGCAAGGAAGTTCCCTGTGAATATTCTTTTCTTTCTGTGCCCCTGCATAAAGGAAGCTGATTGAATCATGCTGTTGCTTATTTCTTTCTCTTAACACAAGAGTATTTCTTCTAACGTATCTGATTTTATCATTTGTCCTCATATCTCTTCACTTTATACTCTTATTTTAAGATATGCTTTCAACAACCACAGTTCATTCAGTGGCCGGGACTCGGTGGAGAGAATTGCACCTTAACTGATTTAAAATTTCTCCAGTTGCCATTGCTTCTCAGCTGCTCTCTTACAAGACTGACCATTATACCCTCTGTCACATGCATGGATTTGGGAAAGGACTGCTGTTGCATGATCTTCACTGTACACACTGATCTCTATTTAACAATTCAACATCAATGAATTGTGCTTATTCTTGACAATTACGCCAATTCAGATTTCTCCGGATTCTCTCCACGATTAAAATTTATAAACTTAGTAAATGCTTCACTAAAATATACATTATTTGATGACATAACAAACCTGTAAGAGGAATTGCCTTTTACAAATATCGTGTAATGCGCATTTTGCACCACATAAATCAACTGGAGGAGCATATTGCTGATGAAGGATCCTTCCTATATTGGATTAATAGCATTTTTCTATTTCAAAAGTGAGGTGTAAATATAAATACATATTTTTGAAAAAATGGCATAGTAGAGAAGCAAGACCTCCAAAATTATTTACAATTCTGTCATCAAAGAAAGTATATTTGATATTGTACTTATACAATGATCTGCAGCTACCCATGGAAACAATGATGAGAAAATTAAACACTGAAAATTGTCTTCCCAAAGTTGGCACTACACGTGCAATACAAACTGTGAGGGGGATATGAGCAAGTGACACTGATTCCAGATATTGCAGCAGAGAAGTGATTAACTCCACCATAATAACAACAATAATAATAATGTTCTTTTAATGCATCTTTCGGGGGTGTAATTATAACTAATATTACTAAAGTGCCAGCTGAGACCTGTTATTGCTGGTTCCATGTGCTGTGTGCTATAGACACAATAAAAGTCAGCTACTTCATACAAGATCTGGACACAAGTCATCCCCTGCCTGTCTGTGTTTCTGTTTGTGTGGGAAAGGCACATGCTAAATAAGGACTTTCATGAACTTTAACCAGTTCCAGAATCTGGAAACAAAGAGATCAAGGTTGTGCTACAGAGCACATTTGCACTGCTGCAGAATAAAAGGGTTTTGGTTTTTTCCCAGCTCCTTTTTTCATCTTTTACAAAGACTAAGATGTTACTTTTCCTTTTTCCATCAAAGCAATTGTATGCTAATGTTCATTTTTCTCAAGCTTGCAGAGAAACATAGTGAGATTAAAACCTAAATGCTTTCATATGTAAAAAAAAAAAAAAAAAAAAAAGAAAAAGAAGAAAAAAAATTATCCAAGGGTCCAGTTAGTCAGCCAACAAATCCAGCTGGGGTTCCTCCTCTGTGTAAATGCTTCCAGTCCTACTGAAGGTAATAACAACTCTTCTGTGCCAGCTGGGGATCCAGCCCATGAGGACATAAAGCAAACAGGATAAAAAATCCCATCAAACTAAACATAATACATGTAATTTAGGCTACCTCCAAGGGTTCCTAAACTAATAAAATCTGAATTGAGAGCAAGAACATAATTAGCTCTATTTGTGTCATATTTAATTTTCTCAATAATATGACTAATTAGCTCCCTTTCTATCTGTTTTCATTGTTTTCAGGCTTGTCTCTGGCTTGTTCATATGCCAGGGGTTTGATGGCATTGCTGTTCTCTGGCATTAACCTCTGCAGGAAAGAAATGCTTCTGCATTTACACCAGGGTGACTGAGAATGCAAGGATGGATTCATTGTTCCTTACTGACCTGCTTGTACACTCACTGTAGCCATTGGAAAATTAAATATTAGGCTACCCCACTATTTAAATTTTTGCTTGCTTTTAAGTATTCTGAAGTAAGATTTACTTACTTTTCTGTGTCCATAAGTTTTTCAGTACATGACTGTAGTGAAATAGTAACAACTGTTAAATGTACCTGTCTGAAAAACAGGAAATTTCTTTTCTGTGTTAAGATCATATTGCTGCCTTGAATTCACCATGCTGTTTCCCCCTCCCCTAGTTTATAGTGTGTGTAAAATCCATACTGTATTTGCCCCACTGCTGGTTTGCATTCCAGCATTCTGACAATAATGAAGAAATTATTTATAAATTTAGTCAGCATCCTTGTTACAAGTTAGATTGCTAGATTGCTTGGTAGACATTCATTTTGAATGTGAACTATATAGAGTTTTACTATATTTGATTTCACCTAATATATATCATGCAGAAGAAACATAATATCCTCTCATGAAACTAGCTTAAAGATTGAAATATTATGCTGCATTATGTAGTATGGGTATAATACAGTTAATTAAAGGGAAAGGTTAGGACTAAATGAAATATGAACTCATTGAGACCTAAAATTTTATATATACAGAGCCTGATTCTAATTTACATGATCTGATGTAAAATGTGAGTCACACGAAAACCAATCAAGCCACACCTCTACAACAAGCAGAACTGATAGGATTACTGTTTTCATTGTCTTGAAATGAAAAGAAGGGCTGTAATCAAAACCAAAGGAAGAAATAAGGGTTGCTGAAATTAAATTACTTCTGCACTTTTTTCCCTTTGTGTAACTGCCATTGGATGCTGTTTCCAGTTCTGGTGCCCATGCTTGAGGATTTTCATGAGAGAGAAAAGAGGTGGAAAATATGATGTCTATCATTGTGTTGAATTCATCTCCAGATTTATCATGTGTGTCATTTGGCACCTAATATAGGCATCTCCAGTTTGGAGTGGAGTATTGCAGAGTCCCTTCTGCAGTTCCTATTGGTCTTTCACTGGAAGGAAGGAGCTATGTCCAGAGGGCAACAGTGTCAATCTAAAAGATTAATCATTCTGAGGAGGTCCTTACCTGCCTTTGGCAAGTATAGAGAGGAGACTATATAACTAGAAATTTGTCTGGGACCAGTACCTGTAATAAACACCGCAATATTTTAGAGAAAAAAAAAAAAAAAAAGACTTGAAATTGCATGGACATTAATGTTACAAAAATGAATAGTTGCAACTGGAGTTAGAAAAATTAAAATCAGTAATTCAGCAAAGGTTGTAGTAATCTGGAATTTTTTATCAAGTGTTCTAATTCTGTGACTACTAGATCTGAAATAAGAATGAACTCAGAATGAATGTAATCCTATATCCCATAAGTTTTCTTAAACAGCATTATAACCAACTGCCACCAAATTCTTCCCCTTCCTTCCAAGTAGTTAAAAGTTAAAATTAAAAATATTAAAACATAATTAAAGTAAGAATAAAATAAAATTAAAAATAGACCTGTTCTGCACTTCTTTCAAGACATAAAATCATGCTGGAACCAGATGGGACCGAAACATTCTTTGACCCAGCAGCAAACTGCATACTTAAGTTTTCCTAACACTTTTAATATCTGTTTTATCTGAATGCTAGATCCTCTTTACATGTTCTAGAGGGTAAAACTGTGCAGAATTTTGAACACAGACAGCAGACATAGAAACAGCAATAATTCCTATGTTAATTCCTATTTTTCACAGGTGAAGCAGATTTCTGCTGTGCCTCTTTGTGCTGTGCTGAACACTCCGCACGAAGCCTTGGGGGCTGGCAGCTCTCCAGGTGGATATTCCCAGAGCGTGGTGCAGACCTGGCTTGGGGAACACAAACCACCACCTCATGGATTTGGTTCCTGGGAGCAGGGCCCTGGGCACTGCTGCTCTGCCTGCTCCTGGGATCTCCTGAATCACCCCACAGCATTAACCATGCCAAGGACAGTGCAAACCTCACACAAGGAAGGGAACCACAGGAGTCTTCATGCAGCCATACTCATTCCACACTCATCTGTTGAGAAATTGCCTGCGAGCCTTAGACTTCCCAAAAAGAGCCATTTTCATGAAGTTGTACCACCATTTTATAAAGAAAAATAAAAAAAAAAAAAACAGAGGAAAAACACTGACTTCTCTAAAATGGATTGTGCACATCACTAAAAGAGTGTAGAGTTCACAGAAATCCTTTATTTCTCATAGGCTTTTCAGTGTCACTAACAAATCCAGCCTAGAGGTTGGTCTTTTATGTGACTGAGTCAATATCCACTCTAACATTCTGTGCTTATAAACTTGGAATTTATTTTAGCAATTCTCTCTGGTTTTTGTTTTTTTTCTTTTTTTGCAAAGTTTTCCAGCTTTATGTAACATTAAAAAATTACTTTCTGAAGTGTCTCAATACTGATTTCCCTACTTCTTCTACAGTTCTGGTTAATTAAAGGTAAATTAAATCCAACCATGTCACCCAATTACATTCACATTGCCCGTTTTATTACATGTGTCTAGGTTGACAGCATAAAGAATTGCCTTCAATAGAAGAAAAGCAAATTATTCTCAATTTAAACTGCTGGGACGGCATTTTAATTCTTTAACAATTGATAAGCACTTAATAGAAAAGGACAAAATTACCTTAAAGAATCAAACCTTCTGTTTTTCAATCGACTTCAGTAACATGAAGCTTTTTAATTAAGCACACCAGAGCAGTTTATTGCTTTAGCTGGCTCTCTGTACCTTTGAGTCTTCTAAAGTATAAACCCTTTTATGTGGTAATAACATTCCATATAGGTTTTCAAACAGCATAAAGGTATTGCTTTAGCCCATTTATGCGTAGGTCTCTACATCTGCTAAGTAATTGCTTTTTTCTTAAATGAAATATTAGAACGCTAGAGCATGTTCTTTGTATGTATAGACACTGTGGATAGTGTATAATAAAATCATTCATGCTGCAATAATTAAAGCTGTGTCAGCATTTTCATTTCAAACTCCATTTTTCAGGTGTTTATAATTCAACCATAAAATATTGTCTTGGACTCTTTCCACTAAATCTGAAGGCCAAGAATATATATCCATAAAGAAGTTTACAAGTTTTGAACACTTGTTTTGCAGGTGTAGAACTAAAAAACAGTTTTGATTTACAAATGAAGTTTGACAAGTAGCCACTGGCATTTTTAAACCCAAACAAATCCAAAACACTTGAGATTGTCAGGTTCATAAACCCATGCTTTCTGTGAGATTGTATTAATTGCTGCAAATGGGTGTTGTCAACCCCCATCAAATTTGTGATTGGTCATGAAATGCTGATAAATGCTAACAATTGGTAAATTTGTAGCCTAAAAGATCTTAAATCTAGTAATGTGAAATGTGATTGACATATTATTTTATGAATGCAAGTATAGATAGATTTAAATTTTTATAAAGGTGCTAAATAAAACACGTGTGCTGAATCCATGCATTATTAAAACTGGTGTGTATTTTGGCAGAAATTTCCCTCTGGAGACCACAGTTATCTGTTTTTTTTCATAGATCCAATCCTGCATGGGCATCAGCTGTGTCTGCTCTCCCACAATACCCTGCTAATGTGCCTAAACTTGGTGTGAGGGGAGCCATGGCAGTGACAACAGAGCAGCTCACTTGACATGTCATTAATTCTTTCTTCTGCTTAAAGGGCTGCCAAGTAAGGGCACCTGGAGAAATGGTGAACCACAAGAAGTTCCATGAAGCAACAATCAGGGTTTATTTAGCTTGGTGTATCCCAGCCACCTCACACATGCACTCATCAGCTTGTGGAAGTTTGGCCTGTGAGGAGGTGGAAGCGCTGATCCACGGACCATCAGGCTTTGCTGGCATGCTGTGCTCCTGTGGATGCAAAAGGAGCCCTGACAGAGTTGTTCTCTGCAGTGCTGGCCATCTGCACAGCCTTCTCAAATCTCTGTTTCATCAAAGGGAAATTAACACCATCTCTATTAAATTAAGGGTGGGGGTTTTTCCCACTGAATAGTTGGATTTGTGATTGTCTGTTACTTCTGTTCTATCTTATCCTTCTCCATCCACACCACAGTGCTGTATCACTTTTCAGCTGTGCATTAGCCAATGGAAGATTTGTTAGGGATGAGTCTTTGTCTCAGTCATCAAAACAAACCAAAATATGCTTTTCCCCACAGAGCAAAAAGCTCTGCTAACCATTGCCTTCAGGCCCTGTTCACATCCCTTCTGCTTATTTGTTGGCTTGGAGAGGCAGAAGTCTTCACATGGCAACACCCTGATCATCAAATATACTATTTTTAGTTTTGCTTTCATCTTGATTCATGTGAAATAATGTGAGGGCTGGGTTTCAGCTGCTTAAATGCCATTTTAATGCGTGATGTCTGGGATCACGAGGTGAATGCCCCATTTTGTGTTAGGGCAGGTTGGACTAGGAAAACTTTTTGGAATGATGCTGAAAGACTCACATGGGACAGAGATGGTGACAGACTCTTCTCTATATTGTTGGTGACACACTCTTCTGTAACTTAGGTGTCCTTACAGAGAGACTTTTTTCTTATTCAGAATCTTTTCTAGGAGAATAAATCTGTCAGGCACTTCCCTCCCTCAGCCAAATACAAGACCTATTGAGCAGGAATATACTCAGACTTAAATAATAAATTAGTTCTTTAGGAATATTATAAAATAAGATTTAGAGAAATGGCGGGGGAGGGGGGGGAGTTTCCCCTCACACTGTCACAGAATTGAAGATAAAGTCCATGTTTGTGTGGATGTATAGGGCCTATGATTTAAAAATCAACATTACTAAAAGTGTGTCATGTATCATTTCCCAAGAGGTAAGGGTGTATTTGCACTGTAAGAAAACCTACTGTGGTAAAAAAACTTCCAGTGGAAATCACATTACTTTGTACAATGCCTTTCATTTTAGTCAATGTAAATTTAGTCAATGTAAATTTTAGTCAATGTAAAACACTAATATTATTATACAGGTATGACCCACATCTGTGACATGCACCATGTGAATTTGCTGTGTGGATATTTCAAAGACTGGTTTACATTCATGGAGATTTTAAAGTCCAGTATAACATTCTGGAAACTAAATTTGACCTCAGTCCTTTCTTTGTGCAGTACCGTTGGCCAATTTGTCCAAGGTTTTTGAATTTCAAAGTTGTCAGAGTAACAAAACTCATAGCTGGTGTTACTTTAAAACCAATCAAAATAAAAATTGTACCCTGCTGTTAACTCCAAGGAAGAAACTGAGATAACACCAAAATTAAATTTAAAATAGTAAATGCAAAATAATATTAGGTAAAAAACCACAAAAGAATCTAGTCTAGTTGAATATTTTTTTCACTCTTAAATTTAAAGGAAAAAAAATAATGAAAAATAAATTTATCTGATTCATGGTTTCCTTACCACTGTTTTCTGAGGTTTTACACCGGAGTGCAAGCTACTGAATCAAACTCGTAGTCATTGTGCATGGGATTTGTGCATATCATGGGGTTCATATATCTTTATCACCCTTTAAAGAACAGCAGTAAAAAACCCCAGAAAGCCTTTCCCATTAATCATTTCAAGTGAAGTCACATTTTTAGGAGAAGGAGAGAGGCATGTTGCTCTGAAAATGCACTCCTTTGCTGTTTGTTTTAATAACATTTGCACTCCAATTCCTCATAGGAGAAAAAAGGTAGTATGCAACTTGTCTCTAGAAAGACATGATTTTATATTTCTTCCTGAAGTTTAACTTCCATTACTCCTGAATATTTGTACCTGCTGCCATCAGCATCTAAGCTCCTTTGAAGATCAACCTACCATTAATTATGAGAAAGACCACTTCACGAACTGGTACTAAAATATCAGAATGATAAATCAGAATGACAGCATTATTTCATACAAGCGCTTTATGTGAACATCTGCAAGTCTATATATTAGGGGCAAAATTATCAACAATCAACAAATCAACACCTCTTTACTGTGATACCAATGAGTTAAATAAGCAAAAAGAACAGCTTTATGGTATTTTAAGGCTTTCATGTTGATATAGAGCAGCAAGACACAAAATATAACATTGTCTGAATCTAGTAGAAATTTTGAAAACCATTTTTTTATAGTTAAGATGATTTATTTTAATATAGACATCAGCAAGAAATCTTATTGTATCCAGATTCCTAAAATATTTGTTTATCTTTAAATCAGACCTATTTGGTATTAAACCTTACTTGAAAAGTATGTGTCAGATATTCACTACCATAAACCTAATTATCACTGGACTTAAGCTTTCTGGATCAAAGGCTTAGTTTCCATGGCAGTACCCAAAATGCCCTCTTAAGTAGCAGTTCATGCATCAAATCAACATTGATATTTACTTAATGTAAGAAGAAAGAAAATCAAACTGTGTTCACTCCCACATAAATTCACAGAAGCACCTAAGACTTTGGAAATTGCAATTTGCAAGTTTGCAGTGCATTGGAGCAAATGATTGATGAGATTTTAATGTTAATAGCACTAGCAATACTTGCTGACCATATCTGAAGCACATTGGACTTAGAAGAAAAACGATCTGACCTATTTTAGGATTGATGCATTATAAGAAGAATAATAATACAGATGAAGAGAAACTTTCATCAGTGATTGCTTATGGAAAATATTTTAGATTTGTGGAACATACACTATTTGAGGTTTTCCTGTAACCCTAGCTAATGTCCTAGTAATCTTTTGATGCTCATCAGTAACACATTGTTATGCCTATAAGCACTTTTTCTACATCTTTTTCAGTTTAAGACTCATTAAATCTTTAGCAGCCATGAGTAATAGTATCAAAGAAGATAAAACAGGATTCATTTTGTCATACAATACCTACAGCTTCCAGTACACTAGCAAGTGGGAGTGAAATTAAAGCCTTCTGCTGAAATGTTGGTTATAGAAAGAAAAAAAGATGTGGTTAATATTTCTGTCTGTGGTGGTTTAGTTAGTAAACAGTATGGTAAGATTATGTTTATTAACAAAATTTTCAAAATGACTACTGAATAGTTAACAAATTCTTTATTACTATCGTTACCTGATGTGTTAGGCACTACGTTTGCATTATAAAGCTGAAGTATAAATGACAATTTGCCATTAGGCTCTTTTTTGAACATGGAACTCATAGAGCAAAAAATCTCAAATGTCATTGCCTACACTAAGCCACTCAGGGTTGTATTCATCCCTTTAAACAAAAGACCTAATAAAGAAAAATTTAGGTCTGAACAATTAAGTAAATGACATGTGCTTTATGATCTGGATGGGTTTTTTTTCAGATCCTTGCTCTTTTTTGAATAAGGCTAATAAGGGCAGAAACCCAAAACTGTTAGTCATGAACAGTAGCTGAGGTCAGGATACAGCATTATGATATAGAAATGCAATATTTTTTTCTTGTGGAAATTATTTTGGGCACGGAAGCCAACAGAAGAGGTCTTGAAAGATCCAAAATTCCATTTCAAAGTGTGGAGAAGCATAGGACATAACATTTCTTGTGTTTATATGTGTGCATATATTGGAAAGATGGTGAAAGAGAGAAAGTAGGTTAGATTGTTACTCTGCCCACACTCAAAACTCATAATATGATAAACAGGAAGAGGAGGAAGCACATGATGCTTATTTAAAATATTTTGAAGTTGTTCTGTTGCTAAAATGCACTATGAAGTAGTAAATGATGGTGTAACTTAAATGCAAATGTGCAATGTCTGAATTAAAAATAGGGTAAAGCACAATAGCTAACACAGCACATATGATCAAAACACATGATGCTTCTTTAGTTTTCTTGAATTAAATAAACCAGCAAACTTGGATAAATTTTGTCAGGTATGTGTATATAAATTGAAACATAAGTTGGTAGCATCATCATCCTTTTTTCTTCCTAGCCCCAAACGCCTTACAGAGCAATGCGTTGCCTTGAAAGCCAATTATGAAATACCACTCAAAATTTGTTAGAATAGATGTGAATTTGACCCACACTACCTGTCCCATAACTCTGTCACCTCACTTGTACCTGGTTATACCTTAACCTCACATCTATAGCGCCACATCCGGGGCCAGGTTTCACACAATAATATTACCTGTGCCTTTTTGCAAAGTTGTATTCAAGACTCATACATTCTGCAGCTGACTTCATGTTGGAGTTCTGGGTACTGAGAATTTAAGACTTTTCCTCAATTTAAGGTAAGCAGAAATGTTTTGTGAACTCTTTCTTACACTTTGTAACTGAAAGAAGGCACTGCTATGTCTTTTGAAGTCTAAAAGCCATTTTCCACTGGGTTCAATTTAAGAGAGAGAAAACACCTACTATTATTTATTAGTTATGGTATTTATTAGTTCTTTGTAAATGACTTTCTACTAATCACGATCTGTCCCAACCACTACAAGGCAGTTGTTGGAGCCAGAGCATAACTTCAGTACTCGAGCATAAGAGTTGGAACTCTTACAGTGCTCATGAGTAAGGGAGACAATGAAATTAGATTCTCTCCCTGTAGGGGGTAGACATTGACCACCGCCTGATGCCAGCAACTACAGGTCAAAATATTTCATCTGGAATGGTTATTTTACCTTTTCAAACTCTCAACTTTTGAATTGCCATATTTAGAATCTTGGTGCTAACAGACTGGATGTTTTCAGCAGCAGATCAGGCTAATGGCTATCATGCACAAAGGATAACTGTAGCAGCCCAAAGCCATTAAAAGAACTAATTAAAAGAACCATATATAATTGTCTGTCCAAGAGCAAAGAGAATAACTCTTTTGCAGAAAGGAAGACTACTGAAAACATTTTATAGGCATAACTGCGCAACTCATTTCTTCCACTTCCAGTGTTGACAACAGCTTCCAACCTGAGTAATATTTCAGAATAAATTAAGTCTAAAGTGGGAAGTGTCATCTCTTTGGATGTCCCAGAAAATAAATTCAGACATACTTGTGTGCATTCTTATAGTGTATCATCATCTGCTTGAGGTGCTGGCAAATCCCTCTTATAATGCATGTGTTGATTTCTCAGAGAGAACATTCTGTATATGCAGCAGACACATTCTTTTACATTTTACATTCCACCTGAAAGTCCATCACAGAAAGCCTGTTAATGTCCTTCAGGATATACAGTACAGTAGTAAACAGACTCCCAATAGCAAAGTAAATCTCTGGTAGGAGGCTTGAATAATATGTGCTTGCTAAGATCAAATCTTGACTTCAAGTTCAAGTGCAGTTTAACAGCGAATCCAAAGTTGTAAATGCAAAGTAAAGGCAATTTAAAGGCTGCTTTAAACCAAGCATGAAAGACTGAGTATTCAAAGTTGAGATTCTGTACATCTGGTTCTAATATGCCTCTTGCATTTTAGACAAGCAACCTTCTTTTCTTTTTTTCAAGCTTTACTATCACTGTAGTTTATACAGTTTGTGAGTTTGGCAGCATTCTCAGTATGTTTGAATTAATGGTTTGGTAAACAAAATAATGCAGCTTTCTTTTTCACATTAAATGACTTCCCTTTTTAATAACTTACATTTCTAATTCTTGTTTCCTTCTTTCCTTCCTCACCCTCAAACCCCTCCCTCCCCCCCACCCCCCAAAAAAATAAAAAAGAAAAATAGGAGGTTTGGAGTATTTCACTTTCTTAGTTTAAACATTTTCATTTATTCATTTTTTAATAAAAGTGATTAAACACTACTTCTGGTCAGAAATCAGATATTGTACAGATGCATACTTTAATAGAGAGATAGACCCAGTGTTACCGATACCATTTATAGCTCAGTTTTAGATAAGTTGCTTCAGCCCAGCTGTATGGGCTGAGTAATCAGGCTGAAGTGGCAGGACAAGGGCAGAGTGTAAAATGAAATAGGAAGATATTCACAAGGGATCTGCATGCAAACATTATTCTGCTTCATTTCTGCACCAGCCTTTGGAGGATTCCCTCAAAAGTAAACACAGTTAATTAATTCCCAAGTAAAATCAGTAAATACAAATTTTCCACTTACTGTGTGCTGTGCTTTGTCCGTGCACTGAAGAGAAGAGGCAGTTCTGCAGCGCTCACCTAGATCCAGGTTGCTTTCTAAATTAGTCATACATGTGAGCTGGAGGAAGCACATTGACTTTTTAACTGTGCAAAGAGCAACCCATCTCTGTGCTGCCAGACAACCCTTCAGGACACGGGGCTGAACTTCAGCACAAGAGCACGGCATCTATTACGCTTGAGGCTCTACCATTTCACCTACACCTGGGTGGATCTATCAAGCTTCATCTCTATTAGGGCGGTTTGACTATGTGGTTGAAAGAAAAAAAAAATAAAAAGAGAGAGGGGGAGAGAGGGAAAGAGAGAGAGAGAGAGCGAGAGAAAAAAGGCTTGCCGTTGTCACACTTGTTTCCTATTAAAGAGCCTTACGGTGGATTGAGTAATTGTGTACGAAGGTAATCTGGCTGGCAGATGTGTGCAGCCCCAGTGGAGCACTCGATCCGAGGCAGATGGGTTGTACCAGGGCGCAAACAACATTGCAGAAAGAGAGGCGTGATTAAAACAGCAGGCCGCCGCTTTACGGCGCTTGGAAGTGGGGATAGCGTGAAAGCTCCCAGGAACTACAACTCCCCAAAATGGGAACTGCACAGGCACAAGAAAACTGCAATAAAACAAACCTGATAAAGCCCAGAAGATGATCAAATTGACCGAGTTATGCAACAATACTGAAACCATCATGATTATTAATGAACCTCTCTCCCCTCCTCCTCCCGGGCACTTTCATTAGAAATACTCAGTTGCAAAGAGCATGAGCATGGGTTTATTCAAAACAGAGTCCTGGGCTACCGTACAATCTGAAGCATCTTTTGGAAATGGATTAGAGTTACTTTGAGGGTTTTACATTGTCTCTCATGTCTGGTTCAGTTTAAAAGAAAAAGAGAAGCTGAACAGTGGGAGTGAATCTGCCGTTAGCAGTTATTTCTGAGAATGGTTGAAGCAGATTGTCAGAGAAGTGAACAAGGAAACCTTATTACAAACTTCTGTCTGACATGCACAGGGCCAAAATCAGCCTAACCGCACCAGTGCATGTCAGGGGTGATTTTGTCATGTGGCTTCTCCCAGGTTATTGAAACTTGGCCGCAGCAGATGGTTGGAGAATCCCTGTTATCACAACAATGTTTGTAATAGTACACGTTATACTCCTACGCAGGCAGGAGAGAAGGGCTACTGGTGCAGTGCTGAAATGATCCCAAGTGTGGGGCTCCCACGTGTGAGCTCATGTGTGCGCCGGCTGTCTTCTTTGAGGTTTAAGTAGAACTTAAATAATGCTTACCTGCTCTTTGCTGGACTTCTACTCAGAAATGATGAGCCTGATACAACTCTCTCAGTGAATCTTGACTTCATTTTTTTCCACTTACAGTAAAACATCCCACAGTGCAGATGCCTGCATTTGAGCTGATGATCACCCTGGGATGCCTTCATAGTCAAAGGTGAGAAACAGGCACTGCAAGAAGGCAAAAAGTCTCAGCCTATGGAGGTATCTAAAAGATCTGCAATCTAAAAGAGGTTGAGAAAATTGCATCTTGTTCCTGGTGATTATTGTGGCATCTCCATTTGAGTCAACGAAAGTAAATCCACCTCTCCCTATGTCTGATCCACAACTGGTTTAAATCAGCATTGATCAATATAGTTACAATGTCTTATAAGAACTGAGATTATCCTCATGCAGCCCAAGACAATGCTACTACAGTGTTCTAGGATACCAGTGTAGGATACTATAGTACTTTTTTATTGTGTATAGGGAATGCTGGTCCCTAATATCTACCAGCTGTTTGATCAGGACCTTTAGACAAGAGTGGTTTATATACAAAATCCTATGGATATTTCCCATCTAAGCTCTTGTTATTAATTTTTCAATAAGGGCCATTCATATCCAGGTAACTGAAACAGCAAAGGAAACATAAAAAATGGACAAATATTTTTCTTTTCATAGCATTTTCTTTTCTTTTTTGCCACCCTGTAGAATTGTTTAACAAGTGTGCATTTTTCACTGCTCACTCAGTATAAGAAAGTAGATTGTTGGCATGTTCCTTTTTCTTAATGAAATTTCTTCATCACACAAAAGAAATTAAGCAAGATTTAGGCATTAATGAGCCTTAAAATACATATATGGAGAGAGCTGACTGTACCTAAAGTTAGAAGACATCTACATCCAAAGTTCATCAAAAATTTTCAGTTCTGAGTCTGGCAGTACCGAATGCCTCAGGTCTCATGACACTGAACAGTTTGCAGTCCTTTTCATCCCTAAAGTTTTGGGATTCTTGGAAAGAGAAGGGTTTATCTTCAGTCTTGAAGCATTTTCTTAGAATTCTGGCGGAGTAGCTTTGTACAAAATGGACTTCCAATTTCCAGGGCAGCAAAACCAATTCTAATACACCACCCTACTGTACAGTTAATAGCAACAAGCTATCTGCAATAAGATGCTTTTAATGCCTGCACTTTGAGTGAGATAGGAAAGGATTACCCAGCTCAGATTTAGCATGGGAAAGCTACACTTTTTAGCCTGGTAACAGAGACTTACCTGAGGTAAAAGTGATGGAAAATGTAAGTTTTTCTATTTACCAAAAACTGTTCAATCAAAGACAGTTTGACAAAAAATACATTGACCATCTCTGACAGGATGGATTTGATCCCTTCAGGAGGAGAATGCACAGGACCAAGAATAAGGATATTCAAATTTCTGAAGAGGGTTTCAACAGAAATATTTTAGAGTGAAAGGCGTCTCTGCCTTTCATTTCTGCCTTTTTCCTGCCTTCTCTGACCTCCTGAAGTGAAATAAGCAGACATAGACTTCCATCTAAAAGAAGGAAGACACAATCTGACAAATAAATGAGGCATCTCAGATACACAGAAGGAAGTATTCAATAATGATCCCTTCTTCTGTTCCCTGTGACATCTCATGTTCCTGGTTCCTTGGGAGCTGTGGAAAGGGATACAGCTCCACTAAGGTCCCTCAGTAGTCAGTGAAGTTAGAGGGGTCTACAAGTGGAAGCAGACAGGGGGCAACAGACTGGGGACAATCGCAGTGTTTAGCTCTTGTAGTGTCTATGCTCTTAGTCTCACGACACCCAAAATTATACTGGGTTTATTTTCTGGGCTAAGTCTTCACCAAGATGACTGATCTGTGCAAGGTACAGATGGAAACTATCAGAGTCTCTGCCTTCCCTGTGCTCCTCATCCAACCATTGGGAGATACTGGAAGATAGCATTCTGCTGCCTTGGGAAGCCACTGGCACATCTTGGGTCTCTCTCATGCATTTGTGCAGAAAATACTGCATCTATTACTGAAGAACTGTTGTGGAGTTCTAGTTTGTACTTTACATTTTAAGTAAGAATTTTTCTGGACATTTTGTCTTTTGCTATGTAGTTTCTGGCATGTAGTTTTCCTCAGCTTCTGAGAAGAGGACCGTCCAGAACAGTGGGGTCTACTTTTCTCCCATTTACAACTCACTGACTTCAGGGTAAGTCCCTTTCTGACATCTCCAAGAGTAGTTGGATGGCCCTGTTGTCTATGAAACTGTTACATGACCACCCACTATTAAACAGATGTTCCCTGGCTCAAAATATAAATACAGTCTGGAGTGTGAAGCTGGCTGTGATTTATTTAGGTAACGGTGACCTTGTATGGAAATATTCTCACTTTTTTTCTTTTTGGCAAAAAAACCTTTGATTTTCCCATTTTGATTTTCTCCTGGGCTAGAAAAGGGCTTTTCCTTCACATGTAATTATACTGAGATTTACCTGAATTACAGGATGTAGAAAATACCTTTTTCATAAAAAATGTTGGCAGAATAAAAAAGAAGAAAAAGAAGAACAGAATATTTTTAGAAACTGGGTCCATATCCTCCCTTTAGTGAAACACTTCAGGTTACAGCTGCCTCACTGCAAATGAAAAGATTCAAGTGTCTTAAAAAAACCCAAAAAAACAAAAAAACTAATTTTCAGTCCATATTTACCATAAGATATCTCTGATCTCTATGTAAAAATTCTCAACAAACTGTAAGAACTGGCCCATTGGACATTTGTATGTTAGGGGAGACTGATTCTCTGGCAGCAGAATCACAGCAAAACATGGCTCTAATGGGAAGGCAAGAGGAGATGAGGTGGCAACCAGAAGAGTCTCGTGGGTTGGTTGAGTGAGGATGGAATCCACCTCGAGCAGTTGTCAACCTGTGGATTTCACTGGCACCTCCTCTGTGGCAAGAGAAGCCTGCTCTTTTATTGGGCATGGCTAGAAAAGCTCACAGAAGCTACACAACTCTTAACTCTTACACAGCTTAGAAGTTACACCCTCTGAGTGGGGCCAGCCTTCTAGGATGGGTGACCACTCCCTGAAAGCAGCAGGGGAGAAGCCTGTGTGACACATCTCTGCCACATCTGTGTGCTTGGTCAAGCTCCATCCAGCAGTCACAGAATTTCATGTTACACACTGAGTGCATCTGTGTCCAGCAAAGCTGTGTGTATATTCAGAAGTGAAGAACTCATAGGGAGAAGGATGCAGAAACTTACAATGGAGGGAAATGTATTGTTGTGGGGCAAACTTCGACATTACCAGAACAATTAATCTCACCTCTTCTCTACTCCTAGGCTGCCTATGATACAATAACCTGCCTTTGAGGATCCCATACAGCCCACACACTGCCTCTGACTTGGGCCAGAAGATTTAAACTGCCCTCAAATTGGATTTTGAGCCTGGATAATGAGTTGTGTGAGCTGGATGTAACTGAAGGGGGGAGGACAGTGCCCATAACCTTGACCATCCCTTGCTGCTGTAGGAAGAGTTCAAGGCCAGGGCTGGGCCATGGGGACAGCAGTCTCACCTTCTGTTAGTTACTTAAGTTTCCCAAGGTAATGTTTTAGAAAGCCTGCCCCCTGATAAAACAATTCATTTAACTCCCTTTATGTAAACTTATTGTTTTTAAATGAGGATCTACTTCTTTTTCTGAACAGCCAGACAGGGCAATTTATTTTCCCAGGTTTCTGGGTGAGGGCCTGAGATGATGTCACATAAGAATTTTAGCAAGAATCCCTAGAAATCAAACCCAGGCACACTCTATTGTGAAATTGTTCCTGGAAAAAATATCACACTTTTGTAGCTAGTTAAATAGCATAGGAGACATAAAGCACACTAGAACTTAGGATCATTTTTGTGGTTACAGAATGTGCACATTCCCTATTGATGTACCATGTGCAGCAGGGATTCTATAACCCTGGTCAAATGTGGCAGGAGGTGGTGCAGGGGAGAAGATGCACAGGCATCATTTAACCACACAGCATGGTCTGGGACCATGCCCACACCAGTGAGTGAAATTGGGATTGTCACCTCTAAAAACAGTTACTTCAGACATGGACGAACATCAAATGTAGGGATCACTCAGGTCAGGAGTCTAGGACATGCTAGAGGAAAACCAGATGGTTTAAATGGTCTGAGAGCTAATAGAACAAAACTAACCAGTCGGTGTAAATATGGGTTTGAAACTAGCCAGATGAGCTGGGAATTACTGAGTGTTCTTGGGGGGGAGAGAAGGGGGAGGAGGAATGGTAATTAAAGACTTGCCCTGTTAGGAGAACAGTTTGCCTCTGAGAGGTAACAGACCATGTTCTGCAGCTGTGATTTTGCCCAAATGTTGGCCAATCTGATATTTTGGCTGTTCTGAACCTGGAGGTGTCTTTGCTCCTTGTACTGAATGGGGCTGAAGGGAGAAACTGTGGGCTGCAGGCAGTGGAGAACAGCATCTCACCAAGCCTCATTTTTTTGTTATTTCTTACTGTTGCAAAAGATCCATTAATTTCTTGACAGCTTTCTCAAATACCAGGTGAATATTGCCCAAAATAAGAGACTGTATTATTTCATCAGTAACTTCTCTACCAGATTGACAACAACAGCAATTAGAGAATTGGGTCCATTTCTGTGCTAATGTCTTTAAACACTAAATGGGGAATATATTTGTAAATTAAGTTTCTTGACTGCAGAAGATGAAAAGAATTGCAGTACTGTTACATTATAGGACTTTCTAACATGTACTCGTGCTGTGCCCACTTAGAGTAACCGATTTTGTTTTGTAGTGAATTTATGGTTGCACGATTTTTTTTTCTTTCAGCTTTATTAAAGGGAGAAGGAAAGAATGTTAACAGGGAGAACATGTTCATAAGTTTTTACTACTGTCTCCTAGTGGAGGTGCTTAGGGAATTACATCATGGTGAGTCGTTCCAGCAAGAGCAGAGACGTGTCTTCCAGGTTGTTTTTTCAGCAATTACCAGTGGTTACCAGTAGGTAATAAATATTTCTGTAGTGACTTATTGCTGGGCTTCTCAGCAGTGATGATAAACGTCACTTGCTCAGCTCTTGCCACAAACCAGTTGCATCAAAAACCCAAAAGCTCAGCTTTCAGAGTGAAAACACATATAAAGCATGTTAGTGTGTTTTAGGATTCATGCGTCTAATCCTCCCACTTCTCCTCCTTCAGTAGCCCCTGTAAAATATATTTCTTTTCAGTGAAAGTGGCTGAAATCCAGACTAATAGGATGGGTCTAGTCTGCATAGAGGAGCAGAGCCTTTTCTCTCAGTCCAAATTGTGCATACCACTCTCTACCTCCACCATGAATTTGCAGAAATAATTCTGCAGACAGGATGCTTCAGACCACCCCTGCAGCCTTGCCCCTGTATTTTTTTTTCTAATATGACTTCTGAACTGGACAAGCAGTGGGAGTCGGTGTTCTTTCGGGGTGATCTTGGGTAACTTGCTTTATTTTATTACTCCTTAGTCTCACCATCTGTCAAAAGGCAATGATACTGTCCTCCAGGAAGGTGGTTAGAGATTTATAGATGGCAAATTCAGGACAAGAAGTAGTTTTTATAATTACATTACAAGGTGGGACTTCCTCAAGCTCAGTAAATGTCACAAGATGGATACTTCAGTAGGTCTTTATGTATCTTTCAACAGTAATGCACTTTCTGTAATTCTTGAAGGACAAAATCTGCAAGGGGAGAGCAACATTAGTGGCCAGTTTCTAACTGTTTTAAATTAGCATAGTTCTACTAGCTAAGAATTGGGATTTTCTCAGTTTTACTACATATAGGAATTCTCTGTCTCTTTGAAGATCCACTTCTTTGATGTTATCAGGGGAAAATTCTTTTGGTTCTTTAAGTAATAATATTGGTATTTCTGTAAATAAAATCATAATGTATAATTCTTCCTTAACCCTGCCTAAAAACTTTGCATATATGAACTACTGAAGTTTATGAAACAAGAAACTTTGATTAAGACACTTGGGCCTATTTACATGTCACTGTTATAAAAAGAAACAAATCTTGAGGCCTTTTTTGCACAGGAAATTTCAAGTGGAAGTGGAAGCTGTTTCTCATTGTTCAAATTCTCATTCTACAATAATTTCACATTTCAGAGTGGCATGTTACATGTGTCATTTAATTTATGTCATGGAACCCTACAAGGCAAATGCAACCTATTTAGTAAGTCCAGATTTTGCTATGACCACAAGTTGAAAGCACAGGAAGTTCAGTTTCTTTAACATAACATTTGCCTCTCTCTCCCCATTCATAATTTAGTGGTGTGTTACTGCCTGAGTTTCCATAGGGGTTTCTCATTTTGACCCTTTCTACTTGCCGTTTCTACCAAATTACTTTCTGCTTTTCCACTGACCAACTCTCCTTCAACATCCCACGCTCTGCCCTCACATTTTGATTTTTCCCTGGTTGGGGGTAGTGAAGAAAATAAATCCTTTCCTGTTGAGAGTTGACAGATCTTATTTTGGAACCGAAATGAAAAACTTGGGGTTTGGAATTTACTCCAAATTCAGCTCAGGCTCCAAGAGGAATTGGTGATTTGACTGAATGGGCTCAGATTCATCTCATCTCTGCTCAGATCTCATTACAACCTTTTGCTTATTTTTCTGAGTATCTCTGGACTATGCTCATTTTTAAGATCTCTTACATTGTTATCATTTTATGATATCATTCAATTTTTAAATGCAAGCTCCAATTCCTACTCATTTACTCACCCCTTCTCCCTGTCCTTATGTCCCAGGCATAATTTTGTCTTTGTTTTATGCTCCCGTTTTACTTTGTTCCTACTCAAGCTTTAAGTCTTCAATTTCTTGCTCACTGATATCTTGCTCCCTCTTCCTCTCTCTTCTGAAATGCTTTTCCACACAGAATTTTCTCTTGAAACCTCTACCTCTGGAGCTAAAAGAACCTCAAGTGATCAGCCATAACATTTGTGTGCTCTGCAGCCATAACTTTCCATATGTAGTTTTATACAAACAGTTTTAAAGTCTTCAGAATTAAGACACAGGACACAAAATATCTCTGATGGATCACTACCATTGAACGAAACCACTGAAGAATATGCCAAACCACATGAAAATCTTGAATTTCTGTTCTTAATTCCTGTGAAAATGACAGTTATGAAAGCTACTTTATTTTCCTGAAGAATGTTTTCAGTTTTTTCTTACTTATTTTCACTTTTTAAAAAAATATTTCCCCTATTTTTTCTTTCTTTTTTTTAATGAAAAATTAAAGCTTAATAAAAGCTTTATAGAAAGATTTATAAAGATTGAAAAAAAATTATGTGCCAAAATGCAGACTATTTATGAGAGAAATAAGGCCAGTTCACTTAAAAATTAAATTATTTTTCCTTTAAGCAAGTTTTTTTTTCATCTCTGCAGCTTTATCACATGGATTCTACTTTAGGTCTTCGTGGTAGTTCATGCCAGTATCAGTCTGCCTAAATTAAAGTTTTTTGCTTCAGAATACCATGTATCTTTTCCACACAAATAGAGATGTCATTACTCTTTTCTATTTCGTTTACTATTTCATTTGCTATTTACTATTTCTCATTACTATTTACTTACATTTGCCTTTACCTTCTTGCTCACCCTTGCTGCTTGTTTCTTACACCTTTCTTAGTTTAGTTTTTGTGGCAGGGGAAGATGGAACATCCCAAGCTTAAGAACATCAGACACTTGAAAACCTCCTATGCTCCTCTCTGCTCTTTCCTGAAGGTTCTTTCTATTCCATCTCGTTTTTCAATTGCTTCTAAGCAAGATTCAAACATCTTCACACTTTTTCTCTGACTGACATAAGAGCTAGCACAGACCCCCCTTGTGGCAATACATATGTAGCTAAGGGGAAAATATCCTCTTTTCATTACTTCACACTTTTAAACATTGAATTTGGTTACACAGTTTAAATCAATGCCCAGTCACTGCAGTTACATCCTTTTGTAAAACCAAAATAATTTGCTCACCCTCCTCAGCCCTTTCTCTCCTACCACCCCACAAAGCAGTACATCCATGAAAAGCAGGACTCACCAGGCACATTTAGCCATGTTTCTTTCTTTTAAAGCTCTTCACAGAAAAAGCTTAGTTTTCAGAGGGTCCCAAATAAATCAAATATGATTTTCCAGGGGATGCATTAGCCTTATCTTTCATTAAATACTTCTAATGTTTTCATATATTAAATACAGAGCATGATTCCAGAGAAATAGGAAAATACCAGGGAGAAGGCAGCCAGCTAATTATTCCTTATTTCATTCAAATAGAGTTTGTCTTGAAGGCTAGCTTTGTTTCAAACTCATCTGGCAAATCTAAGCAAGATGTCAAATTTTCCTCCACAGAGGGGAGAAAAGGCATGTGCTATAAGGCGATGCTCCTCACATATCTGAAATACCTATTTTATAAAGAATTAATAATCCTCTGAGAAGCTTAGTGCTTTCTTCTGACTATAGAATGAGGAAGCCCCAGAAGTCAGTATATTCCTTGTCCCTTCTTCAATGTTCCTACCCTACCTGCCCAGAGCACTGAATTCACGTTGTTTCATGGTCTCTAAACCTACTTCAGGCAAAATGCATCCTGAAAATTACACTGTGATTATCCATCTCTGGACTATGCAGACATCAGCTCCAGGTTGGTTGCTTTCCTATTTTGGTCCATCAATGCACCTGGCTTCTCTTCTTGCGAACAGGTTGTGAAGATGCACAGAAGCTGCCACCACCTCGATGGCTGTACTGCCATCAACTCTGCCAAGGATCTGTTTTATATTTTAATGGAGCCAAAAAGTTCAAAGAGATAACAGCAAACATTGTATTCACTCATCCTCGAGTACCCTGTGCTCTCTTCCCTTCTTCTTGCTCCCTCAGAAGCTCTCATGCACATATTACTTCAGTGTCCAAACAAATTGGAACCTCCTGCTTCAGCTAGTGTCTTGGCAAATTTCACTCTTCCTGGAGCTCATTCAGGATTTTTCTGGCTTTGTCTGTAACAGAATGGCATCCAGACAAACTTCACCTCCCAAACCAGTTTTTTTACATATTTTCAAAAATGAAGGCAGCATTTAGGAAACTGTGACTAGGCATAAATGCATAGTGCAAATGCATGCACATTTTTCCAATGGGATTGATTTAAGGCTTAATGCACTCAGAGGAAGGATTCCCACAGACATCAAGGGGTTTACATTAGACTTATTATTGGCATTCCTTTCAGAGTACAGATCCAGGAACGTGGAGGTTATTCTAAAATAATGCCATGATTCTTACTTTAAATTCATACAGCTTGTATTTTCTGAAGAAAAAAAAAAAAAAAGAAAAAAGAAAGAAAAAGAGGGTTTACTTTGAAGTTGGATGAAGGCCAATAGCTACAAAATGGAAGACAGACAAATGTGTTATGCTGAGCAATCGAGTAGCTCTGATCAGTAACCCAGATATCTCCCCTGATTGCTTAAGATCAAATCTTGATAAAAAACAAGGTTGCTTCTGCTCAGCTCTGATGTGGTTTCAGATGGAAGTTAAAGAACTTGGCACATTTTTAATTTTATTTAAGGAAAAAAAAAAGAATGAAATAAAACCCAAGACAACTGATTCTCCCCAGGATAATCTGGGACAAAATCATTCTTTCCAGAAAAATAAGATTTCGTTTCCAAAGCTGTGGTTTAATCTATTTCTCTTTTTCACCATGGCTGTATCATTTTCACCCACCAAGATGTAACATCACTGGCACCAAACAGTGTTCTTTATAAAAGCTGTGGGACATGCTAGGTATAAATGTCAGTCAGTCATACAAAAACTTCTGTGGCAGCCCTACTCTGCTTAACCAGACTTCCCAGAGTAGCCTAATAGCTGAGTGAGGTGCAAATGTGTGCATGGAGCTCAGCCCCACAGATTAAATTGTTGATGGACAGTGGTGAAAGACAAGAGTGATTGAATGAGGGTCTCTACTATCCCAGTTATTTAACCCTTTTTATTCTTGCCTCTGAGCTCTGGTTGTCTTGAATATTCTTCTTTATGTGGTTAGTGACGGCTGATGCTCTTCCATTTTTATTGTTATTGCTTTTGTTATTATTATTATTATTATTACTCCTCTAGCACTTGCTGGCACTATTTTGTAGATAATACACTTAGAAATGTTTCTAATACTGTTATATGAAAATCAGAACAAGTTCTAAATTCTCAAGGGTGTTTTGAAACTGAGAGTGGATTCAGTCTTCCACACTGTGAGATCATACTGATATTTAGGGCAAATTTATTTTGCAATCAGAATAGGTACAGCTTTAATTTGGCTGTCTCCTATACTGATAGGTGTTAGAGAGCACTGAATAGACATCAGTGCTGTTGAGACTGTAGTGGGCACCATCCTGGTGACAACAGTTTCTGAAAGTTCCCCCTAGAACCCCAGCCTTTCTGAACATGGAAGAAGATTCAACTCATGTCATACGATTGTAAGAACAGTTTGGATTTATTTTACAGGTAAGTCTGGGAAAATCAGATGCAGAAATACTCCCCAAAAACTGGATAAGTACCTAGTCCAGACATAATTTGATTATGTCAGTTTGGTTGTTTCTCACAGAATGCCCCTTGAATCACCTATGAAAGCCAGCCCTTCTCCCAGTACTACTTGCTATTTTCTTGAACTCCTTACATTGCTATGTCAAGTAATTTCTCATGTCATTGAGCAATTTGCTTTGCTTTGTTTCATTAACATCTTTTCAGGCCAGGGTCAGCCCCACAGCCCATCCAGTTGCCTGTGGCTTTAACAATAACCACTGAAAACAAACAGCACTCTGGACTTCTGTGCCAGCATTATATGTCCATCAGGGTTCACATAGCAACCCAGTCACTTTCATTAGCTGATAAAATGAGTATAAATAAAGAAAATACGTAATAATTACTGGATCTGCTGCTTTCACATTGACAGTTAATTCAATGTCACACAAAGATGGATAAACAAGGGTGAGAAAATTTCAGCTTGTAGCAAAGTCATTCCAAATCTTCCCTGGAACAATGCCCAGGTCCCTAAATGATGCCCATATCTGATAACAGCATTCTTCTATTGAATAGAATTTTGCTCCAAAATTCCCAAACTCTCTCCGTCATGAAACCACAGGGGTGTGAGACTACCTCCCTCCATGCAAGCGTGTTCTAAGTACTTCAGGTGAAAAAGATCCTTTCATCTCAACCACAAGACTCCTCTAGTGTGAGAGAGATTCCCTGCTGTTCCTCTTATCTTTAACTCCCTTCTAAAGCCCTTTCAATTGTACTTTCCTGTATTTCAGCAAACAAGAATTCTTTCCCCCTTGTGTTTATGTATATATGCTGTATGTGTATGGATTTAATTTCTAAAGTGAGCCAACAAAAGCACAACACTCCTTAATCAACATCTGGCCTCATATATTTCCTTTCACATCTGTGAAGTCCTTTCCAATTTGTCTGCATCCTTTTGAATGGTCCCTGTGCTGCAGTGTGATCACTTATATTCAAGGAGACACAAGGGGATGCTCCCAGACAGACCAATATCACACCCACCTAAGCCATCGTGCTGTGCTATGAATTCCTATCCAATTCAAACACCTTTGAAATGTACTCTTTCATTATTCTTTTTTTACAAGTGATGGGGGTGTCTGGTTAATCTTCCCTTTGTACATTAGAATTCATGTCTACCTGAACTTTATCTTATCATTTCCTTACAGACATTTCTAATTTCTCAAAATATTTTCTTTCTATTTCTCAAATTTTTATTGCTTTTTCCTTTTAATTATTCCACTGTAGCATACAATAATAGTTTTAATAATGTCACTGTCCATTTTTCAGAAAATGGAGATTTCAAACCTTAACGAATATTAAAAAAAATGTAACAGAAATTAAGAAAGAAAACTCAGCAGCACATGCAAGACAATTCTGTTAACTTATAGTCCCTAAAATAGAATGCCGTTTTATATTTAACAAATCCTCCATTCCTACAGAGAAACAAGTATTTCTCCTGTTTTAACTGTTGGCAATTATCCATTTCCTTATGTAAAATTTTTTTAGCAGGAAATTTGGGCAGTGGTGTACAGAACTTCCAATAGTCAATATTGTAAGGTATTAATTAACAGGAGTAGAATAACAGCAATATCTAAGACCAAAAGTGACACCATAAATGTTATATCTGGCATAGAATGGTTTGGGATGAAAGGGAACTTAAAGATCACTTTAAGTTCTCAGTATCTCTCAGCCTGTCTTCATTCTGGAGGAGCTCCAGTCCTCTGATCCTCTAAATGGCCTCATCTTGACTTGTTCCAGCAAGTTCATGTCCTGCTTTTTTATTTGAAACAAAACAAAAGAAAAGAAAACAAAACAAAACAACCCTAAACCAAACCAAACAAATAAACAATAGCAAACAAACCAACCAAAAAACCAATCAATGAAACAAAACAAAACCCCCAAACCAAACAAAATTAAAATGAATTATCAAATAAACAAAACCCCAGGCTGGTACCATGACAAGAGCAGTGCAGATCTCTCATAAAGTGTTGTAATATCATCTGAGGTCCCAGCTGATGTTTGGCTATTTTGCCATTAGAAAGAGTGTTACACCATAAAGAGCTGTGTGACTAACAGATGGACCTGTGAAGCTGTCAATAACCCTAACATGCTATGTGGATTTTCCTTACTATTTGAAATTTTATACTTACTATATTTTCCCATATAAAAGTTTTTTGTGGTTTCATATTCTTAGAACTCCTGCATACTTACAACAGGAGAAGAACACCTGTAAGAGGTTAAATTATTAAATTCCTAAATGTTGGTATTTTAGGTTGGGGACCAAGTCAACATTTATATTTATTTTAGAGGGAGCCCCCTAGACATGTTATTGAACCCAGTCCTGGTTACTACCACTAACACCTGGCAGGAGGGCTGCATGTGCAACAAAAGTAAATTACAAAATTCCAGCACTTTTATTTCTTCATTCTTACGTGTATAGATGGACACTTCCAACTCCTGCTGAAATTGGTAGAAGTTGTGCCTATAACCTGTAACGCAGTTTGGTGTTCTTACTAGAAACCTTCTGAAACCATTTCTTTAGGAAATGCCAACTTGCTAACACAACAGAATTTGCCAGGAAAGAGCCCATGTCAAATTGTCTTTCATGAGAGCTCAAGCAACTTCCTGCTTGACAGCAGTGAGAGTGCTATGTTAAAGGCTATTCCATTTTCCTCTTTGAAGTGTGCAAGGATTTATATATATATACATTTATGTGTATGTGTACATGTGTATATATACTCATATACAGTATATATAGACAGAGTACAGCATTGGGGGTTTTGCTTTTTCTACCTCCTTCCTTTTTCTAGTATCACTGCAGTAAAATACTCACTAGCTTTAATGTTATAGTCTGTAAATCTGTGCTTTTCTGGAGACATTCAGAATCTGGGATCCTGACTCACTCAGTAGAAAGGACCTGGAAAAACTTGTATCCTTGCCTGAACTCAAAGCTCCTGTCTCAGTAAGCTGAAGACAGTTGTCTGATGCATTTTCTTTTGGAAAACGAAGACCCAAATATTTATAAACTCCCTAAGATATTTTGGAGTGCCATAAAGATACAGTAAGCGACAGGTTGATTTAAGATTCCAAGGTTGATTTAAGATTCCAAGCTTAAGAAATAGTTTTACCTGTGACATTTATGTAAATGTACAACCAACTGAAATCATTTGACCCTAGAAAAAGCCAAAGGACAATTCAGAAGAAAGACTTGATGAACCCCTAATTGAATCAACACAGAGGGAAAGCTTACATAGAAACTACTCATTGTTCCAAAATCTACTGGTTTCATTAGTGGTTTACCTCATCCGCTTTTTACTTATTGCTAATGGTCACAATTAGAAACATATTTGCTTATTTTGCTACTGCTTTTATCCCTATTCATATTATGAAACTGAGACAAGTGTGCTTTATTTTTTTAGGGAACTTTCTTTCAGTCCACATGGTGTGAATTATTAACAAGCTTTACTTATTTTTACTACAAACTCATAACTGTACAAACTTGTGTCCAATCTACCACAAACATCATTAAAAGAGTCACATAAAGGCCCTGTGTATAGGTGGGTTTTCAGAGTAATTCCTCATGTCTTACAGGTATCTTTGTCTGAAGGATGGCACAAAATGGATCTAAAGAGACAAATATTTAAAATTGCAGGCTAATTGTATGTGGAGGAGTTTATTCTATAGCAATAGGTTGAAGAGCATCTGGATCCAGATTTTCATGGTTGTTTTGATTCCAGTTATTGATTGAAGCTTCTTTCTGTTCCCTATTCATGTAAATTACAGTGCAATGGGTCAAAATAACAAGGCACACTTTGGAGTTGTGCTAATACATCTGCAAATTTAAACGGAAACAGATGGGAAATGGAAGATAATTTTGAAGACTACTACCCATTCAGATACAAGATATCCCACCACCATCAGTCTTTGCAGTGCAACATCAGGCAAGTAGCACTTACATGCCCTTTGTACACTCAAGTTATAGGAGCTGTGTCCATGTCTTCCCATGTGTCATGCTGGAAATCCCTTTTATGCCATGTAATTGAAAATAATGAGGCTAAATAAAATACAGTAGCCTTAAGAGTGAAGGGAGTTAGGAACTCCTGGGGTCTGTAAGTTGTTCAGTGCAGAGCAAATGCCTGAATTAGTGTTTCAGAAATTACAGGATATCAAAGAGCTTTTAAATGAAACCATATATGCATGTGCATTGCAAGTGTAAATAATTTTTTGAATGTTTAGGTAATGATCTGTATTTCTGTAGAGGTTTCATGAGTGTTTAGCTTTAGAATGTATCAATACATCTCATCAAAAAATCTTTAGGCCTGTATCTAATATATCGTACTGCAACATGACCATGTGCACCTAAATTAATTCCTGAATTTCTTCTTGTGCATGGTTTGAGTAATAAAAATTTTAGTTTTATCAGGCAGAGGTTTCAATAAAACCTGAAATATCATGATTGTTATAAACCTTCACAAATTGTTTACTATTATTACTTCCTGAATTGTGGAATTTCAAATATTTTTGTAAGGTTAACATCAGATAGACGTAAGCAAACTTATAGAAAAATAGTTCTTGTAAGAGAAAAGAGCACTTTTGC
Organism: Setophaga petechia; assembly: GCA_024362935.1. Taxonomy (NCBI): domain Eukaryota; kingdom Metazoa; phylum Chordata; class Aves; order Passeriformes; family Parulidae; genus Setophaga; species Setophaga petechia. The sequence continues at coordinate 13,930,002 of JANCRA010000012.1, forward strand.
TGGCAGAATAAGCACCTAAAGAGTAATTATTCTCTTATTCCTTGAAGAATAGTTTTTAGAAAATTTTTAGGAAAAGGATAAATGGTGAAAATATGTTGGGTTTTTTTAAATCTAGTTTTAAATACTCATTTAATAACAAAAATTAGCAAAAATTGGATTTTGTTTTACAAATAAAACCAATCTTATTTTTTATGGAAAAAATCTATTTACTACAAAATGACATTCATGGAAAATCAGACAGAATTCTACTGCCTTGAGTAGGTCTGTGCCATGTAATTGTGTTCATGTAAACTTGTGCAGAAGTTACAGCCAAGAGACAGAAATAGATTCTTCAAGGACCTGAATCATTTCACTGGAGAATAAAAATACAATGTAACTTATTCAAATTTCCTCTTCAAAGAGCCCATTTCTGTCCATTGATTTAGGCGTCACTGAGACTTAATAAAAAATAATTTAGATTTGCAGGGAAGAATCTCATTACAAATATTTCCAGTGAATGTAACTCCCAACATGAATAGACACATAAGGAAAGCACTCTGTGTCCTAGAATTTAAAACACAAAATCCAGAAAAGAATGTGTGTTAGAATATTCTTTTTCTGACACTATAATTAAAAAAAATACATTGTAAAGAATATTTGCATGCTATATTTGTTTTTACATTTTTAGTGATGGATTGAGGTTGTCTCAAGAATACTATTTTTAGAAAAACCTGATAGCCCATTATAATAGAGGTAAAGTTTTCAAATATATAATTTCATCTCATGTATTAATTGCAAAAGTAGTTTTGAATATTTCATTTGATTTTAAAATTTTTATTTTTAAAAAATTTCAGTATTACCTTTTTCCTAATTGTCCACTAAAAAAATCCTATTTTTTTATTGATGAGAAGTTGAATATCTTAATAATCATTTGGTCATGGTTAAAATTGCGCCTCCAGGAGAACTGAAGTGATATGACTATAGTAGCACACATCAGCTTAGTGCATTTTGGTTTAGGGTTTGTGTTGACTTTGTAAATTTGGTGTTGTAAATGATTTAACTCCAGAATTTGTACATTAGCAAAAAACCCTGAAATTCCTGTCTTTAATGTTAAAGACTACCATGTCACCTTTGCTGAAAATGACATTATGGCAAGTGAATTAAAAATTTCATGGCTTCATTATTCTGAAAAATAATGAAACCATGAAATTATTTATTTCATAAAGCAATGAATGAGACAGAAGAGAATTACCACAGAGATTATCAGACCTTAAATTTTCATTTTTAGAACGCCTTCCTTTTTCTTTTTTTTTTTTTTTAACAGGGAACTTCAGCAAATCTTTTTTTTTTTCCTTCAAAAAGGGGAATCTGAAGTGACATCTGTGTAAAACACTTGTAATACTAGCAAATACCACATTAAATCAGGAAAGTAAGTGAACATAAGGAGCAGTGTGTCTACTGAGCATTGCACATCGCTGAGTGCCAATTTTGCTGTTCAGCAGTTGGTCGAGGCATCTCCAGAAGGATACTGAAATGACTGGTGTGTAAAACACAGACAAACCTCCTGAGGATATTTTAGCTGGCACAGGAAGATGATCATGGCTTATAGAAAGAGTTTTCACAGGTGATCAAAAAGCTGTTGAAGATTTCATGCAAATGCTACACTCCAAGTGCTGAACTGGGGGAAAAATTTAATTGGAGATCATCTACACTCCAGTCACACCTGGGTGTTGTAGCTGGTCCCTGTGACCAGGTGCTCTCTTTGGGGACACATCACAGGTCACCTCTCAGCCATATCTTGGATCCAATGTGTTTGAACAACTAACCTCATATGTAATTATTTTAAACCACTGACAATCATTCAGAATCTGCCTACTTAAAGGAAAAAATCCACATAAAGTTATTCCTTGTGCACTCTCATTCTGTATAGATTCCTCTCCTGAGATTTGAGAGCACCCAAAAATTTGCTTGTCAGTAGTCTGAGATCATGGCAAATAAAAGATATTCCAAGAATCACATGAATATAAATCGTATGAGGGTGTGATTTAGAATTCATACTTGAAATCTTTCCAAGTACTGCAATTCCTGTGGGTACATTTATGCAACACCTAAGCAGAGTTTCACTCTAAGCTGTGTATGCTCTTTGTTCTTTTCAAGTATGATTTGATACCAAAAGCTCCACTAAAATCAAAGAAAGACAAGACAAAAAATAAATTCAGAGAAACAAAAGAAGACAGACAAATACTTAACTCTGTAAGCAGATAAATTAAAAGCAGAATAAAAATGTGATTGAAAACACCACTGCAGAGTGTTGAGACAATTTACTTGGTTGCAATTTTTATGCATTTATTGAAAGAAATTGTAGCAGTCATATTAAAGTCTATTTACTTTAATTGGAGATATATGAATTACAATCTCAAAGTCCAATTGAGTGCAAATTTCTGGATTCTATAGAGTCTGGGGAAAAGACCATACATGAATGAAATTTTTAGATCAAACCACTTTTCTAACAGCAAAATATGAGCTTCACTTAAACATTTTTTTCTCCTAGCAGGACAATGGACATCTTGGCAAGAAAAACATGATGAAATTAAATGAGAAATCCAAGACTGAAAACACGCAAAAGGTTTTGAAACAATTTAAGAATACAAATTTGCCAGTTATTCAGGAACATATTTTTGCCATTGAAGTCCTGGAGCTGGAATCAGAGATCTAAATTAATTTCTAGCTCTTTTATAGAGCAACTAGTGAGAAACGTTTTTGATTAGCACTCAAACAACACCTAAATGACCTGACTGTCATACTACTACTCTAATGTTCAACAAGGACTTGAGTTCTTAAATGTCTGTGTCTCATTGACCTATAGATTTTAGAAATTTCACATTGGAATTCCAATGATAAAATAATGCATGGTCTGGAGAAGGTGAAGAAAATTTCTTTTGCTTTCTATGTGAGAGGAGCCTAATACTTAAAATATTAATTTTATCTTTCCCCTTACAAGAAAGTAAGCAGTTCATAAAAACAAAACTTCTCCAGTTGCAATCCATCCCTGTGTTTCCTCCTATGTGAGCAGTTTTTGTGGAAGTAAAGTCTAGAAAATAGAACTCAAATTAATTACAAAGTTGTAAATAAATCTAGAATGATAATATTCTCCTTGAATGGATTATGCGATCAGAGCTAAAACACAATTTACACCATCAGGGTAGAAATTTTCCCTGGCCAAACAACAGATTTTCTGCTTTCAAAGCTCTGCATGATTATCTGATGGACCTGTCACCATTACTGCCACTGTCATTCAGGAGAAGCAAAGCCAGGGCCATGTAGCTCCAGGTAAATATCCACCCCTGAGCTCATCACTCCAGGCTCACTTCACAGTCCATGAGGACAAGCAGGAACATGGAGGCAATGATTCATCTCATCCCAAACAAGATATCCAACAATAAATTATGTGATCTGCACTGTAAATGAGTTTTTTGACTTCAAAGTTTCAACAAGACCATACCACAGCCAGTGGCAAATGTAACCATGATAAAATTCCAGGATGTTGTCACCAGCTCTCTGATACAGAAGACTCTATTGCTGGCAGAAAATAGTGTAAACTTAGTGATTCAGCTCCTTGGCCCATGAGTTGATTTGTTTGCAGCTATTTTGGGCCCTCTTTTAAGCAAGCATTCACATATACAATTGGACCACATGCAAACAAGCCCAGAGAAATCATTCTTCAAGCAGGGTAATTATGTCACTCTGGAAGGACAGAATATTTTTCCTATTTAATTGAGTATAATTTTCATTACATCTCAATTTAATTTCTATTATGTGCTAACTAGAATATAAAGCACATCTAGTTCTTCAGATGGATAAAATAGTAGCCTTAAAAGCATAAGAGCATTTGATTCAAACCTCAGTAAGGAGAGAATACAACTTTCCATAAAACTAAACAGATCTTTGATCAGGTGAATGCAATTAGTGCTTGAGTGGAATACACTTCATGATTTACATGAGAAGTGAGATGGGAACATCAGTCCATCCTTTACTCCTTTAGAAAAAGAAGACATGGATGATAGAACATGTCTTGATTTTCATTGTCACCCAGAAGACACACTGTGTTCATAGGTTTGAATTTGGTTTCCCACTTTTTTGTGTGTCTAAACATTTTAGAAATCCAGCAAACCTATTTCATGCCCTTCTCTAAATCCAGTCCATGAATTCACAATAAATGTCATTATTACTACAAAATTCTCTTAATTATTTTTGGCGTATAAATAAAAAAAAAAAAAAGGCAGATCTCCTGGCATCTTTAATAATTCCCATTTGAATAAAACACTGAAAAGCATAAGTAATATAATCCAGAGCTTTGGGTAATCCCAGAGTAAGCATACTTGGACTTCCAGTAGTTATTACAACACGTGAAATATTCCAGCTTTTTTCGGAATCTTCTTGAAACTGGCTCTGTCCTTGAGGTGTCAGATTAACACTCCACTGAGAAGACAAATTGTTCATGGGCATGCTGGACATATGAGAGCCATTAGACAGTGTGATCTACATTCTTGAAAAATGAAAAATTCTAGGCAACATTACATTTTATAAATGCAAGATGTTTATTATTACTGCACTAGCAATAAATGTTTAGAAACTGGAGAGGGTTCACAATGATTCTGACTAGGAACATATGAGTATGGAGCCATTGAATTCTGGCATGAAATAAAAGGTCTGGAAGCTATTATGCATTTAGCCCACTATGAGTATTTAATTATATCAATAGGAGAACACAATTTCTGTTGCGTGCTTTGTGATGAATGTCTTCATTTATTCGTGTTACAATGAATGATAGATGAGTTCAAGCCAGATGTGGGAACTCATTTGCAATTTGCTTAAACTATTATAGTGAAATTTCTTCTGAAGTTTGTAGGACACCTCACTGAATGTCATGGGAATTAATCTGGTATATAAAATTTGATTTCTTCTTGAGAAGTGAGTTTGCTTTTTCTGGGTTTTATGCAGATAAGTGGTAATAAGCATCAAATGTGGTGTGGTTAACTGCTTTTAAGACAGTAATACTGTCTTTAATGAGAAAAATGGGTTTCAGCTCCAGAGAGTCTCATCTAACCTGTCATGTGAAAGAAAGTAGCTGTTAAGCTGTTTAGCAGTACTCAGGTTAGCTTAGCAGATGATTCTGCCAAAAGAACTTATTCCAGGTAGGGGAAAAAAATCCTTGATCACAAATGAAGTATCTCCAAGGGTCTTATCATTTAAAGGTTTTTGAAAAGCATAATGACACAGAAATTACCAGTCTTTTTCTTGAATTTCAGTCCAATAGGTCTTTTAACAGCTTATATTTCCAGTGATAAAGTGAAAACATACCTCACGTTGTTGGTGTGAAGGCATGTACACTACACTAGAAAGCAAAAACATGACTAAGGAATGTATTGTTAAGAAGTCATAAAACATAAGGGATGAATTGAGTCATTCAGACCTGCTGATAGTTTGGCTTTTTTTAAAAACATATTGATAAAATCATTAAAGTTTAACCTGTTTCTATATTTTACTGGTCTTTACACAGGAGCTATATCCACCAATTCTTTTTTTACTGTCTTAGACTGTTTATCCATCCCTTCACTTGGTCCACCTTCTTCACTGTTGCTTCTGTTTGTAAAAGCAGTCACAAGTCATTAATCCAGCATATTTACCTGGTATGCACATTTGCCATTTCAAATTCTACTTCTCTCAGCAGACAGAAAGATAAACAGATATTATTGCATTGGAGATGAGAAGAAATTTTCTTATGATATGCTGTCATCAAACCTTTGATATTCAAGTGCATCCAAAGAAAGGAAAGAAAAAGAAGCACTAAGATGAAATTTTTAACCCTTTTTACTGTTTATTTATGGTCTTTTTGCATCTTAAATTTTTATTGCATTCTATCCAACACCTATCCTAGCCTGAAAAACAGGAAATTTGAAAAGATTTTCAGAGAGCTGTAATTTGAACAGACCACACAATTTAACTATGTATTTAATGAAAATCAACATTCTCAAATGACTACTACACTTGGTACTTTTCAACTTCAGTGACACAGTTCAGAGAAGTGGGTCCAGTTTCAGCACCCAGGCTGCATCAGTGTTTCAAGTACTTATTCTAAGTACCTAAGTTAAGAACATGTATTTCTCCAGTTGTTACATATGCAGGTCAGATATTCAGAAACTCAAATATTTTTCATAAAATCTGAAGATAAAATTTGCAATATGCTTCTGATTGCCAGTTCTGTACATTTTTCCCCTACTATCTCTTTCTTTCTATGAAATTTCTCATTTAATTCTGCCTTATCCAGAAATCATGGTGTCTTTAAGCAACATATGAATCTGACAGAATCAACATGGGATAAAATGCATTGCACTGTTTCTCAAATGCAATATAAGATTAAATTATGAGCAGGTTGACTCCAGGAGAATTTTTCAACAATGTAGATCAAAATATATTTTCTTTTTAATGAATGATTACTGCTTAACATCTATGAAATTATGGTGGGAGTTGTTGGATTGAGTCTGCATGTATGTATTCCTCATGATGGTGATCCTTTACCTCAAATAGAAGTGTATTATGGTCTGTCCTACTAATTATTTCTATTAATTTTTCTAGTTTGTTATTTGGGAAATATTTTCTGCTACATGAGACTATCTTGCATTCAGTTCCTGGTCAAGAACTTCTGAGTAACATTTTCATGGAATCATGGAAGGGAACCTAAAGGTCATCTGGTTCCAACTCCCCTGCCCTGAGCAGGGACTCCTTCCACTAGACCAGGCTGCTCAAAGCCCCATCCAACCTGGCCTTGAACACTTCCAGGGATGAGGCATCCACAGCTTCTTTGGGCAACTGTTCCAGTGTCCCACCACCCTCACGGAGAAAAAATTCTGTCTTATATCCAATCTAAATATACTTCCTTTCTGTTTAAAGGCATCCATCCTTATTCTATGAGTACACAACACCCCAACCCTATGCAAGGGTACTCATAGAATAAGGGTGGATGCCTTTAAAGGCATCTAAAGGTTATTCCAATTAATTTGGGGTGAAGAAATCAGGTACCATGAGGTAGAGTATGGGACATATCCATGCAACACAGGCCACTAAAATCCCTAGAAATTAAAAACAATGCTATTTACCTTTCAATATAATGAAAATTAGACTCATTGCTGGAAACAATGCAGGATACATCTGGTTTCCATAACAAAATCACTGCTCATCTGGGAAAAGAAATATTGCTAATTAGTGGTCTTTTCAGCAGAATTTTCTACCAAAAATGACTTGTCTTTCTATAAATGTGACTTGTCTTTCTATATCTACAGTGCTAAAAACAATTCTGGCAATTATTGTTTTTCATTATCTCAGTACTTTTAATTTTCTTCCATTTTTCTTCTTTTTCTTGTTTCACCATCCCCAGCCTCATCCTAGCTAAACCCTCCATACCCATTTATTCTGAAAATACCTCCAAGACACTGATTTGTCTGAGAAGGAAGCCTCCTAGTGAGATGTTTATTCCTTTTGGGAAGATTTTGTTTATGCAGTTAGACTTCTCCAGGGTCTATGAATTTAATGTATCACAGTACAAATGGGAGATATTTCCTGAGATAGGTATCAATAACCTTTTCTCTCATCAATGATGTTATCTATTTTACTTGCTGATGGATTGCACCCTTCCAAACTATCTTCACTCATTCATTTTCAGTTGTCAATAACTATCACACTATGCTGTCTTTTTGGCTGCAGGTGGCAATAAAAATTTTCCCTGATCTAACTGGAGAGGAAAAAGTAAAAGACCAGAAGATAAAACAAAGAAAAAGAAAATAAAAGGAGTTTAAACTACATGCTTATTTATGTAGCTTGTTACACCTTGAAAGCGTTCATGCTTCTGAGGCATCCATGTGCCTTGCTTCCATTATCACCAGTCAGTATGAAACATGATTTTAATTGTTTCTTTCCCTCCCTGTACCACAATTATTTATCCCAGAGATGGAACGTTAGTGTGTTATGAATTCCATTACATTCTACATTTGTTAGCAGATATTTTAGCTGAAGTCTACTATGTAATTGACACCATTCTATATGGTCTGAATACCAATGAGATACGAAGGATTCCTTTTGTTTTAATTTCTAGTGGGTTGGGGAGATATGATGTATTGCAAAGCTTCATTGTACTTGATCTCAGTACAAATGAACAAGAAAGTCTCTTGGCAAAATCATCTTTCAACACTAAGAATGATTTTTGTTTTGGAGTGATATCAGCTGCCATTTTATTCTAACACAATCAAGTGGTGGTTTTCTCTTCATCTTCATTGTTAAGACAGACAGAAATATTAAGCTTTCTCTGTTGTAACATAGTCCTAGTAGAGTTTAACCATAAAGAGGTTTTTTTTTTTCATTCTGGCATAAAAAATGGAGAGATACCATCAGTGAAAATCCACAACAAAAGTATCTTTTTCAATTCTGTTTCACATGTTTTTTTTTCCTTTTCTTTAACTCTCTTGTATTTCAGACATGAAAAAAACTACTGCTAAATAGGTGATGAAGTTTATTAAAGTATTGTTCCTGTTTCTCTTGGACTCTTTGCAGTTTTAAATACAAGATTCTCTACCATAATTCTTTATCTGAGCTTTTTTTAAACAATGCTAGATGGAAAGTGACAAGACATCACTCGACTAAAATGATTTAGCAAAAAATCTTTTAACCATAGAGGCAAGCTTTCCAGACAAGCTCTTCTCAAGAAACTTTGAACAGCTTTAATTGTAAAGCTATACTGCTGGAAACAGACTTGGTTTACAGAAATGAAATCACAGGTTCTACACACTTTTGTTTAAACTTTTCTCCATTACATCAGTCTTAAGACATTTTAGATCTATTGGTTTATGAAGGTAAAGAGAATTTCAAAGGGAAAAATTATAGGGAATAACATCAGTTAAAATGAACTTCATTCCAAACATTGTAAAGAATAGGTCTGTCAGAAACCTATTTCCAAAGGGAACTATCTTGGCTTCTAAAACAAAATAAAAAGAACAGTATTTTGCATTGGTTTGTGACAAAGGTATTGGTAAATTATATATGATGGAGAAGAGACTATGTGACAAATATATTCTGCTTTAGAATTTCTCTTTCCATTCTCGAGTGCAGTTTGTGTTTAGTCTTCCACGCTGACACCTAGTAATGACCAAATAATGATGAGGATTTACATGCAGGCGCACTGAGGCTTCTTGTTGGTTAGATGGTTCTGAAGGAATTGAATTAAATAATAACAAGTACATGGCAACAGAGATTATGTGGAACAATGTAAAAACAAAAAGTTGGAGAATGGGATTCTTGATGTTGCTTTCGTCTGTTATTCTGCTTTTCTGTAACTGCAGTACAGCGATATTCACTTAGCTGGACATTGTAGACTGAGTTTTAATTCAATGAAAATCTAAAGCCTGCAGAGATCACAGTTGGAAACTATTCTTAATTGCACTTCTACAAAAGAAGACTCTGATTTCTTCATGTCAGTAGTTTCCAATCTTTTCACTTTATACTTTTACAACACTACTTACATTTGTATTGTAAATATATGCTTATTTTCTTTTCTTGAGTCCCCAAGGCGTACATTCCCCAAAAGATCAAGAATAAAAGGTTTAGATCAAGTGAGCTTTACCATAGTTAATGTCAGAAGAAGCTTTCCTGGTGGAAGAAGGAAATGGTGCAGAATGAAAATAAAATGTGCATCAATGCAAATGCAAATATTTCTGCATTATTGTCTATTTAGAAGAAAAAGCACAAGAGTTTATGAGTATGATTTATGGATAAATAATTGAAACAAGGACAGAAGATGATCTCATTCAGTGTCAAGAATCTGGCAACAGGCTTTGGCTTGTGGTTCTTCATTCTCCTATCTATGTGTTACATTTTCAGACAGGCGTTTTCTTACTTCCTCCCATGCTGCTTCTTATGTTACTTATAAAGATAGACAAGACTATGTAATTTTTCCCTTTTCAAATTCTCTCTTAAAACTATGACTTCCATGCTAATGAAAACATGTCATTCTTGAACTTGCATTGTGTCTTCTGTTTTTTGTTTTGGCCTATCCATTCTTTGTTTCTCTTTATATGGCTGTGTTTGATCTGTGTGTTTTTAAAGCATCTAGGGCACTGACATCTCATCTCTGTTACATTTGGTGTGATAGCAGAAGGAAGGTAAAAATGGAAACTGCATAAACAAAATCAATAAAAGCATTTAAAAGATTTTTTTCAGTTTGAGCAGGCAGAAAAGTGCAGTTTGACAATTGTTTCTGTTACAGACTGCTTTCCTATTCTGTGATACTGTGCTGCAGTCTGAGTACACAGAAATATGCATTATTTGGTCAGCAAAACATGAGTAAAAATTTGACCAACCAAACAGGAGTAAAAATTTCAGTACAATTTTAAAGACTAAACTGCTGAAAAAAAAGGGCTCTTACACTCTGTTCCTATACTCAGTTTTCCAGCTCCCTAAGGATCCGTCAAAGCATCAAAGTACAGAAATTTTGAATTAATGCTTCAAAATCAGCATGCAACTAACAACAAATATTCAGAGAGGGTTTCTTCCCACTTCATCCCAGCATTATTTAGTGAAGAATGATGTCCTGTTTGCACAAGATTAAAATTTTGTGCATAAAGGATATATATATACAACAAGCCCCAACCTACATTACTATCACATCTGATGAAGAAAATTCTTTATTTATATTCAAAGGCTGCATGAAACCTTCTGCAGAATCAGGTCCCTCTTTTCACCAGCAACCCTATATCTCCATCAGAAATGCAACACAAGTAATTTACATCACTGAATCAAGAATGATAAACATTGATGCTAACCCAATAAATACTGCATTACTTTCTTAAGGTTGACTGATAGTGTATTATTAACAGCTTTATTACCAGGGCAAAGTTCCATGGGCAACAGCAGTGAACTGTCAAAGATTCTCATAAAGAAATAACAATAAGCTTACATTTATAAAGCAGTTTTCATCCCAAAGGAGGCAAGAGTACTTTCCAAAGTTGATACAAAAGAAACATAACAACATCTGTTACTGACTAGAACTGATGCTGAGAGGAGGAAAACAAAACATTGTAAGGATGTGAAATGTGCTCCATTTACTGGCTGCAAATGAATTGGAAATAACTTTTTTAATAAAGAGAAGTTTAAGAAAACTGGTCAATGGTAAAACAAACCATGATATCTTTGTTGGGCTTTAATCCAGAAAGAGTGCCACTTCATAAGCACACCCTTTGCCCACATTCCAAAGGTTTTGTTTTTTAATCAGAATTCTCAGAAGACCAGATCAATGTAAAGACCCTATGAGTAAGAATGCTCCAGTCACAGACACTGATATGCAAGAAACTCTCAAGGAAATCTCAAACCACCTGAGGTCTAAGAAAAAGGGGAGAATATCTGACTATATGTTCAGAAGGATGTGGGTACACAGCTGCATCTGTGCAAGGGAACGTGAACATTTCTCTGCTATGCAGATACACAATCAGTTCACCCTTAGGCAAAAGTGAGGTATGGCCTGAAATGAAAGCAATTAAGAGGAAGGAATTTCCTTTGGAGATTTCTAGGCTAGAGTATGGAACTCTAGGGGTGTGACTACAATTTCTTCAGTGAATATTTAAATTTATTATAAAAGCTTGTTTTTGTTTTTGTTTTTTTGTTTGTTTGTTTGGTTGGTTTTTTTTGTTTGTTTGGTTGGTTTTTTTTGTTTTTTGGGTTTGTTTTTTTTTTTTTTTTTTCAGTTTTTGTAGCAGTGATGAGTACTTCTATCTTCCCTGCAAAGATTTTGGATAGGCTTTCTTGGGAAAAATGCACATCACAGCCCTGACTACAAAAACGGGGAGGCTCCTGTGTGGCTCTGGAGAGGTGTCAAGAAGTCTCCTGGAAGATGTTGATAGGCAGCAGCTACAGATACCTAAATACAGTGATCCTAAATGTACTGGGGACACATAAGTATCTAGGTTTGAGCAAGCACACAGATACATTCAGAATTCTCTCTGCACATTTAGCACCACTTTTCACATCCATGCTGCTTTTCATCCACGGATTTTGGGGCACTTTGCAGACATTAGCTAATAATCTCACAACCCAGGGAAGTTAAGGGATATTCCTGAGTGGAGTATTTATCTACTGACCTAGTGGGAATTCTGGTGTTTCTGACAAAATTCCATCAGCCTCTAGCAGGCAGGTGAAAGCACAGAGAGAGAAACATGGAAACAAAAACCAGCCCTGCTTCATGCCTTCTTGTTGAAGTAGGATCACACCAGCTGAGATCACAAGTGGAAAAAGCATTTGAATGCCAACCCCATAAAAGCCCCACAAAGGCAAACATCATAATTAGCAATGGATAGGAAAGCCAGCATGAGGCAAAGGGGCCAGTTTGATCTTCAGAGTTGTCATTCAAGAGTGTGACACTGAGATTACACAATGTCATGCAGGTAATGCAAATGTTAACAAATCACCCATCTTGAAATTTCTTAAACTCCTGCTTTTACAGCCTAGATCAGGCGTGGTTTTGATATTTGCAATGTTTTTCTTTGTTAGATTCCCTAATGAATATAACAGTCTTTAGCAGGAAATCTGGACTGACCATTTGAGGCCTGTTTTCTTTATATCTTGTGGCTCACAGGTTTGCTTTTGGACACCTAATAAATCATTCACTAACATCTCAGAATTTGACAAGTCCTCCTCCTTATAAACTCACTGCTAAATCAAGGACTAAAAAAAAAAGTATGTCTTGGTGAATTTAGACTTCTTTTTCATCAGGTGTTCTTCAATCTTAGGTTCAAATTTTACCATTACTTGTACTGCAAGTGGCATTAAAAATAAAAATTCCAGAATTTTTTTTCTCTGTGTCATGGGGTTGTCACAGATTTCAGCCTATGCCCCGTTACAAGTCAGAGAATTGTAGGCAGATTTTTGAACTGGGGGGAAATTCTAATCATTGTCAAACCTTGTTATAACTAATTAGTGCATCCACACCATGCTTTCATTTAGTTGGAAGGCAAGACAAAGGTATTTTCAGATCATGGCAAATCACAAACTCTGGTCCCTGTGGATGACATGGGGGAACATTAGACCTGAAGTGTTAAATTCCTTGAAGACATCTAACACCTGAAGCTATGATATTCTTCCAGCTTGCGTGAGTAAGCAAAGGGAAGGACCTAGACCAAAGCTTGTTAATAATATTTATTTATTTCATGGCTGTGTAAATACCTGAGTAATGTGTAAATGTGTAATGATCTCACAGAAGACAATGCAATTATTCTTTCTATTGATGTAATGAAAGCAGTGTGACCCAAAAAGCATGCACGTGTCTTAAAAAGCTTTGGAAATTCAACTCATAAATAAGTTACAGCAAGCCAAACTGTCATTCCCTTCCCCAGTAAAATATTCATGTTTGGCTTTCATGGAATTCCACCCAGACTAAGGTAAAAGAGGCTGTTCAGTTTTTTTCCCTCTCAATAATACATTCTGAGGGCCTTACACTCTCAATCCTCAAGGGAAAATAGCTGCTCACATGATGTATTTACTTAAATCAGGATTGTCTTCTGAAGGATTGGAGAATATAAAAAACACATTGAATTTCCTTTTAATACTCCATCATTTCATCTGATCACATTGGAGACAGTACTGAAGACTGCACAATTCTCTTTAAAACTAACATTAAATGGAATCAATGAATGTATATATATGTTATGTATGCATTAATGAACATGCATATTAAAATTCAACAGAGGAAATAGATTCTTGTCAGAAGGAAAGTGTGTGTTTGTGGGCATAGATACTATATGTCTTTCTAAGAATACTAAGTTTAGACTTGTTTTTTGTTATTTTTAACTTATTCCCCCAAATTTTATGTTAGCTGGAATTTCTTTCTTACCAAAATAACCGAACCCAAAAACTATTTCATATTTTTTAAGCTACAGAATTATATGGAAAATTCTGCCCCACTGAGATGTTCCTGTGTGGCTGGACTCTGTGAAGAACAGTCATTGAGGGACTGTGCAGATCAATGCTAGTGAAATAGGGAATTTATTGGAATTCTCACTGGTATAGTCAGCACAGAGGGGTGCCTGTGACAGTGATCTGTCATTACCAATCAATCACACAAAAGCCTCACATCCAAGGAGCAGACATCAAAGGGACATGAAGATTTAGAAACAAATGGAAGGAAAGCAGGGTAACAAAGGTAGAATTTACCACCATTAATGACATCAAAACGACTTGACTGCCATTGGTCTCATTAAATGAAGTGTTAATAGATTCCAAAAGAGTGGGTGAGGATGGAGGACACAGGATTGTGTGGTGTTAGAGAGTCTGGATACTAAAAGAGCTACAAGGCAGGAACTCTAAGGAACCACATATCATCTGAGGCTAGTAGAGGTGGTTGGTCTCATTTTGTTCCTACATCTACAACATCTGGAATTTAATTTCTTGAGGAATGTGAAACGGGTCTTAATGAAACTTGTGAGTATGTGAGTGAAAACTCACCTGCAGAAAACATTGCTGGTTTTGTGTCACCTGTTTCTCTTGTGTGAATCTTTGCCTTCACAGCAGACAGAGGTTTTATCCCTTTACTCAGACCAGTTAGAGAGGCTTCAGAAATGTTCAGAAATCTGCCTGGCAAGGGTGTCATGATGTGTTTAGTTCCTCCCACGAGATGGAGCAGTGGAGTTTCCTCTCTTGGTGCTGCACCTTCACCCAAAGAAAATCCGCTTTCCTGCAGGTGCAGGGGTTGACATCCACCTTGCATAGGTAGTCCACTGTGACATGTATCTCACACCTAATCAACTGAACTAAAATTGCACACTTTGAATGTCTCCAAACTGCTGAATCTTTTATATAGGTTAATAAATTTGGACAGGTGCTAAGAATGATACAATCTACCGGCAGACTTGTTCTCATGAACAGAAAAACCCCCATGACTCTGGACGCAAAATGAGCATGAAATGCTCTTAAGAAATTGGAAGTGATGAAATCAGCAAGGTCGGTGCCAGAGGAAGGAAGGGAAATGAGACACAGATAGACTGGTTTGTTCCCTACCTCACAGCTTCCAAGTCAGTATTTAGATAAACTTTGATTAAGCTCCAGTTCAGGTCTGATAAAACATCTCTGAACTGGACAGAGATCAGACCTCAAACCAGCTGTTGGAAAGCAGAGGAATGCTTGAGGCACGGGGAACTTAAAACCCCTTAAGCATCTTACAATCCAAATCTCTGGTGGGCAGGAGCTCTCTGGTGTTCTCTGCACATGGCCTCACTCAGGAAAAGAAATGTATGGATGTAACTGTGTGGCATGAAGAGACCTATCAAAGTGCCTCAACAAATTCAGCTCTTCCTGAGAGAAAGAACAAAAGAGATTTCATCTAAACGTGTTTTCCCCAGAGTCAGCTATAAATTCCACATGATATTCATCTGTTGGATGTCTAAGTGTGTTGTGCCAACATTTGTTTTGAGCATCTATGTTGATGTTATTTGCAGAAGTGAATTTCAATCAAGTTACAGTCTCAATTAGGAAAACAAAGGGAACAAGAACAAATAGGAAGGACAGACTTACAGAAGAGAGGAAAGTGTAAGTTAAAACAATTAACATTTTTGATTAAAGGTTGGATTAAAAAAAGTTAGGATGATCTATATTTTGGAGTTGCATTTCCTGTTTCATTATACTTCCTTATTACAGTTTGTTTTCTTTTCAAAGTAAATGAACAGGTCCTTATTTCTCACGTCTTTAAAATATTTTTGGTTTGACATTTTTAGTAAAAGGAAAAGAATACCTTGAAATCACCCAAAATAACTGGTAGTATGACTGGAGGGAGAAAGATTTGCCACCATGTCTCACCTCCATCAAGAACCAGCTGATGAATGATGTAAATGTGTGTTCTGTTCAGGGTTTTGTACCAACTCTCTTGGTTAAGATACACAGATACAGACATGAAGTCCATTCCATGTAAAAATATGACCACATATCCCCAAAGAACAAGATAAAAAAAAGACTTTTGCTCTTTGGTAAAGGTATTGATAAGGAGATAAAGTCCTTGATCTAACAAAAAGAGACCTTCAAAATAAACGATTTTTTTTTTCTTCTTTTTTTTTTTTTACCTAAGAAATCTGGGAAGCATCTTTCATGGTTAATGTGGAAACTGAGAGTTTTTACAGAAGAAATTATATGTACTAGAATACTTCAAAGAATCTGTGAGAGCTAACTTTCTGCAAGCACAGGTGCTCTCTGGTGAAGTCATTTACAGGGAGAAAATATCACCAAAAGTTGAGAGTTAGACATATGACAACTACTGAGTCACAAATGAGGAGAAAATCAGCTCAGTAAGGGGAAGACAGAAAAACATAATGATTTGGTTTAAGATTCAAGTAATTGGAATGTACTTTCAGTCCCTCATATCTATCCTTTCCAGCCTTTCTGTTTTGTAAGAGTATTATCTATTTTGGCTCTTGTGAGAAAATAATTCTAATTTCACTTTCCTTTAATCTGGTTGAATTATATGTGAATTTAATGGCTGTATAACAATAAAGCATTCATTCCTCATGCATAGATGTGGAATCTCTGAATTTGGTCACTGAGGTTCTAGAAAGTGTGTGCCATCTTCCAGCTCATCCTTCAAATTATCTAAGGAGCAATGGACTGCATTCTCCTCCCACTAACCTTTGCAGTTTCCTGGACCAGATGTGGATCTATCCCTACAAACTCAAGAAAATAGTTTCTTTCAGGGACTGATGGTGGTTAGGAGAAGTGTCTGGCATGAAATGAGACTTTAGACTTCACAGGTAATTGTTTTTTCCTCCTTCTTGCTTTTGGGAGGCTTTTTGTTTGGCTGGGTTTTTTAATCTGATTACTACCATGGTATCCAAGGGATGCCTGGGACTGCATTGGGGGGTAGAAATGAAAGTATGATACAAAAAAAAAGTGTTTATTTCAAGTTTGTCCTGATCTAGTGTATTTACACCCTCTATTAGGTACTATTTTGTAAAAACACTGGAATAACTGACCAGTACTTTTGCCTAACAGAAATTAAAGTCACTGTGCAGGAGTGTAATTTTAATGTATGTCCTGGGAGTGAAAGTCCACCGAGAAAGCTACAGTTAATTTAGCAGAGCTCATAATATACACTCATTTCTTAGCCATGGGGACTTGACTTTAAACTGTTTGAAGGTCAAGCATACAGAGACTTCTACAGAATCCTTCAAAAACCTGAGCCACACCACACATCTGCCACTCCTCGCTTAGAACAATTCAGCACAGTTAGAAGCCTCCCTCTAAAAAGAAGCTGAAGATAAAGTAAACACAGCAAACGAATTACCCTTCTCCCTCTGGAGAGGTCACATTCGAGGTTCACTGCTGATGCAAGATGGTGAAGCTTGCACCAGTGCCCACCTGCCAGGGATTAAACAGAGAGCTACAGTCTCCAGTGCAATCAGTGCCTAGTCTTTAATGGGCTCTAAATTCAGCACCGGAAGCTCTGACAAGCCCATAATCCATTCATTAATGTGTGTTAATATGTGCCCTATGGAGCTGTCCTAACTTAAAAACAAAAGGCAAGGCATCCACATGTGTTGTTTGGAATAGGATGGAACAGGGAACCCTTAGCGCCATGGAGAGAGGAACGATTGCAAAAGGGTTTTATTGCACGTCTCCCAGCAGGATGTTTAGAAAATAAAGATCCAACACATGCTGCAGCAATAAAGCAATTCCTCCTTGGCCAGATCCAGACAGTGCTATACAATTGTTCCCTTGACTTATTTCAAATGAATAAACATGTTTTCTTGTGTGCATCAAGCAGGTGTGCACAGGTTCAAAGCTGTGATCCTCTGCTCGTCTGGTCTGGGGAGAGCTGAGACATGAAGAAGGTCAACAGTCAGAAAGTGAAATGCTAAGACCCTGTCTTCCTTCAGCCTTATGAGTCACGAAAATTGACCTAGCACTGTGCAAATTTGGCAGGTGTCTCATTCCAAAAAAATGTTGAAGACATGTAAAAACTCTTCCCCAAATTGTGTGGTCCCTCCTTATTGCTGGCAGCTTGGTCTGGTCTCTGATACAGACCATGGATCAGAGACACAGCTGAATGTTAATGAAAATAATCAAAATTTTGAGGACCTTGAAAGAACCAGCATAGGTGCAAAAAAAATTGAATAAAATAACAGCCAAACAGGAAACAGCTCGAATCCATCTCATTTGTCTCTAGAGTTGAGAAATTTATACATATATTATTATGCTCTAATATTGTTGTTATGGTTTGATTATAGTTTAATTAAATTTAACATTTACTTGCATCAAAAAGTAAAAAAAAATTCATTTACTTTTAAATAATTGTTTTAAATTCTAAACAATTTACATAAACAATTTACATAAACATAAACACTCTTGCTCTTTGTCCATATAAGGGGGACAGCTTTCCTTACATTATTTAAAGAAAGCCTGATGAACTTGTTAAAATTAGATTCACAACAGATTATGAAAGAGGAAGTTGAATAAGAACTTCTACTGAGCACTAATGAATTTTACACATTTGGATCCTTTCTATTATCTTTGGCAGTTTTGAATGCCATCTTCCAAAATAAAACATCACTTGTCATGGCATTTTCCCTATACTTTAATAAAACTATTCAGCAAACAATATTAAAAGAAATAGATTAGGAGGTCCTTAGATATACTATGAAATTCTTTTATGGACAACACTATGAAAGGAATGGTGCCAATTGAAAATGTCATTATTCTTTTAGGTTCTTTAGATAACTACATTTTAAATTATTCCAGGCTTTACCCTCCTACTCTGTTAGAGATAAAACTTAGGCACTGTCTCTAAAATTTCATGAAGAGTCCTTCTGAAAGCCTAAAAAATCATGTTGGTGGTGGTCCATAATATTTTGGGTCTGTTTAGCTCAGAGGCCACAATGGTTTCATAGCTATTTTCCCTCTGACTTGTTTGGTTGCAACAACTTCTCAGGTCAAAAAATACCATCAAAATGAAAAATAAAGTTGACTCTGATTCTGAAGAAGATGGAAACAAGGAATTACTGCATAAAACACTTCCAGGAGTCTATTCAGGAAATAACCAAATGGAAGCGCAGTTTGCCTCTCTCTCAAAACTGACTATACAGGGAACATGGAGTAGCTAATATCTAGTAGCTAATATCCTACACTAGGTTTTCATGGATGATCCTAGCTTCATGCAGAATTCTTTTTGGAGGACACACCTTGGAGGTGCTTCTGCAATAACAGAGAAGAAACTGCTTCATTTTCACTGTGTTCACCTGAACATCTTGGACTAGGAAGCAATGAATACATCATTTACTTTTTTCACCTGAAGCAAATAGTAAACTACTCTAGTACTGCATTTTAGATTGTAGCCCATAACTGAACCTTAAAAAGTTCAATCCTTGCTTTGCTTCCCCTCTTTTTGATGCCTCTGTATCAATTTAACTGGCAAGAGGAGTTGTAATGTAGACATCTTTCCAGCATCTACTGTGCTGAAGACAGATGCAAGGAGAGCATTCATATTCCTTGCAATCTTGTGCTCTTTGACTGGCTCTCTCTACTCTGAAGGACCAGCAGACCCACTGGCTGCCTCTACAATACTTCTGATCTGTCAGGATAATTTAAAGGATTTCTTTCTCTTTATGTCTTCAGGTTTTTTTCTTAACCTTCTTCTACATCTTATTATTCAACCTTACATTCCTTTATGCTAACTCTATTTTTCCTGTCTTTCTAGGATTTAAACTGCTATAAGTTACTTCTCATTCTTGCACACATATTTATCTATTTTATCAATTTTTGTTTCCTTTCAATGCACTCACCTTTTTTTTTTTTTTGAGAAATATAGGGACCCTGTATTTTTTGAATAAATTCTATTATGATTTTCTGGATTTTAATTTCTGAATTTCTCCTTAAATTACTATTTACATATATCCTCTTTTTGAATGTTGGTATCATAAACCTCACTCATCATTTCATGCCATTATAGTGCAAATCAAATATTCAGTATTTATAACAAACCAAGCCATCTATATTGAACAAAACTCTCTATCTTGTGCCAGATTTAAGTCCAGGTTGGTTTTCTCCTTACATTCACAGTCCAATGATCTCAAAACCACATTGTTCTACATCACTCTGATCACTCTACTCATTTTCTGTTCTTACTTTGTAATTAATCCAAACATGCCTCATGCTCATGAGGAATAAATTCGGAATATAAAGAAGACTCAACTTCAGACTAAATTTGGAATATAAAGAAGACTCAACTTTTAAAGCACAAGAATCTAAGATTTACCTCTCCTGCTACCAAAAATACAGCAAGTGAGATAATGTCTAGGGCGGGTATGACCCAAGTTATTTAAGGTTTTCATGACAAAATCAACAGGCAAAATGAAATCCTTGTAGGAGCACCCAGGTGTTTTGTCACAGATGGATCCTGTGGATGCTCCATTGTTTCTGCAGTCTTGACTCACCAATAAAAGATACTAAAATTGAAAGCAACCTGCAGCTTTGTTTTTCCAAATAGAGAACAGTTTACAAATCTATTTTAAGGGTAAGCTAAAAACTTCAATAATAAATCGAGTGTAAACATATTTGAAGAATCCAGTGGTCTAAAACATCTCTCTTCCATTTTTAAAAGTAACATATACACCTGAGCCCCCTTGTGCAGCTGTATCATCTGTATCACCACTGCTGGGGGACCATGGAGTGTCTCTTTGCCCAGTGCAGGAATGGATGCACAGTGACAGAATATAAGAAATGGCATTTAATTACTCTACACTCTGCATTTACATCTGCCTAAATGTGTAAAAAATCCCATCCACTTACCTCAGTAACTACTTTGCTCTGTCTGCATAGTATAGAAAGGTTAGGTGTCTAATGACAGGTCCATAATTATTAAGGTTTACTGGAAAATATTTTGGTTTCATTTACTAAGCATGGTGTTGGCTAAAATTAATCAATTTAATCCTACCCAAGTATTTCTTACCAAAATTACACTCTGAGGCCAATACTCCTCAGAATACAGTGTACACAATAATAAGGCTGTCTTTCAGTGGTCTGGGAGGATATATTTGGTGTTATAAATATTTAGAAATAAACGTGATTTATTTCCTTGACATTCTTTGAAGTTGTTTGCCTTCTCTAAGTATCAATGCATCAAGGGAAGGAAGTGGCTGAGTGTCATTTTAGAAAGCAAACTGTTGAAGGATGACCCTTTTTAATACTAACCATAGAATTATTCTGATCTGCTCCAAGCACTGTGCCATAAAAAATCAATAAAAAAAAAGGACATGAAGAGCATTGTATTTTCTCTTGTGGCATAGCTTCCTGAGAGGCTCTCTTTATAGTGGAAGAAGGCACAATAATAGAGACTGTTATAAAAATACAAACAAATAATAATGAAAATAATATTAATTAAAAAATCCCTTTCTCCTAACGAGGAAAATATATGCCAAACTGCATTACTTATCTATCAGCAAGAAATAATTATTTCCTGGTGGAATGAACAGATTCAAGAATTCTGTGGAAAGGAATGGGATATTTCACTGAAATCTGAATAATTCTTTTTGTGATGCATATCAACTACTTGAAAATATTCAATTTGTTTGTGAGGCACTCTGAAATCTGTAATTGAGCAGGCAAACAGAGGAGGAAAATTCCTTTGGTGGCCCACATTTACTTTTCATTTCTGTTCTAGTGAATTCACCTTAACCATTTAGAAGAAGTTTGGTCTCACAGCCAAGATAATTTTCCAACATTGATGCCAATTAGTGCTAATTGTGAAAGGTTTTCTTACTAATATAAACTTCTGTCCATTAAGAAATAGAATAAGACCACTACAACAGTGCACTGCTCAGTGTACACATGGGAACAATTTTCAGTCACTAATGACTGGACTGGAGTCCTGGCTGGAGAAGAAAAGCTACATTTTCATGCTACTAATTTAAATTGTTTATTTCTTTGTCTATATGGATATCAATGATAAGTTCATCAGACCACATAAATCTGAAAATTTCAAAGTAAAAATGTGTTTAACTAGTCATGTTGAGCATCTGAGTAGTCTACCTGGGTATCTGTTTTGCATAAATCCTATTTTAAAGAAGGAGAAATGAAATATGGGGCAAATAAATAATTTTCTTGAAGGCTATGGGAAAGCCATTGATGCTGCCTTTAAATTGAATACCAATTTCCAAAGGATCCATCCTTGCGTGTAGGACTATTTTGCCAGTTTAGAGAAACTAATTAAAACTAGTTAAAAATGCAAGAGAGTGTTTTTCAGCCAAGATAAAAATACTGTCCAAGAGTGCATCACTGTCAATGACAGAGGTTTTGTAGAGAAAGTGAATATGCTTAACTCCATATTATATATTGTTGAACAGCAGTATCACACAAAATCTATTAAAAAAATTACAGATATAAAATTATAAAAGTTTGAACAATGTAAGAAAAATGTCACACTTAAAATGGAAAGTGTCTGTGATTTCAGTCAAATTTCTTTATTTGATGGTAGTTAAGATTTTTTGGTCTGATACACAATCTGTTTGGTTTTTTCAGAACTGAAAATTTAGGTTGAAATCCTAGAATCTTAGCAGGGTAAAGGGACTCTTTTGTCAATGAAAAGACTTTAAAATAACCGTTTTGAAAAGAAAGACAAAATATGAGTCAGTGTGTTTAACCCAATATCCAATTTTACTGAAAGTAATAGAAATGAAATGAAATGTACAAACAAGCTTAAAACCTAGATGGAGCCTCAGTGACTTTTTCCAGCCACCATTTTTCAGCCTTCTCACTGATCTTCTCTGCTGGGCATCACCACTCCTGTCAAATTTGGAGTGGCTGCAAGAAGTTGAAAGGAGCTGAGCCGCAACCACACTCTTCACCTTCACTAACATTTCTTTGTGAATTCCTGCCTAAACACTCTTTCCTCCTCCCACCCCTCTATTTTCCCTTTGGGGCTACCATTTCTCAGTGTGAGATAAGACTGGGAAGAGTGGAATGAAGGCAGGAAGGAAAATAAATGAAGTGGCCCCCAATTCAACATACTGAGCAACCATTGATGTGAGCAGGTGGATCTACTGCAAAAATCCTGTCTAGAGTGTCCTGCATGTCATCCTCACAAATTCTGCTGTCATCTGAATCACAGAATCATAGAATATGCTGAGTTGGAAGGGACTCACAAGAACTGTGGTGTCCACCTGCAAATCTGAATGCAAATATATCTTGTAGAAGCCATGGGAGGATTGGAAGAAAAAAATTTAAAAATCAGCACATTCATTTTGGGAACATCTGCTGACAAGCTGTGAAATTTCAAAATTATTTTTTACCACTGCTGAGTTTTAATTTTGCTCAGGTATTTCAAGATCCTCAAAAAAATCTATTAACTGGGAAACAGAATGAAGGATCTAAATTAGGTGAGATGGATTGCATCCTAGAGATACTGATTTCCAGACTATGTAAAGAATCTAATTAAGTATCTTAGACAATGTTTTGTCTGCAAAGACCTAATGTGATGAATCCTGCATTAGGTGATATACTCAAGAGTACATAGGAAGATTTTAATAGGACTGGGAATATTTTTCAGATTTTGAGTAAAAAACCAAATTATAAAATTGCCCTGGCCTCTGCCCGCTGCTTTTCTTTCATCAGTACCAACAGCTGATGCATTGCACATTCCCACATGATTCAGAGAGTAATGGATTCCTGAAGCACAATGCAGCCAATAATGCTGCAATAGCTGAAGTCTGCTAAATCAGCAAAAAATGTTAGATTGAAGAATTTAGATAAAAAGGTATCCTAAATCTGGAGGATCAACCATGACTAGCTGGGAGAAAGGACTTGATTGTCGTTTAAAACTTACTATACACCTTTATATTAAGGACATATAAGAAGAGAACATTCTGTCCTTAATACAGCGGTAGATAAGATTACCTCAACAGGATTACAGGTATATTATGAGATTTATGTGTTACTCATTGCTGGATTATGTTTCAGAAAGCTTGAAGCATAAAAACAAGAAAGACAATTTCTTGAAGGCCAGCATTTAATTATAGACTTATCCAATAACCTGTTATTGAACTGGCTTGTTGTATAGGCTCTGTCCAAAAGATTATACCTAACTGTGCAATTTTTCATTGGATTTAGTTTTAAAGGCTAAACAAAGGGTTTGGAAATGAAAGCAGGAGACTGTCAACAAAATGCTCAGATTTTACCATCAAGGACTTCAGCAGAACATAAATCTCAGTCAGTTGGTTTGCTGATTATCCTTTGTAATATTCTTTATTTGCTGAGCATTCCAACAGAATTTCAGGCATTTTAACAGAATCTTCAAAAGAAATTTAACAACCCTATCTAAATCTCTCCAGAAAGGTTGGAAGTATTAATTTTATTAATTTTAGGTAGCTCAATATCTATAACTCATGTCCTCTTGAAAATAGAGGAAAAAATACAGAAACTTTATTATTATTATAATCTATCAGATATGAAAATACAGGAGATCTTAGAAAATTGACCATAGTATTGCATAGGTCAAACTTACTGTCAATAAATAAGAAACAACGAAAATAATAAACAACTCCTTTGTAGTATATAATACAGTGGCATGTAAAAAACCCAAGAGTGGACAGAGAATCAATGAGAAATACACCACTAACTTAGTCAGTTCATCTTCTTAATTAAACAGTTTCCCAGTTTAGCCCTAAAGTAAATAACAGAACTGCAGTTTTTGGGTAGTGGACAATTCAGCAAAAGTATGCCACTGTATAAATCAAACCAATCTATTTGAATATTTGAAAAACTTCAATCTAAATAAAATATTACTGAGAACATTGAAAACTTTATCTCCTTCGACAGATTTCCAGAACATTGACCCAGTGCAACCCAGAAGTTACAAATTTGCATGTTTGTCTTCTGTATAAGAGACGAGAAGAGGGCTGCAGGAATATCTGGAACATTCTGTCTTCTTTCCCAGCTGGGAAGAAAATACAGAATGATGCATCACACAAAATTGTCATTCTAACCCAGTATGAGGAAAGGTGTAGTAGAAATGTGGCTTGAACGTGTGTCTCAGTGGTAACATCTCTCTCTGCACTCACTCTTGGGTCAGGTAAGTACTGACACAGCACCCTCCCACAGGTCTGTTCAACTCACACCTTGAAGCCAGGACTCCTAAATGTGAGTTTGCCACCTTCAGTGTGTTCCAATGACTGAATTGGAAATTTTATCAAAACCCAGTGGTGCTTCCTACCATGACAGATAAAACTACAGTTTGCCAAGGGAATGACACAGAACAAAGGAAAGTTCAAGTAATGTGGCTCTTCTGTCAGAAACTCTCCCTTTAACCTTAGGATAAGTTTGCCATTGGCACAGCAGGATGAGCACATGTGAATAGGTTGATAGCATCAGCAGAATAATGTGTAAACTCTTCAGTCCTTCTGGGATCTTGAGTAATAAAAGCAAGAGTTTCATGCCCTGAACTTTTTCAAGATTAGGGAATGGTCTGTTTGCTCTTGTACATTGTATGCACTAGTTTATTTAGCCAAAGTTTGTTTGTTTTTTCCTCTGTTCCTAAGAGCTTACATCTGTAAGAATAGATGAGATTACAGATCTCTATTACACTTAGGTAATTCCTTTTGGTGTATCTTGCTGGGACAATAATAAAGCCCCCTCTTGAGCACAGTAAAGATCTATTATAATATTCAATGATAAAACATTCTTCCATGTGTTGTTACTTTTTTTTCCTTTTGGGAAGTTATATTCTACTGTCTAAAATTACTCTATGAGGTTCACAAGTGAAAGGATTACTCAGTCCCTAAACTTTTGCTCTCTGCTATTGTAAAATTCCATTCTGACTATTGCTTACTCTTTGTAGAAACTCTCTCATGTTGAAAAGTTCACTAATAGCTTCTAAATCATTAGATCCTGAGATGTAATGTAAGGGCACACACATTTTCAATGGAGTTTGTATTGAGTTCCTAAGACCTTAAACAAATTCATAGTCATAATTTGAAACTGCATCCAAACCTGAAAAATGTCTAAGTCTCAGTTTGTATTAATGTTGCCAAGTGTGTCAAAAGTTCTCTGAAAGCAGTATGTTTTGAGGTGTATCTATTTCAAAAAATAGATTTTGAGTTGATAACTCTCAAGACATTTCCCAGATCACAAACCAAATAACACATTTTTTTTGACCCAGACATAAATAAAAAATTGTGTTCAAATGCACCATTAAATACATCTTCTTTGCTATGGTTAACTATGATAGACACCTTTTTTTTCTTGTTTCAGCAAAATAAAATACTTGGAGTGGTCCCTACTCTTTTTCCTGTACCTTCATTTTGCTGAAAGCAGCGCTGTGAGATGAGGATGTGAAATGGTCGCACGTGGCAGGCTGAGTGTCAGTGTCAAACAGGGAGCCTGACCTGGGCTGGCAAAGGGAGGCTCATTACAGGCACATTCGGGCAGCCTTTCAATCTCCAGCATCACTTTGCTCAATCCGTACTTCAAACCAGAGTAAGCAAATACCCCTCCAACAATCTCCCCTGAGTAACTCTGCAGGGCTGAAGTGTTAAACTGTGCAGCTCTGTTTTGAGTTTGTTCAGTATTTGTTTAACCTGCAGTGCCAGAAACACTGTAAATCCCTCGTTGGATTTCGCATGTCCCTTTTCATTTACTAAACCTTCTAAAGGTCAGAGCAAGCACACTCCTCCCTGAAAGGGCTGCCCCTTCTTACACTGCACATCCAGGATGGGAGATGGCATGAGATGTGGGAACAGCAAAAGCCATCAGGAAATACAGGTTGGAAGAATGGCCAAGACTAACACACCTGCTGAAATATGTGTTCCGGTTATTTTTTCAGTAGCACACCCACTGAAAATACCAAAAACATGTTTGACATCATCCTTTCGACCTAGGTGTTACAATAGCACTGCATCACAGGAAATGATAGTTACAACAATTAAACCCAAAAATGGCAGGAAATTAGTTAAGCATGATATCTGAGAGATTATTATCTGCAGTAATCTGGTATCAGTAGTGGGATGAAGAAGTCAGGCTTTCAGTTTTCTCGGAAACTGTATTTACTTTGTGAGTAACAAAGCTCAGTATCGGAACCTCCATTTGTTATGGATGGTTCTTAACCCTCTGAATCCACATTAGACACTGAATATCAGCTCTTCATGGGAGCAGGAATCCTACAGGAATCTTGTGTGATACTATTTGTATCTCAGTAGAATAAATATTGGGTTTAAATATTAAATAATACCTGTGGTTCAAAATCCCTAAAGCAAAATTGGGCTAGGTTTGCTGCAGGGCCTTCTGTGAGCTTCAAGTTCTAGTACCCTTATAAAACCAACCAAGAAACCTCACTTATTTTCTGTG
Source organism: Setophaga petechia (assembly GCA_024362935.1). Taxonomy (NCBI): domain Eukaryota; kingdom Metazoa; phylum Chordata; class Aves; order Passeriformes; family Parulidae; genus Setophaga; species Setophaga petechia. Next base: position 13,957,386 of record JANCRA010000012.1, read on the forward strand.
ATAGCTGTTGGCTACACCATTTATATATATGAGAATAGAATAAAACAGAAATATCTACTACTGTAAGTGAAAAACTTAACTAGTTTTTAGACTTCAAAACCTTTTAAAAGTGTTTATTGGATAAAGAAAAAATTACCAAGAATCAAATCTTCAAGATACAAAATCTTCCCGGAACAAAATAAACCAACATTATTCACCAGTGGGAATTATAGAATCTTTTGCAAGTGTGTTTTACATTAGAGTAACTAAGTGGAGAATCAGTCCCTTGGATTCTGATATAAACAGTGCTTTAAAGTGTACACTACTAGGAAATTAGAAGTCAACAGAAGGATTTGCCTAGAAGCTGTTTGTTCTTAGAACAGCTTTCAGAGACAGACAGAAGCCTCAAAAATAGCAATGGATAAATAGTAAAGTAACATTTTGTTTTGTTAAAATTTACCTTGTCACAGTATTTAGAGATTTGTTCCAGATTATTTTGTAATAAATCTAGGAATTCCATTTTGGGAACAAAAGTAATCCTCAGATGAGATAAAGTATATATCCACATTTGCAAAAACTAGATTTCTGGAACTCTTCTTTAGGACTATCTCATTTTTTACAAGATGTTGTCAATACAAAAGGTGGTTACTGAGCTAGGTTTTAGTGTCTTTGTTTCAAAATAATGGACTGCTTAGTCTTTTTGCTCTGTGTACCTTTCTGATAACACACTTTTCAAGCCAGAATCTTTTCTGTCAAGGAAAAGATTTCTGCCACCAGAATCAACTCAAGTGAAAGAGGAACAAAAAGAAAAAATCACAGAAATCCTTTGCTTGATGTGGCTACTGTAGGAGAATAAAGACATAGAACAGAAATTTTTCAATCCCAAAGTTTTTCATAGGCTGTTTTATATTGCAGTACCTGCAGAAATTCATGGTAACTCAATTATCTCTGCCATTTCATATCTGCTTCTTAAACAGAATGGGAGGAAATCAGCTGCATCACCAGAAGCATAAGAGTCAAGGGAGGTGACTCTACCCCTCTGCTCTGCTCTGGTGAGACCCCTGGAGAGCTGTGTCCAGTTCTGGGGTCCTCAGCACAGGAGGGAAGTTAAAGTGCTGGAGCAAGTCCAGAGGAGGCCAACACGTTGATCAGAGGGCTGGAGCGCCTCTCTTATGAGGAAAGACAGAGAATTTGTATTTTTCAGCCTGGAGCATAGAAGGTTCCAGAAAAACGTTATTACAAGAAAGATTGGACAGCCTTTTTAGCAGGGTTTGTTGTGATAGGACAAGGAGTGATGGTTTTAAATTAAAGAAGGGTCAATTCAGATAAGGCAAAGATACTTTTTTTACAATGAGCTGGTGAAACACTGGAAGCAGTTTCCCAGGGAGGTGGTAGATGCCCCAGCCCAGGCAGCATTCCAGGTCAGGCTGGACTGGGATCTGAGCAGCCTGGTCCAGTGGAAGGTGGCCCTGCTCATTGCAGGGGGCTTGGACTGGATAAACTTCAAAGGTCTCTTCCAACCCAGACAACTATGTGATTCTGGGAAGAGTGAAAAACTGAACTAGCTTTCATTAACTAAAAACTAGAAAAGGTCACTTTTCTGTTTGATTTTTGGGTTCCTCTCACCATTTATCCACTAGGTTTTCATCAAAGGTAAAGATATCTTTAGTTCTTTTTGTGATGCTAGACAAGTATCTTTTCACTTCTTAGTCTCAATTTCTTATATTAAAAATTATGTTTAATATACTTGTCTTTTATATTTATTTAAATTTTGTTTCTGGGACAGAACATACACATTTTTGTCAGCATTAAGGGCAAAAGGACTCCAACATTTAAAATGTTCCCAAAAAGTAGTGCCTCTAAATAAATTATATCTTAAAATAAATTGCTTATTAATGAACTGAGTATCTAATTATCTAGGTATTGAGCATCCACTTTTGCCTAATATAGAGTATCAAAATAGATAGAATGCAAAATAAAATCAAAATAAAGGTCACATTAAGAATTAAATCTAAAACACCAAAGTGCTCACTTCAAGTACTCAGGCAAATATATTTGAAAAAATAAAGCAGTGTTGCAGTGGATAGATTCATACAAAAACATCATACAGTTGTAAAACAAAAACATAAAACTTAGAGGAAAAAATACATTTTATTCTCCAAAATAGATCACAGAGCTTTTTTCTTGATATGTTATGCAACTGAATCCTATTTATAACTCCTCCGTTACCGTGTGTAGTTTTGGAAGTGTGCAGGGCAATTGTGAGACAGTTTTGACATCTGCTTGAGCCTAAAAAATTTCTTGCTCATTCACCCCTGTTAAATAAGGAATGATTCCTTGGATTTCTAAAGAGGAGCCTGTCCCTTAGCAAATTTCTTCTTTACAAACTTGTTTAAACATGCATCCTAAAACACTGGTGAGAGCACATCACTTGTTAAAATCCCTGCATGAGTGATCAGCAGAGGAAGAGGTTTAGGTATGCATGTAAGTGTCTATTAGGCTGCAGAGATTTCCCCAGACTTTGTCTTAGAAATTCCTTTGCTGTGAACAGAAGTTGGATTTACTTCCAGCAGCTGAGGATGCCCTGTTGTTTTCCATCCCAAATGAATTTTGACTCACAGGATTCTGGTTAATGTATCTCTACCCAGACACAACCTCATGTACCAGGACAAAAGAGAACGAGAGTTAGAAAGGTAGGGGTCTGGGAGGTTGAACTTTGAATGATTCCAAACTCATCTGATGCAAAATTATGTAATAAAAGTTAGGGGAAGAAAAAACAAAAATTGGCACTTGTTAACAAAAATTACTAAAGGATAGAACTAATCTTGGAATCATGCTAACAATTTCTATTTTGTCTGTCTCTGGAAAGCTTCAGGGTCAAAATAAACCTGAAGCAAATCTAAGCAGACCCCCAAAATCTGATCCACCTCAAAAGGAATGAGACACTTTTTTGCTGCTCCTTTTTATCAGTATCATGTCCACTGGCTCTGCTATGTGACACAAAATACTTTGGTGCAGGAATTGTAATTATAATTTTGGTCTAGGAAAGAGTCAGAAGCTGAAGGATGAGAACCTTTCCATCTCTTCAAGAACAAGAAAAAGAACAGACCAGATAAAAGGAAACCTGGATACTGTGATTATATTGTCAAAAAAACCTACTCTGCTGGAGTGACTGTAATATGGAAAGCATAAGGAGACTGCTACAGTGTAAATGAGCCCTCAGTGCTGCTTAAATTGAAGCTGGAGTTACTGTTTACTCTGGAAATATCCCTGGAACAGAAAGGGATAGTAAAGGCACAAAGCCATTGTAGTCTTTGCACTTCCAGACCTGGAAACTCTCTTTCGTTTAGCATTACAGCCTAAAATCACACCCAGGTATATTGGAGGGAAGGTAGGGAGAAGAGAAACCAGAAATAGAATTCATACATGCAATTGGATAAGCAGTGACTGATGAGGTGGCTGAATCCAAAGGCAAAAGATTATTTGAAAATGAAGCTTTAAAGTTGAAAAACTTTGCATGACCTCTAGTCAACTCTTCAACCCTCCAAATAAATAAATAAATAAACTTCTGAAAACTGCTTTAGATAAGATTCGAGGCCAATACCAGCACATAAATGCTGCATAGTGGTTTTGGTTTTAATGCTCTCAATTAAAGTAGTTGTAAAAATACATTTACATATGTTTAGTAATTAATGCCATAAAGTATTCACACACAGACAATGGTGGGACAGTAATTATGTCTCTCCAAGTCTGTCTGTGCAACTATTCTTACCATATGACTTTCCTTCATATTTTTTTTTCTCAACAATCAAAAGTTTTGCTTTTAATAGTTCCAATTACAACTTATTATGCCAATATTTTCCAATAGTTGAAGTAATTATCCAGTACGCTGTTCTGATACATTTAATTATTTTGTTGAGAGTGCTGTACATATGAATCAAATTATATGAGCTGCTGCCTTCTGTTTCTATGCTGGTTGATAAAGAAGATTGAAGTAGACCCTCATTTCAGTTTAATTCCTTATTTTCTACACCATACTGCCCATCGTATTGTGGGGTTTACTTAAATTATCTTTCTTGGCAAGTAGAATTCTCTCAGAAGACCAAATTAGAGAGGGCTATATATAGAAAGAAGCACACCAAAATATAACACAAAACTTCCTATGTGAAAAGCAGATTGAAAGTTTTCTGATATTTGACATGTATGTTTAGTACAGCCCACACTAGACTTAAAATATTTAGCAAATGTGAACGCACTACAAAGCAATGTCATGCAATTATTGCTTTTCTATCACCTTGTGTTGCTATACATTAATTATTTAGTGTAAAATATCTTATTGGAATGCAGCTTTCTTCTCTTCAGAGCTGTGGTCTTATAGATGGCCTTTTGGGACATATTTTCTACTGGTGTCTAATGCCATTCCTCCTCACTGGAAGGAGCTGCTCCAACATAGGTTTTTGTCAGCTGCAAGAGACATGTGATATTAAACCTCTTTTCTTTGACTAAAAGGTTTTATTGCAATTCTGACTGGATTTAGCTGAGATGGAAAGTAATCAAGCTACTGTAGTAAATTCAAAACTGTGCCTAGCATGGAAGTATTAATATCCCCTGTAACACTGCAGAAACTCTTTTGCTTTATCCTTTAAATCATCCAATTCTTTTTTGGCTTGTGCTGGCGAGAGTTTTCCTGGCTCTTTATGGATCATTTAAGAGGAAATGTTGAATTCTGCTGGAGTCTGGAGCCAGAGTATTTTGGCTCTGTGCTCCTGAGCTGCAGGAAGGGAGATTCATTGCCACAGCCTTAGCGTGAGCCCATCTCCTTGGCGTCGAGCGCGTCCCGTGTGTTCCTGCAGGCTGTGCTGCCACCCGCACTCCTCTGAGCCTGCTGGGTGCCCCTCCACTGCTGAGATTAATAGATTTGAAAATACAGTCTGTCTGCAAAAACCAGGAGACCGCCTATTCCTAACACAGGCTCTGAACTGCCGACTCATTTTGCATTTCAAGGTTGGTAGGAGTGCTCTGTGCTCTCTGGCAGCAGCAGAGTTAAACTTCAGGAGCTGACTACTGCATTGCATCCATGAGTGCTCTGGTAGTGCTGCTCTAGAAATACATTATGAAATTAGCAATAGTATACAGTTCAAAGGAATTTCACTAAAATTCTGTGATAAAGCATGATTACATGAATTTTGAAGGGATAACAATTAATCAATTTTATCGGACTTATGACTGTGTTGTCCACCAGGTGTTTTCCAATACCTCCCAGAATAATCTTTTCCATGATTTTGCTGTGCATTCAGTGAGACTGACAGGTATCCTTGTTCTTGCCCTTCTTGAAAACTGGGACAATGAAAGCCAGCTTCCACTCAACATAATTCTCAGTGTTTCTTTCTACCTATTTTTCTTTCATCATCTTTAAATGTACATTTGACTTCCCCTTAGGCCTTAAACATCTGGCAAGATTCATAAAAGCTTTAATGAGTCAGAAATTAGTCAGAAGACATTTGCAGCTTGTAAAAGCATCCCCTAGTTTCAAATTGATGGCATCATTGTAGTCAATCTGCTAACTGGCTTGTATTCAACAGCAGGCTATTTATTAAGAGAGAATTCCCCACTGTGGATGTTGTTATCCCAGCAATAACAGGAATGTGCCATTGAGTGTCCAATATTAATTGTCTATCTATATTGCATAGATAAATGCAACCAGTTTTTAAACCGTCCTCTTGTACAGATAGTAAGCAGACAAAATCACCTCAGGTGACAGAGTGGTGAATCTCTCCTGATTTATATGAGGATTTTCCTTGAAAGCTGTGGTGAAAACTCCCAGAGACGTCACTGATTTTAGTGGATGTAATCTGAATTCATGCCAGTTCAACAGATGAGTATATGTTACGGATTTTCTGTCTTTCTTTGGAAACTAAAGTTAAAATTAATAATTTACAAATATTTGGAGACAGGAGAATATTTATAATTTCTCTACAAAGCAAGTGGTGCTTATTTGCCATTTTATGATCGTGAATGATGACAGAGGTCATGAGGAAATAAATACATAACCAGGGACCTCAAATCAGAATGCCTGCAGCCTTTGCAGTAGGGAGAAGAATGAGGATTGTTTGCTCAGAAGTCTGGAATTTCTTCATGTTTCACTGTTTAAAAAGTCTTAAACATTTGGACACATTGGATATGGCCTCCTGGTTTTTCACATGATAGAAATATAATCTCATGTTATGGTAGATATATCATCAAAACTTTGAGCACATGGAGTTCAGGGCAACCAACCTGGATAGGTTTAGGATATTTCAACTGCATGCATATCTCTCATCCAGGTGAAGTAGGTTCAAAGCACTAGCAGTGACATATTTTCTCTATTTAACTGGAATGAAGAAGCAAAATCTTAGATTGCAGGGGTAATTTATATGTATAATTATCGTAATTTGTTCCTCTTGTAATTTCAGTTGGAGATATTCTTCACTGATAAAATCATCACAATGAATATCATTTCTGCATTACTAATATTGCTACCTTTGTCTATATTTCCTTGTCTGTTATTATGAAAAGTAGATTTTTTTTTTATAGGTAATATCTTTGCAGTGATAATTGAAATTAAGTGATAATATCAACATGTATGAGGTTATGAGAAAAAATGAGATCTGCAGAGTTCCTTAGAGCAACTGTGCCAAGTCCACATGAAAACCATTGGTTATTTACACCTGAAGAGAAGGAATACTCAAAGATGACTGAATGTAATCTAATGTAGCTGAATGTAATCTAATGCAGCTTTGTTCACATGCAAAATTGTAATCTGAAATTTAGTTTTTCTGCTGAGAATAAATTGTTAGTTGTTGAAAAGTGAAGTACTGAAAAATCTGTGGAAGAAGGGAAATAGAATCGTATGCATGGTTCTGATTTCAGAAGGTCAGTAGTTTTTGGCTACATCTGTTTCTTAATCAATAATTGAAATCAGAAGCTGAAACAATTCTTTATCTGAATATTAGCAACCTTTTAGTAGCTTTAATTTTTTATATTATTGATTTTTAACACATTGTTAGGTTAAGATTTGTGTGGAGACGTCCAAATTTAATGGATAAATCACTGTGGTGAGTGTTTGTGGAACAGTAAAAGTGATGGGGGATTCAGTGTGCATTCCTACAGCTCTGAGGTGTAGGGGATGTAGTCCAAATCCAAGCAAGGGCACTTTTTGATTTTTCAGAAAATCACAGGATTTTTTAGTTGGAAAATCCTCTGGAGATCATCTAGTTTACCCTCCTGCTTATTCCTTAGTGCTTTTATGAAGACAAAAATTCTGTATTTAAAAATCTGCTCTAACAGTGCTCATTTCCCAGTAACTGGGAGGTAAGAGGCAGAATGGAACTGGAAGGAAAACTGTAAAAGTAACTTGAGTCTAAAGCACTGCTGGTGTAGAGGGAGGAGGGAAAAATAATGTGATACATTTTTAGTGTACATAGAAGTAACTTTGCTACTTTCCTTAGCACTCTTCTTTAGAGAACAGTTTGCATATTTCTAAAACAAGCTTTTAAACATTGTTTTCTAAATTTACATGTAGTTTTTTGCACTCCAAAAATAAAATATAATTTTAGTAAATCCATGGACTATGTATATCATCCAATATATGCATACTACATGTTATATTAAGGCACAATGTTGCACCCAAATCTCACAAATGCTGACCAGCTGATGCACATCCTGTCGTGTGCAGTTGCTCATTCATTTAGAGGAAACTGGGGCCCATGAGCTTTGATTCATAATTCCCATTTCAATACTCAGAAAAATCTCTTTCCAGTCATCTAGTGCACATTTTTCTGATTTAAAAAGATGATTTCAGGGGTAGGTCACTGTTTTTTGCCCCTTGCATGAGTTAAAAAGTTCAGCTGGGACACAAATACTCCAAGTCTTTAAGTGTCTGAAGCAAGATGTTGAGAACTCTTAAATTACTGCACTATCAAGATAGATGAAATGGTAAACAGCACTTGAGCAATCAAAACTCTGATTTCATGCTTCCTTTTAAAGAATAAAAGGTCCCCAGAAAGTATTTCTGCATTCCTCTTCACTCAATTTTCCCTTGCAATTCAAAAGCAAGTATGACTTGTTTGATATAACAAACTGAGGTGGAGGTGAACCAAAAGACCCACTCTTACACGGCAATCATGGAACACACAACCATGAATTATGCAGTGAACTTAATCTGATCCCGTGCAAGGAGGGGACCTAAAACACTGCAGTGTCAATGTCACATTGCTTCTCCTGCTCTGGTATAGTAGAACTGACATAAAACATCTTGGAACAAACTCCTATTAGACATTAACAATTTGCTATGCAGGTTAGATTCTTGTCAGATAAATGCAGAGTTAAAACATCCCCTTTACTTGGTACCTTGTTTCCCAGAAAAGGAAGTTGGGAAAAAGCCACAGAAATCCAATCTGTGAAACATTAGGGGAGTCTGAAGAAATTCCTCTTTCCCCCAAGTGTGTTCTCCTGTTTTATATGTCTGAAAAGGGGATGCATACAATTGTGGTGAAAGGGTTGAAGATATCTCAGTGAATGGGACTGGAAAACAAGGATACACAGCACACTCTTGTGTAGACTTATCAGTATATATATACACACACACGTGTGCATTTTAAACCCAATGCTTCATATATTTTAATTTTATGAAGCCATTTCTATTACTATTATGAAGTAGAACTGTGGCACCATCATTAACATAGCTCTAACATTTACACATCCCCACAGAAATACTTTTTTTCACAATAAAGATCCTTTCCCTGCCATCATAAGGAAGATTTTATTAATTATCTCTCCTTGCTCCTCATTTCCCCCTTACCCTAAAATCTGCTTTTTGCCTTTGCTGTGCAGAGTAAGGTGGCAAAGTATTAACACATGGGGTGAGCATGTTAATAATGTGATAGCAGATCTTGGTCATGCAAAAGGAAGTGATAATACTGGTTATTCTTGCACTGAATGATCAATAGATGACTGTTTGCAATTGTAGTATACAAGCAAGGAGAGGATGGGACAGAACATACATCCTTCCAAAAGGAGAAAGGGTGAAGAAAGTCCCCTCCTTGATTATAAGTATGCTAATTTATGAGAAATCCATTTAAAGTTTTATGATATAACTTTATGAAATAGAAGCATGTGGATTTCAGGTTTCTGGGACCGGTCTCCAGGATCCTGGACCCTTCTTTTATGCTGAAATGCTGAAATTTCTGGTTTTGGTTTTTGGGGTTTTTTTAATTGGAAATTGAGCACTCTGCAAAACTGAGTCTTCTGATTCTTCAAAATATGTTACAAACCAGCCACCATGAAGATGGGGCTCTTTCTGTGAGACATAACAAAATGAGCCTTTCTTTAATACAAACCTGCTAAAAAATTACTGCATGCAATCCAAAGAAGAAACTGAAATATATGATGAAATTTTATCTCCAAATCAGTCTGTATTCTCATATTCTCTTATCCACATTTTGCCCTTTCTTCCCTCTACTCTGGTTTCTTTTCCCTATTTTATCACCTCTTAAATCTGCTCTGTCTTCTTACTGCTGGGAGAAGTTAGCATGTCGTTCTGCCATTCCCCAGATGTTGATGTCATTTGCCATACAGATGACTTCAGGAGCTATTGAAAGAAGCAGAGATACCTACTGGGGTGTTGGCTAAATTTTTAAAAATGTAGGTGATCACCAAGTTTAAGTTGCCAGTTTAAGAAGATTAAATTAAACAAATCTGATAGATTCTTCTGAATTGCATTTAACTTGATTTAACTCATCAGATCAAATTCTTTCATAGTTGTCTACATTCAACTCCCTAAATTTAAAATTCAACCACATATTTTTTGGTCAATGATAAAACAATGACTTAATTAAATGGCCTGAAATATCAACTGCTTCATAGAAGAATATATAACTATAAAAAGTAAGGGAAATCAAGATTTATCATTCTCCGTGGTGATACAGTAGTTGCTTCCCTCATACACTGAGTCTGATGAAAGTTCGTTACTCTCTACAAAGTATTGAATTACAACAGTTTCAATATCAGACCTAGTAAGAGAAAATTCTCTGTTCATGGAATATTCAAGAGTCTTTAATCAATCAACACAACTGAAGACTTATTTTTAATATAATCAGGTTCATCATTTATACATATACTGGCAAGACTGGCATATTTAGTGTCAGCAAACCCTCCCAAAGTTCTTATAAAAACAGGCCAGAACTGAAACTGAACTTCGTTGCACTGTTAAATCACAATCCAAATGAAACCCCATATTGGGTTAGTATATCTTCTTATCCAATCTTTATGTATAAACATAAATTCTCATTCTTTAGATGAAGGGATTAAACTTATTCTTTCTAAGATTTAATTTCTATTTTTTATGCATCAGTTTTGAATTCCATGTCATCCCTCAGTATCGTTCTATTTCACATACCAAAAAATACAAATTTGGAACAACTTTTGTTTCCTTTAACTGTCTAGACCGTTGCTGAAGGAAAACCTGACAAGAACAGTTGAGTTTCCACGTTCTGAGCTAGCTTGAACTAAATCTGATTTGGAAAATTGAATGTGAATAAACATGTATGTCAAGTAGTCTGCAAGTTAGCAGAGATTTTGTGAGAAATATAAACATGGAGCAGTGCTCTTGTATAAACCAGAAACGTTGATGCCAGACCACTTTCTTTTTCCCTGAAACAGAAAACAAAAATGTTATTATGCAGGCAAAAGAAGTAAAGCTAATTTACAGAGGTTCTTCTATCACTTCATCCAACTGACTACAAAGCCTCTGTATCTTTTGTAGAAAATTAATTATTATGAGGGGCTTGATCAGTAAACTGAGTAAAAATGGATCCACAACTGAGTTATCAATGTGAAGTTAATGTTAGATTTAATGTGGTACATCAGAAAAACATTCTGAAAGGAACTGCAAAAATGTTATGGAGAAATAACTCTTAGAGCACCAATCTTCCACTAGCTTCTTCCAATAAATTTTGAGAGAAACTCTACAAATCAGGATATGAAAGGAAGAAAAGGTAATAAAATGACTAATAAGAACAAAGAGTTAATCACTAAGCTGTGCATTTATGCCATGGCACAAGATCAAAGAAACTTAACATACTTGACAAGTTTATCTATCTTGGTAGCCTTCTCTCTAAAACAGCAGCAAATGATGGTGAAATATTTCTCTGCATTTCTAAAGAGAGTTCATCCTTTGGTCATTTGCAAACTCATGTTTGCAGTTTGCTGTGGAGGCAAGTGCTCTAACTACCACCTTCTGTAGTTATCCCAGTTTGCACTTTTGTCACTCCTGTCCACGCACAGGTGTGTGTTGTGTGTGGCTCCTGGGTGCCTAAAAACAGCACATGTCCTTTTTGAAAGCATCACCTCTGTATTGCCCTCAAAACTGTCTCATTTGCAGTAAACTAGGTAAAAATCCAGGTTGGAAAACCTCAGGATAGATGCACAGATTTTTTAGTGGCCAGTAGGGGTACAGCAAAAGCACACTTTTAGGCCAATAAAAACATTTTTGGAATACTCTGAAATCTTTCTGTAAAGTTTCACCAAACACTATCAGTAACTGCGACAAAATTAATCAGGTAAAAAAAATTAAGAGGTAAAATACTACCACAGAGTTTGTGATAAAGTGAAAAACCAAACCATAGACAGAAGAAAAGTGAAAAACAAAAAAAATCTGTCTTCCAAACAGCCAAAATTCAGAGACTTTCTGGCTTGTAGCCATCTATATTCCTCACAAATTCTATGAAAATGAAAGTAAGTGTATAAACCTGAAAAACTGTTGTCACTGACTGTGATGGTCACCTGTGTACTAGTGGACAAGCAAGTCATTCCTACACCATTATATTTTCATTCTTTTTAGAACATAAAAAAGAACAATAATATAATCACACATTTGATTTTTTCTGCATAACAGAAATCAAAGGAACACAAAAGTTAGGTCCAAAGATTACTAATTCATATACTACACAGCTTTGCTAATTAGTGTACTCTTATTCTTTCTCTCCTACAGTTCACTCTTGCATGGAATTTTCCACAAAACTAGAGTTTGGTTTATTACTGGATTTTATTTACAACTGTATTTTTTGAATATCTTTATTGCACAAACACTGTTCCTGTGTTATATCCTTTTACCAATCTTCTGGCAGGCCATATCCATTTTATCCCCTCTGCCCAGACATGCCAGCTGTGCCAGCTGCCTGCAATTTTAATGCGAGCTGTCAGAAATGGAGACCTTGGCCATTAATTATTTTGTGAGGAGTCTCATTGTTGATCCATAAGAAGACCAAGTATTTTTGTGTGTTCAGCATCTCCAGGGAGCCCACACAGACCACTTTCCCAGTGCAGCTGGAGGCAGCTCCAAACACATGCAGCTCCAAATCACCTGCTCCACTTCTTTCTCCCATTAAGAATTCTGTATCCACTCGGTGCAGCCTCTGGGATACACAGTAAAAACAGCCCAGGGTTTCATATGGAGCAGGGATAGTCCATATTGACATGGTTTAGATTTTTCCTTCCCTCAGCCTAGAAGGCACGTAGGTCTACAATTAGGTCTGTGTTGTTCCAAGGTGCAGACACGTAATTGGTTTTGAGTGTGGCTTGTTTGAATTAGTAATGACTCTGGGAGGAGAGCTTCGGGGTCTGCTGAGCAAACAGCTGCAAAAAGCCACTCAGCTCCATTACAATCAGGAACATGAACTGTCAGAATGCACTAAAACTCACTGAGGATACAGAGAACTGTTTGTTCATACAACACACTGGTCCAGGCAGTGATTTCACAGAGAAAGTGAATTTAAATGCTATTTTCCTTGTAGCACCCAAAAAAGTTTTTTTGCCAGTAATTGTTATTATTTCCATTGGCTTTCTTGCTTGCAGGTGTGCTATATATCAAAAAACCAGGAAAACTGGAGTTATGATTACTGTCCATTCCTTCATTTTTTACTAAATACATTGCTTGACTAGGTTTTCTGAATTTTTATCCTTAATTATAACATTTACTTCTGCTGCAGAAGAAATAGATATATTGTATTTCTTGCAATAGTCCTCGGAAAACCTGTTTAAAAGTCTCCTATTAAGAATCTCATTAAAATTAACAAAAATAAACCGTGGTCTTTCATTAAAGTGAACAAAAATAAACCGTGGTCTCTGAGATCTCTAAATGGGGAGCTCGATACCAAGTAACAGGTGAGCAAGCAGCCAAGTGGAGGAAGGAAGTGGGAGGACAGCGAGTTATCAGCACAGGTGTTGCTTCATAAATTGTCACAGACAGCTCCATAATAAGGAGACAGGATCAAGAAAGAACTGTCTTCTGGCTTGTGTTTCAGAATAACAATTTTAAAAAATGAATAAATCTCTTCTCCAGGATGCTCAATGATAATGTTTGACCAATGAGCATTCTTTTCCTCCATACCTATATGCCCCAGCTCTATTGCACAAAATTTCACGTGTTGGTAGCTGTTTTCTGCTTCATTTTCTATTATTAGCTTAGTAATTAATGTTACATTTTATTTGAAAAATTCTGAATGTCATGTCTGCTTACATTTAAACAAAAAATAATTTGGAAAAAAAAAAGATTGGAAGGGGGCAGAATGAATCAAAATTCTAGTTTCCTGCAAAGTAGAAAAAAGTTGACACCTGAATCACATATATGGGACAGAGAGTCATATTCACATCTTCATTGGGCAGTCAGGACACTCTTTCAAGGGAAGTGGTTTAAATGCTGAACTGTAGAAAGAATATATATGCTTTCACCATAATGTTGAAGGAGTCCTCTTTTGCTTAATTTCATTTTCGTTTCTGCCATGTCAGGTCTTTCTAATGAAACCACATCATCAAAAAGTCACAGATCTCTTCTAAACATACTGCTACTACTACTACTGCTTTATTACCTACTCTCTGGTTTTACTAAGTATATGTGTTACATGCACTGAATTTTTTGAATAATCAAAATTTCTCTTATAATATTGTTGATCAGTGACAAACTAGGTTATCTTTACATTTACTGGAAATAGCAGTATTATAATAGCACTGGATAGTAGCAGTTATTTGGATATTTTTAGAAATGTAAAAGAAAATCTTGATAGTCTCTAGTCTTCAAGATATACTGGTGGATAGATGGTATTCAAGAGAATTTACATGCTCAGTTTAAATTTATTTATAAGCTCTTTTCCAAACCAGTTCAGATGAATTCCTAATGAAAAGCCTGGGAAATTACAACTGAATTAGAAAACTGTGCTCTTCCTAGGTCAGGAATTTCCCCTAGCTGTTGTTTTTAAAGGATGACAATCTCATAATACATGTTCCTCTTATTTTTTTTAATTGCATAGCATGTACTTGTTCATTCAGGTCTAAATTGTTAATCTTCACAATGAGTAAACAGAATAAAATGTTTACAGGGTCTCCTGCTTTGTAAGCAGAAATGTTAATTTTGGCTGTGGTGCCCTCTGTGAGTAAAGAGATATATTTACAGGAACAGCACAGAAAATACAAACAGAAGTGGTAATTCAATTCTGTTTGAAACATTTTAAATACACTTTGCAAATAACTGTGTGAGTGTATTCTCATTTCTTCCAAAACTATTTGTTCCAGTCCTGTGCCATAAGTTTACAGCAATGCTAACAAGCTGGCCTGATCAATAGCCTCAGTGGATTTCTGGACAGTGGCATCAATTATTGTGCTATTCCCCAGTGAAAAACAACTGCTGATATAATGATTTATTAAGCAGCATAGCTGCCCTGGAAAAAGACAAAAGGCCTTATTCTTCTCTTCTTTTCCCATACATGAGACCAGAAGAATTTCACTGACTTCAAAGGAGCTAGTCCTGCTTTGCTGAAGAATGAGGCAGACCCAAATCAAGTTTGAGTGGTGCATGCTGACAGGTTGGAGGGAAGTGTATCCATTACACAGTTAGCGCGCGGAGCAGAGCGGATCTGACCGCTCGCCAGCTCCTCGCAGGGAGAAGCTGTTTATTAAAGGAAGGGGGATGTCAAAAACTGAGCAGAATGAGAATATCAATAATATTTCTTCATTAATCATCTAGAAGGCCAGACACCACTGTCATCCTTAAAATCCACCACGAGCAACTAAACTGGAATACCCTGGAGGAAGCAGTAACTTAATCGGGAGCAATGAGTGCCTATGATGCAGGTGTTTCCTTAGGCTTCTGTTTTTAGATTGTGACAAATGGTTTATGCAAATCAAAATGACAAATCTAAAATTGACAGGTGAAAAAGAATTTTTAATTTAAAGTTAAAAAATCTGTAGGTTTTTCACTCACTCTAATGCCAAGGATGGAAACAGGAACTCCCTAAGTCTGGTCCAGTGTGCTTTTTCACTAAGTAGTACAGTCTATCTCACAATGCACTAAATTCAGCTCCAAAAAGGGAGGATAAATTACAGCCTTATCTAAAAAGCAGCAACAGAAAGGCAATTAAGATTAGAATTTCAGTTTCCACATTTTAACAGGCTCAAACAAAACTGAACTGATCTGAGTTAATGAAGAATAAAGTTCACTGGGAATGGAGGGGTGAAATACTTTGAAGATTTGGATCAGCCTTACTTTCCATGCTTTGGTTTCTTTAATAATATTTATCAATGAAAGTCAAATAATTTGCTTTTTATCAAATAAGATATATTTCTAAAACTACACATTGATGGTAAATATTTGTATGTGTTTTCCTTGTATATAATTAGTAAAGTAATGGCATTGTCAAGGCTGGAAGGAAGAAAGAGAAGCCACAACTATGGGGCAAAAGCTTTTTAGGATTTTGCAAACAGTTTTTGCCTTTGGATGGAGTATGCTCACAAGATAAGATACACAAACAGATAAAAAATCTGTCTGCCTAAAGTACATCAGCATTATGTATGTTTCTGTATGTCATAAGATCCAAATTTTCTTTAGTGTTCTATTCTTGCAGGAGGATTTAGTTTCATTTATTTATGCCTAATATTGCTATAACTTCTAAATTGGGTTTTTTTTAACTTTAATTTGGATTAAAGATTTTCCATTTTAACTTATGTCTTCATGGAATTTTTTTGTAGATACTGCAACACGACAGAAAATCAACAACTACAGGATATGTACAAAGTAATTTCAATAACCAAGAATGGTTAGGACAGAGATTGTGTGACCCATGGCATTTAAAAACACTTCTGTGCTTTAGTGTACAAAATACTTTCTTTACATCTTTACATGCAAAATTTGAGTTGATTTAGTTCCTGCAACTCTTCATTAATTCTTTTTGAAAAAATACAATTCTATCTAATGTAATCAAAGCAGTATCAATAACAGTAATCATGACATAGGTAAAACTGTGGAAAAAATAGGAACCAATAATTAGTCTTGCACTAAAAATACCTTGAAAAGTAGTTTTATTGAATATTTACAGAGGGAAAACACTCTCCATATGACACTGCTATATTAAGTATGTTCAGGATAGAGCATTAAAACCAAGCAGTTGGAAGAGAGATTGTGAAGAATAAAGACTTCAGTTAAGGCAATTTTTTCAGGACCACAGAAGAGCAGGTGGACATTCTAACAGCTTGCTGATGGAAAACTGAATTTTACTACAAAATACCTAGGGACTAAGAAATTGGTCATTCCATGTGTAGTGTGAATGTCTTTATTAAGGTCTAGGGTGAGCTGGGTTAAAAGGAAATGTGTCAGATAAACTGATTTTCCAGACTTTACCTACTGAGGGATAATTATATATATACATATATAAAACAGATATATATATAGGTTTTATCCAATATGAATCTTAATGTTTTAAAACATTGTTTATACAGTTTCTGTGTATGGTCTTTAGGACTCACATACTTTGGAATATTGAAACAAAATGGCATTCAATTTTCCTAGAATTGCATTATTTCACATTAATAAGGAAGAAAAACAGGCAGAAACAGTCATCTGGGCACAGATTAAATTGCATTTTTATGAATACAGTTGGTACTGACAATCAAATGAAAAGAAGCTTAAGCAGAAATGTTTCACTCTCATATCTGATTAGAGAAAGATGCAAAATCTATCCAGTATGTGCTGTGCAAGCACACACAACCCTTCTGTCTCTGATTTGAGGTGCATCTACACTCTGGTCTCATACACCCCAAGTACATGGACTAATCCACGACTCATTGGCGCTCTTCTATTTCTGTCTTCAAAACTAGGAAAATAATTATTGTTTGGTTAATCAAGGATATTCTATTAAATATGGAAAGTATTTGTGATTGTTTATTACTCATAATCTAAATTCAAAGTCCCTTATGAAAAGCAGGTCTTCAACACACCATCCACTATACAAAAACATCATGGCACTCTGCTTTAAGTAGTGGATAGTTTAAATGAAGAAGAAAAAAGTATAGTTGAAGAATAAAAATCAGTCCTAGAGGATAATTCCTCATAGTTTTTCACTTCTTTTGATATTTTATTGTTGGGTCTTAGCAACTGAAGGAATGATTTGACATGGTATAAATTCAAAGAAAACACAAGTGCAAGCTTCCAGCCAGCTATTTGGTGTGACTCACAGCCCAAGTTATTAACACTGAGTGTATGAGAACACAGGTGGAAGTAAGAGCTAAAAGGCCAATGAGATCTCTGAACTTTCCCAGCATATTGCAATTACAAAACCACATGTATTTAAGGCTGTGACTGTGCAAAAACACACCAAAAAAACCCACAAAGCAAAATAAACCAGTGCGCTTAAATGATTTTTAATTGGTGGTCTGTAATTTCACTTGGATTCCAATGACAAACAGGTCAAGAGAGTGTTTCAGGTTTGAGTTGAGCACAAAAACCTTTGCTGACTACTGAAATTAGCAGTGAAAGTATTGAGTAAAAGCTGTTAAACATGAATTTTATAATCACAATATTCCACTGAAATATTGCAGCAAATTGCATTTACTAGCATGTCTCCCTGTAGATTCAGGTCATTACTGGAGAATTCCATATGTTAGGGAAAGAAAAGGTTATAATAACAATGTAAAAATGACAAATATTCAAAGAATGATGGTGAAGCACTGAAACCCAACAGTTTTATGCCAGAAGTAGAGATAATGGAAGAAACTCATGTGTTATATCTTAGGTATCTAAAAATTGAATGCTGAAATGTGTGAGCCAGGGATCCTAGGTCCCTTTCACAGTCAGTGCAGATAAAAGACTGACTCCAAAGAGCAGCTCATCCAATCCCAAGATAAATGTGTAGATCAGGCCAGAGCAATCAAGTTCTGTCTGTTGTGTATCTCTTCTTTGACTTTAATGGGACCGTAGGAGGATTAACTCAGATTTACACAAATTTATGCCACAGAAAGCATTAGATAACACTGTGTTAGAGTTTTATATCCTTTTTTTGCATTATCTTTGCCTACATATTAAGTCCACTTGTTAAATACATGAGAGAGGTCTCGTTCCTATTCTTTAGGAAGTGAGGATTGAGATTCCCCCATTCTCTGAGGGAAAGGTCTGCAAGTCCATTAGGTCTGAGAGCTGATAGATGTGATGGTGAAGAACAAAACATCAATATCATCTTTACCTGCTATCACACAACTGCATAAAGGCCCAAGATCACAGATAAAGTCAAAAATGACATTGCAAAAGGACCTGAACTTGTTTTGACCACTCACGCAAGACAAAATTGTCCAATTAAAACAAAATAGATTAATTTTGATAACTGTACCAAAACTTCTCTCTAATGTGCATACAGGTTCTCTTACCAGCAATAAACCAGAGTAAATCACTCAAGGTTGGAAAGTCAGACAAGAATACGCAGTTTAGCAGCAATTATCATGCCCCTGGGCACAGAACACCAGTTGTTGTCTCACTGGTCTTTTGCAATTGCAGAAGTGATCTCACATGAAATCCACATCAAGTATTCTGAAAATCTAAATTGTAATCCCTTTATATACATGGGACTCTCTGTTTTTCAGTGTCATCCATTCTTACATGCTAACACTACTGAAGGTGCATTTTTAACATTAAAACCCAGAGGATTTTTTCATCTATGTCTTTTACTGTCATACTGGCACTGATTTTGCTAGAATTGCCCCTGAATTTTTTCTCAGTTTAAATAAGATCACTGTGAGTCTCATTTTTCCACAAAAATGCAATGTTAAACACACAAGTCACTGGGCTAGAAACAACTAATGACAAGATCTGTGTGGAAGAGGGAATTACAGTCTTCAAGATTAAAGATTTATACAGACAGCAAGAACACTGTCCCAGCTATGAAAGATAAATGCAAAATACTTTTCAGGATCTTACATTGCATTTGGAATCTAACCCAGGAATGAACTTCTATCTCCACCCCAAAACTTTTATTTTTTGTATCAGCCACTTTCTTGCAAGTTTAAGAGATGTCTCCTTTTTAATCCACGAGTGATCAGATTTCTTTCTGAGGGCGTAAATGCTTTATTTCACTAAGGATGTGTGCTATTTATAACATGGAAAGGACTGATGCCACATAGATATTTCCTGACACATTTCCCTCCTCCAGTTTTTCTTCAGTGGAAAGTAAGCCTCTGCCTTTTATTAAGGCTTTAAAAAATGAAATGAAAGCATGGGCTTAGAGATAAAATAAAATGTAGGGAGTAGAACTCAGAGACTGAGCCTGAACACTATAGTTAGAAAATTAATTGAGTCAATAATAATGGGAGAGAGGCAGGAGTAAAATGGGGTCCAACAGGGGTGTCTTCTCTTGTGCTATGTGCCCTGGATCACGCAGGGTGCTCTGTGGTACCCGAAGTTCCAACATCAAAGAGTGGAACAATTTGTTCCCAACTGGCAAAACCATGGAAGTGGCAGTCACAAACTAAATAGAAGTTAAACTCAGCAGAGCAGCTGCAGGAGTTGATGAAAAGACTTTTGAACACCAGCTTGCTTTATGCCTCACATGTTCCTCCCCCTGATTTCATAGCTAAACTGGTCCTTACAGTCCCATAGTACAGGATGGAAAGGCAAGGCAAGGCAAAAGGGAAAGGCAAAGGCCCAAAACCCCTTTCTGTTTACTGCCACTAACATCTTCCCATGTCCCACTGTTTAATTATTGCTGTCTTTTAGACTATATAATCTTTCAATCTTTGTGAAAATGACTCTCTCTTATTTGAGAGATATTACCTTGGGGCTCTTAAAAACCAGGAACATTGGACATAACAGCAAAGGGGGCAATTTTTCAAAATCTAAATCTCAGTGCATAGGGCAGAAAGATTGTGAGGAGTGAGAGTAGCAGTAGATGAAGGTATAAGGTTTGGAGAGTGAAAAAGGAGAGGGGGAGAAAAAAGGCATTGTTTGACTGATCTTAGACAGTTTGTATCTTTTGATGCTCTAGGGTTTGAGTGACACAGTGTAGGAAACAAGGTGAATATACAGTCAATGTTGTAACTCAATTCTGGGGCAAAAAACTAGGTGTAGTTTTTCTGCATCATATCTATTCAATACTAAAGGCTCAATCCCAAAGTGTGCAAGGGGAGGGCTAAGATTCTGTGTCTCCTGACCAAATTTCTTTTACTTCATTTTTTTTGAGTAACATTTCTCCTTGACTCAGTGCATATGTGTCTGCGAATAATATACATTTTCATGATTTTTTTGTCCAGGAGGGGAGAGATTATAGTATTGCTTGGGTGAATGTAAAATCATACTGTGTCCTGTCACAACTTCTGAGCAAAGTGTTAAGCACTGGCACTATCACTAGGAAGAGATCAGAAGGTGTGATCTCATTTATATGAAGCTTAACAACAATAGATGTGATGCCTGACACTTTTCTCTAGCAGTAAACTTTCCTGCAGCTGACATGAGTGCAGCTGTTTTGAAAAGAATAGAACTGCTGTTTTAAACAGTTAAATGCTGCCTTACTGCTTAGTTTTTAAACTGTATATGATTATTTCTTGCAGATATAAGCACAAAATGGCATATACTTGCCTGATGTTTGAAAAAATCAATGTTTTATAAGGTATCTGTTGCCAAAGCATGCATAAATCTCATGTATCACTATGGAAAGGTAAGAATCACAAACTCTTTCTAGAGCAATAAAAAGTTTATTTTATGTTCCATTCTCTCTAATAATGGCTGCTGTTATTTGGTATCTCTGTTGGCAATAAAAAAGGGCACAGAATAATCTCTATCAATGTTCAAGTCCAACACATATTTTTTTTACATCAAATGTGCCTGCCTTAGAAAAAATTGCAACTCCTTTCCAATGATGGCAAAAAGTTGCAGAAACACTGGATGTAGATCAGAGCTGAGAGTAATGAAATAATAGACTTGTAAAAGTCAATATCTGCACATATAAACAGCATTCTACAAAAACCAGAAATATATATAAAAATATTCCTACGAAACATTTTTTGTTTAAATGGCATCTTTGTGAATCAAATTTGTTGCAGGATCTGCTGTCAATGACAGGATATCAGAAAGAGGAAGGGTGCTTCTTGAAACAGAGTTCACAGAATAACTACCCACTTACAAGATTTGTTTCAGAAAAGGGTGGGAACCTGAAAACATTCTTTCTCCTTTACTGAGTGCATTTACAATTTACATTGCAGAAAAAAGAAAGACTTTTAAGTAAATGGTGAGCAATTTCTGTCAGCAGAAATTAATTAATAGTTATTCTCAAGTTTTTATCTCATTATTTTCTTCCTGAATTTCATTAAAAACCACAGAATAAAGAAAACTTTTAACTGTGTGAAATATTTGCATATTATCCATGCCTTCTGAAACAGGTTTTGAAGACAAGGCTGTAATCATTACTGCCCATTAAGTACATTGTGGTAGTGCAATCAAAAGCTATAAACAATTCTTCTCATGAATATATTGTGATCCTGTGTCCTTCATTTAGCTAAAGAACAGTGTACAGTTTAACATACAAATGTTACCAATAAGAGTAGGCCAGTAGGCCACAGTCAGACCTTCAATTCATGGCAATAGTGACACTCAGCTGACTGGGACAAACTACACAAATTTACAAGACCAGGTTACTTTTTGTTTGAAATTATGATTCTGAGAGAATTTCAGGGGCAATCCCAAATAGTTATGGATGTGGGCCATTGTGTTTTCAACAAAGAATTCAAATTGTGTTGAAAAGCAAAAACTTTATAAATGTTTTAGTTATATCAGAAGTAAAATTCTCAATATAAAAGTAGTGTTTAGAGAAATTTAATTAATATCAAAACAATTGAGAATAGAACCAAATAAAAGGACTTTGTTAAGTGAAGGGAATACAGCAGATACCTGAGTTCTGGTCAATTAGTTTACCAAATTTGAAATTCTGGCTGTATCTCTGGTTTGATTATAGCTACAACACTTTTGCATGAATAGGAAGAAAGTCCAAGTTGAAATAAAAGCCCCACCTTAATTTCATTGGTTGGTAAATGTGAAGATTTCTTTGCGAATCTCTTCATGTTTTTATTTGATCACAAATTAGTACAGATTAACTTTCACATGATGATCAATGCTACTTGCTATTCTTATTCTTTTTACAAGGATGAAGCCAAACCAAAACAACCTTTTTGTTCTTTTTGTGTGTCATGTTTAAAATTAATTCATTAGCAGCTGTCAGCCCCCAAGGAAGACTGTCAACACTGATGAAGACAACATCTAAGGGTTTTATCTTACCTTAATTTATCTCGTGTCCCCAGAAGGTATGAATCCATTAAAAAAAAAAAAGAAACTCCAAAGTAATGACTGCTTTAGTCTTTTGTTTAAATGTATTTAGAAAGTAGCTGTTCAGGCATGAATGTTGGCTCCAAATGTCAATGACACCTGTTTTGTTAAGCAAAAAAGACCAAGGAGAGAAAGAGTTACAAGGCTGAGCTTCACCATGGGTCTCTATGCTACTGTTTCCATGAAATATTACTTCCCAACAGAAATGCTGATCTGATTTATTACACCTGCAATAAAATGTGCATTCCTTAGGTAGACAATATTGCAGAAAAAAATGTTATTTAAAAAAAAAAATTAGCACAAAATGAGTCAAGGCAGATATCTGAGGGGAAATGTTTATGTAAGGTGGTTGAAATCATGAAATAGTTACTACAAATATAGGTTTTCACTGTAATTTCCAGTCACTAACATATGCACATGGTAAAACTAGAACTGCTGAAAGGCCAATACAAAGGCCCAAAGTATATTCCTGGATTTTCCTAGCAAGTTAGGTATTAAGGCTTTGAACACACAAAAGACTTAGACTCGGACACCTGGTCCATGAAAAATCAGACAGATGCCTAAGTGTTCTAAACATTAAATGGAGACAATTATATGCTTTTAGAAAACATTTAATGCTTTTAGAAGATGTTACATTCTTCCTCCTTATTGGAAAGAATAACCCTTCAGAAATATGTAAGCATACATAGAAAGGAAACTCAGAGGAGGATTTTTGGAAATCACATTGTTGAATTTATGTATTTGCATTTTAGATGGCCTAAAATTCTGCTCAAGTGAAATTTAGGCTCTGAACAATCTCAATTGTCTGGAATTTGGTGTCAGATGATTGCTTGTTCTTTTATAGTACTTCCATCGATTTTAAAATAATATTTAACAGAACCATTATTCATTTGCTGGACTGAGACAGGATTTTCCCATTCATTCAGAGTTATTGCTGATGTTCTTGCAGAGTTTTACATCATTAAATTGCCACTTCAACATAATAGACAGAATAGTTTCCACTAACTTCAGTGGAAAATTTAATACACTGCTTATGCAAGAATTCAACGGTTAATGGGGGATTCTTGCAGACAAAGTCAGGTACTATACACTTAGGTAAAACCTATTTTGCATTCAACACTTATTTTAGGTAAAATTCAGGGCTTGTTGCTATATATGCATGCTGTATTATATATTATATTTGTTTTATATATATGCATATAGTATTCCCATTAAAAACAATCTAACAAAATGTGCTGTTGTTAAAGATTTCCCCATTCAAGCTTTTGTTCAGATGGGGCTCAGTGGTCCCTCTGCTGGGGCTGCCAATTTTGACAACACCCAGTGCAGAGCATGGAAATGCAGCCTCCTCTCTTCTGCTGGTGGTGGCTCCAGAGAAGGAGGAACATTTGGGGTCGTTTGTTGAGGCTGAGGAACTTTCCAGACTCACTGTTCTTGCCCACAGAAAATAGATAAAACCCACTGAAATAATGCATATAAAACATCTTGAAACTCAGTTCAGAAAAGAGGCGAACAGAAAAAAAAAGGTAGATATTAGCAAATTTTTAGCTGGAGTATTTTATAAATATGTTGAACATTTAATTTTTTTATAAAGACTAATTTTCTTCTATTTTTTTTTTTACCACTTCAGTTTTCAAAGTACTGCAATGTAAAACTTTTTAATGAGTTCTAATTTAATGAGTAACATTTCAATACCATGAATAATGCTGCAGTCAAGATACAATTGCAGGCTCAAGTGTCATATTTTCTGCTAAAAATAGTAATCATAATGTTTCTTTGCTGGTGCTGTAATTATGCATCTTTGCTTATGTTTCAGTAAGTGTAATTTTAGAATGCCATTTTGAAATGTTACTGTTCTTTACTTCCAAACCCAAGTATCTATAGTTATGAACAGATACTTCCATTGAAAGCACTTGCAGAACTCTTAGAGCTTCAAAGGGCAGCATTTCTATGGGTTATACTAATGCCATATGTGTTGTCTTTGTTTTCTGTTTGAAACTGAATATGATATTAATAAAATAAAAAGGGAATTTTTTGGCCTGTATGAAAATGAAGGTCATTGAAGAAAGGAAAATTCTTTGAACTAGCTTTATTTTATACAAGCAAGAATTTGCAGTATATTCCTGTTTATGTTCTGAATTATTCATTAAGTTTGAGGAGAAGCATTTATCAATCATAATCTAACTGGCCTCACTACATAGCTAATGTCACTTGGACTGGCATGGAAGAAAGTTTTACTCAGGATGAATAAAAATGAGAGAATGACACAACCTACCTCCAGACATAAATTCTCCAAGAAAGAAAAAGGATCCTTTACATAAGTGGATGTTATTTAGCTGATTACTCTGAAAAAAAGTTTCCAAAAGGTTACTGGGCAAGATTTTCTTTGAGTTTGTAATTTCTTCTTGTGCTTAAAACAATGGTGATCCCTGTAACTGATTAGTAAGAAATACAGACAAATGCACCTTGTTAGGTAAAAGAGCCCTTCATTTGCCTGCTGTAATCCTACTTATGCATCTGTATGTAATTACAGAAGTGGCACCTAACTTTGAACTCTGAGTCCCATGAGAAGTACTGGTTCCTCAAGGTGCCAAACAAAAATAAGGATGTCAAACACATGTTGGCACAAGTATACCCTTTCTTCTCTTTGTGGATCAAAACTATCATTTTGCTAGTGGCATCTGGAGGCAAGGAAAAAATGTATTTTGAAGCCAAATTCATAATATTATGGCTCCAGTTTCTCCAGCAATATGTAATTCTACCTAACTCCACCTCTTTTTTCCTCTTAAAATGTACTGATTGCATACTTAAATTTATGTACATTAAAAAAAAATCTTATCCTGCATTTTTATTAAGTTAAAGCAGACACTATTTAAATATCAGCTTGATTCTCTTTCAAAAGTATAATCTTGAAGAGGGAGACTGGGAAAATGAGAGTTATTTTTCACCTTTATTTTGATCCTTATTTATAATGTCTTATCCATTTATTTAGTTCTGCAAATGTAAATCTGTCTCTCTTGTCTGCTAATTTAGGGATATCTCTGCCACCAGAGTGGTATCATGTTCAAGTGGATTTGGAAACTGTCCATTCTGTTTTGCTGACAATGTTGGATGCCAAGTATACCAGAAAAGACAGACCCATGGTTACTGAACAGATTAATCTTAATCTGCCTATAGATCTTTTTATTATCCAGTACTCTCTAGAGGAAAAGAAAGATTAAATAAATCTCCCTT
The DNA here is from genome assembly GCA_024362935.1 of Setophaga petechia. NCBI lineage: Eukaryota > Metazoa > Chordata > Aves > Passeriformes > Parulidae > Setophaga > Setophaga petechia. Next base: position 13,983,262 of record JANCRA010000012.1, read on the forward strand.
CTTGATAGGAGTGTAAAATGTGCACAGAAAATTGCACATTTGCAATTATTATGCGAAAACCTCCCATTTTTACCCTCTCCCATTTCTTTCAAGAGGATTATGTCTACCTTTGAAGTAGCTTTTATAAGGGCGGAGTCCAAAATGGGTTAAAGTTAATGCTGCTCCAGCTTGAAGGATTTCTGTCTTTTTTATTGCCTTCCCTAAGAAAATGTCCTGACATAACAGGCTTTCTTTCAGCATCATTAGCTCTTAACAGGTGGCCAGCATTTGCCACATGTTTTTAAAGCATAACCTCTTTGCAGAGGTTGAGGATCACAAGGAAAATGCTACAGAAGGCTACATTTAAAATGATGCTTATAAGTGAAACGTTACTCCAGGGAACATTTAGAGAAAACCAACAGTCCTGGGCAGCAGTCATTAAGGTGCTGCTTTGGAAGTTGAACATAAAATGCATGATCACACAGTTGATCACACAAAAAGAGTACCTTAAAAAATCTGTACTAGCCACAGTTCCAACAAAGCAGAGTGATGTTGCCTCTCTACAACATTTCAAGATTTAATGTGATTTTTTTCTTGCTATTTTACAGCACAGGGAATGTTTTGATAAAATATTTTGTAAGAATTGGTCGATTTTTTAAAAAAAAAAGTCCTACTACTGAATGTAAGCATCACCTTCCCTCTGGGCTCAGTATCTGTAAAATATTACTTACATAAGAGATATTTATTACACATGCTTTGCTTTAGTGCTGCTTTTCATGTTTTCTCATACTAAATGTAGCTACTACCCACGTGCTGATATTAACACCAGTGCCCACGGCCTCAGTAGGGATTGTTATTGGATGACATAAAGGCTTCCATTTAAACTGACATCCCAACATCACCTTACATCTGTATTACCCTGCAGTCCTTACAGTCCTCCACAGAGCAGGGCTTCTTCACACAGGTCACCTGCTGGTGTGAACTGAGGAGCTGCCTGCTTGTTTGGCCATGACTGATAGCTGTGCACCACCCAGCACAACATGGCAATTGTTTCACAGAGCTGCTTATTGACACATACTGAAATCAGCAAATTTCATTAAACCTGCATAAGCTCTGTGCATCTCCAGGGAGAAGAGAGAGGAAGAATTAATTCCAACTCTCTTTCCCCCAGGAGATCTTAAAGAAATTCAGCTTTCTTGATAACAACAGGGATGTAAGGAATTTCAAGAGTTTTCCAGCTATTATATGCAATCAGATAAAAACCAGGATGACAATCTTATTGTACAACAACTTTTATTGCAATTCAGAGAGAAAATCTGAGTACAATGATGAGTTTTAGTACCTTACAGAAGTATAAGACTCTTATCGCTGAGCATGCTTTCCTAGTATATCTGAAAAAGTTGCCTTCTTTAACTTACCAAAGGAGAAAAAAAAAATCTCTCCTTTATTTTCTTTTTTACTTTCAGCTGCAATGAAATATGTCTGTTTCACTGGGTGAGCACACCCTCACATGGGTGTTTCAGAGACTTCCCGTGACACAGCGCACTGGCATTACAGCATCAGGAATTGTGGGAGGGAATGCCTTTGAACTTCCTTCTCTCTGGTTTGACCCTGAACACCTGCATCCTGGATGGTATCTCTCCAAGTCCATCATGACAGTTCAATAGGAAATGGTGATAATAACAGATTCACCAAAGTCCTGCACACCAGAAGGAAATAAGGGCAGGTCTCACATGAGCAATAGCTCTTTATGCTGTGCTCTTCAAAAAAGAACAGTGTAATCCTGTGAGTAAAAGAACTTACATAATTGGTGTGTGGTTAACACAAAGCAGTGTACCATCTCTGTTGGCTTTTTTTTTGCCAAATGCTGGCAGTATGCTTTAAGAATAAATCTACATGTACCTATAGATTTTGCTTTTATATACATTATATATAACTGTATGCTTTTTTGAATTAAGGCATATATAACTTTAAAGGTTTATGCTTCATGTCAAACATGCCATTAACTGCAGAATTATTTATCATCTAGTAGATCTGATTCCAGTTTCTTGCTTTTCTGAATTTGAAAAGTGCATGTAAGATTTCTAAGGCTGATAAAAGGAAATTGCACAGGTAGTTAAACTATCCCATTGGAGCAGGAAGTGAGCATGAAGAGGTCAAGGAGAAAATACAGGACAGATGGATAATAGCACTGACTTTCGCCCAAGGGGGCAAATATAAATTTGGATGTATGCGCTGAGTGAGCTGGAGAGACAGAACATTTGTCTACCCTGGCAGTCTGAAATTTGCTAGTAAAGTAACCACATGTCTGGCCAGGGAAACTTCAAGGTGAGTGACACAGTAAATGAAACCTGCCAAGATCTTCAATCATTCTCCTGAGGGTCAAAGTTCCACTGCAGTGGTTCGATACTGTCTTTGCTTTTAGGCATTGGTCTTCGCTGGTCATGGACAGCCCTTGTGTGTTATAACTGTCCAGTGATTTTTGAAGATTGTAGGATACTTTTAATTCATAAAGCAATCATTCACTCTTCAAATGTTCTAAAATGATAAGAAGTTTAAAACAAGATAAAAACATTTTCACGACGTTTACTGAGAAAGAATATTATACAAAGCATGGATACTTATTTCATGATAAATGAAGCAAGAAAGAGAAAATGTCCCTAGTATTTGTAAGGATAAGTAACTTGCACTCAAGCCATTAAATTTTAACATTACCAAAAGTATTAATATTGGCAAAAGAGCCCAAAAAAAGCAGTGCCCTTCTGAACTTTTTTAAAAGCTCTTTATTTTAAAAAGGATAAATACTTCACTTGAAGGAAATAAAATAATAAACCGCAATTGTATTTCATTTGTTCAGACCAGAATCTTCAGTTATATAAATAGAGAAATTATAGAAATGCCTGAAGCTCCTCAGGTGTGGAGCTCTGTTTTGATTTAATCTTCAGTCCAACCTCAGCTCACTGACAAAAGTCTTTGTAGAGCTTTGTGTGCTAATTATAACCCTTTATAAGCATTACCTACGTCCAGGGCAGTCCAAGCACAGAAACATAAAATAGAACAGTGCATGTCAATATGCATTTAGATTATATGGCTGGATTAATCCTTTCTCTTCATGCTCCCAAATGGGCAAAATTCTACTTTCTCCATCTTTCCCACGTTTCCATGCTTAAGCCACTCATATTTCTATATTCTAAACAATGGATATGCACTGCACACAGCAAGCTGAAATTTGCCTTAGTAACTTATATTTTAGTGTTATGGTGATTCCTTGTATTTAATGGATTTGCAATAAAGTGAGCCAAGAGCACTTTTCCAAGTTACAGCCAAAGGATTACATAGCTTCAGTCCCATGCACACTCTGAGGGCAGATTAAAAAGGGATGTTCCTAACATGAGGTAATTCCCCCCGCAATGGTAACCCTTAATTAAGAGAGGGGTAACAATGAACTTGTGAGTGTACACTGAATAGTCCAAAGGAAGTTTGAGATATTACCCAGGTCTAAAGGAAGTCCAGATATTACTGAGGAAATTGAAGTTACTGTGCTTGATCCTGCTCTACAGGGTGTGCATGGATCTCCCAAGGGTTGCTCAGAATTCACACAGAAGGGTGGGCTGCTACACAGAATTAGGTACTGGGTTATGGCCTGGCTGAACACTGGATGGGATGAGCATTTGGATGTTCAGACCAAGATCCAGGATGTCTAAGTAGGATAAAGGAGGATTTTTCTGAGCTACTCCCCTGAATGCTGCTTTCTTTAATACCTTGCCAAGAGTGTCTCCTGTGAAAGTCATTGAAAACAATTTGCATATAAGCTGTTTTTTCTTAATTATTTCAAACACTATTCTATTGAAATTACTTATATTTAGGATTACTTTAGAAAACTGTAGTCATTGGGAAATATTTTTTTTAAACATTGTCTCCTTCTCTCTTTACAGAGCTTGAATTTAGCTTCCTTCAGGTATCTTCATCTGCAATTGACAACATTCTAAATAGCTGGTTCTGGAAAATAATAACCTGAGAGGAATAAAACCCTGCAGGGCACCCATGAGAAGCTGAAAAGTCCTTGACCTATAGCAAGTTCTACTCAGCAACAGCCAAAACATCAGTGTGATATCAGCATTATTCTCATCCTAAATCCAAACCACAGCACTGTGCCAGCTACTAGGAAGAAAAGTAACTCTGTCTCAGAGAAAACCACGCAAAACCTCTTCACTCCTCTGTGCTGATTCAGGGAAAGTCTCACCAACTCAACTGATGTGCTCCTGGAGTTTTACTTGTGGCACATTTCAGTGGCTTCCCAGTCCCGGTGATTCTCTCTGGGTAAGAAAACCAACAATCTTTAGACAGTGTATTTATCTTTTTCTTTCATTCCACAGCTGTGCTATCCATTGGTTTACCTCATCAGCATTATTAGGAGTTTTGTGACTACATTGGAAATATTATTTTTTTATCTATTACTTTTTCAGACTGTGATTTCCAAGTACTTAGAGATGCTCTACTAGCTCTCTATGAACTCTGCCATTCTCTATCCAGTTTTATAAGGTCTTATACTTTCTGCATATATCAATGTATTTCATTAACACCGCTTGGTATATATCCCCCAAATTTAAAAATTGCCAATAAAACATTCAGGACAGAGCCTTGAACAATGCAGAGTTGGAAAATTTGCATAATTGAAATAGCCAGACATGAACCATTATTAAAAAGCCTGCTCTGATTAACAAAATACATCTATAGTCCCTGGCACATTCTTACTGTATTAAAGTAATTAAAATAGTAATAGAAAACTGATTAAAGTTGTGGAAATGAAAGACTGCCATAACACAGAAGCTGAATTGAAAGCATGAAGAGCATGAAGCTAATAGAAGTTATACTGCAATTACAAGTGGAAAATAAATTCCAAAAGAATTATTGATGTGATTTTCATCTAATTAGCAGCAGAGGTCTTGCTTGAACAGTCAAGAAAAAAGTTAACACATATGTATACTACAGGAGTTAACAAAGTAAAATGCTTTTTAAAAACTAGACTTTTTCAGAGATTATAATTTATGTCTTCTGTGTTAGAACCTCCAAACATGGCAGGTGTTTCCTGAACACACACACAAGTTACAGGCACCAGAGGTAGAAGAATAAACATAAAAACATAATATGCTTAAAGTTTCATTGTTTGAAAACGCTGAAATTTCTCCTAAGGTTTGCAGGGCTTTTTTGGCCATTTTATAACCAAACATGGATTGTCAAGTGTGATTAGACCATTAAGTATTTTAAGTGTTAAGAAATTTGCCAAGAACCCATCTGGAATCAATAACTACACCTCTTGGCCTAAAAAGAATGATATTTTTTCGTTATCAACATTTAATTCAGTTCATGTATTATTAAAGTTTGAAATTACTCAATTGTTTTGACACATTTTTATTATTATCTTTAGAGGAAATTCCACCCAATGTGAACAACATACTTACAACAATTTATACCTTGCTGTCCGTAAGGCCGGATCAGTCTATCTGTGTTTCCATCCACATGCTCTCAGAGATTAGGAGAGAGAAATTATAAAGTTAAAAATTTTTGCATTGGGATATTACCTCATAGAGCTCTGGAACCACAGCAGGAACTGGGGCTGAGGAAGCTCTGGAAGTGATTGACTCCAACCCTCCGGAAGAGGGTTAATCTCCCAGTAGGATCAGGTCACTCCCACCCTCATCCTGCTGGGTTTAGGTTTTCTCTGGCACAGATGACTTTCTGCTGACAGAATCCAACTTAACTTTTGATGTTACTTGAACCAAACAAATATATCCCCCATCAGCCTTCTCTTATCCTGGTAGCTCACTCCTTCTCTCCTGTACTGTGTATTACAGCCCTCCAACCTTCACCACCTGTGGGGGAATCTCTGCTTCGGCTCCTGCAGCGCCTTCTCACCCTCCATCTGCCCTGACCTGGGGCTGCAGGGGTGTTTCTCTTACATATTCTCTTTTCTCTCTCTGGCTGTAACTGCTGTCTTCTTATTTGGGCTTTTTTCCCCCCTTATGTTGTCTCAGACATTCTGTGTATGTTTCTGCTGGGTTCAGCCTTGGCCAATGGTGGACCTGGCTTGAACCCTCTGGCATTGGCTCCCTCAAACATGGGGAAAGTTTCTGACAGCTTCTCACAGAAACCCCCCTCATACCACCCCTACAAACCTTACCATTCCAACCAAATACAAGTTGACATTGTTACATGAATCTCAAAATACTTATGTCTGTCAAAAAAAATTACACTTTTCAATTCAAAAAACCACAGATATTTTCTATTCTCTAGATTCATAAAACAAGTCAAGCAGTATATCAAAATTACATTTTAGAGAAATTGAGAAGAAATAACTTCAAAAGAAACATGAGAAACACTGAGATCTTAATTCTCTTATGGGTGTTTTCTAAATCATAAATTCTTCAGTAACACTTCCTCCAAAAACTCAGTCAAATTATTCTCATATTAATCTGAAGCAAATTTGACCTTAAACATCAGTACTCCTTAGTGCAGAAATCTGCATTCTGCTTGTCTCTTTTCAGTATAAGCAGCCTAACTAAAACTTTCTGGGCATTGACTAATATGCAGCTGGAAAAGGAAAATGTAGGAAATAACTTCTGCACAACAACACTGACAAGAGAACACATTCTAACTTTTTGTTTCTGTATGTCTAGTAGATGGAATCCCCTAGGATATGCATAAAATACTTTGAGGTATGAAAAGCATCTAATTGTAATTACTCTTAAATTTCACTGAGTATGGTAAGCGACAGGTAAGAAGATCAAGGTACCTAAGTTAAAATTTATAGACCTTGTATTTTAAAACTAGAGCAAAAAGCAAAGATTGTCAATACACCATAATTTTGGTTTTACTGTTTTCCTCTTGATTTTCACTGCTTCTCAAGAAATAGTCACTGTTTCTATATAAATATTCAATATAATGTACTCAACCAGTAGCTATTTTCCCACTTTAAATGTAAAAGGCTAATGTGTTTTCTTGAATGTCTTGCTTCTTGTACATTTTTTTCACATACACAGACAATTCATGAAATATTCATACTGTATCTGACACATCCATGAGAAGAACAGAATCCTACCATATGTTTAAAATACATTATAATACAAAAGGTCATGAAAAGTTGTCAGTTTTTTAATACTGTCACTTTTTTAAATGTGTGCAGTACGTTTCTCCAGACATGTAACATATGCGGTCTATGGAAAACTCACATTGTTTCCTTATGGGTATCTCCACTCTCAACAATCTTCAAAAAGATGACTCAAATGACTTAAATGTAATAGATTAGGATCATCTTACAGACTGGCTGGTAGCATTAGGAACTGGAGCAGACACAAATGGACTGCTCCATAAAGTGGCTGAAATTACAGCTGCTATAACTTATAATGGGACCCCAGGAATCTCAGTGAACCATTTCTCCCATGAAGGCCAAACGCTGGAAGTCATTTTGTATCAAGTCTCTTTAGACAAGCACGAGGAGAAATGAGATAACACTACTGTGGTATGGAAGCCCAATAGCTCACCACGTTTCGAAGAGCCACCCCTCAAAAATAAAGATATTTCAAAACTTAAATATTTTAAATTTTGTGCAAGAAGAGAGCCCAGCACCTCCATGAGAACCAAGGATTCTGCAGCACTTTATTCCTCCTTCCAGTCTTATGCAGGAAGTTCTTGTTAAGGAAGGGCAAGACCAGAGTCACCAAAACCCTTGGCCACCATCATTTCATGGTCATTATGGAGCACCACTGCCCTCTTCTGGGATTCCCCCTTTATAGGGCCATGTAGCACTGAGGACATAGCCCCATATATTAACACCATTCCATATTCTCCTTTAGAGACTATTACCTGCTAAGTGTCTTGCTCCTCTTGGATTCCAATATAAGTAACTGTCTGATTAGAAACAGCTATTTCTATAGTCCCTGGTTCTATTTTCCCTAAATTGCCTCATTATCAACTGCTTAATTGTGTAATTGATCTCAAATACTTTAAATTACCACTCTTGATTGTTTAATGTTTAATTACCTTACTTGTTGCAGAGCTGATTGCCCTCACATTTAGTCATTTATTTCCTAATAAATTTCTTAGTTGCCTATTTTCTTCAACCCACTGTGTTCTGCCTTCTAATGCCAAATCCCTGTCCTTCTATTGTACTTAACTTCATTCCCAGGTGTTATTTTTTACCTTTTTTCACCAGTGTAATTCTGGTCTTTGCTTGCTCCACTAAAAATATTTTGCTACCTCTCAAATTTACTTTTATGCTGTCTGAGAATAATTTGTTGTGACCTCTGCAGCATTCTTGAAGCAACTCTTTCATTGCTAACTCATTACTGACTTTGACGACCTTCCCAGAACCCCCTTATTCTCATTATACAGTCTCAGGGGATTATGCTCTTGGCAAATTTTCTTCTGTCTTCATTAGATTAGGTGCTTCTATCTCTTTTCCAGGATCTAATTATCAGGGGACTTCTGAATGCCAGACCATAAAAAAAGGTTTGACTACCAAAAAAGTTTGTTATATCAGTTTTTTATGAGCTGACAAAGTTTGGCCAAATTTCCCATTTCCTTGGCAATTAGGAGTTTCAACAGCAAAACCTGTTTGTTTTGTTTGTTACATGGATTTCAGAAACTTATAAAAAAAGCACTTCAACAAAGCTTGTACAGGATAGAAAGCTAAAATAATATAAAATGGAAAATTCTCACATAGCTTTATAATTAATTAAAATATGAATCAGAGTGAATGGTCAGTTTTTTTCATGAATAGAAATTGGTTGATTTCTGCATGAAACTTAGTGTCTTTCCTTGTGGTTTGCATACATTCAGAAACTATGTGTAGAAAGAAGCAACTGCTGAGATGATAAAGTTTACTGATGCTGTTAAATTATTCAGGGCAGTACAGACAAAAATCTGTGGAGCAGAACTGCCCAAGACCCTTTCTAGAGAAAGTGACTGAACATTAGAATGGCAGACAAAATTCATTGCAGATGGATGCACCAATTCATTACTGGTGCACATGAGAAAAACAATTCTGACCCTGCTAATAAAGTAATGGTCTCTTGTCCCCCAGGGGCAAGATTTTAGAAGTATGATATGTATTTTAATGAAAATAAGGTCTCAGTGATCAGAAGTAGGCAAAAAATATTGATATTATTAAGGAAGCAATAAAGAATAACCAAAGAGAAATCCTGAATATAAGTCTAGGTATCTCTCAAGTTCCCTCGTCCTGGAAAGACAGAAAAACTAGAAATATTAGAAGAACATTTGATGGAAAGAATTAAATAAAGTAAAACACAAGAAGTGATAGAAGTCTATAGAAAAAGGAATGGGGAAATTCTGGAGTCACTCTTCATTGCATTAAAATGTACATAAAATGGCTTTTGGCATGAGAAAATTGCTGGCTGAAGAAGTCTCTGATGCAAAACTGGCTTACAGCTGTGTGTCTATTCTGGAGAAATGCTGCATTCTCCTGTAGGTACCTGTGAATTAGACATTAATAAAGACAGGTACTGGCTTAGATGGATTTATAATCTAACCTGATTTAACTTGTACTTACATCTTGAAAATCTTCCTCATCTTATATTACAATTAAAGTTGAAATTTTTGAATTTAAATTTCATAGATTCATTAGTAATGAATTCCCATTTTCTCTGGATAGTTTTCATTCTTTTAATTTTCCTTTTAGATTAGAATAATGATTTTCAAGAAAAAACTTAAAAATCCTTTTCAATAAAAAGCATAAAAATGCTTCATATTTTTATATTTGACTACATTTTGTGATCACTTCATTTTGAGAGGCTAAACAAGGATAGGATTCTATAAGTATCAGAAAAAGCAAGTTCTGCAGAATATTTCTCTTTTTTTGTTGAGATACCTAGTTGAATTTTAGGACTTAGCTCCAGGCCTAAAGTGTTCTTGATTTTGAAAGTGTGTAGAATCCACAGCTACTACAGAAGTCACTGCTGTGGGAACTTAGGACTTCTCCAAGTCTGTCACTGGATATTATTGATTTTGTGAGGAGAGGCTGGTCTAAGATACCAGTTCTATTAAGTTTCTGTAAAGTTAATCTTCATTATTCAGCCATTTTTTAAAATGTTCCCTCTTCAGAGTTTCCTTGCAAAACAAGTAGTAAATACTTAATTCTACTCAACAATTCATCAGCATTTTTTTTAAACAAAGAATTCTCAGCTCCAGCTAAATTGCACAAATGATCATCAAAATGCAAAAGTAATCTTCCAGATTCTTTCATCATTACCTGGTGATGCCAAATGCAGTTTAGAAAAAAAGAACCAAAACAGATTAAAATAGACTCTGTCCTCAATAATACTATTACAAGCCTGCAGTATTTCTGCTGGTCTCAACTTGGATATAAAACAGACCAAAAATTTTGGCCAATTAATATAATGATAATATTACAGCAATGAGTTCAGAAAAAGCTTCATGTTTCAACACAGCTCTGTGCAAGTGGAGGGATAAGATGTTTTTTGATTATGAAAAATATAATTTTAAGAACCATAAGTGAGACCAGGTTTCTGAGTATATGGAAATTCTAACCCTCATTTTTCCCCCTCTTCAAATCACTTACAAGTTTGTATTTCACCTCCTTTTTAATGGAAAACTTATTTAAATAGTCCTGGGTTTAAAAACCCATGAAGATTTATAAACCAGGACATTAAAAAGGGATATATTTATTCTGTTTAAAGTTTTAATTACTAGCAAATTGTCTAGAAACATGACAACAAATATGACTAATTGTTCGGGAACGATAATTTAAATTTAGTTGTCCAAGGAAATTCCAGGAATATGTTGGCATTTTTTGTACCCATTTACTCAGTCAGCAGCCAGAAGATGCTCTGTCCTATGTGACATTGCTATCCCCAGCTGTAGACTCAGCAAAGTTCACTGTAATGACTTTGGCTTTCTAAGACACATACTATTTCTGATTAGTGAATCTATTTCTGAGCTGGTCTGCAGCCAGCTGAGAGATAAGGACAATCTCTAAGCCTGATCCATAAATGAGAGTTATGGCTCAAAATTTGCCGGTTAGGTGAGTTTCCTCCGTTGTTCCCAGGGGAAGATGCAGCTACAGAGGCTGGTTCCAATCAGAAGGATTGTCCCAACAATGGTCCCATGGATATCTTATCACCCAGAAGAACTGGTTGTGTATTAAAATCAGTTTCAAATAAAAAAGTTTCAAATAAAGCGTCTGAAAAATGTTGTAGTTTGGATACATTCTGTGAAACAACTTCTGATATTGAGATGATCAAAATTATCCCGCTTCAGATACTCTTTATCTTACTACTCTCTGAGGGAGGAAGGAAATTCTAGAACAAATTGTGTGCAAAAATGGAGTGCTGACACACAAATTAAAAGATAAAAGGAACCAATATGACATCACCCAGGAAGCTTTAAGTGACCCAAAATTTGTGCTCAAAAATTAAACACTCCTGCCCAATCATTGCTATTATTATCTGGAATCCTTTAGAGCAAATAATTTAACAGTAAGTTTCATCCAGTTAATGTGTATTTGTGAACCCAAACTGAAAGAAGGAGAAAATCAATACTTCAGTTTTGACCATATATATTAACTGAAAGAGCTTTTTAGTTTAGGACTTCTTTGAATTGAAATATACAATATTTTTTCAAAGTGAATTTTATTTTCATAGGAGAGAAAAGATGAAAACAAACCTAGTAACACAAATGTGCAAAACATGTTTTCTTCTGTACTTCTGGATTAAACTGGTCTGGAATTATGGCAACAATTTTAGGGCCTGTCTGATGCACTTGATCAAAGGTGAGAAGCTTTGAGACAGCTCCCTCACCTGCCCCAGGTCCCCAAAAGGGCCAGCAGAGACAGGCACTGTCTTTCCCATGGAGAGCCTGAATTACTGTCCTTTTTATGACTTCACGGGCTGCTCATTGTAGGCAGGATTGAATCAGGCTGTGATGTCTTTAATATACAGAAATAATTCACTTGTATGTAGGAGGTGAGAGCTATTTCACAAATTCCCTTGTCTAATGTACCATTGTAATGATAATTTTGACTGTTTTGAGTGGCAAAAATACTTAGCTAGTATAGTGTTTAACTACCCCACATACTTATATGGATCTTTATTTGAGTTTAAAATTTCTTACTGTGTTGCCTTGACCTCATACTTCAAGATAAGGAAATTAGATTTTTGAAAGCACTTGTAAGCTTTGCCCACCTCAATATCTGACACTTTAAAATCAAAATAATGAAAGATTTTCTATTTTTTGCTATCCTGTTCAAGGGATTATTCTTTTCTTTCACTTGATGACTTTCCAGGCACAAGGCAAAGTCATCTCAAAGAGAGTGGCTATGAACAAAGCCAAGAACCTGGATGATGAAAAGTAATTTTCCACAGTAGATGCTGAATCATCAGACAGCTCTCTTGAAGTTTGGAATTAATTGGCAAAGTATGCCCAAGTGCAAGAAACTTGGGAAAGGCATTTATGCAGTTATATCTATTTAGTACTATAAATATATATATTTAGTTACTTTGAAAACTAAATCAATTTAATCTAATCAGTGCAAGTAATAATAATATTGATCTATATTGGAGATGATACATAGAGTAGAGCTTTCTTTGTTGGGTTTTGGGTCTTTTTTGATATAGTGGAAATTTTAAAAGAGTTATGCAAGACTTTTTTTTTGCCTCTGTACATATCTTTTTACTGGGATAAATACCAGTGTTCATTGTGATTGCTCATGCACAAAATGACTTTTTGTAAGATGAGGACTTGGCAAGGAATATTCTCAGCCTTCCTTTACCTGCATGGGTACATGACCCACAAAAATCCTTCCTTATTACTGCCAGCTAGTGTCCTTTTGTTTGTAATGATAGCTGAGGCTTTCTTGGAAGATCAAATAAGAAAGAAATATTACTAAATAAGAAAAGTCAAAGTTTTCTGAAAACCATTGGCCAAAAAACAAAAAAGCATTTCCATCTGGGAATAGGTAATATCAGCTGATTATTGAGTTTTGGTATTAAGGTTAAATTAATTTAAAATGCTAATTTTCTTTATTGCAGCAACATTTTGCTTCTCTTTATGAATTTTCAATGGAAAATGTATGTACTTGGATTTATGTTATTTTATTCCTCTCCAATAATAAAAAGCTTATGTGCCCCTGTTTCTCATGCTCATTATAAGTAAACTGAAATATTTAATATGTGACATCAGCCTTTTCAAATTAATTCTGCTGGATTATTGCATCCTTGTGCTCTGGTAGATTTTATTCCTTTATTTTATATGTAATCTTATATTTTTTCTTTAATTTTTTTATTTTAATATCCTAGGTATTTTCTTTCCTTCTTTTTCTTATTTATGCATCTTTAATTTTTAATCATTGCTATTTATTTCCTCCTTGCTTACAGGGAGCCTGAAGTTTCATTCCATGTGCACCTGAAATACTCTGTATATAGCTGAGACCATTCTCTTATTTCTTCAGTTTCCATCTTGGTTTCCTCTATATCTACATTTTCTTTGTCCTCCCACAGAACCCAAAATGTTCACATCTCCCTTTCATTCATTCCATGCTTTTTCATCTCCTGGCATCCTCACATATGTAGGTGAAGCTTTTTGATGTGTGAAGATAAATCTTGGCAGACAGCTGATGAAGCAATAGATGCTCATCTCAGCATTTTCTTGCTACCAGGAACTCTGCATGGGTCAGTGGGATTTTTATCTTCGTGGTCGGTGTTTTTTTTGAGGTTTTTGTGCCCTCAGAGGTGTGTCTTTCACAGTATGTGACCTAAAAGAAACAGAAAAAGGAACACCCAAACTTTGTGCATTGTTGCACATTTTGTGTATTAGTTCTGGTTAAGAGTCACTATTTAGTCACTTGCAAAGCTTTCCAGTCTCTTCCTTTCCCACCTCCCCATCACAATCAGTCATGAGAAGGCCTGAGGTAAAGTAAGGAAGTGGATTTGGGTGTCTATAAGAGGAGAGATATCATGGAGCTCATGAGCCTGAAAAGGAAGGGTGATAAAAGCTGACAGATTAACACCCTTTGTCACCCCTTGGCAAGATATTTAAAAGCACTACAGTGCTTTTCTCTCATTCTGCTCCTTATCTCTAGGAGCCTTCCCTTGAAATAACTAGAAGGCTCCTAGACAAGGACAGCAAGCACACTGGGGTCCTCAACTCTGACTAGCAGCAATGTTTAAAATAACATCTTTTACTCTTTCTGTATCAGAGAAATTAGAAATGGCAGCAGAACTATGGAAATTGCTAAGTATATAATAAATCTAAAATAAACTTTATAGGTGAAAATAACAGTATCATTTAAAAACAATACATAAAAGTGGAAGATAATAATGGACTTTATGGAAGTGCAGTTTTGCATACAGAAATAGTGTAGTTATGCCATTGTTAAGATAGAAACCAGCTGGAGCTTCCTGAAAAGCAGTTCGACACATTTCTAGGCATAGTGTTGTTTCATAAAGCTCTTAGTATTCCTCAACATGTCAGTAGCTCCAGAAACACAATAAAATGGGATACACTCAGAGGTAATGCACACAGCACAGAATTACATTCCCAAGTTTCGAGTAGTTCTGTATATACATAAAGTGAGCTACAAATGAAACATTGGTTCAGCTTTATAAGAGTACATAAAAAAAAATTGTTACTTAAAAGGCAAAATGGTCCAGAAAGCTTTACTGCCACCATAATTTATTATAGAATTAATCTATTATGTGTTTGCACCAGGTCAGGCCACTAAAGGAAACCTGTGTCTTATCGAAATCAGATTGAGAAGTACAAATCGAGAATCCCTAATGGAGCACTAAGCACACTTCAAACAGCCAGCCATATGGACTGTGTTACAGCCTGGGGATGGTTTCTTTTGAGCCATAAACTTCGGCAGCAGAGTGTGGAAGACTCTTTATTTGATATAGGGTCTTCAAGAACAATGATGCATTTGAAAAAATAAGTTAATGCTCAGCTCTGAAGTCAAGAATTCAGACCTCCTCCTGAAGACTCCTCCTTCCTATTTCCTTCCTAAAACCTATCCTTTTAAATTAGGTCTATTTCAAAATAGCTTTTGCAGATAATGCACTAAGCTTCTGAAGTTAAAGTGCTTAAAGAGGAAAGCCTGTCTAATCATAGCATGTGAGACCAGAGATATCATATTATCAGTCAATGCCCACAAGAAATTCATATGGGGGCAGCTCCTTCCCTCTGTGTGTGCACAAGGAGCTCCATTTGAAGGTCTGATTCCATGATTAATACACTTCTGGGCTGTTTTGACTTTCATCCATCTACACAACTTAACCTTCATTGTAAACCAGTGTGTTCATAGCAGAGAAATCATTTTTCTGTGGAATCATGTCAGCATGGTGTGTGCTTGTCCTAGCAAGACACCAGCATCACATTCTGGTCGCTGGAGCAAAGTGCCTACCCCTAACATAGATTTCTGTAGGAAATTAGGCAAATTGCTTTCATTTATAGATAAAATGTCACTGCACAGTCATGTGGGATTTGACAAACTACCTGGATAAATGCAGGTCCCTGTTGATTTCCTGTCTGTGTTCTGTGTATGCACCTGGAAATCTTGCACTCAGTTTTTATTTTCCCTTGTGCTGTGTCTAGAAACAGAAGACAGTATTTTCTTTCTTCAGCCTCTTACCTAACTAATTTATGAATTTTTAGACACAGCAATTTTCCCCAGCTAAGGAACAAAAGTAGATTGTATATAGTATATATAAATTTCTAAATGTATTTCTAGATCTATTTCTACATATAATATATTTTATTATTTTTATTATATCATTATATGTCCCCCATCACATAGAACTTTACAAAATGACTTTATTCATAATATTTTTCACATAATTGAAACTTATGTTTTCCAATTTTTATCCTTTTCCTTAAGTAATACCTTTATAATGGTTTTTGTTTCTGTACTAGCAACCTGTTACAAAATTATTCTTGGCATAATATTTAAATTAGAATTTATTTATTGTATTTATTCTGTATTTAAATTATAAAATAATTTAAGAGACACAAAAATGTAGAAGTTGTTCTAATATTCAAGTTCATGACCTCCATAGTTTTAGTCACAGTATTTATACTAGGTGAATCAAAAGAGTGAGTCTGTTTTTACAAGAATTTAAATGTGATGAGCTAATTACTTGGTCAACATATGTCTTTGTCTAAAATACTAGCTAAAATATTGAATCAGAAAAAAGGATTTTAGCATTACAATAATCCCACTGCATGATATTGCTATCTTGCATTCAATTTTAAGAGAAATATTTTAAAAACTGATGATTTTGATTTGCACTGGCTAAACAAATTTCTCCAGAAATTTCAGTATTTAAAGAAGATGATGTGCACTAGATAAACAGCAATTTCAGTGTGATATAGTAGTGAAAATTATATTTCAATGATATGCACTTATTACAAAGATTGATGCATTAAACTACTCAGTGGTGCAGCTGAGAGGTAAACCCACTGCCACTTGGAATTCTCAGCCCAATGTCTTTCTATAAAGCAAAGGAACCAAGTGAGATGTCTTAAACAGTGATAAAAATCCCACAGGGACCATCTGTGTTTAGAAGACCTTCTAGAATAATAACACATAATTAAAAGCATGTTACTTATAGCTGGTGCATCACATACTGCTTCTCTGTGTTATATTTGTTTTCTGAAAAGATAAAAAAAGCAGCATGTCAGTATGATGATAGTGCCTTCCAGCACTAAATCAAAATGTAATGAATATAAAAAAGTACTCACGCTGTATGAAACTGTCACTAATTTTCATCCAGTGTCTTTTAATCAATATATTCAGGTAAACATTTAAATTCATTTTCTACTTTTCAAAATATTGCCTTTCCCAGTAAAGAGAGTTTTACCTTGGGGAGTAGAACAAAGAAGAATAGAAAGAAAAAGGATGCACCTGTAGTAACATTTTCAGGTGCCAAACAAAAACAATTGATGTTTCCTGCTGGTTTCTGCTCTTTAATCATATTTATACAATGATCATTTAAGAAGAGGAAAGTAAGAGATCTCCAAATCTGAGTAAAAGAGTTTATTCTTTTTATAGGTAGTCTATTGTTTGAGACTAAACTCTGAATAAACATTCAGTTCTACTGCTTTTTAAAAACATTCTTATAGAACAAGATTACCTCTTATATCTAAGATGATTTCTCTGATATGTGCATATAAATGTTTATGTATATGATACAGTAAAAGGAATTTGTGCAACAAGACAAGGACTTTGAATAAGGAAGCAACACAACTTTATACAACTTCTATACTGAGACTAACCACATGACAAATAGTTGAAAAATTATGTATGCTGAAATAGGGACTAGACTAATGTGAACCTGCTGTGTCATTTTATTAGTTCCTTAACATCTGACCTACATCACAGCAGCTCTCATCACGGGCCGTCATGGGCTCAGTGGACCATGGTCAGTGGTTTTGTAAGGAGCCAAAAGTTGTGCAGGCATGGCATGTGAACATCTCTGGTTCAGAGTTTTAAATCAAGTAAGCTGCCCATTTCCATGAGGTGCTAACATAGATCCCTGGTGTGGATTGCAGAGCAACTACGGTGTCAGCTTAGACCATCTGTGACCAAATGAGACAGACAGACAAAGTTTCGCTGGGAGTCTGTCTCTGATTACTGTTCATCGACAAAAATTATCTCACTCTTAAATGTTTTTAACTTTTTTTTTCTTTTGTGACTGGTTTGATTTAAAAATTAACGTGCCACTTCTGTTACGGTAACAATGGGAAATCATTGACAAAATTCTTCCCTGTGATTGACTTGAATTCAAGTATAGCTTGTTGCTAAGTTAGAATTTCATTCTTGCATAATGAGATGGCAAGAATTGGCATATCCATAGCATCATAATGCATTTAAACTCAGCACAGCATTAGTCTGCATGTAGAGATTATGGAACTGTTTACACAGTGCTAATGGATTTTCATTCCATCCTCTAAATTGTTGTTACAATGGTGCCAAAGCTTTTGGAATATGCCAAATCAAAACAGGGATTGCAGATTTTTCCTTTCCAAGATGTGTATTTTGAGAAGCTATTTTATGACATCGTATACAGTGGGCAGTACTATGCCAATGAAGTGGAATAATGTTAACATTAAAGCAACCAGGCTAACCCTACTAAGATATTGAATATGTCCAGAGTACAGCAGGTATTTTTCTAGAAAGCTTAACACTCCCAGGATAAACTATATGCACTGCCTCATTGCTATGAAAACGCTTATTGTTCTTTGTTCCTACCTTGCACCCTACAGAGTAAATGATATGGAAATTCTCTGTATTTTGTCCATTTGTTAAACACTTGGATAAACTTAGTTGTTTAAATACACGTGCATGTAGTTGTTGATTGATGATTTTACAAACTCAGTAAATGCATGTCCTTATAGGATGGATCTTCCCAGAGAAAACTGTCCTTTTCTGCAGGAGCATTAAGCTTTACTTTGGGAAGACAAAGCCCTAAGTAGGATGATGGGTTTCCTTTCCCTCCTCCCTTTCCTCCAGTCAGCCAGGCAATGCATTTTCCAAAGACACTAGTGCCTTGGGAATGCTATATTTTTTCATTTCAGGGGGGGATAAGGGGTTTCCACCTTTATTTATAGTTGTCATTTTTATGCTTTAAACCTCACAAGCTTTCTCTGACCATGGACTCATTCATATATCTTGAAAGAAATTCAGATAATTTACTGTTGCTGGACAGAGTTTTCCTCACAATGGCGTGAAGAATTACATGCTCTACTCCTCTTTTATTGCTTGTGGGCCAAATCCTGCCCTCATTTACACCACTGGAATAATAAATAATCTCCTTTGAGAGCATTAATGTGTGTTTTTTCATTGTTTGAGAACAAAGAACAAGTTACCCAATGTCAGTCTAGAAGTTTTCAAAGGTTACTGCTCTACTAACCTGTGAGTGCAGAACATCCAGTGGTTTTAACAAAAAGAAAAAAATATGCCTATTGAGAGAACACAAAAAGAAAGGATGGCTCACATTTAAAGTATCAGTTCTCTATTCTTGTCTTTCAATTTTGGAAAAAAATGGACAAAAATTAGAAGGATACAAAGGGTTTTAGACAGGTTAGCAGTACCAGATGTTGCAGCTGCCTCTGTAATTTTGCATCCTTGATGCAAAAGCTTGAATAGGGCCATTAATTCATATTGTGAATCCTCCCTAAACAGTTTGGAAATGATGGCAACCTCAAAACCTCCTGAGACAGGTTACAGCTATGGGCTGCCAGGGAGGTGTTCTTTTCCCCAGCCTCTGGGCATCCCTCTGCCTCTATCACCCCAGCTGCATCCAGCCCCAGGGATGTCCTAGCAGTAGCTCCTGGAGTTTTTGCAAGGAAGCAGGCAAGGGAGCCAGGTGTGTGCATAGACAGTGTGAAGTCTTGGGGAGTGCCCAAGTGCTCCCAGAGCCCTCTTCTAGGCGGAAATTAGCTCATGTACCAATGCAAGTCTGAAAAGGCAACTGTGACTTATTAAAGAAGAGAGAAAAAGGATGGAAATGGGGAGGAAAGAAAGTATCCTGGAAAGGTGAAGGGAATTTGCAGTGGCCTATAGTTCAAAATCAGAAGGGAGTTGAGGGAAAATGATACAAGGAGTCTCTGATTTATGCAGTGAACTGAACCTACAGCTCTAGAATAGATGAGATTTTAACAGAAAAATGGGTTTGTGGACCACAGGTCTCTGTTCCCTCCCAGTCACACCTACATGAATCAATTCTCTGTCCCATTCCTCATCTTGCAGTATTATGGTTGCAGTGACAGCAGTAACTCATGCTGAAAAATAGCTTTACAGGGGATTCTACTTTACTTTTACATAAAATATGATTTAACAGGTGTAAAGAGCAAGAAAATTACCATTCTCTATGCAATCATCATTGTAAAATATAACTTTAAGGGCCAGAGAAATCCTCATTTTATCTCCCACCAAGTAAAAGTCACTTTCACAGGAAGGTACTTAACCACTCAGGCTCAGCTGGTATGAGTAGTAATAAGCTTTATTGACAGGTGAGGATCCCTTATCCCCTGGGTCACAGATGTGATTAATCCTTAAGCAAAGTTCTTTTGCACATCTCTTTTAACTTTTAATGCACTAAATACGCAGCAAGTAGCAGTAATTTTCTAATGCCTTGTTTAAAAGAAATTGTGTCTAAATATAAATAGCAACTAAAAGCTACTAGTGCACAAGTATTGGACATGAGGACAAGTTGCTTCATGGTCTAAGAAAAAAAAATGAAAGCATTAAATATAAATAACTATGGAAAACAAGTTGCTATGGTAAGTTGTTTTGACAACATTTTGGGGATATCTACTTGGGAAACATGATGCTTAAGCATATTATAAAAGCACATGTTGAAAACAGAAATCTATTTCTAAATAAGATTATTTTCACAAATGCTTTCACCAATCAGGAAACGTTTTCAAATGCAAATTATGACCAACAGTACTTAAAAAACAAGAAAAAAAATATTTTCAGACCTATGTGTCTAGTTGATGCACCAAAGAATGGGTCTGCATGCAGTGAACATGAAACAAAGCATCTGGATGACATTTCTTCATAGTGCCAGCCTCTACTCCAACTTAATCCTTTAAAAACCTTAGGTCACTGTCTTGAGGGTTTAAAACCTTCACCACTACACTTATATTCAAGGCTGTGCTAGAAGCTTTACACAAAGAGAGACAGTATTTTAATTGTTTGGGGTTTTTTTATTTTGAAAAGGACATTTTTTTCCTTTCCACTGGAAATTTAAAAAAGGAACTAATCTCTTGCTTATAATATAATAATTCTAAATTTGGATTACCATGAGTAGTTGAATACATTTCATCTGTAGTTGAAATCAGTTTGTGTAAAAACCAAGGCATTTCATTCTTTAAAAAGACACTATTTCAATTAATCCATGGAGACTGCTTATGGTACAAACTGCCCAAAAGGTCTGTGAAATCTCCCCTTTGGAGATAACCCAGAATTCTGCTGAATGAGGGAAAGAGTGACCTGATTAGCTGGGATGTTAACCCTGCTTTGAGCAGAGGCTTGGACTAGATGGCCTTCAGCCTAAGTTATTCTATTGTATAACCACCTCTTCTGCTGAAATAGAAGGAAGATAATTTGGCAAGGAGAATAAATCTGTTTGTATCTGAAGAAAAGAGTACCCACAGCCTCAACTTACAGGAACCTAGAGTCACAAAGGTTTTATGGAATGACACCAAACATGGAGCTGGGCTCCCAGGTAAGCTCACCATGCAGCAGGGAACAGGTGTTTAGGGGGTGTTTCTGTGTGAACTCAGACAGGACATGAGGGTTTCAGGAGTTCAGCACCTTCCCTGTTTTTTCTCTTCTGCCTCTTATTCACAGCTTTCAGTCCTATGGGTAAAATTAATTTCTCGAATCTGCTTTTAACAATATAAATACTGTGGCACTCACATTTTCTGAAAAATCCCTTCACCCAGATTTTACTCCTGGGAAGCTGAGAAGCCTCAGAGAAAAAGGAAAACAAATTCTTATCTCATTTGCTTCTCCTGTGCTGTGTTCACATGTGGAATGTGTTTGGAGATTGTTTACCCACAGGAGATTGTTTCATTGGGCTTTGCTGTGAATTATTTTGACTTATTGGCCAATCAGTACCAAGCTGTGACTCTGGAAAGAGTCACGATTTTTCATTATTATCTTTTTAGAATTCTGTAAGTATTCTTTCTGTATTCTTTAGTATATATTAATGTAGTATTCTTCATTATAATATCATAAAATAATAAATTAGCCTTCTGAGAACGTGGAGTCAGATTAATCATTCCTTCCTTTGTGTAGGGGCAATGTAAATACAATAAAATATTAACTCTATCTATCTATCTAAACATAGTAATGATCCTACACTTCTCCAGCAAAAGCCTGAAAATTCTTCTCATCATATAGAAAGCTTTAGTACATTTACTCTTGTAAGGAGTGTGCTTAACTCTGGTAAATTATGAATGCACTCACATATAAAAAGAAAGAGCAGCCAGCCAGGGAGAAAAAGGAAGCTGGATACCACCCCTTATGATTAATTGCATCTTTTCTTCTTCCACAGAGGTATGTGGAAGTAAATGCTTCACCTCAGACTTACAGCTGGTGCTCACTAGCACCATATTCTCCATTTGCTGAAGGACCCTTATAAGACCAGGGAACAGGATTTGAAGAAGTAATAAGCTTGAAAATTGCAATGTAAATTGAGGATATTTAATTTTTTTTAATTCCTTCCTGTCATATATTTGGAAAAATTAGGCCATGTATATCTCAAATTTTTCATTATGTGTTAGCAAATGTTTTTGACCTTTGATCTCTCCATCCTCAACCTTCTGATCTAAAACATAGGCAAAACATCATTCTCTGGGCTCAAAGATTCTCAAAGAAAATTAATGTTTTTGAAGCATTAAAAAATGACAGAAATAAGTATCACACATGAATCTCTGGAAAAAGCTGGGTGCCTTTGGTAGCGAGAAGTGAAGATAATGAAGAAAATTAGTTACAAGATGGCTTTTAATTCAAGATTACGGCTCAGAATTATATGGAAAAATAGTAGATAACCATTCAATCAAAGACTTAAACTTAAACCAAACCAAAGTTGTAAAGACATCCTATTCTGCTTTGCAGCTTTTTGACTTTACATGGTTTTCCTTATTAGTGTTTCTCATTACACAGAAG
The DNA here is from genome assembly GCA_024362935.1 of Setophaga petechia. Taxonomy (NCBI): domain Eukaryota; kingdom Metazoa; phylum Chordata; class Aves; order Passeriformes; family Parulidae; genus Setophaga; species Setophaga petechia. Next base: position 14,005,952 of record JANCRA010000012.1, read on the forward strand.
AGAAAATCCCAAGTTTCAGTGGCAGCACACTAGAAGCAGATGTCACCAGAAGAAAATATGAGTAGAGCAGATCTGTGGAGAAACAGACTTCTGCAATAAGATTTAAACTGTACTTTCAATATCCTTTCCTTAGAAGATCTGAACAACCAAAAGAATAATTGGGGAATGGAGACTTTTTAAGAAGAAATGAAACTGACTCAGTTTCTCATTAATGCTCCATTTTCAATTGTAGGTTCTTTAACTTTCTTTGAATCTCAATGGCAACTAAATATCCAAGTCCATACAACAATGAAAGGAATATTTAAAATTTTTCAAAGTTATTACAATCCTGATACATTACTTCTATTCCTAGGTTCTCAAGAAGAATGGAAAATGACAAGGGCAGCTTCTTGTGATAAAGGAAGAAGAGTTAATGTTCCAGAAATAAAATTTTGATCCAAGTTTAAGGTTTATTATTTTCTTTCCCTCCAGTACTAATTCAGTGGCCCAAATATATTTGATAAATGTCAAATGAAGAGATGCACCTGATCGAAGCTCTAACATCTTGATTTTATATGTGTCTAACCCAGGAGGACTACAACACTCTGCCTCTGAAAAACACCAGACTTTTAGACCTAGTTCTATCCCTAAGCTTTTCCTATCTCTAGAAAATGGAAAAGAGCAACAAGTAGGGTATCTCTTCAAGATTTTGTGTAACAAGTGTCCAAGGACCTCTAGCTTGAGACTTCTAATTTCAAATAATAAGAGTATTAATAAGTAAGAATTATGCCTTTAATCAGATAAAAAACAATAGCAAAGACCTGGGGTTTTGATGGTGGTTCTGTAAAGAGAGTTAAATAGTTAAGCAGTGCAAGAATTAAGTCTTTAAACAGAAAAAAAATTAGGAACAATAAAAGTAAAAAAAGTGAGAGGGCAAAGGTCTTTTTTTAATACTATGAAATATGATTTATGGCAGCTTATATGTGTTTCATCTCATGAAAAAAAATAAAATAATAGAAAAGGATTTATCCAGTCAAAAAGTCTGCCCACACCATCTCCCACAGAATCTTTTGATTACAACGTACTGCCTTACCATTAATGCATACCATATAATACATTGAATGAAATGCCAGATTTCATTCCTTGATTTTTTCTTTGGAAACCACAAATGTTTAAAGGAAAATGCGCATGATGATTTGAGAAGTCATTTCTGATTGACAGATAAATGCTAGGAGGAAGTCTGACTTACAGTAATCAATCTGGTAACAGAAACATATTCAAACTGAAAGATATACCAAAGTGAGGAACCTGAATTCATCTGAACACTCCATCAATTCCAAAGAACATAGTTCTACTCATCTTAATAATTTTCTGTTTCTTAACCATTTGTACCTTTTTACTTAATCAAGTAGTAACTGGTAAGCAGTAGCTTTCAGTGAAGCACCAGCTATAAGAAAGTGTCATTTTTTAAAGTAACTTAAATGCCTAGTCATATACTGTATGATTAGAGTATTGAATGACATAAGGAGCCTCAGTTTCCCAAATACTCAACATTTAAAACTGCGGAACTTTATAGTCTAAGGGAAATGCTGAATGTTGGCCATCACTGAACACTAGAATGAACTTTGATTTACATCCCAGCTTCAAAAATATTCTTCTAAAAGTGGAGCGCCTTGATTGCCACATACCTAAAACCAAGAATAGACATCACATCTTGAACATATTTTTGCTTTATAAAAGAGGCAATTCATCAAACTGCAGAACAATATACTCTGTGCGATGAAAGTGCTGTTGAAAATCCTCCAAGTGAGAAAGCAAATACTTTTTAGCAAAGGGGAGCCTTTCAAAAGTGACTTCGAAGCTTGAATCAAGTAAATCACGTCAAGGACTTTTAGGCGTCTTTCAGTTTGGGAGCTTTTGAAATTGTTTCAGGCTCCTGAATAAGAAAAGGTCAGATTTATAAACACCAGTAGAGAGGCTCTTAATATATGTTTACACACATGTGGTATAGACATCTAGGTTTGAGATACTCAGTCCAGTTTCCTTTCAAATTAGCAGAGAAATGATAGGATGATGTTAGGGTACCACTTACTTCTGTGTGGCATTGACATCAAAATAAATCAGATGAATTCCAGATGAGCTCTTGCATGGCTCTTTGCCTTCACTGAATATCAAAAAACTTATTTATACATCGAATTATCTGAAACCTGTTCTAAGGTGAAAATTGCTAAAGGTGAAGATATGTTTCTTAGAGGCATTTACAAAACAAGCTAAGTACTTCATTCCCTTTCACACATTTTATATACAAAAAATAAAGCTCTATCAAAGTCAACTTGTCCATGTCTGAAATAAATGGAATTTTAGTTACTCAGTAGCTTTCCAAAAGCTTACAGAACTTCTGAAGTCTAAAAACCTAGCCCTATGCATATTCCCTTAGGTATGTTTGAGAATATTACACTTTCATGCTTGGCTTTAAATTCTCTAAGTCTTTCTCAGTATAATAAGTAATATTTATATATCCTCTTCAATATGTTTTAGTCATCATGATAAGAGCCAATTTACTCAAATTTTGCAGGTTTTAAGCACATAAATTTTAAGCAAGTTACTCATTGCAATGCCTAAGCTCCTTTAGTCCAGGAAAAGCATAATGTGTTTTTGAAAGCCTTTAGAGCTACGTCATGTTCACCTAATTTATTGACCTAAACTGAGATAGGCAATTTTATGAAAATGTTTGAATAGGACTGCTTTCTAGCATTTATTTTAGGAAGAACAGCAGTATGTACAAAAAAAAACACAAAGAGCATTTCTTTAGGTACCTAAAATGTAGGTGGAATTTAGTCTCAGAGGGACTGCATGAAGCCTAGAGATAGCTTTGTTTTTCTTCTACTCAAATTATTTTTTAAAATGTTCCATCAAACACATTTACAAAGGTATTCAAGATGATGATTTGAAAGACAAAGTGCTTTTAGAATAACAAAAATACTTTAGCAAAGTGTATCCTGACATCAAGTATGAGGCAAAACAGTACCAATTTATCAAAGTGAAGTTGGACAAGACTAAACATCTACAAAAATTTTAGAGTTTAAGGTGTTTGATTTTCTGTTTCAATTTGACTTTCGTATTTGACTAGGACTTACTAGTCTAGGAAGGGAGAGTTTGAAAAAATATTTTTAAGTGTTCAGATGAGTTTTACTCCATGAATGAAGAGCATTGTTCTATCACCCGTGATGTTGGGCAGCTCTATCACAGCTAATTGTCATTACCAAGCAATTTAGTATTTATAGAGGCAGCTGAATGATCCTGGGATCTTTCAACTCCTCTGTCTTATTCAGTAAAAAAGCCCCAAATGTCAAAGGAAAAGCAAATAGCACTTTGACTTGAGGAAGCATGCCTTTCACCATAGCATTAAATTCCAACCTGTCTTTAAAGGCAAAAGAAAAAGAAATATTGTTGGAACATTCTTTTACAATAATATTCCCTGTAGAAATTTGGTAATAAATGCCTCTCTTTTTGGTATGGACAGGGATGTACTCCACTCTTTGCTGGAACCAGTGCATCACAGCAAAAACAGCACATGGTAACAGAGCCACAATGATTCTTCTTCACATATGGAACCAGCAAATTAGGCCAATATTTTTAATTGTAAAAAATTATTGAATACCTTCCATTCCAATCTAATAACCATTTTCTCTAACAGCAAGCATTAATGACTTCCCTGACTAATGAAAATTAATTGCTAGCCTGCCTTGACAATTACATTGTGATCGATCAAGTTTAAAGGAGCTGCAGGGGTCATTTGCTGTAATTCTAATGCAATCCATTAAATCTGCAGCAGATGATAACCTTTAACTTTGTTGTGTATTAGGGAATACTAATGGCAACTCTAGATGTCATGGTTTGTACAAGGGGAGATACATCATATTGTCAAATTTTCCTAATGTTCTTGAGGTGTTGCTGTTTCTCAACTGACACAAAAATTCCTCTTGACATCAGAATACAGCATCTGTATCATCTCATCAAGGTGCTATAAAGGCAAAAACAAATTTACAAATCTAAAAAGCAGTCTGAGAATGTTCATCCCATTTCAGGCCAAGGTCCTGTGTGTTACATGAAACTGAGTTGTAAAACAATGGACAAATTTGCTAAATCCTGAAGGAATGCTCTGTCAGAGAAACACATCTAAAGCACACATCGTATTTTATTGGTCCTGAAGCAGCCATCAACTCTGCTACAGCCTTGAATGAGATCCCATGTCTCTCAGACAAAATGGAGTTGTAAAATAAGGTTCAAATTTGTGAACAGTTATTGAAGGGGTTCATACTGAACAACAAATGCAAAGGTATTTAAATGCCAGAACTGAACTGTGCATTCTTGAACGCCTTTCCAGGCACATCATCCAAAAGTTTACAGCACCTGCTTGCTGAATTAGATATTTTTCAAACACAAATTCAAGGCAAATGACATTGAATCTAAAAAGAAAACATAGGAACAAAGCCACCACAAGAAAACCAACAAACAAAGAAAAGTAATATCTTTAAACTGAAGCTTTATAGCTTTCTCAGCTGATTTGAGCTATCCTCTACACTTAAAGGCATTTTGGGGCAAATTTTGATAAGATTTTCACAAGGTAGGAAAATAGTGATGGAAGAAGTGAATGGAAGAATTTTAATCTAATTTTAATCTGCTATCTATTTTTAGTCATGGGTTTAAGCTTCTATCTAGAACTGCCTTTTTGGTATAAACACAGAGACACACTCATGCAATCTCATATTAACATCTCATTTCAGAAACTGTAAAAAGTATTTCATAAAAAAAGCCTGTTGTGGCAGGATCCAGTACATGGTTTTGCACAAATGGAAATGAGTATTTTCTAGGTCAATACTTCAATTTATGAGGAAGCTACTCAAAGAAATTATGACCTTCATCTTTTGTTCTTTAAATAATATAGTCCAGGGTTATTTTAATTATTGGGAGATTTTATTTCTGTTCTAACTACCCCTAAAAAGACTAGTTGCAAACAGAAAGTGCAAGAATTCCAGCAGCAATGCCAGTCCACAAGAGTACAAATCTGTAAAACCCAAGGAAATTTTGAAACAAGCATGCCCTTCTGTATATCTCACATCTAAGAAAATGATCCTTGAATGACTATTGCAGAGATTCTCTACAAAGAATTTCACAGAACTCTACCAAAAATATGTACTTAAGTACAGAAATATGAAAGAACAGACTGAAAATAAAAGTCAAAAATTATTCCACTTTGAAAGCTTAAACAAGTATTCTAAATAGATAATTTCTTATAGTATTATTTGTCACGTTGACAGTGTTTCTTCCTAGTTTCTTACAGGAAAGAAAGAAAACTTATTTCTCTGTAGAAATATTAGCACTCTTTACTTCTCAAAGAATCAAGATTTCTTTGTGCAAGAGAATGCCCACTCAGCAGAATCCAAAAGAAAATTTCTGATTCTTTTTAATATTGATTAAAAAAACCACAAGGAAGTAGATTATCAACCAGCATAAATAATGAAAAGTTGCAAAGGAACAAATATGTAGTTAGAGAAAACAGGGATATCATGACAAACTTCAATGCAGCAGTCAGCATCACACTAAGAGCCAGTGATTAGAAAGGAGTAGAATTTTTAAGAGTACCTAAAAAGCTGTATTTAAAGCTTTTCCCAGCCTTAAAGGGAAGAAGATTTGCTTCTAGTGTGGCCAAAGCATGCAGTGAGACCAATATAAGCTAGCAAGGGTTCCATGAAAACCAATTAATTTATTGTGAATTTATAAAGGTATAATCAAGGTCAGATTTTAGTCTATGGAAATGCATTTGAAACAATGCAGAGGCACGAGCTCCTTCAGACTGCAGCAGTTTTAATATTTGGAAAATGGACTGTGATCACTGGATTGTGTTTGGGTGCAACAGGTTGTGCTGGACTACAAATGATCTATAAAAGTTTCCCATAAGTATCATCAGGGAAAAAAACACTCCAAAAGCAAGAGAAAGCTCCATAATTGCCTGCTAGGCATGGCTATATTAAGCACTGATAAAAAATTGGACAGCCTCTACAGACATTTCTGCTCCCCCCACGCACTCTTGGAGTGCAAAATATTTTGAAAATATTCATGTCAGCTTCAATCTTCTTGGGAAATCTACCCTGAGAAATAACATGAACTTTATCTCAGCCATGGTTTGCCTGAGATACTTATCATTATAGCCAAAAGCTACTGCTGCACACTGGTAATGGAAACTGTTCTAAAAACCTTGTTCTACACAAACCTTTCATGTTTATAATTACAGTGGAAGCACCAAAGATTGCTGAAATCAATGAAAAGTTCTGTAGGCCTTAATGATTTTTACCAAGACTGAGATATGAATAGAAGTTTTATATTTAACCATGTTATCATACCCCAAGACTATGTGTGAAAGCATTTCCACTGATGCCAAAGGCTTTCACATTGCCCAGATTACGCCTGTGCTTATCTACAGTATTGAATCAAGACTTCCACGTCTACTCCTCAGACACAACTTTCACCTTTCAAAATCTCAGCTCGAGTATCTTTATGGATTCTGACATTTCCAATGGGCCAGCACTCAAAAATGCAACCTCTGACTAGTTACGGTTCTGAGGCACATTTAAAAACCACGGCATGTAAAGAAAATAGTCTCCTCTCATTCACTAAAGGCAAAAAACATTCCATTATCAAGTGTGACACTGTTGATGTGGAAAAAAATTAAGTATCGCAACAGGTTATTAAATTGTTAATGGCTACATTCTATTCTCAGGTTTGTGGTTTGATGCAGTCTGGGCAAAATGTCAAACTGTATCAACATTAACAGCTTCTGACAAGCTCAAGAGGGGAAAAAAGATCTGAATGAATAAGCTGTTCTGTAAATAAAGAGACATTGTAACCTTTAAAGTGAGACAGAATTTAATTAAGAAAATTAACACAGACTTTTGAGAGACTGCAATTTTCTAAATCTCATTCTTTACTGTCAAGCAAAAGTTATATTACTTTATAATAAGAAACACTAAGTACCTACCTTCTGATCTAAAGTTAGTGATACTGCCCAGAGGAAAAGGGAAAGGACTGAAGCTTGTGAATTTCACTTTTTACATTTATCCATTTTTAATTTATACAACACCAGAGTATCTATTAGTATTAGACTTGAGAAATGTGAGAAAAAATTAAATATTGCATGTAATTGCTTTTTTAATGTTGGAAACAGCAATAGTAAACACATAAAAGATTTCTCATTCCATTTAAAGTTGGACTCCATGGGGTGAGAGGGTTTCACTATCTCCATTTCAAAGATAAGGAAAATTATGTGCAGTCAGGAGTGTGAATCAATGGCCAGAGTAAAAATCTGCTTCTAGCACTGTACCTGAGAAACAAAATGGATTCTAATTTTGCCTTCTAAAATTTATTAGCTTCTTATTCTTCAAGCTAGAAAAACAAACGTGAATTTATGCATTTTTTTAAATGCATTTTTTACTACTAAACCATTCTGTTCCTCAGAACATGTTTTTCTTACATGCTGTATTTTTCTCTGCTTCCTGTATACTAACCCTTAGACAAGGAAAATCACCAGGATCTCTTATCAGTCAGTGAGTGAATTAGCTAATTGAACTATTTTTTCATGGCATTATCCTGAATTTTTAATTAGATAAAGGCCTTTTCAATAAGATTAAGATGGTAAAATTTTGCAGAAATATTACCATACTACTTAAAACTGAGATCTGGACAAATAAGTTTTTATCTTTTTCCAAAGAAGTGAAAAAATGAACTGTGAATGGAAAGACTAAAGGGAGAAAGGAAGAAAGAAAGTGGAAGGGAAGGAAAGAAGATAAAGCGAAGATGGATTTCTTTTCGTTTACAATCATTTTTTAGCAAATAATTGCTTGGAGTTTTCCAGATGCTGTCATGATTTTCCTGATTGCAGGTAAAATTTCAGATAATCATATAGATTTTTTTGTTGTTGTTGTTTTTGAAATATAATTTTTTCGTTGTTAAAAAAGAAACACACAGAGAGAGTCAAATGTTACAGTAGCTTCTATCTTTTTAATGAAAGAGATGAATTTTGGGTGCTGAATAGGGCAGAAATGTTGACTGTGAGGACAGAAGCTGGATTTCCACGGCACTGTTGTTCTTCAGACTGTAAGTGCATCAATGACTACAAAGGGAACCGAGACATTTTGGCCGTATATGGAGACATCTCTGAGGAACACGAGATGTCTCCAGTTAGGTGCCTAAATCCAGAGCTGAATCCCACCCCAAATGATTAGACACACAGTTTGTAGGGCTTTTCTTGTGCACTTTACACAGATCTAATCTTTTGTGCCATTTCCATGTAGACCTCTAATTCATTCAGACAAGGACATAATCTCATCTCCAGAACAGTTCAGCTGTCTCTGTCTCAGGAAGCTGACACTGTTCTCTGCTTCTAATTAATCTTATTCCATCAGTTCATTCCAGCAGCTGGAAAGGGTTTTCCTTCCAAGGACTGAAGCAGAAATGCTTCACTAATCTGACAATACTGGATCTTTGCAGCTGGTAGAGAGTGATGGCACGTGTCACCCACACTTCAGCATTCCAGTGACCCATCCAACCCTGCCATGGAAGAATCTCCTTCTTCCCTTAAAAGCACCAAGTAGAAAGACCTGTATTCCACACTTGGAAGACTGCTATATTCCACAGAGCAGAAAAGGGTTATTATAGGATCTATATGTATTTTTTCTTCCTTGTAAGTCATCTGCAATTAATTTTAGTTCCTATTGAGCATCTTCTCATTATAGTGCAATATAAGCATTAAGGAACAATGGCAATTTTGGCTCTGCAGCAGCATTTCTGCAGAGACACTGAGGCTGCTACAGTTTTTATCTGCAGAAGGCTGAGGCTGTTACTTCCAACACTGAATGCTTTGTTTGATAACATCTTAAAAATGTTATTGATCCTGAAGCTTTAATGTGGAACATTTGCTAGCTTAATGCTCTGCCATTCTCTCTGCTGTTCACAGAGATGTAACTGTTAAGGAGGGTCCCTGTTAGAGGTTTATCACAGTAATTTATTTGAAGACTGATGCTCCAAGAATGTGAGCAAGTCCTGTAGAATATACTAGCCATCCTTCATTTGCTTTGATTGTTGACTGCCATTGCCCCATCACTGGATTAGAGCACAAATATGCAGCTGTTCTTTGAACTTTGCTGTTGTGCACTGCCATATTTATGGCAGCAGTAAAAAACACTGTGAACAGCTGAGGGTTGGGCCAGCAAAACATTTTAAGAAGCAGAGCTTTTTTAACAGTCCCAAAATATTTTTTTCATTGAGGGTGCCATTGATTACTTCTCTTCTTTTTGGGGACGGTGTTGAGAACTTGAAATTATTTGTTCTGTATCAAATAAATATAAATTGTTTTTCAGATTTATGAAAATGTAAACTTTAAACCTCATATTGATTTCATCTAAATTCTGAAAGTATTGCAATATTTCTTTCCAAAATTTCACTGAATTTTCAATGCCAATCCTCAGTTTCAGTTGCAAGCAATAGATAGAAACAAGGACTTGCCTACCAAGATTTTAACAAGAAATAAAGTGAATAGGAATATAATTTTTTTTTATTGTATCCTCTTTGTCTTAAATTATTGGGAAGCTAATTTCAACTCTGATGAGTAAAGAATTGTGCTGATATACCTTCTCCTCCTTTTTAATGACTCAACAGTTTGTTTATCCAGCTGCTTTGAGTAAGAGTGCAGCCTGGAAAGGATAATTTTCTGAGAGTGGTCCTGATACACTTGGGGATGAAAGAAATGCTTCAAAGCTGTTCCTTTTTTCCCACTCTCTTTCTTCCTTTCTTTTCTTTTTTTTTTTTTTTTTTTTTTCACTTTTGAATGTTTGCTTGTTTCTCTACATTGCTCTGACTTGCACTTACAAGGAAAAGCAGCATGAGATCCTGGGTCTACAATACTTAGTAGACCTCTTTGACCTCTTGGCCAAAATTCCAAATGGGCATATGATATGTTGAGACTGAATTTCTACCCTGAATCGGTAACAGTGTCACCTGTTTGCCATATATATGCCATAACCTATTTTCTATGAAAAACTTATTTTATCAGAGAGATATAGTGAGTTTTTATTCTTAAAAATTAAATAGTCTCTTTCCAATATATTTGGACTAAATATAATTTTGATAACAACTGTTCTGGAAATCTCTAAAGCTCTTTTCAATCAAGAAAGCTTCTGTGAATGTTTTACCTTAGAATTGTATTTTGATACATTTCTTTTTTTTCAAACTAGTTCTGCATTTTTCTTCAATACTTACTTTTAATATTTTTTCAAATTTATTATATCCTTCTCTTTCATTAATTTCTGTAAGTTGAATTATCTGTAAATTGCCTAGACTAATGGCAGCCAGATTATCTTTTTTTTTATGGGGTTGTGAATAAAGAGAACTTTTTATTAAATTGGGAAATACTTTCCAATGCAGATGAATAAGACTAAATCTCAAGTATCTTAAATAATTTTGGACTTCAATAGACCATTGTACTGCTATGTCCATCTGTTCAGAATATTTTACACTTTATGGTCTAAAGCAAGATGCTCATACCCGTGAAAGCAAAAGAGCTTGTCAGGCATTAAGAGGTCAGCAATCTGCTGAGAAAGAAAAGCAGGATGTCAACGTCTTTAATAATGATCTTGAAGACCGTAGCGTATTTGAAATGTGCTTTGTTAAATAAAAGGATGGCTTTCTAAATCATGGCAACTACCAGCTGAAGAGTTCAATAAGAACTCCACTGAAGCATGAGCCATCGTTGATGCAAACTAGGCACACACAGAGGGAACAGTGGAATAACTTTTCCATCTTAGAAATTTTTCTAGTGATTTATTTGGTTCAAATGCAGGTACTGAAAAGCCATGATAGAAGGTACCCTTGAGAAAATTAATAGGCATGGTCCTAGAGTGATATACATCTTTCTCCTCACTTTATATACAAAGGCAGTGTTTTCTTCTGGTATTGAAATTTGTCTTTTTTATAAATCGTGCGCAAAAAAAATCATACTGTCAATAAATATTTGCTCTGACTATAATGGGTTTTATGAGTTAAAAGCTTAAAAACACATTTACTATAATTCACTCTGTTTCTGTAGCAGTTGCTTTGCAGACCAAATTACTTGGTAATCAGCTCTTCAGACAGCATATACTGCTCTCATTTAGATTCCTGAAAGATGCCTGTAAGGAACCTTGTTAATTTAGGCTAATTGACAAAACATTCAAAAGTGAAGATATTTCACCATTCTCAAATTGTGCAGAAGTCCCCCAGAATGCGAATTTTTCAGAGATTCTCTAAAAAGAATGTACAAGTCAGACATTTCTGCTGGCACAGAAACCTCAAGCAACTAAGCTTCAGCCCAAGAATCTTCATAACTTCAGAAGACATGAGAACCACACTTCTCAGATGACTTTTACATCACAGATGAATGCTGGTAGAGCACAAAGTTTAAAATACAACCCCCAAAACCACTCAGCCTGCCCTCTAACATGTAATCTGAGCAAGCTTGACCAGGAGCCACCAAGAAACAGCGAACATGGGACCACTTTTCATTGACTGAGAAGTCATTTCTGGCCTCATGTAATTTCCTTTGCACTTCCTGAAGCATGTAAAGGCACCAGATATTAGCTATAAATCTCCATTCAGATTGCTACTAGTTCAGATTTTGCAGCAGGCACAGATCTCACAGAGCCACCCCTAAGCAGGTTTTTATTCTTAATAGCTCTAGCCACAGTCCAGGCTGGCTACGCTCAGCTGGCATCCTGCATGCTGTGGGTTCTTGCCAAATGATCCACAGCTTTACAGCCTCTGATGCTGGATCTCAGGCACAGAAATGGGGAACTGACAGCTCCACTGAACATCAGAGAAAGGACAAGCTGGAATGTGTTTAATAAGGCCTAACAAAATATCCTGCATATGTAAGTCCAAATGGACTTCAATGCCAAGACAGTTGCCAAAATATTAATAGATGGTAAATGGGTGCTATATTGTCATTTCTCTGCTTAGAAACAGAGCTTACAATTTGCCAACACAAGGAAAAGAAAAGCAATCATCTGTTTGGATAAGTGCTGCCAGTGGAGCTCAGACAAATTTCAAAATGTAAGCTCAAAGGATTTATAACTAACCATTGTAACTGTGCCATTCCAAATTTTAAATACCATTAATTCAAATCTTTTGTTATGGTTATTACCTTGATTGGAAATTAAAGTCTATATTGTTGAAGAAAGAGTACAATAATGGAAAATTAAACAAATATTCCCATTGGGGCAATGTCTGTTGACTGCTAATTCAGACCCAGTTTGGCTCCAGGCATCAGTGTTTGGACAACACTGCCTGCTAAGTTTCTGCCACACGTCCAAAATTGTAAAGAAAGAAGAAAACTGGGTATGAAAATTGGCATGTTTAATTCAGAGACTTGCAATTCTCAATTTTGGGTTGAAGTAACACCAAGACAGCTATTTTTAAGCCTAGAGAACACCTAACCAGCAGACAGCTGTGAATGATTTGCACTACCCTTAACCATAAATTTCAACATGGTGTGCCAAGAATCTGAATTATGAGGCAAAGGGAATAGGCTTCCAGTAATGATGTGTCACACACAAAAGAGAAGAAAAATAATGGCAAATCAGTGATTATCTTCAGTCAAGAAGTTTTCATTAACATAGGATGACAATTATTGGTGCATGAATTCAATCCAAACCCAAGTGTTTGGCCTTGCTTCAGCCTACAAACTATACCCTACTTTATGGTGGAAGGCATCCCGCTGAAACAGAAAATTTCACTATTTCTGAACTTCCATTTCCCATAAGTTATCTTTTCTAATTGATGCAATAATATACTTCGCTTGCTGACATGATTAGCTCAGCTGTGGGGATGCTATTTACTCTTGCAAAAAAATGTGAAACAGTCATGTATGAACTAGGGTGAAATAATTTGGTTTAAGACGAATAAGTTGGTAATGGAAGCCAAGAGGTAATATTTAAGCTTATTTCAGTTTAAATTTTGAAAACTTTTTTTTTCTTTTTGGGCTTTCTAGTCCTTCTAGAATGGCACTCTGACAATCCTGTAATTAAGTATTCTTGTCTTACCTGCAGCATTAGGCAAACCAAGAGCCATTTTCTGACCAATTGACTTTATTGTCTCCACACAGATTTCATAGTGTTGCTTGGGTAATGAAGCAGAGGAAAGATGCTGGGAAAGAACAGCAGGTATCTAGATAGAAAAGAATAAAAATTAACTGGATTATGCCTCTGTGGGGCATGAGGTCTCAGAAGATACCAACCTACAGAAATGTACAACAGTTACTTTCCAGGAAGAAGTGAACAATTTAATCAAGTAAAAACTGAGTAACAATTACAACAATTACATTGTTGCTTCTGATGTAATCTTGAGATTCCAAGAGAAAATCCTGATTTATAAAAGCTCATATGTTCGGAAAGCTGTTTAGATGGAGGATGACAGATTATCCACAGAAGTTTGAAAAATTTTTAAGAATTCTTGCATAGCCAGCAACTGATTAAAAAAAATTGTTTTCAATTAAAAGTCAAAAAAACCACAAAACACACTTTCCATTTTTTAAGAAAACACGCTAATTTTTTACTATTTCTGAGGTACTCTCTGTCTTGCACAATCTGTCAGGTCCTGTGAACTACAATGAAATGACATTAACAGATCAGGCAAGAAATTTCTAGAAGGAATATTCACTACAGTCACATTTTTCTAGCCTTAGTTTAGAGCTACAAAATGCTACAAAAATGCTAAAACAGGCTTACTTTACCTGTGGATATTACTTTTACCATAACAAGGCACATATCCCTGTGCATTGTACACTTGCAACAAACTTAGCTGCCACCTTCTATTCAGTTATAGTCACTGAACTATTCTCAAGGCCTTACTTGCCTTATTTGTTTTGAAATTAAAAAAATGAAAGCAATAATGCAGAAATTCCTAATGTAATATTTTTAAAGCAAATTTTTTAATCCTTCCTCTTTTAAATGAATCTTTATAAGAAGCAAGGTTTACCTGGACAATGTTTTATCAGTTCAAACTAACTCTTTTCAATGAGCTTTGTAAAACAATGGGAAAATTAGTTGATAATAATGCTTTTTAAGTAAGCACTTTGTAAAAAAAATACTAAACTTTATATCTAAATTATTTATGTCAGTTTAATTTTGTTAAAAGGCAACTTAGGACTGGAATTACAACTATTTCAGAGCAGTAAGATGGGACAGAGTACTTTTTCTTTGTTTCCATATGAAAACTTCCACAAAACACGTGTTCTATTTCTACATGATTCATATATTTTCCTTCCAGATATACACAGGCTTATAGAATAATAAATAAATTCCAGAGTCATTATTTTCCAGAAAGATTTTCTAAATATTTTATTAATGGATTTAATGTGTTTGGATCTGCAAAGCAATAATATCCAAAAATGCTTGTGGCAAACCAGTTCACAAATACTCTAAATCCCTGCCCAGTTTCTCTATAGCTCATAGCTAAGCAGTGTCAGTGCAACTGCAAACCACCACTAACAATCCTACTTTTACACAGCATCTTTCATCTGGAAGGATTCTGAGAAACTTTGTTTTTATTACTTCAATGCAAAGGTCATTCATTTCTAAATGACAGTTCCTTTATATTCTCCTTCCTGTGATGCAAGGACATAGAAATGAAAGATTCAGTGAGCTTTCAGGCTAAGCAATCTTGCTCTACACTTTCCCTTTATGATTTGGGGTGATTTCCCTCCCCCACCCCCTGCCCAGCCACGAAAGGATGTAAAATCAGGATTGTAGTGCTGAGTCCCGAGAGTCACATTTGATTAAAAATGCAGGAACTAATGTGCCATCGGCCTGCTATGGTCTTAGAATATAGTTTATTATCCAGTTTATAAGAAACATGTTATTCATATAAGTGGCATTATTAGAACCATAAATTATTGTATAAACATAGATCTCTATTTGTAACTGCTGTGGCTTTCATTAGAACTGGCTAAAAATGTACCCCAATCAGCTGTCTTAGGAATGATCTATATTAATGTCCAGTTCTTCTGTCTGTCATCTGGAATTTTTTGGCTTTCTAGGGAAAATTAAGTGCTATATGAAGAGACAAGTGGAAATAAGGTACAAAAGAGAACTGTTCAGTTCATTTTTGGCATTCCAATACAACTTGGAAAACTGGAGGTTGATAAAGGCTGTAAAGAGAAAAAACTGCAAAGATCTCTCAGCACCATTGTTTCACATTCCTTTATAATCTTACAATTTTACTAATTTTAGTAAGTGCCTAGAAGCATTTATGGCCTTGTCAAAAATAGCATAAAAATAAAGACAATCTTGCAACAGGGAGAGTTATTGCACTCTATTATTTTGTGTTGCAAATGCAGCTTTATTTGCTTGGTCCATACAATTTTTTATTTTATTTTCTTGTGGGGGTTGGGGGGTATTATGGGTTTGGGCAGTATCCTCACTAAAGATAAAAACAACAGCAATGAAATATGAATGGGGTTAAGCCAATTGGAACTGCATACTCAGAATTTTAGATAATTTTAATGAATCCTGAATACACATTTTTCAAATATATGCTATTTGTTTCAATTTTTTCCTGTCCTGGTCTTTGATACTCTGAGAAGGACTAAAACCATTTTTCAAACACTTTCATATTATGTTTCAAAAAAATCACTATGATTTTACCACTGCTCCACTACTTAAAATTATTTGTAGCATGACCAGTATCAGAAAAGATCATACATAAAAGTCCCACCTTCTCTATAAAAGGCATCTGTACTTTCAGCCAAGGCCACAGTGGCAGAGTCTTGGAATCACAAAATGATGTATTCCTACAACTGCAGCATTTGTGTGAGGACAGATGGAATAACCAGGCAGTGTTGAAGTTTGCTGATGTCCTGGTGGTGCAGGGGTGCCCCATCCCAGAACAGGAAAAGACTCACTTTTTCAACAGATCATGAGTTCTGTAAATCGAAAGTTTAATGTCCATACAGATATTTTATACTCATCTTGTGGTAATCAAAATGCAACTTCATTCCCAAAAATGCATCAACTTCCTCTCCTGGTTGATATAAGCGAAGTTGTTAGCACAAAATTAAGACTTTTTTCTCTGATTGTACAGTGTTAAAGGGAACAGGTGAATGAATCATGGAATCATGAACTGTTTATGTGTTTTTGTAGGACTGAAGCATTTCAGAAGTGTTTCTGTTAACGCTTCTGTCAGTGGCCTTCCCTTCACTTCCCCCTGTTGCCTTACCAGCGGAAGGTTGTAAGGAAACCACCAGAAGGTGCCAAACTACAATAAACACATTCATATATATTTCTCTTAAATTTATCTCATACAATAACACGACAAGGAACTGCTATCCTTCAGACACTATCATGCACATTTACTGAGATTCATCCATGAGATCCCTGTGGGAGGGTTTTTTTCTTTCAGACACCAACATGTGGAAGTCCCAAGACTCTCAGACCTCTAGAGAGTAGGCAGCAGCGTAGGCTGACCACAGGATGTGCTGTGATGTAAATTGCTTTGCAAATGGATGGACCCCGTTTTTTTTGTGTAGACATAAAGAAGCCTTGCATGCCACACAGTTATAAAACCTCCAATCATTTTTCTTTAAAAAATACATGGTACACATCAAACTTTTCGGAGTCGCTTTTGTTTCGGTTTTTCTTTTCAACTTTTCTGACAATGAAGGAAGGGAAATTTTTAACTGACTTCTGAACATAGAATGTGACTTTACCATGTTCATTAAGTTAATAAATTAAGCATTCTGAAATTATTTTTGAAGCAGACATTGTGTGACCCAGAACAGCTTCTATCTGTGTTCATCCATGTCTCCCCCTATAAATAGGCTGGCTCTATGAAAACAATTGAAATTAGTCCACAAGAAGTTCCGGCTTCTGAACACCCCTGGAAATTCTCTGAGGAGACAATTGACACCTCCCAAAATAATCTCAGGAAATATTCTAAGATCTTGAAAATAGAGACTGTCATGTTCAACTGTCTAAGAATGTTTCTGCACATTTCCTAAATTATTGCTATAACATATGCAAACAAAGAATTCTTTTAGAAGGGACAACAGTGGAGGATTAGCTGACTAGACTGTATTTTTCTTTCTTAAGCAACATACTTTTTCAGGCACTTAGAGAAATTTATAGGCACAGTTCTGTCATTGAAACTCCAGTAAAGTGGTTCCAAATCTGCACCAATATAGGTTACAACAAGGATTGCTTCCCAAGTTTTTCAAACATTTGACACAGTGCTTACTTTTATGAGAATCTATTAAAAAAAGAAGTAAAGTAAACTGTATCATCCCCTTCATCCCCATGGGCAGATAAGATTAAGTCCACATGGATTTCTGTAGTGAAAGTATGGAGGAACAGAGTGTAAACTTTCACTGTTGTGTCTTTACATTTGAAAAAAGAAACCATTCTATATTTCTTTCAAGGGTTTCATAGGAGGATTCATGAGCAGGAATGGAGCCTGTGTGCTGTCTGTTCTCCATGACATTGCTGTACAACTTTGTAACCATATGAGGGAAAAAAGAGAATGTACATAGGGCTGAGTTATGGGCTTTATACTACAGGCAAAAACTCATTTTCAACTTTTTCTGCTGACATTTCTTCATAGTTGAAATATAGAGTGGAACCTGGTTTCCTATATTTCAGGTGGACACCAAAGTCAGCAGATTTTCATGCACAATCCGAATACCTACCCACTAAGAGAAACTTATGCTAAGCTGCTAAATTAGGCTGCAAAAATACCTATTACAGATTTAATATCCATGTAAAGCAGTCACTTGAACTCTTAACTCTCAAGACTGTATGGGTAACACTTTTAAGCTGTTTACCTCAGTTCATCCATACAGAACATTCAGATGTTCACTGAAGCACAAAACAGGACTGTGAGATAATTCATCTGCCACACAGTGTTTAGGGTACTTCTCCTACAGATGTGATATACAGTCTCAGATTTAGAGAATATCCAAGCAGTTTACACAAAATGAAATAATTTAAACGAAAAAGACCTAAAATAGCTCAATCTCAGATATAAAGCAGGATGATTGAGAACATTCTCATATTTGATTTAAAATTCCTGAAGCAGAGCAGGATGCTGAACCTATGTTCCTCCATAAGCATAGGGAAATGCTACAAATATAAGTTATTTTGTAACTTGAAAGTATAGTTATTTTTTGAGTTCTGTGTAAATCCACCAACTATTTTTCTTTTAATAAATATACTCAAATGAGTTCCTTTTTGTCTCCTTGTCTCCAATTAGATTTTTTTTTTTTTTTTTTTGGTGTGTGTATGTCCAAGTACAGAATCTGAGCCAGAAGTTGTTTGGTTTGGTGATAGCAATGAAAAACTCACACTGGTTCGTTCCAGAAGGATTCCTTTTCAAGCTTTATGGATGTACTGGAAAAATAATTAAACACACAGCTCTGATGTGAGCAAATATTTGACAATGGTATGGGAGCAGTCCATGTGGAGTGTGTTAGAATTCCTAATACTAACAACAGAAGCATGCCAGCTTTGTAGAAATTGACTTTTTATGTGAGAGTGATTACAGCTGGAAGCGCACTAAAAATTAACAACACATAACTACACAACATTAGCAGGAATTGCAGAACTGAACTGAGTTAAAAGCACAGAAGTTGTATTTCAGTATTATGTTAAGACTATAAACCCATATGTTTTTCTTGTTGAAATATAGTTTGGGTATATTTTAATGTTTTTATCAACATGACAAATCTATTTAAAAGGATGTCTGCTGCATTATTTCTGTTGTGCAAAAATTTTGTTCCCATCCAGAAATGAGTTTTGCTCACTGACATGCAGTGATCTATGCAGTGGACATTCAGCACCTCATGTCCATTCTTCATGTACACTTCCCAGTCAGTCATGCCCTATCAAGCTGAAAGAAGCAGGAGGAAATTAAATGAGTGAGAAAGAGAAATAGGAAGTGAGAGAAATGGGAGCACAAGCCAACACGATCACTTTTTACTTTGCTGCCTTAAAGAGTAGGTGTGAAACTCATGCATACTTCCCTGGAGGCTGAGGCACCCAGTGCCCCTCAGCATCTGAATAAGAGCAGAAGAGAAAAGCAACAATAATACAAGTACATTAGGTCATTCTTCTTGTAGATTTTTGAATTCTTTTTTCCTTGTTGAGGCACAACTCTAAGGCATAGGATGCCTTGTTTTTCTGTGGAGACAAAACTCACCAGCTGTATTGAGCTTCTCTGCAGAAAACAGGACACAATTCCCACACATCCCCCAGGAGAGTGAGATGCCAGCAAATCCAGGTGAGGGAGCTTGAGGAAAGTACTTTCTCTGACAAGGAGCAGAACTGTATGTAGGCTAGGAAGGAACTTATCATCACCCATTTTTATTATATTAACTAACTACCCTTTTATTTTTTTTTCTTTGTGTTTTGAATGAAGACTTCTAACAAACAGTTTTACTTGTGGCAATCTAAAATTATTAGTCCATGATTACATTACCATTACTCTGACAGATCACTTTGACAAGCAGTGTATTTCTGGTGCTGCTGGAACAGATAGGGAATGTGTAGGAGGCAAAGACTAAAAAAAACCTATTCAGAGGGGATTATGGAGGTTAATGCAAAGAATATGCTTCTAAGGGTATTAGAATTGGTGCACGAGATTCACAGCTCATTGAGGTCTCACAACATTCCTCATTGCAGTGTCAAAGGGAACAAAGATACTGAAATGAAAACCCAAAGCCCAGAGAAGAAAAGGAGTTTCCTAATTATTTTCACTCTGGTGTCTAAGGTTCATTCGATAGGTAATAGCACAATGAGGATACTTAGGCTTTCAGAGAACACTATGTTAAGAAAAATTTAAATTTCCTCTTGTGTATAGTACTAAAACTTTATGATAATCAATGTGCTTACAAAATATTCTGCTGATAAGTTCTGGTCTGTCACTGTTTTCATATCTGGAGTAATTCTATTTAGATTAGTGAGTGCCATCTCTATCTGAACTGAGTCCTACAAAATATTGTCCTACTTTAATTTCCATGCAGAATTTCAGTGTGAGATCCCTGCACATAATTCAGAATATGTTTTTGATCCATTTATAAAATTGTGACTTCATCAAAGTAATTTTCCTTTACACTAATTTCAACGATCTCTTATTAGGACAGATGACCAAACTCTTATTTTCTTGGTTTTATGTTCCTTTCTGTGCATCTTTGTCATTCCTTAGTAACACCTTAATTTGCTGATAAGAGTAATTTATATTCAAGAAAAACTATTTCACTGAAAATTAATGAAGGAGATGACACAGGAGACCTAAGCATCTCTTAGACACTTTCCTAGAAAAATTAAAATCCCCCCTTAATTTACTATTATTATAACTTCTTCTATTTGTATCATTGAAATCAATTCCCAGGCAGTAATGTTTTGCAGGCAAAGCATTGCTGTCTAAAGTGATATCACCACACACGTTTTTTCAATTTGGGTGGCAGACATGCTACTGGAGGTTTGGGGAAAGCCACACTGCCTGATATTAGTGCTTGTTTTCTATTCAACACAGCATGAAAGATCTGGCACGTGTTTTGTGCTTCTGACTTGATGCATATTTTCTATATTTTCTGGGCTCATTTTCTGGTCTAAAACAAAAATAATAGTGAATTCAAATGTTTTTCATCATGATCCTAAATCATTCACATATGTGACTAAGTCTAGGTGCCACAAAGTTACACCTCATTTAGCTGTTGTTCATTCAGCGAGAGCTGGATCATTTTAAACTACATTTCATGGAATCATAGAATGTTTTGAGTTGGATGGGACCCATCAGGATCATCAAGTCCCATTCCTGACCCTGATTCTCTGCTTTCCCTCATGGGGATATTGAAAATCACCATGAAGTCTCTGCTCATGTCTTCCAGGATGAACAAACCAAGTGATCTCAGCTACTCTTCCTAAAGATTCCCCTTGAGATCCTTCACTGTCCTCATGACCCTCCTTTGGACGTTCACAAATAGCTTAATGTCCAACTGCACAGGGAATTCTATATGAAAATATATTTTAAAGAGTTTCTTATTCCTTTAAGCAACCATTTCCTAAATTAATGTGTCAAACTAAACCAATTTAGTTAAGAGTTAAAACTTATGAAAAATGTCTACATAAGGGACTTGCACCAATTTGAAAGAAATCTAAGAGCTGAGCTAGGAAAGAACTTACTTAAATTCTAACAACAAAGTCAGTCCCAGTGAAAGCAAGAATATGGGTGTGCAATTGGAAGTCAGCTTTATTTGAATTCAGAAGTTGTTTCCCAGAATTCAGTAGTTAACAATTTGGCTTAAAAGCTTCATTACCTAGAGGATCACATCAATTTTCTTGTTACTAAGCCAGCCTTCAGAACCAAGATACAGCTCAAAAGCAGTAAGGGAAATTCTCCAATCTCTCCCTTGCACCAATTAACTCACCAGTCGTGTTAGGGCCAATGTGTTTTTTGCCATTTAACTGAGATTTTTGTAAGCACTTACAGCAGTAAATGCAGAAAACTTATGTGTTTACAAGGAATTTTGAATCTTAGAGAAATAAGGCTATATGGGAAGTTTAACCCTTTCTTGATACTCTTTTGAGGAAAAGGGAAATCAGGACTATGTTCAATGTAAGACTTCAGTGACTGCATATCAGCAGATCAAATTTGGACATAAAGAAAAACAGCATAAACCAAAGAAGTTTGTATTCTGTTGACTTTATATAGTCAGAAGTTGGCTAAGAAAGTGACAGGACATGCACCAAGATGGGAAAAATTGTGTCCCCATTGATATCTATGGAACAAAACAAAAGTTTTAAAAACCTGTACTCCTTATGTTTCATCTTCTTCTTCACCCCCTGAGTTTTCAGGCAAGACTGGGCATGGCAAGCCTACTTTTAGAGAGAATTCTGGAACTGACTGTAAAATTCGATATTGTTGGAATAACATTTAATAGGTGAGTGTTTAGGCACCTATTCAGCTTGTTAGCTCCTCAACTAATTAAACCACCTTCTAGGACAAAATGTGAAGCTGGTGAGTAATGTGAGAAGCAGACACAGAAATTTATTACAAAAGGACTTAGAAAGAAATGGAAAATTATCAGGTTTTTAACCTGAAAAGGGCTACAGAATCTGCCACTGTTTTTCCAATCTAACTAAATAGCACATCAGGGACAGCATTTCAGGCAAACAGTTTATCTGAAAGAGCAGCTCCCTGATTAAACCAGCAATGATAAATCACTGGGTATTCTCTAGTGCAATGCACTGTTTTAGCCATACAAAAATGAAAGAAAAGGATATGAAATGCTAGACCTTGGAGAGTCTATATGGTGAAAGGGAGCTCTGAAGTCTGCAGAGAATTGTTTGTGTGTGAAAATATTTAATTTCTTTTTCCTTTTTTTTTGTTTTAATGATCTCAAGGTGGTTAGTACTTTTCATAGTTTTGACCCCCTCCACAGAAGTAAGGAATGATTCCAGAAGAAAATTACTAGGTGTGACCCTGATTAAAGCTATACCAACTATGATAACCATTTTTTTTAATAGCTACATTTAATTTTTTATTTAAAAAAATCTACTGTTTAGCACCACTAGTATTATTAAACAAGGGAATACAGAATTTCAAACTGAAGAAGCAAGATTGTATTAATTTAATCCTTCAGGTACTATTTATTTATGCATGTCTTTTTCATTCTTTAGTATAACCCACATTTACCCACATTCTTATACAGTTATGTCTGGATTTTCTGTCACTTTTTATTTTTACCACAGAACTCACCTCATGTGTTGCAGTGCTCAATTAGTAGTTGCTATTCCTCACTTAAACCTGTGTCCCTGGGCCTTGGTAGAACACACCTATTTTACCTTGAAGTTAGAACTTTCTAGACCTTCTCCACTGCTGGAATTTGGGGGTTACAAACAGGTATGAAGCTGTTTTTAAAGGACACAGAAAGGTCATCAATGACCCAAGGAAAGAAAACACCCATCATTGGTATTTTGTCCTACAAAGAAGACAATAAGCGCACTGTGAGGAGCTGGCCAACAGAAGAATGTTGTGCTTTCCCTTGGAGCCAGGACAGAAGATGCAATCACAAGACTGGAATTACTCCAATTTGCTTTGGAGTTAGCCAGGAAAAGGTCTTGCAGCCCTGAGTGGTCCTAAAAACATGATCATGGCCACAAATGATGGCATGATACATGACTAATTGCAAAAGACTCTGGAGACCTCCAGGGGGATTGAAAGAGAAAAACATTAAAGCATTTCCCAGAGATTCATCCCACGTGATGAGCAGAAGCAGTCAAGGGTCAGAAGAAGTTATAACCTCCTTGTACAGCAAAAGAAGGATGTGCTCTTGTTAGAGCTTCCTGGAATCAATCTTCCATGAATGGTATGGTTAAAGTAGCCAGGAGGGATAGACATAAGAAAGAGGTGAAAAAATATAAATGTACACCTATGCACTTGGATCTGAACCACGAAATAAGGATCCTGCACCACCAAGCCTCAAATGGACACCAAGGAAAAACTATTTTAGGTAATAAAAAAGTGAAAATGGAATTTCTTGTCTCTGAGATGAGTTTGTCCTACCTCAAAATTACTGAATTTGGGTTGTAATATGTCACTCATTCAAAAATTAAGTAATGCTATAAAATTCACATTACTGGAGCCTTTCCATTGATGATTATAACCTATACAGGAAGAAATCGGTGTGAAAAAAAGGGAAAACTACAATATGTTAAAAATAATTTGAATTGTTTCAAAATTACCAGCATTATGAAATAAACTTTACTAATTAGGAGTTACTGAGGTAATGAATAAAGCAGTAAATGTGTGGCTGCAGATCATGAAATCACATTAAAGAATGGGATGATCAAGTTCTTGAAGACCAATACAACCAATAGTTTCCAACATGTAGGTTGAAGAAGATGTATTATTGTCAGGGATTTCAATTCTTACTGAGACATGTCAGAAGTCAAGTGCAAGGAGCCCCTAAATAATTTCACAGTTTATAAAATTATAAAATTTTATCTGAAAAGAGTGTGATGACCAATGTACATTGTCTTCACATGGAAAGAACCATCAATCTCAGGGCAAAAATTAAAAACTGGTGGAGTACAAGTATAAGGAGTCAATTATGTCTGAAGCATCCCAACCTCCACCATATTTACAGTTCATTTAAATTTCATAAGCTAGCTTCATGAACATGATAACAATTATGAGCAAAGTCTATTGGGAGAAAGTAATTAAATGTGATGGGTAATTGGGAATTCCTAAAGTGCCAAAAATGTCAAAATTTCTGCTGAGGAAGAAAACTGTGCTAGCTACAACAGACATGCAAGGAAGCTGACAGCATCAGTTAATTAACTAATAATTATGATAGAAAAAAGGAAGATCTGATAATGATAAATATTTAGCAAAAAAATTAAGAAACATATATGATGACACATGTTGATAACTGATAGTATTACACATTTAAAATGTTAAGACAAACTAAATACGTTTTAAATTAAGAATTCTGTAATAAGTAATAAAGTAATAATTTTAATGTCAGCCTGTAGATTTTGATTCGTGAATACATACTATTTAAACTTTTTAATTAATCACTTGAGAAAAGACAATATAAATATATTATTATAAAATTTTTCTAATGACATAATGATCAAGAGAATCAGTAGTAGCAAAAAGACTATGTCCTATATGCAGAATGAACTCAGTTTCTTGGTAAACACTGTGGGAAAATGATGTGTTTTTCAACATTGCCAAGTGGAAAGAACATAATTATGAATAAGGAATGTAAGTCATTCTTCAGGATTGGGAATTCTAAGGAATGAGAGAAATATTGAGTGACTTAGAGGTCAGCATGGATAATTACTTGAACATGAGTTTTCATTGTGGAATACAAAAGTCCTTGAAAGTTTTAGCAGAGAAAATGCCAAGTATATGTGAAGGGAGTATGTTACATCTGTACTGGCAATGAAGCCATAAATGCTAGATTATTGTGTCCAATTATGTGTTTAAAGAAAGATGATGAAAAATTATAAATGGCTTAGGGAAGTCCAGGAATATGATTAAAGGACTGGAGAACATCTCTTGCTGAGGAAAAAAAAAAATCAGAAGAACTAGTTTAGTTTCCAAAATTGAAAGTTAAGCAGTGACATGATTTGTGATTAAACATACTTTCCTGATGAAATCTGATAACAGAGAACTTCTCAACCAGAAAAAATAAGGACAATAATCCCTTCTTATTATTCATCCTAAACAACACCAGCATTTCTGTGGGATGATTCTGATTCCCAGTGATACACATTTTAATGCCTCAAAATCCTTTCCTAAAGGTAACTTCTGGTCTCCACATGATTCTAATTCTCAGTCTCAGAATGAGAAAGAGCCGGGCAATTTTTGCCATAATTATCTGTTGAAAACTTTACCTTGAGGCCTGACAATGAGAAGTACTCAAAATCAGGCTGCCTTCTAAACATCTTAGAATACACAATGCACAATCCTGACCTGGGGTGTCACCTTCCAAACTACTTGCAAATTTTTTGTAGTTTTGACCTCACTGAGTTTCTCAAAAGTGGAGCGGAGCTCTCATCTCCATTTTATAACTTGGCTCCTGTTAAAAATTGTGCCTCTGCAGTTTATCCAGAGACACAAATAAAGTTTATCCAGAGACACAAAGTGACTGGTGATAAGAACACAAAACCAATTTTTCTACTTCTAACTCCTGTTCAAGTTATCACTAGACTTCCCTGATAATATACAGTTATTACCAGTTGCTTCACTATATCCACATTACAGTATTTACAGACTCTGATTTCCTATTCAGAACTCCACAGTCTTCAATTCACAATTTATTTAGTCAAACAAAATAAAAGGAAAAATTAAAATAAAAGCACAAGGTAAGCACCATGGGCTATCCAGTTTCTGAATTATACAAAGAAGGAACTTAAAGCAATGGTAGAACCTCAGTGTAAAAAAAAAAATCATTTATTTAATTTCAAGAGGAGAGCTAAGTGATGTCTGAGTGAGATTTTGAGGTTCATAGTCCCAGACTTGGAGAGTTGAGCCTCCAGCTTTAATCCTAGGCACTGGCACACAGTGCATAGGAAGAAATTTCCATGTGCTACAGTTTATGTTTTAATCTAAACAGTGCAATATAAACTGGGGCATGTGTTATTTCACGGATGACACAGTTTTCAAGTTATGACAGTTTAGTAGTGTCCCAGGCTCTTGGTTCCCACACATTCCACGACTTTTTCATTTTCCAGAACTGTCGTCAAAAGTGGCTTTGGACTGCTGGAGAACACTGAGAGAAAAGAGTAAAAGATATGTAATATATTTAGATAATAAATTGTGATGGATCTGTGTTATGACATTATCTGTTACTATGATGATAGGTCAGGATTGCAGTCAGGCAGTTTAGAGCAGTTAGTTTAAGAAAACAAAATTGCTCCCAGTAGATTTCTAAAGGCCATTACAAGCAATAGAGAAAATCTCTTTCCTCATCCTCTTCTCCAGCACTCTCTGCCTTCTGCCACAATGAATCAGAATGACATACTTTTTTTCCAAGTTAATTTTCTACAAACTCAGAAGAATATTTTCTTCAAAATTATTTATCTAGTTACCAAGATACTGATATCAGGGTATCCTGTTCTTAGGAATTTTGGTGCTTTGCTTGCTGGTTTTAATTTGGTTTGAACCTAGCCAGCTAATTTTACATTTTCAACACCAGTCACATTTTCTTATTAAGTAAATACATTCTTTATCCAGTCTGGTATAACTGGCATAAGCTAGGATGCATTTTCCAACCCTAGATCTTTGATTTTGAAATTTCCATATGTGTAAAAAACATCATTAGTCTTATATGAATTATTAGCTATCAGATGCAGTAAAGGATCTTTAGTTTTTGTGTAGCATTTTTCTATATTTTGTTTCATGTAGTATGACATACACGTGTGCAATTTCATTTTCCTTACAGAGGTACAATTCTTAGCATGGATAGGGAAGTACATCACAGCAAAATGAACCTGTGAAGGAGTTAAAACATTAGTTTAGAGAAGAGCTCCTCAAAGAAAGCCTTTTCACAGCATTTGTTGTCAAGTCACAAATAAAAAAAAATACTTGAAAGTGTTTTGAAGAAACATGTAAAAATAAATGTACAGCTGATTTAAAATAAAAAAATTAGATGCTGCTATAGGCTGAACCTGTTACATTTATATCAGTTACAAACTGAGTGAAAGACTCGAAGATACAACCTTCATTCCTTAGGACCTGGTTGGATACCAAGGGGCACACAGAGATTTGTTTGGTACATGTTTCAGCTGTGCCTACATGTATTATTTTATAGAGTTATCCTACCTCACCTTCCAGGGATGAAATTATATCAGCCTGTATTTAGAAAGTGTAGGTATGTTAATTTAGGTTAATCAATCATGTACTTTTAATTAGGGAAAAACACCATAAAAGTACATAGGGAGTACAATTCGTTCCAGGTTATGGTTACTGTTAATAGTTCAGAATCTGTGGCAAGTGTGTTCTCTTCCATGTTCAGGTCAACAAAAAAAAGGTATAATAAATTTTTTTTTATCCTAAAGCATGATGGGCTAGTGTGTGGTTAGACTGCATGTCACCATGCACTCTAGGTTTATTAAAATATTACAGACACCTGAAATTTACAAAGTTGGATTCCTTTAAACTGCTATCTGTAGATAGATTTAGTCTCAAAGTTTAGGATCAGTAACTTGAATTTAGCTGAAATTTTCTGCTCCAGTCATCAACACCCAAAACTTAACTATGTAATCTTTCTTGGTTATAAAGAGATTAAAATTATTTTAACAGTAAATAGAGAAAGACAACTTTTCTTTCTACCCTCTACTATGCACTTTTATAAATGGCTTTTCGTGTTCCCACAAAAATCTGTTCCAAGTACAGTGTCTTGTTTCAAAGAACATAAATAACTCGGAGCAAGTTACTGATCCCTTGCTTTGATCATGCCTGTCCCCTCCTGTACACAGAGTAATGAAACCAATGGGATAATGCATGCAAGCACATGTGTCAGAAAATTTATCAGCCTTGTGCCTACACTTATTTTCAATAATGAGGAAAAAGACGTTGCATTTGAACTCCAAGGTTAGTTTTTATTTCTGTAGGAGGAGTGACAGTAGCAAAAAAGACTATTTAATTATCCTTGCTAATGTCTGCAGTGCAAAGGAGCCCATGCTCCTAATTATGAGTTAGATCAAGGAAGGGTTTTATTGGATTCTTTTGTAGAAATGTCTGTACACTGGATCAGTCACCATCATGCTGATATCACCCTGAGCAAAATTCGACTGAGTCTACCCATCCATGGTAGCAAAAAACAGCATCCAGAGCAGCTATGTCTGACAATATTCAGGCTATTGTTCCAATCTTGTAAGTTTTACTTCATGTAAATAGTTCAAATCAATCAATGCAATTAATCACATTTCCTTAGCTGAATAATCCTATTCAAGTAATTGAGTGAAATCTATTTTTATAAAGTATACAATATTTCATCTTTATAATAAATTAAACAATTATATTTGTAAAGTGAATACAACATTTATGGTAATTTCAAGAACACTCTACTGTAAGTATCTTCTTATATTAACCATCAATATAAATTGTGGAAACTCAGAGCACCAGGAATATTTCTCTGTCTGCTCTGGGGTGCCCTGACCCCCAGGGGAGCACTGACTTTGACCCTCATTCAATAAGAAAGTTTCCTAGTCTTCAAGATAGAATAGAATCCACAAAACTGTGAAATAGATTATATAGAGTAGCGTAGGTGTACCACTTGCTGAGAAATTCAGGTTTTGGGATTTTTAGTATGTTGTAGATGGAAGCAAGATGGATTTTCATTAAAATATTCAATCAGAAAATAACAGCATAAAAAACAAGGTTCACATCCACAGAATTTAATATTCTACTGTAATTTTTCAACATGTGCATGATTGACCTTGTGATGATGGTAAGACCAGCATGCAGAATGCTGTTATTTCTCTGGGAAGTGACTGGGAACAAACATCGGGTGTGATGTGGAGATGGGAATTCCTTAGCTCCACATAAATCTAATTTTGTTAGCAGTTAAAGGTACCCTTGCAAGGAGAAAGGCAGTGTCCCTGCTGTGGCTAACGTGCACTTAAACCAAAGCCTTGGGCAGATTCACCCATGTTCCATGAGCTCTGTGAGAACTGAGCCATCCTTCAGTTGAAGCCAACATCTGATTCAGGAAGAGTATTCCCATTGTCCGGGCCAGCTTTGTTTTACACTACAGTGACATCTGCCTTTAGGCAGGACAGCCTACAAATATTGTCCACGTAATCTTTGGGGAAAAAAACCCAAACTGATTTCAACACCACATCCCCCCAAAAAACACCAGCAAACAAACAAAAAACCCGATAGTGAGTGAAAGGCATTATCACAAGCTACGTGGTAACAGCTTTCTTCTGACAAAGTTTTTTGCCAGACAGAACATTGTCTACTGAAACCACAGAATCATTAAACTTCCCAGTTTGTCATGATTTTTTGCGTTATATTTACAGTAGTTGTTCTTTTTCCATCTCCCCCTCACACTCTCTAAATCATCGAAGTGCTGGTTTCTGTTCAAAGCTGCAGTGAGGTCATGAAAGATGAGGAGGTCACATGTGGTGGAAGGAATCTCTTCAGATATTCAAAAGACATATTCATGACAAGCTAAAAAAGTAAACGTTAATTATTTTCCTTAATGGTATACTATCTCAGCTCCTCTCTGCTGTAAACTACAGTCAGAGTAAATCATGAGTACTAATGAGAATACAGCAGAGTGAGGACTAAGATACTTTGGGTTTTGGCTCCATTACTGACCATAAAAAGCTCCCAATGTGCTATCAGAAGATAAATTTTAAATTGCTAAAATAAGTTGGGACTCCCACCGCACGTAAAAAAAGGCTGTGCTCATGTATAATTATAGGATTACGACCTATTTCCCTACTCAGGATCTGATCTGTAGGTTTGCTAAGCAGCTTCAGCTTATATTCAGTTCCTGAGGGGGCTTACTCTCATTCTAGATAATTTCCTTAAATTAGTATAAAAACATAAAACCCCACTGCACTAAAATCAGAAATTATTATTATTCCATTACCTACTATTTTTTCAAGTAATGTAGCATTCATCATAAAATATCCTTTCAATGGCCAATGCTTGAATAAATACATGCATCTTAAATTTCCATCATTCTATTTTTGACTATTTTTATTACCTTTTGGTGTTTGCAATATCACTTTTTTAAAACAGCACATGATTATTCTCTTTCAACAGATCCAGTCTGCTCTCGTACACAGTTTTCAATTTTCATCATTTTTCAGTTACATATATTTTACCCCTATCAATCTTAATAACTAAAAATATTTAAATCACACAGGAAATTTCTTAGGTTTTTGGGGGATCAATGTTTTCATAACCTCCTTGTACATAACAATTTCTTCTACAAACACCTGGTAACCAATCTCTGTCATTATTTGGGAAATATGATGGTCTTTTTTATATAATTTAGTTTCAGTTAGGAAGGGCTTCATTCATTTGCTTGGGTTTTTCTTTTTTTTCCTTTTCCAATCAGTTTTGGCTTGCTTTCTTATTTATAATTTCTTTTACATGTAGTGAGCATAATGGCTGAACCTTCTTCAGGTTCATCAGAGGATCAGCCTTTAATCTTAACCCAAGATCCAACAATATGAAAATCATGGTGGGAAAAGATGAAAAATTATGAAAATGGTACAAGAACATGAAACTCTTTTTACTTGTAAGCTTGTACCCATTGACGTTATAATAAGAATAGACCTCAGAGATAACTAAAAATTATTTTTTAAGAGGTCAAAGAATCAGTTAAGTATGCTGCTTTCTCAACACTCAAAGTATAAACCACTTAAAAGATGTGATAAAAAAGAATAGACATGCATAAAAATTAATTCAACCCTTTATCTTAATTTTCTCTTTTAGTTTTTCCTTCTTTTCCCATTTGTTTTCCCTCTGATACTTCTTGTATTGATGGCAAAAATCACCAGCTGCTTATCATCAAAATTATTAAGCTCATTATATTCTGAACATATTCTTTTGTGCCAACACAGTGACAGGATGGATAATCTTACATACTATCCCTGTAACTATAGATGGCTTGAATGAATTCAAACTACTTTTTATGTAGGAATGAAAAGAAATCTACATTTGTTAGTTATTACTTCTTGGTTTTCTCAAATATTTCTATTAATAAAAGTAAGCTACTAGTGATTGAGGTAATCAAAAATACTAGGGCATGGTAAATCTTCAGATGTAAAGCTTTATTTGTGTTTTCAGCATAGGTTATGGAGCAAAAGTGCACTTTTTTAACATTAAATTCTATTAATTTAAAACAATATAAACCATTACCCATTAAAATCTATTACCTAATGAAATCCAGAGATGAGGCATGGCATTCAAAAGGCTAATTTTATGTCTTCTACCATTTTTCCATTGCATGTCTGACCAGAAGGACCCCTTAGAATAATAATAATATAAAGACACACAACGAATTTCAAAATAAAACAACAACAAAAACAAACAAACTCACAGAAACATAAACTAAAATAGTAATAAAAAGTATTTCAAATGCATCTATCTTCTTGTGAACCCTTACTCATCTCTGGATGTGGTTATGGGAGATTTCCCCTGCATTAGTGGTACTGTGCCTGCTGTCTATGGACATCCCCTCAGCAACTTCAAGGAAGTGTTGGTTTGTCAACCCAGGAAACCCAGAGAGAAAAAACCACAATGCAGGAGCTCTCTATTTTACTTTCTCCTCACGAACCACATAAAAATTGTTGCTTTTGCCCATAAAAGGCAGAACATCCTCCAAATCCAGGGTCTGCCAGCAGAAGCTGTTTTACTGCTCAGAGCAGGTCACTGTATATACGCTGGGGTAGAAGAGAATTGTGGGCAAATGCAGCAGCATTGGACTTTGTTGAAAGCTTCAGCTCTTTCAGAATGCAAAGCTGAAGCCAAAGCCTATAAACTGTTGGACATTTTGCCTGGATTAACCATCATTTTGTTTATTCTAGCTGTAATTAGACCATATTGCACGACATCATCACACAAGCCAACTTTATTATAACTAAGGATTACTTTTTAGGAATTCTGCAAGCCTATGATAATTGTGGAGTGGTTCTACTTCCACATTATAGTAAAGAGTTATTGATGGCATATGGATATTTTGTTTATTGTTATTTTCCTGAAGAACTATTTCCATATGATTTTCATACTGTGCAATAAACAAAATAGCTTCATCCCTGAAATAGCTCTATTATGGAAGTTTAAGCGTCAAATGTCTTTCTACTGCTCAGGTCAATGCTGAAATATTCACCATTAGAGCCAAGCTTTAGTTAGCACAAAACCAGCAAACTAAACCTTTCATTCCTTAAGTGCTTTTCTTTATCTGTGAGACTAAAAAATGTCTTTTTAGCTGGCACCAGTGGCTTTGGGGAGTGCTCTGCAGCACATTTTTGCAAATGCTTATTTCAGGTTTATTGGCCTCAGTAGAAGTTGCAGAAGACCACACAATTGGAATGATCATTTTTCTTTGCATTAGCAGCTTAATTTTAGAATGGTGGCAGCTAACCTTAGAGGAAACTGGACAAATGAAAGATGCTTCATGGAAAATGATACAACTTTTAAGAGGGAGTATTCAGGAGAATCCTAAAAAAAAAAAAAACACAGTGAAAATCAATCAAATTGTGCTCCTTTGTACCCGTGTTTGGGTTTTGTTCTAATTAGGTCCCTGTTTCCCAGACTTTATTCATTTATAACCACATTCTATGGAAAAAAAAATTATTTAGTAGCTCATGGGTAAAAACTCTTTAGATGCATAGAAATAAATGTTAATATATGAGAGAGACTTTTCCTGCCCTAGTATTTGGAAAAATGTAAGCTTAAGTGAAGGACACATCCACAACAAATATGAACAGCAAAATCTAAAAACTCCTTCAGCATTTAAGAGAAACTTGTGCTCTCCTGAACTGATGTGTATGTATGGTGATGTGATTTCTTTTTCCATATTCTTTGGAAAACTAAATGAACAAGAGCTATTCCTTTAAAAGCTCATCCCTTATTTATTTATCTTTTGGCAGCTCACTTCATAATCACATCATAAAGTATCATTGAACTAGAGTTAGAAAAACTATTATATCATCTCTTTAATCCTCTTTCAAAGTTAGCATGTGATACAGTTCTCCCACAGAGACCAGCACAGACAACTGTCTTTTGTAGAAACTATGTGAAAATATAGGAACATGGGTCAGTCTCATCCATATTCATTTCTTTTCTAGGCACATCTTACACAAGGAATGAATTTGGAGCCATAAACAGTAGTTAAAAATAAATGCTTAAAACTCAGCCCCATATACTGTTTTCATTACATGTCTCAATAATACAAAAACAGGGAATGAAAATGCAAAGCACATTGCCACGATCTGCAAGTAGCACTGTTTATTAACACAGTAGTTAAAACAGTTCAACTAAACTGTCAGCCAGCCAAGGACATCTTCTGTGGAAACACAAAAAAACACCTACCACATTTTAAATAAAACAAAAAATTACTCTGTGTGTTCTGCATGATATCACACAAAATGGAATAATGAAAAACAAAAGCTAAAGAATTAAAATCACTGAATTATATGAGTTTGCCCATCTAGAAGTCTGAGACGAACACAAAAAGAAGGAAGCAAGCTAAATCTGGAAACCAAAGACTTCATCAACACAGTGTTCTACACCACAAAGACTGGATAATTGCCACAGTCCATAAGCCTGTTTTGTATGTTCTGAAGAGTTAAAAAAGCATCTGAAAAACTTTGACAGATTTTGCTGTCCATATTTGTTGTGGATGTGTCCTTCACTTAAACTTACATTTTTCCCATGTTCAGAATAAACTAACCCTAGTACAGACACAGCTCTTTAGCAAACAGATCACAAGCATTCCTACTATAATCATCTAAAAATAGTCCATGGTCTCTGAGTGGTATCACTCCCTTGTGCAAGTCAGTTTGAAGGTTTGGAGTGAAGACATCATATTACACACTAAATTGTGTAAGAAGTAGTACTTCCACCCACTCCATATTGTAGCAATTAATTCTTTTGTATACAAGTAATTTGATGATGATTCCTATTTGATCACACTAAACTCTTAGAAATCTTTTCAAATAAGGACAGATCATCTTTGCAGAACAAAAGATACCTCGTTTCAAATTATTCTTTGCTCTCTGCTGAGACTGGGAAGATGATAGCAGTGTCTACTTCCATTTAGCTCCCATTTGGTTCCTTTTGAAGATTAGGGAAAGGGATTATGAAAGCCATTTTGTCGAGATGATGACTTTGAATATTGTGAGACATTGATTAAAATAAAACAAACAAATCAAAACCAACAAAACAAAATAAAACAAAACAAAAACTCCACAAGAAATAAACAAGCAAAGGAAAATAACCCAAATCCAAGCCAAACCTATACACAAAAAAAATCACAAAACAAAATACCCACAACAGAAATCTCTGAATTCAATATCAGTTACTCACTTTATTAGTCCTCTTAGCCATAAGAATTCAAGAAACCTTTTAAAACCATGGCACATGATTTTTATAATCTTAAAAAAAAATCTTTGTACAGCAAAATTAACTCAGTGTGTGATGTTTCAACTCTATGAAAACTGCATTTCTGTCATATAAAATCATATTTTCTTACTTATGGTTTGTTATTTCTTTAAAATACTAATGCCATGTAATACCTATCCAGGCCATATATAGATATTTGATCTAGATCCATCTGGCAAAAAAAAATCATACTTATAAAAACCCCAAACCTTAATGCTTAAGGCATGTTGAAAGCTAAAATAAGAAGAAATTTGTCGTGAGAAGATATATTTTAGAACATGACCAGCATTAATATGACAGAGTAAGATTCAATTGTCTGTTTCCTATAACTGGCAGCAGTTGAAGAAACAAAAGTGAGTTTACAACTTTCTTTGATTTTCAGTATGCTTGGGATTGATCAAGTAAGGATTGCCAGAAAAATATGGCCAGATGAGAGCTAGTGCAATTTTACTAACTTTGGGACCATGACTTTAGGTCATTAATGAATATGAAATACATTTGAAACAGAAAAGTTTGTGTTTATAATGGAATTATTTTTGTTTCTATTTTCATAGCATTAATAACCTCTGTTTATAAACTGAAGAAGCCATGGAAAAACCTTTCCATATTTCTCAAACAAACAGTAAAATTATTCATTACGAAAATTTAAGTTTTCTCTAGCGTTGAAAGTCACACTTAATCAAAATTCTGGAGTTCTTGCTTTAAATCCAAGAATTATAGCCTGATCTTTTTCCCCATGCAAAATATTAACCTTTGCCAAGTACATAAGATGATAATTAAAACCAGGTCTAAATCCTTTATCAATCAAGATTTCAAAGATGCTGCAGCAGACAGATGCTATTTCAAGCTAAGATGAAAGTGTCACATTATCACGATCACAATTTATGCAGTACATGGCTCTACACCCACAGTTATACTGAGGGGAAGATCCAAAAATTGTGGCTTTGTTTGAAAAAGGAGAACTTGCTCCCTGCTTGCAATTAGTAGGTGAAAAGGCAGGAGAAGAATTTTGCTGCTACATGCTTTGAAAAGGTGCCTTACATCTGTAGCTGATAGGCTGGAAGGGAATCAAAGAGCCTCCAGAGAGAGCAAGAGGTTGTGCTTGAAAAGTTATTGTGATACCTCAAGGGAAGGAATCTCTTCCAAAGGCTGTTTCCAACTGGAGTGGCCAACAGGCAACAGAACTGGGAAATACAGGGGTGTATATGGATTTCTGGGGTTTTTTTGCATGGGGGATTGGGGGGTTTCTGTGGTCTGTATGACCTTCTAATTTAAACTGCAAGTCAGGAGATAATAATGCGTGCCCCTCCACTTCAGGAATTAGTATTAAAAAACTGAATGTAGCTTATCAGGTTGTTTTATATCCTTTAAGGTTAATAAATATCTATTTTATTTATTTTTATAAATTATGCATTTAAATACTGATGATATAGTCAAAGTCAACCCACCCATGGCATGGTCAATTAGATACTGGATCCTTGGATTATTTTATTTAAACTGGGATTCTTATTTTTCATCAGCTTCTGTGGTGATTTATTGCAGACTTTAAACACAGTTTAAATAAAATATGTCTGTAAAAACAGATTTCAAAAATGCAGGGCTGTTTTGTTAATGTCATTATAGTTTGTCAGTCAAATGCAAAAGTAAGTCATTATTTACTTTCAAAATTTGTGGTTTATTTCAAATTATGAGATAACAATGATTTTGACTAAGATGTCTGAAAAATCCTTGAGCAGTGTCTGAACTGCAGTCCTATAAATTACCATCTCCTGATGATACCATGAACAAAGCATTGTATCTTTTGTTTCACCTGGGGGATTAGGGTTGAATACTAAGAAACAATCATGTTATGAATTCCTTCTGGAATTAAAAATTTTTAAAAGAAATTTAAAAATTTCAATAAATGTTTTTGTCCATGTTTTAGGACACTAAACAATCAAATAGTAATAAGATAGTTAACATAGGAATTATCAGGGAGAGGGAACATTTTTAGTGTTTTCATTCCCAGAAGAACTTTCTTCTTTACCTAAATGTGATAACAATTTGCACGACTATCAAAGCTTCTATATACAGGTTGACATTATTCAGTACTCAGATAAGGTAAACCATTTATCACTTTGTTGAGCTCTTCAGTCAGTCTACAGCTGAGCAAATTTCTTTGGCTTGCTTTTCCCAGGACAATTATTCTAGATATATTGCCTTCATGGGAGATGTTAACCAAAAGCACTGCTTTCTTTCAGCCTTGCCCTGAAAGTCCCTCTTGGCATATAAGAAATATGAAACACATTGTTTAGATTTCACCAAACCTAAATCACCACAAGAAGGATAGAAGGGGCAACTCAAACATTGACTAGAAATTTAAGTTAGGAAAAGGCAAACCACCCAAGAGGGAAGCTTTCCTTAGATATTTTAAAATAATAAATAAAGAGCTACTCTCTTATCAAATGCAATTCTTTCACCTTGCCAAACTTATAAAGCATAAGAATAATACAGTGGGCTCTTCAAATCTCATAGAATTTGAGAGTTGTTGAATTCCAGCTTTCTAATCCTGTCTATAGCGGCTGTCTACCTGTGAACCTGTTTTTGAAAGGAGATCCAGAGGGACCACCCATCCAGGGTCTGTCTCACCAAGCAGGGAAGTGCCAAGTTTAACTCTTAGGGGAGCTTTTGCCCCCACAGCATGCTATGCTTCCATCAACCTACAGGATTGAGTGACAAGAGATTTAATGGTGTGTAATGAGAGGCTAATTCTTCAGGAATTATACTTGGGGGGCAAAGGGGGTCTGTGTAGCAGAGCAGTGTCAATGAAAATGCCACAATGGTGATATCACCTCCAGGTTGCTAAGATTACCACCTACTGATGTCCCAAAGGTGGAGACCAAGGGATGGAGTTCATAGACTTAGCCATGAGTTCATGTTACAGAATGCAACCATATGTTGGCACTTAGGTTGAGGAAGCAAAACTTCCAGCCATGGAAGGAACTGATAAGACAAAGTGGGGAAGACAGAGCTACAAAGATACAAGAATATCATTCTTAAATTTACATAAAGGTCAGGGGGTAAAATTCATTGGATTTTTCAGAGTAAAATAACTTTTCACTTAAAGATGCTGAAACACCCAAATATCGGATATTCTACAGATTTTAATTAGTAATTTATTAGTACATAGTCAAACATGGTAAGCAGAGGCTAGAAAATAAAGTGTAATTGCCTGTAATTGTTTTTAGCCTGATTTGTTTGCCTAGATTAAACATGTAGAAAATTATTTACGATTAAAAACGTGTTGATGGTAAGTTAAGTGCATGAGTACTCAGGTTGCCTCAGGGTGGGGTGAATGACTCTATTCTCACACACAAAAGTACTTGACCCAGTGAACACATTCAAAAATTGGGGTCAAACGTGCACCAGCTGAGTTAATTTATAAAAGCCTCATTTGTCAGAAGGAAAAAAAAAAGAAATCAAGGAAATGATGGGAGAAAACCCCCAAACTGATGAGATCCTAGATTTGTACAATAGCTTCAGGTGTAAACAACAGCTGCTAAAGCAAAGCATTTTACTATGTCTCAGTAACACAGCTTAGAATGAGCTTTAAATCTCCTCAAGTTCAGTTAAATACTCCAGTGTAAAAGTCATTACTGAAAACAATGTCAAGTTTTGTTTCAGTCAATTCTCTCTTAAATGTTCCATGAACAGTTCTCTTATTTGGTGTTTAAGTTCAGAAAAGAGATCTATGAAAGGTTGGGAAAGGTTAATTAATAGAACCATGTTGCCAACAGGGCAAACACATGAAACAAAAAGAAAGAATGAGTTTAGAGAGTATTTTTGAAAGGCTATGATTTTTTAAAGGAAGAAAAATCAGAGCTGCAGAAAAGGTTACAGAATACTGAAAGAGGCACTGGATAATCATAGTGACTCTTTTTCTGTCCTATAGGGTGAGTTTTTATTTAAAATAGAAATATAATCATTAAAACTTTACCTTTATTATATAGAAAAAAACCCCATCAGCTATGACTCATGTTTGTCTGCTTATATATGTGCTTTAAGGCATGAGAGGACACTTCATGCAGGGAATTAAATTATTTTTGTACCGTTGATCATATTTTTTTCTGACTTTTATTTACCCTTCTTGGGCTATGAATGAAAGAATCATTGCCTAGAAACTAAAAAAAGAGAGCTGAAATTCATGAGATCTGAATTAATAACCTTCCTTAATGGCTTAAGTGAGTAATACATTTCTAAAATTATGTGAATGCTGAGAATTCAACATCTTCTGGTGACCACTGCATACTTTGCTTGTGGAATTTATACCAAATTTTAAGATTAATTGTTCTTGACTCTACCTTGTAACACTTTCCCACCTATACAATGAAGCCTTACCCAGACAGCAATGACCCCATAGTATTTCCACATGGCATGCTACATACAGTGAAATAAATTTTAGTTAGAACAGCTTTATTGTTCCTAAATAGTGAGATAAAATCACACAAGCATCAATAGGTATGACCTTTTTCTTGTGAAGCAGATTGCAATAGAATCTGATTATTTTTCTTCTACATTTTCTTACCTGGTCCTAATCCAGTTGAGAAAGCATGAAATCAGTGCATCAAGCATTTCAGACACCTTAAATCTAGCAAAGCAAGGTAAAAAAAATCTTATTCAATAATATAGGTTCAATGCAGGTAAATTCATGCAGTAGGTTTATGATTTAGTTCAAGTCATATTTATATGTACATGTTTATATATATATATACAGATGTTTATACTCACACTACAGCAGTTACTGAAATATTAAAATTATAGATAATAGATAATATACTGATAATAACTACATATAGATTTCAATTGTGAATCTAAATTCACCATGGACATAAGCTATTGCTTTCAATTTGAATATATTTCTCATTTTTTAGCCCTGTCAAAATTTCATTTTTTCCTCTTTTGGTGGGTAAAATAGAAATAAAACTGAAACATAACTACATGCATTTCAGATTAGAAGTGAGTAGTGTTGTTTTTGCACTGAAATAATGCAAAAAAATATACTCAAGAGGACTTGATTCTGTGAAGATAACTGTGCCATAACTCATGTCTTCTACAAATTTTACACATTTCTCCTCTCAAGATATTTATGATTTACAGTGCACTATAACTCCTTTTGGATTAGTATATTTCCAAATCCATCAAGCCTGAAAGGTCAAATTTAATGCATTACTTCCAGACCTAGTGTATTCAGCATTTAAGTGGGATAAAGAATAGGACAAAAGGAAATATCATCGGTGATATTGTTCAGGAAATTGACTTACAGCCTGGTCATGGGGTAAATGGTACTGCCCTCCATCAAGCTATTGAATAATATCAGGGTCAGTGCCCTGACTCAGAAAAAAGTAAACATCAACAGCAAAAATGTGTAATTTCAGGACAATGAAGTGTAACACAGGTGTTAAAATTGCAACACAATATGAAAGTTAAGAAACTTAATCACAATATTCACCCTGCATTCTGGATTCCAGAGAGAGAAATAATTACTCTGTGCATCTGATTGTGCTACCACCTCATCAGAGATCTATGGAAGAGTAGATTTTTATAGAGAAAACCCATTAAAGCCCAGGGACAATGTAAAGGTCTTCAACATCTCTTCCTATTTCACTATGAGCCTTGGCTTTAAGGACTCAGTACATAAACTGATCTTTTCATTTTACCCTGAAATTACTTTTTTTTGACTAAGTGTTCTAAAAATCTGTTAGAAGAGTACAAATAATTTTGAACATGTCCCTGTTGTGTTTGCTGACCCTGTGAGACTTTGGCCCATTCTCTCCTGTATTTGGAGAGGCTTCTCAGAGTTCATGGGAATCTTGGTTTCTCAGAGTACCCTCCAAGGACAGAAAAATCTTTGAGCTCAAGTGGGCAAAGGAGAATATGTGCTGCACCTCTTCAATCATTACCAAGATGTCTTTCAGCCATGAATATAGTGTGAACCAAAATTAAGTACTATATATTTACTGTACATTTAGATTTAATATATGGTGATGTGAGAGGCTTTATTTGTATCTGTTCTGAATTTACATAATTGGCAATGGCAGTTTGCTGAAGCACATATAAAGCAGTAACAATAGAATGATGAACAATAATTCAGTTTTGTGAAGTTAGAATTAAGAAATGTAACTTTGGAATTAGAAATAAAGTTTTAATTGTTTTAGAATAGCTCCTAAGAAACACTGGGTTTACTATTCTTTTCCCTTGCATAGATCTACATGCTTTCATCTAGATCTACAAACCTTTTTCTATATTAATTTAGTGCTATCATCTGAAGGAAATGCAAAACTGAAGATGAAAATTTGTGAACCTTATTTGTTGTATAAAATAAGCCCTTAAAAAAAAGTATTTCACATTCTAGTTGTATCTGAATTAATTTATTAAAATTATAACTATTGTAGATAAGCACTGGTATAGCAAAATGTACAGGGGTTTTATATTTAACCTCATAACTTTACTGCTGATGTTCTTCTTTTTACAGTCATACCTAAGCAAAGTTCTCCTTATATCTTTCCTTGCAATAAGAGTGAAGAGAAGCAGAATATCACAAACAATTACAGGAACTCATTTTAAAGTCATAAGGTAACATTTTGAAGCCTGGTTAGATATCGAGTAAAGCCCAGTCTTGCTGAGGACTTTTCTACTGGGCTTCAGAAAGAAATAATTTAATGCCAGACCCTTTACAAACATCTATGTGTGTCACAAATAAAGAGAAGAGAGAATAAAAATGGCATAATCCTTTAATTAAAAAATCGTGTTTTGTGAAGAACATTCAAAGGTTCATTTGTTAAATTTATTTTAAGTGTTCATATCTGGGTTTTGGAGAAGTGCCTACAACAATAGGCTTTTGATCTTCAAATGCTTATGCAAAAAAAAAAAAAAATCATGCCCCTGATTTTTTTTTTTTTCTAGAAAGCACAAAATTTATCAAATGGTGTAAAATCTAAATGCCCTCTTGTTTTGAAATGGGATATAGTTTCTGGTTTCTAAACTGCAAGAAAATAATTACAGAATCACAGATCTGAGTCAACACCAGAAGAAACCTTTGTGATTTGACCAAGCTTAAATTTGAGGTTTTACATTCAAATATGAAAATTGAAAAATTAAGGTAGTAGTCCAAGACTTTTAAGGAAAAACAAGTAAGAGTTTAAAAATAATGTAAAAGACTCTAGATTTTCTGCATATTTATAGCAAAGCAATTGATTTTTAATGTTCAAAAGTACTATATGTAGGTAAGATATTGTGCATCAAAAAATAAATAATTGAGGTTAGGAAAACCTCCAGATAATTTAATAACTATTCAAGTTTGCAAGATTTTGTTATATATGGACCTGTGATCTTTTTTTGAAGGCAAGTGTGAGCTCTTTTATTTTAGGAGTTTCACACACACTGAATACTGCATAGCACTGTTTTTCCCACTTTCCTATTGCAGACCCCTGAAATGCAGCCCACTGAATCTTTACAAAGCTAAAACCATATAGATAAAATGAATGGTACCAAGAAACATTTACAAGCACTGGGAAGCTTGATCATTCATACTGTTAAATTTTCAAAACTTTTCAAAAATTAGAACTGTCCC
Organism: Setophaga petechia; assembly: GCA_024362935.1. Classification (NCBI taxonomy): domain Eukaryota; kingdom Metazoa; phylum Chordata; class Aves; order Passeriformes; family Parulidae; genus Setophaga; species Setophaga petechia. The sequence continues at coordinate 14,048,262 of JANCRA010000012.1, forward strand.
AAATATCTCCTGAGCATAGCTCAGAAGACAACAAGATAATGCAATATTTCTAATCATTATTTTAGAGTCAAGTACCTTAAGATTATGAGATTTTTTTCTTAGTATTGATGAAAGTATTTTGATGCAGTTTGGATTCAGGACTAGAGAATCATCTCTCCATATTTTATATGCTGATATAGAGAGAATTTCAGAGTCTTAACATCAATAGTTTCAACTGAAAAAGGAATATAGTAAAAAATAACTGATGCAAAAGTAAAACTAGCAGTCTATTCTACATCAATGGAACAATGTCCAAAAATTTAACAAAATAAATACAATGTCCAAAAAATTTAAAATGGGATGATAAGAAAGAGATAATGACATTACATACCAAATGGAATTACAATATACAAATGCAGTTTTTCCTATTTCTAAGTAAATAATCAGGAATATCTTTTGGAGAAACAGACTCTACATGAAATAAACTATTAGCAGGCTCAATATGAAACAAAATATTTTCCCTGGGTTCCAAATTTTATTATGAATCTATTAATGAATCTTGTTTTTACAGTCACTCCCAAGAGTTTGAGTGGATCTGGGTAGTTTTCAGGTGTACAATTAGAATTTTTGAACAGACAGAAATTCCATGTGTAAGTTTTTAAAAAGCAAAGAACTCAAAACTGGCATTTAGGATCCAACAGAAACTCAAAAAATATGCTGCAGAGAGAGAAAATCCACCCCAAAAAGATGACTGTCAGTTATAAGTATTGAAAATGTTAAAATCAATTAAAGCTTCCAATCAGTGTCTAAAGGGTCATTGTATGTCCATCAAAGAAACAAAGAAATATCATGGAAAATATGTAAACTATTAAGTGACCTTTCCCTTTGTAGTCTCCCAGCTTGTGGCCATCATCAGTTGAGAGTATTTTTCACAGGGCTGAGGTTTGGTCATAGCTGTGTTAGCTGAGAGTGCTTCTGACAGGACAGGGAACTGCAGTCAGCTGCCAGATGTAGCATCTCCTGCTTTTGTACAGGCTGTTGATGCTTCTCCAACAGAAATCCATGACCAGCTAGAGTTCACAGCTTTTAGAAATTTGTAGATGGTTCCAGACATTACCTACATTTTTTTTTATTTTTATTATTTTTAAGGTGAGGTTTTTAAAAAATGTCTGGGTGAATGAGTATGTTTATGTGTGCCTGCCTGTAAAAAAAAATATATATATACATATTCAAAAAACATCTTGCTGCACAGTCATCTGCAATTTCTTGTTGTAAAAAATTGGGCTGAATTTACCATGATTTCTTTCTGCATCCTAGACTATCAACACCAACCCAAAGAAGGAGTGTCCTACAATCCTTCCATACAAAATTCCACCTTACAAAGAATATTTTCACATTAGAACATTTACTACAATACACGACACTACCAAATAATGATCTATAATATTTGCTGCTGAAGGCAGTATGCTTAAGGCAAATAAGAATGAAATCTTGACCTTTATTCTGAGTTGAGATAAGAAAATGAAACTTTTAATCAATATTAATTTTAATTGAGCAAGTGTAAGCAAAGGTGTCTTCCTTGAATCTGTCTATACTTTAAAATTTACCATGACAGTTTACTGTGCTTGCACGTGGTTGGACTCAATGACCTGAAAGGTCCTTCCCAACCCAAATGAACCAATGATTCCATACCTGACTCTTTGATTCTGAATTCAAATGATATGCACATTGAATGAAATAATGCTATGACACCTCATTACAAAATCAGGACAAATCTGGCTTTTTGTGAAATCTATTCTCTCAGATGCAATGATCTGGAAAAGGAAAAAGTAGCAAGGTATAATTTCTTAGTGTCATAAGAATATGATTTTGTTCTTTAACACTGAGCAGTTTGTATGCTGCTATAATCTCAATTCATCATCATTAATTGACTCTAGGCAATTCATAAGGTGATGCATAAATAGAATCCATTAATGACTTGGACACAGATTCTTAAAAGCACTTATGCAAGTTAAATCTTCTGAATTGTAGGGGGAATTGCTCTTCCTTTTATAGTGTTGCATAAATAATTGTAAACTTTGAATACCTACATAAATTTAATTTGCTTTTACTTCCAAACCACACCTTCCATTAAGTCAACTAGGGCTGTGCATATGTAACCACACCAGTGGTTTACATCTACACTATCAAATTAAGTATGTATTGTGATTAACTTTGCATTATTCCATCCTCAGATAAACGGATGCATGGAGATAGAATGTGTGAATCAAAACTGGCCTAATGTCTGACCAAACCAGAATTACAGCAGTGAAATCAACATTCACTTTGTGGGAGGTTGGGGTGAGGAACAAGAATTCTGAATTTTATTACCAGAAATTAAACTGAAGCTTTTAATTCTTGTGAATTCCTGCTATTGTACTTCCTCAACAGGAATGAAACTAATTGATGTTCAAATACAGCAAAGTGGTTGTACACAAATGCATGCTCTGTGCTAGAGGAGTGCACATTTGCCAGCTAATCAGAATGGAGATTTTGACCTTGATATTCTCTCTCTAATACAGAAAATAATGAATCTGTCATATGAACTTGAGTAGAGAGGTTAAATCTCAAGCTTATTCCATATGTTTGTTGCATATTCCAGAGGGAGTTGAGATAAGTAGCTTTTGCATATTACAGCCAGATTCCATTTCACCTAAGCCAGGTTTCCTTTGTGCTAAAATGAGAAAATCCACATCTATTTGCTCCGGTTGTCTCTAATTTTATCTGAATCTATTTCACTCTCATCATCCGTCTTCAATCAGTGCTCCCAAAGGCCAGAGCACATCAACACCACCAGGGCAGTGTCTTGCAAGGTCTACAATTATCCAATGACTTGGAATGGCAGGCTAATCGCATTAAATTGCAGCTATATCCTTTCAACTGGATTCCCCAGCTCCAAATAATCAACATCACAGAGGGTCAGGTTCTCAATGTTAATTCTCTCTGGGCATTCAGACTGAGTATTGTATCATTCCCACAGCACAGTATTTAGCATAACTCAGTGTTTGAAAAACCATCGTATTTTAAAATCACTTACTTTGATTCCTGGGCTCTTCACAAAAACAATACATCAGCTTTGAATTTTAAGCTAATTACAATTATGACTTGCCTAGGCCATAAAATGGCCATTAGACAAAGGCTGCATATCCAGAGATAAGCTTGCCAGCAAACCCTTAAGGAATGAAAAGCAGAAACAGGATTCATACAGCACCTGAGAAACTGTTTCCAGCTATTGCACATAAATCTCTAATTGATATTTTAATCTCTAAATCACTGTTTAGTGTCTGCTATTGTTAACCTTTCAAAATTTCAAATTACTCTATAAAGGACCTAGTTAAAGAAACAGAAAAAAAGTTCTAATTATTGCAAGTGAATAACTTAAACATTTTTAATACAAAATAAAATCACAATGAATTTGAAAATTTCCTTAGAGTATTCTAGTAACTTTGATATCCAACCTACTTTCACAAAATATGAAATTAATACATGGTAAATTAGATTTCTTTAACAGTCTAAGCCATCTGCTTCACAAAATCATTCACAACAACCTCTAAGTATATGGCATTAGTATTTAAAAAGTTCTGGATAAATTATGAGTAAATATAAAAAAACTGTACAAATGAGTGGGCATCTGTGAGCAAACTGTTAGAAAGTGTCAATTCATTAGGCAGACCTCAATGTACTAGAAATTTTGCAGCACATTTTTGACTTTTAAATTAAAATTTTAAGAAATAAATATACTCTAGAACTAAGGTGATTGTAGTAGTGATGTTAAATTCAACACCTGAAACATTGACACACATGCAAAAATGTTTTAGAATTTTCTCATAGAGAACACCCAGTGGTGCTGTAGAAGTTTTGGGCATTAATTTGGGGACACTCAGAATTATTTACTGAGTGTCAGACAGCAGAAAAAAGTTTAATGTTGTCATTTAAGTGTCCGCCAGACTACTGAAAAGAATGAACATAACTTAAGCCTTCAAATATATAAAATGCCTTGAGAAAATATTATGTTTAAACCATTTCAGAAAAAAAACCCTCTTTCTTCCCCAAAGCAGCATAAATTTCTAGAAACAACTACAATAGAACTGAAAGATTTGTTTAACTGCTAGATATTCAACCTTACAGACCTATTTCCTAAACTGCTTTAAATATTTGTGCACAAAGTAATCTCCTTCTGCATCCACAGCACCAAGCACAGGACAGCAGGATCATTTCTCTCACATTCAGACATGCACAAAATGGCAATGGGAGTTTTGCTTCTCTCTAACAAGATGAGATTTTATCAGTGCTGTAGGAAATGGGTACTCAGCTTGCTTTGGGTTTCATCAACTTCCAAAAATGAATTACATTTATTTCACAATGAGGGTGCTCTACAGGTTTGTGGGTTTAGTTTTCTGAATGTGCTAGCTGGATACCTCCTGTTGGTGATTAATCACTGTATTAAGAAAAAGAAAAAGAAAGGCCAGAGAAGGCAGAGAGATGAGCCTAAAACAGTACCTGGAAGAAAACAAAGACAGCATGCTCCTCTAACATCTTGAGCTTCTTTAGGAGAGAAGCATTTTGATTTGGTGTTGTTTATGCAACTATTTTCTTGTTTGTATCTTTTAAATCCAGAATAAATAATAAATCACTAAAACACAGGCCAGAACAACATAGTGTGTATATATATATATAGCAAATAAAGGTCTCAGTGGGATGAGAAATAAAGCAGTAGTACAAATCATTTGACATTATTTTTTAGCAAGATCTTAGCTTGTTTGAGGTTAGGAAGGTCTAAAATAGCTTAGTTTAAAAGAGAGGTGATTCATTATGACAAAAGGTAGTTTCACATCACTCAAACACACATATATCTTCTAGAAAAATAATGCCTTGATGGCAATTGTTGCAGTTGAATGGTATTGTGACATTAAATAATAGACAATTGAATTAAAATATTTGTTATTCCCTCTTAGCAACTACTTTGTTACCTGGAAAACCTCTCTAAGTGATTCTCTCATTAATCTTACTGTGAAAAGGGAGATAAGGAAAATATAAAACCCATACACCTGCATTCTGGAATTGAGCTGTCTGAAGAAATGAAGGGAAGAGCAAACAGCAGCTACAAAGCAGGAGAACTTCTCTTCAATTATGTAATAAATTAAAAGAAAATGACAGGAGGATGAGAGGTTGCACAAGTGAGGAGGAAGAGATAAAACAAGAAAAGCAAGAAATAAAGACATTATGGGACCATGTAGGTAGAGGTATGTTAACACCTTGGGAGGAGGAAGGAAGCATTAGGAATGATTCCACCCACTAGCATTTATTTCTCAAATTGCAGGTTTGGTGTTTGAGGAATTTGAAACATCCATTAGCCTTTCACAGGAAGAATAGATAATGAATTACAACTGCCAGGAAAGCAGTGAAAGGAAACCAATATTTTTAGACCTAATTTAAGGATTTATGCTACAGTTCAGATCATAGAGCATCTTACATTGGATGAGTTAAAGATGTAGATTTTGGATCTTCTTATTCAGGCTGATTAATATTGTCTCATTGAAGTCTGTAGAGCTATTGGGAATTGTCATTTATGTTTTTAGAATCAGACTCAACTAAAACTAAATAAAACTCCTATTTTTACTCAAGAAGTGGCACAAAAATCTTTTTTAACATAACAGTGTTGGAAAAACATACATAAACTTCACTATTAAAGCACTTTTAATTCATATTTTTCTTTAAAAGAAAAAAAATATGTCTCAAATGGTTCACAATAATGAAAAATAGGCACAAAAATAAATAAGACTAAAGAATTTGACCAAATTCTTCTATCTTTCACACTGACTCCACACAATTGATTCTAGTGGGGGTTCTGCTGCAAGAGACTGAATTTAATGCATTACATTAATGGATGATAGAAATTTCCTTCCCTTCTCCCTCTTGTTCTGCTTTTGTATTACTAGGTTTTCAGTTGTGCCTTTTCCATTTTTTTTTTTGGTCTTTGAAAACGCTGATAGAGTTTGCTGAGAAAGCAAACTCTGCAACCCCTCTTCACTATTCACAAAGAACATGGATTTGTAACATCTCAGCAAATAAAGATTCAGTATTTGGCTCAAGCTATAGAGCTTTTGTTTTTTTTTCTAGTTCATAATGTGCTGAGTTTGCTGCCTTGAGTGGTGCCTGTCAAGCACATGGGGATTCAACACTGTAAATCAGGCCCAGAGAGAAAAGCAAGGGCTACTAGCTGGTGGATTGCATGAACAGAGCTGTTTAGCTGCCCTAAACTCTTCAAAAGAAATCTTAAATTCAACCCCAGATATGTGTTATCCCAGTACAGAAGAGTGAATTTCACCCTCAGGGAGTGTATACTAGCTCATATAGTAGTCTTATTGTGGAAAGTTCACTTCAAACTCAATTTACAGTATTCGCCTCTCTCTTCTTGTCTCCCCTTCCTATCCTCAGGCCAACAAAAGGAAATCTGGTTTATATTTCTCAGCACAAGATTTGTTTTCACCTCTGACACACAGGGAACAATCCCTCCATGCAAGGGCCTGTTACCAGCAGTGCCACACTTCTCGCCTCACGGGCTGATCCCTCATCATCTGCAGGTCCTTCTGCCCAGCTCCAGCCTAATCAGCCACACCTCTCCTGATAAGCGCTTATCAGCAATTTTATTCAGGCAAATTTAAAAAATGCACAGGATCATCATTCTCGACTTAAGTGGAATCTTATCTCCCCAAAATTATAAGGCACACTTTCCTAAAGTGGGTGGTTTCTGTTACACATCTCTGTGTAACCAAGTGTCAGAAATCAAAGATAGAATAACTTTCTCTAAATGCTATGCTTCAGAATCAACTTTGCTTCAGCAGTAAAACTTTTAAAATGTAACAGCTGACTTTAATATAAGCAAATGGAAATTGCCAGTGAATTAAGGTTCTAGGATTAATCAGTGAGAGTATGTTAAAGGAAACTAAAAAGTGAGGATAAACCCTATGCAAACTTCATTTTCAAAGGTGTCTGAGCCTGCAGAGATGTGTTAATTGAAAAGTCATGTGGATGAATTGATCCATGTTGGATCCTAATGGAATTTACCTTAAACTCCATCATGAAAATGGTGCTCCACAGACTTCTGCTATGTTTGAAAAGCAAACACACTCATAAACCTCCATATGATTCTGCAGAATCACAAACCCATGAGTTAAAAAAACCATTCATGTCACTAAGAATCCAAGATAGACCTTATTTTTGGCTCATTATAAAACCATGCTTAGCCTTGCTTTAGCACAGAACCAGCTTCCAAATAACCTCAGCCTAGCCATTCCACATTTTGCTCATTTTATGTTGCCTTTTCAGGCATTGGGAGGCTCAAGTCCCATAAACATCTATGCTCATGCGTAGCATTCTGCAAATGGGTTTGTAAATGGCCTCTCTGAAACCATTCCTATTTTTAAAACTGTGCATGGTAATGCAGTTGGATTAAATATCATTTTTCTAAACACTCCACAGGCAAGTCCTCCTCAAGGGTATATAAGCAAAACAGACTAAACAGACAGTCTTGGAGGGGAATCAGAGGCATAACAACTCGTATTTAGCTTATAACATTGCTGCACTTCCATGTATGAAAGCTTGACTTGTTTTTCTTAAGAATTTTTGAGCATTGGTCTAAAGCAGTCTGACTACTGTCAGAAAACTGTTTGAAAGTAGAATCAAGAGATTTTTCCAAGATGCTGAAGCAGTTCCTTGGCACAACTGGGAATAAGGCTGAATTTTCTGGAGCTCTATTTTATTAGTGTGCTCCCAGCTTTGACAAATTACTGTCCTGGTGATAAGCACTGAAATATTAAGCAAATGCGTTCTTGTAGGAGCAAAGCCTTTTAATAATCTGGGACCTTCCACTGTTATTGACATTAATCTTTCCACAATGTCTCCAAGTCCACCACATCTTTCAGTTACATCAGACTTACATTTTCATCTCTCAGATGCTGACTATGCATAAAGGTGACTCATCTTTTCCTGCATGTGCTGGGTTGACTCTGGCTAACACGCTCCCAAGTAGTTGTTCATTCATTTTTTCCCTCAGCAGGAGCAGGGAAAAATGGGAAGAAAATGGAAGAGCAACTCCATGAATTGAGATAAAGATAGGGAGGTCACTTACCAGTTACTATCAAGACAAAAGAGATCAATTCAGGGAAAAATAACTTTATTGACAATTAAAACAGATGGGTGATAAAAATATAAGCATTTAACTTGATGCTGATCTTTCCTTCCCCTTCTCCTAGTCTCAATTTCACTCCATTCTTGTTTTCTCTTAGCCTCTCTGAACACCATAGGGTAAAGAGAAACAGGGGTTATGGTCAGTACAAAAAGCTTTTTCTTACCTGTTCTCTGCTTATCCCTGGGCTCCAGTCCTTCAGGAAACACCAGCTGCTTCTGTGGGGGATCCTTGTGGACCATGATGGACGCCTCATCTGATGCCATGGAGCACCACCTCCTCTCATCTGACCATGGTGTTCCCTCTGCTGTTTCTTCTCTTTTTGTTTCTCCTGCCTGTGTGGATCTTTTTTCTTCACTTTCTTTTTATTTTTATTTTTTTTTAACTTTTCTTCACTGTGTTTCCCTGTTTGCCCAAGGGGCTCAGCAGTGCTCTGCTGGGTCCATTGGAGCAGACTGGAATCAGCTGACTCTGGTGCATGGCAACTCCATCTTCTCCTCAGAGAGATTGCTGGCCTGAAACCCTGTTGATGTTAACTTTGGGAGGTGTTAGATTTACAACAAATTAATGGAACACTACAAATAAATATGTTAATCCAGCTAGTTTAAATCTTTTTACACTGCACAGTCAATAAGTTCTACTGAAATTGATCAGATAGGTTGGTAGGTCATTTGATAACCACTTTTTCATTCTACTTTTCTTTTATAAAAGCATTCATAAGGACCCTTCTGATAACCCCCTCAAAAAAAAAAAAACAAAAAAAAAAAAACACCAGGTTGAAAAAAAAAATTACCTCAACCAAGCAATAAAAAATTCATGACACAAAAATCAGTTTCAAATTAGTGCAAATGTGGAGGATGTTCACCTGTCTAAACAGACATCTACATACCAATAGCTGAAAACTTGGGAATGTTTTCAACATTGCTATTGTACATCAGATAAGTGACTAGATGTAATGAATAAATTATTCAGAACGCTAAGATGGAAATGACAAAGAAGATCATTCAAAGACTGAATATGATGTAATTTTCTTTCAACTCTGTTTAAAAGTTTTAACAATGCAGTGTTAAAATGAGAGCAATCTGATTGTACATGTGTTGAACTTTTTGAGATAATGAATTCAATAAATAGAAATCGCAATACTGAACTGTTGACATATGATCAGGTCAGAAATTTGATGCAAATGAGAATACATCATGACAGAGCTGAAAACAGATAAAAAGCTTCACTTAATTGCATACATCAGCTCACAAATACTCTAATTCATGTTTCACTCCAGTAAGCCCTGACCTGATTTCATACTTCAAGTGAGAAATAAGTTGATTTTTCAGAAAAATTCCAACATTTTCGAAGGACTTCAGCAAAACCAGATATAAAATATGCGCTTGAAGGACACTATGTTTTCACTCAGTGACTATGTGTGTCTTCCAGTGTAGGTATTAGGAAAGTTGTGATGTGATGTGCTTTCTTCTAGCACAAATCTAGCTCTTCCTTTTAAAATTTTATTTAATAGTGGTATTTACGTTCTCTTAGATAAAGCATTGGAATAGATATTTGCCTTCAATAAGTAGGCTTGAATAGGTTACAAAAGCTTTCCAAGAACTGAATTTGCTGGGCTAAGGTCTAACTTAGAATTATGTCAGCTTTATATTTAAATCTATCAAAAAAAAGAAGCACTGGAATGAAATGAACTGTACTGCAAATACCATTTTGAACAGCAGACTGTCTGAATAATACTGTTCATCTCAGGCAAGCAGAATTATGCCTATAAGACAAATAAAGGACTTATTATGTGTTTCCCCAAAACATTAATTAAAATACAACTTTATTTCTTGTTTTTCATTTTTTAAAAACTCCAAAAAGAGAACTTCCACATTTTCCATTGAATCCAGCAACTAGACCCAGAAATATTATTATCTCCCAAAGTGCTTTCTAACTAATAATTGCTGTTATTTTACATTTCAGTTATTGCGGATTGAGGGGAGTTGAGAGGAGGAAAAGAACAGAGATAAATGTTTGAGTAGAAGCAAGTGTCCAAGACTGCTTTTTCCCATGTCAGTGACCTCTTAGCTCTTCTTCTGACATCACAAATCCCATAGTCCTTACTGCAGAGCACTCCACCCAGAATGGGACCCTGCAGAATGTCCCTATTCAGAAAAACCCTTAAAGTCAGCACATTTGACATGGATTTGGTCAGGAGGGCATCAGTGCCTTGTCTCAGTGCTGGATAAGGACACTAAACACCAAGCTATTATGGAGTAAAGTGGTGGGTTGATAACATGTTTTAAAATAAACATCCTGGCCTGCACTTTCAAAACTTAATTGCAATTCTCTTTCCTCAGGAGAAATTTCCCTGCTCCTGTTTCCCATATCCTGTTAGGCTGCATGACCAAGGGAGAAGGAATCAAGAATCAAGGCAGATTGATGCTGTGGGCATTTTTGATGTTTCTCTTCTCATGAATGATCTTAAAAGGCAACTCTGCAAGGATGACACAGCAAAGTGGAAGGAACACCTCTGTGAATTTGAGATTCTGCTGCTGCAACTCACTGTGAAGGTTGTTTGGCCCAAATCTGTAATGCTATTGGTTTGATTACCATTAAAAACCCAGCTGTTTTAAATTATGATAAAATGATTGAATCCTGCAGATTTGGCACCGCACTTCTAAGGGTTTCAGCCTACTAAGCATTGATTTATGGCAGCTGAAATGTTGGATTTAAGACCTAATATACTGTTAATAGGATTTAATTTTGTCAATAGATATTAATCCATATTCATTTCCATTGAAGCATGAATTATGTGGTAAATGTCACTTCTATTTGGGGACCAAAGAAATGTGCTGAGTGCTGTCACCCCACTTGTGTCTTTTCAGTAAGTTTTGAACTTCTTTTACACAGCAAGAGATGGTTTCCTCAATAACTGGTACTACTTTTAGAGATTAGAGCACCTGTATGTCTGGGTAGGCTCAAACTTTGTATGTTTTCATCAAAGGGGACATCTTCCAGCACGTCTTCTGGAGCCAGGCAGAAAGTAGGGCTAATTCCTCAACAGAAGAAAAGAACTGGAAAACAACCACAGCCATGTCAGCAGATTCAAGCCTTAACTTTCCAAGCTGCTGCAACAACTAAAAACAACATATCCATTTCACCCATGCTCTATCCTGAAGGTTCAGGAGGTGAGAGGCAAATCTTGCTATGTATAAACAGTCATCTACAGTATATTTGACAAAGAAATTTTATTGTCTTAACATGGCTTGGCTTCTACCACCCACAGTGTAGAAATACAACAGCGAAGCTTGTAAACCAGCTTCCATCCTGTTCTAATGATAGTTTAACAACCAGAAGAACTATAACGTTTAAATATAGAATTATTTCTGTTTACACGTTTAACTATCCCTGGTGTTATGGGGACTTTGGCAGTTTACATAATATCCTTGGAACAATAGATATGTGCAGCCTGCACTGGGTGAAATGATACAGCCATCCTTTAAAGGATTAAAAATTGTAGCATTTTTGTTGATTTTTTAAATGACAGCTAATTCTGTCTTTGATATGCAACGCCTGTGTTGGCAGCCTCTTCATGCTGACAGCATCTAGACTCAGTTCAGGAACTCCAGCTTAAATTTGATGCTCCATGCAGACTTAGAGGCACCAGGCACTATGGTGATGTCTCTGCTGGTAAATAAAACAGGGTACAATGCCTGCAGAGCAGTAGGTATTTAAATTAGAAATGCTAAGGTGAGTCATGCATCTGAAATGCTCCCTTTGTCTCTCATGGATTTCAGTTCTAAATATAAATGCTCCTATAAAATACCAGGAATAAGAAAGGGGATTCCCTCTTGGCTCTTGGTACCTCCTGTCCAAAATTAGTTACTTCCTTTAAATGTGACAGCTAATGACATATTTGGCCAATATTTAGCAATTTTCCCTGGATATTATCAATGGTTTGGTTCTTTCTTTGCATTGCATATAAAACACACTGTTAAACTGAGACTTAAATTTACTTATTTTCTCCACAATTCAAAGCACAATTTTGGATTTACTTTGACTTCTTCATGTAACAAAGAGTTCAATAAAGGATAATTTTTTCAAGGAAAATTGTGCTTTGCTTTTTTGTCTTCATAGAATTATATTGTACTCTATTTATTTATAGCACTGACTGGATGAATGACACATCTTTATTCATATTGTCTTCAGTTCACAGTAGGGTTTTTATTTTGATTTTTTTGTTGTTCTTTTTTTTCTTCCCAGCTTTTATATTGACACTGATCCTTCACAGATGCATTCAAAAGTACAACCAGACTATCCCATTGCTAAATTCTGATAGGAAAATAAAAGCTTTTATTGTTTTCTCACTTTTGAGAAAACCCATATTGGATGAGTCCATTTCATGATTTTCTTATAGATGTATGAACTGTGATGCTTGAAATTTGGTCCAAGGTGATGTGAGGCACAGCCAAGTCTCACAGCCTAAAGGGTAAGAAGGTCAGTCTGAGTCTCCATCCTGCTCAGCAGAAACCTGAAGACTCCTGGCTATCATTTAACTAAGACTTTGACATCTCTTCTGAGTCAGCCCCCAGTAACTACAGCTGAAGTATGGAGTGAAGCCCTTTGAGAACTGGTTTTGCTCTCCTTAGTCACCTTTTCTAAACCTTTATGAGTTCTCCTTGGAACAGCAGGGGCACATGAGGTACAGGTTGAATGCCATTATACTAAAATAAATCTTCGAGGATCAAAACATGAGTCAGTCTTGACTTAAAGAATCTGCTTTCATTTTTCAGTTATTTTAAAAATTCCCTGAAATACAGAGGATGCTGCCTGAGTTCACTTCTCACAAAAGCTGATTCAGAAAGATTAGAAAGAAAAAAAATCTCTTCTAAAATTATACGTATTTTCTTCAGATTGCTAAAGAAAAGTCAGTGTGCTTCCATGATTTCCAAATCAAAAGTGACCAAATTATCTTTAAGGCACTGTGCTGTTGCTACATGGCATGGATAAAATGCATTTAGCCTATGTGTGCTCTTGGTTTATATCAGCACATATATTCTGCAGCACTAAACACAGCTGTGAAGCAGTGAGTGAAGGAAGAAGGCTGTGTGGTACTGAGAGCACTTCTCCCTTCCCTAACCCAAAGCACATGTTTGCATTGAGCACTGCTAACAGGCAACCACAGCTCCATTTGCCACTTCTTTTTCCCCCTTGCTTGTTCGGTTTTTTTTGGGATGTCTGAGAGATGTAACTTACTAAAGAAACAACAAAGGAAGAAGAAAGAAAGCAACAGAAAGTTTTCAAAAATCCAATGCAAGAAAATGCAAGGACAGATTTCTGTCTCACGCCCAAGTGAAGCTTATTGCCACAGGTCAAAGGTGGAGACATTTAAAATTGTGATTTTGAAGGGTGGTGACAATTTTGTATCTCTGTGTTTATCACTCATACATCTGGTTTATATCTGGGCATGGTTATAATTTGTTAGCATCTTGAAGTATTTTTCTTTTCTTTATTATACTTTAGTACACTGTGTCTAGATGGATGTCCTGGCAGTTAATTGACATAACAGAAAGGATTGCAAATATTAACATAAGACAAAGCAATATACAAACTAATCCTAGGAATGTAAGGAAGTTGTCAAAGATTGCTAAAATACAGGGTGAATAAAATGATAAGTTAACCATAGGATGCATTTAATTTTGAGAATTACTTGATGCAGAAATTATATAATTAGTCAGTTACAATCAAACTGCAAAAATTAGTTATATGTACAAATTCTTTCTTGTAAAGAATATTTACACTTTAGAGGCATCTACATGGCTGTTATCTTTGATATCAAAGATATCAAAGAATGCATTACTGTTAAGGAAGGTTTATTTAGAGGGTAGGCAAAAGACACATAAGGCAAAATTTAGTACCAAAATCTATGAACATATCACAAACTCAACAAAAACTCGGTGTTGTTGCACAGCAATGTGACCTAGTAATTAAGACATTGAAAATATGAAATTGGAAAAAACAGGCTGTCTTTGCATTTGAAGATATTATCTCATATCTAAACTTTCTGCTAAAGACTTTCTGGGGTAGAATATCTCCTTGTGTGCCCACCATACCTCTGAGCCACCAGCATCAGAACCAATTAAATAAACTTTAAATTTTGGTATATGTCCAGTTCAAAATCTCAGAAAATTGCATATATTTATTTCCCTTATATGCACTCAGTATTCTATGGTTTTTAAGACCATGCAGTAACATTACTGTTTATGACCCTTTTCTATTCACCTTGAATCCAGTGAATATTAAAAACCATTCTGGCAGGGAATTTAGTACTGAGACTCCAGATAATATTCTGACACATGTTTCTGAAGGGATTCTATATGATTTTAAAAGTAGGGAAAATGTGTTCTAGAAATTGTATAGCAAAGACAAAAGCAAGTAAACAGAAATTCTGTTACCTGGAGTAAAATCTTGTACAACTAAATGCACCTTGTTATAGGTCATTCATATTTAGGTATTCCACACAAATTGACCCATTGAGTGCAATAACCAAAATGATGTAGTAAAAGTTTGTCCTCTTTTGGGGAAGAATTCAGTTATTGTAATGAACTAATTTTTGAGTAAATATGGCTTCCCATTACATCATGCAAGTTATGAAAAGGTCATGCAGCTCATCAAAAAAGACATATAATGTTGCTTCAAAATCTAAACTACCATATCCATACAAAGGTTTAAAGTAGAAGTTGGAAATCCTTAGCTTTCTGGTAAGTAACAAAATATAACCAAACCCACTGGCTCCTCATTAATCTGCCCTAAACTCCACTTTCTCTCACAGTTAGAAACTTCAATATATTTTCAAATAATGCCCCCAGAAAAATTTATTGCTGTTTTGTCTATTCTCATTTCTAGACTGGTATATAACATACACAATCTTAAAACACAGTAAATTTTGAAAAGAATATAGAACTCTTGCCTCTTATCAGAAAGTTGTCTGCATGTTAGGTTTTTTCCCTTTCACTCACTGATACTGTATTGCCAGAAATGATGTCATGCTATTCATATCATATCTCACAATAACACTTTTCTAGAGTAAACCTTAATCTCCTAAATCCAGTGTACAGTGGCTGTCCAAACAGAATAGATCTCTCTCTGGTTTTTTTGGTTTTTTTTTAATAAAAACCAGGTGATAAAGTAAGTGCTTCTGATAAATGAGAACCCTGCAGTACTGTGGATCTAATCCTCCCATAGAGAGAAATATTTGACCAAGCATAATGTGTTTCTTATGAGGAAGGTATCTTTCACAAAGGAAACAAAGCATGGAATTTCTGTAACATTCCTTGCATAAATATTCTTATAAATATAATGCATATGGAAATAATAACAGAAAAACCCAGCTACTTTCATCACTCTTTTTGGCCCAGGAAACAATAAATAGGTAGAAATCCTGGCCAATTTTTTTCAAAGCTTGATGTCTGAAGGTAGCCCTATAAATTGTATCTATGTGAAAGCAATTTTCAGAGGTACTGAGAATTCACAGTTCTCACTGATTCCCACATGGATATAGGTACTTATTTCTGGACACACAACTTTGAATTTTTTTGGCATGTAATTCAACTATATAAACTCGGGATTTCACCCAATAAAAACATGAATGAGATTTATCATTGATTCTCCTGATATTTACTGTCTCTCTCTAGCTACTAGTATGGTCCCATCAGTGAAGGTTTTGAGCACCACCCAAGATTTAAAAATTAAAACTCATAAATCTCTCTTTCTTATTTCCTGTCTTTCCAGTCTAGAGAACATGGTTTGATTCATTTGTTTGGCTTTTTTCTTTTCTTTTCATTTTTTAAAATTTCTGCTTGAATAAAAACTCAAGGAAAAAAAAAAGAAAATATGCTCTTTCTGAAGAATAATTTAGAGAAACTCAAACTAGTTTTTAAACAAGTTCAGGCTGTTATGCACTCCTGAGGAGCAAAGCTCATACCTCTGAGTTGCATCCTGCTGTGGCCACGCTGTCTCAAGCATGAATTGGTTCCTTTACAGCCACCTTGGGCTGATCCTTGTCTCCAGTGTGGCCTGTAGAATAGACAAGCCATAAATTAAGTAGGGGAATTTCACTGTTCTGTTCCAAAAGTGATGAGCCGTGCTCTCTCAGGGGTGAGCTGCACACACAGACACACACACACACACACACACACACACACACACACACACATACACACACAAACTCACACACAGACAGACGTACACACACACAGACACACACACACAGATACACACACACACACATACACACACAGACACACACAGACACACACAGACAGACGTACACACGCAGACGCACAGACACACAGATACACATATACACACACAGACACACATACACACACAGACACACAGATACACACACACACATACACACACACACACACACATACACATACAG
Organism: Setophaga petechia; assembly: GCA_024362935.1. Lineage (NCBI taxonomy): Eukaryota > Metazoa > Chordata > Aves > Passeriformes > Parulidae > Setophaga > Setophaga petechia. The sequence continues at coordinate 14,064,899 of JANCRA010000012.1, forward strand.
ACAGACATACACACACAGACACACACAGACAGACATACACACACACACAGGCACACAGATACACACACACACATACACAGACACAGACACACACACACACATCTTCTGTCCCAGGCTGTTCGTGCTGGACCAGATCCACTCCGCACTGAATCACATCCATGGTTCCTGGCTGGCCAGCTCCACTGCCTGCTCTACACCTTGCTAATCATCTTCAGTGATATTTCTCATGCTGGGGGGCAGACAGGGATTCCAGATTTCCAGAGAGCTGAAGGACATAAGCCCCAAAATAGTGTCCTGTAGCTAGGAAGAATGCTCTGAGGTGAAGCAGCATCTCTTGCTGCAACCTGTCTCTTCCATCGTCAGGAAGTTTTCCCATGTTCCTTTGGACATTTTCTCAGTGTCTTCTCGCCTTTTTTCCTCCAGCTATTATAGTCTCTACTTTGGAAAAGTACAAACATTCATAGGTACCTCATATCCAATTAATTTGCTGTGAAAATGATAATAATTAACCAAATCAACAAATCAACAATTGTTTTGTATGTATACATGAAAACCTCGTGAGGGAGGTCCTAAATATGTCCCTGTGATCACCATGGTCAGAGAAGAAAATCCTGGTGGTGTGTTCAGGGTAGCAGGTTGCTAAGCAGAGCCTGCTGTTGTGCTTCAAACAAATATTGGCTTTCTTGGTTTATAAAACTTCATTCTTGGAAATGGAGAAACACATTAGTCAAGTCTATGAGGGGATAATTTCTGCACCAGAAGTGGAAGGTGTGTGTTCTGAGAGAAGACAGAGTACTGGCAAATGGAAACTGCCTTTTTCAGGCATTCAGTAGCACTGAGAGGAAGGACTCACACTCTGCTACCAATTTCATCATGAGTCAGTTCTCCAGATAGGACAGGGAACTTCATGGAACACTATTGCTCCCAAGTGCTGCTCCTTCCTTCCTTCCTTCCTTCCTTCCTTCCTTCCTTCCTTCCTTCCTTCCTTCCTTCCTTCCTTCCTTCCTTCCTTCCTTCCTTCCTTCCTTCCTTCCTTCCTTCCTTCCTTCCTTCCTTCCTTCTCTCTTTTAAACATCCCTTTATCCGCCCTTGGGGAAGGTGGAGATGCAGTTTCAGTTTGATGCAGAGTTGAGGTAAATGGTGCACTGCTGGGTAGGTGGCAATTCCCCATTCCTGCACAAGGTTTGTAGAGATGCTGAACAGTACAGAGAATGTTAATAATATTTCCAGGAGGGTGAAAATCTTCAGGGGAAACTGACAGTGGTGAAATGTTGGTGATTACGTGACAGAAAATAAACCAGTTCAAGTTTGTTGCAATTTTTGCTCATGTCAGATTGTCAGGCAGACATCAGTAGCATACTAAAAGGAAACAGAAATTATGATGTTTCTCCATGTCAATGCATTGGAATCTTGCTTTGCTCTAGCAAAACTACAGTTTTTAGACATTGATAACAAAATAATAGAGAAAAGGATGCACAGCTCAGAATTTACTAGCACGTAGTTGTCTGTCTAGCCATGGCTTGCAGAGGGTTTTTTTGAGTAGTTCAGCAGACATCTTTTGTACTGTTTTTCAATAGTCATAATATCAAGAAAATCTACTAAATTTAGCTTGTCCCTGAACTGATTTTACACCAATTTTTAGTAATGTGTAGAATTTTAACAGCAATATTTAAGTAAGAAAAGTACCAAAAAGCCCTTTGCAAATCAATGAGAACATCTAATCTGTCTTACTAGAAAATTCAAAACAAATATATGTAGGAAAATGAAAGGACAGAGCATTTTATTTAAATATTGAAAAATTAAATCTAGAGACTGCACCACTGCAGCCATTAAGCATGTCCATGTCACTGTATTAATTTTCTACCCTGTGAGAACAGGAGAGCTTGGCTAGATCTCACGGACTCCAGCACTCCCACACCTGGTTGCTAAGTGCAGTACTGAGGTGTTTTTGCAGCCACAGCCATGAGCAAGTCAAGGATCTCAAGAGAAAAAAATCCCCAAGAGCAGTAACATTATTTTCTGAATTTTCCCTACATTGCATGTGAAACTTGAGGCAGAGTCAAGAATTTTTATCTCAGTCAATACATCTGTTTGCTACCTAAATAATATTTTCCCTTAAAATCCATAAATATTTCTGAAATATACTCTCCCTGGGACAATCAGGGTACTTTCAATGGAGTTACACAACCTGCTACACAAGGCAAGTACCTGATGGATACTGTATAGTAAAATCTTCTGTATCTCATATTTTGCCACATTTTAAGCTGTTTAAGTATTGCCTGGTATAAGAACTTGGACTCATTCCACATAGATTTCCACAAACTATTTCTCTCTTTTCCTATATTTATTTTTTTAGCCAGACTAGAAATTTATAATATTTTCCTATCCATGGGACTTAGGCCAGCACTGGACAATATTTCATCACAATAGCAGATCATGAAAAATAATGGTTGTGTCAATGTTTGGAAATAGCACATTTGAAAGTGAAGTCATTATTTATAGGATCAAAAGGTGTCCATATACAATGATCTCAGAGTTAGAATGCAAATTAAAGAGGTATGGGGTGATTTTCTCTGATGTGATGCCCTAAAGCTCAGAGAGGACAAAGCAAGTCTCTTGCCTCCTCTTTGAAATACTTCTAAGTAAAATCATGGGCAGCCAAGATGCCAGCTTAAAAATTTTCTCCATTTTATTTAGACTCATCCTTGAGCCATGCATTATCCAGGAGTATGCTTTTGAAGATCTTAATGGTCTAACTGGCAGAAGATCCACAATACATTATACCTGTATCTTCAAACACCTATCTCATTTCAACAAGCTAGAGGAGACAATTAGAATAAATATTTTACTGAAAATGTTCTAAGCTAAATAGCTGGCTCTGCACTATTCTTTCTATTTATGGCTTCCTAATGAACATTAAGACTGTGCTGAAAGTATTCTAAAACATGGATCACAAGGAAGTTCTGTGCATAATTTACATTAGCATACTTAAGTTGTTCACAGCAAAGCAAAGATTTCAGAAAACAAAAATATTTTTTTAATTTCTTACAGCAAATTTGTTTTATTGTGGAAAACAGTCTTTCCAGTTCTTGTGATTTTACTTAATTTCTCATTATAATTATTGGTTAGTCAATTTAGCTGCTCCTAAAACAGAGGTATGCAATTAACTCACTTTTCACTGAGAAGGAAGTAGAGAAAAAGGAGAGATAATTTTCCCTCCTTCTTGATCAGAAACAAACTTAGAAGACTCAAAAATCAGGCAACACATTTATGTATACCCTGAAAAATGTTTGTAAAAGTTGTATTATTGCTAAAAAGATTTCAAAATGCTGAAAATCTAAGAACATTTCATGCTTCCACTGAGGATGGGAAAGATTGTAGGGTACTAGAGGTCTGCAGTATTACAAATAACAGCTTCATGTCTTTAGGGAGTCTCAGTATGTGCCAAGCAGAGGAGACCACACAAAGTCTGCAATTACTGTCTTGTCTCTAGCAACTCTGATTTCTTTAATTTGCCAGCCATCATACATCGCTGGGGAAATATCCAGTATATAGGTAATTTTGTGGATCTTACTAGAAAAAAAGATAGAACCATGAAAGCAGAAAAATAATAAATCAACCACCATTTTAATTCAAGAAATTTCTAATTGTAACAGTGACTCACTGTAATTAGCAGCCTTTTCCTTAGATGTGTGAACAGCCCACAGGCAAGGAGGAGTCCCTGTTCACTGAACCATCACACAGTGTATGCAGTGTAAGGCTTAAGAAACCCCAGTGCATTCCCATAACATAGAATTCCCTGATTTCTTCTGAAAATAGATGTTTACAATGAAGCAGATGAATTAATCCCTAAAAAAGCATATTTCTGTTCTCTCACATGACCTTGACCCAAGAGGAGTGCCTGAGGAGGAGCTGTGGGTGTCTGCAGTAGATGAGACTGATCCTACTCTGGGTATCAAAGTCCACTTGTGAGAGAGACAGACCTATGCAGAATACTGCTTTTTGGTAATAATGCTGCTTCTGGTATTTGAGTTAACACCAATAAAGCTGAGCTTGTCTACACTGCCTGTTTACATCATGGATTGTTTTTCTCATTTCTGTAGGTAAAAAATAATGATAGGTCTTTTCTCCCAGGTGAAACCTGATAGGATAAGAGGAAATTGCCTCAGGTAGCAGTACAGGAGGTTTAGAGTGGTTATTAGGAAAAACTTCTTCACAGAAAAGGTGATCAGTCATTGGAAGAGACTGGTCAGGGAGTGATGGAATCACCCTCCCTGGAAGAGTAAAAACCACGTGTCGCAGACATCTTTTCATGAAAAATCCTTTCCTTAGGATTTTTTCTCCTGAGAAGCTGAGAGGCCTCAGGAACAAAATGTAAACAATGATTATCGGCTGCTGTGGAATGGAACAGGTGGATCTGTGATTGGTCTCATGTGGTTGTTTGTAATTAATGGCCATTCACAGCCCAGCTGGCTTGGACACAGGGCCCGAGCCACAAACCTTTGTTACCATTCTTTCTGATTCTATTTCTTAGCTTAGCTAGCTTCTGATGAAACCTTTTCTTCTATTCTTTTAGTATAGTTTTAATGTAATATATATCATAAAATAATAAATCAAGCCTTCTGAAACATGGAGTCAGATGCTCATCTCTTCCCTCATCCAAAAACCCCTGTGAACACCATCACAACCATGTAGATGTGGCACTTGGAGAGAGGATTCAGGGGTGGACCTGGCAGTGCTGGGTTAAAGGTTGTGCTCAATGTGCTCAGAGGTGCTTTTCAAGTTTAATGATTTTATGATTCTGTGAAAGTGAAGAATCACCCTCAACCTGTCAGGGGTGCATGTAGTTTCCCAGCAGCACATGGCATCTAAATTCTAAAGGAGCCAGAGACTGAGTGGTTTCTCATGCAACTTTACACCTTGGAAAGTCAGGATATTTTTAACAAGATACCAGTATTTTCAAATAGCTGTTTCATATCAAACACCTATCATTTCCATCTTGGCCTTAGTTCTTTCAAACAGATTGTGAAATAGAAATAGAGAATAAGTTTCATGCCAGCTAAAATGGCTGTTGACATAGAATAACTCAGGAATGTGCTTTTGGCCTCCATTTTATAGTGTAAATGTGTGATTCATTTTGACAATCTAAGTAATCCTTTCATGATCTTAATTTTTTTTTCCTTTATGAGACTGATCATCTTCTCACTTGTTTTGATCAAAAGCCTAAAGGGTATGTTCTTTATTTGTTTTAGGCAGTTTGGCCATCCTCTCTAGTGGCCTGGGAAAAAGAAGGAAAAGCCTAACAGTGCAGGGAACAGACAGATGGTTACAGTTTCCTGACAAATTATTTATTTGAATTCTTAAACACTCAGCTCTTACTTATAACTTCTTCACTTCAGTTTTAAGAGTCCATTTATCAACAAGAATGATCACATATTGACCATACCAGGACTCAAAAGCAAATGTATTCATTTGCTCACGATACGGAAATGAGCTAGTGACAAGTGAACTGATTCAGACAAAACACCCAAACTAAGGCTCCAGTCCAGCATTTGAACTCTAACAAAAAGCTTCTCTACATCCTTTCTTTCTGCCTTTTTCTAAACCTTGGTTGTAGCCCCTTATTCGATATCACATACCCTCATGGGGATTTTTCCTTTCAGAAAAATTATTAAAAAAAAAAAAAAAAAACGAAGTTTCTTTATATATGTATATTTATTTACACCAACCAAGAAAGACCAATTTTTATCAAATGTGGTATTTTCAATAGAAAAATCTTTGAATGTGAAACGATTTTTCATTTAATGAGAAATTTTGCCACTGGATTTGAGGAAAAAAGTGCTGATCACTGGCAGAAAAGTTTGCAAACTTTTTTATAAAAGGAATTGACTTTTCACACGCAAAAGTAAATATCAACTGTTAAGACCAGTTAGAAAATTTCTGTTCCCTCCCCTCTCTCTGGTAAGTAACATCTTTGCACTCAGCAAGTCCAGCAATGCAAACTGGTCCCCTCCTTGCCCTGCTACTCACAATGAGTCTGTGCCTCAAACAATAGCCAGATACTTCAGCTGAAAATAGTAAAAGCTAAACCTAAAGTATCTGAAAGGTGGGTTTCTTTGTTATTTGTTCTGCAGTTTAACATGACCAAATCTCTCAGCTTCTTGGTGTGAAATTTCTTTTAGAGATAAAACTTTATCTTTGCATTTATCTGCACTGGTATCCTAATTTTAAATGAAATATAGTTTACCAGGCAGCATTCACTGGAGAACTGACACACAGATTTGTCATATTTTCCTTGCCTGATTTATCCTCCAGTACAGTGAAGTTTTGCTGCTTTTTGCAGACATATGGATCAGTGTTTATTCTGTAAGTATATCCAAGACCCATTCGGGCCTTCAGCTTGTATTTTTTCTCATTAGACACTGGTTGCAAGTACACCAAATTCTCATGCTACACAAATGGAGTATCTTTTGTCTCCCAGTGGAAACATATGGGAGTCCAAGCTGGAAGCAGCCCTTCCTAAATGTAATGTTAGATGGGTGAATGTGTGTGTGTGTGTGTGTGTGTGTGTGTGTGTGTGTGTGTGTGTGTGTGTGTGCTGTCCTAGGTTGCTGTCTATTGTAGGATCTGAGCTGTCGTCCCTTTGTTCCCCAAAGCCTCCATGAAATCTGCAGTAGCATGAAACAGATGAAAGAGATTTCAGATTGAGGGGCAAAAAAGGTGTTTCTCCCTCAACTCTGTGCACAGTACATTCATGCTGAGTGTGCCAGTATCTTAAAAACAAGGTCCTTCACATGAAAGTTTGTGTCACATAGCGATGGACATAACATTGAAAATCAAAGGCTTGTCAAAGACATCCAAATCCTCTCAGCCTAGTAACAAAAATATCCTTTATTGATTCTGTGAGTAACCAGCATTTCAGTGACACGGGACCCTAGCTGCAGAATCAATATTTGGAACATGATGGATGTGCACAAAACTAAGAAAACACACCCATCAGCCCCGCATCTGAAGGACTTCCCTAATGGAAAAATAACCAAGTGGTGTAAACAGAGAGGGCAAACCAAGTGACAATCTGCAAGACCACCCATCTGGGCCAGGCAGTGTGTTCCAGGGTTATCTGGCTGCTTCCTTTGTGCTGGTTCACACAGTGACTATTGCTCCAAGTTTTGTTGACAGTGACCACAGCTCTTTCTTTAAATGTAAACATTCCCAAGTTCCAAGACACAGCTCTCAGTGAGTTTGCTAGAAAAGCCCAGATCCTCATAGGTGGCTTAAGTATTGCATTTCTACAACACAACCTTCCTTAGGAGTTTCTGCCAGCAGAGTATGTGTGATAGACTCAGGCTGTGCAATCACAGTTTTTGCACTATATTTCTATATTATACTTTTAGAAAGTTACTTTAAAATCAGTTCTACAGCTTTCTGATGAGAATTAGAAAAGGTATCCCATGTCAGCTCAAAAAAAGAAAACTAAGCAAAAGTTACATGCAGCCAGTGCAGAAGAGGAACATCCCTGTAAGCAAAAGTAAACACACAAAAATATTTGATTGAACATAAAAAAACATTTCTAATCCTCTTTGTGGAATATAGGGCTTTGAAATAGAATTATCAGAGGAGTTGGATAATTTCTTTTTATTGTAAGCAATCAAAAATTCAACCATATGAGTCAGACTCTTCTTCACAAGAAGTAATACTATGCTCCAGTAACAGACCTCATGGTTTCAGTGGCCTGCTTTTAGAGAAACAAGTACTCAGAAACAAGTACTCAGCCCTAAATAATGCAAAGAGCTTTTGCATCTGCTGCTTTTAGGTATTTGCTCTCTTCCCTAATTTCAAGTGCTGGCTGCAGGTTGCTGGTGAACACCTGAGCTGTCCATAGCAGATAGATCTGTTACCAGGCAAATGTTTTATGCTTTCCTTGAAACTGCTGAATTATTACCTCTACTTCCACCATCTGGAGTCCAAGCAAAGTGCTAGAGGATAGTGATTGAAATCCAGTAACCTATTTAATTCTTAAAAACACAATAATAAGGGTCTTGGGGCAGATTACTGCCCCTTTTTTCTCCCAGTTTGGGAAAGCCCTACTTTAAGAGGCTCCCAAACTGCTCTGTTCCTGACTATAGATGGATGGCCAATAAATGGTTTTACTGATCACTGGTTGAGAGCTAAGCTGTACAATTATTCCTCTTCTCCTGAGGCAAGCACACAAGGGAGGGATCAGCAATACACCAGGAGCCAAAGTAACGCCCTTCTCCTTTTGAGAATGATATCCATCTCCGACAGCAAATATAAAAGCAGTTGAAACAAGATTTCATGGGCCTCAATTCCCACAGCTTTTTCTGGGCATCAGATTTGATCACCATTGTAAAGCATTCTATGTGAGTAGCTAGGACATTGTAAAAAGCAAAAAAAAAAAAAAAAAAAAAAAGAAAAAAAGAAAAAAGGAAAAAAATCCCAAACCCCTTAGTTCTGTTGTTTAATTTAGAAAGTGGAATGAATCAGTTTTGTGAACGACATTTTGATGTGGAACAGACAACTTTTAAATCAGTTTTCCACTAAGTAAAAGAGGATCCTACTCCTCTTTGTTGAGTTATTGCACAAATCTTTTACCCTGATCTATGTATTGTGACTCCATTTCTTTTCACTTACTAGAAGAGAATAGCGGCTACTATTTAAACCTGGTTAAAAGTCCAAAATCATTATAGGGTTACAGTAAGAAGGGAGCTGCCTTAGCATAAACAACGCTCTAGGAATATGATATGAAAGAAATAAAATACAATTTTAAATAGTTTTTCACATCTAATATTTCTCTTTCAGTTTTTTTTATCTTAAGAAAAAAGATGCTCTCCCACAGCAACATTGGAAAGCTTAGACAATCTTCATGAATATTTGAAATTTTCTTTCTTTTCAGAATACATAAGACTGAAGTTTAAGCCCACAGACTCCATATGTGCATTCATTCCTCGGCCAAGCACACAGATCATTTTTTATTATTACCAACATGTATCCATAATGGATGGCTACCAGACAGTCTAGACTCATGTCACTGACAGATGTCAGCATAAAAATTCAACTAGGTTAGCCTTACCACATTAAAAAAGAATTTTTCAGTTTAGAAAACATCACAAGCCATAGACACTTCAGAATATATTCCTGCACTGTATAAATCAGAGTGGAGATGTATCTAAGGCTCATACATAACTCTGGGAATGTTCTCCAGTTCTACATTGCAGACATTTCATATGTCTGGAAAATGGAGAATGTTCTGCAAAAGAGGGGTGCAGGGGATTAGAGGCTTTCACATGACAGGCATAGGCAATTACAGAAATATTTACTTAATTTATTGCTGAACAAAGAACTTCTGGGTACTCCAGGCAAATGGGCTCAGCCTGAAGAGCTCAGGCAGGTTTAATATTTCACTGAGTCATGTATAGGGGTTTCTATCATGGTGATACTGACCATCATCCTCCAATAACTACATATGTTTTACATCAAGGTCATCTTTCAGCTTGGGTAAGATTTGGACTTACTGCAACAGTAAACAAGAGGTTAAAGATAAAAGCTTTTCAGTCCTTAAATTAGTGCCATTTCCACTTCACATCCACCCAAGCACCAGAGATTTCTCTAAAGCTGCCAGTGTTATTCTGCTCTACTGACCCATAAGTAGCTGAAATTTGGTCCCCCTCCAGTGTGTGATTTAGGGGTTACCCTCTCACTCACAGATAGCATGTGGTCTTTTTTTCACCACAGAACTCCCTTAGCAACCCGCACTTCTCCCTCTGCCAGGCTTTCTCTTGTGGAAGGTGAGGGCTTCAAAACACACAACATTCAAAAGCTTGGAGGTCAGAGCTGACAAACTGCAGTCAGCTGGGAATTATATTTTTTCTGGAACTCCAGAAGGAGAAGAGTTTGCCTTTTAAATTCCTTGAGTTCTGCTGAGTTTTGTAGGGAGACAAGTAATTTCTCTATATTTGGAAAAATATAAACATTTATTTTCCTTTCCTCTTTGTGAAAGTTAAATCTTATCATCTCACAAGGTCTTTTTGGGAAATGTTTCAAGGTAAAAGGAACATTTTGCTTTTTTTATTATTTCATAAGGTACTCATATTATTCTGCCAGACAATTTAAATTGCCTGCTAAAATGCATAATTAATACTTAGTCTTCCTCTAGATTCCTTGCAAGGGTGTACCACACATATTCTTGGTAAGAAGAATTCTTACATTCAAGTGCAGAAAACAAACACTGCCATAGCCATAGAAAGAGCTACTGGATAGGGTATTCCTACAGCTCAGCAGAGTCTGGTTTTCACACTGAATGCACACCTAAATCTACATATGGAGGCATTTTCATGTGCCCTGGTTTTTTTTTAAACACTTATTTATTTTCAACTTCTCCAGAAACTTCAGAGAAAGGCTGACAGGAAACTTCTTGAGAAGTCATCTGTTGTCATCAGTCAACAGCACCCAATTTGGCCTGTCTGCAGAAACTTTACTTTTATTACAAAGAAAACAACCTCTGACACAAAAATCTGGGTACATTTGCCATTGGCCAAACAACTCTTTAGCATGCAACAAGGGCTTTGCTGGCCCGTTGCTCTGCCCAGGCACAAGGTAGGGGAGAGAAATGGATGTTCTGCCATCGAGCTGGAATACATCAGAGCACACAGCACAGTGCTGGAACTGGAACTGCTCCAGCACCTGATGATATTAGGCAGAACACAACCATGTCTGCTCTGCATGTTTACTGCTTAAGGAAATACAAGAACGATTTTAAGGTTGTTATTGTTTTGAGATTATCAAGACCAAAACTCTTCTGTGAATTTATCACACTCCTGTACAGTGGTGAGACATTTTTTCCTCCAGTTGTGTGGAGAAGGTGGCGCAGTAGCTGACACTCAGGGAAACAATATGCTATATACATCCATACATCTCCAAATAGCTGAAGTCCCCATGTGAGAAACACACAGCCAGCATCTGCAAAAGTGATCATACTTAAAAAATGTTGTAAAATATAATACAGGCTATATGGTCAAGGGGTTATTTAAGCCTTCTTTGTTACTCAGAGTTCTACTATTATCTTCAGTAATCAGTTCATAATAAGAAAGACTGCTTTTCTGAAAGCCATCAAATACTGACTTTTTTATCTGTTGCATGTATACTAGAACATAAAAAATAAAAATAAAATAAAAAACCACAATAAAAGCTTCCTCCAAATAAAGGTTAAATTATTCAGGCTAAATCCTGGCACAAAAGAAGTCAGTAGCAAAATTCCCGCTGACTTCTGGGTTCATAGATCATACACAACCTCAGTTTTCAAACACTTCTCAGTCTTCTACTTATTTAGCTTTACAGCCTCTTGGAGAGGCAGAGAACAGTGTTGATTTTACAGATGGGAAAGTAAGTCATGAAGGACTCCGTTAACTGGTACCACCTACTGAAAATTAGGTATTTAGTCTAAAGTGATCATTTATGCTGCTCTAGTCAACAGTAATAGATTTTTCCTTTCAGTGGTAATCTTAAAAAATATCAAAAATAATAACAACAATAAGAAAAACAATAATGGAAACAACCAAAAAGATATAAACAGAAAGAAGCCTGGTTTAAACAGGAAGAATTTCCTTAAAGAAATGAATCTGACATAGCAGAGCTATCATGGGATGAGGTCACTGTCCCTGGAGCTGCCTGTCTGTCTCCACTGATAATCTGAAGAGCTCTAGGAGACCAGTTTTCAGAAATCAATGTTAAAATTGAGAAATTAAAGTAAAATCTGAATCTGCAAAGGAACTTAGCAAATCTACATGTGCTGATACAGTGTATTTATTGGTACCGTACTTAACTTCTAAGTGTGTGCCCATGATGCAGTCTGTGGCAAGACTTTGGGTAGATATTTGAGTTCTGTGTACAGTGCTCCTCAAGGTAAGTGCAAAAGCCACCTGAGATCACCAAACAAAAGAGACAGTAAGAGACATTTAGAAAGAGACCACCAGAGTCTCCTAAGGAGGCTCATATTCTATGTTTGTGGTGAAGCTCATCATAATGTTCAGCTAGAACTCAGAGTTTGGATTTGTCTCCTGGGGTGGGACACCTAAGCTGTCAGTTTTTTAAAGCACAACGTAATCTTTTCTATACATAGTCTTCCTGTCCAGATAATTCAGGAGGGAATCAGAAAATCTGTGCTCAAAGCTCATCTTCTCTCAAAAATTATTAATTTCAAATCCACACCTCTCAGTCACCCAGATAAGAACAGTGGAACTGTGTTTCAGGTGGAAATATTGACTTTGTTCCACTCCTTAGAAAAAGACTCATGACCCAGTGTACAAGAGTGATTGGACAGTCACTGGGCAAAGTGGAGACCTGAACTTTGTTCCCTGCTCCCTGACTTATAGGTAGTCCTGCTCCAGAAGCAGAAGTTGTTTCCCTGTCTCAGGCAGCAGCTTGCTATTCTCTCCAATATTGTTCCATATCTAAGGTATTGTAAAACTTTCTGGGTTTACAGGATTTCAGGTCTCTGAGACCTCTGAAACACAAAATAATGAACTATATACCTTAGGGAAAAAAACCCAGAATTATTAAAAATATCATTAAAGTGTTTTCTCTGGGAAATAATTTGCTGAACCTCTTTCCTCTGTCCATAAACCTTTCCAACAGTGCAAACACTTGTAATTTTAATGCTCCAACTTAGACAATAGCAACTGTTTCTTCTGAATTACATGTTCTTGCTAACTGGTGGCTGCAGGCAGATGTGCTCACCCCATCAACAAACCAGTGAAAACTGGCCTGGAGGTTTATTTTCCAAGGTGATTGATAACCACAAACACCTGTATTTAAGCCAATAGTCCTCATAAGAATTATGTGAAGTAATGAAGAGGCAACAAATCATATCCTTTCTGCTGAACTCCCTGACAGTTTAATTCTCTGTGATATTTTAATCACAAGACTGGGTGAACCTGGCCAGACAAAGAAGAGGGTCATCTTATATCAGTTTTATTAATCTGTGACACGAAAATTACACATTTCTTTTCACCTGTACAGTTATGGTAGCTTCCTAGTATTGCATTTGACTTGAAAAATAGGAAAGGAAATATAAAAAATGAAACATGACAGCCTAAGTAGACAAATAGACAACCATCAGTGGCTGTGAATTCAGAGACATTTGTCAGTGGGATCAAGGAGCAGTTTGACGATTCCTAAAAATCCTGGGGTTAGTGCCCTATCACTCATGTCACATGTTTTAGTAAGAAACAAATTAGATTTCCATCTAATCTTTTTCTGCTCTATAATGCATGAATGTTAGATATACAAAAGAAAGTGTAAGGCTAACATTTAAATAGAGAAATGAAACTATGGGCAGTTAGCTGACTTTGTTATATTTCTGTTATTTAATGTTGGGAAGGACATAACACATAAAGAAACCCCACTAGCATAGATGTATCAAACCTTTGCTTGCAGGACAATTATGGAGTGGTGAAGGTTCTTTCATTGCAATTTGATACTGAAACAGCATTAGGAATGCAACTCCTATCTGACTTAATAACTGAAAAACCTATGTGTTACCATGATCCATAATTATCAATGCAATCAGAGCTTTAAATTAAGGTATTCTATTTATAAGACAAGTACATGAATGCCATAACACAAAGACTAGACACTAGGATACAGTACAAACACTAAGGTTATTTGTCCCTGTAAAAATTGCCCTAGGATTGAGGTAAAGTTACCAGGACATTAAATATAAGGTATGACAACAAAAGCAGGTGCTTGGGATGGACATGGTGGACTTTGCAGGGCAATTTCTAAGAGAAAAATAGAACCACATGATGGTAACTCCTCTTTCTGGTTATAGGTGAAGACAGTAGACAGCCTGTCCTTGTTTGACTGCTGTGAGATGAGGATGCTGCCTCCACTGCTTGGTGAAAATAAGGCAGTTTGTTTGTTTTTTACTTAAGTAATTAGCTGGTTTGGATATCTTCACATGAAGAACTGAACAAGGATTTTACCATTGCCACACAGACTTCTAAGTAGACACTGAAGTAAGAACTAAAAAAATCCACCGTCTGTCACTACTGATTTGGTTTAGAGTTGAATTAATTATCCTTTGTATAATTCATAAAGCACATTAGAATATTAAGTTAATGTAATGCTCTGCTTTCCTGATTAGAATATTTTGTCAATCTTTCCTTCATCTAGGTTTACAGAATCATGTATTCCAATCAGTGACATTTAAACACGACTAATTTCAACTTCGATGTGCAATCAGTAGTTTTTCACAAGCAATCACACCAGTAGATTAAAGAGGCTGACTCTCTTTGAGAGTCATTTCCTTCTCCAGCATCCAGGAAACAGTCTGGTTTTAAGGGTAAAGCAGTATTTTGAATAAAACCCAGTAGTCTTGGCCTCTGGTATTTAACTGGATTGTTATAAAAACAGGTGCTAATGTCAAGCACATTATGTACTCACTCCCCTGCAGTTGTTAAGGTGATAGATAGCGTGGCAGAAAGCACCTCCTGGCAGATGAAATTTCTGGAAATGTCCTTGTATTCCACACCAGCTGTGTAAAAGTGGGGTCAGCAGCCATGCCCTCTGGGCTGAGATGAGCAGTTCAGTTATGAATTTCTCAGCTACAAAGCTCGGAGGCCAAAGTAAGAATGTGAGGAAGAGGGTGGAATCCTGGCCCTGGAGGAATCCAGGGAAGGGCTGCTAACAGCTTTAGGAAAGACCAGGATTTCCTTCAGAGTGTTTTAGTAATTGAAGTCAGGTAAGGGATTCTCAGAAAGACAGAAACTAAATGAACTGTTTTGTTGGTTACAGGGCATTAGTTTTCCACTGAAAACCATTCGAAACATTACTTCTGGAAAACCTTTGTCTTCTTCACATGTTTGTAATTTCTAAACCAGGAAATGACATCAACTAAACCGTGATTCTATTAAAAATCATCCTGGTTTCATACACAAGGAAAGACTTTAAAATTTCTGCATTATACAATTTGGCATTGGGCATTCTGGGCAGAACAGGGACAGGTAAGGAAGGATCCATGCTGAGAGCAGGAAGCACACAGCAGCTTATGAGCAGAATTGCTGGAACAGTTGCATGGGGCAAACAAGCTCTCAGATTGCAGGGTTGGTGCCAGGCTGCCTCTCATTCCAGATGAAGGGTGATACAAGGTCACTCCTCTGTCTTCAGGCTGTTGTTCCTGGTGCAGGCTGCACTGCCAGCAGGAAGCACCAGTCCCTGCTCTCAGACTCATTTCTCAGGGATATGCAGAGCAGAGTCCAGCTTTCTCCTGCTTCAAACATTAACACAGGCTTGTCTCACTGGTTACACCATTATAAACCATGGCTGGAGCAGGGGGCTTGCATTTTTGCACACATAAACACCAATGGTAGAGCTTGTTCAGCTTTTCTGCCCCCATTCTCTGTCCCTTCATCAAAACTTGTGTCTAAAAAGAGGAATATGGTGCCTCACATTCACAACATTAATTAAAATTATCCTGTATAAGAGAACAATGATGCTATTTCAGAGGACACTTACACTAATGAAAAAAAAAAAAAAAGACAGCAGATAGGTTCTTTCCAATGTATGGCTGCCAAGAAGCTTTTCCTATAAGTTGTCTCCTAGCAAGAATATTCATTCAACATCTCAGCAATAGCTGGAGTTTCTGAAGTATCTGAGAAAGGAGAGGTGGGACAGATGAATTCAAAGTTAGAACATATTCCTTTACAGAACTGGTTGGTGGCTAGAATATTCAGGATATCAAAGCTATCTCACCTGAACTTTAAATAAGAGGACTCATTTGAACTTTCACAGATTATTTTTACTGAGTGAAAAGCTACAGCACTGCTCCATGAAAAAGGGATTTGGGTTAAGTATTCACAACCCTGACCCTGTGGCTTGCACATTTGTATCATGAGAGGCTCTTCCATTACATGATCACATAACAAATTCACACCTCTATTCCCTTTAGATAATTTGCAACTGTTGGAACTGTTGGGAGTTGCTCTCTCTTCTGCCCAGCCCTGTGCCAGCTGACCACAAGCGAGCAGCCCTTGAGCAGCTGGGGCTGTTCCTGCTCTGCTGCCTGTTCCAGCACGCTGGGATCCCCATGCAGGCAGCACATATCCTGCTCTGCACTCGGATATCTCGGTTTTCACATGCTTGGGCAGGTGGTGTGGTTATGGCCTGTGAAGCAATTGTGCCTCCCTGACTCACAGATCATAAAATGTGGGGTTAATAAAGGGATAAGAGGTGTCGCACTGGCAATATCAGTGGGGAGGGGGCTCGACAGGAGTCCAAGGTGTGACCATTGTTTAAAGGATATTAAGTGATTTGTGAGGCTTATTAAAAGTAAGAACTGTGTCTCAGTCTTTCCCTGCAGTTCTCTCTCACCTTTTCCATTGTCATTTCCCACACTTGCCATGTATTGACAAAAGAATTTTATTACTATTGTGGCAGTTATGATATTTTTCATGGATATTTAAAACATAAAGCAGGCTTAGTTTGTATATTTACTTCTAAATAATCTAGTAGGAAGCCTGAATAACCACTGCAATGTTGTGGTGCTTTCCCTCTTTTCCTTCCTCTTCTTTCCTTCTTATTTATTTCAGAAGTGAAAAGACTAAGCGTCATGGACTGAACCCTCATTCAGATTAGATAGATAGATAGATAGATAGATAGATAGATAGATAGATAGAAAGAAAGAAAGAAAGAAAGAAAGAAAGAAAGAAAGAAAGAAAGAAAGAAAGAAAGATTAAAACTATTTGATAAAGTGAAATAACTGGAAAGCATGCAAACAAGAAAATACTACTTCATTACACTAAAGGAGAGTTTCAGCAGTCACTTCCTGGAGTTCACTTAAGATCTATTTATGTTTAATAAATACTTAATAACTGAAGCACTAGGAATTAATCATAATAACAAATTAGATAGGAAGAAAAATGTGATTGTAATGTAGAACCAATGGTGAAAACTGTGTGCTATTTAATGAAATAGATGAAGGGTCAGATTTTGAGGTGGTGTAAACTCTCCTTATTTCATGGATTTTGTCTCCAACACTTTATTAGCTCTGCTTTTTTCTTTGATTCACAATTGGATTTATGGTAAATTTAATCTCAGTTTTCTCTGCCTCTGTTCCATGATTTTTTTCTAACTGCTGAAATACTGCTAGTTCAGTTAGAAGCTATATATACCTAAAGCTTTGTTGTGTTCAGAGAAGTTTCAGAAAGCAAGTGAATACAGCAGTCTTTATAGATTTTATAAAAGTCAATACTCATGTTAAGCATCAAATATCTTCTCCAGAAATGATTGCGCTTACTTTTTAATTTTTTTATGTGCTCTATGGTATAGTACAGATATATCATATAAAAGTATTCTATGGGTGGAATATTATTAAAAATATTTAAGTTGCAGATTTGAGCACCCAACTTCAGACTAGTAAAAACTTAAAGATCAGCTTCAGACACAAGGACAGCAAAGGGATTAGACCTGATCTCCCTTTAGCTTTATAATTTAAAGGTCCTACCTTGCAAGTTTATAGTCACAGGGAAGCAATAGACTCTAAATTGAATTAATTTAAAATGCATATTTAAATATCTTACTCTGACTCAAACCGGGAAACTTTCTTTAAGCTGAATCAGCAGACACAGCTATAAACTGTTAGCTGTAAATCAGTCTTTGAAGATCTTAGGGTGCCATTAATCCACATTTTCTAATTCACTAGACTCAAGAACATAATTCAGTAACATTCCAACTGACTCAGCAGTCCCCAGGAATGTGTCAGCTGTTTGACTTTCAACCTTTTCAAATAAAAAAAAAATTTAAAAAAAAATTAAAAACAAAAAAAAAAAAGGAAGATTTTTAGCTAAACATTTGATTTCAAGGTTGGCCAAAACTCCTAGGCTTTCTGCCTTATCTCCTGGATTGTATTTAATTTAACAGAGGTGACATGTCTGGAGTATCAAGTGTATCCTGCACAAAATATATCTAATTACAGAAAGGGCCTGAAAGCCGGAGCAAAATGACACCAGTTGACAATCATTCCAGCTCCTTGGCTTTGACACAAGATTTTACATTGTTCAGGTACTAAATATAAGCCCAGAAAACCTGATGCTTCCCCTTTGGACCGTGCAATAAATGAGTTCCGTCCTCCAGCACATGTGCTCATGCAGTGTTTTGCTATTAAAGTGTGTGAGTAATGGAGTATTAGAGTATCTCAGACATAAATCAAAGCACATGCCCTCTCTGTGGTGTTCAATTTTGCCCAGACTTGAATGACCAGGAATGCCTGCTGGCAAGCAGGCTGCGTTTTTGAGATAACACCAACTGCTCGTGGCATAAGTGGGTGCCATGGAGGGTATCATTTAACCCCATGTGGGAATACTCCAGCATGTAACACATCATCTGTAACTTATTCCCCTTCAAGAAATTGCACTGCAATTTTAGAAGGCTTGTTCTAAATTACTGCTAGAATGTAAAGATAAACTTTACTCAGGGAAATACGGAGACACGCAGATCGTGTTTTTCAGTTTTGACACTTTGCTATTTGGACAGGACACAAGAGATTGTGGTCAAACCTGCTTGTTTTGCTTTCAGCAGAAGTTGTGTTAGCCCTGTCCTGACTGCTCCTGAATATTCTGCCTCCTTTAACACCCACCTTCATGGTACTTAGTTCTGGAGGGCAAAGTTCTCCCATTTGTGTCATTCTTCTTTCCATTGCAGTGGGATCACATATACTTTTTTTACATGTTGATTAAAACCTAACTGTAGGGCTTGAGAACAAAACTCATCTTTTCATACTTTCCTGATTTCTGGTGATGCCATGGAGGTTGTAATGGGATGAGGCAAATGCATTACACCATACAGAATAGAAGTCTTAAAAATAAGTAAATTTTCACAGGTTACTTGAAAAAAAAATCATGAAAAACACCTTTTGCTACTAGCTGAGAGGCTTTCAGTTTTTGGCATAGTTTCTTTTCAGTAGAATTTGGACTAACATTTCAACAATTCAGATAAATGCAGAATGCTTCTTAGTTGCAAACCACACTGGATATCAGCAACACTGCTACTTTATAAAACAGTTAAGCAAGAACAATCAAGTCCTGCCTATATTACTTAAAATTACTATTCAGATTTATGACTAATTTATCATTTCAAGTGATCTGTATCTTAATAAGAATATCCATGACATTAGGAATATAAATTTACTCTTTTTCACCATAGATTGACAGTCCAACACTACAGTGATCAGCTACAGAAGAGGTAGGCATTATTATTTTCCTGAAGGAACAGTTTTCCAGCAAAAACACTGATTAATGAGCTTGAAAGTTGCATAGGAACATGACATTTTTATCCACCTTTTTTTTTTTTTTTTGAGGATCACATCAGAATGTTTGCTTTATCTCATTAAATAACCTTTAAAATACAATTTACCTTAAAACATTTTAATAATGTCAGGACAGAAATATTTCAGCAGTTTGTTTGACATAAAGTTTCAAACTGTTTGATATATTGATGTAACAATTCAGAAGGGAAACAAATGTCAAAATGCCAGAATTTCCTGTGGGTTGGGATGCTTGTTTAGAGCCCACTCTTTGGACAAGCATTTACAGTAACTTGTAAAAATGAAGACTAAAGTGCAGTTTGGGAACACATCCTTCTGGATAAACTAATTGAGCATCGAAAGTGGTGCTGGGACCTGGGAACCACATACAGAATTGAATGGAACTAGATCACAATCATCTTTCCACTGCTTTGAAATTCTCAGCGACAAAGCACAAAGGAAGGAAGAGCTTAGAGCAGGTTGCACCCTCAGCTACAACAGTTTGATGAAGTTTTGGCCCTAAAGTCATGAGGAGAAAAAAAAATGTTTAATGTCCTGATTCCACCCAGTAAGTAGAACAGCTTCATTGACATTTAACCTTTATTATTCTTTTAAGTAATGGAAACCTGTAATTTCACTGTGTCACAACATTAGTTAAAAGAACATGATTCAGAAGTCCAGCTTGAAATGATTAGGTGTTAATCCTGGAATTACTCAAAAAAGATCATATTTTAGAGTAGTTGCAAGTTTTTGGGTTTTTTAAAATATAATTGAAAAAGCTAGTAAATTTTTTTATTAAAAGGCTATTAGATTATTTTCTTCCATGATCTTATTTCTGCCTTGAGGCTGGATTTTTTGGTGGTATGTTTTCTTTTTATTTTCCTGCTTGTATTTTGATTTTGATTACTTTTTGGCTTTTTGGGCTTTTTTGGCTGTTTTTTTTTTTAAACAAAATGCTACAGGATATTTGCTTGAAACAACAGACTTGTTGTGTCTGGCAGTCAGATGTAGCAGGATTTAGAAATGTACTCTTTCTGGGTCTTGAAAATTAAAGAATTGAATAGTTCCAATCTGAATTCAATCCATAAGCCTCAGGGTATAAATTGATCACCAGATGGGATAAGGAAGAAATACCCCCTGCTGTATAATATTACATAATATCACATGCACTAAGGGGGTTTAACACCTTCTGAAGTATTCTGAATTGAGACAAGATGCTGGATAAGGTGGGTTTTTGATCTATTCTGTTAAAACAGTTCCTCTGCTATTATATTCCACACCCCAATGATTCATTTCATGCAATGGAATCCAGCAGCTCCAACTTGGGTGTCTTAAACAGCCAACACAGCTTTCCATGGAAAGGGATCAGGAAACTTCCTTGCTTACTTCATATGGGAAACTGCTACTTTATTTGATAATTTTAGAAACTATTAGGAACTTTATTAGCAGAACATTTAAACCCTCCAGCCAGTGTCAACAGAAGCAGCAGGTGTCCAAGTCCTTCTGGAGATTCATCCCTTGGTTTGCAGCGTGTGCTAAATATACTCTAAGGTGGAGAGGGGGGTGGGGAGGGAGGGGGGAATGATGAAGCAAAAATAAGGGAACACATTTTTTAAAAATATAGAAATTGAAAACTTTTATATACTCAAGGATGGGCTCCACATGGACATCTAAGAAATCAGAAAGGAGATCTTCTCAAGGATCTAAAAATTTGTAGATCAATTTATACATAGTTTGAGGACAAGGTTGATGGCATGGTCAATGCCACCTGTAGCAGTCTCACTCCTTATCTTTCCAGTTGCTGTGTCTATAGTCTCATTTTCTGCCTTAATCTCCTGGCTTTCAATGCACTGCATGTTGAGCTAACGTGAGCATGTATTTTGCTCCTATTACATGCACAGGGAATTTGTTTTATTGCTTCTGATGGCATTAGAGTTTGAAGAACAATGAACTTGAGGCATTCCCCAAGACTTGGCAAAACATTCAACCTCTGAAACCTCCAGCTGATTATACAGTTTGCATATACATATAAACATTAATTTGTATTGTAAGGCTGGGGAAGGGAATCAAGTGAACTCTGAAGATACAATCAACAGCTTGAACAAAGCTTTTTAGTCTGACCTCAAAATTTTATCCTGTCCTGCAGAAGCAGTCTGAGGTTACTCCAATCCCACACCTCCCTCCTAAGCATCCTGTGGGATGAGGGATAACTGCAAAAGTAATTCAAATTCAAAGTTTCATGACTGAACAACAGTGTTTCAGTATCTGATTTGATGCTTAATACTCCAACCATTTTTAACCAAACCTAGATCTGCTTTCTCATTACCCCTAACACTCAAGCAATAGAATGTCTCTAGGACTGCTTTATTTTTAAGCCAGAAGGAGGACTGATATCAGACACAGGTAAATTGCACTATTTGAACTGTTCATTTCCTCCCTTCTGTTCCATTTCTCCCAGTAGTTCTAACAGACAAATACATTAGGAGCTGCTGAGGAGTGTGTGATAGCAGTTTTTTGAATTAAGCAGATGTAGCAAGCTCACATTTCAACTATCAATAGAATTTGGATACTTAGAGGACTTTATAAAGGTGACTATTTGTCCATGAGTTAACAACTGAGATTCTGAAGTTCTGTGGAAACCAGCATCCAAAGCACAGATCTGTACATCCAAGATTCCATTCAGCTTGGTACTGATGTGTTGACTGATAAGAAGCAGGACTGCAAAAACAGACACCTTCTTGTGTTGGGGGATATCAGTGCAGCCAAGAGTTTTACTGATCTTCCACAGCAGAACATCCTTGGCAATTGGAGTCACATTTGGTGTTCTGTGCTGAAACAAAAGTAAGACATTGTTTCTGATCTGACAAGCTGGAACTTGAGCAGTTTTGCATGTCCTGTTCAACAGCACATCCAGCTTTCAGAGAAGTAGGACACTGGTTTTATTTCATTGCAAAAAGGGAAATCCTTTAAATGCAGATCTTATTAGCTGAAGAGAAGAAAAGGAGGGAAGATGAGAAGCCTACTCACCTACTTTTTGTGGAATTGTTCAAGTAAAAGCTGTGGGAAAGATTTTCCAGGTAAGAGAGTTCTCCCTGTTTTTACACAGAGACCTTGCATTCCCATTCACAACATGCTTTTCTCTGAATCCCTAAACACAACAAAAAATCATGCTTTAGTAAGCACCTGCTTGGCTTATTTGAAGAATCCTTCTGTGATGATATTAAATCCTGACCTTTGACTTTTCCTGTCTGATGCCAAAATGATTATTTCTGCTGGTTCTCAGTTTGACATCAGGGAGCAATTGGTTAAGCCTCTGATCCTTCATCTTGTTATCTGCTGTTCTTATAGATGTCCATCATGCTTCTGTATTCAGATTTATAAAGACAGATTTACTATTCCAATAACTATAGAAATTTGCCTCAGTTTCAACCGATATTAGCTCATCCACAATGTAGAAGAGTCAATAATGCTTTTTTTTGTTTGTTTTTTCCTCCTATTTGCCCACAAAAACTGATAAAAGGCAAAAAGACTGTATAGTCCACGGAAGCCATATAGTCAAAAAATCCGAAGCCTGTAGAGTTCAGTTCACCTCTATAGAACAAATTCTGTTAATGAGAATTCTGCTATTGCTTGTCACACCTAGATTCAGATAGGAAAAAAAATTGAAAATACTTTCTAGTTAAAGCATATCAGAGATTTGTGCCATCCTAAGTAATGAAAAAAGAACTAGGATTGAAAGTTAAGCATTAAAAACATAAAAACATTGGTGTCAAAGGAAAGCTTTTATTTTTCAAGTCAAGTTTATTTGTCATTTTCATTTGTCAAGTTTCACTGACACATTTGATTTCAGATATATATGTTAACCAAAGTGAGGTCAGTGTATATGTCCTACCTTAGGGTAATGTGCATGTGCTTACCTTAGGTAAGCATATTCCTTAGAAATTAAGCATTCTTTATGAACTAATTGCTTTTATTTTGAAGTCACCATATTTTTTCAATGCTCTGAAACAAAAATGCTGACAAACTTGCTTCTAAAGCAAAGTTCAAAAGTAACAACACAAACAACTAGTAATTTTGGTTGCTAATAAAAATACAGCTCACTAGGAACATGTGGTTTCTATGTAGGCAAAATTCTGTGCTAGCCCACTTCTGATGAAAGAGGAGACCCAGACCAAAGACTCTGGCCCCCACAGTGGAGTAAATAGAGCTGTCAGAGTCATGCTGCCAGAGCTGGTGACCTTGTGCCATCCTGGTGTCCCAGCAGGGACAGTGTGGATCACCACGAGCTCCAGCACCCCCATTACATGCTCCAGTGGTGGGGGATCCATGCTCCAGTGACTGCACATACCAGGGAGATTTCCATGAAAAGCTGCTGTTAGGAATGCTTGGGCACTTGTAGGAAATGGAAGCTAATAGGCTGAAGAGCTCAAACACACATCAAAGTCAAGAAGCTAATGCCTGGAATTAGTGACAACAATGGCAGTGTCCTTGGTGATTTCCATTTGTGGTGATTTCCATTTGTTGTGCCAGTGTTCCAAGGCAGATCCATTGTGACAATTTCCTAATGCATTCACTCAGAGAAGCATAGGTTGCTGGTAAAGTGACATTTCAATTTAAACTGTTCAATCAAATCACATTACATGTCATTTGCTGTATGGTCAGAGCATTGAGGTTGTTTCTATCATTGCTGATTTCCCCCAAGTGCAGGTCACAGCATTAGCTGACATCAGTGCAGCAGCTCTATTTTACATTAGCACTTCTTGAAAAAAAATAGATTTAAAAAGCGAAATAATAATAGATATAAAAGCAAAAGATTCCTTTGCTTTTATACCAGTGTTTCCTTCAGTATTATAGTTGCTTTCAAACTTGTATTATCTCTCCTTCCTTTCAGGTAGAGAGGCCTTTTATTCAGAATTTGCATCTGATTACTGTGGTTACCCAGTGTCTACAAGAGTAAAGAGTTCCCTACCAAATCAGCATATTTTTAATTCCCAATCATGCCCAAACTAACAGAAATAAGTAGAATTGGTTTCAGTATTCCATTGAACCTCTCCTCTGCAGGCTGATCCAGCACTATCACTGACCAGGGGCAATGTACAAATCACAAATGGAATGGGACTGCTGTGGAATGTGCCTTGAGCTGTTTTATTTTCCAGCATCAATCTCATTACATGATTATGACAATGGGAAGATGCCATCAGCTCACATCCCAAGCAGCAGACCAAGAACTTAATGTTACAACTTATTTTAAAAGTTTTCTAACCAATCACACAAAGAAAAGCATATTGACAGTAGTTGTATCCAACCACTATAAGCACACGTAACCTTGGTTAAACAATGCTTGCTTATTTTGAATACAATGCCTGCTTGTAAGATTTAAAACACAATGCACAGAGCTCCATTATTAAGCCTAGAACTTCCTAATATCTCACTAGATATACTTTTCTGCAGCTTAGGGAGTTACTCTAGACAAGTGTTAATACACAGACCATTTTTCTATTTGTCCTTACTTTTCTACTTCTTACATAAGTTTTTTGCTGACTTATTTTATGGTTCCTGCTTAGCTCTTATCACAGTACTGCTATCTCTGAGGCCTGCCTTTTGCAGCTTTCCCAAAACTCTCTGATTTTATGGGTTCCCACACAGTACCCCATTCCCACTGTCAAGAGCCAGAACACCTTTGCCGTGCCCCTTGCCTGGCTGCAGAACCTGAACCTTCTCTTACAGGTGGATGTTGCTGCTGGTTTCACTCTCTAGTCCATCTTTTATTAACTTATTCTGCAATTACCTGGTGCCACTGCCTCTCCATGCTGGACTGTGTGTCGTCCTTTATCCTTTCGTTTAGATATCTGTGGGTTTCTCCCTGCCCTTCTCCCTTTTCTCTGGCATGCAAACTGCGACTTTTATTTCTAATGCATCGATTCAGTTGTGAATTCTGCTTGCACAGTAGCTTCTGGCCTAAGTCTGTTCCCACTGAGGTCAGCTGGCAGCTTGCCACAGACTTCAGTGGGAAGAGTCTCAAACTGTTAAGTGTAAATTCAGTCCCAAATCTGCAGTTTGAAGGATGACATTATGTCTCAGCTTTGCTCAGTTTGATTTGTTGATATTTTAGCCAGTTTAACATCTTATCTCATGTTCCTGGCATGTTGCTCTGAAGCTGAACACCCCCCATCTTTTGTTACCTTCATGATTGCACTCTCCATGGGTTCTTACAGTGCTCTCATCACTGTTGTATCTGAAGCCCTTCCAATTATTCATTGAGTAACTAACATCGCTCACATGCAATTCATTTCTGGTCTCCCTGGAGGAGCTCACTGGAGAGTTTTGCCATGGCTTCCTCTTCCCCACATCAAACACAATCTATCCCCTGGCCTACCCATCAACTCAAAAATTAGGGTTGGTAAGAACATGCTGTCTAAAAAAAAATCCTTCTTCAACCATAATGAATGTTTCCAAGGTCAAGACATTGCACTGTTCCCTATGTAAGGGCCTGTTTTTGCTCCAGGATGTATCCTGATACAGATGTCTGGGCTACCTAACTCTGCAGGAGGCCATCTACATTCCAGATGTGGATTCCTGTTCACATCATACTGGCTTAGTCTTGACTTTTTCTCAGATGTAGCCTGAGGGATGTAGCATAAAACACTTCGATATACTGAAAGGATGGGCTGCCTCACAATTTCAAGGGTGTCCTTGTCTTTGTCCTCAGGCAACGTCCTTATGCTCCCAAGTTCATCCACAGAAGTTTCTACTCCCTCACAGTCTTCACAAGCCCCTCACTTCAGTCTACTGACACAACAGAGACCTGGCACTGCAAAATACAATAATGACTGACTCATACAATGTCTCAAGTATTGTGCAAAGGCTGGGAAGCAAAAGGAAGAAGAGAAAAATGCCATGGGTTAGAACAGCAAATGATATAAAAGTTAGAGTGCTAGTTAAATTGAAGAAAATATGTAATAAACTGCACTACCATGTTTGCATCTATTAGGAAAATATTAATTTATGATAAAAATAACTTAAAATCACTGAATACAATACAAAATACAATTGATGCCAGTGGGTGTGGGAAATATTCAGGATTGGGCCTATTTGGGAGATTGGAATTGCCTCTCATGATATTGTTCACAACAGTTTATAATAGAAAGGAAAACAACGCTTCAAAACTCCAAGTTGTATGAAAACAATACTTTGGAAATTAAATCTTTATGACCTTGTCCCAGAGGATGATTTCAAATGTTAGTCTGAACTGACTGTGCACATAGGGCACAGAATATGAAATATTCAGATTTCCAAATCGTCTTTTTGGCTCTGCACACATGCAAAATCTGTCAGTTGATGATGGATTAAACTGAGGTCTCATCCCTCCTCAGTGTCATTGTGCATTAACACATAAGACCAATATGCAGAAAAGAGGGTTTAACAGACCTCTACTTTCTTTTCTCTTTCCATCCAAGATCATCTTTTGTGAAACTAAAACTGAAATATTTTGAAACTGAATCGCAAGGCTTTTCTGTCTTTACAAAATATCATATTTTAACAACAAAAAGCTAACCAAAAGTGTTGCCTATCTCTTTGTGAACAATTGGTATGAGAACCCAAGGGTTGTTTTCATTTGGTTTTTTAAACACCATGAAAAAAGTGAAACATATGAAAGTAAAAGCCATCATTTTTAAACAGTTCATCATTTCACAAATGAATCATGGCTGTGATAAGTAAAATACTTCTGGATGATCCAGTCTGTCCAAGGGAACAGCAGATGGTGTAGAATGTCACTTGTCCTGCTGGCCCTCAGAGGTGCCATATTCATCTAAATGCAGATTGGTAACAGTGCAAATGTAAAATATTCTGATCTCAGACAGTCACCACATTGATTTACTAGTGGTATGATTCTTTAAAAACAGAAGGCCAAACCACAAACCAAACAAAAATCACTTGAAGATGAAGTAGTGTGTTTTGAGGCTCTTCTTTATTTTTGTAAGTACAAGCTGAAATTCTCACTACTTCACTAAACATCATGACTCTAAAAAAACATTTGATTTTGGGAATACCACAAGAAAATCTTGACAACAACACTGTCAAGTAAAGTGGAATAGCTGTATTGGGAGTAAAATAATCAGGTTTGGTTAGAATAGAACATACTGGATACTCTGAAGGATAACATGATTTTCATTAGAAGTTTTTATTTAAAATCTGGAAATGTCTAGGAGTGATATTTGTATAAAACTTTCATGTTTCTTTTCATTAAAACAGTTGTAACCTCTCTCTGTCCCCAGTGTTTATGCTTTTAATGGGCCCCCTGAATAAAGCACTCAGATATTATAAATAATCGCTTTTGCAATTAGCTTTCCAACTTTCAAAGAAGTTATTGGATGAATCAGGAATGGAATGGGACCAGTTAAGTTATTATGGAATCATAATAGGCAAATAAATTCTGAAACAGCATGGGAATGAAAACTTCTCTTTCAGATATAGTCTTTATTTTTTTCTTTTTTTGCTAAAGTAAATTGCTTTAATGATTCATTCCACAATAGTCAAATGTCTGCAGGAAAATATTGCCTTTGAGGGTTATCTAAATAGTTACTCAGCTTAGTATAAGTTCACAGTGGAAGATGGAATCTACATTAATAACATGAATTATGAAAAAAACCCCTGCCTGTGATCTATAAAAAAATCTGTGAGTGAGATTAACTATCCTCAACTAAGAAGCTTTCCCTTGTTATAAAAATCAGCCTGAGAAGCCATACATATATCAATAATGAAAAATTTGGCATTTATTATGACGCATAAATATAATGAATGTTAAATTTTATTCTTTTTGGAAATCATAATTTTCCATTTTTTTCTCTGAAATGCTCAGAAATACTTCTGAGTACCTTACTGAGTTCTAGTACTTTCTCTGCCCCTCAATTCCTCCCTGCTCACAAAACTTGCTAGAGAGAAGAAATCAAGGGTAAAATCCAGCAGAGAGGAAAAAAAACAAACAACCTTATTAAAAAATATATTTTTGTATTTCTTCTGCTTCCATGCTTTTACCTGATCTGTTTCTTAGTTTTTCCTTTTTCATTGTCATTATAGGCACAGTGCTGGATTTTGGTAAAGATGGAGGAAGAAAGGAGGACATTTAAATAACTTTAAAAGTGTCCTTTAAAGATTTATTTTTAAAATTACTTTTCTAACTAACTCAAGGGAGATTTTTTTATTCTCACAGGAATTGCTATGCTAAATTGATTAGCCCCTCATCCTGATATTGTTCTTCGTGTCCAGAAGCTGAGGGGTTTAGTGAAGGGAACTCATTAGAAATGCACTTTACAATTCCATACTATCCTATAGAAAACAAACAACAAAAAGGCTTCTTCTGTCAGGCACCATTTATCCTGCAAAGATAGTAGGAATTAGTGAAATTGTTCTATATTGGATAAAGACATGTCTAATTACTAAATTATTCACTGTTACTGGTGGACATTTGGAAAGAGTACACACTAAAGCCTGGTCTTTTTCTATTTATAATATGTACTGATATATCACCATGCCAGACTCACAGCTACATAAGCTGAGAAAATTGCACTGTTGACAGTCACATCTTTTACCAAGTAAGAGCAGAAATTCTATGCCACAAATCCAGATTCAAGGGTTATATACCCAAACCTTTCTGTACCATATGCTTAGCCTGAGATTTTGATCTAACACAGTGACAGTTGGATATAATCTTTATTGGTCTTACCTTTTCAGAGGTTAAATGCACAAATGAAACCAGCCTGTGTGGATTTAACTAGATTTTTAAAATGATATGAACAGGGTGGCAAAATGCACACACAGAAAATACAAGCATCTTTCCTTTGCTGACCCAGGTTTGATTTGATTCAGCACAGAAGCACAGAAAATGTTAAAGGTCTGGGTTATGTTTTTGAAAGAAGACTCCATAGAAAATATGCACACAAATTACTATAATGAAGGACAGTTGGCAAAAATGATAAGAATGATAGGGAAAAAAAAGTGAGCATGTTTCAGTCTGAAATAGTCTTTCGCTATCACAAACCATCTGTTTCCACAAAGAGCTGGAATGATGCTTAGCCATGTTTTCCTAGCTGGAAGTAAGAAAAAGGAAAGTATTTCTGTCAAATCCCCATGATCATGCTAGCAATTTTTTAATGCCATGGTTCTGAAAATCTTTTCTTTGAAGTCAGACTCCCTGGAAGCACTGAATTCACAGTTTGTGGCAATGCCTTAATGTAAATCAACAAATCATTCTCTTGGATTCTTATTCTTGCACTCCAAAGCAAATAGAAATATTCTGTGTTCAATACCAAATCACTGCTTTTAGTTAAAAATAAACAAACACTTGAAAAAGTGTTTCAGAGTAGGCTACATTTTGATCAGCAAATGAGAGCTTAGGTTTTGTAATTTTCTTCCCCAACTCATCCCAGGAAACACAGAAGCTGTTTGATTTTTAGACTTCTTGACATTTGAAACAATGAAATAATGAAACACATCATATTTAAAAATTCTATAGGAGGAGTCTCAAATTGAAATTGTTATCATATATTTTTAAGTAATTGGAAGGAAATTATTTTAAAAAAAATTTCTGGCTACATAGTTCAATTTCAAGCTTTTAAACTAAAATTGGATGCACCTACAGTTTGTAAAGTAACAATGCTAACTATAGGTGTAAGTTCAGCTGAAATTTACCCAAGCCTTTTCAGATGCTGCTATAGGAGAGAAGCTGCCTCATTAGAACTATTTTCTGATGCAGAAGCTTCTCAGTGAGGAATAATGTCAGATTGTGACTTATAACCCATTTCTTCAGCACCACTTACATCATCTCGTAACTAATCATGGAGAGGTCAAAAGATTTCAAGAAGACAACTGACTTAATAGAGTCCTATTAGCACAGGTCAGACAGCAAAATGGGATTCTAAAGTTATGCAGTCCAAGTGTGTCTTTGGTCAAGTCACATGGAATAGATGGGCAGCTCTGGGGCTTTCTTCCATTTTCAAGAAAAATGAATTTATGGCCGTGCCCATGTGCTGGGTTATGTGTTAAATGAATGCATCAAGCAGCAATCTCTCAGTAGCACAAATAATTCTGTACTTTGCTGACACGTACTGCCTTAAGGTGGAAGAAGAATGTTCTCTTAGCTGATAAGGGTTCCAGGTGTATTTTATCTTGCAAGCTCTCTTAAATCACTTCAAACAATTAATTTGGAAGGAATTTTGAATATTAAAGGGACATTTCTTTAGTAATTTGTCCTCAACACGTGATTTTTGGCAATTTTGGTGAGGGGTTTGAGAGACCGCTGGTTGTGTGCAGCTAACAGAGAACCACAGGCAGCAGCACTTGGCCATTCTCAGCAGATTTCTGCATCACTTATGCAAAAATAATGTTCACTGGCACCTCAGGGGTGGGTTCATCAGGAGAAGGTTTTTGAGTGAAAAAACTTTGAATAACAATTCTGGCTAAGCAGAGCAGATAAATCTATATTGATAGCAGTTACCAGAAGCAAAGCTAGTGACAAGTATATTCAAAAGATTCTTCAAAGCTTCAAAACACCATTTTAACTTCTGGGAGTTTAGGATATTTAAAAGTTTGGGAAAGTAGTTGCGGAGAGGGACAGAGAGTTAATGGCTGTTGAATGAGATCCATTTATGGGATGAAATTTCAGATAACCTATGAATCACACCAGGGATTGGGAAACTTTCCTTCCTGCAGTTTGAATTCTGGCTTTGTGCTGTATCACTCATACCAATCAGAGTCCAAAAGACCAAATTTTTGGTGCTGACTCCACATTCTCAAGCCAAACTCTAAATAAAGTTTTCTTATTTAGAAAATGCTATATACAGGCATCTTGGAATTTGAGAACAGATCAACAGAGCAATAGACAAATAACTTACACTTTTTTGTGACATTCAAATTCTTTTAGTCTGTGACCAGCTCCCATGTAGCTCTTTAGTGATTGATTTGGTGCTTAGTGTGCCAGATTTCATAGCTATGACTCTTCAAACTCTGGGACACATTCATTTTAAGATTAAAACAAAGCAGTCCTTACAGCACAGCAGTAAGCTAAAACATGAGCCAGATTCACATGTACCAACACAGCACCAGAGTGGAGCATCAATGCAAATAGGCTATTATAAAAGAAAATAAAGCAGGATGGGAATTTTAGGCATGCCTTGGAAATTTCAAGTGGATCAAACAGAATTTAGTGAAGCTGGAATTTAGTCAATATGCTGTAGGCATATCTGCCTGGCCTAAATTAAGATATCTATGAATGATTTAAGAAACTGACCAGGGGTTGGGATTGTACTCCATCACATTTCTGGTACTTTCAGATCTATCATTTATGATAAGCAAGTGGGAATGATGGCTGTTATCCTGTGATCAGTGAGCAGATGGATCCCATATTTCAATAGGAAGTAAAGCTACAAATGACACAGCCAAATAATGATGGCTTTTGCCAATAGCCTTTGATAGAATATCTTTTGTAATAAAATAAGATCCTTGTGTATGGTCTATAAAACAGCATTTCAGAAAAGGCTTTGAAAGATTTTTATTTTTTTCTTTTAAATAATGTGCTTCTGCAACAATATCCAAAAGACATAGGCCAAATACTCAACATCTGTATATCTTATTTCTTATTTTGAGCAGACATTTGGCACATTCACAGATGTATTTTCCCTGAAATAATACAAACCAGAAAACACATTATCATTTCCATTAGTTCTTTATCAAGAGAAAGGAAAAAAATCTATCATTTTCATTTCAGTGTAAAATTATTATCCATTCTGCCACCCTTGAAACACTAATGCTTATTACACGCCTTACAACACAGTCCTAGTCACTCAGCTAGTTTAGGACTTAACTTGTCCAAATGCATTTTAGGATCTGTCATTAAAAGTGCATCACACATTATCTCTCATTGTTCCCCACAACCTATGATCAAGGGTCCACATTTTGGATTTCTGTCTCCTGCAGGTGTCATATATCAAATCACTGTCCAGAACACTAAATCTTAAATCTTCTCAACTTTCCTAACACATATATTGCTGTCACTATGTTCCTAAAACTGCTCCTGCTATTGCAATTATTTATATGTGTGCCGCAGCCAAAGTTCAGATTTGTGGTTCAGTGTATTACGCCAATGAAAAGACCCATCTTTGAGAAACCATGGTGGATGACACAATGCAATGTAGTATGAGACATGCAGCTGCCTTCCACACATACTTTCCTGGTCTTTGAGTTCCTGTGTCCTCATTCAACCAAGTGGTTGCACATTGCATAAAACAAGTTTCTCATATTATGTCCGAAATTTTGGCAGTTTCTTAGTTCTGTTTTCATCTTTCAAACGACTTCTATGCATTAATGTAATCCTACATTCTGCTATGAATAAAAAAACGTCTCCTTCCAGTCTAAACAGAAGCAGAATGTATATCACAAACAACAAAAGCTAGGAAATAAGACCCAGAAGTTTTAGTGTTGTGTGTGGAGAAAAAGGACAAGAACACTCATGATGAAAAAATTCTTTTAATAGGAACAGAATGGAGTTGCATTGGTGCATAAAATAGCATGTGCTTCCTACTGCTCATATTCCAGAGCTTTTTCATTTTTGAAAGAGGACCTTCACAAGCCATGTTAGTGACATGGAAAAGGATGGAAGGTGAAGTATGCAACAAGTGAATTATGAGTTCCTGAGATAAAGGCATCTCTACAAAATGGAGTTTAGACAGTATTAAGTGAAAACATTGCTACCCTCTTCAGCATGTTTTAAGTCCTACAATCAGGAATGTACATTGAAATATACCCCATGTGAGAATGTGATATCTCCTCAGGAACAAGTAAGAGAAAACTATAACAAGAAGTAAAAATACTTACCAGGTGGAAGGGAAAGATACAAAGAAAACAATATACAGATGCAGGTTGATTGTTGCCTGTTCCTGTCCTCCTACTATTTCTTTTTGCAAAAACAAATAATATGAAGTGAAAGGTGCAATATGCCCCAGATGAAACCAGCACAGCCTGTTTCATGCAACATACTTCACTAAAATACATGCCTTGAGAATATGATTATGATTTGCTGACCTGGCAGCAAATATCTGACTTGTATCACATTAAGAAACAGGGAATTTCTAGTCTTCTCTTCATTAAAGGAGAACTTTTCATGTTTCCCTCAACTTTCCTATTACTAATCTGGAAAACTTTTATTCAGAAATCTTCAGTCCACAGCTCTGCTTTGGGAAATGGAGCAGCTTACCTTAGCTGTTGACATCTGAGGGTTTTTCCTTAAACGACAGCAACAATTTCATTCTGCTACCCATCTTCCCTGCATGGAAGCATCACCCAAAATGTATACTACTTAGATTTAATAACAAAACATTGTGTTTCCATAACTAATAAACCTTAATGACAATGACTCTCATGTGAGTGTTTTTAAACATTCCTGTATGCCCAAGCTGTCAACTTCCAAAGCTAAAACAACAGTTTCAGGGCTGCACATGCCAACACCTGTGCTGAACTTGAAATCCCTGACATTGATCCATCCACTGAGACAATCAAGTCTAGTATGTGTTAGTAGATACAGTCCAAACACTGAGTATTGATGGTTGTTTTCTTCATGAAGGAAAAAACAACAGCAAATTTTCTTGGGAGAAAGTTAAGAACCCCACCTACCCATGAGAGAAGCAGAGAAGAAGCAGCTTGCTCCTTCCTTCATGTGGAAATGCACCTAACACTGGAAGATGTAATTGTAATGAAATGTAATTGCAACACTGGAAGATGTTAAGAAGGATAGCCATTAACACTTTTATTGCAAGGGAAAGAATCAAACTTTGGCCAAAGAGTCAAGATTTGTCATTTCCTGTCCTAACAACACTTCAGTTTCATCTAGCAACTCTTAAAACTGCTTGGTAACTTTTTCCGTTTATATATTCAGTTACAAATTGTTATAAAGAATTTAAAGCAAAACCAGAGAGGGAGATAATGTGTATTAGCAATTCATAAATTGTCCTGTCTAAGCTGGTGTGCATTTTTGTTCAGTATTTGATGAGCATTCCTGCAGAAATGTGCTTGGGAACTGCAGATTCTCTCATTCTGCAACTCTATCCCTTGTTACTCTGCACAGCAACTACATGGACGCAGTGGTGCAAAATATATGAACCCCTAAGTACCCCCTGGACTATGTTTTACACTGCAGAAATAGAAATGATTATGAACAGCCTGCTAGCTTGTTTTCACAGTGCACATGGACTTTGTGTGTGAGCACGTCCCAGAACACTTCCCGCCATTTGGGTCATGAAGGGCCGGATTTTACCTCATAGCTCTTACTTTAAGCACAGATTTCCTCAGCTAACAGCCCTCCTGCATTCCAAGGGCCTGAAAAGAGGCATCAAAGGTGGAAAAAAAAGTGAAGCAGGGGGAGCTCAGGAAGCCAATCAGTGCTGAAAATGTTTCTGAGCAGCTACAGAAGAGCTTGTGTGCATCTTCCTGAAACTCATCACTAATTGTCTTGAAGTCTGACCCTGCTAAACTCTTACAGAGAAAATGACAGATTTCAGCTTAATTAGCTTTTGTTTCCTTGAGTGCACACAAAGCAGTGCGGGATTTAAGCTCTTACCCAGCCTGTGGTGTCAGAAGGAAGCTGAAGGGTTTCTCTCGTTCCCTCTCTCCCTCTGACACCCGCCTCTGCTAATGAACGTGGCTAATCAGCCAGGCTGCGCCGAGCACCTCTTCTCCTGCAGGAGCTGCAAGTGCTTTACCAGCTGGATGCAGAGCCAGATCTGGGACACGCTGGCAGAATTCCCACTCACTTCAATGGGACCAAGATTGATCCTACATGAGACATTATCAACTGCAGCCACCTGCGGGGAGGGAGAGGGGGAGCACAGCAGCTGCTTAGCAGCACAGGGTGAGGCAGAAACGAGAGTTCAGGCTCGGAAATGAAGAATGCCGTATCCAATTGCAGCTGCAGGTGGAATTTAGGTGAGCAGAACGCTACTGCCACAGTTGGGACTTGGCATCAGCTTTCAGGCCAGCAGTACCCTGAGACCTTTCCCAGCAAAGGGTCAGGAGCACAGTGGTCTAATGGACACAGCATGGGACTGGGAAACAGGCATCCCTGAGAGCAGCAATGCGGCTGTCCTTGGAAGCAACACGCTGACCGTCTGTTAACAAATTAGCCTCTTTAACCTTCCATAAATCCCCTGAAACCCAGGGTGCTGTGCTGAAGGCTAGAACAGGAGGTGGACCAGTCAGCCTATTTATTTTCCTGCCTAGAGATATTTTTTTCTCAAAAAATTACTTTCGCTTCATAACTGTGGACAGAGGTAGCAATGCCTGACTACAAAAATGAACATAACTTCCTTCTCCCCAGTTACCCCTGTCCTGAAAACACTTTGAGGGAGACAATCACACTCCAGAGCCAAAGGTACTCCAGAGACAGACCAAGATGGATGGGTGATCAATTTGGCTTGAGGGTAACTTTAAAGCACAATATCAGCCTAGACTTTTGGGAAAATGGTTGTTTCTAGTCATCTAGAAATGCAGGCATTAAAAAGCCATTATTGAATTTAAATTAATAAGCATAGAGCTACCTATTGTGTATTGCTCTGCATCAACCATTGTGCAGCCCACAGCTTCTCTAAGCTCTCTGTAAACTCACTCTGTTGGCCTTAATCTCATTCTCAGTGGAGTGGTGAATCTCAGTCAACCCTCACTTAGGAAAGACTTCTAAGGAAGACACTTCAGATTACTGAACCTTGCTATTTCTGTGGCATGCTGTGGACTTTGTTTCTCTGAAATCTTATGTTTTATGCTGTCGATTTACTTGGGTTTAAAAAAGAGGCAAAACCTCAGATTTTTTTGTTTATTATAGTACTAATGAAATATACATGTCTTTCAGTTACCTTTGCATATAAAATTGAAATATATAATAAGCCAGCAGGCAGGGCAAAAATGTAGATTATTTAAGCTCTACTTCTGTAATAATAGTGACTCAATGAGCTGCAAATGTACAAATAGATACTTCAGTCTTACTGCTGTATAAATAGTTGTATTATAGAGCGAAAATCACCCCAACTCTCAAAATCAACCTGAGAACCACTCATGCCTTACAAATTAAAAAAGAAGCCAAATGGCATACAATTTCTGTGCTGGGCAGAGTGACAAATTTCACTTTAAGAGAAAAAACAGTCTTTCTTGGTCAAAAGTGAGGTATTAATCACAATCCTTGCAGCCAGTCCATTTAATGTGACCTTTCATTTTGGAATTTATAATTTGGAGACAATATGCTTTTGTAATCTTCTCCTTTCCTCCCAGGCAAGTGACATTCTGAGACAGTCACTGGGGAAGATGGGACGGAGATGCATCATCACCAAAACTGAAGAATAATGTAAATATTTGGACATGGGTTTTTTTTTTCATTTTTTTCATTTGTATTTTCACAGACACCTATGCTCTACATCCAATTTTTACAGCCAAGACATGTTCACAGGCAGTCTTAATATGTGATTATTACAATTAATTTCAACAAAAAGCATCCTGGGAGGAAGTTACATGAAGTCTCTGAAGGAGGATATGAAAAACCTCTGATGCTG
Source organism: Setophaga petechia (assembly GCA_024362935.1). NCBI lineage: Eukaryota > Metazoa > Chordata > Aves > Passeriformes > Parulidae > Setophaga > Setophaga petechia. The sequence goes on from JANCRA010000012.1 coordinate 14,101,799, forward strand.
ATATTTCTTTGGGCTTCTGGGATTTTTTTAGTTTGTTTGGCTTGGATTTCTTTTTTTTTTTTTTATTTTTGCAAAGAGAGGTTTGAGAGTGAATATTTAAAACATATCTTAAGAAAAAAACATTCATAAAGTAAAAAATAAATCTAACTGAATTTTCAACTTAGGCCAGAGAAATACACTATGCTCTCTGAACTCTCAGCATAGTCATTTAAGCCTTAAGATTTTGTGTCTTGCAGTCTGTGCTGTCTCCATACCAAAATACCTGCCAAGCCTTCTGTTCCTCTTATTGCTTTGTCATATATTACACCACCAGAAAGCATTTGGGCTTGGGCATGGTCCTTTTTAGTAGGAGAAATAACATGAAAGAACAGAAGAGTAAAACACATGAAACAAACCAAACACACACATGCTTACAAAACAAAGCAAACAAAAACCAACCATCCAAAAAACCCAAAAAAGTCTGAAAAACCCAGACCACCAAAAGAGGCCCTCCTAACAAAATTAAACCGACAAAAACCACTCCACACCCCCAAAAAAATTTCCAAAAACCCAGCCAAATCCACTTCTATACCATAGAGGGAAGGGAGAAGAATGTGAAATACCATCAAAACTGAGATGTGTCTGGGGTCCTTACAGATATCACAGCAAACTGTTTGGACACATTACTTTCTTGGCTTGTACTATCTGGACTAATGCATTGACACTGGACCAGCATTCCACATTAAAATAAAAATCCAATCACGTGGAAATGTTTGTTTGTTCATTTTTTTACATCATGTGGAAAATCTTATGTTTTTAAGCATAAATCACTTTAATTTTAAATTTTGCACAGCAACCACATGAGAAAAAAGAGAAAGGAGTCCTCTCAGCATCAGTCCCAAAAATCTTCTTTGTGAATGAAAACTCCATCTGATCTCCAATTTACCTCACAGTGTTTGGTTTGCATCTGCAACTGAATGCTGCAGTTAATGCTAAGTCTTCACCTGAAGGCAGACTGTGATACCACGACTGTGTAGGAATGTGTGTATGTCATAAAATACCTGATTCCAGAGTCCTCCTCCATGTAAAAGTGGGGTTATCTGCTAGAGCAGAGTCTGAAAGGCAGGAGACAATGGGTTCAGTGGGAAAAGAAAAGATCAAGCAAGTAAAAAATGAGTCTTGCCACATCTGTCACACCAGCTGTTTCAGATACACATTGTCAAGTGAGACCTTCAAGATTACAATTTGTTATGTATCCTTACCTGCACAAAAACCAAATACTGGTGTTTCTCACACATTCTAGTATAACCACTATTTTGTTATGTGGAAATAAAATATTATAAATCTGCTTTGTAGAATTAATAATTTAACTTTTTTTCCCATTACTTCATTTTTCCTGCTGTAATGAACTCACTTTACCAACCTTGAGACCTGGATTACAGCTACAAAGAATGTCACACTTCAGCTCGTGACAGCAGCCTAGTTCAGGGTAATATTAGCAACACTATGGTGAAAAATTACAAGAGAGACCATTTAAAGTTTATAAAATGTAACAGAATATATTAGAGGGACATGTGGGCTTAATTTTCCATTCATGTAGATGTAATTCCTTAGACCTCCATGTCTCATCTATAACGGTGTGCAAAAAGAACCAGGCCAATATACTCCACAGAGCAACACACAGATTTGGGATTAGACTACCAGACTATAAATAGATTATAGTGTATTTAGGCTTCAGTTCAGTTCCAGAAAGACTTTAATCTCTGCTATCAATGGAGGCTGAGATGAACCCTGACTCTTGAAATCATGTTTGCTTTTTGCAAATTAACCACTGTTTCAAAATAAATAGAAAATAAGACATTTGTACATGCACTCCTGTACACATAAGCTTGTACGAAAAAATGTCAGGCAACTCAATTTCCATTAGCTGTTATTAAATATCGAGACATTATTATGGGACACAGGCTGATTACATGATCAATGAGTAATGACAACAAATAATTATTCATTATCTGAAATGTTAAATGAAGATCAATACCCATAGTGGTTTGAATAAGAGGTTCATACCATTTGAACTGAAGGAATCTTCTGATCTCAAAAGCACATGAACTAGGGGGTATCTGCTGCATTTAGCCTAATTACTTCATTATGAGTGACATAAAACTGGGGACAAAATCTACATATGAACTGGAAAGTACTCAGGTTCTTGGATACCTCAAGCAGCTTAACTGCTTAGAGGGGAAAGCATTTGCTTATGGCATGAACACACATTCACACCTGTTGTTGGAATGGTTTCCAGTAACAGAACCAGTTTATCAGAGTAAGTGTTAATACTTTATTCCTTTTTCTGCTAATCCCATTTTCTGTTTTATTTTAACTGACTGCAAGATTGCTGCAAAGTTTAGAGCCCTGTTGGGCTTTAAAGCTTATATCAGTTTTCAGCATTTTTATAACTACAGCTCACATTGTATTGGTTATTCTAAGAGTCTGCTTGAAACCCCTTTGGTTCAGTTGAGCACTGACCTGTTGCTGAAGTACGGTCAATAGAAAGGTCTTGTTGAAGAAAAAGACAATGTATTAATAACTGTAATCCCTGTTGAATGCATATTCAAATAAATAGATCATATAGAAGCAAAGATTAGAATCACAGAACCATAAAATTGGAAGAGCCCTTTTAGACAATTTAGTCCAGCTGTCAGCCCAGCACTGCCCTTGTAACCCTTGAACCACTAAACCACATCCCCCAGTGCCAGATCCAGGTGACTCTTAAACACCTCCAGGGATGGTGACTCCACCACCTCTCTGGGAAGCCCATTCCATTGCCTGACCACCCAGGCAGCAAAAGTATTTTTTCTAATACCGAATTTGAATCGTTCCTGTCTCAGCTTAAGGTCATTTCCTCTCATCCCCTCACGGCAGGCACAGCAGAAAAGGCAGGCCCACACCTCACTACTCCCTCCTTTCAGGAGCTGAGGAGAGTGATGAGGTCCCACATGAGTCTCCTCAAGACCAAACACTCCCACCTCCCTCAGACATCCCCCAGAAGAGGTTCTGGGTCATTTCTGCCCTTTGCTGGACACACACCAGCATCTCCTTGTCCTTTTCAAATTGGGCGGGGCAGAAGTGGAAGCAGCACTCGAGGTGCAGCCTCACCAGTGCTGAGAACAGGGGGAGAATCTCTTCCCTGTCCTGCTGGTCACACCATTCCTGACACAGGCCAGGTGCCATTGGCTCCTTGGCCACCTGGGGACATGCTGGCTCATGCTCAGCCACAGTGGGCCAGCACTCCCAGGTCCTTTTCCATTAGGCCACTTTCCAACTCCTCTAGCCCGACCTGTAGCACTGCACAGTTTTGTGGCCAAAGTGCAGCGCCTGGCACTTGGCCTTGTTGAGCCTCGTGACATTTGAAACAATGCACTAAGGGATCTGTTTAAAAGCTACAGTTATTAATGCAGAGGCAACTTTTTTTTCCACTCTGTACCAAAAATTCATTCAATTTAAATTTTTATGGCACTCTTGAAAGAGGCAGGGCTCAGTTTCATTTTAACTACAGGCCTGTTGTGGCTCATAGGACAGCTCACAGCAGCCCAGCTGACCCCCAAATCATCGAATTGAAATTCAAGCTTCAAGTTGAGTCTCTAAATTACACTAAAGATTAAACCCCTTTGAAAAGTGGGGGCTACTCTGTTACAGTTTCTGGTCTAACTCATCTTCTGAACCTCTCTCTGGAACTGCAGGGTGTGGAAAAGACCCACGGCTCCTCCCATTCCTGTTCCTGGGTTTGGGCTGCTGGATCCCTAACAAAGGGACCTAACAAAGCCCTGCCTTACTTTCAGCAGTGATTCTCAATCTATTCCTCTCATTCCTTGGTCTCAAAGGTCCTCTGGATTCCTTTCATGTGTATTACCTGCACTGTATGAGGTGTGCTACCCCTGCCAGCTACAGCATTCATCTTATCCAGTCTATCAAACCACAGACTTTTATCTATGTGGGATTATTAAACATGTTCCCTGGGGTGGCACGAACCCAATGAAACACACTGGTTTGGAGGATATTGAATTTATTTCCCATGATGGAAGAGTTCTAATATCTCACTTGGGGATTTATGTTACCACTGTACCCCAGACTGATGACGTCATTTCTTTAAGAATCGCATTGCAAGAACATTTGAAATAAAAGAAATTAAAGTAGTTTTTTAAGAGCAATAACATTTTAATTCAACCATTTAAATCTAATGTTCCCAGTACTGAGACCCTTATCCCATATCTCTACTAAAGTCAGTTTGGGGGGGGGGTTTGATTTGTAAAATGGAAACCCCCAATCATACCCAAACATAAATCAGATTATTTAGTTTTCATGGAGGAGAAAAAGTATGAAAAGAGACCCTGCTTTGCTTTTTTATGAAGTAGGCAAACATGTGATGAGAGTTGTCAATTGAAGTACCATGTCACCACTGATGGGAAGAGTGGATCCTTTGCCAGTGCCTGCAAATGCAGCCCACCTGCCATTCCATAGCCTTGGTGTGGTTCCACTCATTTCCTTAATGCCCAAGCCAGAGAAATGGGACTTTGTGGACTGACATAAAAATCTAATAAGGAATAACTAGGCAGGTTCTGTATGGTGACAGCATAATCTTCCAGCCAAAAATATTAAGTATCCCTGTGCTTTATAGTAGTTTAATACCCCCCATACCTTCCCTAAGTAGTCTTAATTGGCCTTAAAATCAAGGTACCCAAATTGATGAGCCTCTTGTGAAATGCCTGGTCTACATTATTTTGCAGCAAAAATGCCAAAAAGTTCTCTGCATGTTCTCAAAGTACTGTACGACTGGTTAGTATCTTCAGCATCAGTCTTTCTGCTGATTAAAGGTCCTGTGCTGAGAAATTCCCTCCTCCCCACAGATGTATTTTATAATATTTAGCACTCAGTGCTTTACACTATCAAAGCATTGTACGCATGCTATCTAATATCTCCTAATTAACTCATACATCTCCTATTAAAAAAGCATCTAAAATTAATGACATATGGTATCGCTGGCTTTTGTACAACACATGCAAATGCAGCTTTCAGGTTTTACAAGAAACGTGGGTAAGCTGAGATTACTTTCTGAAATCTGACAAACACTTTGCCATATCCGACTTTCAACAGAGAGGAAATGAACAACGATGCAAATTGGACCTTCACAATTTTAGATCTGTGACTGAACGCGCACACAAACACCAGCACGGGCGAGGGCTTCACCGCCAACAGTTTTGGTCCCTTAATGAGGTGCACATCAATTGCACGCCTTTCCCACAGACTTTGCTCTCAAGATCTGTAGAATGCATGAGAAACAAGTAAAGTCTGTCATTTTGGTATCCATCAAAGCTGTCTTCCATGTGAGGAAGTGGCTAATTTGTCATTTCACACTCAAAAAGGCGTGAAAGGCAAAACGGAGGGAGGTTAGATGGAACAGAGGAGAGGGGGGCTGTGACTCAGCCATGAGAAGAGACAGTAGGCCTGATTTTGAGCTTGTGTTTGTTGCTGCATATCAGGAATAAAATCAGTTGAATAATACTGATGTAAAACAGACAAGGATGAGGCCAGTATTTCTTGCTTATGTGTAAAAATTTACATTATTAAACCCAAAATATAAACCAAGAACAAGGAACACTTTACAAATGAAATTATGGTATACAGCAAATTTCTAACTTACAAGTTTTATTTACACGTGGACATCTCTTATTTAATTATAATAAAAGTATTAATTCCAACAATGCAAATTTTCAACTTAAAAATACATAAGACCTTTGAGAAAAAATCCCAAAGAATACACACATCTGAGGAATGTCAGCTCTGTGTCAAGAGCACTGGTCTCAGCCACTACATATTTCCCTCATCGTCTTTCATTTTAGCCTTGTTGTTGTCTTTTAATTTTCTTTTCCTCTGTGTAAAACAACGCCAGCAAAGGGCCAGAGAAACAGTCAGTCAAACCTTTAGAGGCATAGAAGAGGTGCAGGCAGGAGTCCCATTATTTGTTAATAGGATTTGTGCACATACCTCCCATGGACCACTTAGGAAATTTACTCCCAAGCATCTCGGTGGCAATTTCAATTAGAGTCAGCATTTCATTTCAGCAGATGGACTGCAAACTGGTGGCTACTCAAACACTAACGAGTAACACTTGAAATTCCCCTCTCTTAAACTATGACTATGCTTTCTCTTTTTTATGGGCAGAATGAATGCTGTCCCTAAGCCAAAACTTAATTTGATTTTTTGCAGTGCCTCTCTGTGCTAGCAAACCCCACCCGTGCGCCTGTATACAGGCCCAGTGAGTAAATTAGGGGTATTTTTGCAGATCTGTCACACATTTCTACCATGCTTCTTATTCAGAAAGATGCCAAAGAACTGGAAATACATCTGCCTTCCCCTGAAATGTAGCCACCTCTGGGGTGGAATGTGGCAGCAAATGTTAATATGGGAACACAAACACTAAACCCTATGTGAAAATCACAAAGGAAATAAAGAACACAGCTCACGCAGTCTAAGGCTACCCAGAAATTAGCTAAAAGTGTACACTTTTTTAATGAATGCATTTGAAATGATATCCTGGTTTGCAGCACTCCAATAAGGAACATCTCATTTGGCATTGAATCCCACTGTACATTCTCACACAGATTAACAGTGATGGTGAATTTTCTGATTTCAGGAAGAAGCAGTACTAACTCATAGGCAAGATGCACAAAACCAGAACACAGTATTTCTTTTTCTTTTTCTATGGAAAATGTCCTTTCTTTAAATAGCATTTACAAACTACGTCGATGGTGGCCTGGCTGGCTCATGGTGCCTTCGGTTTCGTTTTTTTTTCATCTCCTGCACATGCTTCCACTTGGCACCACCTTTGTTCCGCTGCCGCCGCTTCTCCCGGTGCCACATCTGTTCACAGTACTCATCCAGGCTGAAGCTGGGGCTGCTGACCAGCTGGATATAGTCCTTGTACCTCAGCCGGGACTCCGTCAGCAAATCCCTCACCCGGCCCTCCTCGTCCTCAGTCTTCTGAGTGCTCTCCATCTGTCCATTCTCGATGACGTTCAAATTCAGCTTCACGATGGTGTGCACGAAGGTGTGCTCCTGGGCTTTGCAGAAATAGGCTCCCGCATCCCTCCTCTGTAAGCTGCGGATCAGCAGCCCATGCTCCGTTTTAATGATCCTTTCATCAGCTTTCAGCTGTGGGGGTGGACAAGAAAAGAGCACAGGAGGTGAGTCTCATTGTCAAAATGAGATGTGTGTCAATGCTATGCTGAGGTGGAGGCAAGGCCTGGCTGGCACATGGAGTGTCCCATCCTCATGGTGCAGCTGGGGCAGAAACCAGCAGCTCCCTCAAGGCCTCAGTGCTGTTCCTAACGGCAACATCTGGATCATGGACACTCAGCATACAGTAGCAAAAGACACATGCTGTACAGCTGACAGGACAGACAGCAACACTCATCACAGCACAGTGCAGTCAGTGAGGCTGCATTCTCCAAGGAAGGGGAGCTATTGACTGCCACAAATCCCATCATTTTTTTAACAGCTCTTTTGGAGGTAACTGTAATACACCCAAAATACCAGAGTGCTTGCAATGCTGAGGCCCTGTTATGATGAATATGAATACTACTACTGATCTTTACAGTGAAATGCTTTGTTTCTGATCTTCTTCAGCCAAGTTCTACAAAAGGAAATTCATCCTGGCTTTGACTCACTGAGACGTGATTAAAAGCAGGCAATAAGGCTGGATGGATACAACAAAGTACAGCTCTTTTATTGCTAAGATCTGTGGAGAATAACTTTGAGAAAAATAAGACTTAAAAAAAAAAAAAAAACCCCAAACAAAAGAATAAGATTGCAAGTGGGAGCTGAAGTCTGACAGCATAGAGGTGTAATTTCATTTACAAATTAAATATTTTAAAAATGCAGGGTCTCACATGTTAGAAGTAAGGTGTACCTTAGACCAGTAAAACTGTCAGGTAAGTTATGTATCTGGTAATCTGAAAATTATTTCTAAACCAACCTAAATAAAAAAACAGCTCCCCTCCTCAAAAAAAAAAAAAAACAAAAAAAAAAAAAAAAAAACCAAAAAAAACCCAAACCTAAACCAAACCAAAAACATGATGGGGCATTGGGCACCTAAGTATTTTTACATCTGGGAAACATAGAAGGTAAGTGATTTGCCAAAGACCATACAAAGATTAGTAGCAGAGGAGGAAGTAGAAAGCAGAGCCCTAACTCCCGACATCCAGCACCAGCATTTCCTTTGAAAATGATGCCGGTTTGTCCCAGGCTGTTCCCTCCCAGGCGTGCTGTGTTCTGCTGCCACACAGAGGCTGCAGCACAGCTGGCACCCAGAGACCTGGACTGCTGCTGGAGGCAGCCTCAGCTCTGCTGCTGGCATCACTGCCAAGGGAAAAACATCAGTTCAAGGCTGGGTAGTGGGTTTGAGAAGGGGGGGCTGGGGGTGGAAAGAACCAACACAGAATTTGCAAAATTTCCCAGAGTGCACATCTGACCCTCCAGCAAACTTCAGAGGGTGAAGATCAGGGAGGCATAAAGATGACTAAATTAGATTTATTCACAGTGGGTAAGCTACACACTGTTTCTTTATGTAAAAAATCTGCACATGATTCCCTCTGCTACTCCATGGGAAAAAATTTATACATACATATGATTCTCCATCTGTTATGATTCTAACTCACTAGTACTTTATCATAATAGAGTCTCTTGGAGCAAAGAGATGGATGAGATGACCTTACAGGGCTTTTAGCTTTACCCTTTCCTAAGTTTCTATGACAATGACTTTGAAATCATTAAAAAAGTTTTAGAGACCATATTGAGATCACCAGAAAAAACAATATATATAAATATAACACAATCAGAGACAGAGATTTTTGTTTCTTACTGCTTCAGCTGTAACAGTCTTCAGTAATATATGCATTAGACAGGTATGTAGGAAAATCATATGGATGGATGGATGGATACAGGCCTGTGTACTGCCACAGACAGGAGAGCAGCAGACACGAAAAATCAGCTGCTACAAAAGCAGGTCAGATTTTGGTTACCTCTCTGGCCAAGTATTTTTTGGCTCCTTCCCCCAGTTGTTGGTGTTGGGAGCTTTAGTTTCACTGTTTGTAAACTGTATATAAGCATGTCTACTCAGTACCTGGAGGGTGAAATGATACAAATTTCAGGAAATTCCTGGAAAATCGATTGCCCTGACAACAGGTGCTACATGAGCACAAGCTACTTCTGATTTACCACACTGAGTTTAAACCAGATAAATTAGGGTCAAGCCACATGCACAGAAGATATCAGGGAGACATACTAGGAAAGGCTGCTCTTCTTTTGCAGAACTCACGGCACAGAGCACTAGTTCTCAACTGGATCAGCTAGTGACACAACGCTAAGTAAATGCTGCTTTTTTACAGTAAAAACAGGAGCATAAAATTTACAAAAGAATCCACAAATAAGGAGCTGTAGGCAGAAATATGTCTAGGACAGGTGTTTCCTCGTGGTGCTGTGCTCCACAGAGAGCAGCAGGAGCAGGGGCCAGGTGGAAGTGCTTGGAGGCCTGGCTTTTCCAAGACAACAAGGAAATCCCTTTCTTCTGCCCAGGCTTCATGTCAACATGAAGATCCAAGTTTGTGAAACTGAGGGAGAAGCCTGGGAAGAAGGAAGCAGCTAACTTGCAGACATTTGGGTTTCATAAGGCACTGTGCAAAGACCAAGTTCCCACATTGCCTGAGTGAAAACAGGACTGATGTCTTTGAGCTTAGGGCTTGATGCAATCGCAGCAGTAGCATCTGCCTGCCGGTGGCTCTGCCAGTATTGTAGTCTAGAGCCTCTTGACAGCTGTGCGCCTCCCACACTTGGAAGGGCTCCAGCTGGCTGTTTGGGCTGGCTGGGTGCCAGTCCAAAGTGCCCTCTCCAGGGCTTTGCCTCTTTTCAGTGAAAGAAAGGCAGAATAATGGCAGATCTAGACTTAAAAAGATCACTGGACCCCCGAGTCCAGCACCCTGCTACTCATAACTATTTGCCATTTGTGTAACAGCCATCACTTTTTAGTCAGAAATGTGTTAACTGATGGAGCTGTCCCCCCCTCTGCCTTGGGATACTGCAGAGAAAGGTAAAAGTGTAAATTTAATCCCAGCCCATAGTGACTCTTATTTTTAATGAAGCAGTGCTCCTACACAGTGTCCTGTGTTAACCTTGGACACTGATTTAGGGTGACTGTCACCTCCTCCTCTGTGCCTTCATTGTTCACTCTTTTCTTATCCTCTGGCAGGATAAAATTATGGCTCCGATTTCACACATATTGAGCAACACTTCATTACTGCTTTCCCCCCTCACTTCTCTTTTTGGTATCCTGTTTATGTTGTTTTACCCATAGGTTCAAAACTCCTCCTGTCTTTCCTCTCTGCTTTCCTCCCCACAGGGCTCTGGAGTTTCATAAACACCTGGCATTTCATTACTTGGTAGTAGATCTTTAACCTTTCACTTGAATGTTAAATGTGGTCTTTGGTTCCTGACCTATAGATGTAAAATATATTTTATTAAATTCTGAGGAAAGTGAAAAGATTACTTAGACAAAAGAAATTTTGCTTCGTTCAACTGTGAATTCACCCCCCACCATGTCAAAATCAGTAACTCTTCTAAAATATTTCTAAATAGGATTTAGCAATTCAGAAGTACACAGGCTTAAATTCATAAAAGCTTGCTGACATGCCCTTTAATTTGAGCATACAATAAAACTTTAACATGAAAGACAGCTTTGTTCCATAGGAAACCACTTAAAAATAATTAAAAATGAAGCAATTGATTCATTTTTAATTATTCATTTTTTTCATTTACCTACTGCTTTCTTTTCTTTGTGAAGTGGGAGCAGATTTTTTATGAGATTGTATCAACAAACTGTACTTTCATCTTTCATGATAAGCACCTAAGTTTTCCAAAATTTACATAAACTGAATTATGGCACATGCCATAGATTCTGGCAATGCATGACAAACGAAAAGAACTCCATGCAAATCTAACACTTGATTTTCACAATCTGAATTTAGCAATGAAGAAAAAAAGATATTGCCAATAATGATGGCAAATCTTTAAACAATCAGTAAGTTGGAAAACAACCAAGGATTTGAAAGTGCTGTGCCACCAGGTTAGGTCAATGCTTTTTGTCCTTTGCTAATGATGTGTTTAGATAGCTCCCTCTTTACAAATAATTCACATGTCAGCTCTTTCACAGTTAAGGCACTGCACCTGTCTGGGAGAAGAAAGTGGCTTCAAAGCCTGCCTTTCCTCATTAATCAACATGTGAAAAAATGTTAGAGGTAAAGCTGGACTAATCATGGGTTAGCTGCAACCCCTGAACAAATTGAGAGAGGGAAAAAAGAAAATGAGGAACATTTGCAGAGAATTCACATTCATCTTTGTTTTTCTATTGTTTTCTTCATCCTCATCATTTGACTGGAAATAAAGATCACTCTAGGGTTTTTCTGACATTATTGTTACACATAACTGTTTCTCTTGTATGGGAAAATAATAATTTAGCTACAACACAGCTGTACAGTTAATTTTTTTTAGAACATATTTTTTTTTAATTGACCAACAGCCTTAGGAAAAATGAAGAATGTGTTGCTGGTAAAATGGCATTATGGACATGCATGATTTCTATTAGCTTCAAGGTGAAGTTTACTTCTGAGACTAAACTTTAAACTCCTCCATTCCTATTACTTCTCCAGTATATCCAAATCAAATCAGAAATGTCACTCAGTACAGTTACTTCTCCTTTTTCGCAATGAAACTGTAAAAATGTTAATTTTACTTAAGACACTCAAGGTATTGGAAGAAAAAAAGGCAATGAGTTATATAGTAAAATATAAGAATGAAAGCATGAGAACTTAGGCTGCAGAACTAATATTTTTTTTTTCTTTTTCCCAACTCTCTTGACCTTCTTTCTCATTGACCTAAAGATTCAAACACCAAATTACAGTCCCCTAACAGAAGGTACTACTGGAAATTCAGTCCTTGCTGTGTGTCCTCTGACTGACTCAGCCACCACCCAAATTTTGGATTTTAGGGCTGGCAATGTGGCCTTTTTTCTTAAAATTCTGCTAGACCAGATGTTTGTAACAAAGTTGCCATCATGATGGAAAAATCCTCCAGATGCAAAAAGATACTGAAACTTATCTCTTGGATAAATTGAAAAAAATGCCTAAAATGTGGAATGAAAGAACATCTCCCTGCTCTGATGGGGGAGCTAGGTCACAATGTTGTGCCTTGCAGTATGGTCCTGCCCAAAAGTGGGTCCAGCTCTTGTATCTACCAAAATATCAGATGGTTCGTAAGTTTGGTCCAGCAGGAAAACACAGCCTGAACTGTGGGGCAGGAATATGGAAAGGATGAGAATTGCTGAAGGAGAAACTGGAATGTCCCCAGGCATTTTGGTGGATTTATTTTCACCACCAGGTATAAGCAGAGCAGAAAGAAGAAAGTTAAAGTGATCTGCACCTATTTTGTCACTTTAGACCATATGGTTTGTTCTGTCCCCTGCTGCTGAGGTGGCAGCTTGGCAGATCGGGAGCCACAGGGGACTGAGGGTGAAATGCAGCCTAAAGCAGAGGGGCTGAAGCTTTTCAGAGCACTGAGGCACCAAAACTAATGCCTTTGTAGGGAGCCACACATTTGCTTTTGGCAGTCCTGACACTTATTATATACATAAAATAACACAGGACTTTTTTTGAGAAATAACTAGTATCTGTTTAAAGCTTCAGAGAGTTTCAGCAGTTCAAGACACTACGAACTGATGACGTCCCCAGAGTTTTTTATGAACTCCAGGCACTGAAACACCCTCCGTCGTCCCAGTGAGTAACGCTGCACGCACAGGAACAAACATGATCAATTGCGTGAGCAACACTAACCACAAAAGCACTAGATATTTGACTCCTGACCTTAAAACAGCCCTAAACTACAGGGAAATGTACTCCCACTGGCAGCAAAATGACCTGGTGACAGCTTCTGTACCACAGGAGATCCTGTCCCTCCCTGCAGGTTGCTCTGCCTGGAAGTCACATTCTGAACCATGACCTTAAGGGTGAAAAGGCAGGGACATCCTGCTGGGCCAAATGCTTCCCATCTAGGCTGGATTTTGCCCTTTCCCTTCCCTCAGGAAGCTGCAGTGCATGTCTGGGACAGTGCAAAGCCATCTCTTCGTAAAGCCAAGTTTAAAGACTTGCTAAGACATTACAGCTCCAGCCCTGGAACTAAAAGTCCGTAACCTAAGTTCCAGGTGCACAGAGTGATTTGCAAAGCATGGTATCGTCATCACAATAAGTTACACTGCTAAGACATGCACCAAAAGAATGCACAGTGTTATTTGAGAAATCTGCTGCAGGAAGGGTGACAGAGAGAGTAGAAAATATAATTGTAATGGGAAAAGTTATGGTAATGCATTGGTTGAGCAAAAATCAAGCTATACATTAAATATGACCTCAGTGTTTCTGTCACATATGGTATTTTTGTCAAACTGAAGTACTTTGAAAAGAAAGTCCATTACTCTGCTCTTCGGATTTTCTAAGAAGGTCTCCAATCAGGTTTTTATACTGATGAACTCATTTTCACTGGTAAGTCAAGTTAGAAAACCTGGAAACCTCAATTTCTGGATCTGCAAATCATTAAGGGATTAACATTTTAACCACTTCACCCTTATTCCATCAAATAGGAGGAATGATTGTTCAGCATCTCTACAGACCTATTCAATCATTTAGGGATCCATAAATGAAATTAGGAATTGAACATCCTGCATATGAAAGTATGTGATTTCTACATTAATACAGTTATCTTAAAAAGTAAACAGAAAGTTTCTTTTTTGTTGTTTCTTCTAAAAATGATGTCTATCAATATAATATAAGCAAACAGAGTTTTTTCAGGAGTTCAATTTCTTAGGATCCTGAAACTAAGATGGGTCAAAATACCATAAATTGTTATTATTAGGAATTTCTGGCAAGCTTCAAACAGAACTAATATCTATGGAGTCTTTAAGTGACCTGATCCTCCAACCATCAATGTGTGCATATGCATTTCTATAGGCTATTATTTTCAGACTGAAAAAAACCGAAACAACCAAAAAACCCCCCAAAACCCTAACAAAAAAACACCCCAAAACCATCCCAAGATCTGATTTTTATCAAAACTAGATCACAGAGGCACTGCTGTGGATTAAGGTACGTGTGACAAAAAGCTCTTTGCCTAATTTTAACATTCATATTGTAGAAAATCTGTGCACATTTCTCCTTCAAATTTTCTACTAAATTCGCCTCAGAGGTTAATCCAGCCTTTTAGGAAAGATTTACTTTTCTCATGCAAACAGATGTCAGACTGTTTACACAGAGCAAGCCCAGTAAACATTGGTGTTAATGTGCAAAGATGAATTCTGTGTGCTTGTTGGGGCTTCTAATGCCACCACACATGTGCACACATTCCCTAAATCACTCCCAATGCACATCCTTGGCATGCTGGGCAGTCCTGCTATGTTGGACATCACCAGGCCTGGGTAAGGGGCATTTGGATCAGAACAAATAGGAGAGGCCAGGCCACTGCCACAACAAACCTCCTGGAAATACCATGTGTATCAAGAAAGAGTATAGACAATATTTAGGCTATGCCATACATGTTAGCATGCTGTAAATTTGCTCAAAAGTTGGTTTCACCTGCAGTTTGTTCTATGATCAAACAAGAAAGACAGCTTGAGCTTGGCTCCATGACCTTGAGAGGCCTAGCTGACCTGTGATTTATGAGCAAATCAACTGATAATATCTTTTTCCTTAAATTGACACAGATAAAGACTCAAAAGCGGCCCTTCAAAAGAGGCTTTTAAGTCTTGAAAGTGTAATCTCTTATGATATAGAAATATTACATTCTTCACAAGGAACTGGCTCCTTCATGCAAAGTTTATAGTTCATGGTATACTTGCAATACAATCTTTTTAAAAAGATTGAGTCTTCTCAAAACTTGACTTCTCATTCATAAAAAAAGAAAGAAAACCACACAAAAGGAAAGAAAAACAAGAACAAACACCTCCTCTCCCCCTGCTCCCCAAGTCAAAAACCTATTAACTATTTGCTTAAATTTACTTTAAAATCAGTCTTAAATACACATTAAGAATTAAGAAAGTGCTTTACTTGTTTCCCTGATCAAATGTGTGAGTGCATTTAAAAACTGCTGCCTTAGGGAAGGTGAGCAGAGTCTCCTGTACAGGAGAGTAAAGGTAATTCCATTTCAGTAAAATGAATGACTGTAGGTCTTTAAATGCCAATACACTTCTAGCTGGGTGTGCACTTCAGCCTCCTGTGGCTGAGAGGGTGCTTGGCCATCTGATCAGAAGGCTTTTGTTTTGTTTTTTCCACATACAGGCTATAATGGGGCTTACAGGCAGTATTTCAAAGTAGCAATCTCTTTCTTTTGGTGTTAATGCACCTATCTAAAAGTTAATTACGCCTTTTTTCCCTCACAGAGAAAAAAATTTTGTCAATCCAAAACATGTGTAAGAGAAGAGGAATAAATTAGAAGTACTGGAGTGTTACAGTCAATATACAGCCTTGTAGGTTTTTGTCTTATCTGGTAGAAAATCAGAAGTATCTCCTAACTCTGGCTTTCTGGGCCATGACAAAACTGGGGTTGCAACTCTGGGGTGAGTACCATGAGTAACATCTCACCCAGAGGTGATTCCCTCCCAGACACCTGCCCTGGGCCTGCAATTCCCCAGCCTTTGGAAAGGACCAGCACGTCCTCAGCACTCAGGAAGTCTCATAGGATGAATTATCACTGAGAGTGGAACACCAGTTGTATGTTTGATAGTTCCTGTCATTTAAACAAATTTTTGTCTTGGATGAACATCTAACAGAAAAGTCTATCTAGCACCTGGGACCAGATCCTTTGAAAGGGCAGTTCATTTCCCTTCTCCTTCCCTGTTGCCATGGCTGCCATCACAGCAGGACTTGGCCTCAGACACAAAATCACTCATGTAAGAGAAAGGCTATGAAAACTCCTGAGGTTTGAAACTCACTCACAAACCCAGTCCAAATCAGTCCCAGTACATTGACCTTTTAGTCATGTTGGAGAGCCCCTTTGTCACTAGCTCAGAGAGGAATCATCAGGAAATTGTGCAGGGGGGTTTGCAGCAACCTGGAGGCTTCTCTAGAGCTTCTCCATCAGTGAGGACCCCAAAGCTCCATCCCAAAGGAATTAAGGGCCAACACAAATCTCACTGCTTTCTACACCAGATGCAAGGAGCAATCTTTAACCTGAATTCTCTAAATGCCATTTAAGCAAAAATCTCAGACTCTGCTAACAAGAAAAAAGCAAATAAAAAGCCTTTTAACCACAGACCATTCCTCCTCTGGGGAGAGATGGAGAGAAGCAGCAAATCATACATGCAATTCTTAGCTACACTGCTCAACATGGAAAGGGAAAGCAATCAGACACTAAATAGAGCTGAGACTTTATTGAAATATAAGGTTTTGAACATACTTTTACCTACAGAAGCAGATGCATTAATTGTTGGACAAAAGAGCTTTGACTTTTTAATCATTTACCTATATTAAATTTCTTTTTTATTTTTTTTTTAATAGGATGGCCAGGTTAAGTCAAAATAAATATCAAAATCTGTTTATGACACAGTGCAAATGGCTTCTCTCTTCCCCACTGCATGCCCCAAATGGTGATAGCAGAATGCTATGTGATACCTAAGGTGAGGCAGGGAAAAGTAAAACATCGACTGGCCCCAGTAACTCCTGCCTCTCAATGCTGAGCTGAATTCTCTATGGAGGAAATCTGCCTTGATGATTATAACTTACCTCTTCTCGATGTTCTTCTCCAGAGCGTTGAACATACCACCTAATAGAGGCTTGCTGGGACTTAGGAGTACATTCCAGAAAAGTGGAATTAAATTCAATGCCAAAAATCACCTTTTCATCAGCAGTTTCATGACTAATGCCTGGAAAGCAAACATGGTACAGGAGATTAACCCTGACCTGCTTTTTAAAGCAATGGGAAAACAGCCTGATTCAGAACAGATGCTATAAGAGTGAGTGAATTATAAAAACGCAAAAGGAAACTTAACTTTTAGCTTAAACTATAACTATCAGGATTTAGAGGCGGCTGCTAACCTTCCTTCAGTGCAACTGGTTTTTAAGGAGGTCAATAAAATCTGTATCATGAGCTTGCTCCATTTTAAACTTGGGGCTTTCGCCTATGAGGAATTTAAAAGCTGACCTGTATTTTTCCTTTAAGTAATGCATCTACTAAACCTGAGCTAAACCTGTTAAGTTAGATTGTATGGTCTGGTTTGTTCACCCAAAGGAGTCACAGAGCTAAAGCAAACTGAAGTTTGCTTCCCTTCAGTATAATTTGAAATACTCTGTAGTATGTTTCAGAACAAACACTGAAGGAGCCATGAGGAGATCTGAAATCCTTTCTTGGTCTTCTGTAAATCTGAGCAAGTAATTTCAAATCTCTGCATCTTCATCTTTCCTTCTAGTCAGTCTTAACTGTGTCTTATCTACCTTAGCAAGAGACTAAAGCTGTTTCTTATACCTTGTGAATAACAGAAAGGAAGGTGAAAACAGTGGTGTCTCTTGAATCAAAAGTTAGCTCCACATCAGAATTAAAATCAATTTTGGATCATGCTTTCAATATAACAAGTACTTGTATGAGATCTACAAAAATTCAAGCTCTCTACATCATTTCCCTTTGCCACTAAGATTTAGGTAGGGCCAAACAACTTCATTCAGGCAACAAAGTCTCTGGGAAAGAATCTCACACAGTGGAGCAGTGGATTTAAATAAGTTTGGGGACCATAATATTACTGATTATCACAAATGGCCTAAATAAGCCAAGAGCCTGGAGTGACAAAGGTGAGCTTCATGGGTTTATGGCACACAGGAGTCACTCCCAGATGGATAAAATTGCTATTGGTGGCATTATGTCAGGGCAAAAAATTAATACCAATTTCTGCGCTACAAGACTGTAGATTTGTCTAATAAAGCTAACTCTTCCAGTATCTCTTTATCCTTCCAGGAAAATGTGACACTGTCAGCCTTTCTGCTAGGGTTTCTATAACCTTGAGCTTTACACAGTCTCAGATATCAGTGTTTGGAGAGTTGTGGCAAGCAGCAAGCAAGGAAATTCTGGCCCTTGGGATGAACAGGAGTTTTGTCATTGACTTTGATGGAAATGAGATCCTACCCTGACTTTTTAACTATGTCTGCAAGCACACATGTACAGTCAGAGCCCTCTAGACTGTGCAACAGACTTGAGGCTTTGATCCCATGGCAAGCAGCTCTGATTTCTGCACTGCCTCCCACTGAGGTCTGCAGCAGGGACCCAGCACCACAGCAGCACGGAATAACCGGAGATCAATGGGAAGGGGTGGCTTGTTCCAAACCCAGTGTTCAATGTGGTGATACAATCAATACTGTTTTGTCTGGATTGTTCACTTTAATAAGCAGCTAGAAGAACCCCAGACAAAGCCACGCTTGGGTTTGAATGCTATTCATTTATTTTGTGCTGCCACAGGGATTGCTGTGTAACCGCAGGGTTTCACACTGACAGTGCTCGCTGAGAGAGAAGGGCTGCAGATGCCAGAGGAGCAGGCAGACCCTTTGGCATCTGAAAAGAGGGTGTGGGAAAGGGAGGGGGGAAGCAGGCAGGGGGAAGGGGGTTCTTGTTAATAACAGGAGTATTTTAGTAGCTGTGGGAAGGGGAAGGGGCTGGTTTGGCAGCTGCAGCTCAGCCTTTGGGCCAGTGTCAAGTGGCAGAGGGGAGATGGCATGTTCCCCACCCAACCCTGCAAGCTTCCTTGTGGGATTTACTGCCCTGCTTCTGCATGGAACATCATGCACACCCCATCAGATACCTCCAGGGATGCGTGTGATGTTTTGGTGTCAGGGGCGTATCTCCCTGCCTGTATCTCCCTGCCTGGTGTGAAGGGTTGCCCATAAGGGATGCAAGGGTGACATCCCATGCTGGCTGTCTCTTACCAGCTTCAGCTCTGAAAATTTAACTGTGTGAGGGCTAATGGATATGAAGTGTGGCAAAGGCAACTGTTCTGTTGAGCTTAGCAAGTTTTTGGAGACAGAGACTATCACAGCAAAATCTGCTGCCTAAGCAACAAAAGAGCAAGAAAGGTGAAAAATACTCACTGTCTTCCACATCCCAGCACTGTGCAACTGGGTCTCCATACTTGACATCCTGCCTTCTGGCTCGCCTATGGGAAGAGCATGCAAACTTGTAACACTTCAGACATAATTGCTGGAATGCAACAACGAAATACAGAGGAGCTCAGCAGATGTGGACTTGCATTGCTCCCATCCTACTGCTGACAATTACAGTCTTAACTAAAACCAGTCTCACCCTCAAAGCAGCATGTGGCCTAGAGAGATTTGTATAACTGACATCAAGAGAAGAGCCTGTGATTTGGGAAAACCACTGGGAGGGAAAAGAGAAAAAGCAAGAAAAAAATATCTCCCTGAAAGAAGGAGTTGTAAAGCAGTGACAGAAAGAGTGTCTAAACTTGCTTTAGGAGCACAGGTCTAACGGTGGGGTGGACTGTGTTGCAAATACCTAAAAATTTTTCATGTTGTAGATCATGAAAAAGGTCTGAAGTTCAACAGGTGATATTCAAAATTAAGCTCAGTATTAGCTCAAGGTAATACTGACTAATAAACCAATTATTAATATGAAGAGAGAAGAGCATGTATTTTAGTTTGTAAAAAAAAACCAATTGACAAATTTTATTATCCTTCATCTTAATGGACAGAAAAAACATAAGGCAGTGGTCTGAGATAATCTACTAACTTGCCCACCAATCTCTGGGTGTGTTAAATGAACTCACTGAGATTTACTGTCATTTCAGTGTAATAGTAGTAAAAGAAAAAAAAAAGTAAACTCTTCCTCTGTGTATGATTGCATTTATTTCACAGGAGTCATGTAAAAAAATGGAAACTTTTTCAATTTTTCAGTTGAAGAACTGGAGACCCAGGAAAGAACTGGTTCTTTCCTCACAAGCAGTAGCAGTGTGACCTCCCGTGTGCAGAGCATGGCCCTGGAAGGAGAGCAGGTTGCTAAGGGTGATCTGTTCACTGAGCAAAAGCTGCAGACATGCTGGAAGTACAGCCTTCAGCACAGAAGGAAAACATTCAAGTAACTGATCTGCTGCAGGATTCCCAGGGCCAGTCACCCATCCTTTGTTTTGGAGACACAGACTTCTGGCCTTCTCTCCAAGCTGCACATCTGTTAAAAAGCATGGACCATCGATCTCCGTGTCCCAGCCCACCCCAGACTTCAGCAAGCCTCATGTGTCACTAACTTTGCAGTGAGCCTGAACACTTGCTTTTCTCCTTGCTTTTATGCTTCTCTGAATTTAGTTTGCTTTGGCTATGAGGGAGAACACATAAAGTTTCTTGACACCATGACATGATAACTTATGAGTCACTAACTTCAATGGCTTAGGATCCAGCTCTGTGACCCCTAAGGTAGAAAGTGTCATTCCAGAGCCTGAGCTCTAACTGCAACCCCACTGCAAGAATTACTGTCAGGAGGACTTTGACCAAAGCAGAATAAAGAGGCTGTGAAGAATTCTGGTTCCAGCTAACTCAGCCAAAAACTTCAGGAGACACATGCAGCAGCTTAGGCACTGCACTGCTAGACCCTACCGTGTGCTCTCCCTCCATCCAGATCCAAGGTGTTGTCCCAGCTGGTGGGTACAGAAAATTCAGATGAAGCTTCTTTCACTGTGGAAAGACTGCTGCCAATGTGGTCAAATCAAGGTACTTAAACCTCTGTCTCCCTCTCATGGCTAGACCACAAATACAATTGTTGGGTTAGGTCAGGGAATTAAATATATTTTATTATTGACCACTCTGGGATGCTATGTTAAACTAACTACTCTGAAAAAGTCAGGAGCTTAAGAGAGGCTCTTGCCTCTTGGGCAGAGTTAGCCACAACCTGGACCTCCATCTGAGCATCTTGTGACTTAAAGCATTCAGCATAAAAAAGGAAAGTGATGGATTTATGATCTTAGCTGCCATAGCCAAGTTACTGTCACACACACTTAAACAAAGCTATGTTGTCTTCACAGCTCTTCGAGCAGAAATGTGAAACATGGCCAGAGTATGATCACATTTTAAGGCAAATGATATGCTAAGTAAAAAGGCAACAAGTTATGAATTGGAACATCTAAAATTCTTGCAAGCAGCAATATCTTTACAGCACATTGTGGTTTTTTCTTACCTTTTAGAAGTGGGGGCATATCTGGAACAAGAGTTTCCATCCCAGGCACAGTATGGGTCTCTGGCAAGGCAGCAGTCTGCACAAGCCTTTCCATACGTGTGACATCTGTGCAGAGAGAGCTGAACCAATCCATCCCTGGAACCAATGTACAATTGTTGCTGCAAATCAGGCAAAGCGAATTAATTAGAAGTGTTCTCCAAGTAGCCAGTGTAAAAGTTTCCCTTCTTCAGTGCCACTGTTGCAGACTTTTAACCTTATCCCAGATTTTGTAAAGCAAGGGAAAAATTCCTCCTTTAGTGTGCAATGTTTCTCAGGGCTCATTTTGAATTGGCCAGTGCCCATCCATCCCAGCAACACAGCAGAGAGGAAAGGGGACTGCAGTCCTGGAAAGACACCAGCACTCAACACCCTCACACCTTTACATGTGGGCTGTAGTAAAAGATCACAACCAAACCACGGAAAGAATGGCTTAATAACACATTTATAACAAGGGCTGGATAGTCATGATGCTAACAATCCGGGAACTAGGGGTGACCTTGTGTGAATAAACTTAATTTTCTGCTTCTGATCCTGAGGTGGGACGGGGATAATGTTACTGCCCTCTCCCCAAGTGTGAGTGGGTTGCTGTGGAGCCAAGGGTGGTCCAAGCTGGAGCTGGTTCATGCAGAACTTCCATCTGGCCTGCCACCTTTTTTCATGGGAGATGGGACCCAGCTGTGCTGTGCGTGCCTGAAAGCCAAAATACCTCCTCCCGTGTGAGTGAGCTGTGTTGTGCCAGAGCTGCTCTGGCCACTTCTGCAGGTCAGGGAGGGGTGGCTCTGGTGTCACACTGCCTCCTGAACATGCAAGGAGACATCCCAGAGCTTGGAGCTGCCATAAAATCCTTTCCCATCAGGAGATACTGCTCTGGGACCAGCCCCTGTGCTGCCAGGGTTGGACCACCCAGATATAGGCAGCAATTTTAGAGGAGGGGGACTGGTTGTGTGCATACAAATTTTAGCACAGTGAGGCCCTGATCTCTCCTGACTACTAATAAAAATAAAAACAAAAATAGTAATAATAATTTATTGCTAGATTGTAAAGAGACAAGTATTTCTGGAGGCTAGAAAAAGAATGTGCATTGGCTTCTCTTACAAATCCCACTACCATATGACTAAAGATTTGTTTCCCTGAATAATTACCAGCCTGGGTACACAAATTACTGTTTGTAAGCAAATAGGAATTAGGCAGGGAAACAATTTCAAACATATCTCCTTCCTTCCAGTTACATTTTAAGAGCCATCCATGGAAAGCTTGGCCACTAAGCAACAGGCGTCATCTGAAAATAGGTTTTCAGTGTACCCCATATCCTCCAGTAGTTAAACAAGATTATGATTACCTGTTTCTGAGAAATCTCCATGGTCGAGATAACTGAAGGATGCTGAAAAATAAAACAGCAAGGTGTATTAGTTTACAAATTCCCTGCTCTTAGTGAAAAAGAAAGCAAAACTCTACACGCAATAAGCAAATAAAATTACAGGTTCATTTGCATGGTTTAAACAAATAGGAAAATAAACCCCAAACAATAGAAAACCAAGAAATTCATGCTGCCAAAAAGAACTCCCCTAAATTTCCCCAGCTGGAAGGAGGCAATTAACTTCTCAGAGTTTGCTATCTACCCCATCCTGGGCAATGAGCCTTTACATCAACTTTAGTTCATATTAAGCACTATTTGAAAGGCTTAGTTGCCATTTAAGGGATACACAGGCAGATCTCTGCATCAGGATATATTTCATGGCTATGAGAGACAGCGAAATTTTTGCCTGTAACTGATGTAAGAACAGCACAAAGCTCAGGGTATTAGCTATCACCCAACAGAAGATTAATCTAAGCCTATTGTTTAATATTAATGCAGTTTGAGGAAATAAAGCACATTTTTTCAGCCATTACCCTCTTCAATTTTCTGGATTCAAAAACATGGAGGTAACAGTTATAAACATTACCAATAAAAATGTGAAGGAATGTCTACTGAGTAGAAAAAAATGACCTCTTTTTTGTTTTAAATATGATATGGCACATTTTCCCTTGACGTTATGTTTTAAGAATGCAGCAAATTGGTGCACATACTGGAACTGCTCATTATTTGGCAGGCCACTGAGCAATCTTGGTATTTTCTGAGTGATATTTTTAATTGGTGTCCAAGACAGCGGGAAGAAGACATACAGATCCTTTAAATCAAAGTTTCATCATACACATGACATATCAAAAGGCATATGAAGAAATGAACTCTTTGAAATAATTGTTAATGGTCCTGTGCTTACACTTGGAAAAGTTTCAAATTCATTTATTCAGTACAGACAACAATTTGGGCTGGACAGCACATAGCAGAGAGGATGTGTGAGAAATTAATCAAAATGCTGTGGATGTAGACAAACTTTGATGGAAAAGCAAAGTGAAAACTGAAGAAAAGCTGTGCAGCATGAGAAGAAAGCAAAGTGAGAATGCAAAGAACTAAGAAGAAAATAATAAATGGAAAAGAAAATCAGTAGGGAAGACAAAGGTTTCATTTTTCTGATGTAAAAGTATGTTGATGTCAGCTCCTCTACCAGCACTAAAGCTGGTCAGAAATTGTACCTGTGCAACAAAAAGAATCTTGGGCTTTTCACAAGCTGTATTTATGAAGAAGTCATTGGTGTTAGCAAGGTTCCAGTTACAGAATACCCAAATCAAAATGGTCAAAAATACTGACTCAGCCTTCACCAATAAATAAAGGCACACTGATAATCAAAACTAACTTCTTTTTTATTTTCCTTATGCTTTCAATTCCCCATGTTGCTATTTGAAAGGATTTCTCTGCACCCATGGAATTTTGTGTGCTTGTCTTTTAAAAACTATGATTGTACCTAGGAATACTGTCAATGCCAATTGGGTCATAGAAAATTTTACATTAAAAATAGAATACTACTATTTTAATATGTATAAATAATAAAAAATATGGGCTCATAATAAGATCTCAAACCAGAAAAAGGAAGGCTAAATGATGCTTTCTACGGGTTTGAAAAATCACGGTCTGTTTGGTTTTGGACATTTTTCAATTGACTTGCCCAAAGAATACCAAGGCATTTAAAAATTTATGTAGTGTCCCTCTGGAAACTTGAACAAGTTCCCGTAAACAAATAACCAGACAGACAAAGCCAGTTTGGGCGACGAAGTCCCCTGAATAATATTTAATTGATGTTGTGACTATTAATGCTTACCTTGAATATCTGCAGCTCTTCAAGGACCACCTCCTCCTTGGTCCACTTCTCCTTTGTGATACTCACAACCTTCAGGACTGTGCCTACATCTGAAATAAATGTGCCTCATGTAAAACCCTCAGATATGTTTCAATAGGTGTGGCCCACTCCATTTCCTGCCCTGTAGATAAAGCTAATCCATGAGGGATGCTGCTTTCCAACCACATCTATCCCCACTGCACCCACTGCTGAGAGCTCTCTCCACACAGTGCATTTATGGTTTCACAGTCACAGGCTGCTCCTGGCAGGGATGGTCCAGCTCTCCTGCTGCACAAACACACAAACACAGACCAGCATGTCCATGCTGCCAGCTACAAGTTTCTGCACATTTCCCTGAGCCAGAACTGGAGCCCGTCTGACCCCAAAGAGAACTGGCTCAGGGGACTAAACTGGCAGAAAATTATTTCTTCTTTTTATAGAATTCATTTGTTTCCAATATAGCTCCTTAATCAGAAGTAAGCTTCATTTTAATGCAATGAGTTAAGTAATGCACTTTTTAAATTTATTTTTTCATTTAAGGGTTTTTTTTAAAACCCAGCTTCCTTCAGCATCAAAATCTTAATTTATTCATTACTTCTTTGAAGTCATCTAGAGAATTTTTTAAAGTTCAATCTATTCATCAATTTTAACCTGTATTCTTGCTTGGTGAAAAAAACAGCTGCTCATTTCATGTCAGACCATTACACATTACTGAACCTCGAATGGCCTTAAAAAGAGCTCAGAAATTGCTCAGGGGATGTGGGTTGGGTGCTGGGATGTGGGAATGATGCAGTGCAGCTTAGCCCTAAGCTCTACGCATAGCAGGGAAATAATGAAAAATAATACATTATAAGGAAAAGAATGAGATTTTCATTCTTCTTTTCCCAAAATACTGAAATACTGATATTACCAATCAAAGCCAAATTATTACAGTTTGCCTTATGAATAAGAGGTTTTTTCCAGAGTTTGTTTAACATAATTGCCAAAGTCTGCACATGTACAAGTTGGCTGTGAACATTCAAACATATAATAAGCTACTGATCTTCTGCTGCTCAACATCTCCAGGGTTATTTGTTATATCCCTATTCAGTCTCTCTATATAATTGAAATTTTATCTTTAATTTATTTACTTACAATGAGTTTAGAGGATAAAACAGAACAAAACCACACACTTAGAGAAAAGAAAACTCACTTTTAAAGAAGGCATTGCAGAAAAATATATGTCTGTATATTGTGGAGTGCCATCTAGTGACTGCATGGTACTTGGTGGCCTTGACACCTCTAAACCTGACTACTTACACTTGAAGTGTTTC
The DNA here is from genome assembly GCA_024362935.1 of Setophaga petechia. Taxonomy (NCBI): domain Eukaryota; kingdom Metazoa; phylum Chordata; class Aves; order Passeriformes; family Parulidae; genus Setophaga; species Setophaga petechia. The sequence continues at coordinate 14,127,645 of JANCRA010000012.1, forward strand.
TCTTAGTGCCAGGTAGGAACAGTTAACCTTGGAGCATTCAATTGCTGGTCTCTCAGTATAATTTTATTTCTGTGAAAAACTTTAAAATGGAGGGCAACAAACATGTGAAAGCAGCCTCTACAGCCACTAAAAGAAGATTTTGTACTCTAGATTTTAGCTCATCTTCTCAGCTAAATTTCAAATTACTTTTTCTCACTCTTATCACAAGGAAAGTCAGTTGCAGTGAGCATTCCCAAATACTAGGCATCACTATTTGGTAAGGAGCTCCTTTTACTTTGTAGACTATATTAATACTGCTCTCAGAAAGCAACAAGGATTTTCCATCTTCATCATGCCTAAAGCTCATCCCCAGCCTTCTCAGCCAGTGGGGAGCAAATAGCACTTTAATGCTCTTTTTTAATGAAACTCTGCTTTTTTCTCTGACACCACTGTACTAACTTGGGATCACAGAGGGTCTGTGCTTTTAGAGACACAGAGATTCTCTGCTTTTGGAAGACAAGGGCTGTGAAACTAATTTTGCAGAAAGACATAAAAGTTCTGAGAGAGGGGCTATCTCTAGACTCCTGTGTGGGGTAACACAGGTAGAAAACTCTTCTAGGCTGAGACAACCCACGTTACGAGAGATGATGCTCTCTGACAATTCACTCCTTTCCTCAAATTACTTCAGAATACCCACACATCAAACTGTGCTATATGACAAAATTTGCTCACAAGCCCGATAAAATGCTGGGCAATCCAATAGCATTGGGGTGGGATTCAAACTGAAATCTTAATTTCCCTGCAGCTCATGGTAGTAGCTCATCCAATGCACTTGGATAAACCTTGCCACCTCTGTGTACCTCAGTTTCACCTTCTGAGTTGGGGATAATGACAATGACGTCCTTACTAAAGCACTCAGATCTACCAGTGGAAAGTGCTTTGTAAGACCTATACAGAATGAGAGTGAGACAATGTTGAATTATGGAATAAGAACAGAAAACCTCAGTGGAATAATGTGGTAGATTATTACTTCAGAAATGTTATGAATAGGTATATTCACATTCCTTAGCGCACCTTGCTGTAGGGTGATTCGTCCAGTGATTCTAAATTTAATTACTATGGGAAAACTAGGCCTTTTCCTTAAGGCATTTATCTATTATAAAAATGTAAATAGATAAACAATTATCCATAAAAAAACAGCAAAGCAGTTTTTCCCTGACAGAACAGCTTAACCTCTCTCTCTGTTCAATCCTGGTTGTCACATTTGGAGCTATCATGTTGCTAATTTTTATCTTTAAAATTAGTAGAGTGGAACTGTTGCCTTAGGCTGAATTTGAAATCCTTAACTGCTCAGCATCACGTGAGATAAAATGCTGAAGCATCATGTCACTATCAATAATAGGAAATGCTTCTTGAAGCTATCAAGATAATTTCTTTTTCTTTTAATACTTTTATTGATGTGCTTTCAGCAGGATGTGAGACTACCATGTAACATAAAGACAGGTAGCACTTACAGAGTAAGAAAGTTCAGGTACTCTGACCCCTAAATGGTTTATCACCTAGGCAGCAGGAGGCATTTAAATCCCAGCAGTAGTAATATCCTGAACTGACAAAATAATTTCATTTAATCATTAGCAGGGAGAGCTGGATCAGAACCAGGAGCACCTACGTGCTTCCTGAAGCCATATGCATAGGAAAAAGATGCTAATCTAGAGCTTTATTCAGGACCTACTGGACTAAAGGCACTCTAAAAAGACGGGGTTTGTGCAGAATGAACAGCTCTCTCATACCTGTTCCTAGGAAAATGACATCATACTGCCCATCCTCTGCCATGACGTGGTCCACCACGATCTGCGTGAGGCGATAGTCCACGTTGATCCGCGTGAACACCGGCGCTCCGGTCACCGGGTACACCGACTTGTGCATCAGCGGGTGCCGCCGGATGAAGCTGATGACCTCGTCAGGGAAGTCCCTGGTAGACTTTATGAGAGGATCGTAGGTTTTGCTGGGACACTGAATGACACAGAACAAAGAGATGAGAGGAATTTTACGAAAGATGCGCAAGCAGAAATCAAGTTTTCTGCAATAACACTTGCAAAGCTGGTAATAATCATATTTTTCAGTGGTTCTTCTCATCCCAAAGCAGCACTTGGTCACCAATGCCTCATTTTTTGAAAGAATTGCTTTAAAACCAGAGAAATTCTCAAGATGGGCTGAGTATGGGTGCAGAGAATTTTACCTCCTTGTTCCCTGCCACATTCACAGCCATAACACCACGTTTGGTATTTTACAGAGACAAGAATAGGACAAGAGACTGTCATGCTCTGTAGGATTCACTTCTGGGCACAGCTAGCAGCGCTGTTAAATTTGCTGCAGGCTGCCCAGAGCAGAGCCAACAGCAAGCCTGGGCTGCCCTCCCGTGGCTGCTGCGGGAGGAGCACATGTACTTAAACTTGAGATTCAAAACTTGAAGTGCAGCATCTCAAGGTTTGCCTACTTTTAGTGTTTCTGTTCCCCTTTCCAAAGATGCCTGAGCTGCTGCTTCAGTTTCTGTCCTTGGCCTGAAATAAGAAGTCATAGCCTTTCCCTGTATATGGCCTGAAATCAATTAATTTTCAGGGAATTGTACTTTCTACACATCACACGTATGTTCTTCTAAAAAAGGTGTATTCTCCAGATGCCAGACAACCCCTGTGGCTCATTATTTCTCAAAATTTACTTCCTTACTCATTCACTGAGCTGGCACTCTTGACCAGCACCACAGCTCAGCTGCTGCAGCATCCTTTTCTCTAGCTTTTAACAGCACTGTCTCATCCTCTTCTGCTCCTTCAGACACTTCTCCATGCTGGGGTTCACTCCCACCTCTAACAGACCCCTACTGACAAACTGGTCACTCCACCTGTTTCTTTAGCTTACACAAAGTTGGTTCCAACATATTTTTCCTGAAGACCACCCACAAACCTACCTCTCCAACCTCCATCAGATTTGTCCCTTCTGTGCCTTTTGGGGTAAGCCCAGGTACCCATGTGCAAGGTGGTTCATTTGGGTGACCCGTGATCTATCATCACTTATCTCCACTTTCTTTCCACAACTGTTTGCATCTCTTTTCTTTTACAATGTCTTCTACAATCAGTCTTTTACACTTCTTTCAAAATCAGTCTCAAATCCAAGCCTGAGAAATCTTCTGCTTTGAATCTGGATGCGTCTAGATGTGTTACTAGGGAATTAAAATTCTGGATAAGATAAGCTGGACACATTATTCCACTTGGTGACAACCTTTCACATATGAACTATTCATTGCTTCTTTTTTAATACTGTTTTTAATGAAGCAATCCCTGTATTTACTGCCAGGTGGAGCTCTAACACAGCCTGTGAAGAAAGACATGTGATCTGCTAATACCTCTGTATTCTATCAAGAGTAAGTTAAGATTCGTGGTGAAGTTGCTCCACAGTTCTCCTTCATAGCAATTTTTGACAGATAACACTTTAGTTCACATTCCCAGCTACCCAATTTGACATGTGTTGAATCTATGGTGCCAGTTAAGGCCTTGTGGTTAGGATTTCTTTCACCATGTAAGGTAGAGTAGCAACTAAACACAAGTTTCTGACTGAGGAAAAAGCTTCACAGAAGTATCTGAGACTACCTGAATATTCAGAAACAAAACAGGCCAGCAAAACACAGGCCAGCTGACATCCACATCCACATCTATGGCCACATCTGAAATGTCTGTTGGGGTCAATTCCTGGTCTACCTTAGACCCCATGCTGTGACGGTAGTCACAGGGGTTTGCAAGAAGATAGAGAGATGAGAATCTTGATTCCATGATCAGAAGGCTTGATTTATTATCTTATGATATATATATATATATATAACATTATGACTATACTACATAGGAATAGAAAAGAGAGAGCTTCTTCAGAAGCTGGCTATCCTAAGAATAGAATAGAAAGAATGAATAACAAAGATCTGCCTCTTGGCAGAGAGCAAGAGCAGCCCTGCCGTGAGTGGTCAGTAGATCCAAACATCTACAGAAAACCACTCACAGGTGGACCTGTTGCATTCCACAGCAGCAGATAATAATTGTTTACATTTGTTGTTGAAACTTCTCAGCTCCAGTAGGAAAAATCTTAAGAAAGGATTTTACACAAAAGTTGTCAGCGACACCTAACACTGCCACAGCACTGCCATGGGGAAGGTGACACTTGAAGCATGCCTAAACTACAGCAAAGCCCATCTTAACATTAAGCAGAAGACTGACTAGGGGTCTGCACTTGAACCTGACCTCTGTTTTTTGTTAACAGAGCTGTAGCCCCAGTAATTTAAGAGTCTGCATCCTATTTCCATTCCTTGCTTGAACTGGATGTTACGGCTATCTAGAGAGCTAACAGACTTTGTGCAAGTGTCCACTTGCTTAGAGTTGTTTCAGACTGTGGGAGTTAAGCCTCTGCATCCCCATCTTCATAATGGATCTGAAATAGTTGATTGAAAAACATCTTAAGCCCCTGGATCACATAATAGCTTTTGGCAATTTCCCCATGGACAGTAAACCTGTGCCAATCTGAATTAAGATAAATTCCATCACACAGTCATTTTTGTTTCATTGTACAATTCCATTTATGGCTGTGAAAGAACAGACAAGAAAAAACAGGGTTGCATTATCATGTGATAACCACCCAAAAGACATTCCTTGAAGATACAGTTGAATACAAGCAAGAAAGAAGAAAAGGAAATTGCTGTTGAAAAACCAGTTCCACTAGAAACACATATTGCAGGGAGCTATCCCTAGGGTGTTTGTGCCAGCAGTCCTGTAAGAACTTCAGCCTCTGGCTTGCTGGGTATCATCTCCCACATTTTGTTTTCTGCTGTGTTTTTACAGTCTTTGCAAGGTTACATCCTTGCAGTGGGGTGTATTCAACTTGGCTTTTGAAGAGAACAATACCAGTAAAATAATTTCACAAAGAAATAGGACTTTGGGACAAAAAGTAGACTTTGAGATTAAAAAATTATGTTTACCTTTAGAGGTGTTGAAAAAAGGTTTTTTGGGATTAATAGAAACATATGATAACTTTTATTGTCTTTGAATCAGAGTTTTGCATTGATTTATTCTGTAAAGGGTGAGAAACAAATTCACCTCTTCAACTTCCCAACTATGCAGTAACTCTCTTTTCCTCATGGTGTTCTACAGGTTGATTTTCCCCATATGTCCCTTTTCTGTGGTTCATGCTCTCACTCATTACTCAGAGTGACCATCTGCATCTGCTAGAAATGTGCTGACTGCTCACCTATTAACAACTCAATTCCAGACGCCCATTTCTATGTGAAAAATAAAAATGGGAGTAGCCCCTTCAATCTTAAAGATTTCCTAGAGTTTTGCCAAAAATCCATCATCAGAGGAAGATGAGAGCAGTGACATCACTTACTAAAAACCACTGGGATAAAATTTCTGACAATATGGAACTACAGAGTTGCTACAGTAATCCCAAAGGCCCAAGCCCTACCATGCACAATACATGGAAATCTTCTTGCATAGCTAATTTAGTAAAAATAAGGACTAAGGGTTTGATCCAGGGATCTGCTTCAGTCAACAGGGTCTTTTCCAATTATTTCAGTGGGCTTTGGACCCTATCCTAAGACAGCATGACCACCAAGAACAGCTGGGCAGGTGTGACTGTTATCCTTGGCCAAGGGAGTTATTTCCAGAGGCATCACTCACTGTGGCATGATGGATGGAACAGGGCAATGAGAAACTCATTTTGGCCACCCTTTGGCAAAGTCCTCAGGCAGCTTTTTAAAGCTGTGTCCACCCATCACTGCAGAACAATTCCTGTAGGCTTGTGCTTCCTTCCCTAGCAATCAGTAGGATGTAGGATGGTCAAGCGGGTGAGTGAAACAACCTTTCATGTCCGAAAATGTGAGTTCACATCCTGTTGCAGGACTCATGACAGCAGTACCAGGTTCTCTGCCCAGATCATAGTTCATTTATTCACATCATCAGCACCAGATGCTGTCTCAGATATGTAACATCTCCCACTGGGGACAATAAGATATTGGCTTTTATATCAAATGTCACAGGAGTAGGTTGGCAGTGTTGTTTCCTGTGGACTACAAGAGAATCTGGCTTTATAAAAGTTCTCACAACACGATCAGTGTGCTCTCTCAGCACCTTCAGCTTTTGCTATAGGGTGTGATTCACCTCACCTGATCTAGATTTTAATCTTGGCTGCATGTGAACTGCACAGAAGAGCAGCTTCTCTTCTCACAGAAGGCTATCTTTCTGTTTCTGATAGAGAATTCTAAACAAGCAGCTCAGATTTGATGCTCTTCTTCCAGATAGCTGCTATCAAACAAAATTAACCACATGATATCAGTCAAGTTCCTACCACTAGATAACAATTTTTCAAGAAGCTTGTTCACCATGTAATCTATTCTTCAGAGGTTGCTTAGGTCTTTGCTGCCATAAATAATAACTTGATAAAAATATATGTGTCAGAAATATAATAAATATATAAAATATAATCAAATATTATATATATATGTGTGTGTGTGTGTGTGTGTGTGTATGTGTGTCGGATAAAACAAAACTAGACAACCACCCAAAACAAACAAACGAACAAAAAAAACCCCCCAAACCCAAGAGAAACAGAGTTGGAAGTGCTAATGGCATCTCTATTCAACTGCTGTATAAACTCTATGGGCACAAATCTTTTGAAAAATCAATAGTTACTTAAATTTATTGAAATGCCTTCTGTGTGAGCTCAGTTTTGACAGTAATCACTCTGGACTAAGTCCTGATCCCACATGATCTACAAAGATGCCTTCTCTTCCCTTACCTGTTATTTGTATCTGAATGCGGTCACACAGTGGTAAGTTAAGGCTAATCTTTCTTAAATAAAAGCAAATACACACTAAATTAACACCACCACACATATATAAGCTTTTCTCGTTTTTTCACTTGTCTTATTAAATTTGCAGCTTAGCAGAGTGCTGGATGTGTGGATCTCACACAATGCTGAGACATACAGTGTGACTGTGTTAACATTATGTGGGAAACGTGGCCAAGTTTCTCAAAAGCTGGTGCCAGAAGCTGGGCTCCTAAATAAACCTCCAATTTGCCAAACTGGATAGTGCTTCACACCATCTAGTGAGCTCAGTAAGAGCTGCTGGATCTAACACCTATTAAAATGGTGGCAATTATTCGGGAATCTAGCTACAAGGTATGTGAACACATATCCTTTTCATTAATGATGCATCTGTAGTTCAACAGTGCTGGTGTCTACTGACAAACTAAAAAGAGAATGTTGTTCCCTGGGAACCTCAAAAGGGTTTCAATTACAAGTGTGTTGAAAATCCCAGGTTAAAAGTGTCTTGTCACATGTGTCCTGAGACCCATTTAACACTGAGATTCAAGCAGCTACAGGGTAGATTGATTACACTGAGTGAAGTAGGCATCTCCTGGCTTTTATAAAGTCCAAGCAGGGAATTTTTAAGGATTTCAGAAGGACAACTGAGAACCATGCCAGCAAGTCACTCTTGTAAGTACTGGAAGTACCCAGTACAAAACATGAAAGAGTGAAGTATTTCTTAAACCTCTGCCATACCAGGGAATTAGATGTCTAAGTCTGGGCTTCCCTCCTTGAGGAGATGTCCCTTGTCCTGGGAACTCCTTGCTCCTTCATGTTGAAGGTGTTTTACTTTTCACAGGTTGATTACCTCTCATCTTAGCTAAAACTAGTAACTAGTAAGTCTTCCAGGCTCTAAATAAGTTGTCTTATCACTGATTCATCAAGCAAACAGCAGATAAAATAGAGGAACTACCTTCATCCTCTCACTTCTGTGTTAAATGGGGATCTCCAACACAGCCAATGCACTGAAGATGGAACTTGGGTTCCTAAGAGGCCTAAATACCATGTGACTTCTTTTCTGCAGACTGATCAGACCTGCACAATCCATTCTGTATTCGTCTATAATGTCTACAAAACCCCTTAATACTCTCTACAAGATGAGTGCCAGGGGGTCTGAACACACAGTGGGGAGACTTTCACAGTAACCTTGAAGCTCCTCAGGGAGCCTGGAGGAAAGCTGGGGTGAGGGGAACAAATCAGGTTTTGTAGGAGAAAAACAAACAGTGCCAATTTTAAATGGAATCAAACTCACTCTTCCCTTGCAACAAAAAGCACAAACAAACAAAAATTTAAAATTCCCTATTATTTTTTTAATGGTTGTATCCCATGGTTTGGGCAAGATTTGTTCTTGTGTTTTTTCTTGAGCAGTTTGTATTGCTTTTCCATTTAACACACCTGTGCCCTTGATAGAAAAAGCTGAGAAAATTGAGCATTAATCTGTGGCTAGCTGAGCTGAGACCAGCTGGATGAGTGAACTTGACTTTGCAGGTGGCACTTTGCAATTCTCTGCTGACCTCTAACATGAGGAAAGGTGACAAGGTTTGACAACATTGAAAAAGGCTGTTACAAGCTGGAAGGTGATTCATGTTGTGGAAAACAGGTTGGTAAGTAACAGGAGGTGTAGGAGGCTTTCTGAGGAAAATAAAACCATAAAGTGAAACATTTTACTTAATTAAGCTGCCCCATTTTACAGTAAGGAGATCAAAGGAGGGAGGAATCGGAGAAGCAAAGAATGCTGTCTGTCCCATAAAAGATAGGTGAAAGGGGAAGATAAGCCTAAAAATAACAAGGGCAGCCTTAAATGTTTTATGAACAAGCTTATTAAAGCAGCAAAACTAACCAGAAGGGAGGACAAGGGAGGCTTTTGGCAGGCAGTACTTCTCTGTGGCACAGCCAAGTCCCAATGAACACCACATCTTGATCAGCCTGCACACTGGACTACCAGAAGAAATAAAGGAAGGGGTTTCACTAGAGAAAGGGGGAGAAAGCAACTGAGAGGAAAGAAGATGAAGAAGGATGAAGTTGAGTCGGGAGGTTTAGGTTGGACATCAGGAAAAGGTTATTCACCCAGAGGGTGGCTGGGCACTGGAACAGGCTCCCTAGAGAAGAGGTCACAGAACCAGCCTGACAGATCTCTGGAAGCATTTGGACAATGTTCTCATGTACATCCTGTGACTCCTGGGTGTCTTGCACAGGGCCAGGAGTTAACTCCATGATCCAAATGGGTCTCTTCCAACTCAGTGGATTCTATGATTCTAAGATTCCATGATTACAAGAAAATTTGACGGGTGGTAAGGGAACTCATTTAATAAAAAGAAAACACAAAGAATTCAAGAGGCTGGAACCATATTCAGATCTGGAGTAGAAAGAGGTGAGACATTAAACTCTTCAAAGGGACAAGAGCAATGTGTTGGGATACTTCTTCTTGTAGCTAAGTGACTCAGACTGCCAGGTTCTTATTTTGCTCATTCAGATGTTTGTTTTGATCTTTTGACAAATCAGATCACTAAGATATCCAGACCCATCAAAACACTTGCTGTTGCCCTGGCTAGCATTTAACAGTCCTGCATTCTGCAGTAGATCAGACTGAGTGTTAATCTGCATCTTTAAATACTGATATTTCTCTGAAAATCTGACCTTAACAACATTTATTCACTATCAGTGAAATGAGTGTGACTCCTGTGTATCCCATAACAATTTCCAAATGGGCACTATGAGTTGCTGTGATATTGCTATTGCTACAGATCAATAAATAAACTAGAAAAAATTTCTTCCTCCTAATTTACTGAAAATCTTGTTCAAATGCAGTCTGCAATTTCTGGGACGGCATTATGAAAACGCTGCTTCAGAATACAGAACACATTTTAACGGAAATTCTCTATGGTTTCCTTATTAATGGACAATTTCCTGAGAGAAACTCTAAAAGACTGGAATAAAACTGGATTTGTTATCTGGGGACAGCTGCAGATATACAAGTCCAATTTTTTAAACAGCTAAAGCAGATAGAGCAAAAGCTCTCTTGGTTTTAAACTCACCCCTTGTGTCGGGCTGCCTGCTTCATGCTTTTCTTTCTGTCTCTTTTTATTTTCACCTTCCAAATGGAAACAGATTTGAAGCCTCGCCACTGTTTAATTCCCATTATTTCCACTTGCACTTTCATACCACTGAGAGAAGTTACAAAGGTGCATGTTCTGCAGTGCCAGTGGTGTGGAGTGTGCCAGAGGTCCCTGTCACCATGTCCAGGGGTGTTTTGATGACAGCAGAGGGCAGGCAGAGCCTGTCACAGCCCAGGGACATGAGCAGAGAGGGGCTGCTGCTGCCTGAACCCACTCAGCATTGCGAAGGCATGATATCATGGTCATGTTGGGAGTTTATCTCACACACAAATTGCCACAGGAAGCATTTTGTCAAAATTTCAAAATCAAAGTAGTCACAGTCTCTATAGTGAGCAGCTTTATTTACTTAGGAGATAAAGGCAGCAGAGCAGAAAGTTAAATTAGGGTATGCAGTCTCCTGCTTCTGTATAAATGCTGAAAGGAAGTCAATGCATTTCTCAAAGCCAACCACCAAAAGAAATGCATTTCCTAGAATAGCCATTTTTAGACTTTGCCTGTAACTTAAAGTATAGGAAATATAGAATCAGAGCAGTGTTAGCTATGCCAACTGTAGGCAATGCTTACAAGGAGATTAAATTTCAAAAATGTTCTAGCAATTTAAGAAACGGTAGATTATCTCTCTGGCTTTGTTTCTGGGCATTCTTGAATCACCTCATAGCTGACAAAAAATGACAAAATTAATCTTTAAGGCGGAGCATTTCAGTGGTCTTCAAGGTTCATGCTGCTTCTTTTCCTTGACTTTTAGCACAGCACTGCTTGTCCAGATCCCACCCTAAATCTGTTCACATCCAAGTTTGGCATAGCCCATCACAAGCCAAGAGCATGGCATGAATCTACTTATTTGGATACCCTACATCAAACTACTGAGCCTGAAGTATTTTGCAATCCAGCTCACTAAGGGAACAGATAAAAAGTAATGCAGCAACATGTTTACCTAATCTATATAGTAAATATGATAGATATCTTTCTTCTGACAGCTTTCTTCAGTAAATCCACTTCCTTTCTCAGTCCTTGGTTAGACAAACTCCTACAGAAATCCACTGACTATGAAGGTTTAGAGGACTTTTAAGATACTGTTTTCTCATAGCTCTTATCAGGTGCTTAAAGGAAGCAGTTGGAGAGCTAAGGGCTGGCTTAGAGAAAATATTTATCTTTAAACTTTCCAACTTCTACAAAACTTGCAACCATAGATATTCAAATCAGTGATAAAGATCAGCACTGACATGCTTCAGCATGGCATGTTCCCTTCCTTGTGAATCCCAGCTCAACCATGTGATGGCTAATACACTCAAAAATGCAATGAGCTTATGACCCGTCTATCTGTGCAAAGTGTTCATCCTTATGGGGCACTCTAGTTTTTCAAGAGAGTTATTTTAATCTCTTTAGATGCCATGGGACCAGCTATTGTTCTCCTTGGCACCATTTTTGTAGCTAAAATTAAATTAATCTGATCTTCTTAACCAGCCATGGAAGTTGCACACACACACAAAAATTAAATTTAATCTTCTTTTTTGCGGGCACTGTGTATTTCACATGGCAGAGAGATGCATAAGCTGGCAATGCCAAAATTGTCCAAATAAGTTGAGATTTGCTCCATCAGGGCAGATCACGGGAAAGCCAAATTAGTCTCTGAGCTGTCCTGGTCTTTGGAGAGAGAGCTGCTCTCGGGTTCATCCTTAGCTGAGAGAAGGGAATCAGCACCTGGGGCCTGACCTGCCGAGCTCAGGGACCACCACAGGCAGCAAACGGCATCAGCTTGGAGCACACAGTTCAGCCCAGTGGAAGGATGAAGAAGGGAACACAGAGACACAGTGAAATGTATGAAAATATGAACTAAATTAACTGGATAATGTGGCTTACACCAGTGCTGAGGTCACAGAAATAGTGCAGAAACGGCCACAAGGCTTCTAGGCCACGTCCCACACTGACAGCTCATGGCTGGCTGCCTAATACTCGTTCACTGAATACCTGACCACGAGGATGAAGAGCTATTCCAGATAAAATTATTGCTCTTTTACAATTTTATGTACAAAGAGTTGCCTAAACTTGTGATTATGTTTTTAAAGTTGAGGTGTTTTTTGAAAATACCATTTCTTCTTCATCTGTAATGTCGGCCTGTGCTTTTTGAAATTTAATACTGTGACAGAAGTGGGAAAAGAAAACTTTAATGAGTTTTGCAAAGGTTTCTTCCTTGTTTTTAACTGTTACAGTTAAGAGACTGGGGTTAAAAGTATTTCCAGATACCAAATTTCTCTTTTCTTCCTGTCACTTACTTTTTATCACATAAAATGTCCAGCAGTTGGGTCCTTATTTTACTTCAAGACACAACATATGCACAAATACACACAACAAAATCAATGACAGTATCTCAATGATTTTAGCAGACATGAAGATAATAGAAAAAATAAAAAACCTGTGATAACTATATAAAGAAATGCCTTTGGCTTTTTAAGAAGCATTGATGCCTTAGAGGTGATCTCAACAGAGAGAAATATAGCTGTACAGTGGGAGACCACAATAAGAAAGACAATCAGGAAATAGTCTGGACACAGTGTTATCTCAGAGACATGGAAAAATGTGTATTTATATACTTACAGTGTAGGTAGAAGTCTGAGCTATCAACAGAAAGGGAAGAGTTGAGAGGATAATTTGAAACATCCTGAGTAGAAAATATAAATTACCAGCCTGGGGAGGGAGGGGTGTGAAGCACAATTGCTTTGAGTAGAACCAGAGGTGTGTAATTAAGGAGAGACTCACTGTGCCAGGCCTGGGGTAGGGGATGCGTCCCTCGAACTGCACCCAGCGGTGATCCGCGCTCTCCTTGTGTGCATACGGGCCATTGAACACGGCCCTGATCTCGGCCATGCTGTACACACACACTGCAGAGCCCTTGAACACCGAGCTGCAAGATGAAGAAGGATGAAACTGAGTCAGGGGAGGTTTAGGACAGGTATCAGGAAAAGGTTATTCACCCAGAGGGTGGCTGGGCACTGGAACAGGCTCCCCAGAGAAGTGGTCACAGCCTGACAGAGCTCTGGAAGCATTTGGACAATGTTCTCATGTACATCCCGTGACTCCTGGGTGTCCTCCACAGGCTCAGGAGTTGAACTCCATGATCCAAATGGGTCTCTTCCAGCTCAGTGGATTCTATGATTCTAAGATTCCATGATTACAGGAGAATCTGAGGGGTTGTAAGGGAACTCATTTAACGTGGGCAGGCTGCAAACACCCCCGGTGCCTCAGCCAGGAAGCCCCTGACGGGGTTGGGATCAATCCCACACCTGGTGGCTGATGTGCTGCTGAACATCGAGCACAGGTCTGCTAACTACAGATATTTAATGTCACTGTTGTTGATGCCTAGAGAGGCAGACCTGGAACAGAGGCTAGACAGCGTTAAAGGAATAAAACAGGTATTTATTAAAAGGCCTTTAAAGGATAGACCTTGGGCAATGCAAGAGCCTAGCTGGGGCTCTACCCAAGATGGACCAGTCATGAGTTTTCACACTTTTATAAATTTTGGTCGATTTACATGTTGGGGTTAATTGTCCCATTACAGCTTCAGCTTATGAAGTCTCATCCCCATAGATTGCTCTCTTCAATTCCCTGCTGTTTATACTTTTTTGGTCTGAAGCTGCAACACTGCCCTTGGTTCTTGGGCTGGAAAATTATTCTTTTGTCTAACTAAACTGTGAAGAGAACTTGCTAACACTTTATATGAAGTTCAGAGACATACATTACATCAGAGTTATACAAAGCAGTACAGAATCTGGGAAATATGAAAGCTAGAACTTAAGGCATTATTGTCACACTTTTAAGCTTTTGCTCGGTTGAAATCTGATTTGGTCTTTGGGACTACTCAAGAGAATGTCATTTTTTCTGACAGTCTCCAGCTACCATTTACTAGCTTTATTTTTACTAGCTATTTTAATTAGAATTTATCCAGTGAAGGACATTCATTTACATTGTGGTCACATCTGGAAGCCCATATATTAGTGATATAGGTGAGGTCCCTGAGAATTAAGAGTTGCATTGGAAAGACCAAAAAAACAAGATATAAAATTAAACACTTACTGAATTTTCATGAATTTTCCCTTTTTAAAATGTATTTGTCTAAAAAAAACTAAAACATTTCAGTTTTCCAAAGAGCACCATGCCAGATTGCTGAGTAGCATGTACTTCAGTTACTTTACAAACCATTTCATTTATTGTGCAATATTTACTTCAGTTTTACAGTATTTTCTGTGGTTATATGTTCTTGACAGCTACTGTGGTTACTGCTTCTGAATTAAGGAGTGTCTTGGCAATTCCTCATTGTACTCATACTCGTCAGCATTTGGCTAGTCATTAGACTTAATTCAAAGATTCTGGAGACAAAAGAAATAATTTTTCATTTTCTTTCTGACTTTTTATAGAGAGAACCTCACTATTGATCTGAAAGTCTTTAATTAATTACTGCACCCCCCTGATATAAAGTTGGGTTATCCTTTCCTTAACTCTGAACAATAAAATCACTTAATTAGCAGTTTGGAGAGTAATTTTGATACTAAGAAATAGCAGATGTCAAAGTGTTGCTTGCAGAAATGAGGCTTCACAACAATAATTTGCCTAAAATTGGAACTATTGGTTGCTCAATAAATATGACAGAAATTTACAAATTCACTGGATGAAGCTCAAATAATCTAGTTTGCGTTTGATTGTTACATTTACATTAATTTTTACAATCACTCTCAAAAGTTAGGCACACAAAGGTTTAGGGACATAATTTATTATTTCCAGTTCTGAAAAATATTGGCCTCAGTGACTACAGCCCTGACATCGGACACCAAATTCCAGCAGTTCATAACTTCTCTCAGGAATCAGGATCTAGTCTAGAAGACCTGAGTATAGACAAAAGTATAAAAGTTCTGAGTAAGATCTTCATTTGTTTTCAGAGGCAAACATGATCCCAACACATACCTTGTGGTAGTGAAGACTCCATACACAAGAGGATTCCTCTCATCCCTTGTAGAAAGTAAGAATATATCTTCTGCAATGAGAAAAATATATTTGGGGATTTTTTTTAGTCTAACATCCACTGATTATTTCTGCATTTACCATTTGTCAATTGAAATTTTGTAAAAATACAACATGGTTTTATTTTTGTTGGAATTTTAGTTTCTGCCATGTGAATTTGAAGCAATATTCTAAAACGTGTTCATTTGCAGATAGTGTGGGTTTTATACCAAATCAGATTTTTACTTTCCAGTTTTTTGAGGGAAAGGGAAAAAGACTATAATTCAGATCACAAAAATATTTGTTATAATCAGGGACTTCTGATCAAAGTCAGAGGTATTACTAGCCCTGTTTGGAAGAAGATTCAAATCAAAACAAGACATAGTACTTCTATAAACCAGAGAGGGAAAAAATACAACAAAAGCAGGTATTACTAATGTCAAAATAAACCAGTAAACATAAATCAACTTACGCAGCTCATCGAAATGTGTGTCTGTCCCTTCAGGACCAGGTATGGAACACACAAGCCTGGCTTTCAGAAAAGTTGTCCACTTGTTTATTAGGCTTCTTTGGCCTCCCATATCATTCTAACAAAAATAAAATTAAATTCTTGAATATTACAAAAGCAAGGGCTTTAACACATGACAGCACAGTAGGGACTGGCATCTTCTGTCTGATTCCACAGTTGGCTCTAAGCACAACAACATAAACTTTTTTTTTTTTCATCTTCTTTTTCCTAAAAGAGTGCAGGAGAGCCTTTTTCTAAGTAGCTTCTGTAGTTACTTATAAGCTCAGAGAGGGTAATTTAAATTTTCAAATTATACCCAAAACTGATTGCGAAGTTCCTTCCAGCTTTTTACTGGAATATCCATATCACATTATTTCTTGCTCACTGTGAAGCTATTTTTTATAATTACTTGTTCTTCAAAATTTTTTACAAACCAAATAACAGAACAGAACATTTTGGATAAATTTTGCAAAAAAAAAGGAAAACTATATTCATCAGGAGCTTACAATGCAAATACTGCACTGTTTTTTTTTGTGTACACAGCACAGAGAAAAATGCATTCCAGGTAAAACCAAAGTCAAATTATTCTAATAATCATTGTTACAGAAATATCAGTCTGTCCTCCTAAAATAGGATTTTTTTTCACTTATTTTACTATGGGTTTCCAAAACATAAGAATGCTTGCCCAAATTTCCTTTAGCCACTGGAGAAAGAAAAAATCTATAAAGGGTCACATGAAATTTGAATTACCTTTCTGAAGGCTAAGTGACCTTCTACTGACTTGGATCAGCAGAGGCATATTGATAGTAGATTTTAGAAGACTTAAATTTTAAGAAGCCAAACTAGGAGTTTGCTCATGCACTTCTTCCATGGACTACATGCAGGACCCTGCTGGTTCCAAACAGCAGAACTATTTAGCTTCTGCAAAGCTATTTGGCCCCCAGAACTCTTTATCCTAAAAATGGTAAGGGCAATGATATACCAGCAGGAACCAAGAATTGAAACACTTAAATGGAATGTTATCACCAGCAATAGCCTCCCAGCTGTAGGTTCTGAATAACCCCAGGAAGGTGCCTCCTCCCCTCAGTTATAAAGTCTGAAGCTTAGGGGATCTGTGCTATAAGTTTAAGGACCACGAATTTAGCCATAAATATTTGGCCCCTTCAGATTCTTTAGGAGAAATCACTTTTTTGTTAATTCACTTTGCAATCTGAAGGCACAGAACCAGCCAGAGTAGGAAACACTGAGGGGTGGGAATTACATGTCATCACCACAGATTGTATTTGGTCCTTCAGGGCTGTATCATACATACTACAGGCATTCACAAAGATGGTTTTAAGTGCTGAAATCACCTCACAAGGAGTAACACTTCTCTGGTAATGCACTCTAACTGCTTTTACTTTTCATGTACCTGCTACTTGCAAATAGATTAGCTCAGCTGGAAATGATTCCTGTTAATACATGGCCTTTGGAACTCCTGCTCTTACAAGAATTGCTGCCTCCTCTCCTGATTTCCTGAGGTTCTGCCAAGCCTGAAGCTTTGCATCTACACAACAGATTTATTACAAAGGTGTCAAAATTAGCAGCCTGAAGCAAAAAGCAAGAAAACCCTCTGCATGTGTGCGTTCTGTTCAAAGGCAGAGCAAACAGACTTCGTGGTGCAGTTGAAACCAAACAACTACAAAGATGCAACAAAGAATGTTAAAAAGCAAGGAGTGTTAAGCTTTTCCTTCCTCAGGCAATTCAGATTAGCTAAGCAAATCTCACATTGCAGGGCTACCACTTTGATTTCTGGTGGATGCAGTGTAGCATCAAGGGAGATGAGATGTCTCAAACTACCTGACTAAAATCTGAGAACAGGAAGAAAGTGTGGAGCAAGTGATGGGGCTGGAATAGAAGAAGGACACTTGTCTAGTTCCTACTCCTGTCACTGCAGCATTCAGCTTCTGCAAGAGATGGGAAGAGATGTACTTGTGTTTTACCAACCTTAACTTGTGATGCACCACAGCATTTTCACAAATCCTTATTTTAAATGTATCTGTAGTTCCACTGAGTTGCTAGAGAGCAGTGTGAACCAAACACTGTGCTCAAAGGAAGCAATCTTAGCAAGTGCTATGTGCATTAAAGTATAAAATATACGGATTTAAGATGTATCTATATTTGCTTGCTCTCAAGCCAGGACATGATGTTAAACATGTTATTTGAATTTAAGAGGCATTAGAACAGACATTCACTTGGTGTGCTTTACATATACAAAAGCTGCCAAAGTAACACTCTACACTTTATAATGGAGCAAAGGGGATTCAGTGACCAGTCAGCATTCCAAGAGCTACCAAGTCCTTCTGAAGCCAGTGAATGACAAATTTATGGTGCAGAGAGACTGAAAAGACCTTTCACTGATTTAGACAGTTGCACATATAATACACTGACATATCCTTCAACACGCTTCTTCCTACTGCCATGGCTGAGCGAAATAAAAAGCACATTTTACTATGAAGATATTTTTGCTTGTGGTTTTGGGGGATTTTTTGGATCGGTAGACATATAGTACTCCTCAATTCTATATGTCATCTCTGTTAAATACAGTGTCTTTTCTTTCCTACAACATGCCCAGGATTCATTGAGATTGACTGAAAAAGTGCAGGAACTGACAAAGGTTATGATGATTTTATCAACATACAGAATTAGTTCAGCTCAGACTAAGGAGGTTCAGAAACTATAAATAGTCTAGGTATGTCTTTGCTCCTCGAGTCGTAGAGAGTTTAAAGTAAAGTAGAATTTATCTTACTAAGCTCTCTAAATGTCTATTTTTTCAAGAAAGGGCACCCCTTCCTTCCTCATACTATTTACTGGTGCATATTAGGTCAGTCATTGACCCATCCTGAGGCTTCAGGTGCTGAAGAACATGCAGTTGTTCTCCTTTGCTTCACACCATATTGACGTGTACTCACTCACTCTGCATTTCTTCTGCCCACTCTGGTGGAGCTTCCTTGGACCCTCATCATTCCTGATTACTGACCTCTGAGAGGCTGCACAAAGGAAATGCTGGCCCAAGTTATTTTTGGGACTGGGTTGCTACAGAAAGAAGACAGCCTCTTTTGCCAAAGAGATTATTTAGTAGTAGCAGTCTGGAATGAATCACTGATGTGCTCAAATGCTGTGAGCTGGCTGTAGGGCAGGACATAAACACAGCAGGACGTACAGGCTGGGTAGTCAGTGGATTAGAAGAAATGGATGGAAGAGGGAAAATCACCAAAGCAAAGTCCAGTTAGTGCACAGGTGGATAGAAGTAAGGATTAAACACAAAGTCATAGACTCCTAAGAAGCCCATTCAGCTGATTTATACCAAGCAAAGATTTGCCTCAAGCCTGTTTAAGTAATTAACTGAAATAATTTTTGACAAGAGATATGGTCTGAATACAAAGAACTCTAAATATTTCAGGGAGACTGGACAAGGAGACAAGATAAATTTAAGTGCTGAGAGAAGGGGAAGGCAGCATGAAGAAGCCTTTCATTTCAAAAATATGGCTAATCTTTTAACAGCCAACCAGCCTTGAGTATCTGAAATCTTATCTCCCAAAATATCACTTCTAAGCACACCGGATTAGCTGTGTTTACTATAAACTTTGTTACTGGACAGATGAAGGCACTTAGGGACTGCATATTTCATTTTGAATATAAATAAAGCTTTAATTAGCACTTACTGCTTTGTAATCTCACAAGCTGTAACAAATACCAACACTTCCGCCTGAAATACCTCCTTTTTAACAGAAATAAGTGCCTGCAAAATCTTGGTTACTTGTGCTTGCCTGAGTTAGAAATGTAGATAATTGCCAACTAGAAGGGGGGCTGTTCAACCTGTCACCTGTTGAGGAAATACTACCCCAAAATATCACCAAAAAAAATTAACTACAAATTACCTGGACAAATGGGGAAGTAATCCAATAGGACTTTAATAAATCAGGCAGACTCTTATTTACAGAAATCCTAAAATTTCATCCCTTTTCATTGAGCTGGTTGCAGAAAATAATTTGTTGGAGTCAGAAATCAGGTTTCTACCAAACTGCATTGAGAATTCAAATATCAGATGTCCCACTTCCATGAGCATAGGTAATTGTGTGGCTTTCTGACATTCAGGAAGACTGCTGTTTAAATGGCACAGTGTAAATTTTGTGAAGTAATTTAAGGCCATGTCATGCACCTCTCTTGGGAGTCTTCCAGGGAAATTTCCAGTTTTCTGATCTGCAATTTATGTGCAATTAAGCAAAACAACTTAATTGCAGATTAAGTTTTTTCAAATCATCTAGCTGAAGATAAGTTCACATGAGAATAAAAGCTGTCAGAAAAGATACTGCTCTCTGATCAAGTGATTTAAAAATCAACTTATATTAAAGACTTTCTGTTATATCTATTTCCTATTCTGTTGTATCTTGTATACTATATAAATATAGCTTCATTAAAATGAAAAAATGTTAGTCTTGGAATCCAGTAGGCAGGAAAACAGATGGCAACGAAACTAAAGAACATCTGCATCTTTGGGGATTTAAATCTCTTATTTGCTTCTAAGTAACAGTGACAAATTGAACATTGGAACAAAAAGTGCAGTTATCTGAAAAATCAGTCTACATCAAAGATGTCAAACACTGTGATTCATAAAACTTTAAAGACAGTAATTATCCTGAACAGCCTCTAAAAGGAAGAAAAAAAAAAAAAGGGAAGAAAAAAGAAAAAAGACAATGAGTGGAATTTCTGGAAGCAGGTTATTAATTACAGCCAGTGGCAAGATGTGCAAAAGGACTACCCAAAGAGAATTCCTGGCCTGAATAAAGGGAAATGTTGGGAACAGAGAGGAAAAGTGCTGAAACTGCAAAAGGCCCTGGAGCCTTTCTCTTATTGAAGTTTAGCTATGTGACAAAGCTACCAGAAACAAATGGCATCCCCTGAAGCAAAGCCTTATATTATGAAGGAAAAAACCTCCAATTTTGTAGCTGACTTTATAAATGGAGCAACACAACTCTGTTAGGGACCAGCCTAACACAGGAAGGTTAAATTACTCCTTCAGGAATTCAGGTGCAAAACTTCTTGTCAAAACCATATGAATGTAGATAAAGATTCCTCCTGTGATTTCATCAGGCTGCAGGTGAAAACATCAAGCTACACATGGAGTGTGACTTGAGAGAGAATAAAAGGACACTTGAATTATAATAATTATAAGTTATTATAATTATAATAATTATTATAAGTTATAATAATTTATAATATTACTTAAATTATAAGCAAGAGAAAGAAGGCACATCAGACTTCAGAACTTTGACTGCTCTCCTATTGATACATCAAGTAAATTTGGGAAGTTACTTCTCCTCTGTGTCTGCAGTTCCCATCTGACAATGACGTGGGGACCCTGTTTAGTTCCTGCTCCTCAGACAGGCTTGTTTTTATTTCATTGAGAAAGTACACTGAGCATGCATAACTGTTTGGTTCACCATGGAAAATGTTGATTTTTATTTTGGAAAATATTTAAACATCACACCCAGAAGTTTCCACCAAATTATCTTTGGATGGGATCCAGACTGGAAAATCTAACTGCACAGCAAAGAAAAATTCTGGGCTGTTACTAAACATACCATGAAAAAATCCTCAAAATCCAGAAACTAACAGGCTCAGGTAAAGACAAGGATGGCTTGGGACAAATAAAAGAATAAAACTAAACACCATTTTACTTTAAGACCATGCAGCAATCCTGCTCAGATTATCTCCAGAGGCATGCTAGTGTTAAGAATATTCCCCTAAACTGTCCAATGCTGCCACAAATTAAATGTACTCTACTATATCCACCACTAGGCTATTCAATCTAACTTCAATGGGAATCTGAAGTTAGCAAAGTCTAATGGCTGAAGAAATAAAATATGTTACAGGATTCTCAGGAAAAACTGCTTAAAATTTTGAGTATAAATTGTACATGGTTTATTTCAGTGGGTTTGACTTGACTTTACCTGTCTCATCTAAATTTTCATATATACAAAATAAAAATTTTATTATATACATACATAAGAAATATATAAAAAGACAGAGAAAAAAATCTTCAGGTTATGAAAGGCAGCATTCTTGATTATGAGGGTAAGTCAAGTAATTAGACAGATCATGCAATTAATGTCCAATAGGAAATCAGAATTTATATGGTTTTAACAGATTGACCACACCGTGAAACAGGAGGAGTGAGACCCAGCACTGGGATAAACTGGTTCCTTTATGAACAAATAAGCTTGAATTTGCCATCCAGAATTTCACATTCTTGTATCAGAATGTCTTGCATTTCAGCTTCCAAGGATTGAGTAGGGCAGAGCTCCCTTCATAGTCAGTGGAAAATATGTCCTTCAGAGAGTGAATTTCTGTTGAAGATGGAAGGAGTCTTCCTCCAGAAACAAGTTATCTGCCTTTACTGATGGAAGGGAATGCCTGATAATTAGTTTCCTCACTTGGATACATACAAGTGCCCGAAGTCCCTTGCATGAGATATTGTGATCATAGCATTGATAACCACAGGCTGAGAGCTGGGAAGGACATGAGATCAAAGAACAAACGTACATCATCATCTTAGAGAGTCCTTTACAATCTGGAATCGTGAAACATCTGCATTTACAACACTGTACGCAATCAACAATAGCAAAGCTGCAGACCATGGTACATTTTTATAGTGAATGTACTGACAGCGAAAGAAAAAGACAGGAGAAGATAATTCAATCATGTGAGGGAAACTTAAAAATCAGAAAGTCATTATTTGTAATTTTACAGATATTTGAACATCAGAGCCAAAGCACTCACAAGTCAGTGTCTTTGGATTAGCCACAGGAACTACAATTCACTCTAGAGGCTTCCACTTCTGAGCCAAGGTGTACTGGCAGTGCCTTATGCAATGTCTCTCTGGCAACTAGGATGGCTTCCAAAGTTTGCTTTGGAGGTTGTGCAGCTGCATTTCCATAGTCCAGTTTTTAAAGATCTATTCTGACACTGCAACTTCTTTCGCACTTTCCCTGAGGCTCAGTAAAATTTAGTCACACGCCTCTATATAGAAGCATATCTTACATATTTTTGCCTCATCTGTAAATCATGATTTCCCCTTTCAAAACACAAATTATTGAAACACACCCATGAGGGACAGAAATTTAAGAAACTTCCTATACTTATATAACCCTTGCCAATAAGAAAAGTTGGACTAAAAGGCCTGAAAAAGCCTGATGTTATATCTCTTAATCCATCACAGTTAGAAGCAGATACTCTATGGAACTGGACAATCTCCAATACATCAGCCCATAAAAACGAAATCATCATGACGAGCATCTGCTTTTCTACATAATTTGAAAACTTTCAAATGGCACATAATGTGCAAATACTATATTTGGAAATCCAAGAGGAGTTGGTTGCCAAAGGTCTCACAGCTGCAAGGACACTCAGTAGGCAAATGAAGGCCAAGGTTGTACAAGGGATGGCTTTTTCAGAGAGTTCCTAATCATTATTATTGAGAAATCAAGAAAAAAAAATATTTCCCATGGCTGGGGTTGTGGGTAGGCAATATTATGGTGACAAAGGAGGTATGTAAGCATGTAACACACGGGAAGTTAGATCTCGTCTGGAATGAGTTGCCTCCAGAACTGGAACCAGGAGGGCTGCACGAGCATGGCTCTGAGCCCAGATTAATTAGCCCTGCTGAGAACAGGTGAACATGGCTATTTGGCTTCCGGACCTGGCCAGTGCAGCTGAATGGGAAAGCAGGACACTGCCAGGACAGCTCCAAGGGCTTTGGGGAGAGATCAATTATCTACACAACACAGAAATACCAATAATGATCACGGGCCAGTTATCCCTAGTCACAGTAAAGGCATGGCTAGACTATATCCAGGACAAGAAAAACTTCTAACACCAGCAGCCCTGTGGCAAAGCCTATGGAGACTCCAGACTTGGAGCCACAGAGGAATAGCTCCCTCCTGCCATTCTGGGAATACAAATTGCTCTAAGCACCAGACAGGAGGCAAGGTCACAGCCTTGAACTCTGCTGATGTTCATGGCTTTGGAAATAAATTACATTATCCAAAGGTGGAATGCAGGGTGTGTCCAGGGCCCTCGACTCAAGAGCTCTTAAAATGATTACATTCCAGTGTGCTTAGAAAGCACAGTTTAACCAAGAGGGCTGTGCCTAATTGCAGTATTCTTTTCCCCAGGTACAGCTTGGTATCTATAGGGGTGGAAGAGTATTTAAAAAAAAAGAAAAAAGGGGAAAAAAAAGAAAAAAAGAAGACAAAGAGCTCACTTGTTCCCACTAGAACAAAGGCTGCTTCTGGATACCAAACACTTTGGGAAATATGGGAAAACATCAGGGGCTGAAGTCTGATTTCTTGGCAGTTGAGGTCTCAGAAACCAGCCTCTAAGACTGCAAGATTTAACTTTTGCAATACATCACCAAAACCATTAAAGAGAAGCTTGTAACACAGCAAATGCAAACCGCTGTAATAATAAACAGGATTTTCATACTGCAGCAGAGAGACTACTGCTTTTGGCTAATTTCCACTTCATTCCAATAGGATGAGGTTGTAACTATGAAAATATGTGTCTCTATATAGATAACAAACAAACAAAAGCTCCAACAACTTTCCTCCCTCTTCAAAACTTTTTCTGTGACTCCTCTATGTTAGATTTTTATTTCTCTCTCCCTTTATTTGAGTGGGGAAAATAGGACGGAAAACTGTGTCTTTTCTAGGGGTATACTTGTACATATACTAGGTTGTCAATAAATAGAACTAGAATTCTACCATCATTTAGCAGTGAATATGTACAAAAATGAAGCTGACTTGCTACTGGACTGCATAGGGCACAGTGTATGGATGCTGAAATTGTATTTTTTTTTCAAAATCTTCTTCAGTGTGTAATGACTGTGTCCTGTTTTTATCTGATACAAAGTCATTCAGGATTGTGGGCTTGAAGACAGTGTAGTTGTAAAAACTTATGCCTGTGTTTCTAGAAATGGGAGTAAGCAGATCCATGCTCCTAAGAAGTTAAGGTTTGTACGATCAATTAATATACACGTCTAACTGCATGCATTTTAAAATATATATAAATTTTCCTGGCTAAAATAGTAAGTTTTCTTTTTGCTTATGGCCTTACATGAAAAGAAAACCAATAACCCCAAACACTGCAATTTATGTAAGTATGAACGCACCAGAAATAGTATCAGGTATTGCAGATAGGGTAATGATACTTTTACTGCCTTGCTCAAACCAAAAACAGGAAATGCCATTTGCCATGATAAATGACACAACTGGTTCTGAAAGTGGCTGTTGAAAGCAGTTCCTCCCCAGTGCCAGTGACACAGCAGAGATGCTGCAGAGCCGAGGGAGGCCGTGCAGAGCTGCAGCGGCTGCGCTCCTCAGCACAGGCTGCAGGGCACTGGGCGCAGATGCTCTGCTGAACAGGACAAGGGACAGCTGCTGGACTCTGGGCAAAGAGCTGCCAGCAAGAGCACTGCAGTCTTCTGGGTCTGAAAGTAGCTGGGAAAGGGGAATGTTTTCCATAGATTTCCCCTAAGGGAGGGGATCACTGAGAGACCATATTGTTGAACCCTTGGAAATTAGCCACAGAATAGGCTGCATTGACTAAGCTCCTTACTAAAAACAAAGCCTGTTCTAATTTCAGCATGTGTTTCTGGCATTAATGGACAGGAGCCCTAAGGCATGGTGAGGTAAAGAGCAATCAAGTTCTAGTAGAAAAAAAAAACTGTGTTTACACCAAGCAAACTACTTCAGAAGTTGCTGAGCCCCTCCCAAATACTGTTATTCTCTGCTTAACAGGAAAAGAAGGCAAGGCTTAACTCTGTGCAGCACAGATCACATTAATGAGACAGTGCAATTAGAAATTGTTATCAATTGTTGCAATCAAAGGCATTGTTCCCATGTCAGAGACAATTAAGCACAGCAGATGTTTCATACCACAACACTGACCCAAAATATCTCAGTCTATGAACAGACAAATCTATTTGCATCTTTAATTTATATCAAATACCCATAATAATTCTAATTTTATTATAATAATTAGAAATATATATTTTTAATTTGATGGTAATTAAGACAAATATAAAAAGGCAGGAGTCTGGATTATCAAAAGAATTCTGCAACCAGTCCTCAGTTAATAATGAAGACAGTGTAGAACTATTAATAATAATCACCTTGCCTATCAGTTTTCATTGTTTTGGTTTGACTACTAAAAATAAAATTCATGACATTTCTCCTGTTAACATGATTACTCTACAAATTCATTCTCATTTGAGGTATGATTATACACAGTCATTAGGATTTCCTTACAATACATTTGCTTTTATTATGATAGCTTATCTCCTTTTTTTTCTAGGTAAAGGATGCTGGTTTTCTCTAGCCAATATATCTTAGTTTACTATACTCTCTCATGTACCTTGGCTTGAAAATGTTGTCTATCAATTTCTCCTGATGCATTAAGTGCTCTCTCATAATCAGCAAATGCCATGTCTAGCAGCAAATCATAAATGTTTGCATTTCCATTCTGTCATTAATCACTCTGCTGTGAAATACCCAGCTAAAGATTATCCATTCTTTCGTCTGGCTAAAAACCTACTAGAGAGAACTGATTTAAGAATGAATGTTTTGTTATCTTAACACTTTAGGTCAAGGACAGAAGTGTGAAATGGCTGTGGCCACCGAAATCTCAGTTGGAGCTGGGAGTTTGCTGGACTGCAGAGCAGCTGTAGATCTACACATCCATACACTTGTCCACTCTTTGTTTTCAGTGTCTGTCCACAGCTAAATGAATGCTGTTCTTCCACACACATCTTATTGCAAATCACAAACACTTTTGTTCATGTACTAATTTTCAAGTTTCTCAAGAAACTGCCATCAGAGTCACACTGCTCAGAAACTGCAAGTCAGTTAAAACTTCTAAACAAAATCATAGAAATGTACCTACTTGTGTGATTTCTGTGGTGTTGCTGATATCTAATTTATCACAAGATAAACATTTGGTCAAAGCTTATGTTTACTATGTTACTAATATGAAGGCAGCTTTCAAGTTCCATTTTCCTGATTTTTACCAGTGATTCCTGAGGAGCCAAAGACAGGATGGAAGCACTTCCACCAACTGCTTCTGTTACTATAGAATAGAGGGACAGAATGTCCGAGGGGACATGGGACTGGATAGAGTGTGCATTTGACACAGAAGTCTACAAACCCTTCTGCCACTGTGGATAGAGACCTCAGTGAAACCATCAGGCTGCTAAACAGCAAACTACACTGACTGCTGTCTTCATGTGCAGGAATGATGCTTTTCTTCTTGTCTTTTGAGGAGGTTTCTGCCCTTGACAGAGATGCTCCTCCAAGAAGACTGAAGCTCATGAAAACCTGAGTCTGTATACACCACTGAGGCACAAATCCTTCATAAAGGGTAAACCCAAGCAGAATGAAGGAGAAAGTGAGAAAGTAAAAAAGTAATCATTAAAGGAGGTCAGGGAATCAGCCAAATTAACTTTTTACATTGCAGGAGACCCAGGGTCTCGTTCCTCCTGGCTAATGGGTCAAGGATTGCTCTTCTTCCAAAGGGAGGAAACCTCTAGGCAGATGTGGGGTGCATCTCAGAAACTGAGTATTTCCTTAGCCTTCCCTCACCCCAGCAGGTTATCAGGAATGTGCAGAAACAAATGACTGACGCAGCTCTCAGCAATGCCCAGGAATGGTGCACAGAGTCAAGCTAAGGAAGGGGTTTTTAAGTCCATGCATCAATGGGCACTTTACACAAAACCCCAAACACCTTGTCACTGTGTACACTTTGACTCATCCACCCTCACTGGAAGCTCATGAAACAAAACGCAGCGTTGTTGCACTGAAGGTCGATACTTCACTGCTTGGACACAGGATTATAATTTATAAACCTATTAGTTTTTTAAAAGAGGTGCACAGTCAATATCAAGTCTATTTTTTGCCAAGTAAATTTGTGATGGCATTAGTAATCAATGTTCACAAAAATTACTACAGTGGCTCATTGGGTAACAAAGGGGAAAACGTTTCTCAGATAAATGAACCACACTTGCTTAATTTTTATCAAAAAGACAGTTTCCTCACCTTACAAACTCTCCCAACTCTGGAAAGGATTGTCTTGTCAGATGTGCCACTATCTTGTGATATTTCTCGAAAAAAGAAGTAGATTTTATCATCATCTGGGTTATAGGTATCTGGGATAGGAAAAGTTCCAATGAATTTCGCTCCTGGAAATTAAAAGAAAAATGGAGTTAAAATCTGGAGAAAAGCCTTAGTACTTGCTGTTAAACTCTGTATTTATATCACCTCTTTAAGTGAAATAAAAATATTATATAGATTTTTAGCAGCAACTTTCTTATAAACTCCAAGTGAAAACCACCATGGAGTCTGAAGAATTTGCTCCCAGGCTAATGTTTTTGTGTGTAGATCTTACTACCACTTGCAAAAGTATGCAGCATGGGTTATCATTCTCTGTTTGGAAACAGTGTAACTCTCAGTAGAATGTAAGCCTACACAAATCTACCTTACTGCTTTTGCCACCAAAATGAAGCTAAGTAGATTTTCTGAAATCACCTGGTAGAATTTAAATTTATTTCATTACTCATGGCGGCAGTTATCAATACAGAAATATACAACTGTTTACTAGAGATAGCTTGCAAAAGAGCATTTCCCACATATCTGTGATACAGCAATCTTACTGACTCTATCTACCAATTCTATGGAGTTTTTAACTTTTTTTTGTCAGGGCTGGGATTAAATGTGTGAGATGCTATTTTTTTAATGGATTTAGATGTTTATTAGTTCTTATTTATATTACAGTCTCACAAACTGTGAGTTCTGTAGTACTTAATGTATTTTAACAGTATTTTAACAAACTAAAAAATAGAGTCATATCTCTCTCTCTATGAGGCTTTTTAAGGATAAGCTATTTAACTAAGAAATGATACTTAAATTATTTTTACTTTTAGCTCAATAACTAACTACTCGTAGTTTGTAATGTAGACTTTTTTATTTAATTATACAATATCACCCAAACCCAGGAAGAAAAAGGTGAAGAAGAAAGACTAGCTTCTGCTTTAAAACTTCTATCTTGTTTTTTATATATTACTATTTCTAAAGCTTTAAATTCTAAGTTTCTTGCTATGTGATATTACACACTTCTATCCAAACTATGTACTAATAATCTTAGTTATCATTTAATTTTGGAAATTTTCTCTATGGCCTGACATCAAATGTAGTGTTCTCTTGGGGGTCAGAGTTTGTCAGCACAGAAAGTCTAAAGTTCTCAGTAACCAGGGTTCCAACACAAATCCAACACAGTGCCACGCTGGGATTCCCCAGGTAGCACAGCAAACTCCAAAACTGAATGGTCACTCTTAAGGACCCAGTTCCTTGTGTTTGAAAACAGATTGGCTATATCAATGTAATGGTTTGCTTGGGTTATTTAAATCTGCTTTTTGCACAAAATG
Organism: Setophaga petechia; assembly: GCA_024362935.1. Taxonomy (NCBI): domain Eukaryota; kingdom Metazoa; phylum Chordata; class Aves; order Passeriformes; family Parulidae; genus Setophaga; species Setophaga petechia. Next base: position 14,156,659 of record JANCRA010000012.1, read on the forward strand.
CCTTCTTGTGGCATGCTGGGCCATTGCATTATTCCTGGTCTCTTCCAAGGCAAGCGTGGGTGTCTGCCTGCATCCTGCAGGGATGCTTACAGGGCCAACATGCTCCTCACTGCTCCCAAGCCCCCTCATCCACGGTCTCCAACCCTGCTCTACTGCTCACTAGTTTAGGGGTTTTGTTTTTGGTGTTGGGGTTTCTTGCTTGTTTGTTTATTTTCATTTTCATTTTGCACTAAAATCAGAAATTGAAGCAATTCCAGGATCCATGACTGCAGCAGAGCAGCCAACAACCCTGCCTTGCACCAGTGAACCAGCTACTTGGGGCAGGGGTTTTTAAGACATTCCCCAGTGTGCTGCAATAGATGAGCTCTTCTGAGAGCACTTGGATCAATGGCATTTTTCTTTAAACAGAAGTGGCTATACAAATACAGTGCAAAGAGACCCTTGACTCTAAAATACATTCTTTCAGCAATAAAATACACAGTCTTTGTCCCCCAGTATCAGGTAGGCTGCAGTAGAAAGCAATAAGGAGGGTGGTGTAAGAATGCAGAGCAAACAGAGCACACTGTTTATATGGGGGAATACTACTATCAGCTTTCAATATATCTTCATGCCTTTGTCCTTTTCATAATGATTGTTACTTTATATTAGCCTTGAGGAATTCTCACCATGAACTCCACAGTACACATAGAAGAAAAAGAGAGCCCTTGATTCAAAAGTTTGCAGTGTGAGACAAAGGGCCTGAGACAAAATGGCATGTGTTTAAGTGCTCAGTGTGCACCTTTGCGACAGAAGAATAAATTTATGGGTGAAAATAGTCACAGTGCTGCTTCCATTTTAAACCTTTCTGTCACTAGAGAATGGTGTCAGCAGAAAAAATGAAAAGATGCAGGCATCAAGACCTATAAATTTAAGTCAGGATTTCAAAATGGGCTTGAAGAAAATATTCCATTACCCCTCAGGGCCTGTAAGGCTACTTTGAAGATTAGATCTCAAGGCATGAATAAATACATAAATATGCTTCTAGTATGGTTTCTTAAATATGTGGTTAGCAAAATAGCCATTTAAGAGGAAACCTGTGAAATTCTTCTATTCCATGTTTTTGTAAGTCACATCCTTTTTTTTTTCTTAATCCACATTCACAGAACAAAACACTGAATGTATGGGGGGGTTGAAGATTAAACTTCATTGCTTTCCTTGGCAAGCCAAATGCAAAAATAAATGTCTCAATACAAATTCCTGGAACAGATTTAGAAGGATCTCTAACTAATTAAAGGAACACCAGTATTTAACAATTTTAAATCACAACTGAAAACACTGAAATTGAAATTTAAATTCGAACAGAAATAAATTTTAGAAAATATGAAGATGAAGTGAAAATAATTAAATGGAAGAGATTATGATCTCAAAAGCACATAATGTTCTGTAATTGCGATCTTTTTCTCATCTGTTCTAACCCATCTATCCAACATACAAAAGCGCATTTAAACTAACTGTGAATTAGACTTTTGGATTCTTTTCATGGGAGAAAAAACTAATTATGAGGATTTTAAACTACTGATTCTTTTCCCATAGACAGAGCTATTCCCTCCCACTATTTGCTTCAGCAGAAGATCTTCCCACATATTGTATGTAACCAGCCTGGGGATTAATGGCTTCATGAGCTCTGGCAATAGACAGTAAATGTGTTGCTCATGCTTTTTTTCATGTGATCTGATAGGAAAAGCTGATACAGCTGGTTCTTCACTGCTGGAGGAGCTGTTGGTTACCTGCTGGCCATCACCCCCTTCTGAAACCAGCAGTGATTTTTGGCAGTGCAACCTATGGAGAACGTAGGCTCAGAAAAAGAGAACCACAAAGCAGTGGTTGTCCCAGAACACAAAGAAATGAAAAAGCAACCCAAAACAGTGGGAAGCAGCATCTCTGTGGAGTTGGGATGCCAGAAATACATGGCATGACAGAATACAAAGGACAGGGCTTACCTCATTTACCATAACCACCTAGAAATCAAGCTCCTAACCCATTCTCAGCCAGGTCCTCTCTCAGGGAGGGACAAAGTGACAATGAATAATCCTATTTTAAGACAGATTCCTACAATAGGCGGGGTGAGTCATCCTCTGGAAGTGTCACCTCTCTCAGTAAATTACAGAGGCAAGCAAAAGGACTGAGCTCAGACAGGATGCTAGCTTTTGCCTTTTAGAGCTAAGGGAGCTGAATCCCATCCAAAGTTCGCAGGATATAAAGAACTCATTGCCTCCAAGACTTTGCCCTGGAAAAGACGACTAAATTGCTATGAAAAAAGTGAAAAGGAAAAAAAAAAAGAGATGAATGCAATTCAAAGAAGTCCTCGTTCCAGTTATGGCCTTCTCTTCCTACGAAGGAGGGAGGAATGTGCAGCTGCTCAGAGGATGCCTGTGTGCAGGGCTGTGGGGTGCTGCTCCCTGCCCACGGGGCTGGCACGGGGCAGACTCAGTTCCAGTGGGTGGCTTTGCCATCCGGAGAGGAGCCACCAGCCCCACGTGCCTCGTCCTTGGGCGAGACAGCCCCAGGGAGCAGCTGTGGGAATGCCAGATAGCCCAGCCCTGCTCCCCTCTGCTCCAGTGCCACCCTTGCGGGAGGACGAGCACGTGTGAGCCTGAGTCATGGGAAAGATTAGCTGCCTTCCTCCTTCCCCCTCTGCGGAGCTGCTATTCACTCACTGAGATTAGGACATGTCTTAATTAGCCGAGATAGAGATGGCCTGCAAGGAACTGGAAGGTATCCCACGCATTTTTCCCTCGTGCTTTGTCTTTACCTCCCTTCCCTCAGGGAAGGATAATTTTGTTTCCAGAAACAGAATAAGACTAAACTTTAAAAATATTAAGGTGCATTATAGCAAAACTTCCTTGGCCCTCTGGAAGAAAACAAGCTGTACATTTTATGCTTATCCTAAGTAAAACATGAGTCATGCATGGTAATAATTTATTTGCAATTGTACAATTATCCAAGTATGTACAACTTTTACTGGAGGTCTAACACATGCTTGGTAAATGGGCAGTAGAATTACGGAAGAGGGGATTTACATGAGATGGGAGTTTTAAATCTGAAATCAAGTAAATATTTTCTTTATACCAATATCGGCTGAAAGCACAGAAGTATGTAATTGGTAACATTACACAATAAACTAGAAATATATTGGCCACCCTATGGCTTATTGCAAAAACGATGCCGTCATTTCAAGTTGCCCTCAAAATTTTCTCCAACCTTAAAAGGACTGTTTCAAAATATTAAAAGCACCTAGTTTATGTCTATGCCTCTTAGTATAACACTGAATGGATTGTGTTTGTGAAGTCTTAGACAGAACTGTGGCTGTAGGGTTTTATATGGCTGGAAACAAGGTAAACCTGAAGAATATATAGGGTCTTCAGTGTTTATATAGTGTGGGGCAATTTTCACCTCACAGTCTAGCACACTAAAGCTGTGTTTCAGACCCAGACATATTAATATACTGTTCTCCTTAGAAAAGTTTCACAAATACAGATGCTTTAAGTGAAAACAGAATAAATTGTGAATCAATATAAATGAGAGAGGAAAGGCAGACACCGACCCCCCACTAAAGCATTTAAACATTTCTCAAACCTATAGTTTATTCTGTTTTCTTGTACTGTTCCCTTGCCTCAAACTGCTCATGAAGAAACAATAATAAGAGAAAAAAATGTTTGGAAATGTATTTTTAAGCTACAAGTTCTTTTGGATTGGCAGCTGAATCCTGTAATGCTCATCAATGTGGATCTATACTAATGATTGCACCAGATGCCCCTCAGGGGCAAACCACAGTAAACCTTTGTTTTTACCTTATTACTGCATCCCTTAGGAAAGCAGCTACCCAGCCACCTTTCCATGCTGAGCATCTGCAGGCCATCAGTGATAAAATTGGATATGCAGTTGCATGGCTAATTAGAATTAGAGAACTGACTGCTGGATGGACCCATCGTGGTCCATATCACAGTCCATTTCTGCTCTGCACTGCACAAGGGGTGTGTGGAAATCAGAGATGAGATAGGAGAGGTGGGACAAGAAAGACTTTCAGCTCAGGAAATGAAAGTGGGATAGGTCAGCAGAGTGAGATTCTTCAATCTCCTATTTGGAAAGGTAAACAAAACTTTTAAGTGGCTTTTTCCTTTTCTCCTTATCTCGCAGTAGAAATCCTGGAGTTATGGAGCTGCACCTAGATAGAAATCCAAGGCAACAATAGAGAAGAAGGAAGAGAAGGGGCAGGGAAAAATTATTAAGAAAAAAAGGAGCATTTCCTCTTGTTGAGGTCTCAAAGAGTTAAGAGGCAAAATTATCTGTTTTAGAAGTTGTCTGCTGGGAAGACAACTTAACCCTGTGGTCAGCAGGCCCTGGCCTTACACTGCACCATAATAGTCACACAGGCATCCTGAGCCAGGGCCAGCGTTGCCACATCTTTAAAGACAGTTGACAGCTAAAAGGGGGATGCTTTAATTGAGCAGGGTTAGCTTGTGAGTGAAGTTTTCCATGTTACTCTGTGTGTGGTTTGAGACTGGCTGGGTGCAAATGCAGCCAGTTTTTTAGAGGGTTTACTAGCTCCCAATGTTTTTTAACAGGCAAGAAAAAGCACTGTTTTGCTTGGGAAGCTATTTTAGTGTGCCCTTAGTGGTTTTAAAATGATCCTCACAACAAAGGGTAGTTTTCCCCCTAAAAAAGGAAAAAAAAAAGACCTCCTACCAAAAAATGTGGGATTTCTAGTCTGTCGTTTCAACATGCTTCTAACAAGTGATTGGAAAATACAGTTTAAAAAATTATTCTGACAAGACTGGATATAGAAGCATTTCAGTCATGATATTATTTCAATTGTAGGATTATACACAGATATACACATCAAAGACGGAAACTTAAGTCTTATGCTCCCACTCTTCCCTTAATTAGCATTTTCACCTCTGTGACTTTTCTCAAGTGCATTTCTGTTCCACTGAGCTTTTTTAAAAAAGCCTACGTAATCCAAAGCCTCCATGATACAATATCTATATTTATAGTTACTGGACATATATTTATATAAGGAAGGAGCTATTAACTTCAGAGGCAGGCACAATGCAAATGACAACAGCATATGTTTGGGATCTTACCAGTAAGCCAGTAATGTTCAGAAATGTCAGTTCTGATGTAATGGTGGTCGTGAGAAGGGCCCAGAGAACGTGTCAGAGCAGTGTCTTTGCCAAGGAAATCAGAAGCTGTTCCAGCATAAAGATACTCATCTGTAAATGAAAAAAGAAATACAGTTCCTACAGCTGCAGCATAAAAAAAAAATAAAGACTATTTACATTTTCTTGGGTGAACAACACCTGTGTTTAATTGGTCTATAAACTAATTTAATGCTTTAAAATATTATTGGGTCATATTTTAACGGGTTTTTTGGTTCTGTGAATTTATTTACATTTAAATGAGAGTGATATTTGTAATTATATGTCTGAGAAGTAACGTAGTCAACGCCTAATTTTCAGATCTTTTAGGCACTCAAGAAAGTAAATTTCCCAGGCTTTAATAGGTACTGGGCTCTTAAGGGTATAAATGTGTATTTAATCTGAACACCCTGTGCCATGCACCTGGGAGCCAGGGTGAGGGCATGGCCACCTGTCCATTCCAGCTACTCCTGTGCCCCAGGACTGCCATGGCCCTGATGGCTTTGCTGCTCCTGAGCCAGAAAAACAGGATGGATGCTTCCCCACTGGAATGCTGCAGCCTGGCCCATTCCTGGAGTAAGGATCTCCATCCAACAGTTAATTCACAAAGAGGAACACAGCCACTAATTCAGGGAATTTGTGTAAATGGCAGCAATATGGCTACAGACACAAATCATCATCATTTAACACAGAGTGGTCTCTGTGAAATAAATGACACATTTTGCTTGAATAAGGCAGCCAGAATTTGCCTCACAAGGGCACTACATCTGTAACACAGTGCCCTGAGCTTATTGCAATTGCAGTCACTATTTGCTCGTCTGCCCCTTTTGTGGGCAATGAAAATGCTAAGAAATGCACAATATTTTCTGTTTCCCTTAATATCTCAGTACTTTTCAAAAAGAAGCAAAGAAAAAGTATCACTTTAAACTTTTTCTTTTTTGTTACCACATAGTGCATTTTAAAATACTCCTTTTCCTGTAAAATAACAAGCTTGATTTGTTGGAGAGGGTTTTTGTTTTATTTTGTTTAATGACTTGCAGAAATAAATCCCTAGAATTCATAAAAACAAAAAAGTTCATGTTCACAAATTATAATTTTATAAAAAGCTAGATGATACATAAAAATCCCCTTCCAAAAGTTTCTTATCTAGGTTTTCTGATCTTCCTGGGTTGAAACATTTCACAAGATCTTTTAGAGAGAAGCCTTTGTTGAGTGTGAATGCAGAATAAATACCATTCAACACTGATGTTTGTGCTTTCATTTGGAAAAGATGTAAATGCACTTAAAAAAATAAGATCAAGGGAAGGAAAAAAATCAACAAACCAACCCACAACCCATGATCCACAAGCACTTCATTTGTCCAAAAAAGATCTATCATCTTTCTTTTTACCTCATTATTATTGTTACTTCTGTATTATTTCCATGACAGTTGTGGAAAGCACATCTTTCAGACAGCATGTTGCCTTTGTAAAGAAACAACACTGCATTCTGAAAGGTATTTGTCATAATGAGGGATGGGCAGAGTAATTGGTGTTTGCTAAGTGACAGGCACTCGGTGATCGATACATCTGAAGGGGCAACAGAAATTCCCCATCCTTGCTCAGGCTCTGCTGACAAGGCATTTTCAGCACTTCTCTCAGCATTCAGTATCTCTCATTCCAAGTTTCTGTAGCGACCTGAACAGTTTTGGTGAGTGGTAATTTGTGAGGATGGATATGAACAAGTGATTTTTCAGTCAAAAAAAATAGTTTTTCAAATTTATCTATGGGTCTACTTGAAGTGATATGTCATGTAGTACTCAGATTACTTATTTCTACAAAAAATGAAAATTAATCAGTTGCATTAGCTTACATATATGAGTGAAAACATAGTCAGATATTACTTCGCTCATAAATGTGTAACTGAATAAAAAGTGTTCCCTGAAGGATATAAGTAATCTTTACTGCCATTTGGCAGATAAATAAAAGTAGATGGAGAGAAGTGACATGCCAAGGTTACTCTGCTCATTAATGGCAGAGATGGGAAATGATCTCACCTGAGCTCCAGAACAGCATCTTACCCATGAACCATACTGCTCTCCTAGTTCACTTGAGAATAAGGTAAGCATCCAAAGATAGACCAAAAATATATTTTGGTCAGGGCTGTAACTCCTTACAGTGCTCCTTGTACATTATCGTGAAGCATTTGACACCAGCAACAGTCAAAAAAGGTATACCAGAATACCCTGACCATTAATTTAATCTAGCTCAAAAATTGTTATGCAGCAAATTTCATGTCTTAGCTAGCTAAAAGACAGCAGCCTCTTCATTTCACAAGATTTAGTAGAACAGTCAGAGCATGACAGTGCTACTGAAATTAGGCAATGCTGTAATAAATCACAGAGTTCTACTGCTTGCGTTAAAAAAAAAAAAAGTTAAAAAAGTTAAAGTTTCTGGAACCCCATTTTAAAAATAGACTTCACGGTCATTAAAGAGTACTAGGGGTCTCTGAGAAGAATAAGCACAGGCTTTAATCTATTGTTTTTAATAAAGGAAGTCCTGCCCCATCTGTAGGGTCAGAATCACAAATCATCTATCTTATTATCTGAGAATAAAGACTGCACATTAGTCATATTCTTTTTATAACACAGAGTGACCAATACTTCAAAGCACTGTCACCACTGCTCTTTGGCTGTAAATGAAAACGTCATGGTGCTTCACTCTTATCTTGTATTCATATGCTCGACGGACAAGTTAAATGAAAATTGTCCAAAGCTATGAACCAAACCATGACAAAAGTAGCTCTTATAGTGATTTGAAATGCAGAGGTCAAGCTGACATTCCTCAGCCCCAAATGTCAGACCACACAGTGCTGGGATGCACGCAGCAGGCAGAGTGCACTATCTGCTCCTCGGCTCCCGGCTTCAGAAGTGGCTACTCGAGTAAATAGAAACCTCAGAAACGTATTTATGGAAATAGTGCATGTCAGCAGACTTCAAAGGGCAGAACATATTGATAATTGCAGAAAGAGGCCCACAAGGGCTTCAAACACTCTCTGTCCATGTGGGTTTTTTTGTTGTCTTCTTAAAGGAGCAATGACTGGATGAGGGTGAAACCGCCTTCCTGCCTGGCTGACAGAGGCTTCACTGCCACTCTAATGCCTCTGTTTGCACTGCTGCCCTTCCAGCTCTCTGGTGTCTGCAGCCTGAAGGCTTCCCCAGCTCTGAGAGCACAAACCAGCACTGGAAACATGACCAGTGCCAGAGGAGCTCCAGCAGTGGCATCTGCTGAGCCCCTGCGCTGGCACAGAGCCATCGCAGGTCCGAGGGCAGCGCCTGGCTCTGGTGGCTCCTTACCTGCCATCACTGAAGCAAATGGCTGCTGGGGATCGAAGGGGCACTTCAACCTGCCAGACTCCAGGTTCTGGGTATCCAAACGGAACACCATCTCCTGAGAATAAACACAAATTCATTATCCTGGTGTGGCTACAGAGAAAAACTCACTTAGACAGCCTGTTCTGCTAGTGTACAAAGTGAAGCTGTATTAGACCATGCAGCTGTCATCTCAGCATTGATGTTTACAGTCTGTGTCTGCTTCATATCTGGATTTTTTCACTCAGTGTTTTACTGTATCCTGGTCATTCTATAGTGAAACACAAATCTTAAAAAAAATACAATTATTTTCAGAAAAGAAGAGATGCATTGTTCATTTCTACTCCAATTAAAAGCTGGATTGTACTTAAAAGGCACTGGTTTCTATTTGGGAAAGTGCTGATAGACTGTATTGCAACAGGAGACCCTGAAGGGATTCTGGCTGACTCTGAAATTTCTCCAGGGACTGCTGAATAATGTTCACTACAGACACAGTTCAGACCCTTTTAAAATGAAAGCAGCATATGCTCTCTCTTATTATTTTTAACAATGCTAAAGATACAAGAGATATCAGAATAGTTTCTTCCTTGTAGTTTCCAAATACAGTATGATTAATTCCTGGGCCACAGAACAAGAGCATAGAGGAATATAAAGAAAATAAGTTATTTAAAAATTATTGCCAATGTTTTCAGTGGGCAATCAACAACTTGATTCCTGTAGGCATCCATCTGAAGCTTTATTATAGTTTTGAATTGCCAACAGTGATTCTTTTACTTGCCCCTTTCAACGGTTTCCTGAAAGTACAGTTAACCAAAAATCCAAATTGAGTCCTACTGAAGGCAAATTGATAGCTCAGAGGAGTAAAGTGAACTCTATGAAAGTATAGGGCCTTCATATTCAGAACTGTGCTGCCTTTAAGAGAGGGGAGATTTCCTACAGAAGTGCTTTTAACATGTTTTCCTTTAACATGCTTTCCTACCTACAGTGATACTTTAAATCCCACTAGTGCTCAGAAATCTAATCAATGTATTTTAGAAACAAAAAATTAAGAAGCTAGTTTAAGAAAAAATCAAAACATCTCCATGACTTCAACAATTAAAAATGGGTTAAGTGATTTTAATTATTTTAATTATTCCACATCTCTACCTTGCAAGAGGCCAGGAGAGTACAAATGACAAGCAAGTATGTCCAGAGATGGCCACATAGGATTAGACTTCACAACACATTAATTCAATTCATCCTTAATGCACATCAGATTGTAAATGACCAAACCTTTCTACATTATTGAGGTGCCTCCTAAACTCTCTAGGCTCAGAAGACAAAAGCCCAGGATATTGAATAATTAAGCTCCTTAAGAGAAAAGAAAAATCAATTCCAATCTGGGAACATAAATTCAATTTCCTCCAGCAATCCTAGGTCGTAGGAAGCAGAATTTAATCATCAAAAAAACTCGTTACTTTCCCAAACCTGTGGAATATCAGGCAAACCAAATTCTCAGGCTGTTGAAGTGAGCACAGCAAGGATAAAACTAAACTAAAAATTTGGCTTTTTTTTCTGACAATGTTGGTGTCCCATTGTTCTTTGTTCTAGGATGTGGAAGCCTGAGCAGCTCAGAGAACCCTTGGTCTTATCACATAGGAAGAGGCTGTCTGCAAGCCCAGCAGTACTCAGGGGACCAAGGGAGTTACAGTCAAATATTTCAGACTTCACCCAGACAAACTAATGGACACTACCAGGCATTCACACAGAATTAACCTTCTGCTTTCACTTCAGGCAAAGCTTTCAAAGAAAAGAGCATCCCTTGGAGAGCTGTGGCTAACAGCATCAACCAGGCCAAGCCTCTTCTTCACCAGCCAAGAGAAGTTTTGGCAGCGACTCGAGCAATAACAAGACGAGGACTTTAATCCCCTTTAATTGTGTGATCCCGTTGGGGATTTGTACTGCTTCAAAAGCAGTGGCTGCTGTGGTTTTGAGTCACCTGATCCACAGTGTTTTCCTCTCTGTTTTCACAGCACTGGCACTGGCCAGGAGAGCACTGTGCAGATCCACCAGCAGCTTTCAAAGGTCAGCAGAGCACTGCCTGGCTTCCCAGCCTCCATGAGGCTATCTCAGGGCCTGGCTCTCCCAAGCATCCCACATCTTCCTCGAGAAGCTGTTAATTACCAGACACTCATTATCTGTTATTATAACTCAAAAATTTAAATTTTAAAAAAATTAAAAAGGTGAGGGATGCAATAAAGAAAAAATTCTGAGAGAATGGATTTCCTGGCTTCAGTTCCTACAAGGAGACATTTTCAACTGCCTGTCAAATTCATATCACTGTGCCTATCCTCAGCACCCTCCTGCCTTGTCACATTTATCTGGAGAGGCGGTGGAAGGATGGTGGCTGAAGAGTGTTTGGGCCTCCAAGAAGGCAAGGGAAAATATGCCTGATGCCATTCAAGGCTGATAAGTCAGTAGAAGAGCTGTTCTGTCAGAAGAGGCAGGAGCAGTGCTGAACGCTGTCCAACCTACCCCTGCAGCTGAGCAACCAGGAGGAATGTGGGAGAGGCAGGACTGGGGGACAGTGAGGGGATTAGGAAATACAATACCAGGATTCTTCTTCCATTTCCTCTCACAAGGTAATTGGTCATGTCTAGCTGAGACAGACCCCTTGTCTAGACTGACTGCCGGACTGAACAGTCAGACCAAATCCATAATTTCATAAGGTCTGGTGAAAACAACCTTCACAAATGAAGTAGATGAAATGAAGTAGGGCAATGATAGAGTGAATAAGGAATCTTGCTAATGACCCAGAGGTAAACCAGAGACTTATTTATACTCTTGCTGAGAGCTGTTCTGGTCTATTCAGCTGTGTATTTGATCATTCAGCTAAGAAATCAGCATGATACAAGGGATCTAAAATTTCAGTTGCTTCAACCAGAATATTTAAAGTAGTAAAGCAAAGAAGTCTACAGAATTATTTCATTGTAAGCCAAATTATATACCATATACCAGACAATACCAGGAGCATTAATAGTTTATTAGGCAAAGAACACTATTGTGTAGACTTCTCATAGCTTTAGTTTTCTTTTGCACGGGCAGCCCCTCTGGGTTGGTCATCCAACCCACAGATTGTGGGGTACATAATGACAGATATCAGTCTGGGCAAGCATTAATTCCTTTTTTTTCTTCCATGAGGATCTTCCCTTGATTCCATGTATCAGGGATAGAACAAGGTGAACAACTTTAAGTGAAATAGGGTAGGTTTAGATTAGATATTGGAAAGAAAATATTCTCTGTGAGGGTGGTGAGGCACCAGCACAGGTTACCCAAAGAAGCTGTGGATGCTCCATCCCTGGAATTGCTCAAGGACATGTTGGACTGGGCTTTCAGCAACCTGCTCTAGTGGAAAATGTCCCTTTCTATGGCAGGGGCATTGGATTTGGGTGGTCTTTTAGAGCCCTTTCTACCCAAACTGTTCTGTGATTCTTATTCTGTTTCAGGTTAATCCATTTAGTAACTTTAGATGTCATTTCATATATTCCAGAATTTTGTCCAGCCTTGAAGAAAAGAGAAAGCTATTTCTAAAGCAGCATAGGAAGCCTGCACCACAGGCAATCAGCCAGACAGGTCACATCTCAACACTGTCTGAGAACAGCGCCACTGGGATAAATATAGCCAAGGTGTGATGCATATAGGAGTTAAAAAGAGACTTGTGTACTAAGTGGCTGCTTGACACAACACCAAAATTCTTCTGTTTTGGGGGTTAGGTCTCAAACATTTACCACTTAGAACAGAGATTTCTTTGTCACCAGCAAATAAAGACCAATCAGCTGCTAAACTTCAGCTCAGGAATATGCCACGAGTGATGGATGACAACCAACACCTCCTCAGTGACCAGACTGCAACACATTGCAAAGTCCTGAGACACTGTCCCTGCACTCAGGCTCAGAGACCCTTTTCAAAGTGTTCATTACTCTCATGCACAAGGCATAGGAATCCCTCTGTGGACCAAGGGAATATGTAAAGATAGAACTACAAGTTTCACCTTGAACTCTGAATGTATGTGTGTAAGGAAAGTATGTGCAGAAATTACTTACTAGAAAGGAAGACATCTGGGTTAGATGTTCTCTTCACTTAGTTAATCACATGGAAGTGTCATTCCAAAGAACTTTGTGTATTAAGCCTGAGGAAAGTGCTTTGGTCAAAAGTGATATGCACATACCAAATGTGAGAACGAGAGTTCCCGTCTGACCCGCAGAATCCACCATTTATCCTGTTATTTATGCCAGCTGCTGTCAGGTCATTTTTTACACACTCACATAGTATTTTCCAATCTATGATGAATGCTAAACAAGATGAGGGCTATTCCTTGACATGTCACACTAGTGAGAAAGTTAAATTACCTCTTTGTGAGTTCCAAGTTCAATGTATCCACAGAGAGGGTGAAACGCTCCTGTGCCACAGACATAAACATGGGTCCGGTTGTAGGGCTGGAGAACACGGATAAAATTGGCACATTCTGTCTGTTGGGAAAAGGAAGATAAAGGTTACTTTTTATATTCTTCTTTTTGACGTTATACATTCTAGTAAGTTACAGCCATAGCACTGTTGTACTTAAAACTACTGTAGCAGAGACTGTTTATGAAGCAGTTCAAAGCAGTTCAAATTGACAACTACAATTTGACAGCGGCTATCTACCAGGCAGTTCATCAATCAGACCTGCAAACCCAATTCTGCTGTAAGGCTTACAGCCACAAGAAGCTGTGTGCTCACAGCATGGTTTGGAGGGTATCTGTTCAGCCTGTGCTGTAGCAAACAACACCTGCCAACAACTGGGCAGAGGTCACAGAGCCACTGGGTTTGTGTGGCTACCAGTCCTCCTGCCTTTGCTTCCCAGATCAGGGCGCTTTAACACCAAATATTGCACTATTAAAGTAACTGTGGTGGACTGAAAAGCTTCAACACACTTCCAAGAGTATGCTTTGTCTCTGCACCAACCACATCTTACTGGTGACTTTTATATGGTCATTTCTGAGTCCAGTGGGCTGTCCTGGCTCTAGCTGGGCTTGGTCCTTGCTGGGAAGCAGAGGCAGCTGCTACATGCTCCAAGGATGGTACATGGCTGGAGGAAAAGGCTTGCTCTAGCTTTCCCCAGAATGAAATTAATACACAAACACAAAACAAGTACTTCAGAGGGAACACACAAGATCAGTTCATACTTTCTAGACATCATCCTACACCTAAGTAAAAGTTCAAAACAAGTATTCCCCTCCCAGGACCCTTTCCTTCTTCTCTTAGGATAGAAAAAGAACAGCACAAATCTTCCATATACACCAGTATAAGAATATTCCCAGTGCTCAGCAAAGGTGTTGTTGAGGTTTTGACTGCTGTGAATATAATGGTAGCAACAAGTCAGAATAAGAAGTTGAAATTCTTCAAGCAGAGAGCTGACAGTGTTTTGAGCTGGAATCTACCTTGGTAATCGACATGCTGGACAGAAATTAGGAGATTTTTTTGAGACAAAATGAGGAAATTTTATTTTACAGCCAGGAAATGTTTACATTTATGGGGCTAAGCTCTAGACACATGATGTAATCTGTGCTAAGTAAAACATATAAAAGTTGTATTGTATACACGTATGTACCTTAACTATACTTTCTAAAGAAAATTTGTGGTTCCAGGGAAAAGCCATTGAGTCTGAGATTTTCTTTTAACCCTAACTGAAGCTGTCTGGAAGTTAAGTTGATTTGTATACCGCTCTACTTCTCTGTTTCTTTAAAGAATTATGATGAAGTTACACTCAAAACACTCCCAAGAAAAAAAGAAGCATTTTAATGCAAAAAAAGAGGATTTTATGGAAGCATTTCCTGGTATACATTTCTGGGTTAAGTCCATTCATCTCTCAGCTGCATTTATTACATCAAAGAAAAATCTAGCATGACTGCTGCCTGCAATAATGAAATTTTTTAAGTAATAATATTTTTAAAACAATAGAAATGTAATTTTTTTAATAAAGAAAAAAACACTTGGGACATTAATTCAGAAGAGGTGTAACAAGAGCTTACTAATGCATTTTGTGCATTTAGTAGCAAACACACAGACATTCATAAAACACAGCAATAATAAAAAATATATATCATACTTACCTGGGCATCTTTCCCAGCTAATTTGCATAATTCTACTTTTTCTTTTGCTGCAGGCCAGTAAATCTGTAACACAGTTAAAATAAGACAAGATTATGAAGATTATAGCCTGTCCTATGACTGAGATAATAATTATTATATGAATAAACAGTTAAAACAGATTTATGCATGTTGAAAGACTTTGCCTGTAAATTGAAATGAACATGACTTCAAATACAAGATTCCATTACAAAAAGTTAAGAGGTTTTAAATCAACCCCCTGATCTTTGTTTATTTCTTCATTGGCCACATGCACTTTTAAAAAGCATTTAGTTAATCTGGCCAGGGCACCTTGTCACCATTAGGTGTTTCCCTCAGTTATGATGAGCCAAATCATCTGGAAACCAAACTGATTGCAAAGCCAGGCAAATTACATTTGTGAAGAATTTAGACCAGTGGACTTGGCATAACTGTTATAAAAAAATACTTAGCTCTTTCTGCCAATTTTCAGATGAAAAGAATTTAAAAAAATCAAAAAAACTAAGGCTAGCTTAAGAGAAATCTGTAGAACAAAAAGTACATTTGACAGAAATCAACAGTGCATGGCTTAAAAATGTCACCCATCAACATTAACTGAGTTCACTGAGAAAATGAAACAGAGATTTAGAGTATAATTGTAGACCTTGGATAAGTGGCATTAAATATTGATACAGTTCCTCTTTCTTTTTTAATCTGCCCCGAAGAATTCTATAAAATAGGTTTTGATGTAGATGAATCCCGATGGCAAAATACTATCAGTTACTATAATCCAAATTATGTTAGTGAAGAAATATCAATGAACAACAGTTCAGGTTCTGTTTCATTGACTTCAATTAAGCAGTCAAGACTGGACATGATTTAGTGTTTGATTCTATTAAATTTAAAATAGAAGCTAAATACAAATTCTTCTACAACCAATCAGATAAAAATGGGTATTTTGTACTTCTAATTAAGACAAGATGAAACTATTGTTATTTCTCATAACTAATAGTAAAAACACCACAAATCACACTAATTTTTAAGCAAATATTGATTAGTACATTGCCTCAAGTCTCAGGCACCAGTCAGTGGGACATTAGTAGTCACAAATGCTTTACAGTAGTCTCCAATCACTCTTTACAAAATCTTAAATAGCAAATATGTAAGAATGAAGAATTACTGTAATATGCACCAGAAACAAAAACATCATCAAGGAAGGATGCACAACCCAATGGCATACAAGAGGAATTGACTCCTGTCACATTCTCTTTCACCCAGCTCTTGGCACCTTGTAGGAAGTGGCTTGACATACACAGGCTCAGTCCCACAAGGGTAAGGAAAGCAGCCACTGTCCTGTGTCAAGTGCCTTTATCACTTCCCAAGAACTCACAGTCACTGTTTCTCTCAGTCTGGAAACACTCTTGATTCTACTTCTCCCTCTTTCATTCCAAATGAAAATGGATGTACTGGATTTCTGCAAGGCAATTAATTTCCTCTCACATGAATTTAGTTACCTTTCTGATAAAAACCTCTCAGTAGAGATAATGTAGTTTAAGTTACTTAAACCTTAACCCTCTACAACAATATTTACACGGCGTCAGAGATAAGACAGTGCAACAGCATTGCAGCTTTGGAGCACAACTTTGATTTCTCAGAGCATTTTCTCAGAATGATGTGGTCATAGCATCCAGGTATGAAAATGAAATCTGAAATCAGCCGTGCCAGGGTGTGTGGATGGCACAGGGCACAGCACCAGGAAGCACAGAGGAAAGGACTGGGAATATCAGGAAGAGCTGAAGGTAGGTCCAGTCTGGTCTCTGCCTGGTTAGAGTGGGATAAGTCTCAATAGCAACACAGGTTAAGTTTAATAAGAAAAGATGATGAAAAGCTACCAGTGAAGAAAAGCTGATGAGAACTAATAGATAGAGGAATGTAAGATCATGGATCTCCAAACACATCTGGCCAAGGAGATTTGTCTGAGCTTTCAGCTCTCTTGTGCATAAACTTTATGCCAATTCTGCCCAAGATCCCCAAGTCATTTACAGGAAAGCCTAGAGGCCAAGGGGCTTGGGAGATGTTTGGCCAAGGTTTAATGATCCAATTAGGCAGACAAGACGTCCCTTTGTAGGCTTTTGAAAATGCCCAGCTCTCCTTGCCAAATACACAGAAGAACTGGAGGAGTGAAAACAGAGACACCTGCTTCAAGGCATCAGAAGTGTTAATGGACTTGACTTACCCTCAATTCTTCTACAAATTCCTTCATGGGAATTAGTGATTGTCCTACAAGGCTGAAATCCACACACCCCCACTTCTATGGTAATTGACCACAGACAATTATATTAAAAAATCAATTGTTTTACTCTCTAGTTACTCAACAGCCTCAGTATTTAGCATTATATAAGGCCACACTAGACAATGAAAAGTGAAGCTAAGTGATCCAACTTGAAAATCAATTTGCAATTATATATGGGGTAGTAAAAGTGATATTTATTTGCTTTATATATGAGAAATGAGAGGTTCCCAGAAACTGTCAGTTCTAAATTGTAATAGATCATGAAAATGACATAATAAATAATGAGTTGATGTGCTGAGCAAGAAAGCATAAGCCTTATTTTTTATTACAGGACATGCTGTGTAACAGTACCACAGGTCTGGCTCCCTCAAACACTGACACAAATAATGTTACACATCTGTACTGACTTTTCTGCAGGGGGTGAAATTAAGTTTTACTATTATATTTTATTCCGATGAGTTACTTAGTTTTACAGTTTCCAAAGAAAGTAAGAACGCATGCTCCTGTAGTTCCTGTTAAGATTTTAAATAACTGAGCTTTTAAATGGTCTGAAGCTTTGAAATTGGCTTTCTTTTTTTCCTATCTACATGCTTTATTCACAATGCTAACAGCTTATTAACAAATTCTTTTTTTTCCAAAATTCCTCAATAAGCAAAAACTTCAAGGAATGAGAACAAAAAACAGATAACCAGGCACTGTATATTAAAGGTGACAACAACATTGACTTAAGTTATAATCATTTTGTGTTACAAACAGTACAAATTATATATTTAATACATTTTATAGTTGCATCTGTATTTGAAATGTATGGAGAAATCTTAGAATAGCTTAGTGGAGTTACTGAATTTAAGGCAAGAATGCAACCAGTTGGAATATGTGAACTATATACTTAAATAGGATTCTTTTCTTAATCTTCAGTTTATTTTCCTTTTAAAATAACCGTATCAAAATTCCAAAGGTTGGCTACTGTCATGATTTCCAGCTTTAATCTTCTATTGCCCAATTAAAACAAAAAACAATCTTACCATTACTTTTAAATCATTCTTCAAATATTTTCTTAAATTTAGCAACAGGAAAGAAATTAAATTCTCCTAATAAATGAAATTTAATAAGCTCTTTTCTATCAGAGAGAAAGAATACCTCCCAGGAGTACAACATTAAGCAGTACATAAGCGTAGGACAGATAAGGTATCACTTTAAAGGGTAGCTGGAAATTGATTTCTGATTAAAACAAAACATTTAAAACCACAAAGGTCTTTTCCAAATCAGGAGCAGCAGACTTCTAAGAGTAACATTTTCCTGTCCACTAAATACACATTTTCACTATAAGAAAGGAATGAAAAGGAAAGCAAAAATTTTTTTGAAATGTGTATTATTTATATCTATATAAATAAAAATTGGTATGTGGATGCTATATATACATATATATATATATATGGATGGATATACCTATGTGTGTATGCATATATATATATATATATATATATATGGATCCACCCTTCTCATTCCAAAAGAGCTTAATTTCAGCTGCTATCTGTCATGAATTAATAATATT
The DNA here is from genome assembly GCA_024362935.1 of Setophaga petechia. Taxonomy (NCBI): domain Eukaryota; kingdom Metazoa; phylum Chordata; class Aves; order Passeriformes; family Parulidae; genus Setophaga; species Setophaga petechia. The sequence continues at coordinate 14,175,158 of JANCRA010000012.1, forward strand.
GGGATTTTACTCATTTTTCAGTATCTATCTATCTATCTATCTCTATCAGATTTTGTTCCTAAGCCAACAATTCAGACTATAAATCCTTAGGAGAAGGGATTCTCAAAAATAAAACAGTGAAGTCTGATTACAAAAAAAATGTTGTGTGAAATTTCAGCTCTTTCAAGAATCACTTCTAATTAAGCTTCTAAACCTAGGATGGTGCAGGACTTCATAAAATGAGTGGAAAATGCTATATGATGTCACAATACAAAAGAGGAAGATCATAAACAACCTAAACAATTAAAAAAACCCATTTGTCTTACTTAATCTGTTTGTAAGGTTTCAAAGCAAGTTTTTAGTTAGGGAAGAAATAATACAAGTTTCCAATGAAAATAGTGTGGTAGAGAAGACAATATAACAGACATTGGTTCACTCTAATATTGCACTTTAGTAACCCAGCTGAAGTACATTAAGGTGCTAGAGCTGCTCTGCCTCATGGTTCCACTTAAGTATTTATTTACTAAATTGTCTCATGGAAACTGATTAGCTCAGCTGCAAAAAACAAGCACTACTACAAGAAAAAAAGAAATGGTCTGATAATTAAATAACTTGAGCTAGAATTTTACTCATTAAGTCCCTCAAGGAACAGAGCTCATCCTCTTTCATGTACTCTTCAATAGCCTTGGTAAAAACCCAGAACTCTGCCACAACCCATGCAGGTGACAAAAATTTGGGAGGCATCACTAATACAAGTGGAGTTAAATTATGCAGAAAGAATCAAAGGGCCCTGAAGACTAGAATTATAAACAGCCAGAGGAAGTGGGTATAATCTGCTCATAAATAAATATATATCAGATTGTGGATTTTAATAAAAATTAAAACTGAAACACTGGAGTAACAAGGATCTGTTCCATGGCAACAACATTCCTAAAGAAGTTGCATGAAGTATCCCAAAGGGCCACTTACAGCAGCTGGGTTTTGAAAGGAATAACTGCTCCATGAGGTCGGTGGTGCTGATAGCAGGGAGTGAGCCCAACTGACCAGCGTGACTCCTTCCAGTTTCAGGTGCCCAGGACAGCCACGCTCATGCCAGCAGCAAGCACTTGAGTGTCCCATTGAGGCTCTTGGCTTTCAGCAGCCCTGGGGCTCTCACAGGAGCCTCTCCTGTGCCTGATGCTGTGCACGTGCTGCAGCACAGCACTTCTCTATCAATGCAGCCCCTGGTACCACACACCCCCAAGTGCTCTGCTAGGGGTGCATGGAGCTCCAGTAGGGTGTGTCCCTACCAGGAGTGAAGGACATCAGCTGATTGGCATGTCTCAAAACATTCACACACCGAATCTGAGGCCTGGAAAGAAAGGGATTGCTCTCTTCCTATTTTAAAGGAATTAAAAGTGATAATAAAAGTATTTAGATGAAAATACAGATTTTAAACAGCTGCTTGATGCAGCAAAAGCAGGCCAGCTTTCTTCCCTTGTCTCATTCTATGTACTAGATATTCATCATACTGATGTTTGAGGGAAGGTATGCAATAAAATTACAGCTTTCTGGGCATCAAAATGTCTTATTAAGGCTTTGTGAAGCATGTACACTATAACTCAGAAGCTTAGGCTCATTGGTATGGATAAATTCCCCACATGACAGTCCCAACTGCAGTTTCCGAAGAACAAAGCCAGATTGAGTTGTAAACCCTTTGTCACGTTGGCATATGCAATGCACTCCCTCTGAGAAACTCTTCTCCATGAAAAACTACCCCTCTGTGTGAAAAAAAAAGGATTCATGACTTAGCTCAATGGAACCATAAAATGAGTACAGTAAAGAAGGCAACATGAGCCAAACAGACTGAAGTAAACCAGGAGACAATCTAATCCTAGTTTTGTTATTGCCTTACTATATCTGTCAGTCAGGTCTCAATTTTCCCACCAGTAAAATGACAATAATGTGACTTTCTTTTTTTAATTTATTTTCTTGATTTTCTGAAGAACTTTGTAATTCATAGCTGAAAAATCAGAAGCAAAGAAAAACAGAAAGATCAAGGAGCACTGAGAAAACATACGACAGTGATCCAATAAGAATGTCACCCTGCTTCACAAGACAATATCGTAAATGTCATGCCCCAATGCAATAAGAGTGGGTGTTCATGGATTGCATCCTGAGAACTAGGACATTTGTCACTGCTGTATGCTGACCCCAGGTCACTTCACTGAAAATTACTCCAAGCACTAAAATTTACTGAATTTCCCAGAAAACACTGGAAAGAATTTAATGCATTCTCTGTATTATTTTTTGGAAAACAAAGAGTGTTACAATTATCACAGAATCACAGGATATTCTGAGTTGGAAGGGACCTACAGGCATCGAGTTAAACTCTTAAATGAATGGCCTGTACAGGGGCTGACCCTGTGACCTTGACATTATCAGGACCATGCTCTTCCCAACTGCACTAATTATAAGAAAATGATCTGATTTTAGCACACCATATTTGTATACCAGTTGTTCTCTAAACATCCCACATCTGCTGCATTAATGTGGGCAGTATGGAAGTCTACAGCTTGGGGAACAGGGCAGATTGTTCTCACACACAATCCTAACAGGAAGGCTACCCCAAGCAGGTCTTGGTGCTGATTCCCACTGTAATTGCTGTACCATGGAATTCCATATTTTAAAGTGATCAGCAAACAAAAGAAGGTGAAACATCTAAGTTCCTCATCTAAATTTCTCCCTGTATTTGAAAACTAACCAGGCTGTCCTTAGAGTTTTTTCATCCAGCTTTCTTTATAGCAGTTTCATCAAGGTTTAGCTTACTCCCAGAAATACTTAAGAGATCCTTAAAAACCACGAATATATCCTTAAATTTTTTTTTACATCTACTACAGACCTTCACCTGTGGTACTATTTCCCAAATCTACAGCATGCATCCAGGAAATAAACTGACCAGAATGTCCCTCTCCAATTATTTCATAGTAACAGAAAATTGGATCTCTGATAGATATAATCTGATGCAGCAGGAAGGTGGAAAGAGAGAACATGAGACTCGTTTCAAAGTGATTTACAACACAGCAGGAATGCCAGTGTCAGTGTATGGCATTCTTTATTTTCATGGTGCTGTCAAACTGAGTAAAATGCGCTGGAAGTCAGAGGAAAATAAAAGTTGTGTATTTGGAAGATACATTCACAGGATTTTGGTAGCTTTAATTTGGCAGGTGGCTGTTAAAGAGTGAAACCTCATATTAGAACCAAATGGGCTTTAATATTGCATCTGTCTGGGACAAAGCAACATCTCCACATGCCCCAGTTCTCCTCTTAAACTGAATCTCCAACATAACTTAAGTAGCAGCCAATACTTCCATCCTCAAGGGTTTTCTGAAAAGTGCATTTTCATGTGTATGTTATGAGCACATGTGAAAGCTTAAAGAAAATAGACCAGATGCTGATTTCATTTACACTGTATGAAATCTTAAAAGGCTTCAGTGCTTCTACACTTAAATTTTCCACAGTGTAACCACAGCAGACTTCTGACTACTGTCTGTTTCTCCTAAAAGGAAACCATACACCAAGATTTTTAGGGTAAATGGCATTGCTCCTGACATGTTTATCACTTCAGACTAAAAACAAATCCTACCTTTGAAAAAGCCAATGACCAACATAACCAAATGTTTTCAGAGAGCAGGATACTGGCCATTCTTTATAGCTAAACACATGGGTAAAACACAAAAATGACAGCGGATGTTTATGGAAACATAATTTATGGCAACAATGCAAAAGGAAATAACAGAGACACTCTCTTCCACCTAGGACTGCTGTCATTCTGGATCTGTACTGCTTTCTTCACGTTTTGCTCCATCTGTGCTTTTGTGTCTGTAAACACTTTTCAAAAGCTTTCACTTTGTCTACACAGGTGCCTAAATTTAAGTCTGTCAAGCAACTTCCTAGAATAAATAGTTCCGAGGTAAGACCCCTCTGCTGAGGTTTGTTTGTGGTTCCTGGGGAGTCCACCACCTCTCCAAGGGCTTGCAAGCACAAAGGCATCACCTCTGCCTCTGGAAATCCCTAAACTGAAGTTCCACTGGGTTTATCCTAGATTATCCTGATGCCCCACTGTCCTGTTTAAATATCTCCAGTAGCTTCCACATGACTCTCTGGCCTTCAATAATGTTTCCAGGCAAACTTTCTTCTGACAGATCAAGAAAGCTTCACTCTCAGACTGTCTGTAGTTTTGCTGACAGGCAGGAAGCTAACTTCCTTTGAGCTATAGAATAAGCAGCACATATTTTTTAAGAAGGACCAACTTGGTATTACTGCGTTTCAAGGCTGCAATAAACACCTCAGACTCTGTATGTATTCCTGAGGCTCAGGCCTGATGGCAAGAACCAAAGCCTCCTTTCAGTACTGGCTAAATTCCCACTGGGTTCATTCCTAATTGAGACCATGCTTATACAGACTGACAGAAAGTTGCTCAGAGCAATGAATGTAAAATTCTGCTCCGGTATCTCAAGGGTGCTGTTTTACATAAATATGCATATGTATTTGCATACATGTCCCCTTCCTGCAGAGATGGGTGGGTCACACTGCAAACAGTGCTGAAATATAAGCCCACTTGAACTGTTGGCAAGCACTGCAGTTACAGAAAAAAATTATGTGCAGCTATTTCACAAGCATTTACCCAGCAGATAAATATATATTTTTGGATATGTATATTTTTTCCTGTGAAATACAGAAAATAGTCAATACAAGAGGGCATTCAAGGATGTCACAAGCGGCTGCACATGCCAGAAAAACAGTAGCAACTACAAAGCAAGGGATGCTCCAAGCGATGATAATTTGTGACCCAGAGCCAGTGCACACTGGGACAGATGAAAACAGCTTGCTCCAAAGCTGCTATTGGGGATCTGACATGTTTATCTATTTGGCCCACATGGGGCTGTGTCTTCTAGCACTGACAGCTCCTGCAGGTTGGCAGCCTTTCAAAAGCTTGTCGGGCCTCGATAGCATTCCTATTCCCGCGGAGCTGGGCGGGTCGCGCTGCGGATCACACCGTGATAATCGCGCTGACACGTAACCCCGCGTGCACTGCCAGCACGGCCACAAAAAGGGGCACCACGCTCTGCAGCTATTTACCCACTGTTTACCCAGCTGACAATATTCTGTATTTCCTATTTATTTAGCTTAAGGAGTAAAATAGAAAAGGTTTTAAGCAAACTCACGAGAAAATTCGATGTGCTAAAGTAATGTTTCCAGCAGGATCCCAGAGCCTGGTGTTTCTACAGAATTTCTTCTCCAGCCTTTCAGCCTCTCATGCTGTTAAACATCCTTTTGTTTTACACAGCACTTCTGGTGGTAATGGCACAGAGGCCTTCAGCAGAACTGCTTTCTTTCACTGATCATCTTTATTTTACACATAGGAAGAAATCACAAATCTTCCAGTTTGCAAATAGCCTGCAGAATTTGTCAGGCATGAGGGAATCTTTCAAAAAAAGACTATGGAACTTGATAATGCCACTGCAGCAACAGAAGCTAAAGGCTTCTGTACAGGAAAACTTCAGAGAAAATATATCCCTGCTACAGAAAGATGATTATCTGTTGCTAAATTTTATATATTTATTGACTATAATCACTTTAGCTTTCTGCATTTGTCTGTCATTTTGGAAGACTTGCTTATTACACTGTGGTACTTACTGTTGTTTTATAATGAGGTTTGCAAGCACTGGAAACCGGACAGACTTTTTTTTTAAGCTGCCAGCTAAGGAAGTTTTCAACCTATTACACAATAAATTGAATAACAACTACAATGATTTAAGAAATTTAGACTCCAGAAGAACTATTGATTTATTTCATAAGGAAAAATACACCAGGAAATAAAACCATAACTTAATATATGTAAGTCAAATTAACTAATTTAGGTAAATAAATAGGTTTTAAAAAGGAAGTTATTAAATTATATAGATGTAAACATTAGAGAAGGGAGCAGGATACAAGGCTTTGGATATTTCTTTGAATACTATTCCAGAAATGTCTTAATATAGAGCTTCAGACTCTAAAATATAATCTTGCCAAGTAATTATATCCACATATGAGAATAAATTGTTGGGGATTCTGACTTGGCTTTTGGAGGTATCAGTAGCTCCTAACAAAACAAATATCTGAAACTGAGAGCTTCATTAAAATAAGATTAATCTACCCAGCACAGAGAATTCTAAAGTTAATGTTCAGCTTTGTTTTAAAGAAAGGAAACCCTAAACACTATGAACAATCTTGCATTCTAGTCTCAAAGCTGTTATACCTCTCTTGCCCCCTCAGCTTGCTTTTAACACTCCTTCCTCCAAGTCATTAATAAACACATCATTTACAGGCAGAAACTTATTGTTCTAATCAATTTCTACTCATTTTAGTAGCTGTGTATAAGCAGATTATTTTTTCCAGACGACGAGTACAAAGGACACACTTCAGACCCTTGTAGTCCCAACATGTGTGGTTTCCTCACGCTGGGAAAGCCTGGAAGCAAGCCGCCTGGCCCAGAGCCAACCCAAACTCCGGTCAGTCTAAACACAGCACCGGCAAATGCTACTTTCTGACACTTCCCTGCTACTGTAGAGTATCCTCCAGCATCCTCCTCAGCACTGAGATTTATACACGGCTCCTCACGCTACTTCCTTCACCTCATCCCTTCCCTCCACTGACAAGATTCAACCAGCCAAGAGCAGTGGAATTAAAAAGAACCACTTGTGTGACACTGCCTTGTGTTACCTGGGCATCTGCACAAGAAGATACATTTATAAAGTTGCTGAATGCCAATGGAGGCCTTGGAAATCATCACACCAGGATGCTCTGCAAGGCTTCTCAAGTCACTTCTTCTCACTTAGATATATTTTGCCTCATGTGTTTCTTTTCTATGAAGTTAAATATTATCTGAATAGTTAAACAGTTATTAATTTACTACTAAAACAAGTAGAAGAATTTGAACCTGCACACGTATTTAGTCTAGATATGCAAGTGGTTAGGAATTTTATTCCCTCCTTTCAGTTACCACAGATATGCAAGCATATATTCTCTATTCATCTTAGGAAATGCAAATTTTCCTTCCAAATACAGAGTCTTTTCTCTGTTACATCTATACCACTGTCTGACTGAAGGTTAGTTCTCCTGGCTCTGTGTTCTGCTCTTCTTGGAAGGCACAAGGTCCATAATGATGAGTGGGGGCTTGGCCAAAGACAAAATGTCACCAGCTTGGACTGAGGGGCAGCTCAGGCAGGGTGCTGCCACCTCCAGCAAGGTCTGGGCTCATAAAGCCCCACTGAACATAATGGGAAGTGACAGCACTCAGCATCTCTCAGGAGGCAAGCAGCATCCCACAGAAACAAAAGCCTGCTTTTCACACAAACAAAACTTGTTTTCTACAGAAAGCCTACACCAAAAATCAATTTGTAGTCTGAAAATTTGCAATTATAATTAGAAGTGCTGTTATTAATGCAATAGCCGGGGGGGGGGGGGGGGGGGGGGGGAATGGATTTTGAGTCAGTTACTGAGATGACAGAAGCAAGCCAAGTGCTTGATAAAGCATCCCAAGAAGAAATTTTCTGAAATACTCAGAATCTGAGTTTTAGAAAAATTGGCATGTGCAGCATTGCTGAAGTCAAGATAGGGAACAAGATATTCTGCCTTGTACGGTATCTCTTCTATACAATGACAGCAAGTGTGGCTCTCAAACATGTGAGCAAAATAGTATCTTGTTCCACCTGTTCAGCCCCTGCCTGCAATCGCATTAATTCAGGGTCAGTTACCTCTTCAGAGCTGGCAGCAGAACGCAGTAATTTAAAACTCCCCTCTGGTGCCTAAAGAAAATACCAAACACAGCTGAGAATTCAAATTTTCTTCATATCTGGAAGAAGCAGGAAACCAGTTTTCATGTGTTCCTGTGCAAGCATCTGGTTTTCACCCATAGCAGTCAACTGTGCTTACAAAAGCCCCAGTTCACCACGTCTGATAGAAATATTGAAGGCTAAATTGTCATCTTATTATCTCAATTTAACACATTGTCACTGGACACAGGCAAGGGACTACAGCAGATCCCAGTGGAAGCTTTTCCTATCACTAGTAATTCCAGATATTAACAAAAATGCTAAAATTGCCACTTACATTTTACTATAATTTAAAACAGCCAAATTGCTTCTGCTCTGTTCAGTATTACAGTAAAGCAATCCCAGTGATGCCAGTAAGCAATGAGAGAGCTGTCTTCAGTTATTTCCTTCCAAATGCTTTTAAATGAAGGGGGTAACCATGACCAGAAGAGTTGAGCAGTGAAGACTCAGAGCTACATTTTTCCTGTTTGCTGATATTTTGATGCTATTTTCATGCACCGCACAGCTCTTCCACATAGCTAATCTCTTGCAGGTCATCAGTCACACAGGAGATCATGTAGCATGAGAAATTCAATTGATTAAAGATAATATGTCTAACTGTGGGAGATGAGATTATCGAATCTTGGTAAACTGCATTGCACAACGAATCTGCAGTTACCCAGCGAAGAAATAAATAAATAAAAACACAAACCAAAACAAACAAAAAAGGAATTTAACAAAATTTAACTTAAGAGGTGAACTCCATGGAAAGCACACTGACCTTTTTTACATTTTTGTTTACATCGATCAAGTTGAGCAGGAAGATGTGGTCCTTGGTCCCGACTAGCAGCCGGCCCCTCTCCTCATCTAGCAGTAGGGTTCGAAAATCAAGCCCCTCTGTTGAGCCCAGGAATGGGATGCAGCTGTTTGAAAGCAGCAAGTCTGTGGGAAAACGAAGAAAATCTTTATAATCAAAATGTTTGTATATGACTCATCAGTGTCTTTTGTAAATATATGCAACCAGCATGGAGTATACCAGTGAGATAAGTGCAGTCTTGGAGCATGTCTTTCCAGAGTCATAATACAGTTCCTGTTAACTTTGGGGTTCTCTGGGGTTTTTTTTATTTCCAAATTGGGTAGTAGTTACTTTCATAAAATATTTTTCTATGTAAAATTTTCTTAATAAATTATCTGTATGGCATAGAAGAATCAGAAATTAAACATAAATTAGAAACCCCAAAAGACATATCTTTGCAAAATGTGTGCTATATCTTTCCTTCATTCTAAGAAAACTAATTATGTTTGTATTACCATACTCATGGATACATATGCTCAAGGATCAATACCTCACCATATTTGGTGCTCCAAATATAAAGCAGCAAAGAAAGTCAGTGCCAGCCAAGAATAATTAGGAGCAGGAAATAGTGGGTAGGGACATTTGAAGATCATCCAGTTCAACTCCCTCAGTATGAGAAGGAACATCTTCCACTAGATCAGCTTGGTCAAAGCCCCACCTAACATGGCCATGAACACTTCCAGGGATGAGGCATCCACAACTTCTCTGGGCAACCTGTGCCAGTTTCTCATCACTCTCATAATGGAAAATGTCTTTCTTATATCCAGTTTCTATCTACTCTCTTCCAGTTTAAAACTACTGCCCCTTGTCCTGTCACTAAAGGCTTTGGTAAAAGTCCCTGTTCATCTTTTTTACAAGCCCCCTTTATATATTGAAAACCTACAATAAGGTCTCCTCAGAGCCATAATCTCTCCTCGTGGAACCCCAAACCCCTCAGCCTGAACTTATATGGAGGGTCTTATAGCCCTCTGACCATGACCAGGGCTCTTCTCAAGATTCATGCCAAGGTTCATGTCTTTCTTGAACTGGGTGCCCCAGAACTGCATGTAGGACCACAGGTGGGGTCTCAGCAGAGCAGACTGCAGAGGCAGAGTCCCCTCCCTCTACCTGTTGAACACACTTCTTGTGGTACAGTCCAGGGTACAGCTGGCTTTCCAGGCTGTGAGCACACACTGCTGGCTCAAATCCTCTTTTTTTTTTCATTTACCAGTATTCCCAAGTCCTTTTCTGCAGGGCTGAACTATTCATCACACAATCTATCCATCATCCAGTCTGTACTGACATCAAGTACTGCCCTGACCCAAGTGTAGGATCTTGTACTTGGCCTTGTTGAACTTCACATGGTTTACAAAGGCCTCCTTCTCCAGCCAATCAAGGGATCTTCAAAGATAATTTATTATAGTATAGTAAGGGGAATATCCAGTAGCAACATCTCTTAAGATCCCTATTAAAATCAAAAATTTGACACTGAAGTTTTATTGTGAAATAAGAGTAGCTTCAAATCTCTTTAAAAACGTAATTAGGAAAAAAATGTTCTGTGAAACTAATGAAAGAATCTATAAAGCCGCAAAAAAGCTTAAGGGCTGTAAAATAAAAATTCTGTAACATTCTGCCTAATGAATACTCTGTGGACGTAATTCTGGATGAGGACACAAACAACATATAGAAAAGAAAAAGAGCACAAGGACAGTTAAGTCTTTTTGGTAGTCATTACTTTGCAGAAAAGAAAATAAACATGTGAATCAGTTCTTCCACAAGCAAACTCTCCAAGCTAAACTATTTGGAAATCATCAGACAGAAAGGCAAATCCTGTATTTAACTGAACATAAAATTAAGGTTATTTCCACCTTCCTGGCACTGGATGGACAATGTAGCATTCCTGCTAGAAAAAGCCAGACTTACTGCAAAAGTCATTTGCACATCCTGATCATGATGAAAATTAGGGCCAGTGTTTTGGAGAAAAAGTCCTGAATGAAATAAAAGGAAGAAAACCCACCCAAATATTTTACTCCAAGGTCTCTCACAAACCATAGGACAGGCAAAAAAATATTAAGTTCTGGTGCCAGCTAATAAACAGCACTCTGGGAGGAAAAATATTTTATCATTACTAATCTGACTAACGGGAATATAAGTAAGACAATTATTTTTTGCCTCAGTCACTTCTATTTAAGTTTATGTGTGTTTGTCTGGCTCAGTGCAGGGTGTTCTTAAGGTAAAATCTGAAAACAGACTGCCGTGTCTTGCCACTCCTATTCCACTAAGTGAGATTTATTTAGTAGCTCTTTAGAAAAAAAATCCTGCTTCACATTGAAAAATTATATCCAATGCTGGGCACTACACTGCTATACATCAGCACTGCCCTTTCTCTCATATTTTCTGCGAAGACAAAGATGTCAGGGTTTGTTTTCTAAGCTAGTAACACTTTAAAAGATCTGTTTATTAACTGCCAGCATGATCACTTAGGAACAGCTTATGGTTAACATGGTACTATAAAAACCTCAATCCTCACCTGCAGGACACAAGTAACTAACATACAGAACATGAGGGAAAATTCCTTCTCATCTGCAGTCACAGGAATTTGATCTAAGGAATAACAAATCATATGTTTGTGCAAATGAAAGCATGGGCCTTTGCAAACGTGTCAACTGCAAAAATATGTGGATTTGACTCTCCACATACATGAAGGATGATGACTGAGACTCCTCTCTACTTCCCTTTCCTTTCTTATTTGAAAGGAATGATCTCTGAAGAAACCATTCCAAATGGATATTTCTCATCTGTTGTTTAACAGTTCTAGAATGTCTCAGTAAAAAAACCCCACCTAGAAGAGCTACAACAGCGAGGGGAAAATGCTGCCTCACGACTGAAATGCCCAAGTGGGAATGAGCCCCGTCTGACGCCTTTTACAATCATTTATTTCATTACATCATAAGGAAAACATCTGTATAATATTCCAGACTGAAATGACAACACTGCACACTCCTTTCTTACTGACGCAAATGACAACACAAGATGCAAAGCAATGAATAATCAGGTTTGGCCAGTCATTTACTATTGAAAACAGCTTGTAAGTAAGACACTGAGCATGACCATTGATAAGATTATAAGTGTAACATGACCTAATAAAACTTCACAAGCAAACATTAACAGAGGGTTGATTAAATTGCAGCCAAATTAATCGCTGTTCTCACTCCATAAAACAACACAAACCAATCTTATGCGTTGAAATTCCCCTTCACAGTGAGACATATTTACTATCACCAAGGACATTACACCAGAAAAATTTACTGTGAAAAGCACATTTCCCAATGATTTTGAAGCTTAGAGGAAGCTGTCAGTTTGAATTACTGCATCTCTGTAGCCTGGCTAACACAGAAACAGCATTCTCACAGGGCACAGTAACAAAGTTAGTTACAGGGATGGTCTTTCACGAGTACATGTTCAGCATTCAGTTTTATAGTCTCCATTTGCTCTTTTCCTCAAAATTAGATAGCTTTTTCCAGCTTGGTGATTTAGAAAGCATCCAGCTAACTCCGTTCTGGGTTAATATTTCACTGCTGAGTTGTAGAAGCTGGAATAGTAACTGGGTTTTATTCATTTAGCGCAGTATCTCAGGGGCTTACAACAGCATGATCATTGCTTACTTTAAAAAAACTCTTAAAGATCTCCAGAAGCAGAGCCACAGCAAAAAGGCTTCAAAAGTAAAAATGTCATTCTGTTCTCATAATACATATTTGCATTTATATAACATATTTAGGCTTCTAAGCATCAAGTCACATCTGTGGTGACAATGCTACCATTTCTGAACTCCAGCATGGTGTAAGAATGCAACAATGTGGAGCCAACTTGGTTGAGACTCAGAATTCCCTTTGTGACCAGTTACACACTTTTTTTAATGACAAACCATGCCGAAATTAGCAGAAAGGGAATATCTCAACCTCTTTCAAAACATTTACACCTAATGACACCTTTGAAGGCCTCTGAAATTAAAGGCTGTATAATTTTCATATACAGCACAAAACAGAGGTCACCTTACTTTCCTTCAGGTAGGAGCAAGTCCTTTCTCATGTTGGAGAGTACACATGAAGATTTATGTGGGAATTGTAGAAATTCTCAACCAAACTTTGGAGATAAAGTATTTACAGCATGAGGGGAGCAATTTATCAAATTCCTAAGGAATTCTAAGTTTAAAATTGACCAGTTGACCCCAGATGTATTGGTACAAAAGCAAGGAGAATAAATACTTCCAAACTACTACAAATCTCTACTATGTACTGCAAGAAGTAAATTGTATTTTGTTTACCTGCATCTCACCATGGACAAAACCGTGCATGCAAAGTGGCTCTCATTGCTACACAGTATTATATAGGCCTGGTGGAAATACTCGTAGACCAGCAGAGCCACTCCAAAAGCACACAGATAACCAGAAATAGAGAAAACAAGACTTTCTGCTGTCACAATTTTGTGTCAAAGCCTTGGTTATGAGAAGACAAAAAAAGAAGTATTAAACTACATGTTTTGCAGTTAGTCTCTGTCTTCATGTCTTAAAACTGAATTGCTCCCCACGAGCGTATAAAAATGACAGTGTAAAGAAAACTTTTCCAAAGACGCCTAAAAAATTCAGGAGTACTATGCTGAAAATTTCAGGAACTTCAGAGCATTTTCAATTCAAGTTTCAAGCATTTCTATGGAAATGCTCGAGAGACATCACAATATATACAACATCTCGGTTCACAAGAAGGCTTTATTTCAGATAGGGGTAAAGGAAGGACGTCCTCTAAGATACAGAGGGTTAAATACAAAGAATGACACATTTCAGGCCATTTGGGAAACTTATCTCCTTTTATTAACTCTTCAAACATAGATATTCAAATATTATTGAAAACCAGACAAGTTACTACAGAAGGGTAGTTCAATTCTCTAAACTAAGGATAACTTTGCAAAAGTGACAAGAATAAAAGGCCTCTGTAAGGAATGATAATAAGCAAGTCTAATAAAAGCTGCAGCTACAACTACAATGAAAGCTACAACTACAGTTAAAACTACAACTAAAGTAAAGTAAACTACAAGTAAAACTACAACTACAACTAAAGCTACAGCTACAATTAAATAGCTACATTAAACCCATAACAGGCTAGGTTACTCTCTTCGAGGTGTTCCAAGCAACCTCTATCAGCTTGATGGTCCTCTGTGAGGATATACAGGTGGAGCAAGTTTCTGTCTCATAGACTTGGTCAGCAGTACTGCCGTAATAAGAAGGTGAAGGGCAAGGCAGCCCAGAGATGTGTCTGCATAGGGAATAAATGTGCTGCAGCATTTTCCTTCCGCAGGAGCAGGAAAGCAGCAGTTAGGCAGGGTTCAGGTGGCTGCCATTGGGGATGACCTCCTCAGCACAGCTCAGTGCAGGGAACTCCTCTCAGTCGCTGGAGAGCAGCACCCAGAGGCGAAATCGCAGCCGACCATAAGCTTGCCTCGCCTCTCTGAGGGCGGCCGGATCTTCGGCCAGGTGCTCAAAGAGGTTGGGTGGCTCAAGCCCACGCATTGGCGGCGGCAAGCTGATCTCTGCAGGAAGCCTCTCATTGCCCAGCACAAAGTGCTCCAGCCGTGTCAGCTGCAGGCAGCGTTCCAGGTACGCCATGATGTCCCACAGCCGCCGTGCAAATGCGCTCCTGTGCCAGCGGGACAGTGGTACTGTGGTCAGCACGTGCATGACCACAGTCTTCCAGGTAGAGCTGGAAAAACCAGTGCCCCTCAGGATGCAGGTGAGGAGCTGCAGGCATTTCAGGTGCAAGCTCTCACACGGCAGCTGCCTGGCAATGTGCCGGAAGAATTTCGCCTCTGCCACAGCGTATGTCTCGGGCCACGCTGTGCTTGCAAGGATGTTGGCCTTGGTGGGCTGGCTGCTCACAAAGATGCTGGAGCCGCCTTTCTGGGCCTCTGTAGGCTGGCTGACCACAAAGATGTCGAAGTCCCCTTGGCGCACCCCAAAGAGCATCTCCACCCTCAGGCTCTTCCTGCCTTTGCTCAGCTGCAATTGGCAGGACCGGCGGCCGGGCTGAAACACCAAGTGCCATGAGTCCCAGTGAGGCACTTGCAGCCACGAGCTTCTCACCAACTGGCAAAACCAGTGGGAGGTTTTCTCCACATCCAGGTAGGAGCCGGTGCAGAGTGTCTCTCGGAGGCTGCGCTTCTGCTTCCGCCGCAGCTCCTTCTGTGAGTCATGCAGGAAGCACAACGGCTTCTCTCCCAGCTGCTCCTTCTTGCACATGCACACCAGCTCCACACGGACGCTGAAGGTCCTTGCTGCCCCCTGCCCTGCACTGTCCAGCTCCAGGTGGAAGGCGTGCCCTGGTGGGGGATTCAGTGGGACCAGCACACGGTACACCCTGTCCCAGTCACAGGGACTCCAACCCTCAAAGGCACTGCCCACCCCAATGGCTTCTTGAGGCACTGGGTAGAAGCTATTGCTCACACTGTCCACAAAGACTCGCATCAAGCTCTCCATCAGCTCAGCTATCACTGAGCAGCCTCTCTCCAGGTCCTCCACAGGCCACTGTATGCAGTCCACTAAAAGGATGCCTTGCTCATTCCCAGCGTCTCCGGTCTTTTCTCTGTCTTCCATTCCACCACTGCCGCTTTCGTCCTTGCCACCATTACTGTCTTCTTTTTCACTGGCAGCCACATTAACTTGTTTGCCTTCTTTAATACTGTCCCTCTCGTTTGCCTCCACATTCACATCACCCTGTTCTTCATCCTTGTTTCTCTCATTGCCATCTTCTTCTATAAGTTCCTTATTTTCTTCCTCCCTAGTAGTAAAACCACTATGGCCAGCTTCATTGCCAAGATCACTCTCTTCCTGCCCAGTGCAATCCCTGCTTCTCTGTTCACTGGCATCACTGCTTTCCGGCACCTTGACATCCGTGTATTGTTCCGGTCCATTCACGCTGTCTTCACCTTCATTTACATCATCACTGTTGCCCACCTTCATATGCCCACCATTGGTTTTTTCTTCATTTCCATCTCCTTCGTCTTTCTTTCCAGCGTCCTTACCTTGCTCCACCTGTACATCCTTGTTTTGTCCTTCATTTACTTCATGTAGGTCTCTGTCCTTTCCACTGCTGCTGCTAACTGCCTCCACAGTCGCATCAGTGCTTTCTCCACCTTCCTCTGAATCACAGCTGTCTTCTTCCAGTTGTTTTCCTCTCTCATCTCCCAAGGACTTGCAGGAGCGCTGGTCCTCGCTGCTGGTGATGGCTTCACCACTCCTTCTCCTGCAGCTAAACAAAAAGCCCAAGAGGAGCAGGACACCAGCAAGAATCCAGAATGGCCACACCTGCAGGGCACCAAAGAGTATGGCTCCCCAGCCCTCGTCCTGCTGCTCCAGCTCCTGCAGCAGCCGAGCCATCTCGTGATCCAGCAGCTCCTGACACTCCTTCATTCGCCGGTGCACGGTCTCATCCAGCCCATCCCCAGCTGGCTGGGGGTACTGGATCAGGCTCTGCACGAGCACCAAGATCAATGACACTAAAGCCATGGTCTGCGGGAGGACACACAGAACGGGTTCAGTAGGACCGGAATGGAGACAGACAGTGGGGGACAGGAGCCACAGGGATGTGGTGGCAGGAAGGAGAGGGCCCCCGGCAGCTGGTGGGCGGCCAGGCCTGCACCGCTGCCCCAGCAAGCACCGCGCCCTCAGCGAGGCGCTGCCGCCAGGGCTGGGCCCTGGGTGCGGGGGCAGAACGCACGGCCCGGTACCGGAGCTGCTGCCCCAGCCCTGCTCCAGCCCCTGCCCTTCCCCAGCCCTGTCTCCTCACTGCTGTGCACTCACCGCTTGCCCAGGCTCTACTGGGGCAGTGGCACCCGCTGGGGCCTTTTATACCTGCCCCCATTGTGACACGGCCCCTGTGATGTCACAGAACCCAGAGTGCATCACAGGCCAGCCCTGCCCGCCCTCCCCAGCCTGCTCAGGGAACTCATCATGGCCTGGGCACCCAAAGCCCCAACACACACCAAGTGCAGACCCATCACTCGGGAACCTGGCAATACCAGAGCTTCCCTTGACAAAGCAGGCACAAGTGCCCTCCCACACAACTCTTGTCAAATATAAATCTGGGTGACATGACCCATGGATGCTCTCAATATACATGTGTAGGCTTGTATTTAATAATGGTGGGGGACATTTTTTAGTAGTAGTATTTATACTTATTCCTTTTGGGGCAGGATGTCATGTAGGCTAATGCTCTGTTACAGATTTAGTGAGAAATCGTTCTGAAAGAAATCCAGGTTGCTTGCATGATGCACAGGAAGATTTAGGACCGTCCTAAAAAGGCCAAATAAATTGATTACAAAATTTTGGTGCCTTCAATATCCTCTTAGCTCTCAAACTCTATAGTTCAACACCATACAAAATTTCAGGCCCTTCAGGGCATTTTCACTTCAAGATTCAAGCATTTCCATGGGACTACTCAAGAGACAGCATACTTAATATATCCAACATCTCTGTTTCCAAAAAGTCTTTATTTCAGATCGGGGTAGAAGAAGGGCATTCTCTAAGATACTGAAGGTTAAATACAAAGAATGACATATTTCAAGCAATTTGAGAAACTTATTTTATTAGCTTTTCAAATATAGATATTCAAATATTACTGAAAAGCAGACATGCCACTACAGAAGGGTAGTTCAGTTTTCAAAACTAAGGGTAACTTTCCAAAACTGACAACACTAAAGGGCCTTCACAAGACATGCTAATAAACAAGTCTAATTAAAGCTACAGCTAGAACTACAACTAAAGCTATAGCTACAGATACAACTACTGTTAAAACTACAACTAAAGATACAGCTACAACTGCAACTAAGACTATACATACAACTTAATAACTACATTAAGCCCCAACAGTCTAGGTTGCTGTCTTCAAGGTGTTCCAAGCAACCTCTCTCCACTTTCTTCTTCGAGCATCTGCAGGGGGAGCCAGTTTCTGTCTCACACACTTGGTCAGCAGCAATGATGGGACAGGAAGGTGATGGGCAAGGCCACTCCGAGATGTTGCTGCACAACGACTCCACGTGCTGCAGCATCTTCCTTCCGCCGGAGCAGGAAAGCAGCAGTTAGGCAGAGTTCAGGTGGCTGCCATTGGGCATGACCTGCTCAGCACAGCTCAGTGCAGGGAACTCCTCTCAGTGGCTGGAGAGCAGCACCCAGAGGCGAAATCGCAGCCGACCATAAGCTTGCCTCGCCTCTCTGAGGGTGGCCGGATCTTGGGCCAGGTGCTCAAAGAGGTTGGGCGGCTCAAGCCCTCACATTGACAGCGGCAAGCTGATCTCTGCAGGAAGCCTCTCATTGCCCAGCACAAAGTGCTTCAGCCGTGTCAGCTGCAGGCAGTGGTCCAGGTACGCCATGATGTCCCACAGCCGCCGTGCAAATGCGCTCCTGTGCCAGCGGGACAGCGGTACTGTGGTCAGCACGTGCATGACCACAGTCTTCCAGGTAGAGCTGGAAAAACCTGTGCCCCTCAGGATGCAGGTGAGGAGCTGCAGGCATTTCAGGTGCAAGCTCTCACACGGCAGCTGCCTGGCGATGTGCCGGAAGAATTTCGCCTCTGCCACAGCGTACGTCTCGGGTCACACTGTGCTTGCAAGGATGTTGGCCTTGGTGGGCTGGCTGCTCACAAAGATGCTGGAGCCACCTTTCTGGGACTCTGTGGGCTGGCTGACCACAAAGATGTCGGAGTCCCCTTGGCGCACCCCAAAGAGCATCTCCACCCTCAGGCTCTTCCTGCCTTTGCTCAGCTGCAATTGGCAGGACCGGCGGCCGGGCTGAAACACCAAGTGCCATGAGTCCCAGTGAGGCACTTGCAGCCACGAGCTTCTCACCAACTGGTAGAACCAGTGGGAGGTTTTCTCCACATCCAGGTAGGAGCCGGTGCAGAGCGTCTCTCGGAGGCTGCGCTTCTGCTTCCGCCGCAGCTCCTTCTGCGAGTGGTGCAGGAAGCACAACAGCTTCTCTCTCAGCTGCTCCTTCTCACACCACCTCCACATGGACGCTGAAGATCCTTGCTGCCCCCTGCCCTGCACTGTCCAGCTCCAGGTGGAAGGCGTGCCCTGGTGGGGGATTCAGTGAGACCAGCACATGGTACACCCCATCCCAGTCACAGGGACTCCAACCCTCAAAGGCACTGCCCACCCCAATGGCTTCTTGAGGCACTGGGTAGAAGCTATGGCTCACACTGTCCACAAAGACACGCGTCAAGCTCTCCATCAGCTCACCTGTCACTGAGTAGCCTCTCTGCAGGTCCTCTACATGCCACTGCATGCAGTCCACTAAAAGGATGCCTTGCTCATTCCCAGCATCTCTGGTCTTCTCTCTGTCTTCCGTTCCACCACTGCCGCGTTCTTCCTTGCCACGTTCATGGTCTTCTTTTTCCCTGCATCTCTGCTCACTGGCATCGCTGTTTTCATACACCTTCACCTCCGTGTATTCTTTCTGTCCATCTATGCTGTCTTCACCTTCATTTACATCCTTCTTGCTGGCCTGATGGCTCCTTCTGCAGCCAAACCACAGGCCCAAAAGGAGCAGGACACCAGCAGGAACCCAAAATGACCACTGCTGCAGGGCACCAAAAAGCATGGCTCCCCAGCCCTCGTCCTGCTGCTCCAGCTCCTGCAGCAGCCGAGCCATCTCATGGTCCAGCAGCTCCTGACGCTCCTTCATTCTCCTGTGCGTGGCCTCATCCAGCCCATCCCCAGCTGGCTGGGGGTACTGGATCAGGCTTTGCACAAGCACCAAGATCAATGACACTAAAGCCATGGTCTACAGGAGGACACACAGAACGGGTTCAGTGGGACCGGAATGGAGACAGACAGTGGGGGACAGGAGCCACAGGGATGTGGTGGCAGGAAGGAGAGGGCCCCCGGCAGCTGGTGGGCGGCCAGGCCTGCACCGCTGCCCCAGCAAGCACCGCGCCCTCAGCGAGGCACTGCCGCCGGGGCTGGGCCCTGGGTGCAGGGGCAGAACACACGGCCTGG
The DNA here is from genome assembly GCA_024362935.1 of Setophaga petechia. Classification (NCBI taxonomy): domain Eukaryota; kingdom Metazoa; phylum Chordata; class Aves; order Passeriformes; family Parulidae; genus Setophaga; species Setophaga petechia. The sequence continues at coordinate 14,194,853 of JANCRA010000012.1, forward strand.
TACCGGAGCTGCTGCCCCAGCCCTGCCCTTCCCCAGCCCTGTCTCCTCACTGCTGTGCACTCACCGCTTGCCCAGGCTCTACTGGGGCAGCAGCACCCACTGCGGCCTTTTATACCTGCCTCCATTGTGACATGGCCCCTGTGATGTCACAGAACCCAGAGCGCATCACAGGCCAGCCCTGCCCGCCCTCCCCAGCCTGCTCAGGGCCTGGGCACCCAAAGCCCCAACACACACCAAGTGCAGACCCGTCACTCGGGAACCTGGCAACCAGAGCTTCCCTTGACAAAGCAGGCACAAGGAGCCTCACACACAACTCTTGTCAAATATAAATCTGGGTGACATGACCCATGGATGCTCTCAATATACATGTGTAGGCTTGTATTTAATAATGGTGGGGGACATTTTTTAGTAGTAGTATTTATACTTATTCCTTTTGGGGCAGGATGTCATGTAGGCTAATGCTCTGTTACAGATTTAGTGAGAAATCGTTCTGAAAGAAATCCAGGTTGCTTGCATGATGCACAGGAAGATTTAGGACCGTCCTAAAAAGGCCAAATGTCTTAATTTCAAAATTTTGGTGTCTTCAATATCCTAGTAGCTCTCAAAGTCTATGGTTCAACACTGTGTGAAATTCTGGTGTAGCCAGGAGTTTTAGAAAGTAGAATGCCTACTTTTTCAAATTTGTGCAAAGATGTACCTCTGTCACTCTCACTATCTTAAAAATTGTCTCGCTTAAACAGAGTTAGCCAGTCTTTCTGACTGATACAGGAACTTGTGTCTCTTTCTGCTACCTCTTTGTGTATTTATCTGCAAAGGACTGTGTATACAGGAGAGATTATATTCCTCACCCTTCATTGGGGGATTAATCTATAAATGGAACTGTAGAAATGGGGAGGGAGGAAAGGGAAACAGGATGTGACTTGAGAACCTGAACAGTGACCACAGATGTCCACTGCTACACTGACTTATGTCAGGCAGATCATGCCATCCCATAATGCGTAGAATGAGAACAATGTTGGGATTGCTGAAACTGCTCTGAATTGGATTTGTTTAACAGATGTCATTAGTAAAAGCAATCAAAGAAAGAGTTTTGAACCCTCTTTCGAGCTGATGCCACTTATCATGTATCTTCCCCTGTTCTTCTAGGGAAACTGTTTTGATGCCGTCCCATCCTTCTTTTTACAAGGGAGCAAAAATTATTTGCCAAGTATCACTCTTTCAGCTTTGTTTCCTCTCATTTTCCAAGATTTAATCAAGTGAACAGTCAGCAGAATAGTTCTGTATTTTTTGAACACAATTCTTCTTTTATCCAATTGAGGCCATTCTGTGACTATGAAAACATAAAAACTGTAGTGAGCCACAGTTTACACTTAAAAGGTTGATACGGGTCAGTTCTCCAAGGTTATTCTTAGTTCAAATGCTATGTAAACTGTTGATGTCAGTGACTGGAAGCTGTTCTCCAGGACATTATATATATATGATAATTATATGACAGAAAATGCAACATATAGTTGGATCTGACCTTTAAGTTCACTAGCTTAAAAAAAGAAAAAAATATGTGTAAGAAATTTTCTGGATTTCCTATTACTAAATGTCTTCACATTTATATTTAGTTTACTGCATATACAAGAGACTTTCATTGCATGGATGGCAGTGCCCATCCACTGTCAAGCTAGGGTATATTTTAAGTCTCAATGATCACTGCCTCCAGAAATAATTTTTGAGACAAACAGGCAAAGTCTTTTGCGTAACTATACAATCTTCCAGTAATAGAGTCTTCACTCTCACATAAACACTACATCTTTTTCCGCAAAGGAATCTGAGATAGATTTTTCTGAGAAATAACAAACCATCAAAAATTAATTAAATAACAAACAAGAGGAAAACACCACTTCTTCAATCAGCATTTTCCTTGACTTTTATAAGCATTCAGATTTACAGCTAGTGGTACTACCACAGGAGCAGGGTTTTCTCTGCTTTTACTTCCTCTTCCAGCAGAGCAAGCACAGCTGCAAAAGGCAAACTCATTTCTAGGCTCTCTTACATATCACCAGTTTACCAACATCCCAACCAGTCACAGTTGTGCAACACCCCATCAGGGTACTGGGATTACTGTAGTGTCACAGACAGTTTAAGAGAGGCTCGAGGAGCTGTACAGCTTTAACTATGTTTTATATGGATAATTAAATGATGCATGACATGGAAATAAGCCAGCTGTACTGAAACTTAGCAAACTAACTGCTCTGATGCAACAGTCAAGTATCTCATCAGTTATAAAATGAAACAGGTTTAAAGCAAAAACAATATAGAGAACAGAATGCCTGACATTGTAAAGTAGCATGTTCAAAGAATCATTTTTGAACATTAAGCAAGTGTACTCATCCAGTGACATTTTCAGAATTCCAGGCACCAAAATGTTCTTTGTTTGCTTTTTCACCATGTTTAAAGAATGGATCACTCTTAGGGGGAAGAAAATCCTGTGTGCAAAACACTGTATGAAGCTAAACAATCCTTAAACGTGGTTAATTTCCATGTGGAGCTGATGATTTAGCACTGTCATCCTTCAGCAGAGGAGAAAGAACCGCCTGTCTTTAGTTTACTTATGTAACATGAAAAAAGTGAGGAGTGTGAATTTGATCTTGCTTCAATTTACTTCAGTGGCCAAACACTTGCCATGACTTCAGTGGGAGTGAGACTGCATCTTAATTCATTCAATGTGGAGAAAAACAAATCAGCTGAGAATAATGCTTTTGTTTATTAGATTTAAATTACTACCATAGTTGTTTTTAACAGTGCTAAGTAAATCCTGTTTTAAAAGCCAAAGGTTACCTTCAGGCATGCTTTTCCCTATGTATTGTGTCACAATGAGGATTCCTGGTCATCTGACCACGTCATCACTGTTCACAGCAAGCAAGGCTTGCTGTGGGGCATGGCCACATTCCCACACAGGAATGATATATGTTTGTGGATGTCACTGGTGCCAACATCCAAATCTGGGCTGGGACATCCCCCTCAGCCAATAAACCAGGGGGCACACTTTTGTAAAATAAATGCATTCAGTGAGAACAAAGACTACACTAAGATATCCATTAAAAGCAGCAAAGTAAATCAAATCAATAGGGTTAAATTTGCAATTAGCAATCTGCGTTTCTGCAAGGAAATTTTAGGATAGCCACAAATTGAAAAATGTCTAATTTTTGTTTCCTTTTCCTTAGAAGGCAATCGACCTTCTGGTTTGGTTGTTCTCTACTCTTCCTTACAAAGTAGAACCTAGAGAAACATTCAGAAATATGTATGCAAGTACCTCTCAATTAATTTTAAAAGATTATTACTCAGAAGAGAGACAGAAACAAGACTGTCTACACTGTATGAATTAAACATATATGAATTAGGACACAAACCCTTCCATTCCTTAGTAAGTGATGCTGTCCTGAAAGTGACATTAATGAATGAGACTGGTGTATGAAAACCTTCTGCATCTGCTCTAGAGGTTGGAATGAGGCTGTTAAACGAGGCAGCACACATCAAGAATGTGCTGCTTAAGGAAGCTGAATGTCACTTCTGTGTTTGAGGATTTCTACAGTTCGGATGAAGGCCACAGGTTATCTCCAACTGCATGAAAATGAGTGATAAATACACACTGTTTCCCTTAGACTGAAAACAGGGCTAGACAGAAAGTATTAAAATAGGGAATATTACTCAAAAAATCATCCCCTGGTTCTCTAAAGATAGCAATCTTCTTTAAGAAGACAGTTTGTTACCTCCTCCATATATTAAATCTATAACATAATAATAAAAGCACCTCAAACTTGTAGAAGTATTTAAGATACATAGATTAAGTAAGGTCTATGCAGTGAAAGCACCCTAAAAACATCACAAGAGCAGTGACAACTTCTAGGATAGTAATGACATGAACAAATATCTAGAAGTCAAGTCTAAGTGAAGAAGAGAATTTTTCAACTAATGGATCAGGGAAAATGCGGGAATAAAGGATGAGATATGTGATTAAAGATCATAGTGTATTACAGTAAACACAGGTGGAGAATATATACCTTTGATTCTGTATTACAACATATTTCAATTGAATTGTGTGTAGTTTTAGTTTGATACATGCACGATTTTTTAGAACACATTTTTAGACTGGGGCACACAATAAAGAAAATTCATCGTATGATATTGCATTGATCCCCACATCACTCACTGGAATATGTTAACATTTCTAGCACAGATTCCCAGTTCTTAAGATGAAAACCCAGAGAAGATGAAAACCTGTAACTGCCATTAAGAGAAGGTCTAAAATTTTAATTGCTGCCTGAACACAAAGGAGCTGTGACATGCTGTGGTTTCTTGAAGCACTCCTGCAGTTATCCTGACGTATCTTTAACTACCCCACCCTCTCCCTCTTCCCCATCCACCACTGACTGATGCAGCTGGGAGATCAGTAACTGCAGAGCAAAACCTTGCTTACTTTCAGCTTTCCTGCCCCAGCAAATGCTCAGCTCTTCTGGAAGATGGACCGATGCCATAAACACACTGCACCTTGAAGGGAATGAAACCTTCCCTTCAAAGACACACATGTGAGCAGGTTTTTGGAACTGCCTGGTGTGGCCATTTTTCATCTGTTTTCCACAAAGAAAGGAAAGAATCCTGTATTCTCCTCCTCCTCATAATATTTCAAGTCTTAATTCCAAAGAACAAAGATGCCAGAACTTGTCAGTGACATGACTAACAATTTTATGAGACCTGGCAAGGCAGTTCATTTCTCCTACATCTTACTCACAGAAACCTTGGAATTACTTTGTCTGAAACACTTGGGAGAAGGAAGGCAGACTTAATTCTGACAACTTTATTAAATATTCAGTACATCTGACATCCGGTTATCAACAGCAAAAATATGGTTTAATTATGGTAAGCCATACTGGTATCATTTACAATACATCAGTGTGAAAATACAGCAGTGAATATTTTCTTCTTCCATGTGGAAAAATACACACCTTCCACTCTCCCAAAAAAGTAAGACAAGGCACAATAAATTCTCATAATTCTCTTTTTTTCTGGCTTTTCAGTTCCATCACAGCTCTCCAAATTAAGATTTATGTGCTATTTTGCATCTGTATCTGTTGTTGATTTTCCCCCCCTACAGGGATATAGGTGGATAAGTATGGACAGGAAACGGTATCCCTCAAGCCAAACTGAAAGGTTTATAAAGTTGCTAATAAAAGTTTGGGTCAGGGCCTAAATATCAATCATCTGCTCATTGTCTTTTTAAACGAGCTCAGGCATTTTCCCAACCGCTCCCAGCAGGTCTCTGCCACTATTTCAAACTAAGATTTCAGCCATTTCTTTTCTCCTTGTGTTGACCTCAATAATTTTTCTTTCTCCCCCTCTTCACCTGCCAAATGCATCCATCAGGATTTTGCCAAAGGCTATCTGCTTTTGAAGTTGAGAGGAATTCACTAATCGTGAGTGTCAAATCCACAATAAATGCCACTGCCATATGTATATGCTGCTTTTGGGAATTATCTCAAAAGGCCTAGCTGCAAGAAGGCTGGCTGTATGTTAGGAGGGTTTTACTGCTAACTTTCATAACTCATGTCATGTCTTTCAGTTTCTGTATTCATTGGCTTCAGTGAGTGCAACTGTTTCCTGAATTTATAAAAATGTTGTCAAGATCCCTTGATCTCGCTTCCTCCGACTCTCTCACACAAACACATCCCAACACATCTCTACACAGTGGAATAGCATGCACAGTGGCATGCAAATCTAGCAAAAGAGAAGCTTGTAAATAAATAGCATGTCATTCTGCTTACTCAATAAATTCCTCTGGGTGTTAAACTCATGATGAACGTATCATAAGCCCTGATGAAGGCTTTACAGCCTGCCCAACCACACCATCCTGAGTGCAATTCTGCGAGGCATAGGAAGACATAAGTTTGAGAAACAGAGCAGAAATAGCTCCCATAAGGGTAGGGTGCTGACATAGCTGAAACATAACTAACTGGAGAGCATTTGTTTTAGCTAAAGAAGACAGCATCACTGACACATCTCTGTGCCTATGGAGGTGTACTCTGCATTCAAAGGAACAAGAAATCCACCTTCTTTTAAAAACTGTTCATTAATACATAAATATGTCTGTGTTGAAACTCCCCAGATGGTACCATTCTCAACAAGAACTATACACAAGACTAAGAAATTCCACAGAGAAACATGCTTGTGTGATCCAAAGGAGCAAGGACAAAGAAAACCACATATGCAGAGTTTAACATACCAACACAGTGATAGAAAAAGAATTACAAAAATAAATGTCAGCTCCCTTGAAACAATTGAGGCAGCTCTCTCGACTTTCTCTGATGCTCTAGGAACGTGTGAATGTCCTCCATGTCTCACATATCCCCCACCAGCCACACGGAAACATCTCCAGTGTGCCTCAGAGTGTTTCAAGTATCACTCCCCTCTAATTTATATAGTCTGTTAATATCCTCTTGGAGCAAACAGAAATAATAGTTTAAAAAGACAATTATATTTGAGAAACATATGCCTCTATATGACAACCCCCCCCCCCCCCTCAGAATGTAACACCATCCCTAGGCAGAATTCATCCATCCTTAAGGCTTCTATTACGTATTTCAGGGACTGTGTTTTGCTTTCCTGGTAAGTAATACAAATTAACTGCTGGCAACATCACATCAAAACAAAAGCAGCAGAACCAGAAAAAAATACTGAAAAGTTTACCTTTATAGGAAAGCTTCAGTCTTGGGATATTTTGTTTTGACGTTCCAGTGACTGGAAGGAACAGCATCACTAAGGACAGCAGGCTGCAGGCATGTGGCACTTGCAAAGCTCTCATTCTGCTCTCTTCTTCTGTATCTTCTTTTGCACTGCGGTGAAATATCTCTTCACTTTTCAAACAACCCAAGTTTTATCTGGAAGTAAAAAAGGAAAACATCTGTAGACCTGCATTACTGCATAAATAATAATTCTGTAAGCAAGCCAGACCTATCTTTAAAGAGCACCTAATTTAATTTCTTTGCTACAAAAGTATTTTTTTCTCCATTGCTGTTTTGTTTCTTTAATACTAAATTTACACATTTTGACATTGGAAAAATATGTAAACTTTCCAAACACCAGTGTCTAGAACAGCTAAAGTTCAAGCACAAATTAAATTAATGCAGTATCCACAAAAAGAACATTTGCCATTCAAAAGTGACCATGCAACTTGTTAGTTCATACCAGTCCACTGGATATCTTAATGTTTTGTAACTCTTTTTATCTCAGTACAACAGCTATTTTGTGTTTATGCTATGACTAGAATGAACTGGAATGTCTCAGATGCCATGGGGGTACAAGCAGAGTTAACAATGAGTACATACCCATCAAAATTTTCATAAATAAACTAAGAAAACTGGATGGAACAAGCAGTTGTGTTTAGTTTTAGTAGAAAAAAACAGTCAATGCAGATGATGTATTTAAAAGTTCTTTCAGTATGATATTTCCAGCAGAATAACTGCAACTCATCCACCAAAATGTCTTATAAACTTTAATGAGTGTTTCAGGCTGGGGTCAATAGGCTGATACGAGATTTTGTTAGCACAGTGTGCAACTAAGCCAGCTTTGCAGCACTTTTCACTTAATAAGTGTCATTCATATTCCATAAATCTTGAAGTGTTTTACAAATGAAAGCAATTATCACTGTCCTTATTTTCCCTATGCAAAAACAGAACCATAAAGCTGCAGTGAACCTATTTCCTCAAGGTCACACAGCACAGTAGTAGAAAAGAAAACAGCAACAGCAATCCTGGTGTCCTTTGTACCCAGCTATCAAGGATCCCTTTTGCCCAATAACTCCACTTTTGCCCATTAAATTATTTTAAACGGCATCTTGAATTCTGAAAGCAAAACTTGATGGTTAATAAATCACAGACAGCAGAGTATGAAAATACTTGTAAGACCAGATACTTCCTCCTGCAAGTGCATGATGCTAGAGGTCAAGGGGGACAGATGGTGAAATGACAAATATCATGTTTGAGTAATGCTGTAAAACCAAAGAGTAAAGAAATGTTATGGTTAGTCGAGAGATTAATGGCTCATGACTTGCCATGAAAATTCTTTTCTGAAAGGTACTGGAACTGCCTGATTAAAAGAGCAATCCTAGTGCCCACATCAGCCAGCACTTGCACAGACATCAAAGGAGAGGTTCCTTACAAGCCCATGAGAGATGCAGCACAGCTTGGGGCCCCTGGTGTGGCATTCAAGCTCCTGCAGCACTGGGTCAGGCAACTCTGAGCTACAGCAGCACCCAGAACCAATTCAGCACCTCCTGATGCAGGCAGTTCATCCTTCCTGGCATGAAAGGATGGAAACAGTTCTGACAGAGGAAATCTGTCTCAGATGAAACTTGGGCTTTCTGAGCCTCCAGACCTTCTGTCAATAGCAAAAGACAAGGAAGTGTGCAAGAAGAGCACGATGGTGAAAGAGAAAGAGGAAAATAATTTGTAAAATGCCCAAAGCGTAGCTCCTATTGCAGAACACTGAGCTTCTTTCTTCTCAGTCTCCTCTTCAACACTCACACTGTGTCTGAATGCACTGGTCTTGGCCAAGGGGAGTGCATGTTCATGAGATGACATGGAGAGAAGACAGACAAACATGAAATGCCTGTTTCATCTCTCCCTTCCCTTTAGTACAATATGTGATCCACAGAGAAGGCCTTTACTTCTGGGCCAACACATCTATTGGAGGGTGGACCACGAAGGGCTGATGTGGATTAGACTATCGTAGGGTTAAACTGCCTTTAAGAAATCTATTTAGGGGGAAGAAGGGGAAAAGAAGGGGAAGGGAGGAGGGGGAAGAATATATGAAGATGAGACACCAGCCCTGTTCATCTTCAGCAGGATGATAGTGACAAACCATACTTCAAAAAGAAGCAATTAACTGGGAGCCAGTCTCACTGCAAGTATGTTGAGAAGTCATGGCCTGAAGGTCTGGGACTCAGCCAACAGGGAATTCACCAAAGGATTTGGGGCTCATTTTCTTGAGGCAAATTACTGTGAAGAATCAAGACTAAATGTGACTAAAAACCCAGTTGTGTCAATGCACTGTCATTTGCTGAATTGATTGAGAATCAGCACCTAACTCAGGCCTTTGGCCATAGCTCACAACCTCATTTTGTCATTTAGGCATTTTTTGCTAATGGGAACCTTTGGGTTCTTTTGGTTGGGTTTTTTTTTTTTTCCTCCTTTCCCTTTTATTTGAATAATGTCTGTGCAAAACCATTTGCTTTCACAAGGCGGTTAGTTTACACTGGAGGCAGCTGGTCTGTGAGCTCGAGCCAACCCTGTCCTGTCTTTAGATTCATTGCAATCTGGCCAGATTGTCACATATATTTTTAGTTATGATGATCCTCTAATACAATTCCAGCTTCCACACAGAGTCCTTCCAACAGTCTAGCTCAGGTTAATGAACTTCAGGCCAACTAACTTGCCATTAATCTTCAGGAAACATCCTTCCTCTCTGTAACACATGCAATGTCAGTCAGGGTCCTGTGCTGAAAAGACCCACAGTCACACTGAGCAGAAGCAAACAGTCCCATGAGCACAAATAAAACATAAAACCTAAAAGCAAATTTGACTTCCCTACTCCTTCCTCCCCTCAAAAGTAAGACAAATTTGGTCAGAGAAGGAAAAAATTACTGGTTTGTTTAATTCTTTGGTATTTCAGCTAAGGACCAACACCTTCTAAAACTTCCTCACCATGAACGGATCCAAAATAAATGAGGAAAAAGAGTCTGAAAAGAAAAATGCTGAGGCTAAAGCTGCTTCCCCACCTTGGCTTCAGCTAGGAAATAGCACTGCACTGTGTTAATTATCACCTGCAAGATCTAGCAGGGAAGGAAGCCATGCATACACCTCGCTGAAACAGGGGCATTTCCAGTGGAATAAAGGAGCTTTTATTTGCCCCACGTAGGGGCGGGAGGCACAAGGCTGAGAGGGGCTGAGCAGCCTGGCTCCATCCTGCTCGGACCTCCCAGCGGGGCCCATAAATTGGGGTTGGGATGTGGGTTGAAGTGCCAGAAGACAGAAAGTGGAGCTGCAAGTGCCATCCTGACAGAGAGAGGGGCCAGACTAGACTGGCACATGTGCCATGTCACGTCCCAAAAACGAGGTGTCACCTCCCCGCAATCGGTCACATCTAGTGGAGCCTATAAAACAGATTGCTCCGAAGCTACTGTCTGAAACAAGAAAACCTGGAGCCAATTTGCTAAACATAATTTATTCCAGGCCCTTTGTGGCAATAAACAGAGCTCTTCAGCCTTCTCAAACACACAGACAGTAAGGAGCTCTGTGCTTATGGGAGCTTTTTCAGATCGTTCAGCTCAAACCTATCTAAATGCAAAATCTTGCATTCACAAATACTGTGTAGTTTCCCACTTCTCCTGGCGTCACGAAGTCCAAAGCTGAAACTACTGTGACCCATCTGCAAACACACACTTTTTAAACTGTATTCAAGAAAATCTCAGTTATTTCTGTTTAAAAAGCCTTTATGGAATTGGAGGATAATTTAAAACCTGTTTCCAGAACTAGTTTTCCAAGGCCATTTTAAAATTCCAAATTTTATATTCCAATAAAGAGTTATGGCTTGGTTTTAGTGAATCTAATAGCAATGTTGCAGATTGTGACAACTGAAAATCTAGAACAACCTGGTCACTATCAGCATATAAATTCATTATAAACCTAATAAGTAAGTTGCCTAGGCCATGTAGCTTCAATATGTGATTTTCTATCACTGATGAAAGAGTTTTTCTTTCTTTTCCTCATCTATTCTTGCTTGACATCTTGAGGTTTTATTTTATTTTGGTCTATGGAGTCAGAAGAGAGAAAAAGATGTCCCTTCCAGACATCAACAAAATAGCATGAGTGGCCATTCAGAAAAACATATTGCTTTAAAAGATTTAAAACTAATCAGCTACAAGAATAAACAAAAATCACCGCACCTATGATTCATATTTATTGAAAGGTACATTATCGCTTTATTATCTCTTTTTTAAGAGATAAATATCTATTTATTTCAATAGATTATTTGCTACTATTATAAGTAGAAAATCTATATGCACACAAACTTAAAGCATGTTATTTTAATTACAAGTATACAGACATGTGTGTCCAATGCATTATGTAGATATCTCACCTTGAAATTATCATACAAATTCCAAAAGAAAAACTACACTGGTTGTCTACTGTGTGGTTCAAAACTGTACTATAATCATGAACTGGATATTGAATTGTCTTTGTCAATAAGAGGGAAAACTGTAAGCATACATGGCTCAGATTAGTAACTTAGAAAATCAAATAGACTAAAAATAAAATTACATCTTTAGACTTACTTAACATTCTTAACTTAGTTCTGCAGTAACAAAGATGACATTTATCCAGAGCACAATGAAACTATGTTCTTGTACCCCTTAGATGGTCTGTTTATTATTTGGCAGAAGATGCTTTTCTCTTCATTGTGAAATCTCAGTTAAAGCTAACTCCATCCAAGAACTGGTAAACAGTATTATTCATCACTATTCTCCTACTTACTAAGTAGGTTTTGTGCTGTTTATAGTCCAGAAAATGTTCTCTTTCAGGATTCAGAAAACTACTGCTTTCTACACAAACCCAAGATCAGCATTACCTCACTTCCCAACGCCAGGAGAAATTAATGAATAAAAAGACAATGGTACAATCAAAAAACATCATCTGAGCCTGCAGTAAGTGATTTTTTTTTCATTTTGTGTTGCATAAATCACTGGGCTTAGTGTACCTGGTTTAGATGAGGTTTTGCCGTAGAGCAGTCTTTGCTATTGTTAATTACCCAAGCAATTAGCAGACTCCTAAAAAGCATAACCCTGCTTACAATGAGGTTTGCAAAACTATAAAGGCTTTAACTTTTACTGAGCTCCTCAAAGGATTTACACACCATCCATTCAACACCAATAACATGACAAGAAAAATCACTGCTGTGATTCCCACTTGAGAAGAATCAAATAGAGCACAGAAAAATGAAGGGTCTGAGAGACAATGAGGATGTAACTGAGGGAACAGAGTCAGCAAAAAATCTTATTGTAGAAAACAATCTGATAATAAATAAATCTCTCCAATAGAGAGAGAAAATACATTTGAGGATTACACTGGATGTTTTGTTGAGATGAACTCATGCTCAAGTAAAAATGGTGACTAAGGAAGTGAAACAAGAGAAGAGGGAAGGTATTCCCTTCTTTTGTCTACTTTTTCATACTTTTCAGCATCCTTCTGAAGGGAATCTACTGGTGGAAGCATTCCTAACAGGCATATAGTCTGTTTGGGGACAAACACTTGTAGAAATGGTAGAAACTCTACAGAATTATCTGTGTTACACGGTTCTGAAGAGCTTATCTGATCATGAAATTTACTGTTGGGCACCCAAAATTATACACACAGGAAATGAGCACTTCATCATCAAAAGATATCAGGATATTTTTCAGGTCAATGTCAGTGAGGTCAGGATTACACCAAAGATTTCACACAGACACAGAAGTAATCTTTTCAGAAGGTTGCAAATAGACCACCATGCACACAGACATGTTATGCATCATTACAAACAGTGATTCTGAGAAATTTTATCTGTGGCATTATATCTTTCGGACATCTAACACATAAATCCAAGACTGATGATAAATCAAATGCTATTCTCTGACCCTAATTATTCGTACATTGTGTTTCCTCAAAAAAAAAAAAAAAAACAACCAAAAAAAAAAAAAAAAAAAAAAAAAACCAAAAAAACCCCCCAAAAATAACCAGACTCACAGCTTTTTACACTCTATAGTCAGTTTCTCAAACACAGTATATATTGTTCAAGAAAAAGGATGGGATGGAAAGCAATTTGTCATCTGAAAATGATATTTCCAAAATGAGGTAGGCACATAAATAAAATGTCCCACCAGTCAGATGTGAACTGGGATATTTGCACCGAAATATCAACATTCCCTTCATTCTAAAGTTAGATGTATATATGTATCTCTTATGGGTTCTCTTTCCTCTTGTTTCCTCTTGTTTTCTTTGGGGAAGGAACTATGACTTCAGGTATTACGTCTGTAATAAAAGCTTTCCATAGGCTCTTTATTTAGAAGGACATGAGAATGCCCTACAAGTCTGATTATCCAAAAAAAACCCAAAAAAAGCCCCAAACAACAAAACCCAAACACAAGCCAAAGAAGAAAGCAGTGTAAGGCATGATTTAGCAGCACATAAGAATCAAAAGGAGCCCTAAGCCAAACCTCAGTGTTACATTATTTTAAGTACAGCATGTTTCCCCAGCAGACCAAAAAAACCACTAACGCTATGAAAAGTGATTCTATGATGATTTTTGTAACTCTGGTATCCAAGAAAAGAAAAAGGCAGTAGCATGAAAATTCCTAGAGACATTAATGAAAAGGTAGACTAGATGGAAAACCACTTTCTGCCAAGTACTGTGACGTCTGAAGGGTTCCAAAGAGAGACAGAGAATTTTCCTCTGAAATGTCTGTCACCACCTGCAGCACTTGGGGTGGTTTGGCTCAGCTCTGAGTGAAGGAGACAGGGAGACAACACTTGCAGGAAGCTTTGCCTGTGGAACAGCTTTGGCCTGCTCTTGAGAAAACACTGGAAAGCCAGAAAAATGTCACGATGGCCATCAGAAAAAATAAATGCTCATTTTGGGGAGACCTGCCTGAGCATCTGAACTCTAGCAAACTGCGTTTGTCCCGCTGCAGCCTGAATTAACCCCAGACAGCGCTGTCAAGCCACCTAAACCACCGACCCTGCAACCACCATTCTGCTGCTGGAAGAAACATAAACCTACATTGCCCAGCACAAAGGAAGGATTACAGTCTCATTTTCACCTCCAGGAATTCTTGCCAGTGTTTTGCTATGGAAAAACCATTCTCTGTTACTTCCTTTCATAGGAGACCTTCCAACATATGCAGTAGTGAAGCACCAGTCCTCTAGCAGGGACCAGAAGTCTGAACTGGCTGGTTTTTTGGGCATTACCAGTAACTAGTAGCAATGGGGTATTCTACAGATTGGTTGCTTGAACTTGCCCGGCCATGACTTTTGTACATTTGTGAAAAACCCAGCTTGATGGGAAGGTACTGCAGCACTCTGGTGAAATCTGTGATATATGAAATCCAGACCTACAGCTCTGCAGGATACAGCAGCAAGGTGGATAACAGTGCACACTCTGAAAGGGAACAGTCAGGGAGTGTCTGCATGGATACATCTACAGATGGGAGCAGGTGGGGCTCTCATGTCCTTGATCCAAGCAATCCAGACCTCAGCCAGCTCCCAGTGCTGTATGGCTCCATTAATTGCTCACTATACAGCAATATGTTACACATTTCAGCCATACCTACATCTGAGGCATCACCAGGCAGCCAACTCTGTGTGCAGGAACACAACCTGCAGATCATACACACAATCACAGCCCAGCAGACACTAGTAAATCAAAAACTCAACCAAAACATACCCTCCCCAAAGCAGAAAGAAATAAAGGAACAAAGATTTATATTTACATAAATATTTAAAATGTAAATTTCATTTCACAGCCAATGCTTTATTGTACTAAAATTTGTAGCTAGATTATCTGATGCAAGCATTAATGTATTGCCAAATAGTTTGTAATTTTGTGTAAATGCTTGCAGGCACTCACAGCTGTATCTAAAGTCTTGTGAGACTCTCAGATAAAAACAGAATGTTACAAATATTAAGTAGAGGCAACTGAATGTTGTAGTTGGCATCGTAATATAATTAAACATTTTTTTATTATTTCTATTTTACAAATCCTGATAGGATGTTTCCTTAACTGTCAGTACTATTTAGTTTACTGTCAGCTGTGTAAAAGTCAAATCATAACTTTCAAAAGAATTCAGGCTAATGCAGTTTAGCAATGGTTAAAAAATGTGTACTTCATAGGGCAGCTGGGCTTTGATCAAATCTGTTTGCTGTATATCCAATGGCATATTTCCCTAAAATTCCTTTCATCAACGTATGGCCTCATTATTTGATGCACTGTCAGTGAACTCTGTACAGCACAGTCTGCAGAATTTAATGTATAAACTGCACTACAGGGAAAGACATGCCGGAAGGATTTTAATTTCCACTTCCAACAAATTGATTTAATAATTCATGACTATATGCTTGCAGTCTATTGGAAAAGGGTTTTTTACTCCATTGTCCAACTAATTTTGGATCAACATTTTGTACAGCCAAAGTGTAAAGTGATACACATATGAATGTGTACACTGCAGAGCAGTGATCTCTGTTGGCCCAATAATCCAGTTATTTTATTGTTAGGCTGAACACATTTGCTTTCTTCCAGTTTTTTTAAAGTATTTTATTTAAATTTGGAGTATATGTGACAGACTCAGCAGAGCCTCTATAAAAACATCCCACTTGTGAGCTTACACAAGTCACTGACTCAATGGAGACCTGTTCCTCTTGATGGGTTTCCCTCAGGTACTCATCATCACAGCATCCAAACAGTTTAAAAGCTTTAATCTCTCTATTCTCTACCCTCTATCCTTGCCATTAGGAGTTAACTGGATTTCCTTTAATGCTGCCAAAGGAGATGACACCCTTTGGATAAGGTCACACTAGCAGTCAGGACCAGTACCCACATCCCCCTAGTCGCACAGCCAACCTTCTCCACAGGGACACCAGATTTGTAGCTCCTGCAGTGAAATCCATGGCTCACACATCCCTTCTTCCAGTGTTTTATTTGTTAAATTTAAGTGCTTGTGCAAACTGCAGAAAATTACAAGCAATCACAGTTTCATTTTCTATAAAGAACTTCACAGAGCTGCATAAGGAAAAATACACTGCCAGTGTGGGTTCAGACAGCAGGTTATCAAAGCTTTAACAGTCCTGTGTTCTCTGATCATCAATTTTACCATTTTCAAGGGTTACAACATGCTGCTATCTATTCAGACCCTCAAAAAACTTTCGGTTTGTGTCACAGCAGAAATCAATTTATATTTGGTGCAATAGTTGTTTGCTGGTCTATTTTTAAGCTGCTTTGTGAAGGGCGTTATCATGACAAGCTTCTGGAATCTGAAACAGCCATATTGAAAAAGAAACCAAGAATTCAGGCATCACCTAATCCATTCAACACAGAAATACTTCCACTTTAGTTTAAAATCACAATAACCTTCCTTTGTCTTGCGAGAACAAAGTGATGACACAGTGTGCAAAGCTGAATCAGTATTTCACTGATAAAAGGAAAGATTTTTAGATGGTTAACCAGTTAGTTTCCATAACCAGAAGACCAATATCAAAAAGGTAGGATGTAAAACACCACTTCTCATTTCCTTTTCACCAGCAGTCATTTGTCCCTTAAGATAATGAGGCAATCTCAATCTCAAGGGAGTTCTGAGGTTTCATTCCCTAAAAGGATTGTCAGCACTGGAACAGGAACTCAGAGAAGGTGGATTCTCCATCTTTGCAGACATTTGAAGCTTGACTGGACATAACTATTAAGCAATCTAATCCAGGGCTGAAGTTATCCATTCTTTGAAACACAGACTAAACCATATCACTTCCTCATGTCTCCTTCAACCCTAATTTTTCTACCACTTCCTTTAGCAGTTAATGGACAAATGAAAAAACAAACTTAATCACACACTGAAGGTCTTGCTCAACATCCAACACTCTTCTACCTATACTTGGATTTCTGAAAGCCATCAACTGACTTTTTCTATTTTCTGATGATCTTATCTTCCCAAAGACTCTCCTGGTAAGGGCAATATCATTCTGAGCTGCTTACGAAGTAACGACCACACTATTAAAATCTGACTGAAAACAGGATGATTTTTGTTTTATGAAACTGTCCAAAAGCTGAAGCAATTCAAGAACTTATTCATAGGCAGATAATAAACCCCTGTGTCAAGAATAGCAATGTGTGCATAGGGCAAGTGGAGTACACACAGCATAGGTGCAGGCACTGCATTAGCTGTATCACTTAATTCAGTATCTCACAGCTTCCAGGTACAGCTAACCCACAAGGTCCTGGTTTGAAAACTAAGCACAGAACTGAGTGTCAAAATTATTAACACAGTATGTGAAACACTGGTGAGACAAGAAGGGGATTTACCCCAGGATTCCCCCACTGGAGTTTGAAGATGATGTGTGAAAAAGGCCACTGGATGAACTATGGACACCCAAACCATGCCAATGACTTCTGCTCACCCAGCACACAAGACCATCTGCATTTTCCAGGCTGACCTCTCTTTTCTATCCAGACCAGCGACTCCTTCCTGCCAGCCTATTATCTCCCACTGGCACCAAGAAGTGGAAGCCCCATTGTAGTTACCACATTAAATATTTTTCAAAGCTGTGGGGGGAAAAATGACTAGAAAGGAATTGGGCTCCACGCTGGCTGAGCTAGAAAAAGAAATGTGGTAGAGAAGATTAAGTTGTGTTTCTATAGCCATGGCTGAGCAGGTGGCAAAGTCCCACCACAGGTGCTTGTTCCACAGAGGATTCCACTCCCTGGTAAAATAGCTACTCCCCAAAGAAACCAGGGCTTGAAGATATCCAGGACTCTTCCTGTCAGATGAGCCTTGTGTAAGTTTATGAAGGCTTGGGATCACCATGATTAAGTACGTTCCTTAAGCCATTCCCCACCAGGCTTTAGTGCTTTTAAACCACTGACCCCTTGAATTAAAGAGGGAGATTTCTCTTTTCACAGCTGTGACTCAACACAGGAAGGAATTCAGAGACATCTGAAAACAAAGCCAGGCAGAATTTAAAACAAAATCCTTCAATGACAGATTTAGCAAGTGATGGGCACAGCTGGAGCTTACAAATATAACTAAGCAAATGAGCATGCATTATACAACAACCTTACATAGACAGATCTTATGAAGGGTAATTTCCTCACAAGGAATTGCAAAAACCAAACTGCTATGAATAAATCATTAGAAAAACTAGATATTGGCTGTTCAAAAGGAATCTGAATCTTTGGGTCCTTTAGCAAACTAAATGGTAACCACCCCTAAAATGAGATATGTGACAACCAATTAAGCAACTAAAGCCTTGATTTTTAGTTATTGTCTATTTAAGTCACAATACAAAATCAAAATTCCTGTGCCTAGAGAAGAATAAAACACTACTAAGGTAGTTTTCAGAACTTTTATAATACCTTTCATACATTCAACTTAAAATATACAGTAACAAGTACATACATCATTGAGTCATTGCAAAGGAAATGTGTCCCTACTATTTCTGCTGGGGAAGCTGATGCTAAAAGTACTCACTAGATATTCTGGGAGGAACTGAAGTGAAAAAAGAAGTGGAATTAGATACTAACAGCTAATTATCACTGTCACTATCTTAAACATGACATGCTTCGTTCTACCCAGTCAAATGGGCTACATGATACAGCATACCACTTTCAAGAAGCAAGCACAAGTTTGCAGATGAACTTTATAAAATGCAACAAATATCTTGAAGATAATCAAGCATGAGGAATTGACCACCTCCACACAGTAGTGCAAAGCAAAACAATGACTACTGAAAATTCTATTTCCCTCGTCTGCCTCGCTGGGATATGTGACTTGCATTAATGGCATGGGGAATAATGTACTTGCACTCAGACCCTGGACTGACTGATGTCAAATGAAGTTCAACCATTCATATTAATGGGGATCAGCATTTGTCTGAGGGAATGGAAGCCTCTCAGACCTCAGGGTCATGAATTGACAAGCTATCGAACATTTTCTCTGTAGTGCTGACCATCCTCCATCCCCACTGAGCTCAGCTGTCTGGACCCTTAGTCCCACTCCAGCTGCTTTGTGCTCCTCCTGAGGCACAGAAAGAGCTCATTACAGATTCTCTCTGTGTAATGTGCAAAGCGGGCTGAGGGCTCACAGCTCCCTTTCTAGGAAACACAGAATAGCCACATTTCTCTGGACCCCAAGAAAAACACGGAGACATACATGCAAACTGTGAGTTGTGTTATTCTGGAGATCTGTAATTGACTAAGCCAGATGGTGATAAAAGTGCCATTAATGCCAAAAAACCCCACCAAACTGAAAATATCTCCTCAAAAGAACAAAGATGACTAATAACTCATACCAAGAAAATGATTGTTAAATTGCTATTGTCTCACACCACTAATACAATGGAGGGATGCAAAAAACAGGTTTTTTTACTGATGGACTTTCTGGAAAAATGCCTTCTCACAGAACTTATTCTTGAATGGTTTCACAGTATCTACAAGCTCATGGGTTGCAGTCATGCTAATGATCAGCAAGCATTAACTTCAGACAGCTGATAGAAGTCTGGAGCTGATATTATCTACCAAAACATTAAAATATGCAAAAGAAACCACTGCAGCAGAGTTTTCATCTTCTTAATTAATCCTAATAATATTAAGAACAGCAATACTAACAATGATAACCATAACTTTTTTCCTAAACTTTTTCTGCAGCAACAGAAAATCTGCCAGGTCCAAATTTAAATTTTACGGATGATAAGAAAGTCAGCTGTTTCTAGTGAGTTTTACAAGTTATAACCCAGCTCTGGTAGTCAGGACATGCAGAATGAGTGACCTGAAAAAGCCCACTGGCATCTCTGTTTCTTTAGAGGCACCACAGCCACACTCTTGTTTTTCAGAAGTGCTTGTGTAAACATTAAAAACCACAAAACAATAAAAAGATAAGAATCCAGCATGCAAGGCCAACTCCTGCGAAGGATGAGACAAATGAAAAAACAAGATTAAAATAAATGCCTTACATGCATAATAAATTTCAATATCATGAGTCACAAAAATGACCCGTGAACTATAACTTGACCATGCCTCTTTCAATTGTTCCACATAAGGATCCACTTTCTGAAAATGAAGAATATCTTCAGCAGCCACAGAGCTACAGCCCTTTTCTTTCTTTATTCATAGTATATATGTACTGTAATGCAAGTTATGGAACTTAAGTTCTGCTACAGAAAGAAGCATGTAGGATGTAGGAGATATGCAGCTAGACCCGAAAATGCCTTCTATGTGTACCTGGAGAACTACCAGTAGAAATCACTACAAAACAATGAAGATCTATTCCTCATGGTAATGTAAGGTGAAATATAAAAGCTAAAAAGGCAAGACTGCAAACATATGCAGTCAGTAAGTGAGAAAGTAATCACATTTGATCTTCTTTCAGCATTAAAGCTGGCTCTCAAATTTCTTTCTTTAGCAAAATGGATCATGAAACATATTACTAATTTTCTACATTTTAGCAGTTCTGGGTTTTCTCCACCTTCAACATTCATTTCCTGTTCCAGAAAAATCCTCTCACACAACAACTTGTTACTTAAATGAGAATATAAAAATGTTTGTAATGGCAAGACTGAAGGCTCATCCAGTCTAGTAGTCTCTTTCCAACAGCAAGGAGAATAATTATAGAACATTTATACACAATATTTCCCCACCCTTAGTGCTCCCCCCCCCCTCCATCTATTTTCAGCTGAGGAGATTTCCTGAGCCTATTGTGGCCTGTCTATTTTGCAACCCCCAAGTAGATATAACTTTCAAGTGCTTGCCCAGTGTCCCTCTGAGCCCTTGTAAAATTCTTGCATCTGCAACACTATCTGACAAGCAAGTTTGTATGTCTGCTACCCAATGTGTGAAGAACCACTTCCAATACCAACAGTGCAATGTGATAATGTATTAATTTCTCCCCATACACCACCACCTTCATATTAGCAAGAAAGTAGTTCCCACTGGGCAATAAAAAAAAAATTCTGATTCAGTTGTGATGATCATCCAACAGTTTCAAGATTAGCTGCATTACACACGCTACCTCTTTATTTTATTTTGTATTATTGTCTCACAAATTGAGTGGGAAATTAAGTGAAAATTGGTCAAGAGAAAGTTAAGAAGGTGATAGCAGCCATCAGCTCTAACAAGTGTTCACTGCCAAAGAAAAATATCTTGCTATGGTCACTGCACAAGATGAGATATAATATTTCACAACTAAATCTTTGGTGAGAATCCAGGATCAGCTTTGAACAAAGTTCAATTCAACTGAGTAGGTATTTGCCAAGGATGGCAAATATGTGGGTGGGGCAAAAGCAGAGCTGAGATCAGTGCAAGACAAAGCCTTCAGTTTCACAGCCATCAGTGGCTCAACACTGGTAGCAGCAGGGATCCCACACATGAACTGGTGAATACCTGCAGGCAGGTATGATGGAAAAGACATCCTAGCACCCAGCAGCTGGGCAGATCTGTCATGTCTCTCCTTGACAAAGCACTATGCCTCTCTCACACTGCAGTAAATTCACTTTTAGTTTACTGAAACAGCCAGGTTTTCTCATATTCACAACTTTTACTTTGATAAAGGCAGTATGGGCATGAAGGGTTTTGCTTTTACACTAGTTGATGATGTATCTTTAAAACCTTCTGCTTTTAAAATTACTGAATAATTTAAGAAATGTGCTTTAAGATTTATGCTATAAACTGACTATGAGGAAATAGAGTTATAAGCTCCATTAATCTTCATGTTTTAAGGTGTTAGTGATGTAAGAAACACCATCTTGCAACACAGAACAGTAAAATTGTGAAGATTTATGCCTTCCGCAGAAACATCTGGTCTTACCCACCCTTGGTGCCAGAATGGCAGACTGGATGAGCTGCTTGTTTATTCCAGCCAGGCATTTCCCTCACTCCTGGACTTTATGTTAAGACATGATGAACATCTTACTCCCACTGGAGAATTTTTACTCTCATGAAGTCAATAGGTCAGAACTTCTGAAAGTTACAGCTAATGAAAGGGGTGCCTCCTTTGAGTTTGCTAGGTTCTGTATTTATTAATATTTATATACTGCATCAGTATACAAATATAAATACTTAAAACAATTGTACTTTGTGTACTCCATACTTGTGCTTCACACAGGCTTAGGTATTAATTTAAAGGCCTGTCAGAACATAACTTCATTAGCAACAGAGTGAATCATAAGGGATAGGAAATATGCAAAGGGGTTACACCTCCCAGAACTATAACAGTAAGCCCTATCAAAAAAGTTCCTTTCATTTTACAACAACAAACTTTCCAATTCAGTATTATAAACTGTAATTATTCTGGAGGATCAAATTAGTTATATCTACTTACTTAGAATTCAGAATAATTTTATTCTTTTTACTACATCTATCAAAAGTCAAATTTCGAGTTCAGTTAGTGTCTGCAGTGGATCACAATAATATAAAGGCATTTCTGTTACTGCCAAATGAGTTTCAGAATTGTTTCTAAAAATACACATATTGAAAAGTTTCATGACTTTATCAAAAACTAACATTGAAACAATGATGAAAAGCATTACACTTTCTGAAAAAAAACTCTTCACTAGGGTTTAATACAGAAAAGTTACACCGCCTTTTTCAATTACAGCTACTTTTAAGATTTTCCAGAGGTAGCTACAGTTTGGCTTTGACCCTACTATTGCAAAGTGCCAGAAATACCAAATTATAGCAGGGAAAATGTTGTGTGTGCACATACATAATGTGTTTGTCTACAGTCTGCACGAGCAGTTGAAAAACATCCAACATACACAACAAATCACATAATTAAGACTTTTGTGAAGAAGAAATTTGTCATTTAAGTAGAAAATAATGGAAGGACAACAGAGATTTCTCAGTACTAAACCATAATGCTTCATTTAATGAGTAATCCCTGGAGCATATGGATGTTTACCTCACTCTGGGCAAGCTCCAGTGCATAGACAGACAATTACAATGCTTCAGCTGATGTATGATAACTTGTTAGGCTGCTGTAATGCAGTCACATTCCTTCATGGCCTTAAAGAGTGCATTTCTGTATTTTCTTCCATGCCAATACAACCTTTGTCTTTGCAAGATTAAATGGCTCTAAGATATCTGCATATTCAAAGGTGGAATGCCTCAATCTGAATACACAAAGCCCTGGAAACTCAAAAACTGGAACCTCTGTCTGCAGCCTCTCTGACTTTGGCAGGTACATTGTCTGCATCCACTCTGTCTTCAGAAAAACACAATATTAGTAAATTAAAAAAAAAAAAAAAAAAAAAAAAGGAAGAGATTTTGCAATAGGAAAACCACAATACAATTTGGTTGTATTGAGTCTTACATGAATAATGGCTGGACAGCAGACTTATTTACATGACCCACTGAATACAATTCAAAAAGAATTTTAATATGTATATATAGGCTGGAGATGAATAGTAAATGCTGGCAAATGGCTTCAGAGAGACTCCAAGTTTTGCCTTGGGAGAACAGCAAAAGGAGAAAATATATTGCTAAAGGCTCTCTTCCCACCACTTTTATACTGCTGCCTCTTGTCAGAGTGTAGGGTGCAAAGTTCTGAGACTGGTATTTGACAAAAGCACAGCTTAAATTATTAAAAAAAAAAATACGAGCAAAAAGAAAATCTAATAGAACTGCTTTGGTCAATCACACACAGCTATTGAACACCTCCTTTAATGTCCTTAGTCTTCACTTCTCCATGAAATTTGTGAAAGCTGAAGGCAGTACTTCAAACTGTTAATTTTCTACACTTTTAGACACTATATAAAAATTTTATTTTTCTAGTCCATATTACTGGACAAGGAAACTTAAAACACAGAGATAATAAACTCTACTGCTTGGTAATACAGAGAACTCTAGAATCGCAGAAGTGCCCACACTTCTATATTTCTTTCCATGTATTTGATCCTCTAGCTGTCAATGTAAAGAAACCAATTTTAAAGTGGTTTTAATGTTCTTCTATTCATAACAGTCTAAAGATATAAAACATGCATGATTCATAGAAAAGTAACCCATGCACACTCAGATACATACACAGTATAGATAGTTGTGCTTTGTTCCCCAAGAAACTCTTGTGATTCACAGCACCTGACTATGAATTTCCAGGTTACTGTGAACTTATTTCCTACATATTAAAAACATAATGCATTTAAGAAGCTTTCTTCTTTTCCTTTCCTTTTTCCTTTCCTTTTTCCTTCCCTTCCCTTCCCTTCCCATTCCATTCCATTCCATTCCATTCCATGAAGCCAAAAGTAGTAATCAATGGTCATCTATGTTCTGGTTGGCGTATTTCACACAAGAGACCCTTGATAATAAATCATGGCTGAAATGTCAAAATTCCTTCAAATACTTACCTCTGTTAATGATAACTACAGCTGCACTCAAAATCTGCTGCCCTTGATATCACTTACATTCCCACAGGAATATAAATCTCCAGGTTTCAAAAAAGGTATTCGACTCAGGGCTCTGAGGGCTCTGGAGAAACACACAGCTTTTTTGTTTGATGCTGCCTGATAGTATTATTGGGTTAACATGATGAAATAACTTTATTTTTCCATGAAGCTTATCTAGTCCCACATTATTAATCTGAAAACAGGCCAAAAGAAAAAACAGGAAGAGAGATACAACAAATTTAGAGCTCAAATATGGTCATTTGGGCCATTGCAGATCTTCAATAGAAGCAATTTAGTTCAAGACATGGGAATATTGAAAAAGAAACATTACGAAGAGAGACTACTGAAGGCTGTTTCCTATCTGTTAGAGATCAAAGAGGATCAGAGCAAATATGGAATTGTCTTGTAGTTGAGGCAATAATATACCTAATGATCTTGAAATGAAATGTTTAAAAAGCTGTATTTCTACCTTTCATTTTAAAAGGTGTGCATTTTAATCTCATGAGTAATCCAACAACAATAATTGCAAATCTGTAACATATAATTATATTTAAAAACAAGATGAATTCCATCTTTGAACTGAAATTATTCCTTTCATCACAGTAAACCCCTGTTGTTTTTAAAACCTAGTGCCTATATTTGTTTAATTTAATACAAAAGTCCCTGGTTATCACTGTAATTTTACTCATATGTAGGTTATCTAATGTGCACTGCTATAGCTCTTTGAAGTGTATCTCCAAAACCAGAACAGAACTAAGACCCAGAGACACGTCACCACCTCTTGCAGAAATGTCACTCATGCTATGAATAAAGCATAAGCTTAGAAAAACATCACCCAGCAAACAAACAGCATTTGCTGAACCCAGCACATGTGTCTGGAGCTGTGCTCCCGAGCTAATTGGAGGCAGATCCTTGTGCCGTGCCACGGGACGCCGCAGCCGAGAAACCTCGAGCTGGTCATGGAGAGTTCAGCATGCTGAGCAAGGGCAACTGCCAAACTCTGGGGCAGGAGCAGGGCCAGAAATCCCAGAAATTAGGCTAGGAAACAATGCTGTCATCTGTCATGAGCACCCCCGACAGCGAGAAACAGGCAGCAAGAACAAGGGCTGGATGATGCTGCTCTGGAAGCTGCCGTGAGCCATTGCAAGGCTGAGCCCAGGTCTGGGGGGTGCCTGGGGCTGAGAACAGGGACATGAAGAGCTGGCGATGGCTCCTGAGCAAACGAGGCCAGCCCCTGTTCCTACAAGAGCTGCCCCAAACCATCACTATGTCTGTGTTCAGCTGTGTCCAGCTGGGCTGGTGCAAGACTAAGATGGGGATACCACAGAGACTGGGATGGGTCTTCCTCAAAACTGGCGGAACCCTTAGATTACACTGAAATTATTCAGTATCTAAACAGCCAAAACTGAATGGGACTATGCATACCTGCAGCTGGCAGACTGCCTTATCCAAGGACACTACCAAACTCAGTCACAGGAGAGCCAAAACCTCAGTGCTCACGTTAAGCACCTAATTCTAAAGCGATGTTGAATTTAGAAATTGAGGTAGCTAGTTATGACTCCCTGGCATACCCAAAGACAGAGGAAAAAAAAAAAAACTCAAAAAGCAAAAGAACAACCAAAAAAGTCAAGTGAACTCTCGAAGAGCCTATTCTAGGAGCAAGTAATGAACTGACGGGTACACTCACTGGGAGCTGGCCCAGCCTCATTTCCAAGCTGGAGGACAGAAAATTTCGAAACTCTGCAACAACCCTTCTCTTCTTTCCTGTGTGTCAGACTAACCCCTACTCAGAGTGTATCTTCTAGCTCAGCCTTGTCCAACATGTGGTTCCAGGCAGGATGTTGCCTATAAAATGCTTTTGCACTAATTCCACAAATTAGAGCATTCAAAATAAAAGCAGAGCTTTCTGAGGAGCACCAAAAGGCAGTGCTGCCTTTCTGACAGAGATGTGCTGTCAGCCACAGCCAAGGCTGGGAGCTCAAGCATGACTGAGGCACTGAGCTAACATGCCTCCAAAAACAAGAAGTGACCCCATCAGCCAAGCTGAGGATCTTGATTCACCCACCTGACAGCCCTGTTCTGCCCTGCTGGGCTGGGCTTTGCAGAGCATCCCTGCAAGAAGCACCTGCAAAAGGAGGGGAAGGGAGGAGCACTTTGGGCTTGGTAAAATAGGTTTATTAAAGTTGGAAATAGCTGAGGTGATTACCCTGTGTGAACTGACCAAGGAACAATACCCAAACAAAAGACAGTGTGACACAACTGTCAAAACAAAGTCAGTTCTGAAAGACATCTGACAAGGCAACATCTATTTTAAAAATCCTCAGGATATTAGCTGCGTATTTATGTTTTGTATTAAGAAGACTAAACATCATGAAAACAGCTGAATTTAGCACAAACAATAGGCCAATAAATACAACATTAGTGCTTTAAAATAATTAAAGAACTATTTGTTCTTGCATTTATGTTGCTTTCAAATACTGGCAGAATTCCTTCAAATAAACAAGCTGCCAGGTTTTTTGTTTTGTTTTCAGTTTTTTTAATTTTTAAAGACTACATGTGGGCAGTAATTTAGGCAAATCTGGACATTTGTTCCATTCATCTGAAGTGAAAAAAAGCGACACATCTATCACATTGTATTTTCACTCTGCAGAAGCCAAAACTACGGCCCTCCAGGGAACGAGAAGTTTAATTATAAACTATCACTGTACAGCAACATAGATTCTTGGACATATCTCTGGGAAGACATTCAATGCAATAAGCCAACAGAATCTGCTATGTATATTTTTCTTGGGGTTTTTTTTGTTTGGTTTTTTGTTTTTTTTTTTAATGCAAGACCATGGCTCTTTTTTTTGGTGTAAAAGGAAGAAGCCAGAAAAATAGTGATCAATTAGAAACCTGCAAAGTTTGTTGCAAAATAATGTCCATAATAGTTAGTGATTCTTCAGAATTACAAGAATAGAAAAACAAAAGCCAGTGTCACTAACTAGCAATCTATTTGTTGTCTAAATGATGCCTGAATTTGTGCTGTGTAATACTGAGAAAATATGAGTCACAATGCAAAACCATACTGTAGTTTCCAGTTTCTATAGAGCTTTTTATAATTTTTATATCAATTGTGAAAGCAGAAGTGTCTGAATAAAAACCAGAATTTCCCCCATATTACTTTTTCCCTTTTCACACTCCTCATCAAGCAAAAGTAGGAAATTTATTCCATAATCTCCTGTTAGAAATATTTCTTAAATTGTACATGATGGTAGTTGTTTCATTTCTTCGCACAGAAAATTACCCTAATAGGAATTTTGTTAATAAATGACATTTAAATTTTAAAGAAATTTGAAAGCAGTAGTAACAGCTGTCCAACTCAAAAATTACTATTTAGCCTCATTAAAGGCTATTTAGTAAGGCTGCATTTTATATTTCCGTTATGCAACAGAGAAGAAAATGAGTTATGTCAATAACACTGTCACCAAGGTCAAGCCCCATAGGAATCCCTATGAATTCCTTCTAAAATCCTGTGTGGATCTGTAAACTATGATCTTACCCACCACATCGGTGAAGTGTGGAGCTTATTTTAAACAACTGTACGCTGACAGCCTCACTCTGTTTTCACAAAGATGAACTGGATCTCTACAAAGGCAGAGAGCTGTGCCATCACACCAGAGGTGTCCATCAGGTAAATTGATTCTCATGAGCAAATGAGTTGCAGAAGTAAACATGAAAGCTTTGTACTGAATCTAATTTAGATAAATAAATTCTGAAGACCCACACATGACACTAAAAATGAAGACTAATTTATCTTCTCCAAGCGAGATGTCTACTTAGATCATATATATAAATGGTATGAATGGTATGAATACCACTACCCATGGTTATAATGCCCATGTTCAGTATCTTTGAAGGTTTTTAAGTCTCTTAAGATCATGCAATTTCTAAACATGATAAGATGAAAATGCAATTATTTTTCCTCAATAATGATGTTCAGTACTTTAGGAAATTTTACAGTAGTGAAGAGCAACAATCCAATTATTCATTCTCATTTTCCTTCTTCTTTTCCCAGCAATTAACTTTGTGAATATCTTCACCTTTTTAATGAAAGTGGAAGTGATTTACAATAAATATTCATAACGAAGTCTCCACTATGGAGCTGTATCAGAGTAATGCAGAGAGTCAATGCAGAGAATCAATAAGGTCTGTGTTGGTGCGTGTCCACTGATTTCACTGAAGTTGCACTAAATTAGGTAGAAAAGGAACATGACCACCATGACCCTTTAATACTGGTGACATTTGTGGTCACTAGTACACAAATGCTCCATTTCTTGTCTTAGTTCCAGTTGTAAATCCTTTTGACAGAACAATTAGCACATTCATTCAGATAATTTGAATCAAAGTAGAGTTTGTCTTTAGTTACTTTAGTGTAAAAATATTTGATAATATCACAAAGGCTCAGACTCACCTCCATTCAATTCAGGTACCTGAAAAATAGAAGGTGGCAGCCTGGTAACTTGAGGCTACACACATCACCAACAGAGAGGAACAGTAACCACTGGAAAGTGAAACTATCAACCTGAGCTGTGCAGTACCTTCTCATTAATCTATTTAAGGTTCAGATTCTATACAGCAGGAAAAATGTAGGTCTATGCTGACACTTGTTTATATATTTCACTAGCCAGACCAAATAATGCTTCCAAAGCCAACAAAAACATTAGTCAAACAATTTCTTTTGTTTCTCCAGTTCCAAATCAACATGTAGTTACTTCATTACTACATAATGCCCTTTGCTGAACAATAATTGAACACCCCTGACATATGTGAGTATTGTCCTCTGCTGTAGGAGGTAAAGAATCCCCCCAATAATTGTATAAGAGGTTCTTAACCTCCTGCTACTACATCAGAACAGTATGTCAGTGATGTTAGGTGTTCATGTCCTTCCTGTATTCTCACTTGAGAGGAAATGAACAAAAATATCAGTTTGCTCAACAGGGATTTCATCACAAATTAATTGAGAAGATCACATGGCCAAGAACTGACAAGCTGCAAAAATTACAGCTGGAATGAATGTGATGGAAAACAAAGTGATCCTGCCTCTTACAGTAAAACTGTGAAGCAGAGAAAAAATAAAGGCAATGTTGAGCTCAGCTCATCTAAAAATAACAAGACAATATTCCTTCTTCCTTGGTGTCTTTCTCCATCAGTGTCCACCCTCTGCAGGAGTAACTCAGGAGTCCTGAGGAAGAGAAGTTTTCTGATTTGCATGATTGCATGATCCAAAAGTGCAGCCTAGTGCATATACATTAGAGAGTGTGAAGGGATGGAAGTGCAGACAGTGATCTTCTGGGACACTGATAACAAAAGCACTTGCAAATTATATCTGATTGTTTCCAGAGGAGGGGAGAATGGCTGCAAACCACTGAAACGTGATGGATCTACAATCCAGTGATTTATAATTATTACTGTTGAAAATATTAACAGTTTTATTCAATTATCTATATAGATATACCCTCTGTGCTCAAGTAGTTAAAAGAGGCTTGATTAGTCCTGTATACTATTGAGTATTCCACCCTGGCCTGCCCTTGTCTTCCAAAGCATCCAAGAGTTCTAAGCAGTGGCTGTCAAAGCATCAGACCAGACAACAGAAAATGTCAGGTACCAGAAGTCTTCTGAAAAAGTGGCAGAATATTACTGTCCTGGATACACAGAAAATGGGATGGGAATCATGCCCCACTCCTAGATTAAGAACTAAAGGTAAAAAAAAAGAAAAACCTCACTTTTTCTTTCTCCCAACCTTTTTCATTTACAAAATTTGTCATTCTGTTCTTTTTATATACATACATTTGCAAATGTAACTGAAATAAACTGATTCAAGGAACTGAAAACATATCACTACTGGTTTTTTTAAAGCTCATATTAGTCAAACCATCTGACTAGCTTGTCATACTGCTTCTGTCACTGTGGTTTGGGTAAAGAGCAGAGCAGCTTTCTCCTGGAAGGTCCCAGGACATTTCACTTAATCTTCTGCCTCCCACCCTGGGTCTCACTCACATATTTCAGTTTGTCTCCCTGTGTGGCCATACTGGGAGCATTCTCAAGCTAAACCCACAGGAAAGGAACAGAGAAGAACAGGAACCATGCAAGAGCCTGCCTGGACAGATTGAATAATGCTCCCAATTTGTTAAGATGACTGAACTTCCCCAGTGTTATTGTTTTATCATTCCTTTGAAATCATAACTTAATACTTTTATTCTCTGTGAACTAGTACACTAAACACAGTTACTTAATGGTGAAGTATTAGAAAAACATTATTGTAAACATATAATAATAATGTAAATCTACTGACATATGCTTATGATTATTGTTATAAATACCTTTTAGGAAAGCCATATCGAATTTATAAAACTAGGCTTTAACCATGGCCCAAAATTCAGGGTTCTGTTAAACACATTCGGCCTGAATCTTTCTGAGTCTCCATGTGAAGAAAGGATAGGCTTTCAAAACAGACTGAGCCTGGCCATAACACAACAGGATCAGAGACATACTTCTCCTGCAAGGAAAAGCACTTCAAACACCAGGGTGCCAGTCTGTCAGCACTTATCACTCAGTGGGGTTATTCTATCTTTCCAGCAGATTCCCCTTCCAAACTTATACTTCATCACACTCCTGACCTTGCTGCATGTGGCCCCTTCAGCAGAGTTCAAGTCTGCCCTGTGTAAGACAGGGAAAGTTTATTCACCACTTCTCATTATCAATCTCAGAGACTTGTTCACTGTAGGCCAAAATTATTTACTCTGCTGCTTTGGGGGTGTTCATGGAGAAGGAAGAGATGAAGAAAAGTCTCCTTTTAAGAAGATCACCTTTTAAGAAAACGTTCTGGTGCAAAGAAAATGAGCAAAAACCTTCCCTTTCAGAAGTAAATGACTGCTTCTGCTCTTGTTTGGTGAGCAACTTTCCATCCAAAAAATGGGATGGAAACTGAGGTAGCCAGACCATTTTGTGCTCCAGCTAATACAGTGTTTCAGATCAAGAAAAACAGGCAAGGCTGCATCACTCTGGCCTGCCTCGTATGGACTCTTTTTTTTTTTTTTTCCTTTGAAACATTCCATTTGCTGTTCAAGCCAAGACAAGAAAAGAAACATTTTTAACCTTCAGGGTCTGACATAAGCCTACAAAATTAAATAGCCAGGACTAAAGTGAGGCAGGTTTTACAGTTCTTAAGAGGCTATCCTTTGTTCCTTCCTTAACAGTACATTATAGCCAGGGAAAACTTTCCAAGCTGAAAGCAAACAGGCAAAAGCAGATTCAAGTGCCTTTATTTGAACTGAAATCTGTGCAGGTCAGGACCACATGGTACTAAATACTCTACAAAAAAAGAGCAAGTATCAATACCTTCCCTGATGAGCTTACAACTAGGAAGATAAAACAGACAGAAGATGAGTAGAGGAAAAGTCTGTCTAATCACAGGAATATGGTACAGTCACCCCTAGACCTGCTCAGACTTGATCTTCCAGACCCCAAGTCTAAGTTTGAGCAATAAATAAAATGGCCCAGACACTATTTGCAGACTGAGACAAAGCAGCCTGGCACAGCTTCTGTCTATACAGCAAAGCACTCATCCCCTCAAAACCAAGTGGTCTCATCCATATTGCCTCCTGGGAGCCCTGCATCCCCCCCAGCTTACAGCCAGGCAGTTTGGAAATGTGCTAGCTGACAAGAGCAAAAACCAGCCCAGTGAACACACTAACACACCACAGCCCAGTGCAGGCCAGCACAGTCTCCTGACCTTGTTTAACTTGCAAATACAGATGTAACTCATCTGCCTCCCCTCTGATCGCCTTCAGAGTCCCTGCACTCACAAGGGAAATGTGCCACTAAAGCCATAAGGCAGTGACACAGCCAGAAAAACATCCCATCAAGTTTTGGCACCTAAAAAATACTGCCTTTCATTGTGTAATTCCTGTGGAAAATACAAGACGTGGCAAAACCTTGCAAAATATTCCAACAGTGTGAATACACATCAGAATGAGGCTAACACAGCCATCAGGTAGAAATAAAATAAGGAAGAAGGTTCTGGGTTTTATTAGTGTGTGGACAGATAAATTACAGGTGAACTCTTTGGAAATTGAACTGTTTGGGTTTTTTTAAAGGCAGTGCTAGGCTAAAATATGAGCTGGTTTTTTATGATCACTGAAGCCATTTTCAGAAAAGCTTTGACAAAACTGGAAAGAACTAGCAGAGAGCTGATACCACTACCGTGCACACAAGTGTCATCCCACAAGGTGCTGCTGGTTTTAGAGCAGAACTTCACTGACTTCCTGAAGCTGTGCTTAGTTCACCTCCCACAAGATACCAATCTTAAAGAGAGGGGACAAAAGCCATGCAGACAGGACTGTGACAGGGGGACAGTACTGATCTCCAGTGCTTGTCACAGCCCTCATGCCACATGTCACCACCTCCTTCCTTTGCCAGAGGACTCATTCATGGACACTGTCTCAGCTGCAGTCAGCACTGGCTTATTTATTATAAACACCTGGCATTCAGTGCTGCTGTGACTGCTGGATTGAGGACAGAAGGCTTATGATGAAATGAGAGTGGAAATGGGAAATCACCTTTTAAGATGGCAGCTTACAGACAAAGAAAGGTGTGTCACGAGTCTCTTGTTCTCTTCCACCACATACCCCGAAGAAGGGATTAATAATTGATCAGTTGGTAAACTAGCAAAATTATTGCCAGGATCTCCTGTCATATTCAGATGAGATGGCTATTTTTTTTTATTAATTCATGTGAAAGAAAAACTAAAACAAAAAAAAATCAGTATGGATCTTGGAAGAAAGAATTTCAGGAAGCATTTTATGTCAAAGAAGAGCCCTTTTGCCAACCAGATGTTGGGGTTTTTTTAACAAATTTTTAGAGGGGAGCTTCTGCAGCCTCTTTTCTTTTTTCTGTTCCAGAAACTTTGGGGATGTTTCTCTTCTAATTTTGAGCCCACTCATGAGCTGTGAATTCTTTTCCCAATGTGTGAGTGTGAATGATATGAATGGAAACTACACAATTTCTTACCTCTCCTCTTGCTGCTTACTGTTTGCCTAACTCTTCCTGAAAGCAATGGTAGAAACTTTTTCATGGGTTTATTTGATTCTGTGGAAACCAAACACTCAGCCTCCCTACACATATTTGTAAAGACTACTGCAGAACAGAAGGACTTTGTTTAGTATGCAGAAACTGAAATCAGGAGCCACCAGTTTGTCTGACACAGAAAGAATCAGGAGTCTTACTTGCACAGTTCTTGGCACTTGCACCTCCAGGGATGCTTTAAATAGAAAAGGACTTATACAAAATGATCTATCAAATTTAAGTGGATCAGCGATTTGAAAATGCTTTCAGTTTCTCTTTAACAGCATCTGAAAATTGTTGCTACAGGTCCAGGGCTTTGCTCTCACAAGTAACATATCCTCAGTGGCCATGGACTTGTCCATTTCCTCCTTCCAAACCCCTCTCTGCAATCCCATCAAGCTGGTTGCAAGGAACTGTTAATTACCTCTAACTGTGCAAGAGGAAATCACTGCACCTTCATGATTGAATGAAAATATTCTATCTCATTTCTGAGGTATACATTTGGTCTCTAATATACTTGCTAATTTCTTTCACCAGTTTCAACTCATACAGCAAATAGTCTAGCTCTGAGCATAGATTAACATGTGATAATAATACTTACTTTTGTTGTGTATTACACTTGATCACCTCAAAAGCTGCCGACATCACTTAGTCAAATTGTTTTGCTTAATGTAATCTCACCTGGTGCAACAGGAGCAGTTGGTGCTGTATCATAACAGAAGAAATTACTGCAAATGCTTGGGCTATTGCAGTTATTGCTGGTCTGATTGCTTCAACCAAATTTTTGGTTGCTCTTTTGCTCTTATTAAATCTTGGAAAGTCTCCAAAATAGAAATGATAAAACCCTGAACATCACAAGATGTGTTCTTCCACATACCTGTAGATCATCTTTGGCCCACTTCCTGATTTTAGCAATTACAAGTTCCCCCAGCTCCCTGCACACTGCCCATAGGCACAAGGCTTTGTATGGTCTGTCATTTAATTCAGAAAACTACAGCAAGTTAGTGCAGGAACGCTGTGGTAGACAGTAGAGCAATTCAATACTAAATCACTGTTAAGTTTCTGCATGGTTTCCTTGATCGATGTTACACTGCTGATCTATTTTTATGTATTATTTACACTGGGACAGTGCCTGGAGGCCCCAGCCAGGGCAGGACCCCATAATGCTGCACATACTATCAAGTAGGATGCAAGGGCCTCTCCTCCTTGCAGCCTGTAGTCTAAATACATACTGAATGAGACCAGATGGAGAAAACAGTCAGAGCGAGGAAAAAGTGAGACAGTTGTTAGCAAGAGTGGCAGGCAGAGCTCAACAGCTACTCAGCAATATACAGGCAATGTACAGTTCCTGTTACTGTTGTTTCTTTTCTCTCTGTCCTTGGTACCATGTTTTACAGCCTGCTGTGACCTGTGGACAAACATTCATATACAGACTCGTCCTCTGCATGCCTGAAGCTCTGGGCATCTGAAAACATCTTTCATTGCCTGCTGAATTAGGGAACAGAGTGGGTGGTGTGAAATCACAGGTTTGGAGTGACCCACAGGAGAATTACGGCTTTGGGGTGTCAAGGGAGCCCAGAAGGCAGCTGATCTCAGTGCAATTCAGATAATCTGTGATCTTTATTCCCTTACACATTGCCTGCAGCCAAGAGTCCTTATGGTGCCCAGGAATACAAGTCTTAATTCAAGCCCAGGCTGTCCAGGGAACCAGCAATGGATGCACCTCCCACCTAACTCACTAAGTCTCACTTTAGCTGAAGATGGGCTTTAAAGCTCATATAGTCTTGAGACCAAAATGCATTTCTTAAATTAGGGAGTACTTATTTCACCTCCTGATCAGAGTCACGACTGCTTTACACACAGATAAAATCCCTACTGTGTTTAAGTCCTCTGTGCAAACCCTGAATGTCCCTCTATGTTCTTAGGACTGCTCAGCTCTGATTTCCAAAGCAATAGCGTTGGGTCTGCAAGGTCAAATAAAAACAATAAACAAATTCCTGCAAACACTTCCGAACTGAGCACATTTAGGCATTCCCACGTGTAAGTCTAGTCCAGTACCATACTGGATATCCACACGCTCTCTGACACCAAGTGCCTGTTCCTGAAGTGACTGATTGCTCACACATCCCTGTCCCTTCATCACTGGATGAGCCAGAGGACAACGGCTGGATAGCAAAGGGACTCTCCTGTTCCCTGCAGAGCCAGGCAAGCAGGGAAGTGACCAGCGGCTGTGAGGGATGTCAGATTCCTGCTCTGTGAAGGTGAGGGATGTCAGATTCCAGCTCTGTGAAGGTGAGTTCTGGAGGAGTTGGAGGTGGGAGATCCCAAAACAAGAGGGACAAGGCCTGACAGCAGCCCTCTTCTTTCAGGAGTGCAAATCAAGAAGAGTAAACTACTCACAAAGTCGCTGCAGGGTAATAATGAATGTGATCCTACAAGGGGGGAAGGACTCTGACATCAAGTCCCACCACCAACAAGATAAATTAATTAAGCTCCTCCTTCCTTGAAGTGAGAACTTGTGCCACTGCATGGGTCAGCAGAGACCTCAGATAGGTTATCCCAGTCCTCCTCATGAATCTGGATTGCCTAACTTTCCCTCAGATCCCCGGCATCCTACAGCTGCTTTACACAGGGACCTCCAGCAGTGCTCTCAAAATTATTTTAACTCTTCTCTGAGTAACTTCAATTTTCCCACTTTTTTTTTTCTTTAAATTCACAATGTCCATAACTGCATTTCTCCTGAGGATCAGTCCTTTTCAAGGAGACAGCAACCACCTAGAGCCAACACGGTATCTCCAACCACTTAGGCTGTTGTAGGAAAGCAAGAGCCATCAGAAGTAGGTTGCCAAAAGAGCTCAGCTCTCATTTAGTTATTAATGTCTGGATTTCCAGGTGTAGTTTTAGGTAACATGGGACATGTAGGCTGTACATAATACAACATTTTCACTAATGCATAGCACAGTAGCATTTCTTGGGATGTTGCTTGTGTGTGTAAGGATTGCTTCAAGGAAATGGGAGAAATGGGAGCTCTATAATGTAATTAGATATTAATAAAAGCATTTCCTGAATATTTCACAAGAAATAAAAGGAAGAGAACACAAGTTCTTTGAGGTGGTTTATGTAATGGTTTTAAAAGAACATTTCAGCAAACACATTCAGTAAAGACATTTTTTCCATCTTAAAATCAAGCTGCATTGATTTTATTTGATCCTTATATTCTTAAGATAACATTCATCTTGCCTAATTCCAACCATCTAAAATTCAGGCATTGTCTTGGCTCCCTCCAGGGAGGGTAGAGACAGGCACTGCCAAGTTAATTCATCCCCTGGCTCAGATACTGCTTTGTCCCTGGGAGCACCTCATCCTGTACAGAAAACAGAGGAAGATTAGGTGACCACCTCACACTTCACACAACTGAAATAAATCCCATCTTAATTAGCTTTTCCACTCACTGTACTTGCATTGTTACAATATCTCAACATCCATACTTTCCAAACCTGTAATTCTCCCACTTTTTCTATGATAAATGGTAACTCTGCCTCATTTACACATATAGCTGAGGCAGGTAGAGCCAAGTTCTAGCCCTGCAAAGGTATTTACCAAGTTAATTGTCTAAATTAGGTGTTTTTCAATCAGCTGACAAATACTCAGTGATGTAGACAAAGCAGAGGCAGTTGGGTGCCCTCAGGAATTTGCTGGGATGTAAGCAGAATTGACTTGCCTTAAGGACATATGTCATGGAATTAACCCCAGGTCTCCTGAGCTGCTGTCCTAACCTTTGGAATGTCCTTAACATCAAGCAAATCCTCTGCTGTTTTTTGAATAAAACTTTTGAAGTATTTACAGTCATGTCTTCCTCTTTGTCAAACTCTAACAAGCTATGCACACTCAAAGCCTTTTATTCTTCCTCATAAATCAAACCTGACTCCAAGCCTCCCTTCTCACTTTTATTGATCTTCTCTAAGCTACCCTTAGATCTTAACTTAGCAGTTAGAGCACAGTGAGGCCAAAATTCCAGGGTTTTTTAGGTGTTACTGTGAACTAAACACAGGAACACCAGCACAGAGTTGGATCTTGCACTAAAATCAGTGAAAATACAACACTCACTTCAGAGTTCTGCTCTGGCATGCAGCACTCTGCATCACAGCACAGAGCACTGACACCACGTCTCTTGCACTTAGAGAAGTAATTGACCAAGACCTTAAAACTTAAAATACTTGGGGCATATCAACATGAGAGTCCAGACACAGTAAGATGTGAATTAGCAGCACACTGGCTGCTCTGCAATCACGTCACACAGAAGCGTGTATTAGAAGGAAGCAACTCAATTTTGAAGCAACTCACTTAATTTGAACAACAGGCTCAGGGCAGACAGGCCATGCAGAGTCAGTGCGGGGAAGATACCACTCTGCACACTGTTATTGCAGTTGAACAGAAGCTGACTCCCACATGTAGACAACCTTTATCAGTCCAGAGCAGGCTCCAGCCCTGGGTGATACGTGCTGCTTAGAATAATCTTGGGGAGAACTGCTGAATGCTGAGCATGTCCTCTGACTTGCCCAGAACTTGCACCTGGGCTGTAATATGGGTCAATTTATAAAATAGACTCTGTTCCTTTCATCTGGAAAGGTTTTTTTTAGCAATTATCTCATTAAAGTGAAACAGAAAAGCCCGTTTCTGTAGAGAAAGAGATATCAGCCCCATAGTATTCAAGCAAATCACAAGATAAAAACACTGTTTCTGGTACTATACAAGTGCAGTTCCCCCCCTTCTAGGATAGCTGCCTTGATCCCTAACTAATCAAAACAATCCTGTATAAACCTTGAATTATCAAAGTCTAACCACGTTCTGTTTTCAGAAATCATGAGCACAGAGTATGGGCAGCTTGTGGGAAACAGACAGGTGAAGTACCATGCATCTTTCAAGAAAGCTACTGAAATAATTATAAAAGGTTTTTCAGACTTCTGATTTTTAAAGGGATATTTGATCATCTCCTGTATTTACTAGACCCCCAAAGCTTTACACAGTTACCTATGGATTGAATCCAGTAGCTTGTTTGTGGACTAGTTCTTATTGCCCAAATAAAATTCAGTTTCTGGGGATATCAAGAAAACAAGATTATGCAACATCCTTTGCATGGGACTGCCTTGTCCATCTTCTGAAACAGAAAAACTTAACAGAAAAAGTATCTCCTATACCACTATGAGAAAGTTCTGCTCAATCAGCCAGCTTCAGAACAAGGAAATATGTTTGTGTCAGGGTTTCCAACCTGTCCTGCAAACCACCAGAAGAACAAATTACTTCAGAGTTTTACACACGCCAGAGAATCCCACATTGCACCATATCTCTGTAGGGGAATGAAGGGTAAGTGCTTAAACAGCAAACACTACCAAAAACTCAAATGCCTATTTTGGAACCTTCTCCCAGGCTAACAGAAAAGAAGGAGGTGGCAATGACTGCTACACAAGAAAAGACACCCATGGGACGGAGGTCACATCTTCAACTTGAGATGTCCAGAAAGTGCTCTGAGCAATTCCTGCAGCCTCCACAGAATAGCTGAGTTTTCCTTCTGAGCAGTGGCACACACAGGCTAAGACATAATATAATGTGCAATTTCCATAATATAATGTAAGGGCAGCTCAGACCAGATGCCATCAGTGAGATTTAGTAAAACAAGTTGGACAAAAGCTACTGATCTTCTAGGAAACACGGACTGATGATCCTGAATCCTGAGTACAAGGCTCACAGAGTCTTGGCTCTTCAGAACAAACTCTCTGCTCACTGTCAATCACTAATTTATCCATCCTCCATCAGCACCTTTTCACCTTTCCTAACTGCTTCTGCTCACACCTCTCCTCCCATGTGGCTCAAACCAGAATGAAGAGAGTCAGCACAATTTAAACAGGGTCATGCTTTCCAAGCATCAAACCAGTATTTCGCTGAGAAAAGAATGAAAACAAATTGCACACTGCCTACTGCAAGGCCTTGTGAGATTCCCCCAGGGCCACCACAACAGACCACTGTAATCTCTGCTGATGCTTGCACTGAAGATAACAATGCTGCCTGTTATCAAAGCCACTGTGTCCCAGTTATTCTGGCCTTACACACTATTTATCTTATAAAGATGAGTGCAGCACTTTATAGACTGTCTAATAGTTTATCTTGGAGATGTCAAATCCCACTTTCCATTGTGTCATGTTGAAATCCTGGATGGAAAATAAAACACAACAAATCCACACACATTCCAAAATGCTTTTCTCACACCACTTCAGTGGCATTTACCTTGTTTGTGGGGAAAGGAAGGAAGGAAAGCACAGAAAGGATGGAAAGTACTTTTTTTTTTCTTTTAACACCATTAACTAGAACAGATTTTATTACCCATAAATAATGGTGGTAACCTAGGATAAAAATAGAAGTAAAGCCTGTCTTCACTAAGAAAATGGCTATCTATATTTCATCACTGAGCAACTGCAGAACAGCTGTGCCTGTGATATCAATGTTATCACAAAGGAATTTCTACCATTGTCGTGAAAACCTGGCACAAGACCCGAAATCTGTCTGAATATCTCTCCCTTTAACAGTTTAACACCCCACATGTCAGATTGCTAGAGCAGAGTACCCCTGGGGAGTGAGAGATTTTCATCGTGTCAGGGCCATTTCTGGGAATTGACAGGATACAGGAAAACCATGCCTGAAGCTTTTACAAAAGCACAAGAGAGAGTTTAACTGAGATTAAATTTCAGAGGGGAGTTTGGAAGCAGGAGCAGATTGTCCTGTGACTTGAAACCACCTGGAGAACTGCTGCTACTAAAAGGTAAGGATGGACAGTTCCCCTTAGGAAAGAGCAAGCCCTCGTGTCACAGGACATGCTGGCAGTACCACAGATACAGCATTGTAGGAAAAAAAGGATAAACCACACAGAATCTAAATGGAAAAAGGATAAACCACACAGAATTTCACCTTGGCTTTTAAATGGAAGACAAAAATTGCATTCTGTTTTTTTCTCTCGCTTTGAAAGCAGATGTTTGGATTGAGACAAGCTCCCTGCACTGTTTGCTGCACACACCTTCTGCTTTTCTTCCAGGCTGTGAAAAACCAGAGAAATTGGCACTGGAGTGTTCAGTATTGTGCCTCAGTACTCATTCTTCATCTTTACACATCAATGTACAACAACAACAAATAAGAGAAAAAAAAACAATCCTTCCATCATTGCATCAGTTAAGGAGCCAAAGCACAGTAACTCATCTCTCACCAAGTAGGAAGGATTTGATTTTAAGTACCATTGAGGAGATAACTGTCTGTGTTATGAGCTCCATAATGGCGCTCGTGTTGCCATTTAGGAAAGTAATGAGCTGTAGCAAAGTCACAGGAAGCAAAGGACACAGGAGCTTCAGTCTCCTGAGGACAGCACAGCAATTTATCTGTACTTAGACGTGTAAAACTCTTTAGGGAAATAATAAAATAAAAAAAAAACCCCACCAACCTAAAAACCAAATCACAGACATGTGAATTTGTAGACAGGTGTCTTAAGAAAATCAGCCCATTTGCCCCTTCACAAAAATTTTATTATGTGAGTTTAAGCAATCTTCAGCCTAGGCAGTTTGTAATTATTTTATCTAAGGATGGAAAATCTTTCCATGTGAAAACTCCCTTAACTTCACTGGAAGTTACACAGGTTGTTGGGATGTTATACTGGGGAAGGTATTTCTTTGCCATAAATCCAATTTTTACTTTTTTTCAAGCTGAGGCAGCTTTATGAGATGAAATAAATCTGCTTTTTAGTAGATGTCACTAGAGGACTCTAAACACCGAATCGTAACTCCAAAACAAACCTGTACACTGCAAACAGTCTTACCCAGGACATTCATCTTAGAAAGATAGACAGCACAGAGACAGCATAGCTAAATGCAACTTTTTTTTTCCTAGAAAGAGCACCTAAAAGACCTTTGGGTCTGAACAATGTTAGTAACTTCCTTAGATGTACCAATTCTCTTACTTTTTTTTCCCTCAGTTAGGTGGGGGTGACATTCCAAAAATTACATCAAGTCAGTTTTTCCTAAAGCCTTCAAAGCTTTGAGTTCAATTTGCAAAATAATAAATTGAGTCTTAAAATAAACACCTTGGATTTCATGAGGTCTGAGGAGATCTCACTTCTGACAAGATTACAGATTGTATAAAACATCAGATCAACTGACCACAGTGATTCAGGCTGTAGTTATGTAAAGCATCTTTGCCCATTAAAATAGTTTTAGGAAAAAAATCAGATTAATAACAGAGATTTATGATATTAACTGACTCTTCAGTCAGCCAAGTTCACCCTTAAAGATCAGGATAAAACTGTCTTTTGCTGTTTTCAGCTTTTACATGTAGCCATCCCTGTCCACAGCACCTGGGCCACAGGGTGCACACACAACAGAGCTGCGACTGCTCGGTGCCTGTGGCGCTCAGAACCAGGCAGAGGAGCTCAGAAACAGGCTCAGAAACACCTGCAGAGCTGGGGTGGGCTCCAAGTGTACCCAGCTCTCCCACAGACTGAAAGAAGATCCACCTCTCCCAACACCCTTCATCCAGCAGTTCCAAGGCTGGCACACTCCTCTGGGAACAGGTAGGACTGGTCTCCTTATGATTCATTCCATGGTGTAGCTCAGTACCAGGTAGGAAATGCCAACACTGATAGCAAAACATTAATTGGGGCAAATCCAGTACAAGAAGTCTCATCCCTGAAGATGGTGCAGCAGCTGTGTAAAGCCAGACTCCTTCTGCTGGGCCTGACAAGGGAGTGCTCGCAGAAATGGAACTGAGGTGGCTGAGAAAGGCAAGCTCCAGAACATCCCCAGCACCACTGCTCTGACCCACACCTGGGAAACTCCCCTTCCAGGCCACCTCAGCACCTGAGCCACTGAAATGCCCTTTCACAATTTAGTTCTTATTTTAAATATTGGGAGAAGTAAAAGACTGACCCTACTCATACCAGTCTGCTGTGAGAGCTCACTGCTGATGATCCCAAAGGAGTCCCATGGAAAGGGGATTGGAAATTGATCATCTTCAAGGTCCCTTCCAACCCAAACCACTTTATGATTCTGCTTCACAGGCCCTTCCCAATACTATTGACACATAGCTAATAAATTAATAAAAGTTCCTCTGAATGAGAAAAGGCCCACTGCTTCTAACTAATGAGCACAAGTGCCAAACTTGTTCCTGTGTC
Source organism: Setophaga petechia (assembly GCA_024362935.1). NCBI lineage: Eukaryota > Metazoa > Chordata > Aves > Passeriformes > Parulidae > Setophaga > Setophaga petechia. The sequence continues at coordinate 14,237,369 of JANCRA010000012.1, forward strand.
TTCTCTGATTTCTATTGAACAAAAAGGGACCTTCAGAGAGATATAACATATGATCACTCTATTACTAGGACACAGTATAGTACCCGCTTTGAAGATTTATTTATGTTCTTAATAAAGGTTTTCAAGCACCCGCTTAAAAAAAAGGAAATAACGCATGAAATTAAGTAAAGGATTTATTTAAAGGTAATTTATATGCAGGTGAAACCTTTCACAAGGTGAGAGAATGGATCTGAGAATGCTACATTCTGCAAAGCTACAGATGATGATAGTACAGAGAATTTTACAGTTAGAGCTGCTCTTACTGTAAATCTTGGAGAAAAGGAACTGCACTTGCAAAAGCCTATTACTACTTGTCATTGCCCTTTATTTTATTTCCCTCTCTCAAAGTGGAGTTCTCTGGACACCCAATGATGTTATGAGCATTTTTCCTTTATTACACCGTTCTAAAGCCTTTTAGTATAAGCCTTCATAAAACCTCACATATATGCATTATAAAATTACAGGGAATAAGTTCCATATGAAAAATTCATCATATTTCTTCTTTCTATTTTTTAGCAGAGATTCTGACATTAAGCATGAGAGCAACAGACATTGTTTTAATTCTTCATTGTGGAAGGGGAAAAAATCAACTTTTTGCTTTTGTTTAAGAAAGAATTTTTTACATATTCCCTCTTTGCAGTCTGCTCCTTGTAAAAGCAAAAAAGTATTTTAGACAGACAAAAAATAACCACAATTATATGGACTGTGTCATTGATAAATTCCAGGGGAATACAGTAGGCTAGGTAGGCGCATACCATTACATCTAGCTGTTCAAAATCTTAAAATTCTAGCCAAGATTAAGCTGGACTATTTGACCACAGCAGCCCTCAAGACTGCACTTAGTTTTTAAAAGGCTTGATCTCACTCTAGGCTTAGACTTTAAGCAACTAACTCTTTCAAGAGAGCATTTTACACAGCAGCCTATCTTTAAACATGTGCTTAAGTCTCTTGAAGTCACTAAGTACAGACAGAGAACAGGCCCAAGTCTTTCATTTTGTGACAGCCTCAGATTTGTATAATTTTAGTTAATCCTGGGCTTTCTGTTCCCAGTGCATTTAGGCATGAGTTATGCTGACACAAGATGAGATCAGACTTGGTGCTGCAGTGTCTTCAGGAATTTTGGAAGAGGGTGTTCCAAGAAAATTGGTAACTTCTCTTGTGCCCACCATCTTGGAGAAAAAAAATAAGAAAGCAGCAACACCCCAGCACGTCACTGGAGTATGTTTAGATGTTACAGAGGCTTTAGCCTCTCTTATGCTGCATGACATCTGCTTCCTGCAAGTCTCCTGGTTCTCTGACCAACTAAATTTGAAACAGTTTAATTATGATTATTTATTTTGCTTTTAAACTGACCACATTATAAGACAAAGCTCATGCAACTCTTCTGTTTATAGCAGCACAGGAAGAAAAATATGCAAAGATGTACAAAGAAGGATAAGTGTTACTGAAAGCTGAGTAATAGACACAGTGTGAAATTCATGCAGTGCAGAATTACAGGTCTCCATGCACATATAAGCTCTAAAGCATGAATTTGTCTTTAGTCACATTATGTTCTGAACCATTTTTTGTCCTGAAAAATCAAGTTTGAAAATAAATGCCTCTAATGTCCTGTGCTGAGTCTGACCAGGGAAACTGTTAGGGAAAATCTCAGGTACTAACAGAGCTCTGAACATTAATCACATTTTCCAGTTACGTTGTGGGGAAGTGCAATGACTTAGTTAAGGCCAGTATAAAGTCCCAGGCTTAAACTACCACACCCATCACACTTATAGTCAATTGAGTCAATGATTCAACCCAGATGGGAATCCAGGTTCTTCTTGGCTTACTGTTATCTCTTCTGCCCATTAGGTTATGTGACTTCCATAAGTTATTTTGCAGTTCCCGTCAAAAGAAAATAAATCCACATGATGCTAAACGCTGCCTCCCAGCTGTAATGCAAAGTGGAATTTTGGACCACAGTGCTGTTTCCTGACTCATCCTGGATCCCCTCCATGTGACGTTGGATCCATCTAAGCTGGGGAGAGCAGAAGAGAAGAGCTGTGCTTTTTCTTTTCTTTTTGATTTTTTCTTTTTTTCTATCACCCACTGTCAGATAACATGTGCATGTTCTCCCAGCATGTCTCCAGAACATGGAAAAAAACCAACAATACCAGAGAGGGGCCTTTCTGAGTACATAAGGATAGAAAGAATAAGATAAAAGGGCTAAAGATTTATACAGGGATTATTTAAATAATGACTCACTGCCATTGCTAAGTTTATAAAATATATAAAACCCAAACAGAAACGTTGGGGCAGGGGGAAACTGTTGAGAAGTGTGACAGAGGCGCAGGACTATAAAAAAGTTAAAAATAGCACACCCACGGACCAAAATTTCCTTCACACCTAAATACAGCCACTACACTTCACATCTCATGCACATGGCTGTACTGTGAGCTCCTCTGTTGCTTGTTTGCAGCTGGAGAGAATCCAGACAGCAAGGAAAACAAACACAGGGCACGTTCCCTGAGTCCATCTGATCCAATGGCGTTTAGCACACACCTCTGCCTATCTCCAGGGGTTAAAAACACAAAGGGCCAAGCACAGCTCCGGCAATCCCGCAGGCTGCTGTGCCAAGAGAGCGCGGTGGGAAAGCCTGCTTAACCAGCCCCAAAGGATTCCCTCATGGAGGAAACCTCAAAGAGCACAGAGGTGGCTCACTGGCCAATTCCAGCTCCAGGGGTTTTAGCCAAAGAAATTCTGGCATGTGCTGGGAATTCAGTTGATTCCTAGCTGATGAATCAGGCTCTCTGCATCCACAGGTGACCAGCATGTCAGTGGCACACAGTGATGTGACATCTGAGATTACAGCTGCTGGATTTTTAACAGCAAAAAGAATGAGAGGAAAAGCACAACAGGGATTAAAAAAGAATTCAGAAAGACATCATTATTTTGGCCACCCTGAGCCAACAGCAGGCTCACAGGGTGACTCCAATGTTTATGGCTTTCTGCCAGTTAAACTGCAAAGATCCTGACTGTGTGGGACATTCACTCCTCTGCTTGTTTTGTGACATGGAAAAGAGGCTGAGCATATACATCCCTTCTGCTAGGAACAAAATGAGGACAGGTGCTGCTGGGAGCATTTCATCCTTTGCCTTTACTTTTCAGTATCTTGCTGTTTACATGGTTAGCTGCTTAATTATCACAACTTAATCTCTGATGCAGCGTCCTCAAACAATTTAAAGGGCTCTTTCCCAATGAACAGCATCTACTTCCATTTAACACTCTAGCTTAATTAAAACTTCCCCCCCCCCCCCCCCCCGGCCTTGATTCATTTAATATAATTGCAAAATCCCAGTAGAATGAGTAGAATGTCCAGGCTGCAGCACAATCTGCGTAATGAACATAGTGGTATCTGCAGTGAAAACATCACCTCTCAGAAAACAAGAAAAAAAACCCCAAAACATTGGGAAGCAGAGTAAGATCAGAGCAATTAGAGTTTTTTGGAAGGTTGGCTGATGGCACAACCTGCAGTTGGGCAAGCAGCAGGCAGAGGCCAGTACTTGGGAGGGGGGTCAAAAAGAGGTATCAGTGTTCTGGGGATCTGACCGTAGCTACTCACCAAGACAAAGATGAGGACAGGAATACAACTTGAAATTATATCTTTCTTATATCAGTCACCTTACTCAGTACTACTGAGTGGCACTTCTCCTTTATTGGGATTATTGTCCTGAAAGCACCTACCAGCTTTTGTAATAGAAGTCATTCTTGTATTTTCAGACACAGCAGAGACTGGTGAAGTTGCTATTTCCATTTCTGGTTAAAGCACTCAACGGGCAGAGCCCACACACTGACTGTAGGAGACTTGGAATCACAGCACTGGTCTAGAGCACAACTCTCAGTGCTTTAGCACTGCACCTAATGGGAGCCTGTTCTGCTGCCCACACCCTGAGAATCCCTGCTCGATCAATCCAGTCCTAAGAAGAGGGAAAGCAAATTTAGTTCCTGGATCTCAGGCTAGTCTGGATATCTAAGCCAAAATAAAGTTCAACTAAAAGTGAAGCCAAGCTGCTCAGCCTGATCAAGGCAAAAATGCTTCAATTTATGAGACATCTCAGAGCAGGACTTGTCTTGGAAATTTTAAGAAAAAGAGGTGTGGCACCTGCAGAATTTGGATATCTCTGTTTGACAGTAGGTTTACAATTATGGATTAAAATACCCCAACTTCTCTTTAAAAGACTATTTAGACACCCAACTTTCACAGAAGACTTTGGCCCTTACACTTTGCAGGAGATGATGTGCTTTTCTGGATCAAGCCCATAATAACCTAAATAAACTAATTAAAAGGCAAAGATGAAAAGTCACATCAATTATACTAATGAGGACTTGAAAAACGGTATAGAGGTGATATGCGATTAGCATTAAATAAATTCAAATGGTAAACAGCAAAATCAAGTCTCTTTACTTGTCCCCCAGATTTGCAAGTAAAATAGAGAAAGTGACATGCTACAATTCTTCAAGTGCTTGCCTGCATCTTCCTGGCCTCTGTCAGAGACACAGGCACAGTGTGAACTGCTGCTTTCTCAGCTTCTGGTCCCACTTATCTCTATTATTCTTGGACAAGTTGCCCCAGTTCAAATCAAAGTGAAGCTCTTTTTGAGGAAACATAGGTGGCTGCTCTGTGCTCCCGCAGCAGAGTCACCGATTACCTAACGCGCTCAGGAATGCTTCCCTTCTACAAGCAACAGCTTTCATTTTGCAATATTCAGTGCAAAACAAGGAGGTTTCCCACTCTGGGAGTTCCTTCACTCTCAAAGTGAACTGGAGGTGGTCCCTGTGAGCAGGGAGCGATCTCCTTCGGGCTGCGCCCCGTCATCCAGGTGCTCTGCGCTCCGGGGATGGGCGCGCTCACCAGCCGCGCTCACGGCGATGTTGGAAGACAGTGAAAAAAAGGAAGGAATTTTGCCACGGCTCCAGCAAGCAACAGTTCTGCTCAGGAGCATGGGCTGATCATGCCCTGCTGCCCTCCCAGAGCCCGGAGCCACCTCTGCGGAGCGGGAGCAGGGGTGCCGGGCTGAGCACACCAACTCCTCTCCCATCTCACAGCCTCACCCGCTCCCAAAAACTCTTTCCTTCTCTCCCTTCACCCTCCGGCAGAGCCTAGCCCTTCCCTAAGCCAGCCCTATCTCCCGCTGACAGCGGGGCAGGTGGCCGGGGGGCCGCCAGGTGCCGGCACCGCTCCGCTCCTGCCGGGGCAGCCCCGGCGGCGCCCGGGGCAGCGGCGAGCGGAGCGTCCGGGACAGGCAGAGGGGAGCGCAGGCACCTTCCCACACCGCCCTCCTTCCCTTCCCTGCGGCGCGCAAAGTGCCCCAGCGGCCGCGGAGCCGCGGGGCCGGCCGGTACCTGCCGGGGCCGGAGAGCGGCCGGAGCGCGGCGGGGCCGGGGCCGGGACCGGGGCCGGGTGTCGGAGGCGTTGCGAGCGCGGCGGCTCCTCCCCGGCGGCGGCGGCGGCGGCGGCAGCGGAGGGTCTCGCTCCTTCTGCGCCGAGTGTCAGACTTTCCCTCGGCCTCCCTCCGTCCATCCCGCCACCCCTTTCCACTCCCTCGCACGCACATGCACACCCCTCCAGCAAATGGGCTGCCGCCTGAGAGTGCGCCTGTGTGTCCGGGTGTCTGTCAGCCGCCGCAGGCACACCCCCCCTGCTCGCCGCAGGTCCCGCTCCCGGCCCGCCGGACGGAGCTCCCGAGCAGAGCCGGGGTGCGCACTCCAACCCCGATCCTGGCAGCCATGTGCCCACCCGGGGACCTCGAGCCCGTGTCCCTTCCCTGGGTCACAGCCCGCTCCGGATCACACACCTGCGAGCTCGCCCAGGAGCATCCCGAGCTGTCTCTGGGATCGCCGTGCGCGGCTGTTGCTCCTCATCCACGTGGATAAAGCAGCCCCAGGTCCGCTCACGGTGTTCCCATGACACATTCCCTCTGGGACGGAACTGGCTTTGTAGACTGATTGAGTAAACAAAGCCAGCTCGCCACACTCACGATAAGTGGCCCGGAGCTCAGGGCTGGTGCGCGTTTAAGAGTTTGCCCGTGTGCCAAACTGTAGCTGCCAGGGACACATCTGCATTCGCATTTATTTGTTTTGCCCCCGGAATGTGCTACACTGGTGGTTCTCCAGCTTTCGCAGGCTGCAGACCACTTCCTAAGAGAGAATTTCTCTCCTGGACCAGCCCACTCCCACACCAAACCATTCTCTCCAACATATTTCCTCCTGTGGCTGCCCGAGGAAGAGCCTCCCTGCCCGCAGGCTGAGAGCCACTGCACACATGGCACAGGCAGTATCAGACCCTTCCAGACAAGACACACTGGGCTTCTTTCAAGAGCTGTGTTTCCCTCACTGAAGGGCTCAGATTGAAAGGCTTCAACTGGCAGCTCGGTTGAGGAACAGACCCCGACTGTTGCTCCCGTGAAATAACCAAGGAAGCCCAGCGAAACATATTGGAGTTTCCATCATGTAACTCACCTCAGCAGAACTTCATCCTCACCTACCATTTACACACAAGTCAGATGGGTGGTCTGGGTATACAGGACAGGAGCTAAATAAGAGGAGGTTTTTAGGTTCACCAAAAGTCAACTTTACACCTTTTTTACCTATGTTTTTTAAACAGCTTGTTACTACAGTACCAAACTGACATTAATTTTTATAAGTTCTACACATGAAAATATAGGCTGTAGTTATCTACATGAGTTTTATATTCCCAAAAGACAAAGAGAGGAATTTGGAATGGGTTTACTGTTGACTTCTGCTGTTTAAGGCCTTAAAAAAAAAATATTTTATGCTGAATTTCCACATTTGTATCATTATTGCTGGCAAAACTTTGCATTGCTTTAATCCCCACATGGCACTACTTAATACAAATATAATTAGGATGGGTATGATGCAGACTTTAGCCAGTTTGTGTTTTGAATTTCTGCAGAATAATTCTTGCACTTTACCTTGTTCCCACTCAGTGAAGATCACAGGTACTCTGCTCTTAACTCCCTTCTGCAACTGAAGAAGCTCAACAAATAGAAAATGAGGAGCAGGTTGGTGGAAGAAGAAACCTTGTGGGTTTTTTTGGTGTTTTTCAAACATTAGAACTACAGAATAGAGGTTTGAGGTACTCTGAGAACATGAATCCTGATAAAAAGAAAATATGCTGCAAAATTCTGTTTTTTTCATGTTCTGGAGATATTTCAGACTCCTGCAGAAAAAAAATCAGCATGAATGTTTCCCTTTCTCATTTGTGGAACAAGTCTACAGACTCTGTGAAATGTAGGGGGGAAAAATGTTTTGGAAATGGTTTTATTTTAGCAGCTAAGGGGGGTGTGGAATAAATAGGAGAAGATTTGTCTTTCAAGAGTTATAAAACCGAATTTTAGAAATAGAGGTGAAGTGGATGAAAGCAGGAAAAAATCCGCCCTCTTGTGGCTGCTGGCTAAAGGAAAGCCGATAAAATAACTTTTCTCTGCAGACAGCAGGGAACTAGAGCTTTTGTGTGCCTCGCTGGGAAGGCTCTGGGACAGGGTTACACGAGGTCATGCCATGGACACAGGCTGAGCAGGCATTCGCCATCTGCACAGCATCATTGTAAATGATCACCCCATGCATTCCTTGGCATTGTATTTTAAACCACTGCTCAGAAATTCCCAGAGCAGATAAGCACAGCTTTACTGGGAGACTCAGAGGGAATTTTACCTTTCTCAGCATCTGTGTTATTGCCGCCTCTTTGAGTGATCTTTTTGGTCAGGACTGCATTTGCTCTTAACAGGGTGTTGGAAATGCCTCCTGAAATAGGAATTTCTGCCAAATTTGCAGAAATGGTCTAAAGTTTCTATAGGAAAAGAAAGGTTCCTTCCCATGCTTTGAAGATGTGATGATTATAGTGATGGTGAGGATGATGCCATTATTTTTTGTGCAGAAAGGACACTGACTATTGGATGGAAGAAGCATTCAACAGCTCTTTTTAAACATGCATTTCAAAAGTGAAGGGGTTTTCTCTCTCTTTTTTTTTTCTTTAATAACTAATTTAGGGCTTCCCTAAGGCCAAATTCCACACATTGCCCAGAGCAACTGTTCAATTTACCTGTAAAGCTGAGTGGCTCATGAAAGAGAAGAAGCTGAACATCAGATATCTGCATTTTTGTTTTCTCATCAGGCAATAAATACAAGCATGAATTAAATAAATGACCAAGCAGATCTTTCATAAATAACTGAAATGAGGAAGAGAGGTCAGCTATTTTTGTTACTTCCCATTTACTTAATTTTGTGCCTGATCGTTAATCTGAAAAATGTCCAGATGCTGCAATGCCAAACTGGCATATTTCAGGTAAAACTATTTTCATGTGAAATTAATTGTGATGGTAGGCAGTCCTTTAGTAAAGACTGTGGGAGAAACACGAGACAGCAGCCTGCTGCCACACTGTAAGTGTTTATCCTTATGCTGAGAACTCTTATTCCTTCTGTAAGCTGTGACAGAAATGCCTGCAGCATGATGCAATGCTATGGTGTTGCCTAAATCTCTTGAGGAGAGGGATTGTTTTCCAAAATGTTGGGCTAAGTTGTGCCTGGTGAATCACTTCAAGTGAAGCTACTCTGCATTTGGTGACTCTGAGGTCCTTCATGAGAAGGTCCCATCATTCATGTCCAACTCTGAAAATTTTCCAAGGAATCTTGGAATATAGGAATCTCAGAATATAGGAATCTCTTCCACTCTTTACAAGCCCAAGGAATAGGGTGTTGGTTTATACTGCTTGTTCCCAGCCATCCATCCCTGCATTTGCTTCCAGAAAACAAGAAAATGTTAAACATGGTAGATTAAACCACTAAAGACCAGAAGTGATTTACCTTCATCTGCTGGAAAGCCAGATGAGCAGTGAAGGATACAGAAGTGGGGGAAGCCTTTGTAAGGATGAAGAGGGAGCAATCAGCTGGGCACAGAAATACAGAAATCACCTCATCCAGTCAACCTCAAGTGCTTGTTTGCAACTCAGACACCAAATTTGCTTCCCTGGGGAGGCTTGGGTCACTAAATTCCTACAGTTACTGTGCAGGCACATTGGCAGACTGAGTTCCATACTTGCAATAAAGTCAAATTCAAATCAAATGCTGTCCAAGAATCTGGATCAATATTCTCTGAATACAATAAGTTGTATTTCCACTTCCAATAATGGCACCTACATTGTATAGAGAAGACTGTGTATATGTATACACATATATATACACATACCAGAGAGTATGTGTGTGTGCATATACTAGAAGGCAGGTGTTTTAAAGAGGATGAGTAAGAAAAAGAATAGTGCTAGTAAGGTATTGAATTTCCACCTTGAAGTCCATCAGGAGATAAAGGCTCTTTTTCTGCACTCTTTCTCCACAGGAGTAGCCAGAGTTTGTCCATTTCCCTGTGCTGATACAGCTTGGCTGACCCTTGGAGATCTCCAAAGAAAGACAAAGGACTTTGCTCTCTTCCTGTTCCACCACTTTGGGAAGAGGAGAATCTGCTTTACTGCAGTGTTGGTAATCATAATGTAACACCTGCACCATAATTTTATATCTCTGGAAAAAAAAAACAATCCTGGAAAACACCCTACCCTATCCCTAATCATCCATAATGAAGCATTAGTTCTTTTTGGACTCAAATTTTAATATAAGAAACAGCTTCTAAAATTGCCCCAGAGAAGAGAATGGAATTCCCAGTGTTGCAGCTTTTTGATAAATTTGTACCTTGAAAAATAATCTCCCTCATTATACAAGTGGATGCTCACAGGGCTTCCTCTTTTCAGTCAGGAATGGATATCTGTCTGGAGAGATACAGAGATGTCAAGTAAGGGAATAGTACCCCATTTTATAATGAAAGGCCTATGGCACAAGAAAAGTACGTGACTTTAATCAACTTCATTAAAGAGGTGGTGTCAATAATTCCAGGGTCCTGGCTGTGTCCTTCGTGACTGCTGCAAAAATTAACCCTGTCTTGGCCAGGACCTTGACAGGCATAAACTGCATGTGGAATCTGACCCAAACATGGTGAGAAGAATAAAAATTTTGTCTACAGATCACAAATAGTATGTCAAGAAAAAAGTTTGTTGCATATCCACTTATGTCTGGGATAGGAAAGAAAATCAGCTTCTGAGAGCCCTCAGTTCTATGAAAAAAAATTAACTGAAGTTCATTTTCCTGCTTTGTGTAAATTAAACTTCTATATTTCTACTTCCAATGAAATCAGCCGTTGAACTAATTTGTTTAAGGCATTATCCTGGTCTCCCTAAATGGCAATGACTGCTGTACTGATTTATGGGCTTCAGCACCAAGCAGGGGAGGGTAAGAATAAAATCAGCTCTGAGCTGTGTCCAGAGAACTCCACTTCCCCTCAGTGGTGGCTGTAGAAATAGGAATTATAAAACCCTAATTTTAATAAAACATGAGTGCTATGACATGAAATAGTACCATGTATTCTCTTATCTCAGAACACAGGATATCTAGTTCTGTTTATCCTTAGCATGAACAAATCTTTGCGAATGCCTGAAAGTCGCATTTTTCCAGTGAAAATATGTACTTGTGGTTAACAGAAGACAAACATCCAAGCAATGGTTCTATAGATAGAAATGTTCTTTCCTTTAAATGGCTCTAAAAGATAGCTTTGTCCAAAACACACCCTATTTATTACTTATTCTTGAATATTTTTGTTTCCTACCCAACTTAGGGCAAACCTTACCTCTGAGTGATCACTTTTCAAGCAAAATAGTGTTAAATGGAACCACATGCCTTCGTGATTTACAGCATACATTATGTGGGCTCATGTTCACTGTCCTCAATAAATAACTATTTTGATTGTATTATAAGATCACCTCCCTTAAACTCTTAAACATTAAATTTGTTATAGCCTCCTCAGTGAGAACAGATTGCTGTCAGTAGCTGAAGACAGTATGCTACTGGCCAAGTCAATATGAAATTTATCTGGAAGATGGAAATTTTCAGTGCTTTCAGAAGGATGAAAACACTAAGTTGGTATAGCAGGTTTGTTTACATGCTTCCTCTGTTTTATGTTGGTATTTTGTTTAAATCCTTTTATTCAATATCTTCAACAGGTTTGAAGGAAAGGAGCTCTTAACTTGAAGATCACCCCTTCTAATGTAGGCAGGCATATATTTATAGAAGTTGTGGATTTTGAGAGCTCTAGAAGAGAACTTCAAAGGTTTAAGTTTGTGTTTCTCTGTATAAGAAATCTAGCCTAGCCAAAGGAGTTTAGTGAGACATCTGAATCCCAGTGAATGGAAGCCAAATCCCAAAAGCTTAGCAAAATCCCTGCATCATCGTATTTTGAGTATCTCAACCATCCACAGCAAGCTACATTTTGAATTAGAAAAGTATTTTGTGGGGAGCTGGTGGGAAAACACAAATACTATTTTTTTCCGCTTTTATTTTTAATTTATTTTCAATTCAATAGAACTTTTTACATGAGCAGCTCTCATTCTTCCCACATGTCCAGATGTGGGTTTATAGTACATGAGGCCATCACCCCATTTGCATCACAACTGCATCCAGGCCTGATTATCCTGCAGCATCTACAGCCTCATTCCTGCCACAGGAGACATCAGTCATTACCAACAAGTTTTGCACTAAATTCAGTGGTAAATGTTGCACTGATTGGGTGTCTCCATATGTAGCTCAGCTGACTGCTGTAAGAACCCCAGACTTCCTCACCAAGAACAAATGCACTCAAATTTTCAGATAAGCTTATTGCATAAAAATGAGATTTTGACTTGTAGTCAACAGAGATTGGTGCCAATCTCCCTCTGTGATGAGCTACCCTATCATTTAAAAAAAATAATTAAAAATACTTCAGGCAAGGAGCACAACCTCTTCCTTAGTGTTTTCCATATCTCTCTCTTGACTGCAGAGGGAGCCTCCATGTCTGCTTCTAAATGTCTAATGTTAAATGAGTGAAACCCACCCTGAAGTAGTACAGCTGAAGCCAACATAATTACATACAAAGTGTTTTCAGGATCAAGTCCAGAGGTTATTGAGGACTCTGTTATGAAAGGTGCTATTCATCTCAGCATTACAACCTGGAAACAGACCTGCCACATGTTGGTGTTCCTCGTTGAATGAAATTGCTGTCAGAGTCTGATGGAAAGTTATTTTATTCAAACTAAACTCACAGATTGTTAATTGATTTTGTATATTTCTCCTTTCAGGGTGAATCATTGATTCAGCTTTATACTAGATTTTATTCAGTTTACGTCAGCAGCATTTCTAGATGTGGCTATGCCTGGCTGCCATTCAGTCTTCAGGGTTAGGGTTTAAAAAAATAAAATAACAACAACAACCAAAAAATATCTAAAAAGTTTAGCATCATTGAAACCATGTGTATCTATATAAAATGCTGATATATTCTGTGGCTCTATCAGCTGAGAATACTGTAACTTGACCCAAAATGGGAAGGATCCCAGTGCATTCAAGAGCCAGCATTTGATATTTTGGTTTGGAGAGATAATTTCTGTCTTAGCAAACTACAGACATGAACTGCAATGTGGAATTGGTTTGGTTTGCTGGATTTTAACATTATCTCTTTCAAATTTTCTTCTTTCAGTAAATGAAGACTTGGGACATTGATTGCAATGGAAGTAGAATCTGAGGCCATAGAAAAGAAGCTACACTGCAGTTGTTGCACTCACAAAATGCTTTTGGAAACAGACATTTACACCAAGGGTATTTACATGTGAAAAGATGCTGCATCTACCAAATCATTGCAAAGCTCCAGGTGCTTTCAGGCTACTGACAAACTTAAATAAACCTTCCTTTTATATTAAAAAGGAAGACTCCAATTTCTACAAATTGGGTACTTTTCAACAGTTTTGTTCAGCACAGGAAAATATTATCAGCTTAATTTTTTCCTAGTTAAATAATTATATTGGAAATAGGAAAAAAAAAAAGGAAATTCATTTATTTATTAATTATTTCAGTCTCAGCTACTTGGCAGCTACCCATTAATGTCAGTTAGATGAGAAGACTTTCTTTATGTACAGAAGTACTTTAAGGCCAAAACTGTGATTTGATCACTTATGTCTGACTTGACTCAGGAATTTCAGTGAATGATCCCCAAGTTCAACCTTCAGCCTCAAGTTGAGCTAGAAAAAGTGCCTGTCCTGAGCTGAGTAACTGGGAGGAAGAGAAATAGCCAAGTGACTAGAAAGAAGATAAATCTCTGGAGAAACCATTCCCATAGCTAAAAACCATGATCATTATCAAGATAATTGATTTTTAGGTGGTGTTAGAGCAAATCCCTTTGTAGCAGTATGTTTCATCATCTTGATTTTTGGAAGGCAAAGGTTCAACAGCAAATTATTTTGGTGCTTGAAGGTTTCTGAATACATGAGACCCAATAGACTATTTACCAGACATAAATGTATTGTTGGCAGAACTGAAAAGCAGAGCAGATCCAGATGTATGTTAGGGATTTCTGGGTTATGTCTAAACAGGCTAAAAATACCTGATAACTTTAGAGTTTACCTGGGACTAATTACATGGGAGTACTTACATCTATTCTATATTTGGATGTCATAAAGTGTCAAAGAATCACACTGTTCTGTTTGTGAAGCTCTTGGTTGAGAAATTAAAAAAACCCCATGATTAAAAATTTATTTCAATAGAAAATAATAAACCACCAATAAAATAGAATGAGGGAGACAAATGAAGTGACTGGTCACAATAGAAGCATCTGCAAGGCCATAAAAAGCTCAAATATATAACTGAGCTGTAACTTATGTGACCAAGGGACAGAGGCTGATCCAGCTTCCTACATTCTTCCAAGATATATCTTGTAACACTGAGGATTGCTGCCAGAATCCCTCTGTATTACAGCAACCCTCTTCTACAGAAGACCAAAAAATAAGATAAAGGAGGAATATTTTCATTAAATAAGGCATTTTAAAAAATACTGGTTAAAGTACACTTTTGTTTTCTTACTTCCTATTTTTCAGCTTGTGACCCCTTCTGTTTCTCTCTTTGGGATATGCCTTGGTCATGCAGAAAGATCAACCATGCAAGTACAAGCCAAAACTAAGACATTAATTATGATCCAGTCACCTGAGACTCCCAATTAGTCCAAGAAGGGAAACAGGCACCTCCAAAGAATACGTGATCCTGCTCTGGAAAGGTCAGATGACTTCTCCTCTGGGGAAGCCCCCCAAAGGCAGAGCATGGTGTGCTAGTTCATTGTCTGAACTTTAATCTGCAGATATGTCAAGTCAGGTGAGGTGATTCTCACCCATAACTAACCCACAGGGGATGTTTGTCTGCATAGTGCCGTTCTTCTTATCACCTTCGATGGTCAGTTGATAGCTTCTGATTAAAAACTGGCATAGCCTAGGGAAAGAATGGGTTTTTCTGTGTATTTGTATAATATCTGATGAATAGATCTAACTCTTTCTGAAGTCTTTAGTTATGGTACCATATTAATGTTTTACCAATATTCATTTTTTATATAAATAACTGAACGCAGATTGAACTGGCAATTGCTTTGAAGAACAGAGAGGAATTGTTCACCTACATATTTTGCTGGCATGAGAAAGTTAAAAGGCAGTGTGTTGATCATTTTTGTGTTCAAGTCTTTCATTAACATAAATCAGGAATTTTTTTTATTTAAATTGTACACTAATATATAACTTTGGAGATCACTGAGGAATTGCATTCATGCTGTTTCATTATTAGGTGCTAACTCAAGCATAAGTTGGGGGGGTTTAATGCAATTCTTAAATTGTGAAGGCTGTCAATCTAACTCATCAAAATCTTTCTTCTGGTTTTAGTCAGAATGAAATCCAGTCTTCTGACATTGATGGCAAAAAGTTCATCCCAGATTCAAAAGACAGAATACAAGAGCATGACTCTGAATGCTATCAACATCAAAGAGCAACAAAATTTCCCACTTATCAAAAAACTTCCATAAACCATGGGCTCACACCTTTATTATCAATGAACAAACCAGAGTAGTAATGTGTCTAAAACCTTAGGAAGTTTCAGTGCAAAAAGAGGGATCAATCTGCCTCAGGAATATTCACAAGCCTTTACTTCTGGAGCCGAACTAAATGCCCAGGTTGGTCCTGATGTTATTTGCTTTTATTTTCTATGGAATGGATTTTAATACCATTTTCTTGGCCTGAAAAGCCTGTTTGGAACTTCAGTGTTTGATATTTTTATTCATCCCTTACACATAACATCATTCATCTGCCTGGTTTTATAAGATGTTGGCTGTCTGAAAGCACAAAAGCTGTTTCTTTTGGCAACATTGTTCAGGATCTCAGTTTCAAAAGAGGACCAAGCTAAGGAATATGTACTTTATGTACATGTAATGCAGTATTTTACTTTTCTAAAAATGCAGCAAATTTACATTGCAGGTGCAAGTTGTCAAAACTTGTGGTTCTTTCCATCCAACCCAGAGACATAACTGTATCCATATTTTTATGATATACCAGTTGCATGCTCTAATTGTAAATTACATGCATGCTGTTCATTTGATGGCCTTTCCTTTGTGTTTATTGACTCTAGAATTAAACTATAAAGGCAAACAGACTTGGCAAGGATCTGGGTGGTTTTTGGAGTGAACTGAAGCAACTCAGTCCCGGTTTTTGTGGTGCTTGTGGCAGAAATGGGTTCTGTGCTCATGGCTTTATGGCATATCTTTGGATGCCTATGGAAGCACACATTCTTCATATTCCAAAACTGGAATGGCTTGGAATTCACTGAAAAATATCTAAGCCTTGTTTTGTGATACCACACTAATGACGAGGCAAAATGCAAACCATGAATCAAAATGGTATTTTTGTAATGGACAATGCCCATTAGTTCTGCTCCTTTCATATGTGGTCATCAGAATCAAGTCGTGTGCATCAAGAGAAGCAGCTCATGCACGTCAGACTTATTTCTGGGATAGAACAATGAGAGGTTTTGCAAACCCTATGCACAAAAAAAAAAGGATCAGCAGAAGTTATTATAGTGATATTTCAATGCAAAACCAAACATGCACAAAAATAACAAAGTAAGATCACTCTGGGAACAGAATTTTATGTTTTACTTTCATCTGGAGACAATCAGGAGATCCAGATTTTCATCCTAATCCACAGGAAAAACCACCAGAAAACCAGAACAATTACAGAGATGCAATCCGTAGCACTCTGTAGTTTTTCAATCTAGGACATGGGATTTTTTTTTCCTTAATTTCTGAAAGATCTGTGCTGCAGCAGGGGCTGAAATTGGAAAAGTGACAAATAGCAGTGAAGGTGAGGAAGGAGGATGTGTGGGAGAACAAACTGTGTGGAAAGGAGGTAAACTGGGGATGCACAAACACCTCAGCCACATTTAGAAGGACTAGCTGAAGAGCCCAGCTGTGGAAAGCAGCAGCTGGACAGAGATGAAGGTGGGAATTTCTGCCTGAAATCACCACCATGAGCCCCTGTCAAGGCTGCTGCAGAAATTTGTCTGTGTCAAAACCTCTACATGGCACTCACTCACCAAAAAGCCTCAAGATTTTATATTTTTTAAGCAGGAAACACCATAGCCCCAGAATATCACTGTTATTCCTGTGGGGTCCAAAGGGGAACGTGGGCAGGTTGGAAGTCTGCAAAGCAATTAAGGCAAGATAGAAACCACCAGGGAGAATCCCCAGAGCCAGCCAAATTTCACTACTCCCCTGCAAAACAAGGGAGGTTTGACTTGTGAATCGCAGATCCCATGAGTCACAGGATGGGTTCTTCAACTGCTAATCTCAACTTTGGGGAATGACTCCTAAAGTTTTGAGGAATCACATCTTCAGGATAGGAGAAACAGGAGATTCTTTTCTCAGGATCAGCCACTTAATTAAATATAGAATATCTACTCAGTTACAGGCATCCAGACCCACTGACCTCAAATTTTTAGTCTCACAGAATTCCTTTAAAGTGCAGAATCCTGTCCATGAACACTCAAGAAGAAAAATGTGATAGAATTTGCAACTGTCATATTACATATGTTCTCCAAAGAATAGATAATCTTCTGGCAGACATAAACTCATCAATTTGTAAAGGAAACTGTGATACCAAAACCTCCCCTATTTTTCTTAACGGATACCTCACAATGGCACTAACATTTTTTATAACATTATATATATGAGATAGATATATATA
Source organism: Setophaga petechia (assembly GCA_024362935.1). NCBI lineage: Eukaryota > Metazoa > Chordata > Aves > Passeriformes > Parulidae > Setophaga > Setophaga petechia. The sequence goes on from JANCRA010000012.1 coordinate 14,254,576, forward strand.
TATTAACGTTATATAAATCTATATAGGAACATATATAAGTGTATATCATAATATACACTTATATATTAAAACATAAATATATATGTTTTAATATATATTAAAACATTATATAAATATATTGAAGGATAATGTGTGAAAGTAGACATGAGGTTCAGTTCTACCATTTTTCAAGGAAAGCACCATCCAAAAAAATGGTATCTATTTTTCTAAGGAGATCTTCCCTTCTAGCAGATTATTTTGCATATGTCCTTTAGAGGAATCTTTGCACCTTCCTCCAATACTTGAAAAAAAGTGGCATTTGCAGGAGCGAGGATGAGGAAAGGAAAATAATTCATTTTTCTTTGAATGGTTCTGCTCTTTTTTCATTTATGGAATTAGTAAGAGGGATTTTAAGTAGGTGCTATAGATTCTCATATTTGATTAAAGAAAATATAGTTTTTAATTAAAAAAACGGCAAATATTTGTAATTTGTCCCTCTCTTTTCTGCTGACATACACAATAGACTTCTCAGAGAGGGTATTTTTTTTGGTTTTTTTTTTTGTATTTTTGGTATGCCAGGTAGTTCTGCTGATTTCTCTATGTCTGTGTTTCATTGTGTCACTTTGCCCTGCCCATGACTCTTAAGCTGTGTTATTTTCTATATTTGGTATAGCAAAATACTCCAAAACAAATACTGGTGTGGCTTAGTGAAGAGTGAATTGTGAGCCATTGAAATTAACAATAACTATAAAATTTTTTGGTTATGAGATTTTTTTTTGACTAAGCACTCAAGCCTTCATTCCTGCTTTTTCTTTATGAATTGGGCTTATTTTCCCCTGTCTCTGTGTGTTACACACTAAATTTGCAGCTCAGTTCAATAGCAGATCCTTGGCTGATGCAGCAGCACTGACCTCGGTGAAGCTGTGCTGAAACATTGCAAATATGGACTGAAAATATGAACTCTGTTGTGAATTGCACAATATCCTCCCACTCATGCCAAGTAATACAGCCTGTTTTCTCAAAAAAGAACAAGTGGTGAAATAATTTATTAAAATAAAATTATAAATTACTCATTTTCCGTTGGAGAAGTGGGTTAGAGTCGAAGTATATTAAACATGTTGGTCTTCTATGTATAGCAGCCATAACTTCAGCAACTTGGTTTCAATGCAGAATGGTTAATTTGTGCTAGGTGTGGGCAGACCCCACTTGACATGTCAAGTGAAAGCAGAAAAATCCTTTAAAAGTGTCAACATTTTGCAGTGAGAGGGGTTTTGGCTGGGCTTCATTTGGGGTCTGCTTTCAGAATAAATTAAAGCATGAACTTCAAAAGCATTTTTACCTTGACAAACATTAATTTCCCCGGGATGATTTTTTTTTGCCTTTGGCTTTTCATCCTCATTATTGAATTGGAATTCTACACAGACCCTCACGAAGCTATGAGCAGAGACAGTCAATTGTGAAATATCAGCAGTATTTACAACATATTACTTCTCCCTATAAAAGCATTTCTGAAGTGTTCACAGACATGTTTTTTTGTTCCATACCAGTTTGATCCTGTGGGTTTGTCAGGCAAACCCACACCATCATCTCAGTTTTTGCCTTTTATTTTTCTACTATCAAACACCCACATGTGTGTGAGGCTCAGTATTTCTGCTGTACATTGACACATAGAAAGACATAATTAATGAGAATAAAATCTATGTAACATATAAAAGTTTTCTAAAATATTTTATGGCATTTAAACCACTATCCTGATTGATAATCCTGATTGGACAAGCAGCTGTGGGAGGGAAGGACACACACAACACAATCTGCACATTATGGGCATCACAACCAGGTATTATCATCTGCTGACCTGCCTGACTAAAGGAATTGCACCAAGCGCTTTTCATAGATGGATGTGTTTCCATTCCACTGTCTGTTTCCATTACTTAAAGGGAGAAAGAAACACTGCATATGTTTATCCTGCTGTGCACTACCAAAATACAGAAATTCAAGCAGAGGCTTGCTGAGAAGCCTTGCAAACTCGTGTCTTTCATTCCAAATAAAATAATGGGTAAAATTATACAAAACAAATTAAATTATATATGGATGGTTTGTCATTTTTCAGCCAGTGGGAGATATTTTCTTTATAGCAAAAGATGGAGTTAAAAAGGTTTCTTGAATATCTCAACATATACATTTTGAAATGTTCTTAATAGCCCTCCCCAGTGCCTCACTAATTTTAAGATTGTCTTACCCTTTAAGTGACCTGATCGTAATCACTTATGCAGCCAACTAATTCCCTGACTTGTTCATTAAGATTATTATTGAAAATATTCATTATGTGTGAGCACAATGAGAACGGGACAAGTTCTTGGCTCACTGCTAATAAAAGATAAGTTTATTTTTTACCTTGAAAGGGAAAAAGAAAAGACTACTATTTCTCAATGTAAGTCTGTAGGAAAGATGATTTTTGAATATCTTAAATGTATGCACATAAAAAACATGTAATTCCTCCATATGAAAAGGAATCTGTGAAGGGATTTTACTCTAGGGCATGACTTGTTGAGTATATCAACTAAATTAAAATAAACCGTAGGAAAATTATGGGATAAAAGACAAAGCAAGCTCTTCAACCTTTGGGAAACTGAGCAAATCAGGCAGGAAGTTTTGTATATACAAAACCATAAAAGATATAGTTTAAATCACTATAATTACAGGAGTTGATGCCCTGTGGAATAAACTTCTTCAGGAAGTTTGTTTTTAAGACTTAAACCTGATATAAATGAATTCAATTGAAGCTTTTAAGATTCAAGCAATAACTGAAATGTGAAAAATCCATGGTAGAAGGCTTGGCTATCATTATAAGGATAGCTATATATCTACCTGCATATAGGTATAGTTATGAGGGTAACTATGCACTAAATGTGTTAAAGGTGTTGCTGGACCTGAACAGAACTTTGAGCAGCCCTGAGTTCAGTCTCCAAATTCCTTGCATTTTTATTATTACTTTTTATGTGATTACATATGTGCTAGTTACAAAATTCTGTGAAATGCTGTGCCAAAACTAACATGCTAGATGAAAAATCATAGCAGCTTACAGAGGACATTTTTTAATGCATTGATAAATGAAATGTTCGTTTCTTTAGATCAAAGAATCTCCTGCTGGAAGCAACATAACATTGTATTTAAATATTTCACTGTTGCTAAACAGCCTTTTTCAGATGAAAAGGTGCTGACAACATTTTTATAACCATTTCTACACATGATGAACAGCTCTCATATGCAAATCATCTCCATCATTTTCTTCTGTCAAGGAGGAGAATGAATTGCCCTGTGCAATGTTTTGCAAAGTGATTTCTTGGATTGATTTTGCTTGTTCTGTTTGTTGAATAGGTAAATAAAATGTTTTCATTTTCAGAACAGTGTTTGTGGTGTTGCTCAGTTCTTTTCTCACCAGGTTTGCACTTGGTAACAGCAGGAACTGAGTTATGTCTGGATGGAGTAACAGGTTAAGATTGGAGTATTTCTATGAGAAAGTGTTTGGAAGAGGTTTGAGGGTAGTGGGAATAGCTCTGGCATCCAGAAAGTGTGAAGGAAGGGAGAGAGTTGGCTGCTAGTTTTGCTACTTCTAATTTCTTAGTGTAGTTTCAGGATTTCAGGAGACTTTCTCTGTTTTGGGAAAAAAATAATTACAAAGATGCTAGGTTTTGTTGCAAATAATTTTAGTAAAACTTTCTTCATGTTCCCAATTGGCAGGAAGTTTTGAAAAGAAATCTTTCCATTTGATTTAGAAAGATAACAGATTTTCTTTAAGAAAAGCCTCTAACATTCATCTCCCCATGATTTAATTAACCTTATAGATAATTATAACAAAAACACGAACAGGTTGTACAGAAAATTACATTCCACTTGCTGCTCAAATGAATAGTGCTGTATTTCATACAAAATCAGTTTTAATCTCAGAAGAAGGGAATTTGCAACCTCGAAAATATGGAGTGTGTGGGCAGGCACCAGTATTGCACTTATTGATCTGTTATGGAGTTAGAGAAGCTGTAAGCAAGTCTGTTGGGTCAGACCATGCAGGTGAGGCAGGCAGAACCAGAGCATGAAGTCATGCTGGAGGGTGAAGGCCTGAGTTCAGCACCTTGCTCCTGGACATCCTCAAAACAGACATTTCCTGACACAGAATTGCAGATTCTTGGACTGCTCCTAGGCTGGCCTGTAGCTCTGCAGCACAGAGGACACTGCAGTGTTTCAAACAAAGACCCCTGAACAGTTCACCATAGATGACAGTCAGCCTGGGCCTCAGTTATCTTTCCCCAGTAAACAAGATTTGGGAGATGTCTGGGGGGGTGCTTAAATCCCACTCTCACGTGGAGTTAGGACAGGCCAGGATTTACACTCAGTTCAGGAACCTTCTTCTCTGGAGTTTCTCAGTTCAGATGTCACACGGGGAGTTATGTGGAATAATCACAAAGGATAACATGTGGGAGACTAATGTCCATCTTTTTATTCCCTGCTGAGAAAAAGGGATCTGCTCTGAAGGGCATTGCAGAGCAAAAGCCTGATGCAGCCACTTGGACTCAGCCTGGAGTTATTTTCTGTCCATGAATAACAGAAAAAGCAGCATGATGCTGTAATTTTGTCACTGACAGCTTTATCTGTTAATCTAGGCACTTAAATTACCTACAGGATTTGGTGGCATTTTGATGAATATCAGTGGTACCTAAAAAATGGCTTGGGTTCCCTTATACAGACCCCTGCCATCTCTTTGTAGCTATGAGTACTAATTTAAGGCAAACTCTTCCTGTTTCAAGTAGCATAGGTATTTTCCTGGCACAGTTTTTCAATCTGAGTATTTGCTTCCTTATAGTAATTTAATGGTAAATTACCTGCTCTTTCAATTTTGGTATAAGGTTTTGAAGCCTGAGTGGTTCATATATGTGGTTAGAAATAAGACTTGGAAAAAAATAGAGGAGAAATTATTAACATCTGAAATTAAAAGTCATATTTATCACACAGAAAACTTTTCAGAGAGCTGGATTAGGTCAAGCCTGGGGCAGCTGTACTCAAATTTAAGGAGAAGGGAACGCTGCTTGTACAAGAATGCAATCTGTTTTGAGCAAGAGATCAGTTTGTAGCTTTACAAATGTGCTTAACTTCAGAAATGTTACACTTGGGTTCTTCATAGCTCCACACTCTCAAGACGTTTTCTTTTGTTCTTGCCTTCAAAGCTGAAAGCACTGTTACAGCACCAAGATTCAACCACCAGATTTGAGGTGGCTCATGCTGGAGCACTGGATCCATAAAGAATTATAGCTCAGTGGTCAGGGCCAGCCAGTGTTCCAGGGATGCAAAAATGGGACATCAGAAGGCTGCTCCCTGTGACACATGCTAGCAAGATTGGGAAGGAGAGGAGGAAACTTTTCTAAATGAGCAGCTTCCTGCACTGGCATCAGTGCACAGTGGCCATCTGTGCAGCCTGCCCAAAGCACCCACACCCAGGCTTTGCTCTGCTGAATTCACAGGCTGGCTTAAACCACCATACCAACTGCCAGGGAGTCAAGATTTGAAGTCTGCTTTTGAATTTTGCCCTGTTTAAGTTTCATCCTTCATACCTTATCTGAACAGGAAGGCACCTTCTGGTTTAAGACATTGAACACCACATCCAGATTTAAAAAATAACTTTACAGGACCTCAGAACAAACAGTCCTGGACAGCCCAAGGGCCCATCTGTATCAGAGTCTGGTCTCCAACAGTGGTGATCAAAGAAAATAAGTGCAGGCAAGTGATATTTTTGTGCAGGAACACACTTGAACAAACTCTGCCAAAGACTTCATTTGAAGCTAAAATGGCCTACTCAAGTCTGAGGTGGTGTCTTCATATGACAAAATCTCCCACAGTCCCTTCCTTTCATGAATTGGCCAGTTGTAACTTTTGATCTGATTGTCCACAACGCTTCTTGAGTTCCATTGTTTAATTATATGTTAATAGATACCTCCCTTTGGTTGCTGGAGCACTCATCTTGCAGAGCATTTGATGCCCATGTACCACGAAGCTCATGTATGATGATAACTTGCCAGCAGTCACTCCCTTTTCTCATACTACTTCTATTCTGAGAATTTTCTGCAGTTTTTAAGTAACTGTATGAGTAGCAGGTGTGTAACACCAAAAAAAATTTTGGTTTTATGATATTTACACCTTACAGACATAAAGCATTCCTGCAGCCATTTTCAAGTAGATGATATATCAGAGACTATGAGCAAGTAAGCAGAGATCATGGAAAAGGGACTTAAAAACAATAGATTTTTTTTCAGATAAGGTAGGTTTACAAATGGATTTCGATTGTGCAGAATGTGCACTTTGCAGATGGATTTAAGACAGAGATACTTTTAAGTATTAAAAAAAAAATCTTTTCTTCATAGTAAAGAAATACATTAAAGTGTCCTATCAGTAAAACCTTTCAGCGATGCTTATTTCTCTTAAGTCAGTGAAGTTTGGGCCAGATTACTAATTATATTCTTCTATAAAATTATAGGAAGACATTTTTATCAGATTAAAACTGATACAATGGTTATTATTAATCTAGCCTGTGTGTACTGAGGTGATGATTTCTGTGTATTTAATTCACAATTCTCTTATGGTTCTCTTGTCAGACCCCCACCTGGAGTGCTGCACCCAGCTCTGGGGCTCTCAGTACAACAAAGACATGTTCCTGTTGGGATGGGTCCAGAGGAGAGCCACGGAATGGTCAGAGGGAGGGAGCACCTCTCCTGTGAAGAAAGCTGGAGAAGAAGAGGCTGGAGGAAGACCTTAGTGCAGGTCTGTGGTGTCAGGATAAAGGGAAATGGCTTTAAGATGAAAGAGGGTGGATATAGACAAGATATTAAAAATAAATTATCTCCTGAGAGCGTGGTGACAGGTTGCCCAGAGAAGTTGTGGATGCACCATCCTGGAAGTGTCTGAGGCCAGGTTGGATGAGGGTTTGAGCAACCTGGTCTAGTGAAAGATGTCCCTGCCCATGGCAGGGGGCTGGAATGAGGTGATCTTTAATGTCAGTTCCAACCCAAACCATTCCATGATTCTGAGGTCCCTGTTTTCTCCGGTGAAGAGGTAATGGTTCAAAATGTGCTAAATAGAAGGCTGCCTTACATTTGTTCCTGCCAAAAGTAATTGGAAGTTCTAAACAACTATTTTTGTGTTTTAAAGGGTAGTGATAGTTACTCCTCTTTCTGACTTACCTATTGATGCCTCCTGTTATGTGCTCATCATCCAAATAACCCAGTGAAGCAAATGACAGTTTTACCTAGGGGTTTGAAGGCAGAAGTTTAGCCTTAGAAATGTGTTTATTTTAGGAGTTCCACAGAAAAGCTAAATTGTTTTATTTCTAGCACTGGATATGCAAAAGTAGAAAGAGAATGTAGTTGAGAAATTCAGATGCCTTTAAGAAATACAACTACTTTACTGTATTATATTCCATTACGTCATCTGAAAATTTGTTTTTCCTTCACATAATATGTTCTTGCAAAACAGGCTTGGTATACACAGCTTTTGCATGCATATGTCTATTAAACCTTCATAAAACAGGTTTGTTTATGGAGTGCCTTTGAATCTCTGTTTAACTACAAAGCTTGTCAATCTCTGTTCCAGCACAGCCTTAGCCTCAGGAGTAATGGCATTAGCTCTAATTATTACAAAATAAGTCCCTATCAATCTTTTCAAGAACTAATTATCGGCTTTGTTATGCAAAAAATGTCTGCTTCCATCAGATAAAGGGAGAATGCAGATAAAGCTGTGAAATGCAGGAGTCATGCTGCAGCATGGGAGGGTTATCTAATGCAGTGAGGATGATTGCTACAGCCTGAAATCTTCATGGAGAGGAGTGTATGTGTCCAAAGCCACTGCCTTTCCAGTGTGACACACAGACAGAGAGCACATTCTGATGTGCAAAGGCAACTGGACCATTTTATGAAAGGAACATACCTTTGTTAACTTTTTCCACTCAAGAAGTTTCAAGTCTATAAATAGTGTTGTCTGTCAGTGCTATAAAACAAACCATTGTAACAGATTGAAGGGCATGTTTTTACTTATTCAACATAGTGGTTTTTGATTTAATGTTCTCAAAATCCTCCAAGAGTTGCTATGTCCCAGTGCACCACTGTGTTGGCACACTTGCATTTTCTGATGCTAAAGGAAATATCAAAATAATGGGAAACAATGCTTATTTGGTAGAATGTTCTTTTAAATTGTGCTGTAAATAAGCTATAATTGGGGGGTTTTCATGCTTCCTGCTAACCTTACTAATCTTTCTTGTCTGAACGGACAAGTTTCATGGTTATTAGTTTTGTTAAATTAAATATAGGCCTCTCTTCTAGGATTTTTTTTTCTAGTTCTCTGGACTAAAAGCAGTAGCTCAAATGTAGGAATTTAAGTGTTATCTGAGGTGCTCTAATACATATCTGCATATGCTGCCACTACACTGGCAACCTCAGCACATAGTTACACATAGAGGTGTCCAAATTTAGGTTTAGTCCATGAGCTAAATCTCATTCTGAAAGACAAAACAATTAGCTTTGCCTAAATTTTATCCAAAGTTTTCCAGCTTGTAAACATAACTACCCAATTATCCTAAACCCTTAAGTATAGGACAGGAAGTAAGGATATTGAATAAGCATTCCAACAGTTTGGACAGCACGTAAGACCACATAAGTGATCATGTTCTTTATTTATCACAGAGAATTGCCACTGAATTGTCTGCTACAGAAGGGGAGAGTTTCAGTTGTAGTGAAAAAACCAGTGGATTCCTCAGCACTCAACAAGAACATGGAATGGGAAACAAGTAGTTTAGATAATAGTTTAGCTCTTGGCTAGAATGCCAAATTAAAACATTTTGTAACCATTCTCATGGCAAACTGGCATCTCTACGTGTTTCACAATGGCAGGGTGTTTTGCTAGCAAGAACACCACTGTTGCCAAAGAAGCCTGAACAGTGTATAATAAACAGATTGTAAAATGTGTGAAGAAAATCTGATCCTATTAACAGATGCATATTGAGCATTTCCAGGGAAAGCCACTGCTGCTGTTTCCATACTGCAGCATATGTGCAGATTTGTCACAGGAAACCAGTGAGACATATCCACCTGAGGAACAGCAGGGCTGTTGTCAGGCACATGAAACTCTCAGGAATGAAAATTGCAGGGAGATGTTTGCTATGACTGAATGCTACTCAGCATCACTTTGCCAGGCTGGACAATCTGGAGACAATTCTGAGAGCACATCCATAGAAATGAGTGCTCTGCCTGCCATGCTGGCCCAGCTGGCATGGGGTTCTGTGAGCCCTCCCCAAGCCCTATCCCTGACACCATCCAGGTGGTACTGCCAGAACATCCACCTGCCTTTTCTCTGCCACACACTTCAGAATCACTCCATGTGTTTTACAGAATTTTCCTTCTCAGTGTGCAGAAGATCCAGTATTCCAGCTCTTTTGGCCACTGTGATGCAATTTCAGAGTGATGATGCTAAAGAACAGACTTTTCCTGACAAGTAAAAGCACTCACAGAACAATTGGAAGTGGAGGTCATGAATAAAGGGTCCTGAATAGTTTGAACAAAGAGTATTTCTGGGAGAGGTTGCTGATACAACAAAAAATGCTGAGGTAGCCTGTGTTCTTTGTTAGCTACTTTTGTGATAGTAGTAGTCCTTTAGGTTCTTTATCAGATCTGTACTTCATGCAGTTTATCTCTGCTACTCCTGTTCACATCATATTGAAAACAGCTGTTTACTTTTTCCTGTGATGCAAGAAACAGTTAAGTGTCAAAAAAATTATCCAGTGTTAGGTCACAGGAAAACATCTGCTCACACAGTGCTGAGTTTAACTGTGGTGTAGACTGTGGCATGCTGTGGTGGATGTCAAAAGCCTACAGGAATTAAAAAACAAATGGGAAAAAAATCATAAAAATCCAGTTTCTGTCAGGAAGTCACTATCACAGAAAAGTGATATCGCAGTAAAGAAGTTCTTTGTCATGTTCAGGTGGAAGTTTCTGTGTTCCAGTTTCTGCCTGTTGCCTCTTGTCCTATTGCTTGGAACCACTGAGGAGAGGCTGACTTCACCCTCTTCATCCCTTGAGATACAGATATTGATGAGGTTGTGTCTCCAGCCTGAACAAGCCCAGCTCCCTCAGCCTTTCCTTAAGCTTTACTCCCTTCCCACAGCCACTGGTGACATGAGATGCACCCAAAGGTGGTAGAAGGGCCGTCCAGGGGATCCTGGAGCAGTTCTGCACCCACCTCCCCCAGCAGCAGTGTCAGTGTGAGGACACTGTCACCATCCCCACAGTGCAAACAGAACCCAGGGTCAGACCCACCTGAGGTGTGCATCCCTGTGCTGCAGGAAATGCTGCAGATGGATTTGTACTTCCACACAACACTCCTGATGCAGTTAGAGCAGTTCCCTGATTTATTCTTCAGTCTATTTCCACAGGTGGAGAAATAAGAAGAAGTACTTTGCAGACAGAATGATTGCTGTGAGGATATGGGTTTGTCACTGGGATCCCAATGCACACTTGGGATTTTCTGTAGCAACAAAACCAACAAACATAAAACTTAAATTCAGATTCACCCTCCCTAGGCTCTTCTTCCAACAGAAGCTCCAATAAAAAACAGAATTTTACTGAAATATTAAGAGTCTGTCCTGTTTTATTTTTAAAAATCCAAGTATGAACTGCTCAGTCCCAAGAGAATGATTTTTGTGATGAAACTTTCCCATGTGCCCACAAACAAATCCGGTAACTCTCATGTCTCATTTCATGCTTCCCAAAAGTGACAATGCAACAAACTGCTGTGTTAATACCATTATAAATTAAAATCATGTTTAGCAATCCAGGACATACTTGCTAAGAACAATTAAAACAAACCACTTTGTACAAGCCAGTGGCAGCTTTAATGTTCAAAGAATTCAGTCCTCATCAGAATTAACCCTTCACTGTCCAATAATTTTCTTACTAGCCTTAAACAATGGAGGATGAGATGCCTTCTTCTTCTAAACATGTATACAACTCTATATTGTTGCTCATAATGCATATTAGAGATTCTCTTTCTTTTGGTAGATATGTATATCCAGAATGTGCTTGAGTTATATAAATTACAAAATTTTTGTTATATTGTTATAAAAATAACAAAATTATTTAAGCTATTATACTAATACTGAAATTTTGCACATCAGTACTTTTTTGACAGCTTTATAAAAACTGATATCTACATTAACATAAAGACTTCCATCACCTTCAGTTGCTTTAACCTTTTCTCACTGTTCCTAGTGATCGACTGAAATACAAAGAAATAGCAAAGGACTTCTGGGAAAGATTAAATAAATCACTATTTTAAGAAAATCCTTTTTCTTTGTCTCGGCTTGATTTGATAAAAAGCATTCAAAAACAAAACAATTTCATGGGCTATGAAAAGTATTTGAATGTGCAAACCATCACTGTAGGACACATCAGCTAAAAATATCAAAGTTAGATGCAAAAATATGGGAGCTCACATTAGATTTTAAGCTGTTTCATTCAGAAATTTGAGTCTAATGTCTAGGGGCTATAATGTACTTTTAAGCATTTTTGACTATTCACAGAGGACTGGTTCTCTCCAACATTTCTTGCTTCCACATAATAACAGAATGAGCAGAACTATTTATATGTGCAAGCATCCAGAGAAAATGTTTTAAAAATAACATATTTTGATATGAAAAGAAAATAGAGAATGCCCCCTCCCCAACATAGTCTCATGTGAAGAAATTCATAGATATCAAGTGTCAGTGCAAGGGGCATAGGAGATGTTCAACCAAGAAAACTTTTAAAGTGGAATGATTCATTTTTAATAACTTATTTCTGCATAGAATTTCCTCTTATAAGTTGTAGAGGCTGCCCAAAAAGACTGAAATTGCAAGTAAAGCTAAGTTGTGCAAGCAGAATGAGAGGAAAAAGAGGTGTAAGGAATTGACTGTAAGCTCTTGTAAATCTCTTTAGTTCCACTCAGCTCAGCTGACCCAAGTGAGTGTGTGCCAGCCAAGGGAGCTGCTCTGTGCTTATAAAAAGTGTGAAGAGATAAAGAAAGTCAATCTATCTGGTGTCTAAGTCTCTTTGTTACTCTTCAAAAATCCATCTGCTGCCTCTGTATGATGCCCTATTATAGTGGCTATTATGTGTTCTGCGTGGCCAATTGATTAGCTCTAATCCAACACCAGTTGCCCTAAAGCAGATTAATGTGATTATTTCATTTTCACTGCAGCACTGGTTTTGTTCAGTTTTTAATCCTTATATATGGCTCCTATGAAACCAAGTATCTCTGTATTTCACCCAGGCGACCTCATACCTGGCATCACACACATTTCAATGGCAGGGAAGATGTCCTTAAATCCCTTCTGTCTTCCACTAAAATGGACTTCTATATCAAATCTTATTCCATATGAACAGTAATGTTTAGAATCAGAAATTAAAGATGATATTAATCTAATCTGGCTCTGGGATCCAAACAACTTAACAGGAGTTAAAATGGCCAGGAGTGTGTTGCAGTTCCTGATTCCCCAGTGCAAGAAGACATGTGCAGATCAGGAGAAAAACAAACTGAATAACTCAAAATTACTATTGTGATGGCTTGGAAAATGCCTCCCTGCTCTGTTGTTTTATCTGTACCTGTCCTCAAGGTTTTGAGGGGGCTCAAAGAACTGAATCAGAAATTTTCTAAGAAAATAACTTAGGATATTTTGAGGGGAAAAAATGTCTCTACATTGATACCCAATGCTTGTGATCATGTATCATTTTCAGCAATGTATTTGTAAGGAGAGTGAAGTATCTGATGAGAAGAGTGCAGCCTCTTGGCTGGGGCATCCATTAGAGGTGATGGTCAAAAGTAATTCCATAGCTAAATCATCACAGGTCTGTCAGTGTAAACAAAAAATATCACTAGTGGCCTTTATACTGTGTATTGTAAAAAGAGAATATCTATGATCTTCTTCTGAATATAACTTGCTTATCTTGCATTTTCACCAATGCCCACATCTGATTTATGCCATCTTTTGCATCACTGCTGACACTGATCTAAAGACCTCCTTTGTGATGTAGCTGACTACACAATTTCCAGTTCCTTATGACAGGAATCCTTCATCTTCCAATTCACTAATTGTAGTCTTTTGGTTTTTGTCAATTTATAATATCATTTTAGTCTTACTTATTCCAGATGTAGATTGGAAATTCAGGAATGGCCTGTAACAAATATACACCAAGGCTAATGGAATCTGAGACACAAAAACAGTTTGTTTTCCACCAAGCTTTCACATAAAGATTTGTTGTATTGATTTCTTCTTAAAACAAACTAGTTATCTGGGAATCCTGTCATTCTCTGCTGTTTAAAAAAAAAAAAATGGAAAGAGAAGAAAAGGCCATTATAATCTTAATGGCATTCCTTAAGGCTTGGAGAAAATTTTGAAGAAAAGGATAATAAATTTTAAAAAAATAATTAAGGAAAAAAAAGTCAAATGAAAATATGATAAAACCACAGATTGTCCCACATGTTTCTATTAAAGATACTCAGTCTCCCTTTGATAAAACGCTTCAACTTCTCATGAGGAAAAATGCAGTAAATATCTGGACTTCAGTAAAGTATTTGGGACTGGGTCACAGGAAATTTCTTGGGCTGGAGACAACTAATACAAGAACTGGAACTTGGCTAAAGGATTGTTTAGATGGAAGATGACAAGCTGGACCTAAACAAGAAGCCTTGGATCACATGGACATTGCAGTGGGATTTCTCAAGGATCAAACCTGGGCTAACGTAATGTAATGTTTTCATTATGACTCTGGCACAGAAACCCAGAAGTGAGCTAATAAAACATGACAACACAGCATTTGAATCATTGTCACTGTAGCGAAAGATGGGGATGCCATAAAGAAAGAATTGGAAAGCCTTTTGTTAGGGAGATAGAAATGGGAGAAAATTCCATGCCATGAAATGTGAGAGGACTGATTTAGGCAGTAATAAAACTTTCTGCTGGAGGGGCTGGATGCTGAGGGTTTGAGAGCAGCAAGGAAGAGAATCAGACTGCAGAGCAGACTCACAGCAGGACTGTGAGCTGCTGGTGGTGCAGAGCTGTGTGAAGGCAAAGGGCATGCACAGAGAATGGGGGAAAAGTGCTTGGGTGCAAGGTCGTGGCCAGACTTCATCTGGTGCAGTGCACACATTCTGACACTCAGACACTGGAAAGAGGGGTGAAATTGGGGAGAATGTCAGGCAGCACCATAATGTGGAAGTAATGTGAACACTTCTAAGTACTATTTATAGAATAATAGAATCTTAGAAAGGTTTGTGTTGCATAGTTTTTCTTAAAGATCATCCAGCTCCAGCCCCCCTGACATGGACACAACTGTGGTTTGTTCTTTATTGTGACTGCCTGTGGCTGAGCTGTCCTGTGGTTTAGCCTTGCTGCCTCTGCAGAGCCATGGCCAGGTGAGAGCACTTCCTATAGCACAGAAAGCCTGACCGTGAACATTTCTTCAAAATACCACATTGTGCTGAAAAATAAGCAGGGGAGGCTGAAAAAATAATGGTGCTTGAATATCTTTCTCTGGGAGATTTTCTGTACAAGCTACTTCACAACCTCATTGTGTCTGTGTGTTTTCTATATACAGCATCATGTTCTGTTATTATCTGACTCCATAAAATTGAGTAAATTAATGTGGTAGTAGTGCATTCCAGAATTGCCTGAAAGCTCAACCATCTTTATGCCCCTGTTAGAAGTGCTTGTAGTTAATTCCAAAGCCAGACAGACACATTCAAGTATCTTAGTTATCCTGTGGATGGAAAATGTTGAGAGCCACCTTGCCCATCTCAGTTACAAGGACTGTAAAAGCTTTCCATTCCAAATGACCTGTTCTTTCTATAATATAAGAAGTGAATAATTTTAACTTCAGCTTCTGGTACACTGTCTGCTCAATCCATAAAACTCTCGTCCCTGGATAAGGAAGTTAAAGTACCCTAGTATTAAAAAAAAAAAAACAAAACAGCAGAGGCTGTAATATAGAACTTAAGCGTCTGAGAGAATGCAGTGAACCACAACTTCAGCATTTCTTACATCCTTCTTTTCACTAAAAGACACAAAGCCCTTAGTCAGCCTGATTATTAGATTAGGCTGTTATGAGGAATTGATCTGTCTAATGAAGTCTGTATTTTTTTTCATATTGCTGTTCATCTTGCAGTAGGATGTTTGTTGGTTCCTTTTCAGTGTTTTCTTTGAGAACATTTTTCATTATAATTCCTTCCAAAGTGATTTTCCAGTGCTGGGTGATGCTTTTCAGTAAATACTTCATTTCTAAAATTGCTTAAAAATAAATAAAATTTTAAAAACCCCAGAGTTCAGAGTTACCAAATTATGAAAGAGAAGCTGAAAAGTAGTTTCAACTTAAACAAAAAACTGGAGGGGGAAAAAAAAACCATTGATTTATCTGAGTCATAAGCAAATATGTTTCTAATTCCAGTTTGAAATTATATTCTACATTTCAAAAGATGAATTAAATTTAAAGAAAAGAAGCATCTTTTAAAAAGGACTCAAGAGCTGAACAGAACTTTCCTGGGTGCCCCACTGTAGAAGTTTTTGATCTGGGCTTTTCCTACTTAGCCTAACACTCAAATCCTGATGGTATATTTTGATTTGTTTTTACATTTGGCTACTAACACCAGGAGCCCAGAGTTAGTCTGGCTCCAGTGACTTGGAGGCTCCTCAGCTGAGCAGAGTCAGTAAATACCTGGGAGCCTTTCAGCCAGGGGATTACAGCCCTGCCAGCGTTTCCCAGAACAGCTGCTGCAAGGAGCTCCTTTAATACCTGCTGCCTGTAAAAAGAATTAAGCAGTAAATGAGGGCTTGCCACAGGACCTGTGGCCAGGTCTGCTGCAGAAGCAGGAGCACAGACATTTTGCTTTCTTCAGGCATGTATAAGCCCCTCAGCTGGAGTTAGCTGTTGCTGGGAAAAGAGGTGTTTAAGGGTTTAAAAGAGGAGAGCAGAAAACCTGCTCACACCACCGGTGTTTCCGTAACCTGTGCATGAACTTTTAAATCAAGTAGCTTTGTTCATAAGCCTCAGTTATCTGGCATAGAACAGCTTCATCACTAATGCCAAAAGAACCCTATGTGGTCTAGAAAAAGCACCCCCTTAAATACACTAATCCAAGAAATAAATATATAAATGTGTTCTAAAAACTCATAGTATCAAAAATTTGTTTTTAAAGGCCCAATTGCTGAATAGTAAGGCTTGAGGATCCATTTCATCAAAACATTATGGAGGGATAAAAGAAAAACAGGTTTAGTGTGTAGAAAGCAAATACCAAGCAGGGTGTTTCAAAAAAGCGAAATATTTTGGTTTTAATAAAAACCTTTTATGTTTTTCCTCAACTCAGAAATCACAGTGGGTCAGTTGAAAAGTCAAGCTACTTGTCTGATGGAAATAAGAGGCAGATTAGGCTGCTACAACCCTACTGTCTTCCTTGGGAGGAAGTAACAGTGCAGCTGAAACTCCAAGTGTAATCATAAGATCTATTTTTGTGGAAGGGAAGCAAAGAGTGATTTCCACCTGTTTGGGTTAGGAACAAGTGTGTGGTCTGGTGATGGCCCAGGTTCAGCTCTTTTGAAGACTTGTCCAAGGTAATCTGTCTCTGTGTCCTGTCTCCCAGCTCATAGGACAGTCTACTACCAATTCCCTGGAAACTGTTGAGAAGACAAATACAAAAAGACTCTTGTAAGGAAGACACCATGAAATTACTCTAGATTCCCAATTCTTACAATCCAATGCATGCAATGCATTTCACAGATAATGAGCTTTTTAAACATCAGTTTTGCAATACTGTGCTCTGGGGTTTATTTCAGACATTCTGGGGTTTATTTCTTCTCTCACAGAGAGACAGCAAGTGGAGCTGTCTATCAGCTTCACTGCACCACACAGTGAAGAACTGCCCAGGTGTGATGAAAAGATCCCAAGGGATGAATTCTAGGGCCCTGACAAACTGGGATGGTCCTCTCTTTGGAGCAAGATTTTTATGGAACAGGCCTTAGGTTTTACAGTAACACATTTGGGCCTTTTGGGAAGGAACCTCTCAAGGCATCTCCAAATCACAGGAGCATAAAAATGCCATAAGGTGGTCTCTTACCTGCCCCTGTAACTCCAAGACTCATCATATTATTTAGGGCTTGAGAGAGCTGACGGATTTCTGAAAATTCAGCTCCAAGCTGTGTGCTCATATAAGATCAGTTTCCATTTAACATGGATAAAACATCAGCCTACAGGATGTGGCAGAGAAAAGCTTGGAAATTCAAACCATAGCAACTTCAGCAATAAAAAGCAAATAGAAGATAGCTGAAAACCATGCTTGAAAAATATTATAGATTTTAAGTCTCATGTAAGCCAATGACTGATTTTTCAAGTGTTTGGGAATGGTAACAATTAATGTTGCCTACAGAATTCCTGATAATATTACTCAATATATGTTCCTTTGAAACTCCTGAGGGATATCTTCTCAACCTTGGAATTTGTTCCTGTTTGTTTTTAAAGAATTCTTCTTCGTTTCTAGGCCTTGACTGAGCAAAGCACACATTAAATGAAGACTGTCTGGAAAAAGATTTATGCAGGTAACATTGCAACACCACTCAAGTGCAATCCAAATATTCATATTAAAAGCAATTGGTGACACAATATTTAGGCCAATCCAACAAGAACCTGGCAGGGTAGTTAATTTTCAGTCTGCATAGAGGTGCCTATGATATTTTTCCTTTTTTGTTTTAGTGAGGTTCTTTCAGATAGTTCCTTAAATTCACATTCAAAGACGAACTTGGTTTTATTATCTTGGCTCCTACTTAAAAGGTATGTCCCAGATTAATATCAGCCTGAAAAACTAACGTGTGACTTCAAGGAGAAAAACTAATTGATGGCTGAAAATCAACTTAAAATCTGCTGTCATGGACCTCTGCTAACACAGAGAATGGGAAATCACTGCATGCAAGGACTCAGATCATCAAATCTTTTCTAGGAGTGGAGCAACCAACTCATTTCATAATAGAATTTACCCACAAATGATATAAATGCTGGTAATGTCTGAATTTAGAGTTAACAATGGAGCTTATAGCTGTTACACCTCAAGGATGAACAGAACTGAACAGAGAGGCCTAAGCCAGAGGCCAGTGCTGGAATGAGCATCCTTTTCTAACACACGTGGTTTCCAGGTGCAGCACTCTCCTGTCATTTTTCATTTAGTATTTATGAGTGAATTGCTAAACCAATCCTTTTCCATCATATTTCATTTTTTTCCTTCAAAATATAGTCTGTAATTCAATTTGTGGATAGTCTAAAAAATTTCTAGCAGTAATGAGTTTTTTAGACATGAAAATATTCCACATTTTCTAAATTGAGGTGTTACATTTCTTTAGGAGGATATTTGAACTAGGTGACTCATATGATCCAGAAACATTTTTATTACAAAAACTTAATTATGAAAATATAATATAAAGTCTACATCTATATATGGCAAATATGAACAGATAAAAATCCATTTTTCAGATGCCTTGTCATAAGCCATGGAGTATGTTGCTAAATTCTAAAGCCTGGACTTGGCTAAATCTAGGCTGTGCTTCCACTTTTAAATGATTAATTTTTTGGCATCCAAAGTGTCCTGTTGAGCTTCTCAGGTTTACAGAATTGTGACATTTTTGAGCATATATCTGATCCAGGCTTGGCCATTTAACTTTCCCGGGATTTTTATTATTATACATCACACTATAATGAAAGACATGCATCAGTTCTCTTGCCATACAAAGTTACTGAGAGAGGGACCTGAAGGTTACATTTGTTTGCTTTAATGAGACTTTACCATGCTTACATGTACATTGCATTGAGCAAGCAGTGAAGAGCTGTGATCTAAATCAAGTATACTGCAATAAGTGAGAGAGGGTATCGTGTAAGAGGGGAGAAAAGACAACAGGGTTAAACAATACTTGAAATATTTGGACTGAAAATATGTTAACAGAGTGAGTTTGTTTTAAAAAGCAAGGATTTTCAGTCTGAGTGGGTCCTTTTGTGGCTTCAAAGATTTATATAATTTTAAAGCTATTTTCTAGCATTAAATGCCTTCTTTCTTAGCATGACAAGAAGCAAATAAAAGCTGTCTGATGTGCTCAGCAAGAACTTAATCCAGCTGGACAGAATGAGGTACAAATGCAATTAATACTTCTTTACCAGCAAATATATTATGTTTTATAGGGTCTTATTTTTCAGAAATTACTCAAGTAAAGCATCCTGATCAGTATCTAGCCTACAAGACAAGATATTTTTTAACCATTAGGAATTCTCTGAGCAATTGAATTTGCATTTTGTAGGCTCAGCTGCTAAAACTAACTGAACATTTTTGGTTCTACCTCTTAGATATCTCAGTTAGAAACTGATTTTCCAGGTCAGTGCTCATCACTCCTTAAAATTATGTCTCCATTAAAATGACAGAAGCTGGACTGAAAAACTCCTTATCTTGTGATCTTGGTTTTAGCAGCTTTCTCTGCCCTAGGATAGCTCTTCTAAAGATAGTGAGGATGCTGCTGGCTTTTCTTTTGTAGTGTTTTGAACAGAACCCAAGAATTGGCACGATTACCTCCTCTGTGGGTATGCCAGAGGATGCCAAAGACCAGCTCTTCATGAATAGTCTTCTATTTGTTATTCTTCTACTGCCTATCCTGTCTCTGTGGCCCCTGGAATACACATTTTCTGTCTGACTTTCTGTGTTCCTAATGCTACTTCCTGGAGGAAGAAAGTTGAAGGATACTGAAGGGCTTGAGAAGAAAGTTAATGCTGAGAAAGAAAGAAAAAGGAAAGATGGTCTCTACTCTAAAGCTTTCAGTATTTTCTACTTCTTTCAAAGGTCTGAATGCTAAGCTGGCAAAGCTAAAAGGCCGTGAAAGGACAAAAGCCACTTCGTTTTTGTACTGGTTTTCTGTGTGATTTTTTTTCCAAGTCTTTCAGACAAAAGTCCCTGGGCAGGAAATGTTGATGGACTTTTTGTCTGGTTGCATTGTTCAACACCTGTACCAACTCCAGTACCTGTGGAGAAGGAGAACAATTGTTGTGAGTCAGCAGTGAATGCTTTCAATTTTTTTGTTAAACACATTTTTAACTCCAGGAACAAATGTAACTTCAGGAATTTATATCAGAGCAGAATTCAGGCATCTTCCCTTCTCCATCATTTTTCCCAGAAGCATCTAGGCATGTGGCTATAAGACTAGGAGCCAGGGGATTATAAGTACTAATTTTCCCTCTTCTCCTCTGTAACTGTGGGTATTTGGAGGCATGCAAGCCTTTAAGTTGCTTAAAAAACAGTAGCTTTCAGATGTTATTCCTACAACATGGAATATCAAAAGATGATATTTAATTCCCATGCTGTTTAGTTAACAAGCAAACAAAGGAAAACTATGTTATACAGGTTGTTATACCTTCCAGCCTGAATTTAACATTCATAAACTACAGATTGCAACTATCCATGAGAAAAAAAAATCATATCCACACATTCTATGTTATATTCTGTGCACTTTCCATTTTTTTCCACTATCCACTTGAGATAGGATTTCAAAGTCATTCACAGGGCTTTTGGAAGCTTGCACTGATGGATGAAACTCATACTCACCATGTGTATGGGAAAAAGCTCTTTGTGTAATCCTCATAAATCCTGTAGTGATGTGAGTGCAGTTTCAGCTGGGATATTCCAAAGGAAAACGGAAGATCAAATTCCAACTGCATGTGTTAATTAGATAATATTCCTTTTTTTGCAACTGTTATCTCATGGGATTCATATAAGGGTAGACAAATGTGCAGTTGATTTGGATATTCACTGATTGTCTCTGGAGACCCAAGTCCTACCAGGAGTCACATGGGTTAAGTTATCCCTCTTAATTTGCTATTAGACAAAACCATGACTTAATGTGGTTAAAATTGGTCCTTTTTGCTCAAGGAGAGGTCAGAGGCTGTTCTGACAGGGATGCTGTAGGTCAGGCCTGAGATGTGCTGGGAGGTTTGTGAGGACAAATCCAGCAGAGCTTCTTCTCCTACTCTGCCCTGCTTAAGCAAAAGCATCTCCATGGGGCAGTGAGGAGAAAAACTGGAAGAGCACCAGGAGCTATTTACACAACTGGAACCATTCCATCCTCAGTCAAGTGAAGCAAGTAGCTGTTAAAGCATTCTCTATTCCAGCCATCCAAGAACAACACCACAAAGTGGACACCACAAGAAGCCAGTTGCCATGGGCACACAAGTGTCCAGCTGGGAGAACACCCACAGACACTGAACTTTGCTTCAGCAAACCCCTACTCCAGCTCTCTTTGGTGCCAATGTTGCTGTCACTCAGCTTTGAAAGCAACCTAGGAGCTTCACAAGAAATATGTGGAGGCACTGGATAGGTCCAGCTCTGAGATGAGACAGGAAAGAGACAAACACAACATGCAGTTTAGACAGAGGTGGGATGTTTTGTTTTCTCACCCCAGGCTCCACAGACACTGGTTTCACTTGAGGAGCTTTTCAAATCAGTGTATCTGACCTAACACAGCCTGAACAGTGTTCAGCTCTCAGGGAGTCCTTAGATGAATTCTGATAGGGATGGATAATTGTTGTAATAAATTCAAGAATTAGATCCAAAAACCTGAGTGACACAGTCTCTGGAAGCACAACAACCTTTTAAATTTTTATCCATATTTTTTCAGTTTTGAACATGGCTAGCAGATTCTTACTCTGCTTGACTAACTATAAGGCCCAAGGGAAACCAAACAGAATTTGAGCAAACCAGCTGGACAGTAAATTTCTACTTTTACACATTATTAAAACTGGACTAAATGAAAGAGGTCATTTTCCTTGCAGATGCTCCTGCATGTTCTTTTTATTTTAGAAAAAAATTGTTAATTCCTTTTTTTCCCATTTATATGAGGCATGGACATAAATTCCTATAACAACACAGCCATTTGGTGCCAAATGCAATAAAATGTCATGACAACAAAAGAAATGATTATTCATAAGTCTTCATTTAGATCTGTTGCCTCCCTTCCTCCCAAGTAAGCTTCCCCCTCTCTCTGCCTCCAGCCTTCCTTTCTACCCCTCATAAAAGAAAATATTGGAAAAGAGTTGGAAAAGAGATTATTAAACCATGGCCAATGCCTTTCCCCAGGTTGGGGTGGGTTATTTTGGTTTGTTTTTGTTTGTTTGTTTGTTTGTTTTGTTGGTTTTTTTGTTTTGTTTTTGGGGGGGGGGGTGTTTGTGGGGTTTTTTTTTGGTTTGGTTTGGTTTTTTTGTTGTTACTGCGGTTTGGGGGTTTTTTGTCTTTTTTTGGGCTTGCATGGACTTTCTGAAGAGCCCAAACCTTTACAAACTGACAGAGGAGAGGTTTTATCTCAGATCCAATGACCTAAACTGAAACACACTCACCTAAGGAACATGCTCCACAATAGCCTCCCACAACAATTTTATGGCCCAGCCAACAGAGGTCAAGACTGTTACTGTTTGGAAAGCATGACCTGCATCTATGTTAGTTTGAGAAGTGATCTCCAAAATGAGCAGTTCAAGTATTTAATCTAACACCTACTTATTGTAGGTCATTTTTTTTTCTTCAGCTTCTCTTTAAGTGAATTCTACATGTACATTCAGTTTTGGCATTAGGAAACACTGTACCATGGGAGTTGTATTTCTTCAAATAAAGCATATCACAGCAGATGCAGTGCAGAACACAATCTGACTTTGATGTCATCAGGCAGTGAAAACAATATCTTCTATCCAATATATACTTTGTCACTCTCTGGTTTGGCTTCCTCAGATTTCTCCCTTCTTGCATTCCCAAAAAATCCTCATGTGCCTTCCATAGGAATTATTGTCTCACTGTATCAGGAAGCCCATACATCAATAGATACAATCAGAATTAGAAGATTAAGACCATTTTCAGAATAAACAAATGGCAAAATACTGATGTGTGAACACAGTAATGAGACCCTGAAGTGTGTGGTGAACCTGAGAAAATTGAGAAGCTTGGGTTAGATTAGGTTAGATTAAATCTAAGAAAAAGATTTACTCTGAAAGCTGGGTAATTTTGCTATTTTCTTCTCTCTCTCTCTTTTTTTTTTTTTTTTTTTTTTTTTTTTTTTTTTTTTTTTTGTGAAATGGTAGCACTCTTGAGTTCTGTGTCCTAGAAATTCTATGAGTTTGGAAGGAAAAAGGCTGGTTTCTTAAGTCTGCATTAAAGAGAGACAGAAACAATGTCTTCATTTTACTTAGTAATAATAGAATTCATGCAGAATTTGGGAAACACGGGATCAAATTTTGTTTCTACCAACAAAAAGTAATTTAAATCCCTCTCCTCCCACAGCAATCCTCTCATCACTCTCAATCATTGCTCAATAAAACAAAGTATGATTTCAAGTGAGTATGACAATCTTACATCAGAAATGTTGGAGGTTCCTCCAGTCTCTCCTTTGAGAACTTTGATTTAAATATGCATCACTCCATATAAAAATATCAGCACTGGTTATCCCACACACTTTTTTAGGTTTTCACTTGGGAAGTGATAGTTATGCTTCAATTTTTTGAATCTTAATCTATAGAAAGAAAAAGAGGCAAACAGTAATGCTGCACTTGTGGCATTCTTCTAGGTGGGATGAAGTAGGTTCAAATGTCCTCAGCAGAATGATGCCTTTAACCTCACTCTAAAATCCTGTAAAGTCCTTGTAAATACCTTGAATCCTGCCCAGGTTTGATAGCTTATAATAACAGGATATTGAGGCAGAATGCCATGAGCCTGTTTTCCAGGAGCAGCTTTTTTCAGGACTGTCTTTTAGGTTGAGTTGCTAGACAAAGGAATAGGTTTTCCATTTTTAACCTTTTTGGATCTGAATGGATTTACCTCTTACACATTGTCAAACACTACCTTCTTTTTTCCTCTTCAGTTGTGGAACGAAAATAAACAATTTTACAGGTCTACTCTTTTCACAGCCCTCTCACAATCTATGCCAGTTTAGTAATTGCTATCAGCCTTTTGTGGGCCTCACACTTGAGACAGCTGCAGAAAAAGTTTGGAAGAAGCAGAAGACACAGACTGGCTGTGTCCATCAACACACAAGGGTGGCACGGATGATACCCTGGGCTGTGTCACTCAGGATTGCAGTGACAGGCAGCAGGAACCCAAAGCTGATTCTTTGACAGCAGGAAAGAGATACCAGGCACAGGATGACCTCTCAGTGCTCAGGCTAGGTGGGACAAAAGGAAACCCCTCCACTGATGCCAGTCAAGTCAGCTTCGAGACAGGGGATGTCATTCTCTTGTCAGTCATGTATTAAACAGGACCTTGGAGAAGTAATCCAGTACCTCTGAAGAGGCTGAACTGTTCAAGAATAATATGTGATATGTTTTACTGGTTTGGATGCTTTGGGGCTGTGTCTGTAACTCAATTTCCCTCCTGTTTTTATGTAACATTTACTGGCAGTTTTCCCTTTCCAAACAGCAGAATGATTCACATGAGAAGGCCAGCCAATTTTTCTCTATTAAAAAAGAATCAAGATTATAAGGACCGTAAAATTATGTAAAATGCTCAAAATGTCTCTCAGTGATCAGTTAAAAATCATCCCCACAGTAAGAAAAGACATATCTTCAGTTCAAAGGAGACAAGGGACCATCTTGTACTATGCCTTAAAGAGCTGCTAAATCAGACTGGCTTGTGATATTAACATAATATTCACATTTAACATGTATGCTGCAGTAATTCCCAGGAGTTGGCCTTTAAATTGCCTCAGCTACTGTAGCAGAACAAACTAGTGCAGAAACAATGAAAAATTCTCACATGCTACACTTCCAGTGACTGTGGCAGTTGTCTCATTGCAATAAACACAGCGAGGGTCACAGTCCCAGTCTGAACAAATTTGCTGGTTAATACCATTGCAACTATCTCTGTCAGAGAAGGTTGAGTGGTTGTTTTTTATTTTATTTATTTTTACATTTTATTTTATTTGGAAGTCACTGGGAAGACTGTGACAAGTCCTATCCCATTGCTACACTGCCATTAAGTCACATTAATTCCCTGGGGAATTTTTAAGAGCTTTGCTGATTCTGCATGCCCAGCTGTGTGAACAGAGCTTAAGAACTTGGGTTTCATGTGGAAAAAAATGCTTCTCTCCCATAGCTTTGTGGTAATTGACTTTGAGAAAAAGAGAACTTCAACTTTGCACATTTTAAGTCACATAAGAAAGCCACAATAATTACATCAAATAAAATTATCTGCTTCTAATAGCTGAAATCTAGGCATGTTCTTAAAATACCCACAGTCTGAGTAACTGTGCTGATCATGTATTAAGCTGTGTGGAATCTTCAAGCTAGGTTTACATTTTAATTGACAAAAAAGTCAATATTCACAATGTATATAGTCAAGACATAATGAAATCATGCTGTACTTTCCCTGCTTCATCACAGAAGTCTCAAGACACAGGAAAAAAAAATTAAAGATTCAGTGTATTATTCTTTTTTTCTCAGAAAAAAGTATCTCTAGGGGAAGCCATATTGTATTGTTTTAAGGCCCAACTTTAATGAGTGGAAGTTCAGGATATTTGGAGCCTACTGGGATTGTGCTGTTTGTTTGTGATCTTACCCACATTGCTGGTTTGGAGCAGCAGGAGATGGTGCTGCAGACAGTTCTGGCATTCATGTTACAGTTCCCTTCTTCACCAGAGTAACTTAAAAAAATAACTTAAAAAAAAACAAAAAAAACCCATAATCTATGTCCATGTTTAAATAAAAAAAAAAGAAAAAGAGAAAGAAAAAGAGAAAGATTAAAAACAGTATGAGTTCACTTTGAGATTTTTGGTCACAAGTCCCCAGTTTGTTTTGCATATAAAATAATTAAGGTGGGGCAGTTTTGATCTCTTTGCAGAACATTGCAATACTAATATCACAAGGAAAGTGACTTTGCTGGAGGTGGATTTATTTCACATTTATTTTCAAATTGAGGAGATCTGATCCTTTTCTTTAATGTTTTTGTCATTCAAGTTATTACTCTGTAGAGCTCACTTGTCTAAATTCAAGTGACATATTTGACATACTATTTTGTACTCTTTTTTTCTGGTTTTATAGGCTTTGTGGATGCCTTTTTACAAGGACATCAAGTACAACTTGCTTGTCCATATTTTCAAACTCTTATAAGTCTATTTCTACAGTTTCTTTCATACCAAAGGAGATACCAATCTCAACTGTAGGGCTGTTGAATGGTAACTAACTTAACAGTAGTCATCTTTGCAAAATTACCTTTTAGGCATTTTTTTAGATTTTCCTAAGCCATGGCAGAAAAATGAACATAATAGAGAGTATTGAACATTTTATGGGGTGTGTTTGAATGAATCTCTGGGAAAGGTCAGGCTTCCACAAGGTAGATCAGCCACCACTGGAGTAGGAGAAATGTGCTCTGCTTCATTCCTGTCCCACCTCATCACTCTTTTTTTTGGATGAGAGCAGAATTAGCTTGACTGTCTTCTCTACAAAGGAAATTGTGAAAGCCACCAGTATGGGCAGGGGATAATAACAGTGTGGCCAGTGGTAGTTTCATATAATTTTTAAAACTAATGTGCATTTCTGCCTAAAAAGCAAACCATAACGATCCTACTCTGTTATCTATTACCAGCATTTAAGCCAGACTTTATTACTTATTTCATCTAGACCGACTGATTCTAGAAAAGCTCCTTTTAAATACAGTTGAGACTATGCCAGCATAGACAATGTTTCTCCAGGTGATGCCTCACAAAATTTCCTTCCCCTGGGCTGATACTCCACTGTCTTCTTGTTCTGCCACTTTCCTTGTCTTTCAGCTGCACACTCCCTCCTGTGTCTGAGTTGTAAAAATGGACAAAGACCATTCTGTGCCCATCACCCCTCATGACACGGCACAGTCCGACTTCAGACACTGGCTCTTGCTTCTCTCCAAAAAAGAGCAGGATGAAAACACCCAAACTGCCCATGGGAAACAGGCATGTGCAGTCCCTTGAACTGCACCCAGGTATTGCCTGGATAACACTAAAATGGCACAAAGCAAAACGGGTTCATGGCAAATGTTAAATAACAGAGATATTGGTGTGCTCATGCTCTGACCTGTTCCCTGGTCATGGTTCTGTACACCACTAGTGTACAGACAATCTCTGGGGCTGAGCCTGCTTTTATTTTTGTTGGTGAATCAGAGTTAGCCCAACAGGTTCTTTATTACTGACGAAAGCTCTTTGGAATGATGGAAAAGGTATTCTGTTACTATAGTGCATTTCAGATTTTCCTGGGAAACTTAGCTTGTGAAATTAGAGTAAGATGAAAATGACTTTGCAGTGATATTTTCCTGCATTTTTTAAAAAAATTCTTTTTTTTCTGTAACCTGAAACAAAAAGTCTTGGAGTCTTCTGAGTGAAACTACTAAAACCATCTGTAATATTTTCTGTTCGGCTGGAAAACAGAGAATCATTTTTCTTTCTGAGTACCATCGAAAGTGTGGCTGTCCACACAGCCTCTGTCAAAGAATAATATGGATGATCTAAGAGAAAGAAAAGCAAATCAGGAAACTGCCTGCAGAGATAAGAGGGAGGAGGATTTAAAAGGATAGTGTTTCCATAAATCAAGGCAACCGGTGACAGCTTTAAAGTAAGGGTCAAAAACATTGCGAGAGGTGTCACTTGGCTGAGAAGTTAATCCAAGTTTCCATCTCTCTGCCTTTAGTGCTTGTTCAAGTGGAAGTTAAAGATCTCATGGCATTATTTCGGGATCATAAGAGATTGATATCCTGCCCAAATTCTCTCTTTCAGGATCATCAGGGACCTTTGCACCAGTATCAATACGCACAGATTTATGCAATTGCAATAAACAAAGGGCCGTGTTTGTCTGCATACCATTGCTACAGTTTATTCTGTTCACATGGCAGCAGGGAATTTTAAATTGGCACAAGAATTCTGGGTAGTGTACACTGCAAAACCCATCAGGATAAGTTTGCAATAAGAAAAAAATACATAATATAACTCTCTATCACAGAGGATTCCAAGCAACCATGAGGAATGACCACCAGAGAGTCTCCTAATATCAACTGAACCAAACAAGAGGTTTGGCACAAATTTCTCAAAAATTCCCTGAGATACACTGTCTATGGAAAGATGCTGTCACATCTTAATAGAAATTACTATTTCCACCTCAAAAAGGTGGAAACAGCTCTTGGGAGTCTGAAACTAAAGAGCTGAAATGCCAACATTATAATTTAAGGACTGTGATTTTTTCATTGCTTTACACAGAATAAGTAGCCTTTACCCATGGGACATCCTTTAATGTAGGATTATTTCTTTGCAAATGAATTCAGTTGGTAGTTTTTGAAATGGAAAGTGCATGAGATAATTGGCCTGAGGAAGTGGAAAATGCTTCTTGTGTGTCAGTGAAGCAGAAGTCAAAACCTGTGCTGCTCTCACAGCATATCATCAACAGCAAAGATATGATGTAAAAATGCAATTTTAAAAAAATCTTTAAAAGAACATGCCGTAAGTCAACTAAACTGTAGTAAGTTTAGGTCTGACCCAATCTTGAATCATCCTTCCTTAATTTACTGGCAGTCAGTTAAACTGCTAAAGAGCTTTAATGAATAAGAGATCTAGCCAGTGAGTAATTTTGAAAGTAAAGACCTTTAATATTTAATGTTTAAAAATAGAAAATAAAAAGAAAAATGTTCCATGTTCCGAAAAAATAGATATATACAAACTCAGTAGGAAGCATGGTGCTCAGGAAGGGGAAACTGGAGGCAGTGATAATAAGATTTCATTGCTGTAATGCTGCAATGAGTCTTACCTTCTATTTTCATTACCCAAATGGAAAAGGGGGGAATTAAAAAGGTTGAGGAAGTGACATTCTTTGGTATTAATGGCAAAAAAGGAAATTACTGAAAGGCACTTAATAGCTGGAAAAAATTGAAAATTCTGTGTCTGATTTTCCTCTTACACCAGTCTTATACCAGTAGACCGCTGGAAAAGTCTCAGGGCTTTATTCCCAGAATGATGATGAAGTGGAAAGGAGTTTCTTTAGGTGGCTGAGTTCCTGTCTAAATGATTATTTGAATGCTAAAGAGATTTTGGTTTAAGTGGACTTTTGGTAATCTGCAGTCTTGCAGAGAAGCCTTTATTATTCAACTCCAAATATAAGTCTTTTTTCGAAGACTCCTTTGGCTTCCACCAGCTATATTCTGATATATCCCTGTGGAGTGAAAGCAGTTCTTTCTAAAGGGAACATTATTGCAGGTGTAAGGTGGAATTTAAGTGGCTGCTCTCAGGGAACACACAAGCTGGAGAGGCTGTGATGGGGGATGCCAATTCACACAATCCCTGGGGAGACAACAAGGCGATTTGCATCTGTATGAGATGATTTCGGTTTTAAAGTGAAACACATGTGCTAGGGAGTTCGAGGCAAACTGACAGTATCTTTGTAATAGAACTGGAAATTATGAGCAGCAGGAGTGGCCTGACCCTACAGAGTGCTAATGTTTAATCTACTTATCGAGATAGCAATCAAGGAAGAATCAATAACATAAAAACAGTGGGGTTTCTTCCGAGGTAACAAGCAAATAAAGGAGAAAAAAGGCTTCCTGATTGATGCTTCAGTGATTCCCCAGGCCATGGTAACTGCCTTTGCTTTGATGGCTAATTCCTCGTTGGCACTGGGAGGTGCCTTTTCTAAAAAGGTTTAGAAGGTAGCAGAAGGGCTTAAACATTTGAAGAGTGTTCAGCTGCAGTCATGACAACTAATGCAGATTCAAGACTATGATTGAAATCTGTGCAACATTACTATGAAATCAATGATTTCTTACAGTGAGAAAGCTGTCAGGATTAATTCAGAAAGAAAGCAGAACACAGTCCAAAGGGTCATTACTGAAGCACTGCATGTTTGGAGCCATAGAAGACAAATTAAGCATAAAATGATATTTTAAAATATGCAAATCCCTGCCATTAATAACAATTTTAAATTGTAATGGAAAATTGCTAGTTTAGTCAGAGAACTTTACATTGCATGGTGATTGTAAGTCTGCTGTTACATGAGTGTTGTTAATGATCTTTAAAATAGTCATGGGCAGCACAGCTGGAGAGAGGAGGCATCACAGCTGTTTGGGAATTTATTTAACTCATGTGATTGCAATGAGTACCAGAGTGGCTATTGCCACCTCACTGATGAATGTCTCACTGTAAATAAATCCCTTGTCATTTCTTAAGTGTTGTTTTCTGTTATCCAAGAACAGAGGGAAGCAGAAGAGTGTCAAAATGTCAGTGGGATGCCAGAAAGAAAATATTACCTGTCTTATCTAAAGAAATAAATTACATTTTATAGAAATACTGTGTTAAAAAGTGACTCTTCAGATAAATTATATTTCTTTTAAAAGCTTTTGGAAAAGCATTGTAAAAAATTTAATAAGATGATTCACATGTTTTAATATATGAAAATAAGTATAATGATATTTTTAAATTAATTTTACTTGGGATAGAGAAAAAAAAATTACTGTTCTGAGAAAAAAGGTTTTATTCTTAAATGGAAGCAAGAGCTCTCTTGATCAGGGAACAAAGGAATCAATAGTTCACAGTTAGCTGCAGATCACAGAGCACTTTAAACAAGAACCATATTTCCCATACTGCAGGTAGGGTAAATTGAGCTCATTGCAACTTCTCTGCAAGTCCAGGATTAGGGTGAGACCAGAACTGGAACATGTTTGGTCTCTACAGGAGAATGAGGCCAAACTGTCTTAACAAACCCAGGTGTGTGTTCTCTTTGACAGGGACATCTCTCGGTTGAGGCATCTTGCAGGTTGGAGATGTCCCCATTACACTGCAGATCACAGCACAGACCTCAGGTTCCACATGAAAAATTATGGCTTCAAATCCCAGCCTGGTGCTCCATGGGTCTTCCCACACTGCTGCTCTGGAGTGTTTTGGGCAAATTTGGGCTCTTGGTCATGAAGCTGTTCCATTTCCATCTTCACACCTGAGTTTGTATCCCTGAGCCTCTGTGTGCTCCTGCCTCACATGTGATGGGCACAGACCCCTCCTGCTCTCCTGCAGGGGGACACAGGTCAGTGTCCCTCATGGGGACAATTGCATTTCTGGAAAATGTTCAGGCTTTGTGATGAAGGAAGGTCAAAACCTGCCTCCCTCATCCCCAGGTGGGTGGGAATGGATGGCAGGCAGCTCTCATCCCTACTAGCCAGAACTAAGCAGAAAGCAATCAATGCCTGTGAGAAAGACGCCATCAATCATTTTCATGCTCTCAGGGAAAATGTAGACCAGTTTGATTCCTGCCCTGCCCTGGGAGCAGCTATTCACTACTCCCTGCTCAGGCTCACATTGGCTTTAAAACTGAACTCAATTCAGACCTTTTTTTTTTTTTTTCTTTAATAGTATCTTTTGTAAAATTCAATTCCGTTACTCCAGTTCCCATTTTCCAGGACAGTTCAAGTATGCTGGCTGCATTACTTAAGTCAGGCTTTGCTTGGTTGGCATTCCTGTCCCTGGGGCGTTTTCCTGGATTATTCTTCTAGTGCCTGTGCTGCTGCACTGTGGGGACTGAAAAGTGCCAGAACAAATGCAGGAAGATGTGCCAGCTCTTGGTACACACCAGAGAATCCCGAAGCAACAACAACATTTGGCAGAAACGGAGACATTGTTAATAAAGCAAGCCACTAAAATCTGTGTTTAATCACCAGAGCACCATCTCCCCACTTGCAAGAGAAGCTTCAAATGAGAGGAAAACTGAAAAGGCAGCTTAGAGTGGGAACAAAGTATTTGATCAGAGGTTTAACTCCTTAAAGCAGAATTTTGCTTCCTAAGCCACTTTCCTTCTACAACTTGAAAAAAGATCATGCTCAGATGTACATGTTTTTGACACAATATGAGCAAAATGGACATATTTCAGTAAAGTCCCCAGATACCAACTAAACCATGCTTGTGTTGAAACATTTTTTTAAAATATGGAAGTAAAAAAGACCTATTAATGCTACTTCTGCTGGTTGCCAGCACAGATCTCTGTCCTACAGATCATTATCTAGTATTTTGGGTGGGATAGCAGAGTCACTGATAGCTCTAGTAAAGACAGCTCCTTCTTTTGCTGTGAATAATCCACACTAACGTTCTGCCTCAGATTTGTATTTATCTATAGGTCTAATTTATAACTTCCCACC
The DNA here is from genome assembly GCA_024362935.1 of Setophaga petechia. Classification (NCBI taxonomy): domain Eukaryota; kingdom Metazoa; phylum Chordata; class Aves; order Passeriformes; family Parulidae; genus Setophaga; species Setophaga petechia. The sequence goes on from JANCRA010000012.1 coordinate 14,286,793, forward strand.
ACACACACCACTGAAAAGGAAGTTTCATACTTAGAAATTGTTGCAATAGCATAGGAATGCAAAATAGTCAGCAAGATATGACAGATATAAAGGCCATACGGTCAAGTTTCTAATCTTCCTCATTTCACAAGAGTGTTTTGTGGGGGTATTGTTTTGTTTTGCTTTATTCCTTCCAGGTTAGGTAAGTCAGTTGTTGATTTTAAGGTATGCAAAGCACAAGGCAGCCAGAGATGTGAATGTGCCACTCTAAACAGAAATGTGACCCCTGGTTTTCCATCCCAGATCTGCAACACTGTGACCACGGCTTTGGAGAATCACGTACTCATCTGGGATTAATCAGTGCTGCTCACTGAAGATTGGTAAATTTACAACTGAGGATGGAGACCCTCTTCTAAGCCATTGGCAGGACAGTGATTACTTTCCACTGAAACACGGTGTGCAGTTGGGAAATGTTTGCCAGGTAGAGTTGAAAAGAGTAAATAAAGTTATATATGTGTAATCCTTCAGCTAGACAATTTTATAGGCCAGGTTATGTTTCTAGGACCACTAATAAAAACAAATTATATCTCCCAATGAGTATCTTGGTAAAATTATAGTGAACTGTCTAGGTACTCCTGCAATCAAGGAGACAAATATACCATTTTTTGAATGTGCACTTAGAAATGCACAGCAATAAAAACCAGCATTATATACAATCAGAAGTTATTCTTTGCCCAAAGTACTTCCGAAAACATTTTAAGTCTTCTTTAATTTCTTGGGAAGCAACTGCATGGGCAACTGGCTGCTTCCCAGACACTCTATATTAATGCTCCATTCACAATTTACAATTTCCAAGGCTTTGACAAGTCATGAAATTTAGTAAGGGCACATCTAAGATCCAGCTGACCCAGAAATGTGAGCTGCCATTCACTGTGCTGAGTTCTCTTGCTCCACTAATCATCTTTATTTTCCAGCGATTTCTACATATAACTGAGAGTACTTGTAGGATGAAGGACCACACACAGTTCTTCCTGGTGGGAGGAGACTTAATAGTCTCTTCTATGTTTCCTTATGGTTTGTGACTATTGCACTGCTAAGCCACAAAATGTTGCCTTAAATTAGGGCAACACCTCAGCCCAGGCATGCCTAAACATAATTAGGTTGTTCAGAATTTCACAGATGAATATTATTAAAGCTGTGATTTCTTCCAGGTTACAACAAGCTAACTCAAACAGAAATGTTCCCAAACATTCCCGAGAAAAATCCAAATTGAACAAGATTCAAGGTTTCTCCTCAGAGTTGTTAATGTAGTTCCCATCTTCACCATTATATTCCAAAAGTTCCTCCATGCTTTGTTTTCCTTCTCTCTGAACGTGTTCTACTGTTGGCTTGTGGGTTTTTTGGGTTGTTTTTTCACTCCTTTGTGTTTATTACCATTCAGTTTTCAAACTCCAGAAGTACATGCATTGGAAATATCAAGCACTATTTCAAGGCAGACAGAAAGGCACAGAGTAAACTCAAATCACATCAAGCATTTCCAAAAACCTCTCAGTGTCAGAAAGTAAAAACACTGTGTTCATGCTGCTCAAAGAAAGTTTGTAGTTCCTAAATACTAAAAAAAACAGAGGAGCAAGAAGAAATTCTTGGCCAATTTCTGTATTTTTCCCCCAAAGGATTCTGTGACCTTGCTGATTGAATGCTGAGATTTTGGGGAATAGGGCTAAAAAAAAAAAGGGACAGAATCTTGACCCTTATAAGCATCCCATGCAGCTGTAAAATTGAGACAGCAAGGGATAAATCTTGTTCAGTTACAACAACAAGACTGTTCATTGGTTTTACTGAGTTGCCTTTGTATTAAAAAAAAATCCAACTGGCGCTTGATGTGAACAGTTGTCTCCCAAATACACATTTTGCTTTCCAAAAGTTGCATTGTGTTCTTTTATATAATGTTAGCTTTTCTCTTCAGTTGCATGAATGCACATGGACAGAAAAGGTTTCATGCAAATGAAACTAAGAACACATGTTGCATTAACACAAAAGTTGTGCTGGCCCATTTTGTTTCCAAAGGGATCTCTCCACACCTGCTATTACTTCCATCAGACTAAGTCCAGACTCCCATCATGGACAGCATTCCATTTGGAACTGCTGCCTAGCAAGTCTTTAGGCAGCAAAACACAGCACTTTGAACTGAGCACCTTCAGGGATGTTTTTTGACTGTGGAGCACAAAGCCAAACCACAGGTCAGCTGGCCTTGAGGGTGTGAGTGTGGAGTGCTACCAGCTATCATTGTCCTCTGCTGACTTACAGAGATACACTCCCAGCTGTTCTCCTGGAGCTGTGTATTTGAACAAGGGTAGGTGGAAAGCCTGTCCCTCTGCAGGGCTATTTAGAACTATCAAAAGATTGGCATAAATAAAATTTAATGTAGTGCAGATTTTGGTTGTATAAAATGTGTCTAAATTTAGGAATATATATGCACACTTTTATATAGTCAGTAGGTGTCTAAGATCTCATCATTATCCACAGAGATTTTTATAGAATACAATTGACAGCACGTGGAAAAGCCATTCAGCTCCTCTGAGAGCAGACATCTATGGCATGACTCATTTGCATGATGGAAATGCATCTCCTGGCATTTGATGATACAGAACAATGGGGAGATGTATGGCAGTGACAACTGGAGCCTGGTTGAGACTCTATGAAATATTTCAAATGGGATTAGATTAGATTAGATTAGATTAGATTAGATTAGATTAGGCAACCTGGTTTTTGGCCAGCTGTGATCTCTGTACTGTATTTTACTGTATTCAATTAATTTATCTAAATGTAGTTGTCTGACACCAGATGCATGCTGTAGGGAGTCTGAGATTTTCACAGTAGTGGAAGATACAACAACAGACTTAGAGGGGAGACATATCCTTCTCAATTGGAAAGGAGAGGCCAAGCAGCTGCCACAAGAAACCTGAAATGCCACCACACATCAAACCAGACTAAATCCTGTGCTAGGTCTCCAATGATTTATGAGAGAATTCAGTCGTTCAACCACCTGAAGATATTTCTTCATAGTCTCCTAAATTTAGGGGTCCAGATTTACACTTGAGACCTACAAATTGCTAACTGCCTAGGTGTTAACAGTCATTGTTTCCTCCCAATTTTTTAATTCAAAGTAATTATTCAAAATAATTTCTGTATTGGTCTATATTTTCTTCTCCAGTTTTTCAGCTGGATATAAGTAATAGAATTATTTTTAAGGTGCTAAAGTAAAAAGATAATATCAAGATAATCATTCAACATTCTAATTAAAAATGAATTATGTTAAAAAGTGACAGATGACAGCTGACAGATTGCCCATAAGAAATGGCAAACGTTGTGATCATTAGGTGATGAACCTCACACAGAGGGCTATGAATTTAGCCTAAGAGAAGAATGAGATCTGGAAAGGAATGAAAGAGAATATTGTGCTTCTTGTCTCTAATGTGATGAAGAATACTGGCTTAATAGTTTCCCTGAAAAGGTCATCACCAGTGGAAAGAGAGATCTGAAAACATGAACCTTTGCTAAGGATTTAGTAGTCTTAATGGCTACAAGCCAGAATGGTCTGGAATCACTTTATCTAATTACAAGAGAGAATGTAACTTAAGTTTAAATTATTCTATATTAGCTATAAACCTACTGTACAGCCAGATGTTTGCTATGAATATTCTTTGCTTTGCTGAATCACTTATTCCCTTAGACATTCTAGTCACAAAGCAAAGTGTTCTGCTAAAGAACTCTTTCTAGTTATGGTACTGTAAAACTGCTCTGAGTTTTTCTAGTTGCATGAAGTAAAAGTGTTGTTTACCACAACCATTTCAGCTTTATAGAAATAATTTTCTATGTGTTTTTGCAGCAGATGGGTTTATGTCTATGATACAAAAATGAACACGAAATTATAGATGAGAGGAAAAGAAATTGGCTAAAGTTCTCAGCTCTTTATCTGAAATGTTGAGCATAGCAAGCAAGCCTGCAGATGCTGTACATCCCATGGAACACTTCTCCAATTCCCATTTGTTTGTTTCCATTTTTCTAAAGTTTTGTTTTGTTTACCTTAGATTGGTTTATATGGAGTTTTATCCATGTACCAGATAACAAAACTTTTAGAGTGACCAGACAGAAAAAAGTCAGCCAAACTCTAATCATCACCACTGAGGGAAAAAAATTCTCCAAGTGAAAAGACCAAAATAATTGTTTCAGGCAAATGAAGCACAAAGCTATTAGCTTGGCTCGCTGTGCTAGATTTCTGAGGACCATATGAAACAATCTTAATTTAAGGAAAACAAGTCCTAGACAGTGGAGCTGCTTATCCAGTGACTGATAAGGGGCATTGGTTGACTCCAGGGATGTACAGTAAGAGGATGTGTTTCCAATACTTAGATCTCCAAGACTTTCAGGTGTCAGTATTCATTAACCCTACACATTTCTCTGTGAACAGAAAATATTTCATAGCAAAGTAAATTAATTGAAGCTTTCCAGAGCCTCCACACTTAGAGAACCAAAATTTAAAAATGCTTTATTTTATGTTTTAAAGACACTTGCAGCATTATTCAACTCCCTTTATGGGTAACATACTGTACTCAATGGATAATGTTGTAATGGGTGACTTGAGTCATCCTCTGGACCTGCCACTGCACAGAGGGAGCCAGGACTACAGCACCTGTAAAATCCCACTCTGTATGTGAGGTGAATAAAATAAAACTTCTCACCTCCAGCCTGGAATTCAGGGTCTCTCAGCTCTAAAGAAAGCCCTTCACATTTTATATGCCCTAAAACCACTATTTTTTTAAAAAAATAAGGCATAGAATATTATAGTACTCATTTTACTGTGGGTGGATTTGTGGTGCAGATCCATACCCTCAGGATTGTCCATGGAGGCAATGTTCTACTGCTAGTGACTAAGTTACCAGTGCTTAATATTTAAAAATACTGAGCTAAAGGTAAACAAAAATACAGAAATGTGATAGCTATCATGATATGCAAAAAGTAGGTTACACATTCACTCAAAAATGAGAAACTGTATCAATGTTGTTGTGTAAACATTTAGATAATGATAGACTCTAACCACAAAAGAGGAAAAATCAACTTCCAGATTAAAAAAAAATCAAGTTCCAGTTAAATGGCTTACACATAGATTTCAATTAATGTGACCTTGGGAGGGTTTAATAGTTCAGGCTCTCCTCATTAAATTGTGTAGCATTTTGTTGTTACAACAGAGAATTCAAACTCCTGTGTTGCCATTGGAAGTACCTAAAGAGGCATTACCATTTTTATTCCAAACATTTAAATAACCTCTGTAATGGGTCATTTGTTAGCTCACTGCTCAGATATCAGTCTGTTCCATGCTCTAGCTACAATGAGCAAGGATCTGTTTTCCAGGCTTCTTCTGAGCTTTTACTGGGCCTTTGCAATGTACAAATCTTGTGACCAACACAGTGTTAAAAGCATGCACTTTACAAATTACCCATGACAAATGTACTTGATCACATCATGTGGGGGGGAAAAAAAAAAAAGTAATTTTGTTTATTTTAGAATTATTTTATTGGACAAACATTTTTGCTTTCAGTAAAGAAGTCTTTTGTCTCTTATTATGTGGAAGAATCAGCCATTACAGAACTTTGAATTTTTCATTTAAGCCTGCTTTTCACATTCTTGAAGAAGTGCCAAATGGACATCCCAGAGCCTGAAATATCCCTTTTATACACAATGTATACAAAAGCTTCACAGGCCTCCACAACCACATGACTCAGACTTGAGCCCTTCTCTCACATACTCAGATGTGCCTATGGTGAAACAGGAATGTATGACTGCTTTCTGGAAGTACTTTGGATGTCAGTGGTAGGGTATCTCTGGAATCTTAACACCATCCTCCTGAGGATTTACTCAGTGTGCTAGGCCAACTATTATCAACTTGAAGCCAAGCTGGCTGCACTGATCCTTTTACTGGAACTATTTAATTTAGGGTGTGCGATGTTGTATCAAAATTGGCACTTCAGAGTAAAAAGTTCCATGATCCGTTAAAATGGCTGCTAAAACAGTAGTTTTAGCAAAATCAGGGGCACCTGATTTTCACTGCTTTAAAATAGGGACACAAAGAGAGTGTGAGATGTCAATGCTGCTAAACCTAGAACCTGAAATATCAGCTAGGTAGGTGATGATTGCTTTGATAATTAGACAGAGGGCAGTAAGTTCTTGAAGCTGCTCAATCTCAGAGATCTTTTATCTAAATCAGTTAATTTATATATATGGAACTGTGAAAGTCTCACTAAAGTCCCTGAGTAGATAAAGGTTTTTAATAATTCTGAAGAATTGTAACAGCCTAAAGATGTACATCCAAATTCCTGACTATTGTTCCAAGTTCTACCCATGTATCAAAAACTTTGTAGAAGAAATTGTGTCATTGGCCAACCTGATGAAAGGATAGGATTGTAAAACTCCTCCACAATGATGGGAAGAGATAGGAATATTTCTCAATGGTTCTATAAATACAGAGTATTATCAGTGACCTTTATACTCACTCCTGCTCATTACAGTAAAAGCACATCTAGTTGCATACATTAAGGAGAAAAAAAGCATCTTTATCTTTTAAGATAGTATTGTTCAGTCACTGAACCTCTCTCTGAGGCTTTTATAGTGCTTGGGGCACATTAAGACCCTTAACCTTTCTCCACTGATGATTATATGAGCATTGTCCTAAGTGATTAAGACTCACAATGATGCAGGGAAATGGACAAATAACATCTGACAGACTGGAAGAGAAAAAGTCTGGGTTGGAGGACGTGCCTTATAACCCAGCTCACAGTCCCTGCCTGGATACAGGCTCAGAGTGCCAGCACCATATTCCAAAAGAGTTCTGCTTTGGGAGAAGCACCCTAGTCAAGAAATGCATTGTGGTATTTTGTTGTTTTTTCCAATTCCAAGTGGTTTTTATACACTTGAAATTTAGTTTGGCTTATGAAGAAAGACAAAGCAAGACCAAATGAGGTAAAAAAAGAAAAAACTTCCCTCATTTTCTCCTACTTGCAGACAGAGGTAATGTGTTTAGGATACATTACTGTGTCTGGACACCTTTCTGGGCAGATCTGCATTTGCAAGTAAATTCACTGAGACAATGGGTATGATTTACCTTTTTCCTTATGGAAAGCATCTTCAATCCCACATTACACTAGAAGCCCTTAAATTATATTTAAAATTAGACATCGTGGACATTCACAACCTACTTCTCCTGCAATATGTAAAATTTTGCTCTGTGCCCCTCAATGTAAATAGGAGCTTTTAAAACAATTTATACAAAATAACAAAGGATGGAAATGTTCCTGTTGATTAGAAATCCCATCAGTGTCTGAAAGAATATCTAAAAGGAAAAATAACCTTTGATTCACAAAGCAACACAGTGCTTCAGGCACTCAAATACAACTGCAATCAAACTAGAGAATTTGTAAGGGTTTTTTTAGAGAATTCTTGTGTTCCCTTTTAATATTTCCTACCAGGATTTTTTTGTAAAACAGAAGATGCATGATTACTGTGGATTTGGACATGCTTGAATGACAGAACAGGTTTTCCTCAATAAGACTTTAGTGGGAAATATTTTAACAGATTGCACTTTAAGCTCATTTAAATGGTTGTGTGCAATTCTGTTTATTCTTTTGAAGATAAAAAAGAGAGAGGTGGGTGATGATTTCAGATCTGTATCAACCCAGGAATTCAAAGCAGTCATTTTCTGTGTAAGTCCTCTGAGAGAAGGTAATCACCACCAAACCCAAGTCTCTAGGGCTGGATTGAGTAAGGTGGGAATCAAGCTCACTTCCTTCATTTCTTTGGGGCAATTTCAATGAAGATAAGAGGATTTAGAAAGTTTGCCTGCGGGCCCATCTTAGCAATATAGAAAACAGAATAATTTTCCATGAAAAAAATAAACAAAAAAAAATCAGGTCAGACTAAATGCATATTGTAGTCCATTTAGAAAAAGTAGCAAGTGTTAATGCAATGTGAACAATGACTGTTTGGCAGCAGCATGGGAAAGAGTCATGTGTACTTTTCATCAGTTAGAATACAATTCAGTCATTGTACCAAAATTCAGGTTCAATTCAGAAACTGGGGTAATCAATTTAAACACAGTAACTTAAACCTTGTTGTTTAAATCCTCTTCAACACTAAACTTTTGAAAGTCCCAGCATTTTTGTTCCTCAGTGGCCATGTTGCCATTGTTGGGACTCAGGCACCAAGAGCCCTTGTATCACAGGATGGATTTCACCTTGTTGAATTCATCTCCTGCACATCTTCACCTACATACTGTCACTTCTCCAGCTCCAGTTGTCTGGGTTTTTTCCATCCTAGTCTTCCAGATGCAGCACTTTTCAATGCAACGAGTAGTTCAGGGTTCATTTCCCTGGGACAGTGTAATTTTAAGTCATGAATTGCCTATTACCATCTAGGAGCAATTCCTTTTTCCTTCAGACCTTGATCCAAGCATTGGAATTTATCAAGAGCATACCATTGCTTTCAATCCCCCCATTCCTCTCAAAATATAGACCCTGCAATGAACTTATTTGCAACACTGATTTATTTGGGTTTTTTTTTTGCTTGAACATGTGTTATGTACTCCCCCAGATTTATCTAATCACTTTGAACTCTGGATTTAATAGGAAGACAAATTGTATTCCAGCTAAGCAAAAGAGTAAGATACTTAATTACAGAACTGGATGCATCTACAAAACAAATTTATAAAAATAAGGAAACAATCTTAAAATTTATCTTATTGTAGCTGTCATATGGGAGGGTATTTCTAAATTAGTGAGCTGGGGAGTTGTTGAATGAATTTATTCTTCCACTGTGTTTCTGCTTTTCACTTACATTTGAGGATTTTCTGCTGAGCGCTGACAAAATTACAATCTACGTCTTAGGAATCCTTTTATTTCTCTGCTGTTTGAGAGCCCCAGAAATAGCATGGCCTTTCTTCAGTCTGCTTGCTGTCTATCAGAATGCAGGAGGAATGCCCCTAAGGTTATTTGAGAATAAATCTCTTTAGGTATAGAGGAATCGTGGAGCGCTGATTCTTCTGTCCTGTTTACCTTTTCTGTCAGGAAATCAGCTGAACTGCAGAGATAAAAATGAATTACAGTAGTAAACCTACAATGTACCATTCTGTAGGCTACATATCATGAGATGTTTTTGGCACAAGCAGCCATTTTATTTCTGGTTTACTGGCATATTATAGAGACTGCATATACTACATTAATACACTTTTGGGGCTGGGTCACTGTGTCACAGTCCTATTCAGGGAAGCACTTGAGCATCTGTCTAATATGAATCATGTGCTTAGGTCCCACAGGTGCCAATGGAAAGTAAGTAACTGCTCCAGTGCTCACTTGAACAGAGATTTATTCTTAAACCATGTTTCTATAATAAAATATTTTCCTTTAAACTAATCGAGGATGGAATGAACTAAAATGAAATGCTTCCCATGCAGGATTTTAGTTGGTTTTTCTGCTGTTTGTTTTGAGTTTGGGGCTGGTTTTCTTATAAGAAGCTTTTTCAGAACATGTCAAAGTTTCCTATTCATTAAAAATGTTTGTCTGCAATTATGCAAATATTAACATTTACTTAAAGCCTCTGAGATAGATAACAGTTGCTATTTGTACAGAGATGAATCTGATAATCTTTCACTGGAAGATTTTCACCTTCATTTTGGAAAACATTGATTATCAGCTCACAGCAAAGGCACTTTGTATATCTACAAATCATAATAGCAGAGCTTCAGATGCTCTTTAAAGCCTTACACAACCTCTTGCTTTTCTTTAAAAACCTGGGGCTTTTGGAGTTCACCTCTATTCCATGCTCAAGCCTGTCTCCAAATTTGTTTTATCTCCACTGTAAAATTGTCTGCAGCTCAGCCAAGCTGTTGTGAAAGGTTAGGCCAGAAACCATTTTTGCTTCTACTTGCTTTCCCAAACTTACTCCTTTCATAAAAGGAGCAAGTCCTCCTTGTCAGTACAAAATCCTGGAAGCAGCAACCCAAAAATTTTTCAGTTTCTACTTTGCAGCTTTCTGTTTTCAGCTTTCTCTTTTACTAAACTCCATTTATCTCTTCCTGTTCTCCCATCTTCCCCTCTCCTTCAGCCCATCCCTCCCCTCAGACTTACAAAACTTTTCCATGAGGTCTCCATCAGGGAACTGATTTTCTTGCTGTCAAGAATCAAGCAGCACAAAGTTGGCATTCTCCTGTCGTGTCACCTCCCAGTTTTAATAAAAAAAAACTTTCAAGAACATAAAAATGAAAGGAAAATTAATTATGCTTCCAACCAGAAGCCAGAATTAATTCAAGAACTGTACTGGAGAAATAGGTGGTTCTTATTCCATTTCCAGGCTAGCCGGGAGCCTGGGTCTCATTTCAGAGCTGGTAATTTCTAATACTTTTGGAAAAAAACAGACAGCCTGCTGTTCCCAGTAATTTTTATAATATTTTCCAGCACTGGAAATTGTTGACTAGCGTGGCCTTTGAACAAAAACATTCACTATGCTAAATTTAGGCTACAGTCCTGTAGAAAGTGTATTTTAAAAGAGCAATTACTAGATCAGAACCAGTTTAACCACCAGCTAGATCAGAATAAGTCTCCTTTACAAGACTTTCAGAAAGTGTTCTCTTCTGGAAGGAAAGATACAAGCAATTTGTCCAGCTGGTACCTTTTATCTACACCATAGAATGAATGCTTTAGAGGGAAATAGTTCTAAGTATTTTTCCCTTGGTCTTGGCATCAGACATTAATCACAGGAATTGCAAGGGTTTAGAAATAAAGAGTTTGCCAGAGTAGGGAAGACCAAATGAACAAATGTACAACCCCAGGAAGGTTTTTACAGAAAAGAAGAATTTTGGATACATCTGAACAGAGATAATATTTAATGGGCTCCAGGTAGCTCAGCACTCATACACATTTCTCAGTTTTTTTAGGATACTTTGTCTCTCTTTAATGTCAGAATACATTTACATAATCTAGATTACCTTCTAAGTGCAAAATGTGGAATTCAGACTAAGGATGCCATTTAGACCTCCAGTGTAATTTGAAATGACCTGAAGTGTTGCTTCAGCAGATCATTGGTAGAGAGTCAGATCTGTCAGTTCTGTCTCTATACTTGATACTGTCAAGCATCCAAAATGGTGCTTAAATCTGAGATACTGAGCTGAATTTATTTTGTCCCTTTAAAAGTGAATTATACAGCCTCAAATCCTATTGATGCTGTTGACTATATTGTTAATAAATAAGAAAGGATATTAAATACAGCGCATGAAAATGTCTTGTAAGCCTATTAATCTTTATCTAAATGCCATGCCAAGTCTGTTTTTATAAAATGCCAGAGCATCTACACTGAATGAATGGAGGAGGCCTACTGGACCTTGAACCCATATTACCAAAGGCTGAAAAATAAATGTGGAGGTGAAACTGTTATGCAGAGGCAGCAAAGGGCTTTTAAGGAAATTAAATAATATTGGTCTATCTGGTGATCACTAATAGTGGTAAAAGGCCTTATCTTGATGTTAGCTTGCTTATTTGTAAGCAGCCCAGGGAACAATTTTAAGGAATGCTTTGAAAGTTAAAGGGATTGCCCTGTGGATCTTACATGAGAAGCAGCATGGAAAGGAATATGAATATAATCTTTCTGAAACTGAGCAAGTGACCATATTTTGACATGCTGGAAAGGAAAGTATTTCTGTTCTTGTAAGGCTGAGGTTGGAGTCAGTTCCATTAAACAGAGCTACAAAAAGAAGCCTTTAAAACATCATACAGTTTTTGAAAATGCATACATTCCAATCAGGCCTCTTCCATGGGATTTCTGGTATAAAGCTAGTAATTATATTGGAATTTCAGAAACAACTTGTAGAGCTCCCAAAACACAGGGAGGAGTCCCTCCCAGGGCTGGAATATCAAGTTGGCTGGAAGAGTTGTTGGCTTTACAAAACACCCAGGACCATATTGTGATCATATTGAGGCTTTCTTACATTTTTGTAAGATTTACATTAGAGCTCTGCACGGATACAGGCCACTTATCAGATAACTCACAGAAAAATAACTTGTTTAGTGTGACAGGCTTTCTCTGAGGCTGCCAGATATATTCCATCAGCACACATAGCCTGACTCTTAAAAATGCAGTTTCTTAAAACCTCATTAGTGGCTGATAACTATGCAAAATGTCATTGCATCATGAAAAATACAGCCATACCATCAATTATTTGTACACAGATCTATGTTTAAAACACAAAGTATCAAGTTTCATTTTAGGTGTTAATTTAAGACATCCATTTCATACATCAAACTCTATGGAAAGAATACAAAGTAAAACTACTGAAAAGAAAGTTTAATAGAATAAACCCTATCTAGAGTATATTTTATTCCAAGTCAGCTGTTAACAACCCTACCCTGCAGCCTCAGGTGTGAATTTTAATAGCATAATGAAACTTCATGGGAAAACTCTTTGACACTGAAGTTGTTTATGTGCTTTAAGGATATTAATGTTTCAGGTATGGATTCAACGCCTCCACAGCTCTCAATTATGAAATATTTGCTGCAGGTTAGTGTAACTGGAACAGATTGCATCTTTTAATGCTTCTTCTATAGGCAGCCAAGCAGGCTCATGTTTAACTGTAGATTTAAAGGTAAAAACATAGCATGCTGGTAATTGCATATAGGAAGTTAGCATGTTTCCTTAAAAAGTCCCACCTTTCATGAGAACCCAACACCAACACCAGAATTTTCTTTAAACAGGTCACTTTTTGCTTTGCATTTAGACAGAAGAGCAGTGTTTCAACACCAAGGAGACTCTGCTGGGAGCAGATAAGTTTGTTGGCAGTTGAGCAGTCAAAACTCCTTCTCATTTCTCTTTCTAAATGGACCCTTGTGTGTACACAAAACCTACACAAAATTTACGTTGGAAAGAAATTTATAAATGTGTTTTCCTTTCAGTGACTATGATTTGAAAGACCCAGAAACGGAAATATTTAATGTTTTTCTTTAAAACTTGTTGGAAAATTTAATTAACAGCATTAATTCAGGAGTGGTTTATTGAACTCAGATTGTTTTGAAGCATTTCCAGTTCATTAACCATTCTCCAAACTCCAAAAGAAAGGGTTAAGTGGATTTTTCCCTAAATTCTCCTTCCCTGTAAAAAAACCCAGTTAAGCCACAGCTTCCATGGTCTCCCTTGGAAGAGTGATTCATCTGGTAGACTGCAATTCCTGATTCAATTAAGTCCCAGAGCTTCAGCTGGGCTAAACCTTTAGAATTACAGTGAGGAGTCCAGTGACCCTGAACCTCAGTTTTCCAGAACAGTCTGCATTTAATCAGTTTTTCACAATCTTTTATGCGTTTGCTGTCTTCAGGGACAGTCTTCTTGAAGAGAGGGGCACCAGAATTAGTTTTAATGAAACTTCAAGACTTGTTTCCTTGTACAACAGATTTTGTAAATAAGGAGAAAAAAAAACCCCAAAACCAAACAAAAACCCCCAGAAATGAACACAGTAAATTTCTGATCCATGTGATACTTTGGAAGTCTGTGATTTTTGACCTGATTAAATCCATTCCAGCAGTAAAATAGAACTTCTCAGAAACTGGCCTGTCTGCCTTTCACGAATGCAGATTTCCTTTGCTGTCATCTTCAAAAATCATGTTGATTTGGAATGGGAAAGTAGTCCTAGATGGTTTACAGATTTATTTCTGGGTGAAATCAAGGTTATTTTTTTCCACAGACATGAAAGAAGTACTGCATGCTCCTGAGTGACTGAGTGTAGATCCAATGGCTCAGTGACTTGAGTACACAACCTAATTAGGATTTAGCAATCTTATTGCACATTCATATTTCAGCTCATATGTTTACATATTTGAGCTCATCCAGTTTCATGTGTGAGGCAACACAAATCAGTTAAAAAAACTCACAAACAAATTTATAACCTCACAACTGTTGGTGGGCTAAAAATATCCATTATTTCCAGAAAACAGTGACAGACAGTAATGACTTAAACAATGATAATTCAGTCTTGTATTCCACATACTAATACTATGATTTTGAATAGTGGATAAACAACATACACATCTTTCTTTCTTTCTTTTTCTTTCTTTCTTTCTTTCTTTCTTTCTTTCTTTCTTTCTTTCTTTCTTTCTTTCTTTCTTTCTTTCTTTCTTTCTTTCTTTCTTTCTTTCTTCTTTCTTTCTTTCTTTCTTTCTTTCTTTCTTTCTTTCTTTCTTTCTTTCTTTCTTTCTTTCTTTCTTCTTTCTTTCTTTCTTTCTTTCTTTCTTTCTTTCTTTCTTTCTTTCTTTCTTTCTTTCTTTTCTTTCTTTCTTTTCTTTCTTCTTTTTCTTTTTTTTTCTTTCTTTCTTTTTCTTTCTCATGTAGTTGAATAAATCCACTTTTCCCCTTACCCTGTGTTACACACCTGAAAATGTGCAGTTTTCCACCTGAAAATGTGCAGTTTTCCAGAGGCAATGGTTTAATTGCTGCTGGATCTAATCTCTATACATCCAGAGACTTTGCTCAAAACAAAGTATGATATGTATTGCCTCCTTAATGCAGGTAAATTATACCTCAGAATGATGATTGTTCTATTTTTGTTGAGGTTTATTTCCCCCACCCCAGATTTTCCAAGGCTTTTGGGCATATAAATTAAAGCTTGCTGTCAGACACACCTTCTAAACTAAACACTACCTTATTTTCTTATCGTATTTGGAAATCAGTCATTTTTTTCCACACCTTTCTTTCCTACTCTGCAGAAATGAACTTGTCATCAGTTAAAAATACATACTGTTTTCATGAAGTGAGATAAGATACACTCACGAAACTCCCTCCAAGATATTGGGGTTATCTTTATATAAAATACAGCAAGACTTTTGGTTTTAATCCAAGAACTGTCAATTATCAGCAACTCCAAAAGGCACAGAAAGAACCACTTGGCCCTCTTTTGCATGTGATTTTATCTTCTCTCATCCTATTGTGTTGTCTGCTGCAACAATTAGTTTCTTTACCCTCTCTGATCAAAACTCTTTGTCTTCAGCTTAACTGCTCTAAATATCAGGGATTTTTTCCCCAGTACTTTAAGGAGTTCAATCCTTTTTGAGCCCTTCTATTGCTTTCTTTCTTTCATGACTTTTCACGTCAGGCAGAACACTTCTTATCATGTAACATTTCTTTCATTGCTGAGTCCAGCCTGTACGACTGACAAAATGTGAACTTGGTGCTCACTGCCTGTCATGCCAGGCTGCATTGCCTTCTCATGAACTTTGCAATTAACACACATAAACCTGTGCCTCTGCAAGTGCCATCAGAATCCCAAAATCAGAGAAAATAAAATTATCATAGCTCCAAAGTGATTTTTGTTTTTTTAATTCTCATGGTGGAATAAATACATCTCTTCAATAGCTGGACAGATTTGGAGTAGAGGCTTCAGGAATGTTTTCCCAATCACTTCAGTGCTATTTTCAAGTCCCTAATCATATCTGACAATGAAAGTACAAACACTTGTGCTCGGATTTCTGCAGCAGACATCAAGAGCTGAGTTTGCAGATGTCAATAGACGGAATTAAGGACTTCCAGGGTGTGATACACTTGACCTATTTTTGACATTTATTTTAAGATGTGATGAAATATATCTCTGCTAACTAGCTCTGCTGTGTGCAAAGACAGTCTCAGGTGACCAGCCACAAGGTTTTGATGTTGAGATTTTGTCAGTTATAGCATACATTTACACTCTGCATGAATAATTTGAATCCTTAACACATATAAAGGCAACACAAAGTAAACTATGACTTTAAGCTGTATCCAGAAGAGATCAAAGCATTAGAAGTTACCAAGAACACACTGGTATTGATAATACTAATGAATGTAACTGGTGGTATCAATCCAGTGTAAGATCCAGATTTTGAACAAAATGTCTCAGAATGATCAGCCAAATATTACAAATTTGGTAGTATTACAACCAGAACAGTATTTCCTGGATTTCTTCAAAAGATCCATTGTTTTAAATCCCCAAATAGCCTCTAATAAACACAGTCTTCTTTTATTTCATCAAAGAAAAAAACCATTTCTTTCCTACAAGTCCATTTTCTTCTGACAAATGGAAAATTATTTTAGAACTTTATTGTCTATTCTAATAGGAAAAAAATAATGGTTTAGATAAAAAAATCCTATACTTTACTCTCAAATAATAATTTATTTGTTTGTGCACAAGTGAAATTATAAGTTCTGAGATGTATATTTATATGAACATAAGAGTTTTACAAATGCCTTGTAGATATGATTCATTCAAAACATTTATTTGAAGTAATACATCATGTTAGACACTGCCCAAATTTAAAACCATATTAAGCATGGCTCATTGCCATTTTTCTAGACCCAACAACAGCAATATAAAACTGAAAGACTTGTAACAGTTTAACTATTAATTTTATTCCCTTCTTTTTGATCAAACATCCTTACTAATTACATGTCCCACCAAAGCTTGCATTTTAATTCATCAATCCTCAGCCAGAGGAACTCTAAAACATTTTGTTTAACTAAAAAAAATAATAAAATATAGAAGGGCTTAATACACCTCATTTTAACATAAATCTAGAAGTGTTGCATGAGATGAAATGAATGTTGGACAGATAACACTTGAGAAACCTGAAAGCTTTCTCCTAACCAAAACCAAGTGTCTCAATTTGTTAGACTTCCAGGATAATCATGATCTTTCCAGGCAGATTTATATTTATTGTGGTATTAGATAGCCCATTTCCACCAGCAAGATCTTTAATGTTTCCACTGGGACATGCTCTGAAAATTTAAGGCCCTTTTTTGCCTGTGCTTGTGAGTGTGATTAAAGCATGGTCAGTGTTGGGAGTGCTGGATTGGTCTGAGTGGGTTTTTTACCCAACCTATTCAAAGCAATGACACACACAGAAATTTATTCTTTACAGTGATAAAACCCAAAGATTTATTCTCACAAGCAAAATGAGGGTTAAACTGGGTTAAGTGCATCTGTATTAGACATTTCCTCCTTTTGTCCATGAAGATTTCAAGTTGGCAGTATTTAATGACCTTAATTTAGTCATATAAGAACTTTCAGTCACATTGAAAATACCAAAATCTCACTATTGTGTGTAATGACTGACAGTACAATTGTGCAGTGTTAGACACAGAAGGTGGAGTTTGGCTTAGTAATTTTTGTGGCTGGTTAAAATTGTCATCTAAAAAGAGTCTTTTATAGTACTTTAAAGCATATAATGTGTCTCAGTATTACAGCATTCACCATGAAGCATTCCAATATCTTCCAGTGGTTTCTTCTTGAAAGGTCAGCATATAAATTTTATGTTATTTAAAGATATAGGATTTTGTGGATAAAGGTATGAATTTGCCTAGCAGAGCATTTTTTTCTTCACATTAAATTGATGAAAGATTAATTTATTTTTCACAATTTTAAGAGTTTAAATAGATCAAAAAATACCAATATGTTTTTTTTGTTATCATTAATATTTAATTATCTCAGGTCTTTAATTGTACTGCACTTGCTGATACTTAAATTTCAGGGAATGTGTTTGTTCAGCATATGAATTTTAATTGAATATCATTTTCATAAGATGGTCATTCTACCTTAAAAAAAATCATCTGGAACCAATAAATCATTTAAGAAGCCAGGTGATATTATCTTAATTTCAGAATATGGACATAAGCATTCAAATATTACCTTCTTTTTCAGTTAATTCTAATCTCTGCCAGGGCAAAGACAACAGAAAACCAGTTTCACTCTGAACAATCCTGCTTGGTCCATACCAATTATTGCAGCCAATCGGGTAATTAATTCCAGAGAATTTTCTCTTTACAGAATTCCTGCTTATTACCCTTCTCTGCATGTGAAGGCTTTCTGGCCAGGCACTGCAGTAGGCAAGCCAATGTCTACAAGAGCATTACTTTTGTCAAGAAGGATGTCAGAGAAATTCCTGAAAGCACTTGCACATCTCATAAATACAGAATCATATTTATTTCCTTAAACTTTTTGCTATATTTATCCTAGCATTTTTTAGTTGCTTCTACTTCTTGGCAATACTTGATCACTTATTAAAAATGCTTAAAATTTTGTGATTATTTGGTGATGGACTTGTTTAATTTCTCTCTGTGCTGGGTCTGCCTAGGATGGCAATAACACACCACACTGTTAACTATGTGGAGCAAGTAACATCTGAATGAGTGGAGGATTCATTAAGAAAATAACTTTTCTGTGTCTAAAACAATCAGGGACGGCTCCCTGTTGCTGCCTGGTTTAACTTACTGAGAATTGTTTTTCAAGACAGAATAAAGATGAAATTATCTTTGGTAAGTTTCTCCCCTTTTTCTTTAAGCTCTTGTTTTAAACTTTTTTGTAAAGATTTCTATTTAATTCAAGAAGATCCTTTCCACTTTGATTGTATGTACTGCCTCTTAGTCAAGATGCCAGCTAAGCCAAAATCTCCGTATCCCAAAGAAGTTCCATATGTGTTTAGAACACCTGACAGCTTCAGCAGGGCGTGTAGCCATTCATGAGTAAATAAGTGATTTCCTGGCAAATAGAGATGCCATTCAGAGCATGAGGTTGCTTTTCAGAACACTGAACCTGTGCCAATGAAAAAGTATGACAACATTGCAATGGCTTCTCTCAGTGTTAGAACAAGATCAGTAGATGTAACACAGGGAAATGAGAAAATAAAAAGGGATTGTTCCTTTCCTCCCTCACCCTCCCAAGCTGTCAATGTAATATCATGAAGATGAGGGAGGAGAATTTAAAATACAAAAGAAGAGGCGAGAAATAAAGATACTAGCAGAGAAAAAATGTTGAAATTATTCACGAGATCAATTCCAAACTCCTCAAGGAAGTCGAAAGCTTCAGGAAACCAATTAATTTAAGTTTAATTTTTTTAAAATAAATATAAATATATATAAATAAGCAAAACCTGTCTTAAGATCAGAGTTTTCAAACTAGAGACAAAGAGAATGGAATGGAAGATCAGGCATATTGCCAAGCAGATTCCCACAAGAAGCAGTGTCAGTTAAGAGTCACAAAGTTTCTATCTGTCCTAGAAGTAATTTTGATTAGGGTCACAGATGGACCGCACACGCAGAAGCACAAAACAGGGGCTGTAGTTCCTGGGAGCTGTAGAGCTAAATAATTATTGCTGTGTCCTATCCCAAGCTCCCCCCTACTGAGAAGCAAAGGAAAATTAGTTTGAGAATCATTGACCTATCTGGAAAAAAATTTGTGCTATTTCTGCCTAAAGAATAATCCCTCCAGTACCCTCCACTGCTGCCTCAAGGGAACATGCTTGGTGGTGAAATTGGGTGGCCCAGAGCCTAATAAATTACTAAAAGCCTAGAGAAGAGCACTATATTTTGAGTCATGCCAAAACTATTAAACATTATGTGAGTAAGTTACCTCACCTACCAGTCATCACTCTTATCCCAGTGAGATCTATGCCCTCAAACAAAAATTCTCTCCTTGTCACCATTACCAGTTATGTGTCTTAGTGAACACATGTCCAAACCTCATGGCTTTCTGTTAAGCTGAGTATTTCCTTATTCACCTGTGATACATCCAGTCTTCCTTGTCTTCTGACATTCTCTCCTCTTCCAGGTGTGTATTTCTGGGCATTTCCTGAAGCCTCATGTCACACAGTAAATCAGCTGTAGTAGCCACTCTCTATGGTGCCTCACAGAAAGATTCTGTAGGTAAAAAGCTCTTATTCCACCTAGAGGTCAAAAGTATTTCCAGAGAAGCATATTAATGTGTCTATAACTACTATGCACAGCAGCAGAGTGTATTATATTCAGTGTTTCATTCAAGCTTCTTATTCCCCTTCCATCCTTGCCCAGGGATTAAAAGATAGGCAAAGCTTTGACAATTTCCGCTACTGCATGAGCATTATCCAAAGTGTACAGCATAAATCAGGGCAGGGGATGAGTAGTTGATTGTCTCTGTTCTAAATATTATCCTTTCAGCAGTACAGAAGAGGACTTCAAGCCCGGGGGGACTCTTCGGCCATGTTTGTTACAAAGAGACATCATTCTTTGGAGGAAACCAGAATGCTTCAATTAACTCACCCATCTCTGAAGCTATGTCTTTATCGAATTTCCAAAGTTACATAATATCCCTTTCTGCTACTAAAAAAAGAGATGTGAATGAAGTTTTTGTGCTTTTTATTTTGTCGTTGGTTAGGCCAACATCCCAGGAAATACAAAGGCTGAGTGTATCTACCATCTGAGCTGTGTTCAGGAAACCATAATTATTTAAAGCCATACTTTTCCCAAGTTAGTCAGAATCCTTTTACTGCCATTAGTGAGAGGAAAACTAGATGAGGGCTGGTTATGAAGTGGTATAAAGCACAATGAGTTGAATTGTGTATTTTGTAACTCCTCACACAAGTGATGGGAGAACAAAAGTGGCTTTAAGTTGCTTTGGTGCTTTTTATACACTAGACCCTGCCAGAGAGCTGATTAGTCAGCAATGAGTGAGAACCAAGTGGAAGCTGTATGCAAGAGTAAAGTTAATGCACAGGTTTCTTGTCTGGAGTTGCTGTCAGTTTCAGTCAAAAGGGCATTACACAGCTGTGATAATGTAGTCTGCGTGTGTAGAGAGAGGTTATGATCTAAAATATTGCAGTGTATTAAATTTAATATATTTTTTCAGATACTTATTCTGAATATGGCAAGTGAAAACACCTAAGAGATTCCAACCTAAGAGATTCCATGGAAAGTTAATAAAACCTAACAATTCACTAAGGATTGTGGCATATGGTTTAAAGAAAAGAAATTTAAATTATTCATTATACTATTCATAAAGTGCTTTTTATACACAAATTTTCAAAATTCTTAACATGACTTCCCCTCCAATTTTAGGACACAGCCAGGACACTGTTGCCTTGCATGAAGAACTGCATCAGAGACCAAATACCTCTGAAGGCAGGGGAAAACTGAAGGAAAAACCACGGGTGACACAAACAGAGCTTCAAAAAGGAGTCTGGTTTTGTGTGGAGCAGGAAATTCAGTTTAGCTGTGGTGTTTGCTAAAGCTTGCTATATATTATTTATATAAAATAATTATATATAAATTATAAGCTCGAGAAATAGTAAAGGAAGTTGAGGTCAAGCAGATGTGTCTTAATGACAGAAGACTAACTTATTTGTATGTTGATCCTCTGCTTTGGCATAAACAGAGCAATCCCAGGTCAAACAGAGCACTTCTGCCTTCCAGGCACAGGTCTTGAGTTTATGGCCTGACCAAAAACCAAAGCATTGAAAAAGTAAAAAAAATCCTGAACCCCTCTAGGCATAAGAGATCACTTTAATGGGCTGCCCATGGAACAGGCAATTTTACAGATCTTAAGGGTGACACATCATTTAAGCCTTTACATAGATCTGTAATGGTTCTGTAATCAGCATAAACCAGGCTAAATTTAATTTTATATCTGCTTGATACCCATCAACACATACATAGATTTGCTTCCAGCCATGAATATTTTCCCCCCTTTCAAATTCAGAAGCACTGACACATGGCTTGTATAATATCTGGGAGGTTATAATAAAGATATAGTTGATGATTGATCTTTTGCAAAATAATCCCTGAAGATTGACCTGAATATATTGCAATCATATGTTCCCCCCTAAAATTCCTCCTTCAGATACTTCTGCTATGAATTGTTGGGAAATCCCCAGGCAGCAATGAACATCAGTGATTTTGTGAGTAGGCTTAGGTATATCACAATTTATAAAATTCAGTCTTCTCAAGCCAGTTTATTTGGCTGTACATGCAATTAATCATCAATTAATAATGCGTTATTAAGTTCTCTAATTTCAGCAATTTCAAGATTAGAAATCTATGCTCCTTCCAACCCAAAGAGAACAAATCCATCTCAGGGATGGATTCACCTTGGCATATGAGAGGAATATAAGATGGATAAGAACAAGCATCTTCTGGAAGTAGGTTTTCCTCCTTTGCCAGTGAAGGTAGACTAAAGATTATAGAACAGAAGACAAGGTTGGGTGGGATGAATCTGACTCCACCTGGCCATGTCAAGGCAGCACATGAGGCACCAGCAGTTTTATCCTCGCTATCTATTGATAAGGAATGAGAATATGTCTCATTAAACACAAGTATGTGCAGGTTTTGGCTGGGGGCGAGTTAATTTTCTTCACAGTGGCTGGTACAGGGCTGTGTTTCAGATTTGTCTTGGACACAGGATTGATGATACAAAGATGTTTCTGTTATTGCTGAGCAGGATTTAGACAGAGCCAAGGCGTTTCCTGCTTTTTGTACAGCCTCACTGGCAAGGGGGCTGGGGTGTGTGGGAGGCTGGGAGGAGACACAGCCAGGACAGGTGACCCAAACTGACCAGAGGGATGTTCCAGACCACAGGACATTGTGGGCAGCTCATAAGGCAAGGGGAAGAAGGAGGAATGGAGGGACACATCTGCAGTGATGGTGTTTGCCTTCCCAGCTCACCTCACCATTATGTGTGATGGGGCCCTGCTCTCCCTGGAGATGGCTGGACATGGAAAGGGGACTTAATTCCTTGTTTTGTTTGCATGTGCAGCTTTTGTGTGCTTTATTAAAGTGTCTGTATCTCAAGCCTAATGAGTTTTCTGGCTTTTATACCCTTCCAATTCTCTCTCTGAACCTGCTGGTGGGGGAGGGAGTGGCTGTGCAGGACTTGGCTGCAGCTGGGGTTAAATCACAACAGGTAAAGGGCAACTGACACAGAGAGTGAGCAGTTTTCAAAGATAGTATGGAGAATCTCAGAATTAGGAGCTGCATGTTTCTTAAGACCTTGGGGAATATTTTGGGGTTTGCCCCATCATTCCTAATCACCTGATGTATTATATCTTATAAATATATATTAAAATTATCTATAACTTCTTTTGTGTACATAAACCTAAAAGTGACCATATACATATACATATACATATATATGTATATATATACATATAAGAATATTACATTGACACCAAATCTCACATGTACTGAGTTAAGAGTCCTATAAAAAAACAAAATTATGTTGAAAGTCAATTCCAGATTCCAACAAATAAAAGACAAATACCAATGTAACTCTAGATTCCAAAAATGAATAACTGAAACATCTTTTTCACTAGGATTGCTTTGCCTTGCAAATGAATCCAAGTGATGCATTCTGAGTATGTCTTCCTGGAAAATATTTGTTCTAATTTAATTAATTCAGGAAAAGGCCTTAATCACTAAAAAAAGACGCTGAGTATTTTTTTTTTAATACAAAAATCCCAGAAGTACAGAGGAAATGTGGAAGAGAGAATTTCTTCAGCACAGAAGGTATTAATGAAACATTTGAAACTTTTACAAGTAAAATCTTCAGTTGAAGATTTAGTCCAGAATTAACTGGCATAATTCCACTGAAATCAAAGTAACTATGGCAATTTGCATCAGCTGAGGACTTGACCCAGGCTCATTCTGTGAAGTAATATCCTTTCTGTCTTCCAGAAATCAATACTATGAATGTGTGATATTTGTAGGTGGATCAGTATATTAGTACATAACACCAGTTCCAAGATATCAATCTAAAGTATCCTCACCATATTTACATATCTTGATGTTAGTCCATCTGCAGTTTTATTTTATTTAACACAGCGAAGCTGAGCAGTTGCTGAATCATGTTTTATTTCTTTTTAAAGTTTTCCTAATGCCTTTTGTTATCAGTCTCTTAATTTTTGCACATGCTTGAGATGTAATTTAATTTACTTTTCAAAGTGTTTGAATTAATTTCCATCTGTCTAGCCATCTAGAAGTGGTTCCAGTTGCCCTTCCTAATCTTCTGCTGCTACTTTCACACTTCACAAAACTGGCTGTTCTCCACTGCTGTTCATCCCACACCTAATACTTGCTGCTGCCAAAAGCAGAACCTCCATCAATCTGCCAGTGAAATACCTGTCCATAAGTATGTGCCTAGTGATCCACAGCTGTTCTGGAAGGTATTTTAACCAAAGATAGGTCAGCGCTATAATCATATGAGATCTTTGTTTATGCCTTGGAATACGTGTTTTTTCTTGTTTCAACTCCCAGGCACACAGATTGTATCTGCACTGAGTGAAAGTTTAATGACTGATAAACTTTGGCAATAGCGCTTTTACCCTGAGTCACATGTTAAAAAAAACCCAGCTATTGACATTTTATTTTGAAGAGTTCAGGCACCCAAAAGTTTTACTGCCAATGACTAAGTTGTTGGATATTCCATTTGGAACATGAAAACAAAACCTGTATTTTGGATGAGAGAGTTTCAGAGCAGACATCCACACATACAAACACAAGCATGCAGTGTCAAAGTCTATGTTTACCTTCATCTCTGTGCAGGGAATAGTCTTAAAATACATCCCAAGACCATTCAGTAAATAAAGTTAATTAAATCCTTTTGGAGCCAAGGTTTCAAACTATGTTAATTTGTAGTAATATTTATCACATTGAGTTCCCCTCACGGATGCCAGATGGATATGCTTCAGCACACATGGAACTGCTCAGACAAAATATCTTCTCCAAAAGGTAAGAATTTGATTGTCCTCTTAGACTAATGAGATGATAGAAGATCCAAACTGTCTTGGAGATAACTGAGGTAGTCTGGAAATACACTTCTGAAACAGCACAATAAAGAGCAAAGAACATGTATGATACAAGACTTATTAATTAACATCTGTCTTGGATAGCACAGTTTGTGCTTTCACTCAAATATCCTAGACTGCCATAAAAAATCTGAAATTTTATTACATATTTCAGTGTACTGTGTCTGCAGTATGTCATTTGTACAGATGCTAAACCACTCTGGGATTTATTTGTCAGGGAAGCCTTGAAGCTGGATTCAAATGCTGAAATGGAAGTACAATTGCAATTGGAAAATGTAGACTGATTGTAAAAATGCAGTTGGATAGTGAGAAAAGACTTCATCAAGCCAGTGTCAGGATATGAAGGCCACCTAAAAGTCACTAAAAGGTGATGGAGAAAGCAGACATTCCTGAGGAACCATAAAATCATAGAATATCCTAAGTTCGAAGGGACCCAAAAGAATCATCAAGTCCAACTCTTGGTCCTGCACACCAATCACAACCTGTGCCTGATAGCATTGTCCAAACACTTTCTGAACTCTGCCAGGCTGGGTGCTGTGACCACTTTCCTGGGGAGCCTGTTCCAGTGCCCAACCACCCTCTGGGTGAAGAACCTTTTCCTAATATCCCACCTAAACCACCCCTGACACAGCTTCCATCCATTCCCTCGGGTTCAGTCAGTGGTCACCAGAGAAAAGAGGTGAGTGCCTGCCCCTCTGCTCCCCCTCGTGAGGAAGTTACAGACCATCATGAGGTCTCCCCTCAGTCTCCTCCAGGCTGAACAAGCCAAATGACCTCAGCTGCAACTTGTATGGCTTCCCCTCCAGGCCCTTCACCATCTTCACTTACCCTTATTCAGAAAAAGTGTTTCACAAAGGAGGTATTTAATCAATTTCTAAAAGGTAGTTGACAATAGTTAGAAATTGAGAAATTAATTACAAAACTTGAGGTTCCTGGATATTTGTTAGATGGGCCTAAAAAGTCATGGCATGGTTCTGATTCAAGTATGCCTCACCTTTAGTATCTGACACTAATGCTGAAGCCTTTGTGCCTTATTCTTGTCAGAGCATACTGGTATATTTAATGACCCCTGTGCTCTAAGCATAACATCATCTCTGGCAAAACAAATTCCTGAGCATCCAGCTCTGCTTTTTATTTGCTTCAGAGTGAAAAATGCAGTGGTTTTTTGACCTTTTTTTACTAGCAAGTGAAAGAAAACACTTTGAAAGAGCTCTTTTGAGGTCTAGAATTGCATTGTATATCCAATATGTATGCAATGACCTTCTGCAAGAGAACAATATGTTCTTAAGCATTATACAAGACTGGGCACACAATCAACACCCAGAAGAGAATAAGAAAGAGCAGAAACATCCTGAACTAGCTGCTGTGTGTTGTGCAGACAATGACACAACATATCTATCACTCCAGTGCAAGGAACAGAGCAGAGGTCATTTGTCTGAAAATTGTCTGGTCTTTCCTCTGGTTTGAGAGCCTGGCACACAGGAAGGTTTTAGATTACATACCAGGAAAAAAATCTTCACTAAGAGGGTGGTTAGGTGTTGGAATAAGTTTCCCAGGGCAGTAGTGGAAGTGCCATCCCTGAAAATGTTCAAAAAAACCATGTGGATGTGGCACTTGGGGACACTGTTTAGTGGTGAACAGTGCTGGGTGCTGGGTTAAGGGTTGTTCTTGATCATAGAGATCTTTTCCAACCTTAACAATTTTTCCGTGTTAACAATTCTAGGATTATGATTCTAAGTGCATCAGTTTTGCTCTCCGTACTAGCATTAGTGTTCAGGTGCCTGTGAGGACAGCAGTGCCCTGGAGTGAACAAGCAACTGATTTACCTAACTCTTAATTAACACAGGCTCTGGAAGCACCTTGCTTCTGGAGATCAAGAAATCTGAAGGAGAAAAGGTGATAAGAAGGTCATGGAACAGGCAGTGAGCAGCAAGACTAAAGATGAAGAATGGCCAAGTGCAAGGAGAAAACCTTCATGATAAATGAAGATGGGCTTTTCCACTTAAGGATATTCACAACAGGACTGGAGTCCTTTTTCCTGTTATCAGCTAGAGTCTCATAAAAAAAACTTTTGTAACCCTATGTCAGCAAAGTCATCTGTGTAGGAGCCATTTTTCCTGTGACAGTCTCCCAGTTCATAAGGCAAGACAGTGCCACTCTTTTAATGAGAGCATAGAGAGTAATATTTAAAAGGAGTAAAAATGAAGGTGGAAACAACATTCAGAGGAGAAATTTTTCGTTATTTGATGTTTTGAAAGAAAGAAAACTGGATGATGAGAGTGAACTTCTTATTAAACAAAAATCAGAAAGCATTAGAATCATTTTCTTTAGCCTGACAAAAGGATTGGAAAAAGAGGGATCAAATTCTGTTTACCACAAAGCAGTATGTTCAGCAAAAAGAATTCAATAATACATCTCTTTAAAAAAAAACTATTGGAACACATAGAAACAGAAAACTGAATGACGCCAGAAAATGAAATGAAACTTTTTTTTTTAAAGTTGTTTTGAAACACTAGCTTTATTTCCATTTCATAAGTATTTCTGGGGGTTTGGGGTTTTTTTATTTAATGCTTGCTGCAGTGCATATTTTTCCCTTCTTAAACAGAGGCTTCTGGCCACTTAAACAAAACTATTCTATTGCTCTGCTGATGCTAAGGATACTTATAAGCAGACTGACCTAAAAAAGAAAAATCTTCTGTTTTTTCACAGATTTTAGATTGTAAACAGTGTTTCTTTTCTGATGGCAAAGGAAGGGAAACCAAACCTTGCAAAACTTTTTCAGAGGTGGGGGAAGGAAGACAAGGAGTAAGAGAAAGGAAAAAGAGAGGCCTACAGCAGAACTGCCAACAATGTGGAGGATAAGCTTTGCATCTGGCATGAAAAGATCCAAGCCTCATGTTCCTCTTCTAAATTGGGCAGATTTCCCCAAGTGCTGGCCTTTTTGGGTTTTGCATTCCTTCCTAAAAATTAAATCCTGAACCTGAGAAGTTGGTTCAACAAAAATTTTGTCACTTCAGAGTAAGAGACAGACCAAATTATATACTTATGTTTTCGGGATAATAATCTTTATTTCAAGCTGTGTGGAAAATCAAGGTGTTATCATTTAAATGCTAAGGATAATCAGGACATCTGTTTCAAAGCAGGACAGGTAGAGAACAGAGAATAAAGAGGTATTTAAACATCAGGAATATAATTTAAGACTTTTTAATGGAAAGATTTACTTAATAACCACTCCATAAATTCTGTTTATGGCTGCCTGGACAAAAGTGTGTCTTTTGTGAGAGATGTGTATTTTATTCTCTGAAGTATTTCTCCCCACTGAGCCTAAAGGACTAGCTCAGGTGAAGATGTACACATCAGGCACTGAAACCTGGTGAGCTGCATCCAGTATTTAATTATCCTGTAGTCACTGAATAGTCAGCAAATATTCTTTTGAAAGCCGGTTTGAAAGGAAAACTCAATTTCAAGATTCAGAATGACTGTTTGGATGATGACAGTCTTCTGTGCATTACGCAGATAACCCAGGAAAACTTTTGGTAAGGTATATTTAGATTTTTTTTTTAATTTGGATATCTATAAAACCAATCAAATAAACTAATAACCATTAAAAATCCAAAGCAAAAGCCTATCCATGGTCAATATAGTACATTTAAACACTTATGATTATACCAATTATACTGGCTAAAACTTGTCACCATCTGAAACATTTTTAGCTAAACGATTAAGAACTATGCTAAAGACAGACTGAATACTCTTTTCAGTGTCTCAAATAATGTTTCAGCACTTTGTATTCCACCTAAAATAGCCCTCCGTTAAATCAGCTTATCAATCCATCAGCTCCAAGAGGTGTGCAAGTACTACAGTAATTTTACAAGTAGTTATTCAAAGGGAGAGAGAAACGGACCAAACAGCTCATTTCAGTGCCTAGTCCATCCTGAAGCTTTGTTTTTACCATACACCTGTCCTTTCACCCTGTTTTACTTTATAACATCCATAGCTGGCTCCCAGCTGCAGCTAAAGCTGCAATGAAATGCATGTTTGCTATAGTCAGAGTTTAAAGCAATCCCTATCCCTAAAGCTGCACAAAGATTTCTCTGAGACCTCTTTCAGTTCCGTTTACTTCTCTGCTTTAATTTTTCCATCTAGAGTAGCTTGTTTCTTCTTAGTCCAAGTAGTAATCCAAAATGATTTTTTCTCTAGAAAATCCAATATTCAAAAATAAGGGATGGCATTTTGTATTATTAGGAAGGCTACCACTGAATCCCAAACATATCATAACTGAAGGATTTGGATGGCAGACACTTGAAATGTAATAGGCAGGTCACAGACTTACTGGCAAACGTGTGCAAACTTCACATATTTCACATCAGCCCACATCAAGCATGTCAGGGCCAAATGATAGCAATACTGGGGGATGTCAGATATTGCAGAGAAATTCTTCATAACAGTGCTGCAGGAAAGTTAACATATTTCTCTGTAGAAAATTTGCATTACCTGCAAGAAGAAAAGACCTGCCCATTCTCCCCTATGAATGAAAATTGTATTGGAAATGGAGCAATTAGAGCACTGCGAGGATGGAGCAGTACTAGGGGGAAGGGCTGGGACAGCTGCTCTATTTCAGTGCTAGGAATCAGCAAATACCAGAAGTGGTAAAATCCCTTTTTCCAAATATCTGCTTCCCTTCATGAAGGACTGGCTAGTCCTTTGGCTGTGAAAGGCAGTATCTGGCACCACAAGACACTTTCACCTATGTTGTCACCATCTCACTGTTGAATCATAGACTCAGTTCTATCATTTCACTGTTGTCCTTTCTCCAGACTACTGCTCTATTACCCAGAAAATAGAGCTACAAAGTGGAATTTCTTCTTTCCTCTACCACTGCACAATTAAACATAACAGCTCTTAGTCTATCCCAGTGACACTGGGAAAGTGCCATTAAATCCCAAAGTGATCCTAGCCCTGCTGTTGGGTTTTTACTACATGAACCCACTGAGTTTCACAGTGCTCACAGACAGCTCCTTGCTGAGCAGGGAGTGCCAAACTTAGCACTGTCCTGCAATGATGTTTGCTAGTCTTGGAACTCTTACATTCATTGCAGAGACCACAAGGAACAGGGGTTTAAACCAGCAAGAACAGAAGAGATTAACTGAATTAGGGCACTCGAGGTCTGCTATGGAAAATGGAAGGGGCAATGAGGTTCAGACTGAGATTCTTAGAAGTAAGGCTAATATTGGTGTTGTGGTGAATAAGATTGGAGATGATGTTGATGGTCAAATAGGCTCTTTGATAAATAATTTTACTCCATCTGCTAGAGGTTGTAGGAGCCAGAAAGGGCCAACAATGTTTGCAATCTGAGGGAGCTGGGTATTTTTGAGCCCTTGACATTTGCTCCTTTTATCATACAAAGTGCCTTAATCTCTTCTTTCTCTCCCTTTCTTGCCCCAAACTGGGGGCTAAGGAGGAGTTTGTCCTTGTTGAAGAAGTGCACAAATACTGTTACAGTAAGAATCAGATGGGCAACAACAAACAAGATTCCTCTCTGGAAACTTCAGATAGTGTGGAGTAAATGAGGCATAGTGTTATACTGAAGGGTAAGAAATGGAAAGGAATCTCAGCAGTCTCACTCATGGAATATCATCCTCTATTAATGTATCCTCATCCTGTGCTCTGCTGGATGCAGCTGCACTGCAGGAAAGAGAGCTTCACACAATAAAACAGGATTGCAATACACTTGTGCAAGGGGGCATGTAATAATCTGATTCTGAGTCCTGTTGATATATCAAGGAGAACTTGGGATGGACTGTGTTATTTCATACTTTTATTCTCTCTGGTCATGCCTACAACCCAGAGCAGTATAGTACTTAGGTTGGTTTATTATTTTTGCTCTCAGCCCATGACAGGATTTTGCAATATTATTAATTTGTCTTGCAAATAATGTCCATTTCCAAGTAATTACAAGTTGTTCTTTGAATGTAGTATATACATCCAGATGGAGATGTTTTCTTATAAGGATTATTTCATGCCACTTATACCCAAATTTTGTTCTGTTTTACTCAGTACAGAAATTAGGAAAAATACAGCATTCTTCTTACATCTGTGTTCATTGGCATGAATAAGAGTTTTCTACACACAGGTAGATCAGGAGTCTTGCAAAAATAATAACATGAGTACAAACCCCACAGGAATTTGCAGTGCTGTTGAGGTGTTTGCTTTCTGATTCACTGGGAATGTGGAAAACATAACCAGCTAGGCACTGGCTAAGGATTACAGGTCCTATTACAGGCCCTATTTCTAAACTACTGGAGTAATGTATGAATTTAAACTACTGCAAAGAACACATTTGCTTCTTCTCTTTGCCAGCTGCAAGTTTCCAAGCTCTCACTCTGCCAGTCAAAAATTTATTTTCCTTTGAATTGTATGACTTCATTAAAATGCTTATAATGTTTTTGGCTGGTTATATTTATTTTAAATCTTTAACTATTATTCTTGATCTAGCATGACCTTTGAGTCTAATCAAGCTTCTGTTGGTTTGTTTTTCAAAGGCAGTTAACCAAGGCCAGACCTCTTTAAAAAAAAGAGAAGTATTGAATTTATGCTGGGGTATTTTTTCAATTTTATCATAAATATGAGAAAACAAAACTATTACCTTCTTATTCTGTACTTTCCTAAGTCAAAGCTGGAAAATTTGAGAAGAAAAAAGAGTGTAAAACCTAAAAAAAAAAGTCCAGTTGCAGCAAGTAGTTGCAGATACATGCTTCAAAATTCTCAGTGAATCCAACACATTTTTGAATTAGCTCTGCTTTTCCTGTAATGCAGGAAAAAAGTCTTAGTGCCAGGTTATACTTGTATTTTAATTCAACTCAGGATATCACCCAGAAATCCAAACCAAGTGTGATTATTGATAGTCTCAACATGTGTAGTGGAAGACAGCAGAGTGATAATGGATTTGTGTATATTTTGGTATCTCATCAAGTAGTATGGTACCTCATCAAGTATTGGATGTATTTGTGTCTCGTGCTACTTATCTCTGGCATGTCAAAAATACATCTTGAGTACTTTAAGATGTGAAGCATGATGCGTGTATTTCCTCTCCAAGGAGCATGCTTTCCTCATTAGCATAAGGAGCACTTGCACATGTATGGGGAGGGATTCTGGGGATCTAGGTCAAGTGGAGCTACACAGTTTTACAAATTAACACTTACTGTACTGTACCATTCACATTACTTACAGCAAAATCATCACACTTCTCAGAGAGATGAGGAGAAAGCACCACAATCCAGTGTGTGAAGCATTATTTTCCTTTTGTAAATTAACACATTAATTGACCTATTGACTGCAGCAAGAAATATCAAACAGCTCCTTACCCATGTACACTGGAACACTTTAGACAACACAAGATGTGCGCTCTTGTCAGAGGGATATTTCTCCAAATGCCTAAAGGGTTCAATCAGTGCAGTGGGGATACTCATATATTTGACAAAATTCAGATCTGCCTTTTAGATCAGATCTCAGATTTTCAAGATCTGCCATCACAGTGGCTGTTGTATACCCAAGCTGCAAAAACATCACTAGACACTTAGGTCCTTCATGAAGGAAGACAGCACTGCAAAGGGCTTATCATCCTCAGTCAGATCAATATATACACCCTGAAAATTCCCATGATAATATCATGGCAAATGTGTTGTTTTGGAGATGAAGCTGTGGCTCCTGGAAGCTTGAAGAAACAGACAGCTGTTATCAATATGAATCGTATCTCTCTTGGAATATTACAGGGTAATGAAGAATGTGTTGGAAATGGGTGTTTCTGAGGGATGAAAAGTTTTAGGGAAAGGATCCCAGGTTTAATTTGCTGTGCTAGGACTGTCCACAAGACCCTTTCAGAAAAGCCCAGAGTACTGGCCCTGTGAGAGGCCAAAGCAGTGTGTGTATGACCTCTGGTTTTCCATTCCCACACTATCACCTATTTCCCAAGAGCAACAACCATCCACAACATACCCTCCTCTCACCTTCCACTAGGATAATCTGGGATGAAAATGAGAATCCAATATTTACAGCCCTGTCTGTAAATGTCTGTGGTTGGTACTGTGAACAGAGTAATAACAAAATGCTGCTACCAGCAGATCAGCCACACCTGGGGCATCACAGGCTAAACCACAGTGTGGTATGGAGCATGGAGGTGGCACCTGGGACTTGGATATGTTTGGTTTAAAAGATAATTGATGGTGTATGGAGGCTACATTCTCCTGCTCAGCAGTGAATCAGCATCATGAAAGTGATGGGGTTCTGCAGAGGAAGGACAAAAGCTCTGTTGAAGTCCAGAGGCCACAAAGATGATTTGTGGAACACCTCTCCTATGAGGAAATATTACTGAGGGGATTGTTCACCTTAGGGAAAAGAAGGCTTCAAAGTAGTCTTATAGTGGCCTTCCAGGGCATCAAGGGGGTCTACAAGAAAGCTGGAAAGGGACTTTTTCCAAGGACATGTAGAGATAGGACAAGGGGAGGGATGGCTTTAAACTGAAAAAGGGTAGATTTAGATAGATATAAAGAAGGAAGTAATTTCTGTGAGCGTGGTTTGGCACTGGCACAGGTTGCCCAGAGAAGCTGTGGATGCCCCATCCCTGAAGTGTTCCAGGCTAGGCTGGATGGGGTTTTGAGCAAACTGATCCAGTGGGAAGTGTCCTTGTGTGGCAGGATTGAAACTAGGTGATCTGAAATGTCTTTATCAGCCCCGACCATTCAACAATTCTGTGATTTTAAAGTGCAGCTACTCTGAAAATAGTCACCAGTTTCCTCTCTATTCCTTGTTCACTAGGATAAAACATAGAACATCTTTTTCCATATTCACTTATCTTATGGGGGTCAAAAGTGCAGATATAAAATCTACACAGCTTTCTTGGCCTCGGTCTGAGAAGCATTAGTACAGAGAGCAAAGGAAATGACTCCTAGTTGAGAAGTGGGAACAGATTCCTATGTTCCTCTTCTGCTATCATACATAGGAAAAAGTACATTTTGGTTTCTGGACCAGTGACTTCCCAGGAGCTTATACTGATTAAAAACAATCGCTTACAGCGAAAAGAAATCCAAAAGCCTATAAATATTTATGTCAGAGTCAAAGCCACAGAAAGATGAGCATGAAACAAATAAGTAAAAAGGAAAAAAAGGGCAAGTACAATGGCTGGCACGTGAGGCAGACTGAATTCCATATTGCACTCAACCCCACTATGACGATTCTGCAATAGGAAAAGGTGATGCAACAGAAGACTTTAGGAGAGATATCCAAAGGAAGAAGAGACCTTCTCGCCTTCTGTGTGCATGAAAAATTCTAGGTTGTGCTTTTTCCACCTCCCCTGGATGGCGGAGGAGCCTCCCTGTGCCAAAGTTTCAAACAACACATGGCTGTTGGTGCAGAAGCGAGTGCTGTTCCTTGGATGTTTTCTCTGTTTTTCAGCAGGACTGTAACACTGTGTTCTACTGAATACAAATAAACCTCTTTAAAGGTACTTAAGTCATGGGAATGGAGACAACAGTCACTATTGACTTTCCACAGATCTTCCCTATTCATGTTCTTCTAATCAAGACAACATTCACCCTTCTTTTTTCTGCCCCTGAAAGAAGAGATGAAGCTTGCTCAAGTGGCTGCAAATTTCACTGATTTAAAGTCTCTTACAACTGCACTTTCTCTCTGTATGAATCTTAAAAGGACTCCAGCTCACTTTCAATGCCCAGGGACAGGAGAGGGACACAGCAACATAGCCCTGAGGTAGGCACTTTCAATGCATATTTTAAGTTTACTAATGACATATGCTGCTCAGAAAAAGGAACAGAATTCCATAGTTTTGAATAAATGGTGGGGGGTTTTCCTTCCTGAAGACACAGAAGACTTTTCATAATTACACCACATTAGCTACATCTGGACAAAACTTGTCATAAGATGTGTATTCAAAATTCATTTATGTGACATGATGTATGCATGTCAGGAGATTTCTGTAAATCTAAATTTTTAAAAGAATAAATATTATATCTAATAATTACAGGCTCTATAAAGGTATTGTGAGAAATGATACTTCCAAAAATCTAAGGAGATTTATTAAAACTTTATCAAAAATACAACAGAAGACTGAATAGAGAAAATATTATGGCTCCTGGAGCAAAGGATCTTTCCCTCCACGTGCTCTTCCACACAATGGCTGTTCCACCTCTCAACCCTTTAGCCCCACCCAAAGTTCTGTCCATCAACTCCTTCTTCGCCGTCCAGTGGTGGAGTTCACTTCCTTAAATCTTGATTGGAGGTCAGTTGCTTGTTGCCATAGCAACAAGCCAACCCTCCAGAACCCAGGCCGCCCCCTGACAACAAGGCAAACAGGGTAAAACATAAGTCTGTGAAACTTCTCTTAACATATATATTTGCCTTTTAATTGTGAGAGTCAACCATCACATTACTCATCTATCACAGTATGCAAAATAAAATCTTCTTCAGCAAACAACAAGCATTAAGAAAATTAATGTCCTGTGTGACCGACCCAGTGTGGAGATACCCAAATGATGCATCTCATATTTGGTGTAATTTGTAATTATACATACACAAACCACATTTTGGATACTCCATACAGTTTAAAAGAGTAACACATTTTAAAATAATCTAGATACAGTCTGCTTCTCAGACATTTCTGAACAACAGAGTAGTACTAATCAGCCTAGTTCTAAGAATGCTTTTTTAAAAGCTGCTGTGGATTTCACTTGTGATTAGAAAGGAATTCCCATTTCCTGCATCTTCATTAGTCACAGAGTTTTGAGACTCTCTCACTGTATGGAACCCTGTGTTGCAGAGAGATTTCTTTCAACCTAAACAGGGGACTCAGAAAGAGGAAAAGGAAGAGGTTCTATGTCTCCTGGTTAAGAAATATACAACATACAGGAAAACTCTAAGGCACCACACTGGTCTTGTATTCTTTAGGCCTTATTCCAAATCCCCTCACTTGTCTGTGTTTTCAGAGAAGTACTATGCTAGCCTAAATTTTTGCAAGAAGATAAAAACTCACTTAGAGCAACTCTAAAACCAAAACCATTTCCTGGAATGCACTTGAAGTCAAGGAGCCAGTGGGAAATGTGTTCAGGAAGACTAGTGAGCTGAGGAAAGCTGAAGTGGATGCAGAGCTATAAAAACCACAGGAGAGGAAGAGGTAACTGAACAGCTATGACGGTAGTCACAGACCTGCCACACTTGCCAGGACAGGCTGCAAATGTGTGTCCTCCCTTCCTTCTAAACATAGGCTGAAGGATATCTGAGAAACCCTATGTATGCCTAAAGGAACAAAGCATCTTTCATTTTGAGCTAAATGATACAGAAAGAGGTCCCAGAAGAATGGTGGCTGAAGACAGAAAAGTACTTGAACATGTATAATCCAAGGTCATATGAATGCTTGTCACATCATGTCCTGAAATCATATGATATTTTGTTGTCCAATTACTCCATTCTTACCTGAAGGCTCCTTGAGTTTGCTGTAGTCATTCAGCTAATCTCTGGTTTTGTGCTTCTTTTACAGTTCATTTCTTCCCCCTCATTGCTTCATTTCACAAATGAGGAAGGAGAAGGGAGAGGGGAAATAAAAGCAAAAAAGCATATCTGGAAAATGCATTCAGTGATCAATCAAATCTGAGCAGGAAGCCTTCAGGAAGAGGGGCAGACTAGAAAGTGAGGATCACCTCTTATGAATCACAGGTCAAATCTCATAAAGGCTGCATCTGCTCCATTGTCATTGTGTTTCATGGGTGCAAATGCAGAGAAAAATGTTCAGGCTGGCTGAGTCACACTCCCCTGCAGGAAGAATCACTGAGAAAGGGCCATTGTGACCATGTGGATACCCATCCTTCATATCTGTGAGTGTCATAAGGGCATGATAGCCATATTGAAGATCTCAACTCAACAATCAGAGGCCTTCAGATACTATAATGCCACACTTTTGAAAGGGATAGGAAGCATGACAGCAATTCACTCTTACATCTGCCATTTCCTGGCCTCCCTTAGGCTCACTGTTGTACATTTTATCCAAGTCAGGAGGGAGGAAGAAGACCAAATGGTTGATTTGGCTGCTTCTGCACACACAGATATTTGTTCAGAAAGATCTGAGCAAAAAGAATACAGCAAATAAATTATTTTCCCTACTGTACTTCAGTCTTGTTTCATTCTCATGTCCATTATGGCCTAGAAGTTCCCTAGATCTCCTTTCAGAGAAAAATTTTTCCTCATAAGAACAGGCTATTCAGAAATAGCAGAGCAAGAGCCCACCATATTCAGGTATAGTACAGGCTCTTTTAGATCCTTTCCAAAGGAGCAGGTTTCTATCCCAAAAGCTGAAAATATGTGAGCACAGCAACAAGGTGGCTCTTCTCAGACTAAGAAGAAGGAAACATGCTGGCATTAGCTCAAAACAATGTCTCAGACTTGAATTTCTTTAAGCCTTAACCATGCAATTTTTTCATCAGTAAATTTAACCTTTTCTTATCCCTTTACCCTTCCTGGCAACTGTTTATATGCAGCACACATCATCACTGATAAAAGAATGGAACAGTTCCTGGAACAAAAATTTTCAGTGCATTCTCTCCTGAAAACCACGAAGTATTTATTGCCCTTACATTCAGCAGGGAGGAATCAAGCTGCAAGAGAATGAACTCTTCATGTAATGCTTCTCCTTAATGTTTTATTGGCTAGATTGGAATTCTCCATCTTTTCTTGTCCCTTCCTCATCACTCAACGCAGCTTCTTAGGAGCCAAATCACTTAATCCAGCAAACTCATACCATCCCTAACACCTCCTCCTTTCTCTTCACACATTTAAACCTTCACCTTCATACTACCTCATGAGAACAATTTTTAAAATTTTATTGTAGGTTTTGAGAGTGATGAAATAAAGTTGCCATCAGGTTTTGTTCTATGGACTCTTAAATCTTTCAGGTTTTTCCTTTTCATATGCTGATTTTATATTGTGGATTTACAACCATTTTATTTTAGCTCTCCCATTACCATCATCTATTACAATGCATAGACTCAAGGAGACCTTCACTGGCTCCATTGCAGCTCTGTAACTGTTTGTATTTACCCTTAATGAAGTCAGATTTCAGGATCAGAAACTTGAAAACCTGTTGGTCAGGAAGCTGCATAGTGGTTTCCATGGAAGATCTTTTTACCATCATCTTGCTTCTCTAGAAGCAAAAGATGTATGTATAACTAAAATAGAAATTCACAAGTGCAATTTGTGCTTTCCTGATTAATTAGGAGATAAGAAAGTCTTGTAATATCTGCTGAACAACTGATGGCTATCAGAATATAAAAAGACAATTTTTATCTTTGTTTCTAGGACTACTGAACTAAATAAACCATTTCAGTTGTGCTGAGGAAGAGAGAAAGGAAGAAAAAAGAGAATAGTAAGGTGAGTAACATTTTTCACTGACAAATTTTCTGCTTATAACTTACAAGACATAAATAAAGATGAAAAGTGTTGTCATTAAGAATTAGAATGAGTGAGTTTCTTGGCAGAACCAAAGAAAGAAAATTAGTATTAGTATGCTGACCTATGAAACCTATAGGTAATACCAGTTCAAATAAATCAATATCAACTCAAATCAAAGATCAAGTCAAACCACAATAAAATTTATTTGTTAAAATAGTAATAGATGTGATTAGTAAAAACAACCCATGCTTTTTTTATTCTTGACATCACTGTCTTCAGCCAAGACCATGCTCTTCTTCATCTTTTCAATGGTTAAGGAAACTAATTTGAGAGTAACAATGGTTACAAAGTAACTGCAAATTTATGAGAAACATAAATAGAAAACAATGATTTACATTTTCCTAGAAGGAAAAATTCACAATGAATATGACAAAAGAAAGCAAGTAAGGAGCTGGTTTTAAATTGCGTGTGACTAAAATGAAAGAAAATCGTCTTTAACTGGGCTGTTATCTGTGCCTTCAACACAGTGATGCCTGTTATCATTCTTGTAAAGTAGTGTCTGGAAGCCTTTCCTTTACAAACCTGTGTTTCAGGTATATGGAACTCTGCTGTTAAACTGAATGAGAGCCCACAATAGATTTAATTCATTTTCATTTGGCAAAAATACATTTCCTGATTTTTTTTTCATTTTATCTCAAGGACTGTGACTCCGGCCTCAGAGATCTGGGCTAGAAGATGTAGCAAAGTCACCTGTCTTGCCTCAGTATGCTGTGTTCATGTCAGAGAATGTATTGTTGTCAGAACCCTTTCTGAGATGCAGTTAGTTGAAAATTGCAGGTGCAGGTGCTTGCAACTACTACAATGATTTGTGCATCCTTCTGAAGGAAGCAAAGTCTGAAACACAGCAGTGGCAGTATTTTGAAGGCAAGTTCAATATAATGAGGGTAATTTGTTTGGAAAGGTAGGGATAGCACTACCTATAATTTCACAAAGCATATTTTGAGAAAGGAAAAGCTGTATGCCTTAAGGTGCTAAATATGATCAACATGTTCCATTCTGAACACCTGGACATGCTTGCAAAATGCAGGGCATGTCTCCATCCAGGCTGGAAAGACGGAGCCCACTGCTGCAGGGTGGAGTGGGTTTCTTTGTGCAAGTCAGCACAAGTCCCAAAACCCTGAGGTTGTTTTGAATGTACACAGCTTCTAGACACAAGCTATTGCCAGACTGTTTGTTAGTGCTGCCTGTTCCTCAGAGTGTGGACTAATCTCCACCCTTCATTCCCCATGTTTGGTTTTTTTGGTAAGACTCATGCCTTTCTGATTGCAGACCATGGGCTTATGCAGCTGCAGGTGGCTGGGAGGTTGCTGAGCTGAGCTGAGCTGAGGTGGTAGGCTAAGCAGAGCAGTAAAAGTGATTCACAGTCAGTGAGTTGACCTCAGGTCCTTCAAATAATGCAGTCCAAGAGGATTTTGCCAGTATTTCCACTGGAAGTTTACCATGGGTATCTTGTTTTTTCTGTTTGACTGGCTGGTGCATTGGGAGGGACAAGACTGAGAAATGGTTGACCAAGGCGTGAATGAAATTACTTTTTTCTTTAGTTGGTCCTATGCATCTCAACCTGAAGTTCTAGAGAGAGGAGGAGTAGTAGAGTTCATTTAAAGCTGCCTTTTTCCCAGGGTCAGCAAATTCATAGGCTGTTTATCACTCTGGGTCTAATAATGTGGGCTTTCAGAATAGCTTTAGCTATAGGTGAGCCTAAACCATCTCCTTTAGAGTAGGGCAAAGGTTTTATCTTGTCTACTTGATGCTCGTGACTGGAGGTCAGAAGAAATTTTCCCCCTATTCTTCATCTTAGTTATTCATGTGCCTCAGGTGAGCACTGTGCTGAGACTGGAGGCTTGTCATCAGAAGAGATTTAAAAGGAGCAGGGTGATATGGATTGCTGAAACACAGTAGCCTGTGAAATTCATGGCTCTCTCCTGTTTCCTCCTGGTGATGCCTGTGAATGACTGATCAGTTGCTGCTCTGATCCTGTCTTCCTCTTCTTCCCTCCCTGCTAAGTAACACTTGGGACATGAAGCTGTTCAATAGTGACCTCATTTAGATGGCAGAATTTAGAAGGCATTGTTTGTTATTATATAGGATGGGTCAGAAAACTGTGTTTTCTGAGTGCAGCCAGCTCTTGTGTCATGGGTGGAGAAGAGAAAGGCAATTATTCAGACATTCTGTGTTCTGTCATCCCTCAGCTGATAAAGAGATCATCCAGAAAGAATTTGAGAAGCCCAAGGGAGCAAAAACCTCCTGCTGTGCTGTGATCAGCATCAGAGAATTCTTCCCAAGAAATAGCTCCATCATATACAGTAGCAAGGATCTCCAAACAGAAAAACAAGCAAGGGAGGAGGTTTGTTTCCAGGATGGTGTCCAAAGGCAGACCTGTCTACATACCATACAAAAAAGAGTTTCCTTCAGAATGGCTGTCATGCTAGGGTAGCCATTTGCAGCAAGTGTCAGAATGAGCACATCTTTATGTGCTGTTGAGGGTGAGCACATTAGAGTGGAATGAGCTAAGCTTCAAAAGTTCTGTATTTCAAGAACTTTTCTTTTTCCATTTAAAAAGATGTATTTCTTGATTACAGTGGCTTGCCCAGTCTTCAGCCTGACTATTGATCAGCCATCTCTGGTGTAAGAAGTAGTTTGTAAGAGCCTGAGGATTTTTACGCTGCTGTGCAAATCATAAGTTGGTTGTGTGTGATCTTTTGTCAGTCAATAAACAGATCTTGGGAAGTGTTCCTAATTCAGAAGGGAAACCCTGAAACATCTTTGTTTTGAATAAAGATCTGTGAGACAGGACAGTGCTGGTGTAAAGTAATTATAGGCCTTAACACTGGATGACATTACAACTTCCTGTGCATCATTCAAGCAGTGTGGATTTATTTATTTCTCAATAAATCAGTAAAAAAATATTAGCTGATATGACATGTTGCCCCCAAAATGCTTTTCAAAACATGGGTGTGCTTGAGATCGCACAAAAAAAGTAGGATCTGTTCCCAGGTGATGTGTCAAGGCCAAGGCCTAACAAGAATTTCTCAGACCACACTGCAGCCTGGAAAGGAGCAAGGGGGGAGAGATGCACCACCAAAGTAATAAATATCAATATTAATAACAAAAATGTTCCACCTTGTATAATAAATAAAAACTTACACCTGAATACTGAAAACATCCATGGGTCATGTCACCCGAATTTATATTTGACAAGACTTGTGTGTGAGGCTCCTTGTGCCTGCCCTGTCAAGGCAAGTTCCTGAGTGATGGGTCTGCACTTGGTGTCTGTGGGGGCTTTGGGTATCCAGGGCCCTGATGAGTTCCCTGAGCAGGCTGGGGATGGCGGGCGGGGATGGGCTGTGATGCGCTCTGGGTTCTGTGACATCACAGGGGCCATGTCACAATGGGGGGCCACTATAAAAGGCCACAGCGGGTGCTGCTGCCCCAGTAGAGCCTGGGCGAGCGGACTATGGCTTTACTGTCATTGCTTTTCGTGCTCGTGCAGAGCCTGATCCAGTACCCCCAACCAGCTGGGGATGGGCTGGATGAGGCCACGCACCGGCGAATGAAGGAGCGTCAGGAGCTGCTGGACCACGAGATGGCTCGGCTGCTGCAGGAGCT
The DNA here is from genome assembly GCA_024362935.1 of Setophaga petechia. NCBI lineage: Eukaryota > Metazoa > Chordata > Aves > Passeriformes > Parulidae > Setophaga > Setophaga petechia. Next base: position 14,328,543 of record JANCRA010000012.1, read on the forward strand.
GGAGCAGCAGGACGAGGGCTGGGGAGCCGTGCTCTTTGGTGCCCTGCAGCAGTGGCCATTTTGGGTCCTTGCGGGTGTCCTGCTCCTTTTGAGCCTGTGGTTTGGCTACAGAAGGAGCCGTCAGGTCAGCAACAACGATATAAATGAAGGTGAAGAAAGAGTAGATGGACGGAAAGAATACACGGATGTGAAGGTTGAAGAACAGGGTGATGTGAACGTGGAGGCAAAGAAGAAGGAAGATAGAAAAGAAGGCAAACAAGGTAACGTGGCTGCCAGTGAAAAAGAAGACAGTGATGGTGGCAAGGGAGCAAGCGGCAGTGTGAAACACAGAGAAAAGACCAGAGATGCTGGGAATGAGCAAGGCATCCTTTTAGTGGAGTGCATGCAGTGGCATGTAGAGGACCTGGAGAGAGGCTACTCAGTGACAGGTGAGCTGATGGAGAGCTTGACGCGTGTCTTTGTGGACAGTGTGAGCCATAGCTTCTACCCAGTGCCTCAAGAAGCCATTGGGGTGGGCAGTGCCTTTGAGGGTTGGAGTCCCTGGGACTGGGATGGGGTGTACCGTGTGCTGGTCTCACTGAATCCCTCACCAGGGCACGCCTTCCACCTGGAGCTGAACAGTGCAGGGCAGGGGGCAGCAAGGATCTTCAGCGTCCATGTGGAGGTGGTGTGAGAAGGAGCAGCTGGGAGAGAAGCTGTTGTGCTTCCTGCACCACTCACGGAAGGAGCTGCGGCGTGGAGATGCTCTTTGGGGTGCGCCAAGGGGACTCCGACATCTTTGTGGTCAGCCAGCCTACAGAGTCCCAGAAAGGCAGCTCCAGCATCTTTGTGAGCAGCCAGCCCACCAAGGCCAACATCCTTGCAAGCACAGCGTGGCCCGAGACGTACGCTGTGGCAGAGGCGAAATTCTTCCGGCACATCGCCAGGCAGCTGCCGTGTGAGAGCTTGCACCTGAAATGCCTGCAGCTCCTCACCTGCATCCTGAGGGGCACAGGTTTTTCCAGCTCTACCTGGAAGACTGTGGTCATGCACGTGCTGACCACAGTACCACTGTCCCGCTGGCACAGGAGCGCATTTGCACGGCGGCTGTGGGACATCATGGCATACCTGGACCACTGCCTGCAGTTGACACGCCTGGAGCACTTTGTGCTGGGCAATGAGAGGCTTCCTGCAGAGATCAGCTTGCCACCGCCAATGCGAGGGCTTGAGCCGCCCAACCTCTTTGAGCACCTGGCCCGAGATCCAGCCATGCTCAGAGAGGCAAGGCAAGCTTATGGTCGGCTGCGATTTCGCCTCTGGGTGCTGCTCTCCAGCCACTGAGAGGAGTTCCCTGCACTGAGCTGTGCTGGGTTGGTCACACCCAATGGCAGCCACCTAACCCTGCCTAACTGCTGCTTTCCTGCTCCTGCGGAAGGAAGATGCTGCAGGACGTGGATTCATAATGCAGACACATCACAGAGTGGCCTTGTCGATCACCTTCCTGTCCCAACATTGCTGCTGACCAAGTGGGTGAGGCAGAAACTGGCTCCACCTGCCCCTCCCAAAGATGACAGTGAAGCTGATAGAGGTTGCTTGGAACACCTTGAATACAGCAACCTATCCTGTTGGTGCTTAATGTAGTTGTTTAGCTGTAGCTGTAGCTGTACGTATAATTGTAGTTTTACTTGTAAACCTAACTGTAGCTTTAGTTGTAGTTGTAGCTGTACTTGTTAGCTGCAGCTTTCCTTGTAGATGTAGCTGAATTTGTAATTGTAGTTGTACTTGTAAACATAGTTGTAGCTATTGTAGTTGTAGCTGTGGTTGCAGCTGTACGTATAGCTTTAGTTGTTGTTCTAATTGTAGCTTTAATTACACTTGTTGATTAGCCTTCCTTCTTTACTGTTAGCATTTTGGCAAATTTATCCAGATACCCTTAGTTTAAGGAATCTGGATACCTTAAGGTAGTAGCTTGTGTGCTTTTAAATAATGTTTGAATCTCAACGTTTACAAATTAATAAAAGGAAATATGTTTCTCAAATGGCCTGAAATGTGTCATTCTTCATATATAAATCTCTTTATCTTAGAGGATGTCCTTACTGTATCCCTATCTGTAAAAGACTTTTTGCAAACACAGATGTTGTATATGTTAAGTATGCTGTCTCTTGAGCACTCCTATAGAAATGCTTAAAGCTTGAACTGAAATTGCTCTGAAGTACCTGAAATTTTGTATGGTGTTGAACTATAGAGTTTGAGAGCTAAGAGGTTATTGAAGACACCAAAATTTTGTACTTAACTTATTTAACCTTTACAGGATGGTATTAAATCTTCCTATGCAACATCCAAGCAACCTGGATTTCTTTCAGAAAGATTTCTCAATAAATCTAGAACACAGCATTAGATTACATGACATTCTGAATCAAAAGTAAGAATATCAATACTAAAAATAAAGATGCTCCCCACCAGTATTAAATAAAAGCCTACACTTGTATATCGAGAACATCCATGGGTCACGTCACTCAAATTTATATTTGAAAAGAGTTGTGTGGGAGGGCACTTGTGCCTGCTTTGTCAAGGGAGGCTCTGGTATTGCCAGGTTCCTGAGTGATGGGTCTGCACTTGGTGTCTGTTGGGGTTTTGGGTGCCCAGGACCATGATGAGTTCCCTGAGCAGGCTGGGGAGGGTGGGCAGGGCTGGCCTGTGATGCGCTCTGGGTTCTGTGACATCACAGGGGCCGTGTCACAATGGGGGCAGCTCTGGAAGGCCCCAGCGGGTGCCGCTGCCCCAGTAGAGCCTGGGCAAGCAGTGAGTGCACAGCAGTGAGGAGACAGGGCTGGGGAAGGGCAGGGGCTGGAGGAGGGCTGGGGCAGCAGCTCCGGTACCGGGCCGTGCGTTCTGCCCTCGCACCCAGGGCCCGGCCTGGCGGCAGCGCCTCGCTGAGGGCGCGGTGCTTGCTGGGGCAGCGGTGCAGGCCTGGCCGCCCACCAGCTGCCGGGGGCCCTCTCCTTCCTGCCACCAGCTCCCTGTGGCTCCTGTGCCCCACTGTCTGTCTCCATTCCGGCCCCACTGAACCCGTTCTGTGTGTCCTCCTGCAGACCATGGCTTTACTGTCATTGCTCCTCGTACTCATGCAAAGCCTGTTCCAGTACCCCCAGCTGACTGGGGATGGGCTGGATGAGGCCATGCACTGGAGAACGAATGAACGTCAGGAGCTGCTGGATCACGAGATGGCTCGGCTACTGCACGAGCTGGAGCAGCAGGACGAGGGCTGGGGAGCCTTGCTCTTTGATGCCCTGCAGCAGTGGCCATTCTGGATTCTTGCTGGTGTCCTGCTCCTCTTGGGCCTGTGGTTTAGCTGCAGGAGAAGGAGCTGTGAGGCCAGCAGCAGCAGCAAGGACCAGAGCTCCTGCAAGACCTTGGGAGACGAGCGAGGGTAAGAACAGGAAGAAGACAGCGCTGATTCAGAGGAAGGTGGAGAAAACACTGATGTGACTGTGGAGTCAGAAGACCGTGGCAGTGGAAATGACAGAGAAGACAGTGCTGCTGCTACAGATGAAGATGATGATGATGATTCCATTGAAGGGAATGATGACGTGAAGGTGAAGGAAGACAGTGGTGTTTACAATGACAATGGCCATGACTTAAAGATGAAGGATGCCATGATGGGAATGTGCCAGGAGATAATACTGCTGAAGGAACTGCACAAGAGCCTGGCAATGTTGCTGGAAATGCAGAAGAGCTACATGAAGGACCTGAACGTGAAAACAAGGAGGTACAGGTGGAGCAAGACAAGGACACTGGAAAGGAAGAGGAAGAAGATGGAAATTTAGAAAAAAACAGTGCTGTGAATATGATGGTGGGCAAAACGATGATGTAAATGAAGGTGAAGACAGCGTAGATGGACAGGAAGAATACAGATGGCAGCCACCTGAACTCTGCATAACTGCTACATTTGTCACTGGAAATCCAGAAGCTGCTTTCTAGCTCCTGCAGAAGGAAGATGTTGCAGGACATGGATTTGTTGAGCAGACACATCTCTGAGTGGCCTTGCCCTTCAACTTCCAGTTTCAATGGTGATGCTGACCAAGTGTGTCAGGCAGAAACTGGCTCCACCTGTACATCCTCACAGAAACCACTGAAGTAGAGAGAGGTTGCCTGGAACACCTCGAAGAAAGCAACCTAGCCTGTTGGGGATTAATGTAGTTGTTTAGTTTTAGTTGTAATTGTGGTTGTACTTGTAGCTGTAGCTTTAGTTGTAGTTGTAACTATAGTTGTGGCTTTAGTTGTAGTTGTATCTGCAGCTTTAATCAGACTTGTTCATTAGCATTCTTTCTAGAGGCCCTTTAGTGTATACAGTTTTGAACAGTTACCCTAAGTTTAGAGAACTGAACCACCCTACTGTACTGACTTGTCTGCTTTTCAGTAATATTTGAATATCTATGTTTGAAAAGTTAATAAATGAAGATAAGTTTCTCAAATGGTCTGAAATTTGTCATTCTTTGTATTTAATCATCTGTATCTTAGAGGATGTCCTCCCTCTACACCTATCTGAAATAAAGATGTTTTGCAACCAGAGATGTAGGATATATTAAGTATGCTCTCTCTTGAGCATTCCCATAGAAATGCTTGAAGTTTGAACTGAAATTGCTCTGAAGTGCCTGAAATTTTGTATGGTGTTGAACTATAGAGTTTGAGTGCTAAGAGGATATCGAAAGCACCAAATCTTTGTAATTAAGTTTTTTGGCCTTTACAGGATGGTACTAAATCTTCCTATGCAACATCAAAGCAACCAGGATTTCTTTCAGAAAGATTTCTCACTAAATCTGGAACAGAGCACTAGCCTATATGACATCCTGCCCCAAAATTAACAAGTATGAATACTAAAAAAAATGTCCCCCATAATTATTAAATAAAAGCCTACAGTTGTATATCGAGAACATCTATGGTCATGTCACCCAAATTTATATTTGACAAGAGTTGCGTGGCAGGGCACTTGTGCCTGCTTTGTCAAGGGAAGCTCTGGTATTGCCAGGTTCCCGAGTGATGGGTCTGCACTTGGTGTCTGTTGGGGTTTTGGGTGCCCAGGACCATGATGAGTTCCCTGAGCAGGCTGGGGAGGGTGGGCAGGGCTGGCCTGTGATGCGCTCTGGGTTCTGTGACATCACAGGGGCCGTGTCACAATGGGGGCAGCTCTGGAAGGCCCCAGTGGGTGCCGCTGCCCCAGTAGAGCCTGGGCAAGCGGTGAGTGCACAGCAGTGAGGAGACAGGGCTGGGGAAGGGCAGGGGATGGGGCAGGGCTGGGGCAGCAGCTCCGGTACCGGGCCGTGCGTTCTGCCCCCGCACCCAGGGTCCAGCCCCGGCGGCAGCGCCTCGCTGAGGGCGCGGTGCTTGCTGGGGCAGCGGTGCAGGCCTGGCCGCCCACCAGCTGCCGGGGGCCCTCTTCTTCCTGACACCACATCCCTGTGGCTCCTGTCCCCCACTGTCTGTCTCCATTCCGGCCCCACTGAACCCGTTCTGTGTGTCCTCCCGCAGACCATGGCTTTAGTGTCATTGATCTTGGTGCTCGTGCAGAGCCTGATCCAGTACCCCCAGCCAGCTGGGGATGGGCTGGATGAGGCCACGCACAGGAGAATGAAGGAGCGTCAGGAGCTGCTGAACCATGAGATGGCTCGGCTGCTGCAGGAGCTGGAGCAGCAGGACGAGGGCTGGGGAACCGTGCTCTTTGGTGCCCTGCAGCAGTGGCCATTTTGAGTCCTTGCTGGTGTCCTGCTCCTTTTGGGCCTGTGGTTTGGCTGCAGAAGGAGCCGTCAGGCCAGCAAGAATGATGTAAATGAAGGTGAAGACAGCATAGATGGACAGAAAGAATACACGGAGGTGAAGGTGTATGAAAGCAGCGATGCCAGTGAGCAGAGAAGCAGGGAAAAAGAAGACCATGAACGTGGCAAGGAAGAACGCGGCAGTGGTGGAATGGAAGACAGAGAGAAGACCAGAGATGCTGGGAATGAGCAAGGCATCCTTTTAGTGGAGTGCATGCAGTGGCATGTAGAGGACCTGGAGAGAGGCTACTCAGTGACAGGTGAGCTGATGGAGAGCTTGACGCGTGTCTTTGTGGACAGTGTGAGCCATAGCTTCTACCCAGTGCCTCAAGAAGCCATTGGGGTGGGCAGTGCCTTTGAGGGTTGGAGTCCCTGGGACTGGGTGTACCGTGTGCTGGTCTCACTGAATCTCCCACCAGGGCACGCCTTCCACCTGGAGCTGAACAGTGCAGGGCAGGGGGCAGCAAGGATCTTCAGCGTCCATGTGGAGGTGGTGTGAGAAGGAGCAGCTGGGAGAGAAGCCGTTGTGCTTCCTGCACCACTCACGGAAGGAGCTGCGGCGGAAGCAGAAGCACAGCCTCCTAGAGACACTCTGCACCGGCTCCTACCTGGATGTGGAGAAAACCTCCCACTGGTTCTACCAGTTGGTGAGAAGCTCGTGGCTGCAAGTGCCTCAGTGGCACTCATGGCACTTGGGGTTTCAGCCTGGCCGCCGGTCCTGCCGATTGCAGCTGAGCAAAGGCAGGAAGAGCCTGACACTGGAGATGCTCTTTGGGGTGCGCCAAGGGGACTCCGACATCTTTGTGGTCAGCCAGCCTACAGAGTCCCAGAAAGGCAGCTCCAGCATCTTTGTGAGCAGCCAGCCCACCAAGGCCAACATCCTTGCAAGCACAGCGTGGCCCGAGACATACGCTGTGGCAGAGGCGAAATTCTTCCGGCACATCGCCAGGCAGCTGCCGTGTGAGAGCTTGCACCTGAAATGCCTGCAGCTCCTCACCTGCATCCTGAGGGGCACAGGTTTTTCCAGCTCTACCTGGAAGACTGTGGTCATGCACGTGCTGACCACAGTACCACTGTCCCGCTGGCACAGGAGCGCATTTGCACGGCGGCTGTGGGACATCATGGCATACCTGGACCACTGCCTGCAGCTGACACACCTGGAGCACTTTGTGCTGGGCAATGAGAGGCTTCCTGCAGAGATCAGCTTGCCACCGCCAATGCGAGGGCTTGAGCCGCCCAACCTCTTTGAGCACCTGGCCCAAGATCCGGCCGCCCTCGAGAGGCGAGGCAAGCTTATGGTCGGCTGCGATTTCGCCTCTGGGTGCTGCTCTCCAGCCACTGAGAGGAGTTCCCTGCACTGAGCTGTGCTGAGGAGGTCACACCCGATGGCAGCCACCTGAACCCTGCCTAACTGCTGCTTTCCTGCTCCTGCGGAAGGAAGACGCTGCAGCACGTGGAGTCATTGTGCAGACACATCTCGGGGTGGCCTTGCCCTTCACCTTCCTGTCCCAACATTGCTGCTGACCAAGTGTGTGAGACAGAAACTGGCTCCCCCTGCAGATGTTCGAAGAAGAAAGTGGAGAGAGGTTGCTTGGAACACCTTGAAGACAGCAACCTAGACTGTTGGGGCTTAATGTAGTTATTAAGTTGTATGTATAGCCTTAGTTGCAGTTGTAACTGTATCTTTAGTTGTAGTTTTAACTGTAGTTGTATCTGTAGCTATAGCTTTAGTTGTAGTTCTAGCTGTAGCTTTAATTAGACTTGTTTATTAGCATGTCTTGTGAAGGCCCTTTAGTGTTGTCAGTTTTGGAAAGTTACCCTTAGTTTTGAAAACTGAACTACCCTTCTGTAGTGGCATGTCTGCTTTTCAATAATATTTGAATACCTATGTTTGAAAAGTTAATAAAATAAGTTTCTCAAATTGCTTGAAATATGTCATTCTTTGTATTTAACCTTCTGTATCTTAGAGGATGCCCTTCTTCTACCCCGATCTGAAATAAAGACTTTTTGGAAACAGAGATGTTGGATATATTAAGTATGCTGTCTCTTGAGTAGTCCCATGGAAATGCTTGAATCTTGAAGTGAAAATGCCCTGAAGGGCCTGAAATTTTGTATGGTGTTGAACTATAGAGTTTGAGAGCTAAGAGGATATTGAAGGCACCAAAATTTTGTAATCAATTTATTTGGCCTTTTTAGGACGGTCCTAAATCTTCCTGTGCATCATGCAAGCAACCTGGATTTCTTTCAGAACAATTTCTCACTAGATCTGTAACAGAGCATTAGCCTACATGACATCCTGCCCCAAAAGGAATAAGTATAAATACTACTACTAAAAAATGTCCTCCACCATTATTAAATACAAGCCGTGGTGCAGCCACATCTCTGAGCGGCCTTGCCCATCACCTTCCAGTTCCAACGCTGCTGTTGAGTAAGTATGTGAGGCAGAAACTGGCTCCACCTTTATATCCTCAGGGAAGACAGTGAAGCTGATAGAGGTTGCTTGGAACACCTTGAAGACAGCAACCTAGCCACTTGGGGCTTAATGTAGTTGTTTAGTTGTAGTTTCATGTAGTAATGTAATTTAGTACCTGTCGCTTTAGTTGAAGTTGCAGATGTAGTTGCAACTCTAGGTACAGCTTTATTTGTAGTTGTAATTGTGTCTTTAATTAGACTTGTTTATTAGCATTCCTTCTAGAGGCTCCTTAGTGTTGACCGTTTTGCAAAGTTACCCATTACTCTTAGTTTAGAGAATTTAACTACCCTACTGTAGTTGCTTGTATGCCTTTAAATAATGTTTGAATATCAACATTTATAAAATTAATAAAAGGAGATGAGTTTCTCAAATGGCCTGAAATGTGTCATTCCACGTGTTTAACCCTCTGTATCTTAGAGGATGTCCTTCCTCTACCCCTATCTGAAATAAAGACATTTTGCAAACAGAGATGTTGGATATATTAAGTATGCTGTCTCTAGAGCATTCCCATATAAGTGCTTGAAGCTTGAATTGAAAATGCCCTGAAGTTCCTGAACTTACACACCACAGCGCTCCTGAATTTTTTAAGAATCTTTGGAAATGTTTTCATTACAGAGTCACTTTTATACACTCCTGGGGAACAATTCAGTCCTAAAAAACTGAGCTACCCTGGTATAGCTGCCCCTCAGTAATATCTACATATACACGTGAGAAGAAGTAATAAAAGAAGAAAAGTTTCTCAAATTGCTAAAAATGTATCCTACTTTTTATTTAACCCATCATTTCTTAAAGAATGTCCATCCAGTGCAGCTTCCTGAAAAAAATGACAAAGTGGTTCTAATGGTGTTCATGTTCAGCAGTTACTTCTTGGTATTCAACTTCTGTAGCACTTCAAAGCAGGGCTATTAATTTTGCCTCTTGAATTCAACCAGAAGTCATGATGGTCAAAACCACTAAAATATTAATTAATCAATCCTCCTACTGTCGTTATAAAAGTTCCCTCTCCTTCAAGGCATGGAAAAGAAAGCTGCTATGGCCCATGTCAGAGGGGGAAGCCTGCTGTGGGGACAGGAACAAGCAGCTCCCTGTGGGGAGAGCAAGCAGGAACCTCCCGATGGAGGATCACCACCAACAGCAGAACTCGCTGCTCCACTGATAAGAGAACTGTGCTTGCAGAGGTCCCTGCCTTTTGTCTCCTTTGCTGGGTAGGAACTGCCCCCACCTCAGCCCCTTTGGCCCTGCTTGTGGAAGGAGGAGAAAACCCTCCCTGCTCTTTCCCCCCAAACACACACACTCACTTTGTTCCCCTCTGCTCTGCCCCCAGCAGCAGAGACCACCCCTCTCCTTTGCCCCAGCTCCAGTGCTCATCAGCCCCTTCCACAAGGACATGTGCTCTCAGTGGAAAGGCCTCGATCCCTGTGTGTCATTGAGCCTGACCACACAGCTTGTGTGGGCTCTCAAGCAGCGCCTGGAGTGAGGGAGAAGCACAGCCCCCATGGCTTCCTGCTGCACAGTCCACCCAGGGCCAGGATTATTGCAGGTGGTTAATCTGCTGGTCTGGCTGTGAGTTTTGTTACAGTGTGTGCATGAGGGACATGCTGAGGGAGGGGAAGGCTGGAACATACAGCTGTTAGTGTTGCCACTGAAACACTACTGTGTAAGTCAGGTGCTGATTTTTACTGGTGGTAGTATGCAGTAACACTAGGATAGAAATTGAAAGCCATGTTCACTAAGAGCAAGCAAAGGCAAATGATCTGGATGTTTTTTCTGTTGCTGAGCTGTTCTTTCAGGCCTTGAAAACAGGAAGCTGCACTGATGAGGTAACTGAGCAAGTCCAGTTGGTATTAACTGCCTCCAATCAGCTCTCTGTTCATATGGCACTCACATCTCCCCAACCAATCACTGCCTGGCTTCCAACCGGCACTCAACTGCCATTCAACTGCATCCAATCAGCTCTCTGTTCATATGGCCCTCACATCTCCCTGACCAATCACTGCCTGACTTCCAACTGGCACTAAACGGATGTTCAACTGACTCTCAACGGTCTCTCTCCTGACCTGCAGCTGAGCCCTTCCCAGAGGGCCTCTTGGTGAGCAGAATTTAACAATTTTAACAGACTTCAGCAAAGGCTGAGTGGAGCAAGGCCTGGTGTCAGATGTAAGATTGGAGAAAGCAGCTTTGAGTAAAATGACTCACAGCAAGAGAACTCTCAGCGTGTGCCATTAGTGTCAGAAGAGCTCTTGAGTCAGATCAGGGTTTCTGTAGGCAACTGTCCCTTGGATTTACTGAAGAAAATCCCTTACAGGTTGGACACTGAAATCCACAAGAAAATACACATTTGCTCCAAGTGTGAAGCCAAGTCCTTTCTCTTTCTTCCTGCTTCCTTCATCAGTGAAGCACTGAGTTAGAATTTAAAACTGTGTTGTGTTCTGTACAGCTGCTACCAGAGAGGATCAGCACAAGCAGCAGGAAAACTTGCTGCTGTCTTCAGGTTTATTATGGAAATATGAAATGTCATGGAATCTTAGTGATATTAAAAGATTTTTCAGGTCTACAATTACCACTCCCTAATTTTAAATAAAACTAAATATGGTCTGAGTCCTAAGAATTTTACTGCACCTGCAAATCCACTGACTCCATGAGAGGGTGGGAGGACTCAGTCTTGGAGGAAAAAGAGGATAACATAGGTTATGAAACTGAATCCTATTGAAATTATTCTTCATTATAAGGTCACACCCCGCCCTTTGTGAATCTAAGCTGAAGTGGTTTTGATGCATCAAATGTCAGTTTGTTTACTTGCTTACAAAAATCTGGATCAGAAGTATAACCTGTATCATCTAAAGCATCATTTTCAACAACCAGTGTAACAAAACACTAAGTTCACATAAAAGCAGGGAAATTTTATCTTTTTATCCATCACTTTTTTCATCCATCACTAGGATATTAAAGAGTGATGGTAATAAGCTCTTCCTAAGGGATCAGTAAAAATATGCAATGAATTTTGCTAATAGCCTAGTACAACAAATATTCTGTATTTTAACCTTACAGGGAAGCTCCATGAAAGGTTCATTCTTTCTTATTTATTCCTGCCCTGTCACTCCACCCTTCCTAACCCACTCCCAAAAATATCTTGCACTCATTCTGCATAATGCCAGCAAAAAAATTACATGTGTTATTCTTGACTGATAATTCTTCTTAAGCAATTTTGGAGTGATCACATTCAGTCAGCTTTTGGAAGCAGTTTTCACCTTAATGAATTTTAATAAGCCTATGAGCAGAATCATACGAACAGGGTAATGCTGGGACAAATAGAGACATTTGAACAACTAGGAGGTTTGACTTGTATTCTTAACTATTTTCCAGACGATTTTAAACTGCTGAAGGACACACTTCATGACTTCTACCTCTCTTAAAAACAGTGAAGCTCTGAACACAGAATTTTCCATCTTTGAGCTTACATGACCAAGATCTAATTACATGCTTGTGGATTGCACCAAGAATCTGGGGAAGGAAACTCATTTCATGCCTCATGACATTGTGTCAGTGAAGAAAAAGGCATTTTTAACTCGGGCATAACAAAGAGCCAGCTGGTGACATATTTTCCATTGGTTTGAGTGGAATGTCACATGGCCTGACATTCTGAAGACCTAATAAAAAATAAAATAAATTATTTTCAAAAAGTAATTCAGTAATAGAATTCATAATGCCAAAAGGCACAGTGAGACCACAGTATATTTAGGTTTTCTTTTTTACATGTATTTTCAGGCTAAACTTCAGGAGGGTGTTAATTTCTCAGTAATGAAATCACCCAGCAGAGCCAAGAATGACAGATCTGTTACCATCTCTACCAAAGTTTTCCTCTGGTCTTCTAACTTGGGCTCGTTATCCTGTACGTATTGCCTTTTCTTCATAATCCAATAATTTTCATTTCTTCATATTCTCATAAATATTTCTTCATATTTTAATAATTGGACAAAGTCTAAAGTGACCTGAAAAATATTTTTGTTTGTACAGGGGTTTTCAGGAAAAAATGTTTCCTTTTCTACAGGAGAAGAAAATCCAGACTGGATCAGAAAGAGTCAATAGTTAATTCAGTTTCCTAATCCACAAACAATATAGATAAAGCATTCCGTCTGTTGTAGTGATAATTGTACTCTTTGATACTTACTTGTCCCTGATGAAAAAACCCCCAGGAATTAAATGTACATTAATATAAAATTATATTTTTAATAAATTGAAAAAAAAATACTTATGGCACTACTTATTCACATGATGGAGGGGTGAACTTTATCAGATGTAGAGATCTCCAGCTCATTACTTCAAATAGCCAGAAAAACATTTATCATTCTTTACACAAACACATTGTAAAAATCATCATGAAAAGCACTGCCACATTCTAATTCTCAAGCCCTACTAAATAGCACCTGAGCAAGTAAGAAGCCTTTGCATTATTTTTGTCCTGTCTGCTTTTGTATACTTTCCATATGATACTAAAGTCGACAAAATATATGTATTTTTCAGCAGCAGAGAAAAAAATTAAAAATTCATAACTTCAGTTCTAAAGGTTTGTTCTCATCTAGGAGGAGTCAAGGAAACAAAAGAAGATAAAAGGTCTGAAAAAGAGAACTTGCAGTTGAACTTTTCCATTTGGACTCCTGCAGAGACTTTTTCTTTTCAGGAGATCATATAGATTTCTATGAATCTTTGTTTATGTAATATGAGTCTGTGTGTCTATCTCTATATATTTTTTCCTTTGGTCAACAGGGAACTTGGATTAGAAGGACTGATGACCTAAAATCTTAATACAAGTGTATCCCACTTGCCTGATAATTTACCAGTAGAGTATTTTTGTGGTCCTAAGACTACTCACTCAGACATTTCTTGGGTTAACAAGACCTTATACTCTGCACCTATCCTGCTGTGCAGATAGATGGAAAACTTTCCAGGTCTGTCACAGATCTATGATTGTGGAGGAGCCCTCTGGCTGTGTTAAGTCTTCTGGGCTTCTTATCCAAATACAGGGAAATCTTTCTTCCCCATGCTACCAGTGCTTAGTCCTTCAGCACTATCAGGGGCTTCCTGAGTCAGGATAGCAGCTTAAGCTCCAATGCCAGAATCTTTGGTAAATTTTTTTAGGAATTTTGTTTTCCAGGAGAAAATTCAGACCTTCTGGGTTTTGTTGAGATTTGGGATAAGATTTCTCCTGAAGCACTGGATTTTCCCACAGAACAGACTTTATGATTTTGGGCCTTCTAAAGTATATACCAATACATCTCTATTAGGATTTTGATCACCTAATATCTAGTAAAATCTTCTTTTAAGGTTGTAAAAATCAAATAACCAGTTTTGTGCTGTACTGCAAACATAGTTTTATTTCTACCAATTAGGAAAATTGATGACTGTTCATACCATAACAAAAGGTTGCATAACATAAAACTTGGAGATTATGGCTTCATCTTCCTTTAAAATGGTTTACTTTTGTGTGTGTTTTATCCTCTAAGGCAAGATATTTATTACTCTTTCAGAAGTGGGAGATTAGGTCACCAGTAGAGGAGTAATCATAGTGTTTGCTGTGTTATTAAAATGTAGATCAGTAATGACATTATCTCATCAGTGGTGTGACATACCATCAGTTATTCTGTCATCATGGATTTGCAACTGCCTCACCAGGAGTAGGCTGAACCTAACTTAGAACGCAACAGCAACTTCCAAACATTTAAACTCAATTTTCATGGCTATTCAAGGTAAGAACACATGGTCTTGTGTTATGTGCCAATTGAAAAGTACTCCATGATTTGAATTACTTTTTTGAGCCAGGGATGAGTTTGTAATGGACAAGTACAGACCAGTGTATCAGAATTGGTTCCATCAGTCAGCTGGGTTATGATTCTATCACCCTACATATTAGTCCTTTCAGCATTTCTGGAATTTCTTGCCAAAATTAGCCTGGCGTTGGATTCAGGAGTTATTCAAACCAATGTAAAGGCAAATTCATGAGAAAAAAATAGCAAGTCAGACTAAGATCAGGGAATTTATTTGGCAGCCTTGCTGAATCCCTCTAAGGCATTTGATTGCAAGGAGCATACTCAATCTTTTATGGTACTCTTTATCTACAGCCTAAAGGAATATTTAGCTTTATCTCTTGATGTGCCTTCTTTAGGCAATAAATACACAGTGGGTGCTGTTTTAAGTTAACATTTATCTCATGATATTTATTGCTACCCATACTTATCTACTCATATTCAGCAAAGTTCTCTCTCCAGAAAAGGTACCTTTTTAAATAAAATATTTACTGTTTGTATATTTTCTCCAGTTATTCAATTCAATTTAAAAGTTATAGAAATTATATCTGAGCTGAATCATTTAACATAATACAAAGGAAAATGAAAGAAAAGTAAGAATAGAAAGATACTTTATATCATACTGTCTGTGTTTAACTAATTAATTTAATTCTTATCCTTGAGTGTGCAGCTAACCTGAATCTCCAAGAGAAACCAAATAAATCTTTATTGCACCTTTCAATGTTGAATGTAATAATTTTTTAGTTAAAACTAGAATAACTGCAGTTTCTAATAAACAAAGGCACAATCTATCCTCATAACCATCTTCTAAAATTTTCATTCCATCAAGTTCTGTAAGTTTTTTCTTTCAGAAAGGTTCTGTCAACTAAATTTCCACGCAGCTGAGTGAGCAGGCCATTTGGAAGTCCATTCCTCCCCCATGGTACAGCTGCTGCACAATGTCAGTCAGAGCTTATGACTTCACAATCGTTACGTGCAGCCACATCACAGAGCCTCAGCTGTGAGGTGGAATGATGCCATAAACATGACACATGGCTCCAGTACTGACTGGTTTTGGAAATGAATTGTGGACTCATACTCAGCACATCTTTCTAAATTTACTTAAAAACATTCCATATGATTCAGTCTTCCACTTGAATATTAATCCAAATTTTCAACAATTTCATCTTCTGAACATGGCAATAAATGTCAATTACCAAATGCAACCTTGAATATTTGCAGTATAGGCTGTATAAAATGAAACAGCTGGTTTAACTTTAAAGATAAGCCAGTTATCTCTTGCCTCCAAAATAACAACAGTCTCCCAATGGTGTTTGGCACATCTGATAAAGAAAAGAGTCAAGCAGTAGGTCCAGGAGGTGGAATGTGTAAGCAATCTTCATCCCATCTGTGGATGCATGCCATAGATGGGTTGGCCAAAGTTACAGATGTGATTGACTTGCTACCTAAATTGCTCTCCTTCAGAAGCTGATGATTATGGGATGTAGAGCTGCATGTTGAGAAAGTCCAGATTGGCTAATGGCAATTTCCTGCTGTGCCTTTGACACAGCTTGACTCTAAATCAACAAAAGGTTCCTTCTCTATAGCAAATGTCTACATTTTCATTTGACAATGCTAATTGAATACTTCCTCCTCAAAATTTGAACACTGACATAGAAGATGTAATTGTGTGTTGACTTCCAATAGTGAAGAGTTAATGAGCATGCAACAGTTCAGGGCAGAATCAAGTTTCATGTGCACAAAAGCCAAAACAACCTTTTTCAACATCCTATTCATTTAACATTAATTTCAGAAAATAATGAGAGGCCACGCTATAGACCAAGGTGTTATTGTCTTTCAGGTCAGGTTTGTTTGCTGAGAAAGGAAGGTTTAATTTGACTTGATCAGCTAAAACAGTGTCAGCTGGTTTTATTACTAAATGATGTGAGCATCTAGACAATGAACTCGTGGATACTCTGACTAAACTGTTTCCACAATACTGGTAGGAAAGGATCACAGAATTTAAAGAAAAGGAAAAAATAATCAAGCCAGGAAGGTATCTGGTGTTAGAAAACACGAATAACATATTTCTTCCGTGTGCAAATTAGTTCAGTGATTAAACTACATTGCCATTCGTGTATTCCTTGTGTTCAATTGTATACTAAACCTGCTACACCCTTCAAAAGCCACAGCCTTCTCTGGATAGGGAATTCTTTTTGTGCCAAACCATGTGGTGGTTTTATACTGCAAACAAATGAGAACTGGTGAGATCAACAGCTCATTTTGGGTTATGATCTAAGACTGTATGAACGGTGTTCCCCAGAGATGCATCCCCAGAGATGATGGTCATTTACATTGCACTGTGTATTATTTTAACAAGTAGCTGTGACTACAGTCAGTGGAAAAGAAATATTCATCAAGCTAGAAGGTAGAATTGAAAGAATAACCCTTTCCCTCTACTCAAAACACTTCATAGTTCAAATAAGAGTTTGAGTACAGCAGAACTCCCTCCTTAAGGCAATTAAAGCTCTCAACTTATATGTTGCCCATATAGAGTCCAAGTTCTAATGAGGATATATTTTTGTAAATTCTTGTTAATTAAAGGGTTTCATTGTTTCTGTCATGCAGGAAACAGAATTTATATTTATAATATCTTTGTGTTCATAATCTACAAATGTGGTTTTCTTTTTTTCCTCTATTTGTCCTCCCCCTGCCTTTCTCCATTATTACAGTTAAATAATGTTACTTAAGTAGGGAAATAAACCAAACCAAACATACAAACAAATCTCTTCTAGATCTCCAACAGCAGGATAAAAATGCCAATAATGCCATTCGATGTTCTTCCTCTGGTTCTTTTAGATTGACTTGAATCAGGGTATGTTGCTGCAAAAAAAGCACCGCCAAAGTCAGGTTGTTTCTTGGTCACATTAGATGGAATTAGCTGTGTGAGTTTCAAAAATCAATCACTTTATATAGTGTGTTCTGGTTACTTCAAAAATATGGCCAAATTTAGAAAATAAAATTTGGTAAAATCATAATCCTTTTGTGTTAATTAATTTTGACATCCCAGAACCAGTGGCTCCCTATAATTCAATGGTCAGGGTAATCTGAAATATAGTTTACAGAGAAAATTCTGTCATACTGAGGAGTATTGAACTAAGGAAAAGAAATAACTCTGTAATCTAATAGTTTGGATTTCCAGATCCTAATTTCTTGTTATTTGAGCACTGCAGTATTTGAAGAGCAGACCAGGTTTCACAGGAAATATCAACATTAAGGAATCATAGACTGAAGAGTTTATGGAAGAAAAGTCTCCAACTGGAGCTGGTAGTAAAAAATAATATTCTAAATCTCTTGCTCTGCTTCAGGGATTTAATATTTGACTCAGGATGTTTCAAGACTGGCTTATACATCAAAGAACATGTTGTAACATCACCTCTCCTCAGGGTGGAATCAACCTTTTTCATATCATTTTAATATCCAGAGGGAAAAGCATGGAGGTAAGAAAAGCTTAAAAAAATTACTATCAGGCCATTCTGTAAACCTTTTTGTTCAGACACTGGAATTAAAGAATAAATTGGAGAAGAACCTGACAGTAACTGACACACTAATAGTGAAAAAATTGTTTGATCCCCAGGAGGCATTGTGAGCAAGGTATGGACAAACACAGCATCTACACCTTCATAAAAAATCTGAAAATCTGAGGCCTACCTTAATTGAAGCAAAAAATACCACAAGTGTGTGACTGATTAACAGCAGAACAACAAAAGTTTGAAGAGAGAGAAGTTTGACAATATTGGACAAGAATATGATAAAAATTACTGGAAGACTGAAAGCCTGGGAGACAAGGAGAAGACAAACTCAAATTACTTCAAGAATGTGAACATGGAGAGGGGAAGCTTCCAACAACTGTGGAGAAAAGTGAGCAGAAGAGATACCAGGAGGAATTAATACTTCTATCCTTAGACACGTTGAAGTTCTAACTGGCATTAGAATTTCAAAAGGGGGATATTAGACAAATAACTCCATACTGACTATCCGATCTGGAATTGCTGAGGTAAAAGAGTAAGTATGAGTGATCCTCTTTAAGGGAAACATTTACATCCTGAGGTCATTAAAGAGAGAGGTATGCAAAGCAAGACAAAAAGGAATGGACTATATAAGATTTTGAGGCAGTGGAAGGAGAAGGCAAACTGGGTCAATAATGGTAAGATTAGACAGAAGGAAAAAATACAGGCCAAAATAGGGAAGAAGAAGGCTGATGTGAGGCTGTGTCAGAGACTCCAATAAGGCAAAGAACAGTTTATTTATAAAGCATGAGAAATAAATATGCAGAGTAATGCTTAGGAAGTTTAGGCACAGCAAGGAGAATGAAATCTATCCAGGAATAAATCAGTCAGCTGAAAGAAAATGTGATTGCTCAGGTCCAATTCACAAAGTTTTGGATCTGGGTGATTAAATGTCTTTTTCAGGCTTAGCTTGCTGGGTTAGCTTTTGGAGATATAACTACAACAACAACAGCAGGAATACTTTGCTAAAAAACATGAGTACAAAGGTAACACATTCAATATGGTTATTAAATGCATAGCCAAAAGAATAAGGAAAGGACCAGACTCAAGCTCTCTTTCAACGTTGAAAATGTAAATCTCATTAGGTCATTATAGTCCGTGTCTGGTCCGTGATATCCCAAGGTAGAAAACAGTCCTACCTTTTAACTGCTCCTATGCACAGGGCGATTTTTCTTTAATTCATGTCACAGGGGCTAAGTCAACAAAAACGCTCCTATGCTGTTCCTCACTACTGCCTTTGTCAGGCAATTACTGTGAAAAGGGTAATATAATAGAAAGGACAAAACAACTACTGTGTCTCTGGCTCGAAATGTAACTGCAGCTCCTTTGGCTGTTTAAAACATTTCCTAGGCACCCATGCTGAGAGTCAGCCTTGGCTGTGCTGACAACTCTGGACATTTTCAATGCAGTGCAACAGTAGGAATCTTTCAAAGCCACAACCAGGACTTCTTTATTTAGTTTTGTTTATTCCTGCTACCATGTTTTGGATTAGTTTGGATGTCAGAGTGATTTCATGCACTAAACCTGCAATATATTGAACAATGAAGTGAGGTAACAGCTGTGTTACATGGCTAACCAAAAATGTAAACCCATTACATTTCTGTTGATGTTAATGTTTTTGGACAGCAAACTTCTCTTTGAAGAATGGGAATATTCATGAAACCTGCTTCTTTCCTAATCACTGTCCCCTGTCCCCTCTCCCGTCCACTCCTCCCCTCTCTCTCCATCTACTTCCTTTAAAAAAGGCTCCAAAAAGCTCTGGTCCGTGCCAAAGCCCTGAGGAACTTCATTTTAACCAGAATTTAAGCCTATACATCAACTCCTACTCTAACACCAGCTCCTTACCGAGTAAATCATTGAACTGCAATTCCAATATGAAATTCCACGTGAATTCTAAAGTATACTGTCATTTTACGGTTTTATATAGTAATATTTGACAGTGTTTTTCTCATTCACTTAGTAGCAAGTGATCTAAGATTCCTAAGACTTGGGCCAATTTCCATTCAGAAAATATTCAACACTCACTTGAGCCCTTTCAATAGGTGAGACTTTTGTTTTCAAAGTCCTTCTCAAATAGAAGCTTCCCAGAAAATACCCCTGGCCTCAGTATGTAAGAGAAGCTACGTAATTATTACCAGCCAACTGACAGGGATCGTTCCATTGCTTCTTTTGAACTCCCCTCTGCCAACAAACTACTTGAAAACTGCTAGAAACCCTTAGCAAGCTGTGAGGTTTGCTGTGGCAGTTGACTGAGCCTGCTGAAGGTCTCTAAACCCCTTTAAAAGCTGAATGTTGCTGCCTTGATGGGGAGAACTATTGGAGTTAAAATGAGAGGCACAATCAAGGAAGCAAGAACCAGGGTATGTTCGTGAAAAAACACTCTTTCTCAGGGAGCTGGGAGGGTCCCAACTGTAGTCACTGGGGTTCAGGGAGAGACTGTTTTAATAAAACCATTCACAGAATCATTTGGGTTGGAAGGGATCCACAGACCATGGCATTCTGAGCCCTCTGCCACAGGCAGGAAGGCCTTCCACTAGACCAGGGTGCTCAAAGCCTGGCTTTGAACACTTCCAGGGATGAGGCAGTCACTTTGAGGCAGTCAAAGGGTGTTCATCCAGCCTGGCTTTGAACACTTCCAGGGATGAGGCAGTCACTTTGAGAACCCTGTGCCAGTGTCTTAACACCCTTACAGTGATGAATTTCTGCATTATATATATCTAAACCTACCCTCTTTCAGTTTAAAGTCATTACCCCTTGTCCTATCACTACATGCCCTTGTAAAAAGTCTTTCTCCAGCTCTCTTGTAAAATGCCCCGCAAAATGCCCTAAGTTCCTTCCCTTCTCCAGGGAGAGCAGCCTCAGCTCTCTCAGCCTGTTTTCCCAGAAGAAGTGTTCCAGCCCCCACAGCATCTTTGTGGCCTCCTTTGAATTCGCTCCAGCGGTTCCATGCCCATCCGGTATTGGAAAGCGCTGCAAACAGTGTTCCAGGTGAGATCTCACAAGAACAGAGTAGAGGGCGAGAACAACGTTGTTTGGTGCAGCTCAGGATATGGCTGGCTGATGATAATCACTAATCACAGCCCTCGAACTCCTATCTTCCCCCGGGGAGCAACAACAAGCTTTGGTTTCCCAAGTCGGGCAGAGAGGTCATGGCCTTCCTGGTGCTCCCAGCACCTCCTTCTGCCCTGCCCAGCTGTCGGCTGCTGCCCTGCTGGACACAGCACATCTGTCCCTGGTGTGACGGCACCACCACACTGCAAACCAGGCTTCTACGTGCTCAGGCTGTGTCATGAACAAACCAGATTTTGGGGAGCTTATTCATATATTCTGCCATCCCCCAGGTTTCCTGAGTGTTTATTAATGTTTTAAAACCAAACATCCAGGGTGTCCTTTGTCACGCCCTGCAGAGTGTCAAGAATCCTGCTCAGCTTCATCCAGCAGATGCTCATTGCGACAGAGCAGGGACACTGCTGTTTGTTTTTAAATATTAGAGGAGACACTTTGACTATCATCTCACCAGATAAACATTTGGCCTTGTTTTGTACTGAAAGAAGAGTTTCCTTGATGCAACAGCAGATTATGTAGCTGTGCTCAAAGGCCCGGGAGGTGATAATGATTTAAAGTATCTGCCATAAACAATCACTTAGCCACAGCCAGGGGCAAGGGAGAAGAAAACATCAACGAAGTGAGAAGTGTCAGATTCCACCCTGGCAGGGGGTGGGAAAGAGATAACGTCCTCTAGGCCACAGTGTCTGCCCATAAACACCCCCTTTGAATTGGTCAAGTAAGCACAGAGTTGTGCCGTCCACCTTTGGCATGGCTTCAATAAATCAGATCTACAGAAAGATGTTTGACAGGCTTTTAAAGACGATGGGGAGTGTTATGCTGAGGGAGAAGCTGTTTTTCTCAAACTGCAAGATTTAGACTTTTGAAAAAAGATAAGCAAACAAATCAAGGAGCCCCTTTTACAGATCAGGATGAAAAGAGCAAATCTCCAACTTTTAATAACAGTAAACAAATGCAAATTGTGAAAGTGGAAACGTTCTGAACAGATCAGAAATTCGTAATGTGATTACAATGCTAATCTTTCACCATCTGTTTTACTAGCTGAAATTGTAGTCCAGAAGTTATTTATTCTAAAAGATTTTTTCCCCAAGTTACAGAATGTTTAAAAAAAATCTCAGACATTTTCTGAAGTACATATTCATGAAAAAAACCCAAACCAA
Source organism: Setophaga petechia (assembly GCA_024362935.1). Lineage (NCBI taxonomy): Eukaryota > Metazoa > Chordata > Aves > Passeriformes > Parulidae > Setophaga > Setophaga petechia. Next base: position 14,350,383 of record JANCRA010000012.1, read on the forward strand.
CAAACATTTTCATTTTGTGGGTTCTGCATCTATAAGAAAAGGCCAAAGTGGTCCATTAAAAGTCTTTGACCAGATTCACTGCCCCTCTGTGCAGAGAGCTGCTGCCACAGTGATGTCCTGGCTCTGGCTGACTCCTCCAGTCCAGTGCAGGTAGGTGGCACAAGAATTTCAGGATGAATAAGGCCAGGTAGGCACATACAACCATGTAGCAGCTAATTCCATTTGAATGCTAGCAGCAGGAGCAGAGCTAACAGCTGAGCTCCTGGAATTAAGTTAGCCAGTCACATTTTTTGGAACAAGCTTAAATTAGCAAAGTGACCAGCACAGTAAGCGAACCTGAAACACAGACTATATCAGTGCTTTACTTCATATGATTGCAGAATTTTTGATCATGTATTAAAGTGTTATAAATAGATTTATTGCTTCATGAAGTCACAGCCCTGGTCCTTTGAACTGAACAGCTTTTGCTGCCCCAGGTGGAGAAAGAAGAGAGTAAAATATGTTAATTATGACAACTGATTGTAGCTGTTTCAGTTATTTACAAGGGGGCTAATTAAGTTTGTTGGGAAATATTCTGTAGAAGCTGAATTTATTTTGTCAAGCAGATGAATGAGAATCAACAGATTTAACACAGTTTTGATGTTCTCCACTGAAGGCAGGAAAATGAAAACACTCCCAAGTAAATTAATAACTGGGATGTTTCTGTAGATATAATTGCTTTGAATAATCTCTTTCTGCAGGGATTCCTTTACATACAGGCTTCCCTACAAGTCATTGCTGCTTATTCAATAATTGCAGAGCTATAAATTTTCTGTCTCCTGCACAGTATAATATGGCTGCAGGCCTACAGGAGGAAACCCAAAACTGCACCACACCTGCCCGGATTTACCCATAAGTAGCTGTAGATGTCTTAGATACTGACAAGTGAGTTCCTCTCCTTTACTGACAAGATTTATAGGGAAAGAGGTAGGCCCCGTGAAAGGCTTCATTGTCTGCAAGTTAAATGCCAAAGTGTTTCCCTATCCCCTGAAATGGAAATCAGAAATGTCTTAGTACAGCAGAAAGCAGTTTTCCAATAAAAAATTTGGGGAGAAAGAAGTACATTTAAGGCCATTGTGTGGCAGGTGGGTCATTTACAACGACCTGATAGAAACAGGAGCATAGGGTTGTATGCAGAGAAGTCTGATCCTTGACTGAAGGCTGCAAGCAGTCACCTTCTGCTTCTTGCTGGTCAGCACCTTCTCCTGAGAACAAGGGTCTGCCAGGCCAGCTCAGGAAGCAGCATGGCTGCAATTTTGCCTATCCAGCAAACCAGTTACCTTTGAACATGAAAGACACATTTGAAAAAGCTGATGGGAAGGGAATAATTCTGAGGAGAAAAGTCCGAAAGGTTCCACAACCCTAATATGTGCCAAGCTGAAGGGTGACAAGAATGATTTGATGAGAGTAAAGGGAAGAACAGTACCTGGTCCACTTGCTCCTGTATTTTTGTGCTATCTAAGAGTACTGTCATTATCAGGGAGCCCTGTGGCTGGTAAGGATGTGCCAACACATCCTGGATACCTCATGTGAATGGCTCAGGACTCAGAGATTCTCTGTTAATGTAAGCTAACAGGAAGTGTTACTGTTATTGGGCTAATACAGCTGTCCTGGGTGATGGAATGAGGTTTGCCTGTGTGTGTTAAATCCTCTTTGAGAAATAAGCCTTTGAGCTGAGTCTTGCACAGCTACAAGATGATGTTCTCTATAGGGAAAAAGCACTGGGGTATGATGTTTGGGTGGTTTAGGGTGTGAACGGCCTGCATATGAGAATCCTTAGACTCCATGAACAAGAAATGGGTTTTCAGGTAGTTCAAGGTGCCTGTGTCATTCTTCTTCTTAAACATCCAGCTCTGGAATGCCCAATACAGGAACAACATTGACCTGTTGGACCAAACCCAGAGGGAGACACCAATATGAGTAGAGGGATGGAGTATGTCTCCTATGAGGAAAAGCTAAAACAATTGGGATTGTTCAGCCTGGTAAAGAGAAGGTGACCTAATTGCAGCCTTCCAGTACCTGAAGGCAGCTTGCAGGAAAGATGGGGAGAGACTATTTGCAAGAGTCTGTAGTGACAAAACAAGGGGAACAGCTCCTAACTGAAAGAGTTCAGGTTTAGATTAAATATGGGAAGAAAATTCTTTATTGTGAGAATGACAAGTCACTGAAACAGGTTGTCCAATGAAGCTGTTGTTGCCCCATCCCTGGAAGGGGGGTTTTGACCACATGTGAAATAGGAAATAGTGAAATATGTCCCTGCCTACAGTGGGGGAGTTGAATTATATGGTTTTTATGGTCCCTTCCACTCCAAATCACTGATTCTATGATTCTACAATCCTTAGATCTAGCTTTGAAACAGTGTGAGGGTTATGGGAGAAAGCCCCCTAGTGCCTGGTATGCTGTTCTGTGCCATTAATACTGTTCTGAGGTCAACAAGAGCCTCAATCCCAATTATCCATTCCCATGACTGCATGGAGTGCTGGAAAACCTCATTCTCTTCACTATCATGACCAGTGACAGGACCAGAGGGAATGGCCTGAAGCTGAATCAAGGGAGATTTAGGTTGGATATCAGGTAAAGGTTCTTCACCCAGAGGGTGCTTGGGCACTGGAACAGGCCTCCCAGGGAAGTGGTGACAGCACCAGCCTGACAGAGTCCAGGAAGAGTTTGGACACCTTTCTCAGGCACACTGTGGGATTCCTGGGATGTTCCATGCAGGGCCAGGAGTTGGACTCAGTGATCCTGATGGGTCCCTTCCAACTCAGCATATCCTATGATTGTTTTATTTCCATTCCTTCTATACTTTAAAAAGTTGACACATCAGAGCTGCAGCTTAACACCCTCATCCTTAAAGTAGCAGTTATTGAGTGTAATGTACTTTAATAGCAAGCTTTTCCCTTTCCATTATCCTCTCTTCTCTCATCCTTTGTAAGTAATTTTGGCTAGACACGTTCCAGTTCTGCTGTCAGAAAAGTAGTTGTCCAAAACTAATGGAGAAACTCATGCAAAGGCTGTCCAGTGAATTAAGCATCAAATATTGATGTGTTTTTCTTATCAGGAGAGAATACAGCTTGATTTTAAAGAAATTGATAGCACATATTCTTCAGAAACCAGTTTGTTTGTCAGGTCACACAGCAGTACTACCACCTCTCATCTTCTGATAAAGTCACAGATTCATCTCCTTTATCATCAGCTGTCCAAAGGTTAGGCATCTGGCCTCAGCTCATCATCTGGGCTCCCCCAGTAGTCTCTGATGAAAGACAGACTTCCTCCTCATCCTTCATACACATCTGTCCTTCAAGAAGATGAATTATCCTTTGTAGGTGCCTGCCTCTTCTTCAACTACAGAGCACTGGCATGGCTGGCTTAAACTCGATGCCCAGCCCTTAGATAGCTGACATGGGGTGAGATGTATTTCACCCCATGAAGACATGATTTCCTACTTCTATTTCTGTTCTTTCAATCCTTTGAAAGCCATGTCAAGAATTTTTATTTTTCTCTGTGCCCCTTGAAAACACAGGGACAGATATTTGTCTTGCAGGAATGCTATTCAGTTCAGTTGAAGAATCCTGATCCAAACATATCAACCTGGGCTTAGGAAACTCTGCCTCTCCTTATGTGTGGAACCTCCAGGTTTGGTGGGTTTCTGCAAATCTATTCTTTTTTGACATTGACAGAAAATCTTCTTAATCCCATGCATAAAGAAAAGAAGCAACAGCAAAACAATCAATAAACCCTCAAAAGAAAAAAAGATAGTTTTGATAGCAAACTTTGAAATAATCCCATGGAAAAGGTACTGCTGTATTTTGTCAGCTCTCCTACCTTTTTATTCTCTTGAATAGAGTGTGGATATTCATATATCCCTTTGTCCAGGAATCTGTCATTCAGACAAGCATGGAACCAGCCCCTCAGGTCTCAAGCAATCCCCCTTCCTGAACTAAAGGAGGATTTAGAGAGGGTTTTTAAGTAAAAACTGCCTCAAGGGTCTGGAGAGCAGATGAAAGAATTCACAAACTTCCACATTTTCTTCCTTTAACACCTGGACTTTTCTGCATGCCTGGTAAGTAAGGTAAAGTTTAAAATCCATTATCTCCTTCACAATCACAAGATTGTGATAACAAGATCAGCAGGGGTAAATGAATGCCATTTTTCTATGAACCTGCATACTATTTCTTGAGTTTGCTGTTTTACTACTTTAATGGCCTTCCTTATTTCTGATTGCAGTGATAAATGTAAGGTTGTAGTCTGATGATCTGTTTAAATTAGGTGGTGGGTTATTGGTTGTGGTTTTTCTGGGGTTTTTTTTTTTGTTTGTTGTTGTTGTTTTTTTGGTTTTTTGGTTTTTTTTTTCTTTTCTGGCAGAGTGGCAAGCATTGGTTCTGCTTGTGTTTTGTGTTTAATTTTCAGATTTCAACAGCACTGAAAGATCCTCTGCAGTTCTAATGAGCTGCCACATGTATATTTTAGGTACTCAACTTCTGACTTTGAATGCCTTGTTCAAAGATCAAAGACTCTGAATTTGACAGCTGTAGTTAAATTATATTTTTAAAATTGTTTTATGCTATTACACAATTTATGTGTGCTACATGTCAAAGTTGTGTTGGGGAGACAGGTAGAAACATGTTCTTATAGAGAAAATTGATCAGAGTAAAACTTTGGCTGCTGGGGAGGCAGGAAGTGATCCAGGACTCTCAGTTCTAGTTTTGAGCCAAATCTGGTGGCTCTTGCTGCTCCTCCAGCTCACTTCCCAGAGGGAAGAGGAGTTTCCTGCCTCCTCCTGATCTCACTCCCTGCTCCCAGCATATCACAGAGTGTGTGAGGCCACGCGGTTCTCAGCTTAGTCTGAGTCTTGCCCTGTCCTTGTGTCCCTGCAGATCCTGGAGTAGACCCATCCCTGCAACAAAATATGGAATAGATGTACAGGGCTTGCCTGATGAGAATGTCCCACGAGGCCACTGCCACAGACACAAGGAGCAGAACATGATGGCAAATGAGAATGTCTCCAGAAGAAACAAAAAAGAGGAGATAAGCTAAGTTAGCTGCTGACTGCAGATGCCTGTGGGGAAATTTAGTTCCAAGAAGATCAGAGCATTGGAGAAAGCAGGGAAAAGGAAAGGTGAGTGAGCAAAGTAACAAATGAGATCATTGTGGGGACATTTCAGAAGAGAAAGTAAAAAGGGACAGCAAGCAGTTTTTCACTAAAAACTCTCCCCTGTTGGACACCAGAATTTTCAACAGAGGAAGAAACCCCAAATGCCCTTTTTCACATCACTCTTGATTTAAGCATCAGCCTTTTCCTAGTGCAGGGTAAAACCTCTGCTCAATGTAAGCCACTAACAAGCTGTGGCTAAAGCACCCCACTGAACTGAAATGGGGAGAGCTTTGATCACAGGGTCTGTTGGAATTGTTTTCTGAGCGTTCACCTTCTCATCCCATGTAGATCAAACATGAGGATATCATTCTGTGTTTGAGATAATAAAGACCTTGCTGGAAGGCAGACATCAGCTCCAACAAATCTCTTCATTAAGATGCTTAGCACACTTTTGCTCTGGGGCTGCCTCTGTCAGCTCAAAGGACAGGATGAGCCAGATCACAGCAAACTGCACCCATCTCTGTATACACAGCACTGCATATTTCACATAAACTTCTTATCTGAGCTACTGCATCTCCTCTACAGTAAAATTTATAACTAAATAAACCTGTTTTCTTATTGATGGATCCTTCACAGCTGGGGTCTCTAGGGTGAGCCTTGACAGAAATTCTCTCTCTAATGGGCATCTTCATTATGTCTCACCCTATCTGGTGAATCTAAGCCCCTGATAAAGTCTTTCACTCAGGGGGAAACAAATACTGTCCCCCCTTTAGTCAGCTGCTTCAACACATGAAGGGATAAAATATCTTTGAGAACTTCAGATCTCTGTTAAAATGCACTGAATTTGACAAGTGGATTCAAAAGGTATTGTGAGGAAGGGGATAAGACAAAACGTGTAGATATACATAAGTGATCCCATAAACTCTCATTTCTTAAGAGGTTAAGCTAAAACGTCAATTTGCTACTGTCTGAAGCTTTCTTCTCTTTAGTACAGGGATCTTCTTTGGAGTCAAGAGAATAACCTTCTGACCTTGAGCCACCTCCCTGACTAACAGCTGGCCTGTACAGCTAATCCTTCAATTTCATGAGATGACCAAAATAAAGCCATAATTATGCTATTTGTATTTTCTCTGTTCTACAATTTTAGGCCATCCCTAAAATGCATTTGCCAGATGTTTGAGAAAGACAGAGTGTGCTTATGGACAAAGCAGTTTTCCAAAAGATGAAAAATAATTAAGAAAATAATTCACCTTTATAAAGTGAATACTTTCACCTATAAAATGGTATATTATTTATAATGTCCCTGTATTTCCAAGGATTCACAGCTTTTGTCTTCTGTTAGATTTACTTTTACAATCAATGTTGTGGTTACAGTGATGTGCTACAAGCTGTGTAAACAAATGAGAAATCAAATCTTAGACAAACAGTTAAGATAATTTCCCTTCGACCCCAGGAGCATAAACCAAGTATTTATTTCCATGTGATCAGCTAATTAATAATATATCCCAGCAAAAGGCAAGCCATGAGACGTCGTTGGGATTTTAAACAATGATCCCTAGGTGTTTCTGGTTGGACCAAACTGGCAAAATCTGCCAAGAATTAAGGGATACATGCTGGACATCGTCCCAAGAAAATCTATTCACCTGCAGCCCATGGTATGGCTCTGTGTACACCAGCCTGGTACAGCAGCACTGATACTTTACCATCCTGTCCAAGCAGCTCTGATGCTCAGCAGGGCTGGAATCAGCAATGCTGAGCTAACACAGACCTGCTGAATCTGCCTCTGGACCCAGCTCTGGGGGCTTTGGCATCATTCTCTTCCAAAAATGAACAAATCCTCTCCATACAACCTAAGTGAAATGGCCTCAGAACAGGGAGATGTTGCTTTTGTAGAGGATGAGTGCTGGGGTCCTCACAGATTTCCTGGCAAACAGTGTGGGGAGCACTGCTAAACTCTTCTTTGTAGTTCAGCATGTAAGTAGAATAAATGCAGCTCTCTGAAACAAACTGGCATCTTGTATGTTGTTCAGTGCACATCTTAAAGCCTCATACATTTAGCTCAGAAGAATAGTAAATGAGTTATAAAATTGCCCATGGCACACCATCACTGTAAACATTAGATACCAATACTTTACAGAGTAAAAAATGTCACTGAAATATCAGTTGTGAGGAGAAGCAGTTTCCTATACACAGTATAAATGACATTTTTACCCCAAAGAAGAAAGGAGTTGTTGTTCTGCTATTACAAAGTAGCCATGGGAGGAGGGGAAGAAAGCATGTTGGTGAAAAATAAGGTTAAGGGACATAGAACTGGCCAAGGGGATGCTAATGTCCATTTTATTGTGATTTTTTGTGAAAGGCTTCTGTCTTTTGTCATTCCTCCCTTTCTGTGAGGCATAATCTCTCCATTTCATTGCTTTTGCAGAAGATCTGTTCCCTCAGGGGCTGTCCTGGTAACACACTGGCAGGTTATCTAAAAGACAACCAGAAGTATAGAAATGAAGAATGCCTAGCAATTATAATTTATAACTTACAACTATAATCATAATAAAAATAATGTGTTTGTGGCCATTTCTATTTTCGTTCTCTCTCTGTGCCAAGAAGTGGAAATTTAAAACGTCCTTGCATAAGATAAGTGTTTCTATATTTGTTCCATTAATGTCAGTGGTGATTTCTCCTTGGTTTCTATGAGAAGAAAGGCACGAAACTGTACACTATTAAAAATGTCTCTCAATGTTTCTTAATGCATTTTTTACTTATGGAAAAGAATGGAAGGAAGAAAAGAATGGAAATAGGAAAACTCTGAATTGAAATAGTTATGTCTTTTCCTGCACTCTAGAGTCATATATTTCCAATGTTTTGTCTAGTTTAAAACAAACACCTTTCTAGTTTCAAGGCAGTTTCCAGCAGAAGCCCAAAATAAGTAATGTAGAAGGCAGAAAGAACACAGAAGCAATTGTAGGCTGAGCAGATGGGAAGAGAAATCACCTAAAAGACAGAGGTGAAGGAAATGCCTAAGACAGTCTCCTATTTCAGTTTACAGAGGATTTTCCAAGCTTCCCCACAGTGTTAGTCAGCACCCCATCATTTCCCTTCTACATATGGTAACAGTGGGTGAGCTAACTCCAAAAAATACATTTTCTTCCGCAGATAGTGGAAGGTTCCTCCACGGGCCCTGCTTGGCAACATTAAATGTCAAACACGCCTTCAGTCCCACCTGCCCCGCCCAGGCTTACAGGAAGGCAGCCAAGGGGGAAGGTTTGTTCTAACAAATATGTGGCAAGGACAAGCAAGACAAGAAACTCAGTCTTTTTAGGAGTGTCCCCAGTGCTTTTCATCCTTGAGGGAAAAAAAAAGTAACCCAAACTTAAAAATAAAAAGTTATTCCTTTCATAGAAGACATGGCTATTATTTCACCCATTTGGCAAAATGGTGCAAAGAATGTCACAGGCTTCCTGGATTTTTTATGTTTGATCAGCTTTGGCAATGCTGTCCTATGGGATATTACTATTAATTATCAAATTTATTTCTTCTAAGGCAGCAGATGTTGAGATGAACACAACAACTACAATCATGTTGATTTCCCCCATAGTGGTGGAGTTTCATCAGGAGAGTAATTTCCAATATCTTAGGGGGCTCAAACAAAAAGGCCTAAATGGAGATGACACCACTGCCCTACCATCTTTCCTGTGTGACAGACTCAGCACCAGAAAGACAGGAAATTACTTTGGGCTTTATTTTCTTACCCATAAAATGCTGTGATTTGGCTCAACACATAGTGCAGTCTGGAGTCTCCTGTACATGGAGGGAAGAATCTGCATTTGGCTGGATCTTCCCTGAGCCACAGGGCTGCAACTCTGGTCTTGAAAAGGCTTAAGCAATCTCAAGTGTATCTTGGATTAGGTAGCACAATCCTTTTAGTAATTTTTGTCTCTGTTGGCTGGAGAATACTATTGTCTCATTTTCCCAATTTCCAAAGACTTTTATCTTCTGCTTGTAATCCCTTGTAGGGCTAGCTAGCCTGTATGGCCAAATTGTGTCAGTGTACATCACAGGGGTCAAACTTTAAACTTTTTCAATTAATTTTGAGTATGTATAATGACTAAAAAGGAATTTCTATGTGAAAATTTCACATAGTAAGACCTGTATCTTGTGCATACTTTGTTCACCCATATGACACCTTCACAAACTTTAGAGCTTTACAGTGCTGCAACCTTCACACACAGCTACTGAAGATAGATATGAAACACATGTACCCATAGATGTTATATTATACTGCATGAGAAGCAGGCTATATATGTTAGACCAATTAGTGACGTTTTAGTCAGCTGTGCTTGGTTAACATGTCATTAAATGGCCAACAACAACCACATAAGTGCAGATTGTCAGGGTTTGATTATACTTCTCTTTAGTCAAATAAAGTTTTGTCAGACCTTTGATGTATCCCTAACTCTCTGATGGTTTCCATATTTACACCAGCAGGCACAGCAATTCTCAGACTGCTGCTCAGTTCCCTAAGGGAGCCATATTTGCCTTTTTGGACACCTGCAGTGCTCTCCAGTAGGTTTATCCTTTTCACCAGCTACTGACTCTTAGTGAAACTACATCAATATGGGTTGAATTTAACATGAACATATGCTGAGAAATGTATATCAAGAGGTAACAGTCCTGCTATTGTAACCTAAGCCATAGCAGAAGAGATTTTTCCTTGGTTTAGGGAAACAGTACACAAAGTTTAGAAAAAGTCCAAATTACATTTTTTCCCAGGCAGTTAAAACATTGGTCATCTGCTAAAGCAAACAAAAGCAGCTCCTTTCAAAAGAAAAGAATTTAAAAAGCTAGTGTTTGTCAGGTATTTAGTACAATTCAACATTATGTTTTTCAGCACTGTCAATCAAAAGATATCTCTTTTGTGTCTTTCTTTTGTCAGCTGAAAAGTTTGGATTTTCACGGAATGATATCTTACTTTAGCAGAAAAAAAAAGGAAAAAAAGAGGAAAAAAAAAAAGAAAAGAAACCCAGCAAAAGAAAATCCTCCAGGGCATCTGAGTACTAACATTCAAGTACTAACACCGTGTTCCATACCTGAAATCCAGCCCAAGGTGGGGGCTTCTCTGGGATAAAACTTCAAACTAGTTGTAATCTGCCAGGAAGCCCCTTGGCATTAGAGCATTCCCAGATTTTATCTTCTGCTTTAGGAAAACAGTTGTGGCTTAGTGAAAAGAAACAGTTTGTGTGCCTTGGGACTGCTTCTCCAAGCAAACCAAAAGCACAGTATTTAGGGACAATAGGTGTCTCGCTTCAAATTCACACTTCTGATGTGAATTAAAACACTAATGAAGATGTACTTAGAGGGGTCATGAGGCCACACAGTACAGTTTGTGTGACAAAACATCCCAGCTGCTGATGAAAAAAGGACAGCGTTCTCTGTGGGGGAATATTTTAAAATAAAATATCATCAGTTTTGGTTTTCCTTAATCTTCTGCTCTGTAAATTGCGATCTCTGAGCAGCTGTGTCATGACCAGTCCCTCTGCCTGGATGTCCACTGCTCCAGGGCAGGATGGCCTAGAGGCAAAATTACTCTCCTCTGCTTGCTCCATTTACTTGTGAACTAGAATGCTTCCAGGCTGGGAGATAAGAGGGTGGGATATATCCTGCAGATTTGGGATTTGAGGGAAGGAGGAGAGCATTGGCTCCCATCCCCTCCATGTGCCTCCCACGTTGGGCAGAGCCAGCTGGGTGGAACAATCTCTGTCCTCCTGCCTTTTTGCCCATGTTGATGATTTCTGTAATGTGAAGGCTACCAGCTCCACACCACTTCTGTGGACATTTCTCCCTATGAGGTCCCACTGCAGTGGCTGTTCCGTGTGTGTACTTTCATTTCATCTCCCAGATTTGCACAGCTGAATCCTGTATGTTTGAAGTTTTTACTGGAAACACTGTCATAACCTTAAGCATAGCAGTGTGAGTGATGCTTCTATAGCACTGAGGTAATTTTTATAAGGTAAATAAATTCCAGTTATTGATGTTACAGAGGGTGCCTCACAAAAGGGATGAATTACTTTGGAGACATTCTGGCTGCTGCTGCTCAAAATGGCAAGTTTTACTGTAAGTGAAGAAAAGTGTATATTTATTCTCTTTGTGTGTATCTTTCCACATTACTCATGTTCTTGATGGGGGATGACAGTAATAGGATCTGCTGCTAATGTTGCAGCTATATGATAGCTGACTTCCACAGGCTGCTCAGCCAGTGAGTCACACATTGTCCCAGCAGGTGCACTGTGAAACTCGTATTTTCCCCACTGTTTTAGAGACCATTGTACTAAAATACTGAAATGAGCTAGAACAACAGAACTGAGTTACTCAGACTGCCCTGTATTTCAGCTGTGATTCTGTTCTGGGATGTTAAAGAGATGCAATCATATGGGTTTTGAAATAAAATCTTTTTAATATTTAATAGTAACCTTGGGTTTGGTTTCATTACAATAAGCAGAGAAAACACAAATTAAATATTTTATTTGCACTTCTGTACAGAAAAAGGTTGCACAGACTTGCAGTTTAGCAACATTAAGGATTTAGTTTCCAAGTAATAAGTTCTTAAATGGTCTTAATATAAACCTAAATATTTAAATAAATGCTGCCTAAGGATGTTTATTAATCCAGCTTAATATTAGCTATAGACAGGCTCTGATATAATCTCACAGCTTTTTCATAAATTGTTTGCATGTAAAGAGCTTGGCTCATTAAATTACTAGATGACATGCTTACTCTTCAGGAAAACATAGACACCACAGAAAACAATGTACTTTAAATGATGTCCCTGTTGAACATGTGTCTGTAAATGAGAGCAGCTCAAATTTTTGTATTTTCATAACTCTCTTTGTCCCTACTATGTATTTATCATGAAAATGAGCTGGGCCTTACCATCATACAATGTCTACAGCTTACATTTTTAAAGTCTTCTGCCTGGGCTGTGTTGATCTCTTTTAAGACTTGGAAAGGTTTGGTGGCCCAGAATAAAGGTGTGCTGGTCCATATTAAAATGGGCAATACAGCTGTCATAGGTGTTTAGAAAGCTGTTTCTAAGTACCTCACACATATTGGCAGCTGCTTCCTTCCTCATGAGTAGTTGGCAAATATGTTCCTCTTCTCTTTAGTTTTGGAAGATGTTGCAGTGTGTTGCAACATCCGGTTTTAGACTTCCCTGATTCCCCAGGTGTACTGACCTTCCCTCCCCCTTGTCTCCTGCTAAGTGCTGTCAGTCAATCTTATCATTCCAGCAAGGTTGTTGTGTGGTTGGCAGAAGTTTAAAAAATGCCCCTCACCCTGGGCGTCATTGGGTTAGCCAAGTGTCATTATCCCCTGAGATCCCACATCCTCCCACCGGGTTGGTGGCTTACCTGTTCTTCCCTCCCGCCATCCCTGGGCTTAAAAGGAACCTGAGACCGCGTGCTTGCAATTCTGTTGGAGCTGTTACCATGATTCAGATCTCTGTTTCCTTGGAATAAAGCTCTGGATTTTAACCCTCCATCAGAAACCATCTCCTTTCTCTTCACCTCGCCTAAGGACCTTCACCAGAGGTAAAACTGATCTTCCCACAAGCCTGGACTTGGTTTCTAGTGCCTAGCTGCCATTTCTAGCCAGCCAGAGGTATCCCTGTGGTGGATGCCACAGCTGCTGCCTCCGGCCAATAAGCTAAGGCCCAGAAGAGCCCAGGCACGTTCCACCTGGAAATATTGGGATCCAATTCCAATAGGAAGATAAAAAGTTCAGGTTGCAGAGGGAAATGGCCCACGTATGGTCATTCTCCAGCCTTGGCAGGACAGTACTGGAGAGTCCCAGAACTGCTGATGAGAAATAAAATATCTGGGAGAGATCCTCCTCAATGCTTTGGTGTTCTAAGTGTACTTTGAAAATGATAGATGAATTAACCTTTTCCAGTAGCCATGCAAAGTAAGCAGCAAGCCCAGCCTGTGTGAGAGAAATAAGACTACTGCATATACACATTGATTATATGGCTCATAGACTAGGGGAGGATGGCAGCCTATAGCCTTTTCTTGCCTCCAGAATATGTTGTGTGGCCAGAAAGGCTGAGCAAAAGATTAGGGCTGGAGTTCACCAAGGCCTTCTAAAAACTTAAAGGGTGAAAGTTGAATCATTAGTTTGAGGATTTTCCATGGATTTTTTTAATACTTAATTTCTCAAGATGTAAAAGTACATCATGCTAACAGGATTCATAGATAGGACTCACTTTTCTTATCCAAATATCCTAACCAAGCTATGAACAGATGTTCCTTTCTTAACAAAAAATTTTAGCTTCTTTATGAACAGTGGCACAGGCTGGTAAGATTTGGAATGCCATTGCCAGGTCATCTATGTAAGATACACTAGAAAGTAACAGGTATCGCTGTGAATCTTTGGAGACTGAGCAGAAAACTAAACCCAGAGGTCTCATTAGAGTTAAGAATTCAACCGCACATTTTACAAGAAAATCAGGCTCCCCTAAACACACGTGAAAATAAAGCTGCAGATGTGTGCAAGACTTTCAGATGAAAGGAGAGCTGTGTTTCCAAGTTTGTACAGGAATGACTGACTTAGTTTTCTTTGCTCTGTCACTTTTCCCATAGAATTGCTCATGCAGCTGTTATCTCCCAACTTCTTCTGGGGGAAAAAAAGTATATTTATTGACACAGGGACCACCTTTACCACATGTTTGCACTGTACTTCACAGTTCATAACACACTCTGCCTGTGCTGTACAGGGTCACCCTTAATTCCACATCATGTTAGCAGAGTATTCAGCTCACTCTGAGGGCCTTTGCACCTCCAGAACAGATGCAGTCAGTGATTTTTATCTACACCTCAGGTATAACCATGGCCTTGAGCCAATGTACACACAAAATACATAAAAATTAATGTGGATTTGATCCTGGTGTTGGCAGAAAAGAGGCAACTCCTCTTGGCTCTTATTTGGAAACATTCAGCTAGGCATCAATGTATGCTCCAATGTAAGCTTCCCAGAGTTACTGTAAGAATTCTGTTAACCACAAACAGGTCTGGCTCCTGACTCACAGCTCCTCCTGGTCTTGCAACATACAGGCAGAACCATTTATTGGATTTATACATGACAGTGCTGGGTTGTGAACTCCTAAAGGCATGGACTGTGTGCTGTTTGTGGTCCCCACACCTACAACAGACTGCTCATAAGCATTTATGTGCAACCCCTAGATTTCACTGGAGTTTTACATGGGGCCATTTCACCCTACTGATTTGCTTGACTCATTCTGTGACCCCTTTTAGAATGAAACAGAAACTAGGGATGTGATCCAGCTGCCTAAGTCTGTGTGTTTTATCACATGAGGTGCTAGATGTTGCTCAAAATAGGAACAGTAAAGACATGGTCTCCAAGGGACACCTGGACAACTTCCTGAAGAGACAGTTGTTGAGTTTGTGGGGTCCCCAGGATGAGGTGAGAGATGAGAAATCTGACTCCATGTTCTCAGAAGGCTGATTTATTACTTTATGATATTATATGATAATAAAAGAATACTATACTAAAACTATACTAAAGAAAGAGAAAGATACTGACAGAAGGCTTAACAAGAATGATAATGAAAAACTTGTGACTGGCACCTCAGTCTGACACAGCTGTTGGTGATTGGTCATTTAGTTAAAACAATTCACGTTTGGATAAACAATCTCCAGACCACATTCCAGAGCAGCAAGCACAGGAGAAGCTGAGGCTTCTCAGCTTCCCAGGAGAAAATCCTGGGCAAACAGGATTTTTCAGAAAATATGACAGTGACAGACAGTAGGTGAACAGGCAGGATCCCTGGAGCACCACAGATAACATCAGCTTCCTGTGAGTAGCCAGCTGACCAAGCCAAGATCCTAATTTCTTAGTAATGCCAGTAGAGTTCACCAGGTGACTGAAAAGGTGTGCACTTTATGGAGAGCTGCTCCATAATATTAATAGCTCCTGGTCAATGTGTACTAGATGACAAGTGGTGAGAGGGAAGAATCCAAAACCTACAGTCAGACATCAAAATTTAATATCTTGGTGTGTGAGTGGGACCTGTTTCCTGAAGTTTCTTCTCTTCATAATCCACACCTACATTAAATGAACACCTCACATCCTACAGGAATGAAGTGAATGATGCAGTAGAACACCAATCATGCACTGCCTTCATGATTTCCAAGTGTAAAACATCACTTCTAAAGACCTGGCTAAAATATTTTACAAGCTCTTGGATTTATGTTGTGGATATGGACATCTCTCAACCCCAGTGTTTAGACTACATTTTTCATCTAGGCCAGGTGCAATTTTGTCCTGATTGTGAGGCATATTCAGATGTCCTCTGGTAGATCTAGCAAATACCTTAAGCTGCCCATGACCTAGTGTTCATCATTTCTGTAGCTGAGATGTGGTAAAAGATCAGGTAGGACCAAAACAGGCCAAGTGGCTTTGAGGGTTGTAATAAGCAGTGTAAGTGATGTTTGTGTGGCATTTACTGATGTGGGAAGGATAGCCAGCTTGATGAGAGAGTTCATAAAGAACAGAAAGAGGCAGTGGCATCCTAAACTACCACTGCAGCATCCAAAAAGGCAGGACTGATTATAGTCTGTAGTTCTGTCCAGATCGGGGCATGACCCAGCTTTTCACTGTAAGTTTGTTAACACAAATTGGCCTCTTACCAGGAATCCCAGTACCTCTTACCAATGCCATGAACTGCCTTTGGAGTGATTGAAAGACTGGGCCCTCAAGACTGGTGTTCTGTTACAGCTTTCCTCTGCTAACCCCATGACTTCAGTGCTTGCTCCCCTTTTTTTTCCTGGCCCTGCTTTCTCTGCCCATGCTTCTCTCACTCATTTTCTCAGGCACCTACTTGAGTGGATAGATTATGAATGAGAGGAAGGAACACATCTAGCTTAAAAGCAGAACATTTATTTATTAATTTATTTATTATTCAGAGACAACAGGTAAAGGTATGGCAGAGGGCTGGGAGCAAATCATGAACTGGGAAAGAGGAAAGAGGAAAGAAGCAGTATTTGTTCGATACCCATTCAGCCTGTCATGCTCACAGGCTGCTCTCCATGAAACTGAAAGCTACAGCAGCCAGTCTCTGCCTTTCTGTGGCTCATTTCATGATTTAAACTCTGAGTTTTCCCATCTCTCTGCACTTGCCAAAAAAAAAAAAAAAAGGAAGGCTGTAAACAGGCTGGAAAAGCCCTGCACACTACAGGGTTTACAATTTGTAATAGCTCTGGTATGTTTGTGTTCAGAGATTAATTTTACAAAGCCAACTGGAGCACGTTTTGTGTGTTTGTGCTTACTACTCCCCTGGCATGCATTTTCCCCCACAGCAAGTGCTTGAAGTAAAGTAATGCACCTCTAATCCTGCCGGTGATTTCTGCCCTCCTCGTCTGTGTCACACAGAGGCTTTGTGCTGGCTGCAGGAGCCTCCTCCTGTGGTTTCACTCGGGTCCCCTTCTTCCAGCTTTTTGCTGAGACTCAGCACTCTGGGGATGTGTAAAGCCTGTGCCACGAGCTGACTCCTGACTCAGCGTTATGGCTGGGTGGACGCAGGGCTTTGTGGTCACCCGCCCTGTCCTGGTGACTCAGAGATAAAAATTCATTCCCTGCCTTAACTCCGGTGTTTGCAGCCTGGCGAGCTCCAGCGTGGAGCGTGCTGTAAATCTGAGAGAGCAGACCATAAACAAAAAAATGCAGCCCAGTACCAGTCCAAGCAGGGCTCCTAGTATTATACTGCTCTTTCTCAGAGTATGGAGAATGTATGAGTAAGAAAAGCAGCTTACATTGATCATACTATGCATCTCTCAGCTAGAAATCTCTTTTTCCTATAGTAGCCACCACTACAGCCATAAAGTATTTACAGAGGTTTCAATTGGCTATTAGGAAAAATGTCTTCCCTTAAAGGGTTGTCAAACACTAGAACAGTCTTCCCAGAGAAGTGGCTGAGTCATCATCCCTGGAGTTATGTAAAAGATGTGTAGTCATGGCACTTGGGGACATGGTTTAGAGGTGGACTTGGCAGTTCTGGGTTAACAGTTGGACCCAATGACCTTAGAGGTCTGTTCCAACCTAGATAATTCTGTGATTCTCCTGCACAGCAAACTGCATTTGCAGGGCAATGCTACCACTGGGCTTTGACAATGATTCTGGTTTCCCATCTGCAGCTGGGAAAACATCTCTAAGCACAGAAGCAAACTTGCTGTCTTTTCATTTGGGAAAGTCTTGGCTGTTTTATTTTCACCAAAATTAGACTTTCTTTGATTACACTAATAGAAAAATAGCATTTGTCAGCTGTGCTGAGGATCTCATTGTATTAGGAAATATCTGTATAGTGGAAATAAGAACCCAATATGCCAAGTACTTTCTGAGTAAAAGTTCAGGAGTGTTGACTATCTAAATATAACAACGGACAACTTAAAGGAAAAGGATATTGCACAATAAAATAGTAATGAGAAAAAAGTAAAGCAGCAACTACATACTCCCATAACCTAAATTCAGAGTTACTGTAGAAAAAGTTTATCTGATCCACAGATTATTCACAAAGCAGTGAATGAGGTGGCTCCAAGGAGAATTGCCTGTGTCACCACTATTTGTTTGAAAGCAGAGCAGCTCTGCTCTCTCTCACACTAAAAATAATTTATTCACTCAGTATGTGGGTTTGGGGAACTAATGCAGTTTGTA
This sequence comes from Setophaga petechia, assembly GCA_024362935.1. Lineage (NCBI taxonomy): Eukaryota > Metazoa > Chordata > Aves > Passeriformes > Parulidae > Setophaga > Setophaga petechia. The sequence continues at coordinate 14,368,228 of JANCRA010000012.1, forward strand.
AATTGGACTTTGTTCATTCAAGAAATAGTAATAAATTTGGAGATGCTGAAAGCAAGTACTTTGTTAAGTACTAGACACAAAAAGAAAATTCAGAAACTTGAGGAAGGGGGAGAGATTTTATCCCCTTGTAGGTGAGTGCAATAGTGCAGTAGTCAGGATGCTCACCTAAAATTGTGGGACATTTTACCTTGGATGAGAGCAAAACCCAGATGCCTGGCTCCTGTGTACATATTTAATCATCAGCTTATAGGTATCTTCAGGCTCTGGTCCAGTGATAAGGAAATCCAGTAGCATTTGTAGGGACCTCTGTGAGATCTCAGTCCAGTCTGCTTTGCAGTCCATGGATTCAGACTGATGCCTCTCTGGATGCTGTCTTTAAAAAAGTGAAAAGCATGTACAACAAATGGATGTATTTTCTGTGCCTTGGTCAAGCTGATGGGTTGCCTTGAGTTCCCAGCAGGCCTTCAGAATTTAAATTAGTTGCAGGTGGTGACAATAGGCAGATTTGCTTTAGCTATGGTCTGGCTCCATCAAGTTTTTGGCTCACTTCTCCAAAGCTCTGGAATCAGGCATTTTCTCTCAGCTGCCCACTATTTTCTGAACTCCACCCAGCCCTGGCCATCCCTGGCCATTCTCTTGTACACAATGCTTCACTGAAGGGTGATCTTGTAGAGATTCTTTAGAAAATAGTTGGAGTCAACATTATTTTTATGTTCTAGGAGATACAGAAAGAGACGCTGAGACACTACCAAACCCTTCCACAAAATGCCAGCAGAGAGTCCCCACCACCTCAGTATTTCCATGCACAACACTAAAAACTGTAGTCATAGCAAGTATGCTGCCTTGTTTTTCTCCTTTCTCATTTGCTTTCCACTATAAACACGATGAGGTCACTGCCTGGTTTTGTGGATCACGGCGGGTCCCCTTCCTTCCATCCTGTCCTGGATTCCTCAGGGCTGTAGGAGCACATCTGGCCCCTCAGCCCTCCAGTGCCAACCCTTCCCTCTCATTCAGCCACCCCCAGTGGGCACACATGCCTCAGTGCTTGTGGTCAGCCCTCACAGTGCTGTGGGCTCACCCCGTGATGCTGCTGTTCAGCTGAACCAAGGCCCTCTGAGCGCGGTATGGCCCTGGAGAGGTCCAAGATGGAAAGTTAAATGAGCCTTAAAAATGGCAAATTATCGATGGATCACTCAGTTTGGCTGCAGCCAGAAATTTCAGGGTTCCCACGACCCTCCCTAGTGCACTTACAATGCTGGCACTTTAAAATGTCACAGCTGACAAGCAGAAAGCAAGGGTTTTAGGCGTGCTGGGCTTGTTCCCTATATTTTCATTTGGGAGTGCCAATCACTGTGGTATCTAAGTACTAGCTGTCCTCTGAACAGCCTGTGTCACGTAAAAAGGGATCCATCACGCTTCTAGTCAGTTTTTAAAAGCTGCCTGGCCTCCCAAGTTCACCAGGTTCCCTCTGCAGATGAGGTGAGGATAAAAGCATGTCCAGAGGGTTAATTTTCACACTTGCTTCTTTTTGCCTCTGTCTTTCAGTGGAAGTCAGGGAAGGTACAAGGCTGATGAGAGCTGCTGTTCATAGGCAGCTTTGGCTGGAAGGTTTCAGACTGCTGAATGAGGATAGGAGAAAAAATCAGCCTGCAAGGTACATGTACCACAAACAGTAAAAGAGCCCTTTTCCTTTGGTATTATGCTGTTTTGAGATCTGGTATCACAAGGTGCTGTGGAGGGAGACACTTCTTACAGTATGTATTTCACAGATCAGAAATAGCATTTGTGAGATCTAACAGCCAGAAGCAAATTCAGACTAGAAATTCACATTTTAACAATATAAATAATTCAACATTGCAAAAGTCTGATGAAAGATGTGGCAAATTACCCAACATGTGCAATCTTCAACATATGAAAACTATGCAGTTGATATTCATGCTGTAACTAATACAGGAATTACAACATGGATGTGACTGGGAGAGGTTCACTGCTCTATACAATGCAGAGAATTACATTTGAAAAAACAATGTTTCTTTCTAACCCATCTTACAAGATTCCTGAAGTGTACAGTGCCCAAAGATGGCAGCCAGAGTGGGAATACACAGATAACTAAAAGAATTAGGAATCTAATATACTTGGTTTTCTATCAAGCTGTGCATTTATGGCATTGTGTGTTTTGTTGTTGATCTTTTCCTTCACAATTTTGCACTTATTCTAACTGCAAGAAAATTCATTGTTGCAGCAATTGCAGAAAAGCTCATTCAGGTTACAGGCTGAGTGGAACCAGTGAATTTTCTGCCCTTTTCTGCTTTTGTTTACCCCCAACAAGTCTGATCCTGTTGGGAAATCCAGCTGCAGTGATAGCTGCAATGCAAATTAGTGCTACACGTGATGGCCTTGAACCAGAGTCAGTTCAAAAATGTTTAGTAGTGACTGAATGACAGGGGAGTCCTCAATTCTGAATGGAATCCCACTACAATTACAAAGATTTACATGCACACACAGGTTGCTCTCCAAACTTGAAAGGGGTGCAAACCCCTGTCTAGCTGCTGTTTTACCTAAACCTATCCCCAGCAATCCAGAGGGAAAAATCCACAAACCTTTTAGTGGACTCCAGGTTTTCCCTTGGAGCTGATGATGTTATTCCCTTATCCTGATGCCTTTGCTCCGTGTCTGAAGTTGCCTATGCCCTAACATCCCCCAGCTGGGGTGTCCCAGTCCCCAGAGTCCCTGGAGTCCCTCTGCCTCTGGTGTTCCCCATGGAAGACCCGGAGACACAATACTTCCAGCAACCCAAGGTCCTGGATCGATGCCCTGGTAAAGACATCCATTCCTGCAGCTCTTTCAGCCACTGGATGCAGGGGATGGCAAGAAGTCAACACTCTGCGTTTGGTGGAAGATGTTCAACAAATGTTGTGACCAGAGGATTTCAGATTTAGCTTTCTAAAGGAACAGAGCTGTACCACAACATTTACAAACAGCTCCAGTTACAACTGCGTAACACCAGCCAGCATTCAGAAGCTGTGCCAGGAAGCTCTCCACGTTGCTACACTCCCTCATTAATAGCATTTTGCCAAGCTGCCCTCTGGGACAAAATTATTGTAGAGTGGTTAAATGTCTGCTTGTGGAGGAAAGCTTTATTTTACCGTTTAACCGCAGTCTGACTCGAATTCCAGCACACAAACCAGGAGGTACCTGGGATGCATTATAGCTGCATCTGGCTAGATTTTCTGGCCCTACAAAAGACCACAGACATGAGTGAGATTGATTTATTGATCTCCTCTCCCTCCCACAGCTTACACAAGCAGTGGCAACAACCTACTCCCACACACACACGAGCACACCTGCATCTTGATTTACCACAAAAATGTTGCAACAAGCAGCACTAAGATCACACCCACCTTTTCTTTAGCCTTTCAAAACTCCTAACCAAAACAGCTTTATCAAGACAAGATATTTCTCTGATAAGAAAACCCTTATATAATGTATATCTGTTGAAGTAGAATAGGGAATATCTAAGAGAACATTATTTTATATGCTGAGAGTGGGAGAGTGGCCTCAGTATGTTCCACTGCTGACCTCTTTTGTGCAATGATCTCCTTTTGTAAAGTCGGTCTGCAACTGCTTTATATTTTTCTGTCTCAATATTCAGTAGTCATTACTATAAGAAGGGAAAAATAAACAAAGCACAAACTGACACAGTGCAACACCAGCCAGCAAAGAGTTTCTCCTAATGGCACAAACCAGAATGAGCAATAAAGACCAGGCTGTCTGCGTCCAATACAGATCCCATGTGTGTTTTAATAACAAAGGATAAAAATCACTGGGTTTCCCTCCTGTATTGAAATACCAGATTATAAAAAATAATGACTGGAGCAACAAGATGTAGCCAGGGGGAAGTTCTAGGAGAGGTTTCTGTGGAACGAGACAGACATGATACAATGAGACAGAGTCCTCGTCTGAACCTTTTAAAAGATGATTTTCATCTTGTTCATACACTCGAACTACTGAGCAAATGAATTGGACTAATTAAAAACTACTATCCTTTGGTGTTTGGCTGTTCTGCAAATGTAGCAATGTTTTTAAGCCAAAAAAATCTCATGACATATGCTTAGTGAATTCCAGTTCTTTGTGTTTTTCATTTCAATTATGTGAAAGCAAGGAGCACCTTGCTTATGAGGAAAGGCTGAGAGGGCTGGGACTGCTTAGCCTTTAGAAGAGGAGGCTCAGGGGGATCCTTCTCATGTGTGTAAATAACTGAGGGGAGGACACAAAGGGGACAGAGCCAGGCTGTTTTCAGTGGTGCCCAGAGGCAAGACCAGGGACTGTGGGCACAAAATGAAACACTGGGGTCATCTGAACATCAGGAAACATTTCTATTCATTATAAGGGTAAACAAGCATTGAAATAGGTTGCCCAGGGAGGTTGTAGAATATCCATCCTTGCAGATATTACAAAAAACTCTCCTGGGCAACTGTGTGGCCTTGCTTGAACAGAAGTGGGTAGAGAAGACGAACTCAGAAGTCCTTTCCAACCTCACCCATCCTTCAGGTCTGTGATCTGTCATTCTGTGAAGGTGGTTGCAATGCATCAGGGAGTTTTTTTCATGATTCTGGTGCTACAAAAGGGGAGTCTAAAGATGTATCTGCCCTGGTAAACTGATTCATGCCTTCCACTCTGACTCGTTGTTTGAGCACCCACACACACCGCAAGTTTATGCAAATGGTGTTGGAGCAAATGTGGTTTTCTTAGAAAATGAGACAGAATGGCCTATGTCAGGGCTCATATTCCTGTGTTCCACCTCTACCAGGTGTGACTTTCAGTGTGCACTGGTGTAGTGAGGGACTCCCTTGTGCTCTCCCAGGTCAGTCAGGAGTGCAAACTAAAATTGTGTGCTAAAAATTCTTACATTTTAGCAAAAGAAAAGCAGTGTTTCTTGAACTACTGTGATTGGCTGCACATTGCTTGGCTTCTGACAAGCAGGACAGAGGGAGTCTCAGTGCCCCCATGGCTCTGTCACAGGAATAGGTGGGCACAAGTTGGGTCACTGCAGCTGCCAGTGAAGCTCTTTCATGTGGCTGCCAGCGTGCAGGTAGGCAAGAAAAAGTGACCATTACAGTTCCTTCTTTTTTTACTCATGTAGATTTACGTTATAACATTTTTGCTTGTAGGGAATTTGTGTGAAAGTGAAGAATGACTGTTACAATTGGTGAATATTCCAGCCACTCTCCCATTGCTCCATCCAGAACACCAAGCATGTGGCAGTTTGAGAAAGGAAAAACAAACCCCCTCAACACATAACATATGGAGTTGCAGAATAGTATTGCCATTAGTATGGTTTGCACAAATGTGTGAGATTTTCCTATGAATGGGAGAGCACCATATGTAAATTATGAGGATCTTGCTTGCAAAGTAGGAAACTCAACAAGTCCATAGAAAGGATTTGAGCTCAAGTTTTTTCTGAAGGACAATTATCGATTTTGAGACTTAGCTCCATTTTTCCCTTTCATTCCCACTGTTAATTTGTTTTGCCCAAGTCCTAACTGTTGAACGGAACCAATGTAAAGAAAATAGTGCAGGTAAATATGTATGAAAGATATGGCTGGATGTGTCATCAGCAGGGTGGAGGATAGACTGGAACACTCTTAGGTTTCTTCTGTTTCTGAAAATTTCCCTAATTTGCTGTTAAGTTCACAGAGCTGATTCTTCCTAGTTATGCAGTTTCACTTCTGTCACTTGTATAATTAACAAAATGGATGCAGAAAGTGCAAAGAACTCCTGTGATTTTTGCAAGGAGGCTTCTGTAAACCTGAGGAGACGTGATCAAGCAAGCACTGCAGTAATAGTAGGGTTGCCACTTCAGACAAGCCAAACACCAGGAAGAGGAGAGCAGTGTTCAATATATTGAATCCTTACCCATTGCTAATTTTATCTCAGCCAAATCACGTTTTAAGGCTGAACAGAGGAAAATGAGAAGATTTCTGGACTTTGATGTTCTGTGTAGGAGATCAAACTATGGTAGTAAAAAAAAAATTCAAAAAGGAATCAGGGAAGGATAAAAAAGTGCTTACATCAATTTTGCTTGTCAAGATTTTTGTTAATCAGAATATAATTGTCAATATACATCTCTAAACATTTTAAAATTAAAATTAGAGCAATGGAAGTACATCCATGTACCACTTGTTCTGGTTACAGAGTTAAGCATCATTCTAAAATAAACAGAATATTGTGGAATTGTAGGGAAAAACCCCCAAAAAGTTGAACTATGAGGTTTTCCCTTTTTCTCTCATATCTTTCTATGAGCCAAACACATATTGGAAAGATTTCAAGATTTCAGTTCTCATGTTTTGTTTTTGCATGACTTAACTCTGAGCAATAAATAATGTAATCTTTACCCCAGGTGAAACTAGATTATGTACATATCCACCACAAATAACAGGGAAACTTATCAGACACGACAGTGATTTGGCCCCATGGAGCACTAACAAGAACCTAAATTAGCAAAGACCAAGCCACAATTCCCAGACAAAGTTCTCTCAGGGAGTAGAATTTGCAGGAGCTTCCAATGAAACAGATGGGAAGGAAATTTCATATTTCCCAATAATATCAGGTTAAACTAGCACTTGGTGTAGGTGCTACTATCCATATTTGAAGAATATATTTTGCACACAAAATGTATAGCCATTGAAAAAATTAACTTTTTTGTAAATGAAATGCCTATGGGTTGAAGTGAAGCAGTTAATTTTGTTTGGAATTTTGACACAACTAGAGTCTTAATACCTGGATTCCCACATGCACCAGACGTTTTGCCACATCACCACAGACAACCATGAGAACTCAAGAAAATAATTTCCCAGAAGACATTTTAATGGTAACCTTTAACTATTAAATTGTTTCTGTTGGCTTTTTCAGACCAATACAAGAGTTTCCATGAATGTAATTTAGGAACAATTAAATCAATGAATACTGCTGTAGCAAATAGTTCTAGTCACAAGAAATGATGAAAAATATTTCATTTTATTCTTTCTGAAGCTATGTTTATGTTTTCTTTTGCCCTTCTTACCCCCAAAGGTTCTTTTAAGCTTGACTTCTTTGAAAAACCAGTGTGCTCATCCTTTTCCTCCCTTTTCCCCAACTTGACAGTAGACAGGAAAGAAGAAGAAAATCCCTACATTCTCTAGATGCATTTTTAATTGAACCAATTAATTTCATCCACCCTAATAAAAAAAAAGAAATCACCATTTTTAAGACCAATTTGTGTGCATTGTTTGCTGCCTTGGTCTGTCAAGGAGTGTCTGTGGGGGACTCTAAACCAGTTCAAGCTCTGTGCTGTAGCTACAAATAGTGTTTCCTTTCTCACATCCTTGACAAGCATTTGATTTGTGTCAATTCCCTCTCTTTCAGAAATGCCTTGACATGATTCAAGCATGGCACAAATCAGGACTGCTCCTGACACATAGCATGAGTAAAATAAATTCATTTTGAATGGGGATGAGCTACCGTCGCAGACACCTTTTGTGAAAAATCCTTTCTTAGGATTTGTCCTGCTGGAGCTGAGAAGAAGCTCAGTAACAAATGTAAGCAATTGTTATCTGCTGCTGTGGAACGGAACAGGTCCACCTGTGACTGATCTTCTGTAGATGTTTGGATTTACTGACCACTCACAGTGGAGCTGCTATCGCTCTCTGCCAAGAGACAGACCTTTGTTATTATTCATTCTATGCTATTCTTAGCTTAGCCAGCTTCTGAAGAAGCTCCTTTCCTTTCTATTTCTGTGTAGTATAGTTTTAATATTATATATATATCATAAGATAATAAATCAATTCTGATAATGGAATCAAGATCCCTGTCTCTTCCATCCTCTAAAAAACCCCTGTGACCACTGTCACAAGCTACCTCTGTTTGTACAGTGTGGCCCAGAGCTGCATCCCTCCAGGTCACACCTTTTAGTTTTGGAGGCCAGCACTGTGGGACCTTGAGGTCCTGATCTTCTCCCAGCTCTCACCCTTCAGTTCAGCTCCTCTCTGCATCATTATCTCAGCTCTGAAAATGGGGCAATCAGAGCTGATGCAGCAGGAAAACGAGAGAGAGAGAGGTGGTAGCAGTAGCTTAGGGGTGTTGCCATCTCGTGTGTGGACATATCCAGTCTTGCAAAATTCTCTCTCTGCATCACTGTTGGCAGGATGTCTGGGGGAGCAGATAACAGGGAAAGGGAGCAAAGTTATATGAAAAATATCAGTGAAGACAGCTTAACAAAAGTAAAAACAAAGGACATCCTTCCCTCTTCAGCTCTCTTGACTGTATTGACTAGAACTTCATGGACTTCAGCAGTGGCTTAGATCCCTCACTCCTATATAGAAGTTGAGCTGTAACAAATTGGTGGTCAGCTCCTACCCTAAATGGTATCTTCAAGTCAGAATCTGTGTTTACTTTACAAAACCAACATTCATTCCTATTTTTATTCCAAAAAAAGAGAGATAGAGTGTTTCTTTTGGTTGCATGTTTCCTGTGTACATATCTAACCATGATCACAATAACTATTATCATTGTCACTGGAGGACTGCCATGCACAGATAAACTCAGCCACAGGATCAAAATCAAACTGCAGAACCACATGATATTGGAGCAGGAAGATGGCAAAGAATGAAAAAGGAGAATGGATCCAACCATGGGTACTCCAATTCATAAAAAGGAGAATATTTTCAACTTAATAATAGCAAAACATTAACAAACAAACCTTCATATTGGTCAGCTAGTATTTGGCTTGTGGTCAGAAAAAACACAGAATATTTTTATTTCCATAATTGATATAAAATATGGAAATGGCACCCTAAGCAGCCAGTTGGTGCAATGGTTTAAAGCCCTTTAAATGCTGTAGTTGTAAAGAGATGGAGGAGAAATAAAAAGGTGTGTTTATGTATCTCTCTGTTTCTTTGGTTTGAAATTGCAGCACAAATCACATTTTTCAAATTACTTTGCTATAGTAAGAAAAGGGCATTTAGAAAAGTCATTACTAGAAGAAAGTAATCATTTTGTTTCAGTTAAACTCTCCACAGTATGGATTGCTAAAGTACATGACTCTTATAATGGATATCCAGAGCTTTTAATAACAACAGCAGGAGCTATGCAAGCAGGCCTGAATACAAAGCTCTGTGCCAATGCATATTAACTTGTCCCATGTAACTTCTTCTCTTCCAGCCACTGGCCCATGTCCATCCAATTTAAATATTGAATACAGAAGGGAAAATTGTAAACCTACTGTACTTACACACTGCATTTTTTTTTCTGAATTTTTACCCAGGGAAGAATAGATTGGAGTTATATGCTTCATAGAGTCTGCTTGATATGAACTTTTAAAAAGCTTTACTTTAATCCTCTACACCTGGTATTTCTGGGGGTCCAAACAGATTTATGTTTCTTCCCTACCAGCTCTCCTATGACTTTACAAGAACAAAGCCAATAAAATCCACAGCATCAAAGACAAAAGCAATTGGAAGCTGTTTTCTAATCCAGACCTACACAGCCGTGTGTCTTTCCCCATATTCCACATCCCTAATGACTGGATTCTCTCTCTCTATAGATATAAAACAGTCTATCATTTGTATTTGAATCCCTTTCTTTAATATTATTAGACTACATAGGCACATATTTAAAGAGGTCAGATGGCTTGTTAACACAGTGTATATTGGTATTGTGCAGCTCTCAGCAAGCAGATTTGGAAGAACAGATATTTTAAGACTAACATGAGAACTTACAAATTTAAAGAGAAAAATAAAAAGTTACTTTCTATTCTTAATAAACTCAATCTACCTTATGAAATAAGATCATTGAAAGAGAACAAGCCAGAGCTTTGCCCTTTCTCAGCATCACTACTGGATTACAGATTTATTACTTACCTAACTCTTTGCTGGGAAATTGTAGCAGCACAATATGTACCCTTTCCTGAATGTAACTTTACTTTCTTGCTTGATTCATAACAGTTAAATGATCCAGAAAAAGGGAAATACATTTCAGTCCTCAATGTAGCACCCTACATATCTTCAGGAAGGCTAAATTTATGGAAGCACTCTATTCCCAGAATGACTTAACAGGGAATAACAGAATTGTCCAGAAGTCAAGTAAAACTTAACTCTCTTCTGGTCTTTAGATGAGCCTCTCCCTCCTGAAGGAGACCTGGGAAGCCTATAATCATTGAGCTAGGCTAGTTTTTGTTACCCTGTGTAACAGGATAACACTGGGCTCATTGCCCTGTTATTGTCTCTGTGCAGTGAGGCTGGGATACAGGTTCCTTAAGCATTTCCTTCACTCATGGTGTCTCTGCACAGTGGTAACACAGTGTAGACTTCACCTCCTCAAACAGCTCCCTCCTGTTCCAGTGAACCAACAATGACTGTCTGCAGTACAGCATGGCTGGCTAATCAATTCCCTCGAAAAGCAAAACAGACATTTGAGGGGATTTAACCAACAATTTGGTTCCAGGTATGCATGAAAATAATTATCCTTTTAATCCTAGGAAACAAAAGCAATCCATTTGTAAGGGTGTTTTGAGGCCTAAACATTCATAGGTTCTTTATACACCCAAAGGTTTTTGCTGGAGTTGTAACTTACTTTCTTATGACAGTCCAGATTTCCCAGAAATTCCATCTTACCCCAGAGATAGAAAGAGAGACAGAAAAAGAGGATTGGAAAAGATATCCTCTTGCAGACTGTTGGGGTGGGATTTGTCTCACCTAACTCCAAGAATTTATATTAATAGGTGTCAATAGCTGAGCTGGTCGCTCTGGATTCTATTTGCAGTCAGTGGGGAGAAATTGTAACATAATTTATCTAAATGCTTCCAGGTATTTGCTTTAGACTGAACTGAACTTTACAAATCCCTTATTCTCTCCTCTTACTACAAAGGTACCTCAGCTTTACTAGATCACAAGTTAATGCCAGTTGTCACTCCATTAGATGAATAATGTGTTTTCTCTCTCATATTGTATTTAATGCACTTTCTTTTTTGCTTTTTTTTTTTATTTTTCATGTCATTTTTACTCTTCTTAGGATGGCTTGTCTTCTAAATATCAGTCAGTTCACCAATATAGTGTACTTTTTTAAAAAAACCCATGACTACAGAAGAACAACACATGCAAGATTTAACTCTCAAAACATAATAATGCTCCTCATAATTTCTGCAGCATTTCCACTAGTGACTGAATTCTGTAATGATAAAAATATTTCTAATGCTTTTCCAGTACCTACTAGATTGATGTACCCTCCTTCTGTATCACAGGAAAAGAGGAAAAGGATTGCAAAAATCAAGAAAAAGTAAAATTATTTCATTCCAATGACACCCTTTCTGTTGCTAGTCCATTACTACCAAAACAGCAGAGTTTAAAACTAATTTTGGTACATCTGCAATATCTGCAACCATCTCTCTGAATATAATTATCAAATAAGTAGTTATTCCTACCAAATTGCATTAAAATAATTAAATTAGAGTACATATAAAACAAAACTATTGGTATTTAACTGAGATGTTTAAGGTAAGTGAACCTCATACCTGTGCATGGGTTTTGATTTTCAGAATTATGTCCCAAAAAATGGGAGCACACATCCAGGTTACACTCAGAACTGAACAGGTTAATGTCTTTGTTTCTGAAATCCAGAAAGTCTTCAGGAATATCTCATTGATACATAAAATACTGAAACTTCTTAACAGAAACACTCAAAGATACTTAGAAATCTTTCTTTTCTCATTCAGGGTGGGATTAATCTTGGCAGTACTTTTGTGTGTTAAAATACATTTCTGGAATAAATTCGCCGCTAAAGCTTGCTTTTTCATCAGTGCAAAGATACAGGCACTGCTAAGAGATGATTTGATCTGTCTGAAGGTAGATTTTGAGAATACACAAAACGAATGTCCCTGTGGAGTTCTCCATTTATTTTCACTATGGAATGAGCCTGCCCTGCTGACTGAGGCTGCATACATAAATTTTAGCGCTGAAACTTGACAAGATCAATCTGAATCTCAGCATGGTTTAAAAGGAATGCACCCCTGGTTCTAGCACTGTTCACAAGCAATTAAAACCTTCTTTTTTAAAATTCTTTTGTCTCCAGAAACTGTCCTAGAGAAATTTTCACATGAATTGTGGCTTGAAAAACTTAACAAAATCCCAAACTACTATGAACACTCTTCTGAAATCCATTTAATGATTTCTTACTCATCTAAAAATTTTTGAGGGAAACAGTTGTTGGGTAATTTTATGAACCAAGCATGAATAAAACACTATGGACAATGAACTACCCATAAAGCATCTGTGCTTCACTCACTGAATTTGCTTTTAAAAAGTTCGCAATGCTCACCTTAAAAAAAATAAACCAAAAAACAACAAAACAAACTAACAATGAATCTCCACAAAAAACCCCAACAAAAAACCTCCAAAACCAGTAAAGTTGACAATATGTCTTGTGAGAATTCCATATTATTTCAGTATCCAGTAGCTGCCATGCAAAAGCACCAGTTAATTAACTGTTTATTATTCTTACTTCAATAGCTTATTTTCTTATAGCCTGGAAAGCCTTGCAGAGATTCCCCAGGGCATATCATGGTGGTGATTTTTTAGAAAGACAGCATAATCAGACATGAATTCCATTTCACTTCAACAAAAATATGTTTTTTTGTGGAGTTTTACACTTCAGGCTCATTACAGCAGCAGTTTTACTAGCTGGGTTTATCCAGACCACAGGAAGTGCATGTACACAGAGATGTTTAAAGGGATGTTGGACATTTGTATCTGACAATAAAACCTTCCTTGCTTGTGTTTCCCATCACTGGGATGCCATGGAATAACAGCAGAGTAAACTGAGCTTTATTTATTATGATTGTAATTCTTGATTATGGAAGGAAGAATAAATGTTAAGTATCTGGAAACAGATGATAGTTTTATAGCTGAACTCGGTGATTTGCACATAAAGCTGGGGAAGTGGAATACTTAACTTACCATTAGGTCATGATTTATTTTACAAAAGCTGAGTGAGCTTTGAGTAGAGCTAACCTTGTTAGAGTCCTAGGCAGATGTTATGAACTCTCTTGGGACTCTCATGGTTCAAACATAAGGATACCACAGAGCTTTCTTGGCCAATATTAGCTACTACCTTACAGCCTTCTCTTTAGATCCATGAATTACCAGCACTCCGAGCAGCTCATTCAAGTCAAGACATTTTGAAGAAACCCTGGGGAATTTGTGAAAGCGCCCTGATTGCTTTGAAAGTGTTTCAGTTTCCTGCTCTTAAAAATCACTGCCCTAAACAAGAGCTGTCTTAAGAGCAGGAACATTATTCAGAATCAGCTTCATCAAAAAAGGCTTTGAAATTTAAAAAGATAGGTTAACTTAAAAATTCTGATTTTAGTAACAGGGCAACATTTAAAAATATCAGAAAATTAAATTAAATTGGGATCATACTTAAAGGCTTTACTTTAGCATTCCTTAGTTGTTCAGTACAGATAGAAAATCAGGCATATCCTGCAAAGTCCTTAAATGGAAATCTCTTCTGTACCATATTTTTTCCAGGAAGTTTAGAACAAATTACATTTCATGATCCTACTCTGAATGAATTTTTCCTTTATTAATTTGGAAGTGGGACCTGACATAGTACTGCTGAAATTTATCTATCATGTTTTGCCCTTCTTTTTATAATTGTTGCTGAAATTTGAATAATAAAAGAACCCTATGAAATTAACTTAACAAGATTTTTCTTAGAACAAGAGAATAGCATAAGAACACAAAGAAGATTAATTTGTAGATTTTATCTTCCCAACTCACTGGTCGAATTCAGATGGATCCACCACACTGAACTATCATACACCTAAGAGTTGTGTCCAAAGATATTTTACATCCCTTTTTGTCAGCATTGTCCTGAAATCAGGACCTAGGTGATTATTTTCCCCAATGATACCTGCACCATGTGAATATCCAGTCCTAACTGGGTATTTAAGTGGCAGACCCATAAAGGAAAAGGGTGTGAAACATCAGCAGCTGGGTGACAGTGAGAGTCTTGAAATTTCTGGATTTAGCTTCAAGGCACTTTCTCCAGCCCAGTGCAGGTTAATGCTGCTGTACCTCAGCTAAAACCAGTCATCTTCATGGTTTTTTTGGTTTTTTTTTCTTCTTTCTGCATTAGTGTCTGCACAGTGATATATTCTCAGTGGAAGGAGTAAACAATGACTGCAATCTCAGTTATGGGTGATGAGGTCACTTTTCAGAGAAATGAGTTGCAGTTTTCCAGACCAGGGAGGGAGCAGGGTCCAAACTGCTGCTTGCCAAAGAGCATAAGCAGAACTCAGGATTGACACAGACACTGAAATATTTTCACTGGGGAGGGTGCTTAGGAAGTAGTGGTGCTCTGGAGTGCTGGATTCCTTCCTCTCCACTTCAGGTGCCAGTCAATAGACAGGAGGAAGTTGAGCATCTCAGAGGGTGCTTCAGCTCTGTATACATGCCAGGTTTTTTTTCAATCTACTAAACAACCGATTCTCCCTCTGCAGGTCTTTATCTCTCCTCATTAACTCTAACAAAGAGCCTATGATGACCAAACCCCTTTCCTAAATGTCTCACTGAAATGCTTAAATTGAGGCAAATCTGTCTGGTCTGTAAGAGTCTCTAGAGTCTTTTGCTAAAGATGTGCCCTGGCAGTTGCAGCTGCACAAGACATTTCAAATTAGGCATCACTGTAAAGTCTCTCATGACCTCTAGGCCATAGCCATTAAACTTCACACTTCTGGGTTTTGTTGTTGATTGCAAAAATTTTTCTGACAAAAGTCATGTTAAATCCCAATGTGACACCCAAAGTTACATTGTGCAAACGAACTGCAATTGACATTGAGAAATACCAGGAGCAAAATTTCAACCTATACTAATAGAGCAATTTCTACCTCAGTTGTTACTTTACGTTTCCCAAATTTATATTAGGAACATTTGTGTTCTGTAGTGTGGAAAAATGATGATCTCCATAAAGTCCAAATTTTCGATTGCTTTTACCCATAGCTTACTAGATTTCATTTTTTAAGACTAATTTTATTTTCTCTGACATGATCTGTCAGGCTTGGATGGATGTGAGTTCCAAATGGCAAACACATATATGTGCATGGATCCTAATGAACCTGTGGTATAATTATGCAGAACTATGTGCATGTTGGTTACTGTCAACAAATAACCAAAGCAGAGAACTGTAATTAAGAAGTGGGAATGTGATACTGCTGGATGGTATTATTGCTTTTTTTCTGGAAAGAATTATTGCATCTTTAGTCACATTTAAGGTTCTCAGAAAATCATTTGCCTCAAGCAAATGAGAAATTGGAAGAAGAAATGAGCATACAGAAGGCTTCCAGCAATCTCACATTTTTCCAATGTGACTAAACAGAAATATTTGGATGCAATAAATGTAGTTGAAATAAATGTATTGTGACACCAAATACTCTATGGCACTAGGAGACCCACTCAAGTGCAGCAACTGCATCCACTGCTGCTAAACTAAATTTTAAAGAGAGGCCACAACATCCCAAGAGTCTCTCTGGCAGAACTCTCACCAGCTCTCCTCCATCTCACAAACACTGAACCAACATTACTGCAGTCCTTTTCCTTAACCCTTAGTATTATTTTATTGTAACATTCATCAGTGACAGAGCAATTACATTAACAACTCCCTTTCTGTATTGTGTCTTTCTACACATGGATGAAGCTGAGCAGAGAAGTCAGGAGCATGACCACAGTGCATAAAAGCAATGTTGATGGCTTTAACATTTATTAGTAGTGAACTGGATGAAAATAAATGTTTTAAGAAGGACAGACTGCTAAATGTGTAACCACTAGGTAGATCTAATTTCTTTTGCATAAATGTTGATTAAAGAAGAGAAATGCAGAAATTGGAAGACTTTATAGATCCTTGTTTAGACTTTATAGGCCTTTGTTTCCTGTTCATGTGATAATTGTATTAGTTTTTTGAATGATAATATTTATAAATTAGTATTCATAGCAATGAGTTCCACCATTTTGTTTTACAAAGATGTGTCTAAATCACCTACGAAAATGGAAGTAAGAATTTCTAGTGGCGTAGAAGTCCAACACAGTCAGAAATTGTTACTAAGCAGATCATTTCTGATAAGAAATTCAGTTACAGATCCTGCCTTTCTGCTCTAACTATGTAAGATCTGGGGAAAAGGGGATTCTGCATTCCTTGTCTTTTGAGCATGGATAGCACAATAGATGGCAGAGTCTGTCAAGTGCCATTTTAAGTTGTCTGAGCATGACTTAGAGAAAAAATTCAGTTTCTCCTTAACATCACTGTAGATACATGAAAAGATCCAGAAAAGCTCAAAGTGCAGATCCACAGGCACTGAGTTGTGCAGGAGCAGTGCTCACCTCTCCCCTTTGGGGAAAATGTGAGCTGTTGCCATCCAGTGTCCATTCTGGGGCATTCTGAGAGGGGCATTTTTCAAGACAAGTCAGCAGCATCGTGGTGAAGGAGGTGTCAACTCTTCAAGGACATCCACAAGGACATCAGCAGCTCCTCTCCTTCCTCATAAGGCTTTAGCAGCCTGTGTTCAAGGTCGGGTCTGATATGGTGGGGCCACAAAGCCATGGATCAAACTCTGTAAACACAGCAAAGTGTGTGGGGAAGCAGTGAGAAGCCTCACCTGCCGCTTCCTTACCCAGGAGCGGAGCTCCAGCCATGCCCTTGCTCTTGGTGCATGCCTTCACTTCACGTTCCCATGCAGTTAAAAATCAGAAGGAGAAGGATTTTGCAGGAAGTATTTCAACTTTTCTTCAGAAATGCCAGTGGCTTCTGGGTGGGCACAGCAAAGGAGTCTGAAAACAGACAGCACTTCCTTGTGCTCCAAAAACACACAACATCCCTGAGGATTCCTGGAATGAGAAATGCAAGAAAGGTTTGAAAGAGATCCTTCAGATTAAAAAAAATGATTTACAGGGGGTTCTGACAGAGAAAGGTAAGTCTTGGGACCTGGCTGGTGGGATTTCAGGGGAAGATTCAATTCTGCCAAGCAAAACATACACAGCTTTACATTCATTCTGGAAGCCATAAGAAACAATAGGGTGTCATTGTACTCATGGAATGGTTTGATTGATATGTTGGAAATAAAATAGAGTTGTTTTATTTACTCTGAATTGGAGAGCAACGAATGGCACATTGTCTTTATTAAGCACACATTTCTACCCTTTCTCTCATTTAAATGTGTATATTGGTTTTTTTTGTTTTTTTTTTGTTTTTTTTGTTTTTTTTGTTTTTTTGGGGTTTTTTTTGTTTTTTTGTTTGTTTGGTTTTTTTGGTTGTTTTTTTTTGCTATATACTCCTTCCTAGCTGCTTTAGGTAATCCAGTTAAATTCAGGATTAACAGTAACAAAGGTTATGATTTTTATTTTGTATACACTTCATCATGCAACCCATCATGCAGGATATACCCATTTATCTGAATGCCTTCCTTATGCACCCATGAAGCAAACATAGCAATTCCATCCCAGAAGAGACTGGGTAAAGATGCACATAAAAGTACAGTTAGGTCTGGACTGCTTTAAATAAGTCATTTGGATTTGTACCCATTACTACTCATATTGGCATTTCTACATGCTGGGAGATCCGAGCAGAGATGGATCATACTTCTAATCCAATTCTTTCTAAAATGCATGGAGAAATCTCAGTTAGTTCCACATCAATTCAATGCACACCTGTATAGGAATAGGCAGCTTGCTCCTCAGGAGTGGAGTCACATCTGTTGGAGGAGCCCACTGTGGCTTGTGAAGTCTGCTGCAAACATTCAATCATTTCTATAAATCTGGTCAACACTCTCTCCTTCTGACACCCAGACTGAATGGATTTCCTCCCCATATATCTGACACAAGTGCTTCTGAGGTTGATGAAACTTCTTTGGACACAAAAAAAGGGATAGATATACTTTCAAAGTTCCTAATCACCAGCAGGAAATAACAGCTATATCATGATCTGATAATTAGCGATAAACCATGATGCTGATGTAATCATATCTGTAATGAAAACTATGTAGTTATAGCAAAATGGTTTTATAACTAAACAAAACACTTAACCTTATTTTGGCCCACCAGAAAATGTTATATTCTCAATTTATACTGAACACAGCAAATGTGCCAATCTTCCAGAAACTTTGGTGTTGTAGCAACTTCTTGTTTATGCTCAGGCATTTTGTAGAAGGGAAATCCAGGCAAATGTTCCAGGCAGGAACTTCAGTATGCAAAGGAGAAACCTGATGTTGATAGCTGGGGAATGAGAACCCAACAATGTGTCAGTGAAGTCTGTGATCACTCTTTCTTGTAACCCTGCACTGTTGTAGGAACTCTGGTACCTGAGCCCTGGCATTTCTAGAAACTTGGAGAGAGACTGGATTCTGTGTCACAGCTCCAGGAGAGAAATCCTAGATAAAGTTAAATCCCCAAGAACTTGGATTGATAGCAAGAGCTTCACGTGTCCACTTCTGCTGTCTGAGCCTTAATCTACCTGCTGTACTTTCTCAAGAGCTAAGGTCAAATGTTTTATGTCAGCTTAACTGTGGAGATGAATCAGGGTTTGTTCACTCATATAAATGCAATGTTTTGGGGAATTAAAATGAATGTGCTGTAAATGTGATTGCTGATAGAAAGAGGACTTGTGAAATCAAAGGCATGGATCAGAATAGGAAGCTGTTTTTCTCACACAATATTCTATGTATGCTTGGGGTCTTTTTATGGGCAGGCACTTATTTAAGAAGATGACATGCTCCATTTAGTGAAAGCAATGGAGCATGCTTCAGTCTGAGACAGACAGAATGAATGCACCGTGGGGATGGAAACGTTCCATCCTAAATATGGCTTTGGATAAGAGCAGATTCAGTTGTCAATGGGGTTGTGTCTATTTACAGCAGGACTGAGTTTACTGCAGTGCTTTGTCTTTTCATCATCATTCATGAAGTACTTAATCCCCTATTTGCCTCTGGAGAAGGATCTGTATGAATATCCACTCTGTTCTCATTTATTTTTATATGGTATTGCTCATATTTAGTTGCCTTCATGTGTTAGGATGATTTGATCATTATAATGATCCATAATGCAAACATTACACTCTGTAAGCTTTACATCCACTAGAGAAATCCTATCTGTTGTTATGTGGGAAAAATGGAACTGTTCATTGTTCATGGGACACTGGATCAAAATAAATTTTATCTCTGAAGCTGCTACCATTTCCAAAAATTTTAACACACATTTTGTTCATTGCTACCATTTCCAAAAATTTTAACACACATTTTGTTCATTCATAGATTGTCACCTTTGATAACCTTGATATTCTCTGAAGTATGAGTCATTTAGGAAATGTGTTGTCATGTTATCACTAAACCCTCATTTTAAAGCTTATTTTGTGCATATTAGTAGTTTTTCAAGTGATATTCACAGGCAGTGGTTAGGTTATGCAACTCTTAGATGAACATTCTGTGTTTACAAACATATCCTATTTTCTTTACAAGTTTATTTCTCTAATGCATTCCCTCCAGCCACTCACACATGCAGGGGATTGTTTTGCAACAGCAACATGACACTCTCTATCTCTCACAGATAATCTGTTCCTTGCCTGGTCAGCTGCATTGGCCTGTGTTTTATGTTCTGCCAAACCTTGAAGGTGGGGAGATCATAATATTTTGATTATATCTAATCCACTCTGAAAGCATTTTCATTAATGGGCAAAATAAACAGAGTGGTGGAATAATATAGGACATGAAAGTGCAGAGTGTTTTCCAGCTGGGTAGAGCAGCTTAATAGATCAGCCAGACAAAGTAGTTTTCTGACAAACTAGAATAAGATATTTAAACTTTTGCAAGATTGCAGGCCTATTCCTTTTCACAGCAATGATGAAAGATACTCAGATGTGTCTTAAGTGTCTTTCTGGACCACAGCCTCGATAAATTACAAGTTTAGGAACCTCATTTGTCCTGTGGGTTCCCTCTGCAGCACACCAGGTGTCATGTGTACATCCATCCCTTCAGTAACTGTGGAAATGGATTTTCTGCTACACAGTTTTCCATTACAAGGAGTTATGCTTAGCAGGTACTTGCTGAATTTCCTTCAGCTAGAGCATTGACCCTGTTCCTTACTTCTCTGTTCCTTACTTATTTGTTCTGAGTGTATAAGTTTACCATAATAGCTCAGGATGGATATTTCAAAGGCAGATTTATGTCAATAATCCAGCCAGGTTAGCTGCTTAAATAACCCTCTAAGACAAGGTTAGAGGTGAAGGTTAGAACCTTAAACTCCTGAGATCCCCATATATTAGTTCCACTCTCATTTCCACATCCTCACTTTCAAAGCTGAGTGGGAGTGCTGTGTCCACAGCACAGAAAACCGATGCCTTCTCTTTTGCATGGATTCCTGGTGTTGAATCACAGGATACATCCCGAAGATAGTCTTAAGTAGGGACATAAATGACAGGATTAACTTCCCCTAACATTAAATGTGAGATACAGCTCCAAATTCAGAGATTTATGGGCTCATTTCAACTGCCCACACGTTGGTATCCTGTGCCATTTGAGGAGCCCTGGGTTGTTTGTGGTATTTGCTGGGGGATGTGAATCATGGGAGATGTGTGCTTAGGCCAGTCCTAAGGCATCACAAACTATGCTCCTTATCTGCATGTGGGCAGCCTCTCACCATCACAGCCAGAGACTGTGAGACTTCTTCCTTGAATAAAAATCTCCTCTCCCCTAAAAAGAATGTAGGTACTGCAGGCATGATTCATTTGCTTCAACTTTGATATCCTACTGCCATTTGAGGTGCTCTGTAGCATCCCAAAAATGCATCTGAAACTGGAAAAAAAATGCCATAGGACTCACAGAAAATCTGTGACCTTCTGGAGCAGCAGCTGGGTATCAGACAGGATTTAATGAGTCAACAGAAATGGCTCTAGGTGCCAGTTACTACACCCCTGAACTAAAACCTTAGCTAAAAAACTTATGCCATAACACCTAAAGTTAGGGAAAATTAATCCTATTTTTAAATTACAGCATCTGGAGATTTCACTTTCCTTCCTATCAGGGCAGTGATACCTTATCACACATTCACGGGTCCTTCTTCCAGTTTTACATTTCTTCCAGTTTCATTTGATACACTTCCAGTAATTTTTCCAATGAATTTGCCAACAAATGCATTTCTGTGTCAATAACCATTTACAGGATATAAATCTAAGTACTGGAGATAAGGGAACAGTTCAGATTTAAGGCTCATTTGTTTTGGGGCCATTGAGCTGACATTATCAATTACCATTTCAATTAGTGCTAATTGAATTGCTGAGGTTTCTAGATGGTCGTCTGATAGCAGTAACTCATTTTATCTAGACCGAAAATTGCCAGGATCTTTCAATCACAAACTCTCACTTGTGATTATCATATGTAGATACTAAAAGGTGGACTGGATAGGTTAAAAAAGCAGCTAAAACCCCTAAAACGATGACTATGGAATACCTTGAACATGTGCATGGATTAAAAACTCAAATCAATAAAAGGAGTAAAATCTATTGCAAAAGCCTGGAAAAAATTGCCATGACAATTTAGGAAGTTTCGGGGCCTCAGGTGGTGTGGCCATAAAGGACAATTTCACTTGAACATTGCAAGGGGATGTTCCTGCAATTTCTGGATTTCAGGGAGATTGATGATGACAATACAGATGTGCCTGTTTGTATGGGGTCTTCAAAAATATTTTTTCAATAATCTGACAAATGTGTAACCAACATATGATTTATTGAGACATCCCAGAAGTGGTTCTGGTGTTTCTGTGACTGTCAGAAATTATGTTTGAAAGAACATCAGTAAAATACAAATATTTCATTGGTAGTGAATCTGTACCTCCTTTCTATCCCACAGTTTTTTCCATATGTTTGACAGTCACTATGAAAGGTTTCAAGTAGGTGATGTCACTTGCACTCATGGGCTCCCTGGAGTGTTCCTGAAGCAATGCTAGGGTGCATCCAAAGGGCTTGATAGCTGATCTGGAGCCCAGGGAGCTGTGTCTAGTCCACATACCACAGCATTCTTTAGGACTGATACTCAGATATCTGTGATATCTGAGTGTACTGTGCTGGTATTGTTTTTTCTGTTTATAGAAGCCTAATAAAAATAATCTTGAACAACATCCTCAACAAAAACACTGAGGGAGTGTACATTTGGCAAAACTCATTCAAACCTCAGCTTTTCAATGGTATTTTCACTGTTCTGTTCCCCACTCCAGTGTCAGGAAGTACCATTGAAGCAGATGAAGCAAATAAAAGGAGTGTGCTAAACTTTTTCAAACCTCAGAAGGGCTTTGAGGTTTGAGGAAGGATTTCAGCCAATTCTTACTTTATCTGAATCTGGTCTTCTTTATTCCTAATGTTAATATGACTCCTTGCCCTCCTCGTCCTCCCAAATGTCTAAAAATTTGTGGCTGAAAAAAACCCAAGAGGAAGAATTGTCCAGCAATTAATGAATCTACATAAGATTGAGAAGATTAACCTTTAATTTCCTTTTCAGACATATGCATTCTATGTGACCATTCCTCTCTGTGCCTTAAATCTCTTTTTTAGGAAAAAAAAGAAATAATGAAAAGAGAATTTGCTTTTGTCACAGTAGTGCTGAGAGGCTAAAGCCATTAAAATGATAGAGTGGAACAAATACTCTGCTAAGGGGCAACCATAAGTTCCTCAGGACATGTTCACAAGTTTCCAAGTGATTAATTTATCACAGCTTAATGCATTGTTGCTTTCCAGCCCAATTGTGACTGCTGACCGTGGCATTCTGGATAACTGCAAATATGCATTAACTGCTGTAGCATAAACCATTTTGCAGGAGATTAAGGACATAGCACATTACTTTGCAAGTAGGAGGGGGCAGGAAGTTACATAGAAAGCTACTACTAATTGAGTCACAGCAAAAGTCATTCCACTCACAGGAAAGCTACCCTTTGGTGAATACACACTTTACCTGGGTTAACTAAAATTCTGCCAGAAATCTGCAATCATCCACTGAATGCAGATATACACAATTTCAAATTTTCTTTGGTTTTCAGAGCTTATTGGCATCCTAGTTTTGATTCAAGCTCATTCCTAATTGATTACACTGTAATGACGGGTACAGGAAGGGAGCCGAAGAAGAAGAAAGCTCAAAATCGCCTTCCAGGCATAAAATGTGTTTTGATTTACAGTTAATGAAACGTTTTTATTATTCAAATTACACCTTGGTATCGTGGTTGGATTTACTCTGGAATGAGGTTATCACACACATATGTCCCATTGGTCTCCATCTCAGCAGCCGGGGTGGGTTTATTTTGGCGGGCTGGAAACAATGTCAGTGGTTCCCTTTTTATTCAAAGCAGCACTTGGCACGCTTGCAGAGTGCTTAATGGTTTGTGTTCAGAGAAAAGGAACTTTTTCACAAGTTGGAAAAATATTTTTTTAATCTTGCATGTGTAGATGTAGATTTATATGTGCATATATATACATCTACATGTGCTATCTATATGTATATGTATTTAAACACACATGCTATATATATGTACACATATGCATGTACATTTCAGAAGCTATTGAACTTCTAAATTTACCTCCTTCTTTTCTTAAGACTAAATTGCTTTCTCCAATATTCAACCCCAGTCAGACTTCCCCTCTTTTCATCTCCCAGTGAGCAGCAGTAAGAATCAATCCTAACGAACTGCAGTTGTGGATGTTTTTGAAAGGCAGCTCCAGTGCACCAGTTACTTGCCAAGGAGATTTTAGCAATGTCTCATTTTAGTTGCTGAGTAGACTTAACAGCAGCTTTTGCCAGATGAATCATAACTGAAACTCAAGAGCTTTGGTTTGGTCCTGCTGGGCCTACAGAAGTTCAAATATACATCTGGGGGCCACTGAAGCCACAGGAAGGTTTGCTGTTGACTCCGTCTCTTGGTTTCAGAATTTGCATCAAGTCCCCAGCATGTCTGGGCTCTTCCTTTCCCTCTTGGCCCCACATGACCTCCGTCTTCAGAAAAACACCATCACAAATCCAGGTCCCATTACAGAAGTGCAGTTACACCATAAACTGGAGCTCAAGCATTAAGGTTGAGCTCTACTGTTTAGAATTTTTAGTGGAGGAATTTCTAAAGCCTCACACCACTTCCAGCTTCAGCCGAAAATGTGTTTGTTAGGTGCATCCCATCTCCTGCTGCCTGAAGTTGCTCACATGCAGAATTGTCCTTTCACAGAAGACTCTTAGCCCAGACAGAATGCAAACAGATCAGCAGCACAGCATGGCTCGCTCACATGGGATATTCCAGATGGGAAGGCCATTGAGATTTTTTTCCAGTTTACTATAAATGTCAGTAATGCAAAACAATATTCTAGATTCAGTTTAAAAACATTAGGCTGAAATGAGTTAAAATTAGAGTACCTTTGTTAGATTAAATTCAAGATATACTTGACAAATCTTCAGGTTTGTCAGGCTTCATAATCCTCAAATAGTTTTATTACTTTCTCCTTAATCTCATAATTCTTTCCATTTTAATTAATTGGTAAAACACAGATTTTTATACTCTCTAGGTCTGATAGTGATGAATTCTTCCTTTGTAATTTGATCTTGTCATATTATATTTAAATCCTTCAGAATACCCAATTGACATGTCCTAAACAATTATTATAAAAATCTTTCCTCTTAGTATTTCTGTTTTCTATTCCCAAACAAGATCCCACAGATGTGCCTAGCTAGCTTTCTAACACACAAGCAGAGTATAAAAGCCGCAATGTCTGATCATCTCTAATAGTATGATTATTTAAATTGAAATTAAATAAACACTTTTTTTGAGAAAGCTTTCTTGCAGTCATAGGTTTTCATTAGCTTAGTCCCTGCTTTCTTTGAATCTCAGCTTCTCTCTTGTTAAGAATGATTTACTAAGTCTATATTTCTTAAAGACGCTGAGGCTGCATGCTGCTGAATTAATCAAGCACTATTTTAAACCAGTATCATATGCAATATAATATTTTTCAGACATTTGCAATTCATGCTTCTCACTGTGTTAGATTTAAAAAAAATTTTTTTTTTTTTGTTCGCATTTACTGTGTCTAACTTCTTCCTAAACTTCAGGGAAAACAATCATATCTTTGCCTCCATTCATCAAGTTATTCCTGCTATTTTTCACTTATGGACTATATTATTCTCCCTTGGAATATAAATTTCAAGCAGAAATTTTTCATGTAGACTAAGGAATTACACAACAGATTGTAAAATATAGTTCCAAATCTAATCCAAATTGCTATGGCTTTTGCCTCTGCTTAATTACCTGTACTAAAAATGATTTATAAAGGAGTTTAATGCTGTATTTCAACAACTTCTTTCTGGAATTTGTACTCTCATGCTGTGTTGTAAATTTATAGAAGGTGATCTGCCTTTAGCCTTCCTTGGAGGCTACTTGCTCAGTGCTTAATGTGATGTTCAGTTTATTCTTTGTGCTTTCCAAATACAGTAATTATGATCAATAGGAGGAAAATCCTGATAGCTTTTGAAAATTCTTGTGGTACTTTCTGGGAAATTATTTTTTACATGAAAGTTGTGACTGCCTCTTTTGTTTTGTGTTAACTTTCTTCCATTTTTGTTAAAATTTTTTGTGGTGAAATTGAAAAATCTGTCTGGGGCTTTTTTGTTGATGTTTTATTAAATCACAAAGCTGGTTTCTAGTGAAGAAGAGAAGTTTCAATGGAATTTAATAAACAAGTATGTTTAATAAATAGCACTGAAGCACTTGCATTTGTGCAAGATGACTGACCGAGGGAGCAAGAGCAGACTGGGGAGTGAGATCATGTATATGAACATCACAGCCCCATACCTGTGATCAAAGATACAGTGCACATAAACTGTGTTTTAGAATGTGAGTTTACTCACATGGAGAAACATTATCTTAACAAAATATTAATTTCACTTTATGTCTGTGAACAAGGAGATGCCATATTTATCATGTTAACCTTACATGATGCAGTGAGACACATGGTGCCTTTCTTCTAAGTAATGTTTTACAGAATCCTCCCTCCTGAACTGGAAGAATCAGCAGTAATCCGAGCTCTGAGCTAAGACATTGAAGGGAAAGGCTCTCATACTCCAGTATCTTTGCTATATCCATATAATAAACAAATTGAATAATATGTCTTAGGATAAATTTCATTTTAATAAAAAGCACCAGTGGGATACTTCACTTTATAAAGTATTGCTCTTTTCTATCTAATCACAACTAGTAAAATTACCATACCTAACTGCATATGAATGGCATTTTTAATCCAGAAGTACTCCCAGTAAAATAAATGGGTATCTGCAATGTGAATACCTTTGTCATGATTTGGATCCAATCTATTTTGCTCAATATTATAGAAAATTAATATATCCGAGACAAAAAGAGAAAATGTGGCACTACTACTTTACTTTGTGTGCCTGAGGACTGAAGTATCCATTTATTTGTTTTTTAATAACTGACTCATGGTATGGTGGAGTTTTGGGTCTCAGATAACTTTTACAATATTTTTCCTAACATCATGGCATTTCTGGCATGCCCATGGTAAAATAAATCTTCCTTACTTAGAGGAATCCTTTGAAAAACAATATTTGAATGGATTTTCTCTTGCTGAAGACAGCTGTCACTTTTACTTCCCCTATCTCCTGGGTATCCAGGGTTGGAAAGGTCTTCTTCTGAATTTATTTTATCATTCTATATTTGTTGCTCATATGGTAGACATTTGCTGACTCTATGGCATATGTGTTATGCAAACCCCAGTGACCAGAGTGTTTTGAACAGCCATAAACTGTAATTCCAAACATATTAAGAGATTAAAATAATTGCACTGTTTACTTTTACAAGCTTTCCACAACAAATATAGCCACCCACTTCTATACTAAGAGAAAACGAAGTGGTGACAAGATCTACAGTGTTTTCCAAGGTTAGCTGTGAAATGACTTTCTTAAACTGCATACATTCAAATAATGGCCTTGCTGCCCTTGCACACCCAAGCCTTCCAGTAGGTTATTACACAAATAAATTATTTCTGATCTTCACCTACAGCTCTTTTTAATAACATTGTCAGGAACCACAGGAATCTGAGGTGCTACTGCCTGTCAGAAAAGCCCATAAATATTTCAGTGGTGCATGATCAGGGCTCAGGACCTTGTACCTACTCTCCTCTGTTGTGTGCTAGACCAGGCTTTGGCTTGGTTTTGATCCATGACTTCACTAGGCATACTAAGACAGTGTCCAGAAGACCTTTTTCTTCAGGGGAGTGTGAATATGAGTCAGTGTCCCCCTTTCATTGTTTCTTTTGTTTCTTTGTTTTTTGCAAAGGGTTTGTGTACTGTCATGTCAAAACAGTGTGCACCTCTAAGGCCATTAGCTTATTATTGGTCATCTGCTGGACACAGGATAATATACATGGAATAAAGATCACAATCAATAAAAACCTATCAAATATGCAACCATGCCACTGACAAAGAGATCTGCGGCATAGGAAAAGAGAAAGATAATGTCTAATGTCCCAGGAAGCAGGAATAAATGGCAAAGTGCCTAAACTGGAGTTCAGGGGCCATGCTGTTTGGGATGGAGGAGGTCAATTAGCTGGAAATGCAGAATTTGGCATTACTGAATGTCTTTCTGGAAGCATGGAACAGGGAATAACTGGAAGGTCAGTAGGAACCCCATACCCTGATGGTGAGTGCAGTGGAACACAAGGCCTCTGTTGGCAGGCTGCCTCTGTAAGCCTCCAGACCCAGCCATGTTCCTGGCAGTCCTACTTCTGTTCCTGCCTTAGCCACGAGGGCTGGATGGTGATTAGGTCATTTTTCTTCTCACTGGGCCTCATCTTCTTGGAGGCAATTGATGTTTGTCCAGATGAGCAGGCAACCACCTTAGACCTTTTGCTGCTGACAAAAGACACATGAACCTTCTCCACTGGGTCAGCAAATCAGCTAGGCCTTGCTACTGCACACCCAATTGTGCATCCTTACCAAAAACTTTTAGAAATTGGTTCTGCACACACAAATCTTCAGGGAAGTATTGCTCTGCCAGCGATCAAACCTGATGATCTATTTTCAAAATTTCTAGCGTAAATATTGCATTATCTAAATGTTTTTGAGGAGCCATATTCCCTCTTTGTTTTTTGACAAGATGTGTGTTTCTCATTAGGAACATGAAGGCAACATAAAAGTAAAACAATACATGTGTTAAAACAATAAACTCACACTGAGCAGAGATAAGAAATAACCAAGGTAATACACATAATCAATAGCACATAAGAGAGACAAAAGTTATATAGAACAATTTATAGTCAACTTCTGTGACTGGAGAAGCAATACTGAACTGTTGTACTGTCATGTAACAAATGGGAGAATAAAATTACAGTGAATTGAATCAGAACATTCATAATGTTGTGATATTTAGACACATGGATTTTGATTGTTAAAGCTTTTCAGTTCACCTTGAAAAATACAGGAAGAATAGGTTTTTTAAAAGTGTAAACTGTTTATGAGAAGTTTCCACATAGAAGAAAGTTTAAAAGTCCCAAAATCAGAATGATGGTGATAAAAAAGTAAGCTACAGTACCTTGGACTTGGGCAGTTCTCTGGTAAGGTGGTTGCAGATAGGTAGGTGAAATTTAATAGAACAAAACTTATTTCTGTGACCTCTGGAAATCAAAAATGTCTCCACTTATCAGTAGCAATCTAGTCAACAATAAAGTGCACAAATGGTACAGGGAAAGCTTCTTTCTGACTGGGATCTCCATCAATATGACCAATATCATGTGCCACCACTTCTCAAAGCCAGAAGAATAGCCACAACACATTTCTTTCTGTCGTTGTTCCTGTGTATCTATTTTACAGACTAATTGCATATAAAATTCAAAATTATACCTAGCTATAAAAGTAAAAGCCTTCTAACAATGCATGTTTATCTGGCTGAGAGTTACATTCTGCATCTGGAGGGAGGTCTGGGGACTCTGGGGATTTGACTTCCAGAATATAAGAGTCACGGCCATGGCAGGAATTTTTACTCCCATCCACTTGGAAAGCCAGGTCCTACAATAATTTGCATGTCAACACGAGAAAAAAACACAACTATGTCTGATATATGCATGTATACTACTTACATCCTTTCATCATAGCAGCTTCATGTCCACAGAGTTTATCTATAAATAAATAAATATATATGTACATAATCTATTATTCTACAGAAATAACAGTGGAGTAATACCTTGGTATAAAGCTTGATCCCTTTATTATCTCATCTTAATTTGATTTAGTCTGAAATTCTTATTAGAATAAGAGTAAGCTTTGTACTTTAAGTATGAACTATCTAAGAAAAGTACAAAGTACCTGACCCTTATTACAAATGAAGGAAAAAAATTGTATAAGAAAAATTTTTCCTGTGAGATTTCTAATATTTCCTTCTTGCAGTAAGGCGGGGCACTGTTCCAAACGACACATTCTTTATATACATATACACATATATAAATTTGAAGTACTTCAGCTTCTGCTAAAAACCTGAAATTACAGAGATTTGCAAGGGAGTGCATTCCTGTGACATATCAAAAAGTCACAGAAGAGAAATATCTATGCTTTCCATAATCAAGTATGAAAAAATTGTGTGCATACTTCCAATAGTTTGAGGGATTGTGAAATGTATTAAAAAAAGGGGGGGAGAAACAAAAAAAAAACTGGATTCAATCATTATAAATTTTGGACTTGTTTCTGTAATGTTCCCAAAACCACAAGGTTACAATTTCTGGCAAAGAAAGTCCTGGAGCTGGGAGATATCCCTGGAAGCTGGAGGACCATAATTGCAAAGTGTCTCTAAATCCTTCCCCTGTTCATACCGTGTCCTCCCACGACATGGCCACTGGCTGACATGTCAGAGACAGGACACAGGACTAGATAAACATTTAATCCTGACCCTGCAGATTTGCTCCAATATAAAACTCATAACCCAAATGACTCAAGGTCTGCAGAGGAATAACTTTGTATAAAATTTTTTTCCAGATCTATGCCAGACATTTCATGGCAGATATTCAAAATACCAAACAGTCCCCCAGACTCTTCAGGAACATCCAGCTCTGAATTAAAGTGCAAACCTGGTCACATTTTTGATATATCTCTGAGTAGAATATCAAGGTTTTTTTCCTTTCACCACAATTTTACATCAACACATTCAGCTGCAATATTTATCTCCTTGAAGTTATGACTGGGTTGATGCCATCCAGTATAAATATGCTGTTTAGCTTCAGTCATGCTTGTAAAATGTTGATGAAAGTTTCTGGCCTTAATGTTAGGGAAGCATTTAAAAGGGAAGTGGTTTTCCAAGTATAAATAAATGCTGATTAAAAAGATATGGAGAAATCCAACCAAATTCAACTTATTTTTCTCTGTTTCTTGCATTATCCATTCCTCTACATGAAAAGAACACTCAAATTTCAGTTTTTGTCAGAATGTATTATATTTTTTAGAGTATTTCTGGTAAGAGGAGAAGTAATTAGGGTGTAAGAAGGAAGTAGTTACTTGTACTTTTTTACTTACTTTCTTGACAGAGATTTGGGGAGTTTTTAAGTGGATTCCCATGCAAACTGAAGGAGAGGATGTTACTAGAGACTTTCTTTATCTCAAAGGAAAATCATGTAAAAGAAGGAATGGTTTTCATAAAGGCAGAAATAGGTTTTGAAGTCAGAACTAATAAAAGCATTACTGTGTAATTTGGTCAGTAAAGAACATGGTGCGAACACCACCCCAGAGCAAGAGGGCTCAAAGCTTCAGTAAATCAAAAACTAAGAGCCATCACCAAGTAGAAGATCTAAATGTGATGAACATGTAAGTTATAACGTTCAAATTAATGACATGTGCAAAATAAGGTACATTTGTGAACCCCTTCCTGGCCCACGCCTGTGATTTGTTTGCATGGTAATCAGAAAATTTCAGGAGCCAAGGGGCAGAGGGAAACCAGCTGACTAAGAAAAAAATAACCAATGGGACAAAACCCCCCTACTTTTAGAAAACTGCCAAACTGCCCACCCAGGTTCAAGAAAAGTGCCTGAATTTCTGATTAGGTCACAGTGAATACTGAATAGCCAATTTTAGTCTCCAAAGGGTGCTAAGAGTAACTCCAGGCCTCAAAAGCTCATTGAAAGATATCTTATTAGCCATGTCTGTAAATATTCCTCACCATTTCCTTCATATTTAGTCACACTTTTCTCATTTCACAGTGGTTTCATCCCATAAACTGAATTTTATGTGAAGGTTTCTATCTGTGTTAAGTAACAATCATCTTTTCAAGTTAAATCAGTTTCTGATCTCACTGCTGGAAAAAGGCCTTCTCTTAGGCAGACCTGGGCTTCAAGTGAAACAACATCTCAAATGTGGTGAGGGGAAATAATATTTCAGCAGAACAGAAATCATGTGTGGAAGCTTCAGGAACAGCCTCTAAATCTGACATATATGCCTTTATTTCACCTTTCTCCCTAGCATTGTTAATGAGACTTAGATTGGCTGGTGACAGGAAAAATTTAAGGTAGTACTCAGGAGCTAAATCACACCATCCTTCATCATGGTGCTCTCCTCTGGAGAGGTCTGTTGCAGATTCAGAAGGTGTCAAATCTATTCCTCTGATGGTTCTGAGATTTTTCTCTTCCCTCTCCAGTTGCTCCTGTCACATCAGTTTTGTTCTGTCCCATTTCTCCTGCTCATTTCTCACCAATACAAACTCTGTTTAACATCTGGGAAAATTCTCCAAACCAATTCCTCAACCTACAGATGCTAGTAGAAGTAGTAATAGTAATAGTAATGAAACATTGATGTATATATTACTTCTGTTTCTGAAATACACGAGGTTCTGTGCAAAAACAAATGACACCCAATCAAAATAAATAGGATAAACGCACAATAAATACACTGAATAACATGTGAAGAGATTTGCAGGTGTTTGGCCCCCAGGTCACCCAGACACATGTGTTTTAGCTCAGCATAGATTGCAGCAGTCTGCATAGCCACTAATTGAGTTAATCTTATTGCAGCAGTTTCTACAGTAAAATTCAGGCTCTCGCACAAGTATGTGTTTATTTTGTACACAAGCATGGACCTAGCAATAAGTCCAATTGAGCAGCATATGTTCAATACACCTGCTATTCATACATCACAGAATCACAGAATATGCTGAGTTGGAAGAGATCCACCAGGACTGTCAAGTCCAGCCCCTGGCTCTGCACAGGACAAACCCAAGAATCACACCAGTGCCAGAGAGCATTGTCCAAATGCTCCTTGAACTCTGGAAGGCTGGCTGCCCTAACTACTTCTCTTGGGAAGCCTTTTCTCTTGACAAAGCTTCACTCCCACTCCTACATTTAGAAGGAACAATAATATGTCAAAGATAATTAAGCTGATTACTTTAACTTTTGAACTGAGGTGGGATTCTCTGTGCTACTGCTGATGTATATCTTTATCTAATCTATCTATCTGTATATTTAAATCTCCTGGTATTCACATGAGTCTTGATATATTGATAAACCAACAAAATTGGTATAGTGGCATAATACAGGTATACTGGTATAAATATCCACTGGCAGACTAGTGCTGTTGCAACATTCTTCAGCAATCTGTGCCTCTCCTATTTAACTCTTTACGTCTCATACAGTCACTACCCAGTGCATTCTCCCCAAAGCCATGCAATCAACTTTCTTCCCTCAGTGACAGCCCAGTCCTGGTCATCATGTCAAGAATGGTCTTTTGCTACATTACTTGGTAGACTTGTGTTTTCCTCTGCTGGTGTGATTAAATAAATAGTCTGTGCTCAGATCTCAGCAAAATCCAGTGGGGCTATATGTCCAAGTAACTGGGATTTTTTTTTTTTTTAAATATACACAATATATGATTGTTCACGCTTCAGCACTTGAAGGGCAGCCATCCAACTCACCTCTGAAAGAAACAATGATGAATAATCTACCAAATATCTTAAAGTCTGCTTTCTGCCTCTGTAGTTTTGCATGGATCTTATCCACTCCGGGGAAATGTGCTGTTCCTCAACTTCATGACGGCCCATTTTCATTTCAGATTGCATAGGGCTGTTTTCCTTGGCATTGGGACTGCCTGAATGAATCATCCCCATCATGCACAGCAGGGCTGTCTGGGACTGGGTGGTTGAATAAATTGCCCAAGTGTTCCTTCTTGCCTTTCCCTTCTTTCATCAAGACCTTACTGTCTCTGGACTGACTGTGGCTTCATAAGCTTGTCTCACATTTCCTTCGTAAGTGTGTAGTTGGCATTTAACTCACCCTAATTTTAGCCATTCAGATGTTAGCAACTTTGCCTTAACTCATCATCTGGTCTTCCTCTATAGTCAGCACAGAAACACTGGCAGCTTCAGCAGATTCATTGCACCTAAAAGGGTCCAAAACATTTACATTACACATCTGGTTTTAATCCTATTATCTGCTTTGTAAGTCAGGGCTTTTTTGTCACTTCTTTTCACTTTTTCTATTTCATCACGTCCAGGACTCTTAATTAACTCCTTTGTAGGATGAACTGTAAATGCACTGAATTCTTGGAGACCTGGGCAGGTATTCAAGGCACAGTGAGATATACTGGTAAAAGTCTTACTAATAGAAGTGTCTTAATTTACAGAGTCACAGAATCAGTTAGGATGGAAAAGACCTCTGCGATCTTCAAGTCCAACCTATGACTGTGACTTGTCACTGAGTGCCATGTCCAGGCTTTCCTTAAACACTCCAGGGATGGTCACTCCACCACCTCCCTGGGCAGCCCATTCTAACATCTAGTAACCCTTTCTGTGAAGTATTTCTTTCTAACATCCAGCCTACGCCTCTCCTGGCACAGCTTAAGACCATGTCATCTTGTCCTGTCACAGGTTGCCTGGGAGAAGGGCCCAAACCACACCTGACTACACCTTCCTGTAGACATTTGGTCCTGTGGAACTTCATGCTGTTGGTTTCAGTCCATCTGTTCAGCTTGTCCAGGTCCCTCTACAGAGTCCTCCACCCTCCAGTGGAACAACACTCTGACCTAACTTGGTGTCACCACAAATTTGCTATTGGTAAACTCAATCCCTTCAACCAGATCATCAATAGAGATATTGAACAGAGCTGGGCCCAGCACTGATTCCTGTGGGACATCACCTGATGCCAACAGGATGCAGCACTGTTACAGCTGCACTGAAGTCTCTTCCTATGTCTCTTCTTTAATATAAATTCTACATGTTAGAAAATATACATTCTTTGTTGCATTACTCATCTACATCATGAGAAACTGCCACATTTGTGTGCAAAAATAAGACTAAATACAAGAACCATGCAACAGAGTTGAATATCATGATAATCAGTTGCCTTTTATGAAACTAATAAAAGACCCATGGAAGTCACTGGACTCTCCCCTTGAAATCCGTAAGCTGTGAATGGTGTTTACAGGCAGCCAGTAGAAAGAACAAAATCACTAAATCCAGGATCTTACTGATTTTTGAAGCAGAACTTGCCTTTGAGAAGCTGGAAACCCCACAGCCATAACTACTGGATTCGCTTTTCAAATATTAATGAGAGTTGAGAATTCAGTTTTGAAACACAAAAAATGACTGTAAATTAGGATTGGAAAAAATCTGGGTGAAGTCATAAAATAATGAAACCTGCTTTTGAAAATTTCAAATGACATTAGAATGAAGAAATTGCTGGGTGGTTCCACAACTGTCTGAGTGAGATTATCTCAGAGGTCATGTGTGACTAGTTTGACATTATGATGGGATATATAATGGAGAAGCTAACAAATAAACAAGAAATGTCATGTCATTAAAAAAAAATTCCTTTCTTTTTAAGCTTGTGTCTATTAATTTATAATTCAAGAAGTATTGACAGATAAATACAAACCTCTGAACCTTTCACATTTCAGAGTTCTAACCTGGACAGAAAGAAGCTGAGCTCCAGAAACACAACATAATTCTGGAAATGGTGAGACAGTAACAGGAATTCTGACTTCACATACTAAAGTAAGCCTTTTATGCCTCTCTGATAAATAAGGGGCAAGGCTCTATCTCATACAGCCCAACACCCTGTGCTTATAAACAATATTGATATAATATTTTATGACATGAGTCATATAACGTACACAACAATGCATTATTAATGTATGAACAACTAAAAACGCAAAAAAGCCCAACTGCACTGAAAAACCTTCCTAAAATGATCTGCTGGCTGTGGCAGGAAAGTGGCCTCTGTCCACATTTCTAATACCTCTTTTAGTAGGGACTGGCAGCAAATGAGACATTTCACAGTAGGCATGACTAGGTCAAAACCACTTTAATTTAGAGTAATCTTTCTGACCTACAGGAACAGATTTATACATATTAATAATTATTTACATTCTGGTTTAAAGTATGCCTGTTTGGTATTTAACTTTCTGGTATTCTGCATTTTCTACAGCTGTAGATTTTGGCAATAGTGCTTCCAGTCACATATTCTCTCAGCAGTCATGATGGATGCCTAGGGAAGAATTTAAAGACAGGATAGAAATGGAGGGCTGCTTTTAAAAAGCATTCCTTTAAAACAATTGGTTAACCTCCAGGGTTTTCTGTTTGCAAACTTCTTGTGCAGGAGAAAATGTATTCAAAATAATTAGCCCTTATTCAGGTTTTATTTACTATTTTTTATCTGGGTTTTGAACACATTTTCTTTCAAGGATATTTTAGTGACTCTCTTTTGCCTAAGAATAAAGGTTTTAATCTTTGTTATTAAAGAATGTATAATCCTACACACTGTGCCTCTCTGCACCTTTGGTCTCTCTGCATTGTTCAGTTTAATTTTTTCCCCTTAGATCCTTAGTTCTGTTTTGGTTTAGATAAAGCCCATATCTAATTGTTCCTCTTCTAACAGATAGCCTAGTGCCTGAAACATGTGAACCACTCTACCCTGTACAACTCTTTCAGTGCCGTCATAAGCCTTTGACTTCCCAAATTTGTCCCTGATCATGTGGAGGTTAATTTACAGTTCTCCACCATCATCAGTGCTCTGGGCCTTCACTATCCAGCAATCCCAGCTGCTGGTGAGTGCTGCTGTCCTCTGATGGTGCCTGGATCCATCTGTGGAGCTATTGTGGTCTGCACCGGACAAAAACCTGGGAACACAAGCTTTTAACAACTTTCCTTTGATGCCTTTTCATACACAGGTATAAGCACAGCTTCCTCAGGAAAGGGACTAGATTATTATTAATTTTTAAATTTTTAAAAACTTTTATTTTTTATTTACTCACCTATTAATAATTAGACATCTGAAAATGCAAGGGTATGCCTATAGTGGTAAGTCCACCTTGAGATGATCTAAGTCTTTGCTGCACTCACTGATTAACTGCAATATTTCTCCTCAGTGACAGGTATCATTACACCAGCTCTGTATAAACCATATTGACTAAAGGTAGTGTTAGTTTGCTATAGATTTATTCTTACTATATGGCAAATGTTTTCTAATCTTTCATTATACAACCTTCCATAATTTGTAGAGGTGATTAAGGTGTCTACTAGGAAATAATTGTCCGTCTAATGAAGGAATAAACAGCAGCATTGTTAAAGTGATGTTCTACCACTGATATTCACAGCTGAACCTAATTTTCCTACACTTCCACCTGCCTAAAGATTCACTGTGGCAGAAAAAGGACAAAACCAAGATAGCATGCATGTGTGCAAGGAGCAACAAAAAAAATTAAGCATTACAAAAAGATATTCATGTCTGTATGTCAGGATTTTGTGTGCTTATAGCAATATATGGGCATAAGTAAAAGATTTTGTGCTTTATTATAATATTTTACTGCACAAAGAGCCAATGAACACTTAGTCTGCTCTCTTCCTCTCCCCCCAAAATGTGTTCTATTATATGGAAAGAATAGTAAATATATAGACCCATTATAAGATCCATGAATTTAGTACAAATTGAACAGACAGATTGCATTTATAGTACAGATGTTCTCTTTATTGGCTAGAAGTCCAATAAAAGTAGCATTTTGAATTTTAAAATATAAATGTGCAATTTTCATTTTAACATACAGAGAACCAGGTAACTGGGTGCACATGGAAATTAACTTTAAAAGCCTTTCTATTTGCAAAATCCCCATATACAGAGCACATGCCCAGAATTCTGGTTGTTTTCCATTTCAAATTGCCTATAAAATTGGAAGTATTTCCATAATTTTAAATTGCTCACATAACATAGGAGGGATTGGAATTACAGTTGCTCCTCAAATTTGTTTTTATAAGCACCTGAATTTGGAACTGATTCAAATGGCATTTTAATATGTTCTGGGTCAGGCCATGTTGATTTAATTTACAAAATGAATTTATCAAGAAAAGGGGAAATTTAGAGAAGTGGAAAGTATAATAAAATAAAAAACTAAATGGCAGAAATGCACTCACCAAATATAGCTGTGAAATAAGTCAATGTTAAAGGGCAAAATGTAAGACTTTGGGAACACTGATGCAAAAATTATGAAAAAGCTGATGAAAGCATTCAGAAATTCACAAAGCCAAGTCAAGTGATCTTTTGAGTAGCTGGCAAGCTGAAAATCCTTTTTTGCTGAGCACACAAGACATGAGCTGGTCAATAGTGCATACAAGAGTCAGTAAATCATAATTTGAGACACACCTTTTGGAGCTGATACAAACTCAGCATATTGCTAACATTTAATCATTGAGAGGACCATTGGCCTCTGTGCTTGATGTACTCAGGCATTGCACTTGCACACAAAAAGCTTGATGGATCTCTTTTCCAGAGTAATATTTGAGTATATGAAAGATTCTGGTACTTAGCTTCCTCATAAATTTGAGAAAAGAAAATTGGAACATCCATTCACTAATCCAGGATGCATTTTATATAGATTATTACATAAACACACATAAAATTCAAATTTAGAACACAGAAGTTGAAGCTAGAAATCAAGTAACTGAGTCAAGATGCTCAGTTCAAAAGGTTATATTGTTAGATAACATGTGTGTTAGTCCTTCTTCCAAAAAAGTGTTATTGCCCAGATTTTCAGCACTCTGATGTTCCAGTTTGTCTGAGAGCTGCACCCACCTGTTAGATGTCTCATACTTTTCATAGAATCCTAAAGATGCTATGAAATTCAAAAAGAGAAAACTGCCAGCAGTGATGGCTTCTAACACCTGTAGAGACCTTGGATTTTTTCCAGCCAAGCTGACCTCTGCCCATCAATGAACTTATTGAAACAAGGCTGTAAACCTTCAGGCTATCTGGATAAAAGTAAAACCACCAATTCTAAGGTGTTCTGGTTGTATGAGTTTATTTATGGACTAATATAAAATTCAATTAAAAGTCCATGGATGCTGAAAGCAATGTTAAAAGAGTCAAATTATGATTGTGATCTGCTGAATTTTCTATCTTCCTACTTATTAAAAAAATCCTAACCCTTCTCTTAAAGCAAAGCAGGTATTTCAACGAATAAACCAGTACATTCAATAAAAAAAAACAACAACAAAAAAAAGAAATTATCAAAGAAGGACAAATGACTGCTTGAAAAAGTGAAAGGCAGAAAGCAGCAATCAAGCAAGACCCAAGAAGAATCCAAACTTTGAGAAGAAAAGCTCCTTTTAGGTACATGGCTGCCTAGCAGAGGGTTTCCTGGAGCCTCACTCTCTGCTCAGAGGGATGCATGAAAGCAAACAAATCTAAAGAAATCAGAGTATCCCAGTGCTCAGGAGATGCATTTAATGTAAATAAGCCAAGACTTAGAACATGTTTATCTGTAGAAGCATTTGTCAAAAATGCCATTGTTATACCACATGTTGTGAGATAGAAGTAAAGGAGTCTTGTCCAACACACACAAAAATACAGTGTTTTTATCACACAAGGGCATCATTCATTTATGCAAGTATGGACATACTTGAACACAGATCAGTGTGTGCCACTCATTTCACATTTAATTTCAAAATGTGTGTTCTTAGTAGACATAATCTAAAATAAATAATATTCACAATTCATTCTGGAATCCTTCTGGAAGTATGAAGCCTGTATAAAGGATTTTCTAAAATAACTACTCCTTTTAAAATAATATTAATAACTTTGTAAAAATGTTTGGGCTTTTATAGGATGGGGTTTTTTTTTGTTTTGTTTTGGGGTTTCTTTGCAATTTTAGTAAGAAAAAATTCAAGGACAAAGTGTAAAAATGTTTTTATACAGATGGAAAGTGTACACCAAGGGACTCATGTTGCTGGGCATTCTCCCTTAAGAAGAAATGAATAAATAAGCTTTACTAGTGATTGCAGCCTTGAAAAGCTTTTACTGCAATTCCATACTCTTGGGATCAAACCCTCCTAAGCATCCCTATCATGGCAGACTGATGTTCAAAGGAATTCAACCTCTGCTGCTGTGCCAGAGGAAGCAAATCATCTTCCAGAGGTGCTCAGTGTGCTGTGCTCTCTCAGAGGAGGACACTCAGCACACAGCTGATCTGAGTATCTGCTGAAGCTCACTGATTTATATCTGTTCTGGTTTCTCCATGAACCAGCTCAAGGAAGAGAAAAACTGAGGTGGAAAATTGGAAGAAGAGAGAGGCAAAGCTATTTCTTTTGTACACAGCCTTACTGGTGACTCAGTGTGCTCTGTTGAGAGAAAACTGTGGGAGATCACTCTGCTTCCCTTCTAACATTCTGAATACATTCTAAATATAAAACCAGATTTCTCTTCTACCATATTCCTCTGCTCTGGTAAAATAAATGTTGTTTGATTTGGCACATTGGTCATCTTACTTGTAAATGCCTCTATACTGTTTAGATATTAGCAGACATCTTATGTTTGAATAAAAGGGCTTAAAAAAAGGAAAAAAGGAAAGAAGTGGTAGGAGAAAGTAAAGGACTAAGTAAAATAAAGAAATAAAAGTCAAGTTTTATGCCTTCATTACTGATGGTCAGTGACTGACTGTCACAAGAAACAGCTTTATACATTTATATGCCGCAAATAATATATTTTTAACTACTGAACGTGTAACAAATCAATGTGTGTCAATACACACACCTATGTTTACACATACATAAAAATAGTGGTTGATGTATGTTTATGAAAACACAGATCCAAAATACATATATTTTGCAGTCTGCCTCTAAGCAAATCTATTTCATCTCTATCCATTTGTGTCACCTTTTCAGAGTCATCACACATTGCTTCTTTAATTAATGTACTTGGAAATTGGAAATTTTGTGGCATTTCAGATTTTTAACATTGATGGAATTTCAACAAGCCCACCGTGTTTCACCTCACCTGTCCAACAAAAATGCCCTGAACTTTGAGGTCATTTATATCTCCCTGGATTTTGTATGGGTGAACAATTCCCTGAAATAAGCCATTGTCAGTATCAGCAGATGATTTCTACTGCATGAATTTAAGCAAGATCCTGAGATAGGATGTGACATTTAAAATTTTTTTTAATTGAATTTTTATTAAAGTTGAAGAGAATGAGTGATTCACTTTTCTTCAGAACTGCTACATAATTTAAAATTACATTTGAAAATGTATTTAGGAGAGAGAAATGGAGGGAAAACCCCCTTCTTCTCAATATATGCAGTTGTAATTTAAATAAAAAATGGGAACAAAACCTGGATAGAATTTTATCAAAGGCATTATCTATGCCAGGACTGGTAGAGTGAAACATTCAGAAAAGGCATTTTAATCCTGAAGACCATTATTCTAACACTTAAATTCACTTGTTTAAGTATTCACTGAGTGGGTAGTGCTACTCAATTCCGGCAGTGTGTTCAAACTGCTTGTTCTAAGAACATGAGTCTCTGAAATTTAGGAGAAGAATAGAATGCAGGAGTCAGCTACCCCAAAGACACCTCCTT
This sequence comes from Setophaga petechia, assembly GCA_024362935.1. Classification (NCBI taxonomy): domain Eukaryota; kingdom Metazoa; phylum Chordata; class Aves; order Passeriformes; family Parulidae; genus Setophaga; species Setophaga petechia. Next base: position 14,409,132 of record JANCRA010000012.1, read on the forward strand.
TTACCTTCCCATCTTGTCTGAAGCTGGAGGAGTGTGTCCTCTCACCACCCCCAAGGGCTGGAAATTCCTTCTTGATGTTCACAGAGCTCTAGGTTGAGGCAAAACTGAGAGCACAAAGCAGAAGCCACAGAGAGAGGAGCAATTGATTTTACTGCTGTTTTACATAATGTAGGTTTTTTTAAGATGTTGAAGTAAAATAACAGACTAATTGTTAGCTATAGTCACTCATATAAGCTGAAAGTCAAATGACTGCCAAAGGCTCTGTTGGGTGTGGAGTTCAGACAGGTTCAACTGATATTAGAGCAGTTTTGAGGCATGAAAGAATTTAACAGTAAAGAGGGATTGTATGAGCTTTGGGGCACTCAAAACCCAATCACACTTACATTTTTGCTGGGGAAGGAAAAATAGTTCACTGTAGTTTCAGTCAGTCCTTTTTTATTTCATTTTTAAAACATTATTTTTACAATTTCATGATTTATTTTTCCAGGTGTTTTCAAAATTCCAGCTTTAAATACAGAAGCTGTAAGGACCAATGGCAGCTTTTGAAAGAACACTTTGGCATTAGGCCTTGACATTTTTTATGTTCCATAGCCACAGGTAAAAAAGTGAAAAATACTAATTTCCCTGTGGTTTTTCACATGATGGTTGCCCAAAATTTTGATTATGAGGCTCACACAGAGATCATGTCTCTAATTTAAAGATGAACTGAAATCAGGACCCTAAAACCAGACAGATTTTGTCCTTCTCCATCCTTGATAGAGCAGTATTCTACCATAGTCAATTATATCTTGTTGACATGGTCAAAAATCAGAAGCTATGCCTGGGAGAAATTTCCCTGGGTTTTTTTGATATTTAGAGTGCACCTTCATAGCAGAATTTTCCCCAATAGAAAGGCATGATCAAACTTTGATTTGACACAGCCCTCCCTCCTTGCCCATGCAGGGATGTGCATTGATATCTCAGGGATTGGCAGAAAATCTTTGGAGTTTTAATACTTGAATTGGCCTGGATTGGTGGATGGAAACAATGGCTGTGAAGACAAGAGCTGATTCCTCCTTTTTTCCTGGATCTTGAGAGAGGAGGATAATCAGTAACATCTGATCATCATGGATGACATCAGCTTTTTACCCTTTTTTGTGGTTTGTTTTTGTTTGGGGACAGTGTGTGTCCTTGCCTTTTTTATTTCCCCTCAAAAAAACCCAAACAAAAACTAACAGAAATTTAAGGCAAACCCCATTGCCTATGCACCATTTTTCTTTAGAGTTCACAATTTTTTCTTAGATCCTTTAAAAATATTTGCTATCAGTGTCTGCTCTTGCTCAGATTCTTATAAAAGTGTATGTATTTGGGAAGATGTTTTCAATGGCCAGGAGGCATTTAGTGGAATACTATCTCAGCTAAGCTTGAAAAGAGAATATTGCCTGCTCTCTTAGACTTTGGGAACATGATACAGGCACTCTACTTCCCTTTGACATGCTTGATTCAATTTCAAGTCACTACAAATGAGATTCTTACATGTCAAAAATGCTCAGGACATCAGTATTATCCCAGGACATTCAGCCTGTTGAGTACAACTCATGGATGAGTATCAGAAAGAATAAAACCATGTTTTTCAAATTTCTGTTAAACACATGCTGTCAGTAATTTAGTACTGGAGGTGCATAACATTTCTATTTAGTGATCTCTCTGTGATTATCTGCTCTGAGTTTCCCATGTTTGTTCTACCCAGACTTTTTGTCCTAATGATACAGCAATGTTCCAATTAGAAAAAATTACACCATAGAAAATTATACATAAACAATTCGCTTTATTCTAAAATTCATGAGAGTCACGGATTAATTGATTACAGTGTGAAACATTTTAATACATGTATTTGACACACTAGATGGAAGAAAAAATGACATTATTTTGAAAAATGCTAACCTGGAACAAACAATATACAACTGATGGATTGGTGCTTTGATTATTTTAACTAATGTGTCAAAATGAAATCAAGAAAAAGAAAGATAAATTATATTTTCTTGCTTGGATCTTTGAAAATCTATATGTAATTACAATTCCAGCACAATCTAATCCTATAGAGTAAGAATTTTTTTTGTCACTCTGTAAAATGTTTTTCTACTAAATAGCGTTTTATTCTAGAGGAAGGGGGGTTTTTTTCAGTTTTATGCATGGCTAAGTAAAGTATCTGAAAGCTGAGTGCATGTTCTTGTAAGTAAAAATTCATAAAATTTCTTAAGGAGCAAGAAATTAGACTGTAAAAATTCAATTTAGACTGTAAAAATTCAATTAAAGTTACCCAAAATTACAGTTAATTTTTTCTCAAGCAGGTGCCCAAACCACCCAGTCAAGCCCTTGTCCTCTCTTCAGTTTTGCTGAAGCCTCAGCACTGCAGCCACTGCCACAGACAAAAGGATCCTGGGGCCAGAGGCATCAGGAGCCTCTCCCACCACTTTGTTCCTACATCTCTTGGCTGGGAGGAGAAGATCAACATTCTTGATGCTGATACCAGTTTTGCAGCTAAGAGTAAGTTGTCATTGGCTCAAAAAAAATATAAAATTAAGTATTAAGACAAAGAGCAGCAGACTCCAGACCTGCCCCTTCTTTTGTGCATCCTTCCCTATTTTTCCATTTGAGCAAAATAAACCCAGTACTGAGGCATTTTCACAGAACATTCCTGTTTTGGTGGAACAGTGTTTTTTGATGAAAAGCTGTGCCACAGGAGGGTTTTCTCCCTGCCATCTGTAGTGAAGAGCAAGTTGCTATATCAACAGGGAGATACAATCAGGAGCAGAAAGGAAAAGTCCTGACAGACTGCAGGGCCCTGATGTTACAATATTGTTGTAACCTTTTCATGTGTGCAAGCATTGCTGAATTTAGAGCACTTTGGGGATTTCCCAGTTGCAGAAATTCAGGGCTAAGATCCTGTCTTACAGATGCTAATTAATGACTTGTAAACGTAACGTGAAATAAGACGAGGAGAGAAAGAGTTAAAATCTACCCATGGTAGCCTCAGCTTTGAGACTCTTTGTATTCTGTTAAAGTTAAAAAATAAGCAAACAATTACAGAGAACAGCTGATGGGCAATCAAGTTTTAAAGCCTAGTGGGCTCTGCAGTCTGTTCGTAAAAATACATTTGGACACCCATCTCACTTCCCAGTCTGGGCACAGACATTGTTGGGAGGCATGTGGATAAAATTAAGGAACTTAGAAAATGAAAAAGGAACAGCTCCTTTGCAATAGTATGTACACTGGGATGTATAGAATATTTTTTTATAAAGGAGGCCAAAAAGCTTTACTTTTTTATTATCTGGAGGCATGAAATAATAAAAAAAAGCCTAAAGGAATTAATTGTAAAATTGCTATTGACTTCAAGGAAGGTTAAATACTGCTTTCCTTAGATTCTTGGAAAATACTGGGCTTTATTTTCAATTGTTCTATTGCAACTCAATTAGTTTAATGCATGGAGAGCAGCCAATGAGAAAATCAGTCAGGTCACCTATGAGGAGCAATGGAAGGTAATTCTGAACATTTATTCCAAAGGCAGTCTGAACCCCAAGCAAAAGGTAATAATGATCATATCCTGATAAAGAATTGAGAATTTCACCCCAATAAAAATGGTTTCTGGTGGAATATTTTGCAAAATGTATTCAAAGGATATTTGAAATCTCAAAGCTATGGAAAACAATGGCAGAAATCCCATTGGCTTCAGCATGCTAACAATTTCAGTCAAGGTCTTTAAGCTGGGGTCCAAGTTAATGAGGTAACTCTTGTGATCACAGGCCAGTTTTTGAGTGATTTAATTATTTGCTAAATCTGAACTTCAATCTTTTCTACAAATACATAGCTTACAATATACATTTCAGGAATATGTGCAGGGAAGATGGACACATGACATTTTCAGTATAAAGAAATTAATCAGAACTCAGAGTCAATTGAGCTGAAACTTTTTCATTGAGGATGAAGAAAATAAATATCAGCTCTGTGTGTATTTCTAAATTTACTACATTTGGCTCAGAGGGAGGGTTTTTATGAGCTTCACAGCCTATCCAAACCCAGAAAATACAGAAAATCTCTCCAAGAAGTTTTTCTAGATGTCACAACATTTTCCACTTAATTCCAGGAGAGCAGAGTAATATGATCTTTACAAAGTTACTGGAATTCTGATAGGAAAAAATCCTGACCAGATTTTCTACTGCTGTAAGTTAACTTATCTGCATTGATTTTGCTGATATTTTACCTCTTTTGGGAAAGACCTCAGACCTGAGAGGTCTTTCTCAAATTCCTTTTTAAAATTCCTTTAATTTGCACATGATTTTCCTTTTCCTTATAGGCTCATGAACCCAAGAATCCTGAAACATATCCCAATTAGATTATATTTCCTGTTTAACACATAATAGATCAGTTAATTATACAAATTCCCTGTGAAACTTGCCATTTAAAAAGAAAATTTGTAAATAAAATTATCATTTGGTTGTCTACAGTGTTTTTGTTTCTGTTCTTATGGCACTACAAAAAGACTCAGATAAAGATGTCTTATTAAAACAATTCTGTTTTCAATAACTAATCATAACAGCTTTGTGGTTTGAATAATCTCCCACTTAGTGGCTGTTGCTTTATCAGTTAACAGAAGAACATGAAATAGCCAGCAAGTAATCACTGAGATTATGGTTGTGTTGACAGTGGCAGTCTGGATTTACTTCTGCAGAAAATAAAGGAAAATATGAAAGAAGAAATGTACAAGCCTCACCTTGGTCTGAAACAAAAAAGCCTTAAGCACAGCACAGAGAAAACATACCATGGTTTACAGCAACTTCATATGGGAACACCCACAGCAGAGAACAGCAACATAACCCAGGCTTCTGCTGATCCCAACCTTTCATCTCAGTATTAGCTCACCATTAGGAATTCCTGCATGAGAATTGTATTTCTCAACTGGAAGTTTACACTCATTATATGTGCAACATGCTTTTCTCACCAGGTTTTGAAATGCCACAATGGTTGAGGTTTAGTTCAAAGCTTTACTTATAGCTATACTTTGATTTTGCAAATTTGTTGTTGTGGGTTATTTTTAGGATTTTTTTCCCCATTACTGATTTTCTGTCACAGTTTTTATTTATTTTTCCAAAATGCATCAAAGCTAGAGTTGTTGGAGGCTTATGGGTGTGTTGCTTAGAGCCCCAAGGAAATGAATATTTTATCATCCTAAGGATGTCTGAACTGCAGGCTGTCTTTATATAAGCTGATGATCCAAAAGACAAGGCTAATTTAATTAGGTGTAAATTACATATGATGAAGTTCTTCTTGCTTCCTTTTACACTTACACTACAGCTTATATAAGCAGGGATGATGTACAGACTGGACCTTGAGATGTTCAACACTTAAATGATCAAGGTCCTGAGCATCTGCTTTATCTAAACCTTTCTTGAGAAAGGAGTTGGATAAAATAACTCTAGAGGTTCCTTCTGGCCTAAAATAACTCTACTATTCAGATTCATCTCTACATGCTATGATTAGAATTAATTTGCTATACCACAAACAAGAATTTGCATGTATTTTTTTAAAAATCTAAAATATATTTTTGAATAGTTAATTTTTTTAGACTTGGTTGTTTGGAACTAAATGCTCAATTTTGCTTCTGTTCAGAATTTTTTTTTTAAATGCCAGTTTTGATGGCTAAAAATTCTGGCTTCCAGTTTTCCACTTGCAAATACATGGGGTTCTTTTTGCAATAGTGCTTTAAAGCAAGTGTCTGGAAAAAAAGGTGTTTTATAACTACTGGAAAATTTACAGTAACACTTTTCAGGTTTGTGATAAGCACTACTTGCTCATTAAAGAGAATCAAGGCTAAATCCTTCAGGAAATGCTGTAGAGCTGTATATTTTTTAAATATCCCTTAATAAAACCTCAGAAATGTTCTGTGTTTCACAAAATATTTATTGCATGCCATTAGCTGAAAGCAACACCATCAAAGCTGTGGGAAAGAGGTATATGAGAATACCAACAGTGATATGAAATTATCTTGCTGGGAAGGTTTCCATTTCCAAATTCACCATAACATAACAAAATTCAGAGAGCAAATCCATCAACCATGAATCAGTGGTTCAAAATATTGCTTTTCACTGTGGAGTTATGCTAGGTAAAGAGCAGGAGTAAAAGGATATGAATAATTCCTGTTGCTTACAGTTCTTGCTAAACATATCTATGGATTACCAGTTACAAAATACAGCCAAGTGTTTCCTTCAGGCATTTATCATTTTAGGCTGGAAAATACGTGAAAATGTTTCATAAGATCAAAAATTGAAACCAAGTTAAATGTCTGAAATATTACTATTACAATGGAATTCTCCTAAGTGGCTCTAGTTACTGAAAGGATTAGAAATGTAGAAAACTGCATTTTTCAAGCTGTGAGCAGCAGTGTCTGTTCTTCAGAAAATACCATTTTTCATGACATACATTACTTTCTTTTAACATTGGGTAGGAAGGGATGAAATTCATCCACTTCCAAGCACCCTGCCATGGGCTGGGCCATCTTCTAGACCAGGTTTCTCAAAACCCCATTGTAGCTGCCTTGAACACTTTCAGGGATGGGACATCTACAGCTTACCTGGGCAGCCTGTTCTACTGCCTCACCACCCCAATATCCAATCTGAACCTACTCTCTTTCAGTTTAAAGCCATTCCTCAACCATAACTACTGACAGCTCTAAGGTCTGGGTATTGCCATGTATTTTGGTTTACAACAATATACCAGGAAATATTTACTGGGATGGGTCTTCTGATCACACAGCCCCACTCATTTACTCTCCATGTTTATAATTTTGTTTTGTGAGCAGAGCACAAAACACAGAGTCCCATTATAGCAGGTATGAGGCAATGGGGAATCTTCAAAGAAATCTTTGTGAAGACAGTTGAGCAAGAGACTCATAGTGTATTGTTTATGGCCTCCTGAAAATTGTAAATACAATTTCATTGTTGGTTATTCTGACAAAAAAAGAACATGATGGTAAAGTCAAGTTTCTGGTCTCATAAGGGCTGACTTTCCAAGATCCACCAGTGGCAGAAAAAGCACAACATTGCCATCTACATTTGAACACAGTCACTCATAAAATACTGTCATCTTTATCCAGCCTTTTGTTCAATCTTCCCCACTGCATCAGAGTTCCCTTGGTAATATTTCTTTATAGTAGGGCCATCTCTGCACATTGGAAAGACTTCAATGCGTGCAATATCATGGCCTTCAAGATTTACATTTGAAATAGTTTAAGATTAAAGGAAACCTATTTAACTAAGTATGTAACTGAAGACAAGGCACTTTGAGCACAGCAGGCAGCGTGGGAGGGTAGAAGACTGTGGAAATGAGTAAGTGATATTGGGAACATTTCTGTGCTTTTCATATCTCCATTTAGCATAAGAATAACTGATAGAGAGGAAAGAGAAATCATGTCATGTATTGGATGCTTTCCAGACAAATGAAGGAAAAGTCTAAAACACATTGACTGGAATTAATGGAAACATGTTGAGTCTTAAGTTCTAAAAGAGGACAATCCTGGTTGGGAAACATATGTTTGAGGATTCCAGCTTGAGAGTGGGAGAAATACAACTTGAAGCTCACTGGCCCATGTTCCTTTTCAGTAGTTATTCACACCTGTGTGTGATGTGAGTCAAGCACTGCTATCAGCTCCAGGGAGCCACACTGATAAACTCTGAGCCACACCTGCTGGCAGGGTTCTCTGGTGGACCCCCAAGAGCATCCATGAACACCAAATCCTGATTCTGTTGGTGGTGAAAGCCTTCTCCAGGTAGGTCATTAACAACACTAATTACTGAACCTGTCCCTGCTAGCTTACAAACCTTAATGTCATTGCCAAACGCCATGGATCTGAATTGTAAAAATTGAAATTAATTGATCTTCAAATGGAACTGACCTGTGCCCAGGTCACTGGACATGTGGCTCTGGCAGCAAATGGTTCTTCACTCAGCCCCTCAGAATTTCCATCAAATCAAAACCATGGACAAGTTTGAATTCAGATTAGCATCTAGGGAATTTACTTTAGGGAAAACTTTAAAAATGCTGTCTTCTCATACGTTAAATGAAATGTCTCTTGAAATCCTTAAAACTACAGACTGTAGAAGAAATAAAGCAATTTTAAAGGAACCATCAGCTGAATAGGAAAAATCCTTGCAATAAAATGTTTTTTCAGACAAAAAAAAGAGAATTGTTTCTAGCTCAAAAAATTAATGTATTTGAGAATGAAAGCAAGGCAATGGTGGATTACGGAGTAATTTTCTTACATGCTAACTTGCCCTCTTTTTCCCAAAAAATTTATTTGGTTGCTAAATTATATTCTAAAATCTTGTTACAAAACCGGTGTTTATTTAAAGCCATATAATTTTTCCTTCAAATACGACTTTTTCAATATATTATAAAAGGAAAATTTTGTTTTGCCTTTTATAGAGTTACACTAATCTCCTCAGCAATTTAACAAATATTCTTAAAAACCCAGCTGTTCCTACACTGATTATTCTATTGATACTGTTCACTCTCATTACTTGAACACTGATTCAATCCATCCTACTTCATTACTAAGAAAATTCATTTAAAGAGAAATATGAGTAGTTATTGCTTTCTGTCACCTCAGGTTTACAAGACTTAAACAGTATTCAACACCAAGGTTTTAATCATGGTAATGGTGCAACTAGAAATTATTTACATGAGTTGAAACCTAGCTGCTGACACAATAAAAAAGGCTACTACATTGTGTAGGTCTAGCTGAGAAGATTTGGGCCAAATTTTTATTTAGTGTCACCTGATCCATCTGTATTGGGTTCAGCACAGTTACCTTTACTTATACTCAATAAAAGGTATATATTTATAGGACTGTTTCCTTATGTGGAGCTATTTAACAGGTTCAAAAGTAGACATACATGTGCATGTTTATATTTATGTGTACATTTATATTCATGTATGCAGGTATGAGTGTGTGTGTCTTGAAGCACAAAGTATTGCGTTATATAACTCAAATGTATCATGTCAGTGAGAAAACATTATTGTCAATTATTCATTCAGTTGTATGGAACATCCTTGTTATTCTTCTCCATCACTGAGAAAAGCTTGAAACTGAATTCAGAAGCAGAAGAAACAAAACATTGTATGTGTTACTGGAATTCCTGTAAGCCATTGCTTTAAACTCTTACTTCAATATTGTTTGACAGCATTGAGTTAAAGCAACAGGCTATGCAATGTCATGTCACATATCATTTGCACTTAGTGTAAGATGATAGAGTGTGGACATGTGTGTGTGTGTGTGTATCCTCTGTAGTTTATAAATCAGATTAAGTTCAGAAGAAGCAACCATTAATTTCTGATGGCTGGCCTAAATTTAAAAAAACAACTGGGTATCCAACAGTGAACACATTCTTGGTGAAAATATCAGTGAGTTATTAAACTATAAATTTAATCTTAAAATTCTATACTTCTAGTAATGAACACCAGCTTGCTGTGAGCTTACTGTACTGTTCATAAAATTCTGATCAGTAAAATGAACACTTGGAAGTACTGGCTCTTGCTGACAATGGAAAACAGAGGTGTTAAATATAAATCACAGTACATTGAAATCACCAAAAGTAAACTAAGATTTTTTTCTATAAAAACATTTTAGAAGCATTTTATAACAGAACCAGCTCACAGCTTATAATCACATTCTAACAGCTGTTGCCAAAATAGGTAAAAGCTCTAATAGAAAATTTGTTAATTATATGATTTAGGCCTCACAGGCAGCCCAAATCAGTCAGAAATGGAGAGAAGCACTGATTCGAGATGATCCTATTGTTATTATTTCTATTACAATAACAAATAGTTTTCACATGCCTCAAGCTTGGGAAATGTCACAAGACTATTGCTGGGTAGTACCGGGTATAAATTACTTAAACTGGAATGACAAAAGTAGGACAAAGCATCATCCTTATTTTATAAGATGCAGAGAGCTTAAGGAAGACATTTTCTAGGACACTCATAATCACAGAATCCATCAACTCCATGTCCCTGGATTCTCCAAAGTGAAATGGAAGTATGTAACTCCTGCAGGCAATTAATTCCCCTCTGCATTAGGCCTTTAGTTCCTAAGGGTGGATGCCTTGGGGTGTGCTGAGCCTGCTCCATGACACATCTGCGTTGTTCTGCTCGTGGCTCAGGCAGGACATGAGTTGTGCACCCCTGTCACAAACTGCTACCAAAGGCTTCCTGTCCACTCTCACCTCTCAGAGATGTCCTGTCCCTTGGTCTAGAATACCATCTCAGGCAATAATCAAGTTTTTTTTTTTTTTTCTGAGATATTTTCACCTCTTGTGAAGTACTCAAGTATGTACTAAATTAGAGAATTAAATCTGTCCCTCAAGCAAGTGTGGCAGTCACCTGCAGTACAGTTATTTTCCCCCCTCTCTCAGATGTTATTTTTAGTCAAGTTTCAACAAGAGCTACAGCTCAGTGAGTTTCATTGTTTGAAGATTTAGACAGTGAAGGTATGTTCTGTAGGTTCAAATCCCTCAAGTCAGATTTGAATTTGAGCTATCTAATCTAATGTCAGAGCACTTGGTGTGATGAGTTATTTATTATGAAGGGAAAGTGGTTTGTTTTCTTTTTGAATGGAAGGATTTACTACTTAAGTAATCCTTATCTTCTCCTAAGGGTTTCCATCCTGACTATAGGCACTTATTCACTCAAAGTTCTGGCTTTTCTGAGTTCTGTTTTCAGGTTCTTATTTTCTGCCCCTCATTGTGTGGGAAGCTGATGTTACTGTTTCAGAGGCTGTGAATTCCACTGGGAGGTCATACATGGAAAATATACCGCCTCTTGTACTTAAACACCTTTAACATGCCATATTATCTGAATCCCCTAGTTTGTGGCTACTTATTATGGCCTGTAGGAAACAATAAAACTCCTCCAAGACATTACACTCTTACCCTGGTCCCTAAGGTCTGCTTGCTGGGAATGAAAAGCACCAAATTTTCATTGGAGGATCTGGGTCTTATTCACGTTTTGTCTTTCAAAGTACAGCCACACAAAAATGAGTTTGTAGGGTTGTAGAAAACCCACCCTCCCCACCCCCTATTTAATGTGTGACTTTGAGAGTTGGGTTTCTTTTTTTTTCCCTGAAATTAATAATTAATCTATTCTTTCACAATACCTATAGTAATCCAAATCCATTGTATTACTCTCTAGAACAATAATTGACATGACCCAGATATTACAAGATGTCTTTCTTTCCTGTGGAAACAGCTGTATTTTGCATGGAATATTCAAGCACAAATTAGGTCAAAACAAAAGTAAACAATTCTTTTAAACAGCTATAGGATTCACCTGAACAAAAATAGCTCTGGGTTTTATTTCTTTTTCTAGTTAGTAATTCCTTGGTTTACATTAACTAGTTTGTAGAGCAAGAGCTAGACATAAACTAGGTCACTGTCTTGGGCCCAGTTAATATTTAATTTTTCTGCATAAAGTGGAGCAGTTTCAACTGAAAAAAGCGTGGGGCAAGTTAAGTTCAAATTCCTTACAGCTAAAAAGAAAGACAGCCTTTCTACTTTCCTTTTGTGTCCTAACCCCTGAGCTATGTATTAATAGCAGAACCTGGGAATGCAAAATCTTCATCAATACTTTTTGCAGAATCTCATGTTCCAAGTACATTGAGCAACACCAAGTGGATTGGGCAGGAGGTTTTTGTGCGTGCACTTGAACATGGGAGAGATGAGAGTACAAATGAAATTGAGGAAGATTCTTAGGGAGACCTGAAGGTGATTGCAAAATACCATGCTAAAAGGAAGGAAAAGGGCTTACAGTGCTCACAAATTGAGGAGCAGTTGAAAAGGCGGTCCGTGAACAACTCAATTTTCATTTTTGAATCTAAAGATGCAGACCTATACTTCTCTTCATGAATACAGCCAAGAACGCTTTTTCAAGGAAAACTGATCAGACAGAGTACCTAAGCAACTCAACAAAATGCTTAAGAAGGTCCAAAATCATGGATCTGCTTTTGGAAACATCTTTCTTAGGCTCTTTTTTTAGGACAGTTTGGCAACCCCAGGAATTAAAGTCAAATTGTTTTAATCTGTGTCTAGTGTATTAACTATAACAGCAGCCTGTTCTCAGAGCTTGAAGTTCACCAATGAAGGTATAAATCAGCAGCAAGTCACTGGACAGCTGCCAGTGTAAACCAGAGCTCAATGTAAGACAGAAGAGAATCAGGCAGTAAAAAGTGTCTTTTTCCTCCCCATTTTTCCATTTTTATCTCTTCAACGTTAATCCTCTTTGAAGGTACATAAAAACAATTATATTATCTTTGTAAAAGAAAAGAAGGAAGGCTTACTCTGGCACCTCAGTGCCTTATTATTTCACTATATTTCTCTAGATAAGAAAATCTGATTTTTTTACCATTAGCACCAGTTTTAACAGAAAAATGTTTAAAATATATTTTCCTTCCAAGAAGAAATGTCAGAGCTTTTCAGACCTTTTCTTTCTCCTTTTTGTTGGTTCTGCCTATAATATACTGTTCCAATCCTATTCCTGGTGGCATGACTTGGAGAAGCCCATGTGTGTTATGACTACCTGGCATGAGACTATGTTGTGCTACTCTGTCCTCCAAGTTAGCATTTAGGAACACTTAGATGTTGTCTGCTATATTGGATTAATTGGATTAGTCACCGGATTAAAGACTTTTTCACGACCAAGTTCTTGCTATGTGATGAAGAAAAAAAGTAAAAATAGGAAACGTTAAATTTTTACTCTTAACAGTTCTGGGAGTTTTTACACATATATTTGTGTGTGTAAATGGAGAAAAAAAATCTGTGGGAAGTGGTGCTATTCTCCACGGGCAACAAAATCTGGGAGATGGTGTAGTTGAAACTTTCAGTATTAGGGAAGGGAGTGAAAATATAAAGCAACCTCAAAGGGTGGGCTTTTGTTATTACTACTTAAAGGGGAAAAGTAAGGGGCTAAATTGAAATATTAGGTAAGAATGAGCAAACAGGGACTTGGGCAGGGTTGCTTCACTCTCAGAGAAGGAAACATATGGAATAAGTTACTGGTGAAGGTAACTGAAGTAGAGTCTCACAGAGATAAAGGGATACCTAAATCTGTTCCTGGAAGGGAGGATTGAAGAATAGGGTGAAAAAAGCAAGTAGGGTGGATTAAGCTAAACTGTGCCAGGACAGGCATGTCAGCACATATGAACCTTCTCTCTCTCTCTCTCTGCAATTTTGCTCTTTTATTTGCTTTTTTTTTTTTGCTTTATCAGCTCACAATATCAACCTCATAATGTCATTTTAACTCTTTCACATCTATGAAATTTCTCAGTGCTATTTAATCCCCAGTACATCAGTGAATTCTGCCTGGAGCATTCAGACACTCAGGACCAGTTAATGATGTGTTCTTGGTATGCAAGAAGAGTGAGACAAGCGACAGACAACTAAGGTGAGATTCTTCTCACCTAAATAGCGTATAGGCATGTGCTGCTGAACAGATGCTCTCTTTACAGTAACTGGTCAGAAAAAGGAATATCTTAGCAATCCATCTGAAATATTTCAATAGATGAGATAAATTAGGCCTCAAGAATTTCTGTTTCTCTTCACTGAATATAAATAGAGCATAGGAAAATCAACACAGATTCAGATTTCAGAGGCCTACAGTTCACGTGAATTGACACCACTATCAATGCTGTGTCAAGAAGAAAATCCGTTTCTATTTGAGTTATCTAAGGCCATTTCAGCAACTCTGATAGGGATTGTAATTCACAGACACCTGAGCAAAAGGACATGCCTTGAAGCCAGACCAGGAAGTCAGCATAAATCTGCTCCAACTTAGTAGCAGAGTCCAATAGCTTTGGTATAAGTCTGTTGTAATATCTCCATCTGGTTTTGAGAAAAATAATTTCTCTGGGTAACACTCCGCTGGGATGTGTAGCTGTAACCTGCAACAGAAATTACACCCTTTCATGAGAAATGGATAATGCAAAGAAATGGATAATGAAATCCAGATTGGATAAGGCCTCCCTGGTCTAGAGGGAGCTGTCCTTGCCTATGGCAGGCAGGCTGGGACTAGATGATCTTTAAGGTCCATTCCAGCCTCTTAACTCTATATGATTCTATGAAATAATGCCTGATGCTCTCCCATTATTATTTTTGAAGCAGTTTGACTTTATACAAAACTCTTAAATATCCCAGAAGAGAATTATAGTCACCTGCTTGGATCACACAGTCAGAACATACAGACAGAGCACTAGAGGAAAAGAGGGAGAAATACTTCTTTCAACAACACATCCATCTATAGAGAGAACCAATTTCAAAGGGAGAATTGTCACAACTGTTTATCAGATCATTTTTATGTCTGAACAAGTTATTCTCGGGGTTGCAGGAATTACAGATCATGAATCCTTCAAGACATCCCATTTTCAATGGTGAAGAGTCCTCTCCAGGGACGTGTTGGAAATCCCTGGTATAGCTCAGACAGAGGAGGAAACTGAGCCTTTCTTTTCCAGATTCTGTGTGCTAGTCTTTCATACTGAGTTAGAGACATCTGAGTTAGAGAAAAGGGAATAAAATTAATTCATCCTAAACATGTTTTGTTCAAATATTTGCTAAATTTTGCATTCAGCTTAAAGTGCTCGGCATTAAAAAACTAGACATATAGGTTTGTTTATGTGTGGTTTTTTGTTTTGTTTTCTTTTCTTTTTTTGTAACTGATAAAGGATTTTTCTGAAGATTAAATACTGATTTAAAAAATAAACTACACGTCTTTAGAACAAACCTAATCTTGTAACAACTGAGATGCATAAATGATGTTAACGGGAATGCTGTGGGTACTGTTGTTAACTGAGCACCATAAAAAACTGTCCGTAAAGTAAAAATTAGTTTAAGCGAGGACCTTATCACTCTCCTTTTTCTACTGCTATTTCCCTTTCCTTTCAAGGGAAAAAAGTCAAGAAAAAAGATTATAGTAAAAATATAATGGAAAATTATCAATATATTTTATAATATAATGAAGTATATAACTACTAAGTTGTTTGTATCCACTGTTGCACTGTTGCGATTTTTATAATTCTATTTACTGTGTTAAATTACTGCACATGAAGAACTTTAAATGGTTCTTTAAAATACCATAGAAATCACTACAATATTATAGATGTATTTCAAATAGATTTGTGACTATTAAGATTTTCATCCAAATATCTTTCACCTCAAAATCCTGCTGGATCACATGTGTAGTTTTGCTACTTTTTTCAGAGGCCTGTTTTGATTTAACATATGCCACTGTGTTCTTTCATTGTTTAGAGAAACTAATGAATGATATGAAATGATTACATTGTGTCATTTTTCTTACTCTTCCCATATTCTGTTGTGCAACCACTGCCATGCTCTTGCTAAGAACCTTGGCTGCATTCCATTCTGAGTTCTTTCTTAATGACTTCATCTGCAGGACTACAAAGATTCATAATCAGTTCCTATCCAAGCCCTGAAATTAATTTTGTGGAAATCCATCTCTGTATGTTACAATACTGGCTATTGAAGCAATCTTGAAAGCAGACACCATGTGGGGGGAAGGAAGGAGGGGAACAGGGAGAGAAAAAAAAGAAAAGAAAGAAAACTTTGGCCCCAGCTCACAGGAATCAAGCTGTGTTCTGTGACACTCAGAAAAAAGAGGGTGGTCTCCTCCCCACCAGCAGTCACGCAACAAAACAGATACCCTCAGCAGGCTGCTGTCTGTGCAGTTCTCCGTGTCCTTACCTTAGAGGAAGGAAAAAATGCCTCTCTTGAGAGTGTGAACAGGTGAAAAAGTTTCTATTCACAATAGAATCTCTGAAGGCTACCACAAAATTAAATGTCTACTGGGATGCCTCAGTGATTTTAATGTCAAACTTCTGTACCTTGTTCAGTCAATAGAGAGTTGTGAAAAGTTTAAATTAGGTACATATAGTGAATTTTCAAAGTCTTTCACCTCTTCCAGGTGGTATCTCAAGTCTTTGAGTAGGATACGTAAAAACTTGTGTGTGTTTAGCAACCACAGCCAAGCATCTGAATTTACTGAACTGATGTTTAGCAGTGGAGCACAAGACATAAGTGGAGATTTGATCTTCCTTCTGTATTTTCTTATATCAGTGGGTTAGAAAATCATCTGGAATTACCTCTGTGTAAAATTTCTTTATCATTTCAAAGGCATTTTGAGTAGCCGCCATTTGGGTAACAATGGTTCTAGTTAATCCATGACTTCTGCAGAAACAAACAGAGAATATTAAAGAGCACAAGATGAGAGTCAATATTCACCGCTGAGCATGAGAATGATGACTAGGTCAACTGAGGCTTAACACAAACTGAGATACTCAGATTTTCACATTAGTACTGGATGAAAACACCAATTTTGTGCCAATGGTACTGAAAACAAAAAGGGAGGGACAGTCATGGGAGCCTGTTGCTTAATTTAAGGTCTGTTTTTACCTCCAGGATTGGTGTTGTATACACAGTAGTCTGCATGTGGCTCCCTGCACACTTCCCTGCTTATTTCTCCAACTGGTGTTAACACTCTGTGTTTGGCAAAAACTCATGATCAAATGTCAATCTTCTTGTAAACACATGCACACAAGTGCAGAGATGAACAACTGGATTTGGCTTATTACCTTATTGACTTGGAATATGTTGGGTTTAGGACACAAACAAGAGTCCTGCCTCAGTAAATGCTACAAAGGACAGCATTTTCCAGCTCTGCTCCTTTCCATAGCTAAAATGAGCAGTGGAAACAAGGCAAAAAGTATGTTGTCATTCACAGCAAAAGTCTCAGCCAGAAAACATCTACTGTTAGAGAAGTTGCAGTTTACCTAAGAAATCATATCATCAGACTTTAATACAGAAGTGATCATGTCTTTGTAAAAACTTCATTCCTCATGAAGCTGTGCCAGATGCTGACATTGTCTGCTGGCGTCCGACTGACACACTGCAGTGGTAATAAATGGGGCACTGTGTGTCTAAGCTCCCTAGCTGAGATATGACATTAACTCTTGACCTTCAAATGAAAAGAAAACTCAGTATCTCCTGTTACTATTATAAATGTTGACTTTAGTATTCATTATTAAAGAACACATTTCAGTCTCATTCCACTCTGCATCACGCGATGTATGGATCTATAGCAGTTTTCACTGGTGCTGTTTCTTTTCACTTTGTCTGCATCTGATAAGCCAGAAACCTTGGGGACTGAACCAAAACACAAGCACTACTGAAGAAACAGGCCTGGGAGATTTTTCTGCTTCATCTCATGACACCATGCTTGTGTAATGCTATAGAGTAATACAGCCTTTATTTTATGGAATATGAAAATGTGAATGCATTTCATTGCCTTCTTATATTCCATACACAGAGTGTGCACACACCCCACATGTAAGTAACACATTGGTTGGTATTTCTTAGGCCTTCTTCTGGGTCACTTCATAGTCAGGATGAGCTGTTGTAGTTTCCAGTGATGGACTTCAGTTCAAATCACAGAAAATTTGGCTTTTCTGATCTACTATGCTGTATCTCACTCTCTAACACATAAGCAAAAAATATGGTTATTAGTTATAGCGGTCAGAGGCAAAAGTTTGCATATTTCTTTCAAAAGTACCCACTCTGAAATTTGGAGAAGAAAATGTGCTGATTAGACCAGCCCCTGTTATCTCTTTGCAGAGCATTAGCAGTTTAATCCATTAATTGCACAATTACAGGCATTATTGTGGGAAGTCTGTTCTTTAGTCTTCCTAGTCTGACAAAAAGACAACAAGGTTATTAATTTTCTTATTAATGCAATGGATGTAAATATTTGGAACTGAAATTATGTGTTCCAGGAACCAACTTGAAAATGTTAGTTTTTCAGTTTAGAATTCCATTTTTCTGAATGGCTTTATCAATGGTAACCAGGACTGTCTCACTGCTGACTTGTGACTGCTCTCATTGTGGCCCCACAGAGAAAGAGGCTAGAGTATCTAAAGGATTACTATAAATTTAAATTAAGCCCAAGTTTTGTTGTCTCTTAACCATTGCCATCTTAGCTCAGAGGAGACCTGAAAACAGTCTGCTTTCTACTGGAAAAATCTTTGAATGACCATTGCTGAACTTCTCAGTCCAGGCTAGACTTTGGATAGTTTGACCATCTCCTTGTTGCAGGTGGAACTCCAGAAGAGCCTACAATACACAGAGATCAATTTTTACACTGACATCAAAGAGATATCCTTAACACTCCCAGACTGAGCTGAGTGAAAAATTTAATCATGAGAATACACACATTTTGCTGTGATACACTCATCTTGGCACCACAAAAACAGGCCTATCCTTGTGTAACTAATCAGGATGGAAATGCAACTTGCATAAAGGTGACCTTTTCTACAATATACATTTTCCTTCAACATATATTTTTTACATTTTCCTATAACATATATTTTCCTTCCTAAGGATATAGAAAGATTCTTCCAGATCCTTATGATTCTTTGCAACAAACTGATACATGGGAGCCACATCAGACAACAGCACTAGGGCCAGGACACAGGAATGCATCGAGGCTGAAATCAGCTGACAATGACCCTGGAGAGGCAAGTCCTTAGAATCATGTTCCATTCTTTTACATCCTTGTAGAGGGAATTTCTATGCAACCAGTACTGCCCATGTTTGGGTTTTTTTCCTGTGCATGCTTGAAAAAATTATGACAACACACAAGCAGAAATGTATCAGTGTCATTGAGCCAGATTGCTGCCCTCCTAACCAGGAATTAATCCTGCTAATGTCAAAGGGCTGATGGATGTCTTCAACGGCAGTAAAGAGTTCACAGCCTTGCCCACAGAAATAGGCTCTTAAATCAGAGCATGTTCTTATCTTTGAAGCTTGAGTAGCCATTGACTCTGGGGCTATTCCTGATCATCAGCTGAGAGCTATCTGGGTCTGCAGTTAGCCCTTACAATTACAATTCTCAGGAGCATTTCCCCTGCTGTCATCAAATCTGTCACAGATTACTCCTGTGGCCTTTATATGGCCATGGAGCTGGTAATTGCTCTCCTGCTGACTGCAGAGGCATGGGTGAAGATTGCTCCAATATGAGACAGAGCAGCTCAGTAGAGTAGTGCTCTGCTAAAGCACTGAACACCAAAGTAAAGCTAAAGCATTCCCTGACAGGGATTTTCTTGCCAGTGCATGAAAAGCACATCTGGCTGTCAGTCTGTTCATCTGAACCCTCACCTGCTTCTTTCCAGCTCTTGCCTGTATCATGAACTCCTTACTGAAGGGAATTATGTTCCTCTACTCTTTATACAGCTGACAAGTGCAGGGCTTTAAACACCACACAAATTCAAATGGTGAATGTGGGTGACAATTTGTGAATATATTGTTCTCCAGCATAACCACTGAGAGCAAAATCATGGTGACTCAAATCTGTCACACACCACAGAGAAAAGGGTGTTCATTTTTTCATGAACTTTACAGATTTAAAATGTCAGCCCTCAGAGTTATGTCCTCTACAGGAACCTTTCAATGTGAAATTTCACCTTTGCAAATACAGTCTGGGAGTTGTGAACCAGGATCACTTTATTCTGCTGAGCACAGCTAAAAACCATAACAAAGTATTGGAGAGTTACTGCAGTCTTGCTCAATTATTTTGTATTTCTTGCAGCAAAGCATAGTGAATCATGCAAAACACATTGTTTTGTTATGCTTTGGAAGACACGCTTCTTATTGAATGATGTGTGCATAAAATGTGTTGGAAATCAGTACATTATTCGCAATGGGACTCCATTTTTCATGGGAGCTTCTAGGGGGTGCACTAATACTTGTAATAAATAGCAGGAAAAAAACCCAGAACACAAGTTTGGCTACACCACTGGATGTAGAGTCACAGAAATATCTTAAGGGAGATGAAATACCTTCACGCATGTTCAATTCTTTGTTCTGTCCTGTCACTGTGGGGTAATGACTCTTTCAATTAGGAATTGGACTGAGTCCACCAATTCATGTCAAAATACAATCTTCCCATAGTGATGGAGGCAACCAAATGGGCATAAGATATTGCCTGATTTGTAACTGTTAATAGAGACATGAAGAGTTAGCATGCTCCACATTCCAACTTGAAGGGTCTCATATATAAAAATGGAGACAAAAGAAGTAACCAAGTGTGTCCAGGTTTTTTTCTTCTGAAGGATTTTGTTTTTCTAATAGCTAAAACAATAAACAGCTTCAATTTGCTTTATAAATAATTCATGCACAATAACCACACAAAATTTGATATAATGGACGCCACAATGATTAATAGGCATTCAATATTTGTGTGGCGTTTATTGCATATCACACTGTTAGGGTGAGGACTTGGTCTAGTGAAGTCTAGTTCCCCTGTCATTGTTGACTTTCTTTATACTAAAGCCATTTAAATTCTGATTTTGAAAATCTTGTTTGCATCACTAATGCCTAGATCTGAATGTTTTCCATATGAGAAAATAGCAAATACATTAGTATTCTTAGGCTTGGGAAAAAGATGACTGATGGGGGAAATGACAGAGAGCTTTAAGTCATAAACTCTGTGCAGAACGTGAACAGAGTGAAAATTCACTCCACCTCATAGCACAGGGATCAGCAGAGATATAATGAAAGCATTAAGGAGTGAGTTATACACCAAAGCAGAGTATTTTTTTCCACACAACATGTAACTACATTATAGAGCTCATAACCACAGGATTTCATGGAGGTAAAAAATACACATGGATGTAAAAAGGAGCAAATCAATGGAGAGTAAATCAATTGGTGTTACTAAACATGATTTGCCAGAAGGAAATCTGGATCATGAAGTTCTAAAACCACTGATTACTGGAAAATTTGCGAGACCAAGACATTTTTGTCCATGTGTTTGTTCCTTTCCTCTTTGCCTTTGTGTCTGCTGCTTCCCAGCCTCAGGGAGATGATGGGAGGTGAGGAGGACCTTGGTCTGAGAGGCCTTCTCCCCTCTACTCTAAATGTCCCATGGGATGAATGTCACCTCGTGCATCAAACTCAGATATCTGCTGTGTGAATGCCCATGTGAAAGTCCTCTTCATAGTCTGATAGGAGCAACAGACACTTCTGGAGTACAGAAGTTTGGGTTGTTTCAGGCATCTATTTGGGAGGAGCAAAATGAATTGTAAACACAAGTATTTCTGCCCACCAATACTAAAGAAAATATAGATGTCTATCTTAAATGAGGGCATCTACTATATTGGTTGGGACAGATATGTGTGATTCCTGTTACTATGGCTCTGTGCAGAACTAAATAACAAGATTTTTTCTTCCAGGCCTCATATTTGTGCTTTATTTCATATTCAATCAGTTCAGTAAGTTACTAAAGAAAATGAAACATAAAGGATCTGTCTCAACATATTACTTATCATTAAAAGTATCATAAAGAAGAGTTTGCAAGCTGACCCAATTTTTATAAAATGTCTACATACAGTCTTCAGTCCCATTTAAATTATTAGATTTAGAAATGTGTTTAAGATCTTAGCTGAAATGGAACCAGAGTGAAATATGGTAGAATGAAAGCCACCAAAGTATCTAAGACATTGAAATATAGTTCAGTTCCATTAACAGCAAGCCTCTGTTTCAAGTAGAGCTGATCTGACAAAAGCAAAGCAAAATTACTCCAGTATATAAAAATGGGTTCCTCTGGGCTGGTGAATTCTGATATAAATTATTAAATCCCACAGAGACTTTTTAGATCAAAAGAACTTTCTACGTTCTTTATGTAGCCCCTTCTACAGAGAAAAGAAACTGCCAAATATCCTGCAAGGCAGATGTGAAAATACGATCTTTTAAAGCAATTGTGACTTTCTTGCTTTCCCGTTTATTTTTTGTGCTGCATCCAAAAGCTCTTTGGATGTATGACTGTATGACATCCAGTTACAGATCTAATGCACAACACAAAAACCTAAACCTGTGCTTCAGAGGTTGCCCCAGTAAATGCAGATCACTACTTTGGAGTGAACTGGGGAGGTATCAGGAGACACCAACAGTATTTTCAAACTATGCTGTTACTTTTGTAATTAAAAATTTAACTATTTCTATATGTTCCTCTAGAAAGGCGTGCTGCAGTTTTAAAGATGCAGTCCTGGATATACATTACAATCCTCAATTTTCCTGAAAACAAACTGATCTGCATGTTTAATTTCTCAGCCATCCAGACATTATATTTTTTTCAGAAGAAAAAAATATAAAACCATGGAATCATTAAAGTTGGAAAGATCTAAAAGATCATTAAATCCAGCCATTAACCCACCACTGCTGTATTCACCACTATATCATGTCTCCAAGTGCCACATGCACACACCTTTTGAACAAATATAGAGATGGCAATTCCTCCACATCCCTGGGCAGCCTGTTCCAATGCTTGACCACTCCTGCAGTTGAGAAATTTTTCTTAATATCCAATCTCAGCATTCTCTGGAGCAACTTCAGGCCATTTCCTCTTTTCCTGACACTTGTTACCTGGGAGAAGAGAACAACTCCCACCTGGCTACAACTTCTTTTCAGACAACTGTAGTAAGTTTCTCCCCGAGCCTCCTCATTTGGAATATTTTATTTTCCTGAATTAGCAACATTATAAAAAAAACCACTTTTGCACTTTCTACTTAGTGTAAGCCAAGAGTAAACAAAAAAAATCTATTGACAGTCTGAGTAGGGACATTCAATTGACAACATGGAACTTTGCCTTCTAATTTTATTCAATTAGGATTTACTGGAAAACACAAAATAGGCCTTTAACTGGGGAAACAAAACGTGTGACTCCATTCTTAAGAAGCCCTAACCATCACATTACACAGTTAGAGCTTATTTCTTTTTCCTAATTCCCTCTTGGGGACAGTAAATCTTGTATCCATTTCCCCATCAGAGAGGTAGGAGGTGCCTCTGCCCTCCCCCATTAACCATCTTGACATAAATTCTGGCTGTCATTCACACTCCTGGGAATGAGGAAATATGGGTCTGGTCCCCTCTGTCCGAGGAAGGAAGAGAAACCAGTTTCCTCACTTCCTGTGCAAGTGGTCTAAGTGGTACATTATTACACTAAAAGCCACCTCTGCAATTACTTACTGCTCCAATGTCAGCACATTAGGGTTTGTCTCAGATGGATTTAGTGAGAGTTATCATCTTTCTGTGCATTAGATGCACTTTAATAGGCCATAGGCAGCCAGTCAAAAGATGGGGATGAAGCTTTTTGCCTCAGTCTTGATTAGGTTTAGGTAGAAAGCAAATACAGAGGCATCAGCTCACTTGCCTGGTTGATTCAAGCTAGGACATCTGATCTGAGGTGCTCTGAAGTTGCTGGGCAGACATAATACCTACCAAAAATATTTGTGCCTTCCAGACTAGAAGAAAAACTCATACAGGATATCCAGTCTTGTGAAAGGACTCCAGACATGTATGCTAATAAACCTGAAATAATATCTGAACTTCTCAGGCTAGGGCTGTTTCCAGCTAAACCTGAAGTAGAAACAGACCTCAGAAGTCAAGTAGAGATTCACCATGGAGATGTGGGATTTGGAGACATTGGCATAAAGTTTATTCATATTGCACTTTTCAGCATTTATACTTCAGCTTCATTTCAAGTCAAGTATCCAAGAATGAATAAAAGATAAGTTCCTTTGGGGATCTGAGCTTTACTTACTGAGCCAAGCTCTACATTTGCCTTGCATTGCTCAGCTGCTGTACTTGAAGAATACACTAAGGAAGAAATTGTCTATCAGGAGCAAAGTACCAGGTTTCACATGTCTCTGCAGGGTTGATAGTTCACTGGGGAGTTATGGAGCCAAGATTCTGCCAAAATTTTCTTCTTGCTCTAGTTACTCTGAGTGTAGATTCACAGATCCAGAAGGTCATAAAGGGTCAAGGGACAACCTTAAACATAAGCTCCTTTATATTTGTCTACACTCCATAAACTCTAAACTTGCCTGATGACATCTGGCACATCTTACTCTTTCGTACTGTACAGAAGGTCTCTTCTCTCAATACTATATAAAATTACTAGTCTTGTTAGGCATGTGAATTTATAGTGTCTGAAAATCATTCTTGCTTATCTGCATGTCCTCACCTAAATAATATTTCCAAAAGTCAAGTCTTGTATTTATTTGAGGCACTGAACTTGCAAAGCATAAAATTTCTAAGCTGGGAATGTTGGCATTTCTAAGGTCAGCAGCAAAGATTGGTTTGCAAACCTAACTGAAGTTTTGATTTGCTTCAGTGCCATGCAACAGCTTGGCTTTTAAAGCATCAAATTGCTTTTTTAGTATATTTAATTAAACTTCTAAGGCTGCTTGGCAAGCTTAAACTCCACTTGTTGCAATCAGCAGCATGGTGATTATTTATAATTTCATAAAGATTGCTTCCATCTGTACTTCAGTGCAATTAGGGAGTTTATTCATAATTCATTAATTTTAAAGACGTATACATAAAACATGATTCTGTGCTCTAACTTTATGTGTTACAATTTAATGACACTTAAGAATATCTGACAATTAACAATGTTTCAACAAACTAATGATTTGTAAAAGCAGAGTAAAATTTAGCATTAAGAGTTAGAATTCAGCCTTGTTACTTTGGGTGATGTACATGCCTACATGTAAGCAGAGAAATGCCTTTTTCAAGGGTAATTGTTACATCTGTCCCTTTTTTTGCTGTGGATTTAAGACAATTTCTAAGTATCAGAAAGGAGGAATGCAGGGAAAGGGTAAGGAAGAAGAAAGCAATTCCAGCAACCTGTCAAGAACCCAAATATTGGACACCATCAGCAGGCAGAGCTGAAAAAAATGGACTTGATGTAATCTGGTATTTCCTGTGTTTTCTGGTGAGTGACACCAACTGTGATGCAGAGATAATCCATATTTACAGTAAACTCTGTAGGCCAGGTTGGATGGGGCCCTGAGAAGCCTGACCTGGTAGATGGCATCCCTGCCCAAAACTGGGGATTAGAAGTCAATGATCTCTAAGGTGCCTTCCAACCCAAACCATTCTGTGATTCTATGAAATATTGGTCAAGATTACATGTAAAATTTTTATAATTCAGTCATGGATTTTAAAAAAAAATCAAATTGAGGTTTACATAATAACTAAAATATTACTTTTAACATAATCTCATAGTTAGTACATTTTCATCTTCAAGGAAATAAATCAGATGGAGAGCTAAATTTAAAGACTGAGACTTTGGTCAAAAGTGAATTTCCAGAAAGCTAAATATCAAATGTTATAAGATATTGCACTTATGGTTCAACTTCTAGACTAGGTGCTCATTTATCCGCTGGTACAGGACAAGGTATAAACAGGATAAAACCAAATCAAGACTCCTAAAGCAAGGGGAAATGATTGAAATTGACTTTCATTTTGTCAGATTTTGCTCACAGTGTCCTCTGGCCTGCTGGTAAACCAGTAGCCTTGGCTGAATCCTTCTTTTCCCTCACCTTGCAGAACTTCTACTTGCTTGGTTTGGAGCAACACTATGGGACAATTTTGCAAAACACTTAAAGTATTGTGAATTTTCTTTAAAACTGACTGCAATCAAAGGGAAAGTTAGACACTTATTTACCTGACTGAACCAGTGTCAGAACCAAAATCAAGCTGCACATCAGGGTGAACATCCAGAGAGAAACACAAGTGGTGTCACTGAACAAGACCTGAGGCTTCAGAGAATCCCAGTTCACAGAAATAGGGTCAGTATAGACTGTCCAGCCTCAGATTTGAGAAATGGAGAAAAGCTGCTCAACCTTTATCACCACTCCTTTCAACCTTACTAAAAATACAGTTTTCCACCATGGTGATATGTTACCACAATATTTGCACACACAAGCCTAAAAAGCTGAAAGCTCATCTCGGTGACTAATTTGGAAGCTTGAGTTTAAATACATTACTTCTCATGTAATTAGTGCCTATCCTCGAGTCACATCTGTAAATTCTTTGTTGCGGTGCGCCCCTGCAGTCTCCCTCTCTCTTTTCTGTTCGGGTTGATTTTAATTTATTGTATTTTCATGTATTAGTGTTACTTACCTAAGATGGCGCTTGCCAGGCTTCCCCTCCCCCTGTTTTTCTCCCTCAGGGACTGTCCGTCATTTCTGTTGCTTAGTTACTCCCGCCTTTTTGTATCGAGTTCTCCCCACCCCTGTATTTTCAGTTGTCAGCCTGCCTGCCTGTCACCCTCTGTCCCTGCCTGCTTCACCAGAACCTTCTCCACAGGGCAGAGGGTGATTGGGCAAGGTAGAGCTGGCCCTCCCCTAATGTTGTTCTATTTGTTACTGTCCCCTGTCAGTTTAGCCGGGTGTTTAGTTCATTGGCCAGGGTGAGGGATCCACCTCCCCCTGGTCTCCCTATAAATGTTTTGTTCTCCCCGCCCCTCGGGGCAGTTCCCTGCAGCCTCCTACCTGTCTACACCCTTCACCCTCTCCAATAAATCTTCCCCTGCTGTGGAGAACTGCTGCCTCGCGTCTTGCTTCAGCGTCCTCTGGATTAGTGCTGCTGTATCTGTTCCTAAGCCTGCCAGAGCTGCCTCCTCCACCACTGACGTGGAGGGAGCTCTGGGAAGGGCGATCGGGAATCCAGTTCCTCTCCTGCCGGAGGCTCTGGGTCTGCAGCTGCCCGTGCCCTCTCTCAGGCTGTTGGCTGTGCAATTCTGTGGGCCAGCCGGGCTCAGGATTTCGGCACCGCCACAGCTGCTGGCGCCCAACGTGGGGCTCGAACCCACGACCCTGAGATTAAGAGTCTCATGCTCTACCGACTGAGCTAGCCGGGCTCAGGATTTCGGCACCGCCACAGCTGCTGGCGCCCAACGTGGGGCGGCTCAGCATCGTAGCCGCGAAGACTACGTCCGCCCCACGGTCCGAAGCAGCAGGCTTCATTGGGCGCGGCAGTACCTCCGATCGCGGGACGCCTGGTTACTGGGACTACTGCGTCGGAGGATTGGACCGGAGACCTCCGGCACCTCGGACCGGTCCACCAGAGGACGCCGCCCGGCACCTGGATTCCTCTTCCTTCCCTTAAGGTCGGTCTTCGTACCCCCCCTGTCTTTTATCTGACCCCCCGGCCGCTTCGTCCGCCGGGTGGAGGTCGCCTTTTTTCGTGGCAGGGGGCCTTAGGGGGAGGGTTCTCCTACCCTTTTTCGGTTCTTTAATCCTCATTTTAGTTTAACGGGTGTCGGTGCCAGCTGCTCAGCCAAATTAAGATCTGCAGTCATGGGTGCAAGACTGTCGGCTGAGCAGCGCGAGGCGGTTTTGGTTGTTGTTGAAGTTTTGGTTAAAGGGAATGTTTTAGTTAAACAGAACGAGATCCGGAGCTTGATTAGATGGGTCTCCTCTCAGTTTCATAATATCTCCTCTGACCAATATAGGAGCCCCCGATTTTGGGAGGAGGTCTCCAGAAAATTGTCTTATTTGGTCCGGTCAGAGGAGACCGCCCTTTCTAAAAAATTGAAATTGGCAAGGCACCTGAATTGGGTGACTCAGCTCCTCCAGGTGCTGAGGAAACAAGAGAGCAAAAAACTGAGAGAACGCCCCAAGCTCCCAGTTACGGTCTCGGCCCCCAGTTCTGTTCCTACCCCTGAACGTCCCCCTACGCCTCAACCTTGTCCTCCTTCGCCCCTTCCGGTTAACACCCCTGAACGTGTACCTACCCCCCAGCCCTGTCCCCCTTCTCCCGCTAGACCTGGGATCCTGAGGAGGGCAGCCCCCGACCACAGCGGGCAGGAGCCCCTCCATCGCCCTGGCTCTCCTCGGGGTCGCCAATCCCCCCGCGGACGGAGTCCTGGCCAGACTCCGGCCGGTTCTCCCTTTCCCCCATCTTCCCCCGCACCCTCTTTCCGCGTTGTAAAATCCCCTAAGTTAAGTTCCAAAGTTCGCTTCATGGTCCCGTCACAAGATGGCTCCTGTGGAGCCCAAGATGGCGGGGACCATGAGGCACCCCAGCAGGGAAGGTCCCTGCCCCCACCTTATACCTACTCCAATCCCTTTTGTAGTCCCTCTCCCAACCCCTTCCTCCCTAGTCCCAACCCCTTCCTTTCTCCCGTCCCCACCCATTCCTACTACACCCCTCCCTCACCCAGCGCTCCGCCCTCCTCCTCGGTGGTACCTCCTTTTGCTCCGCCTCCGCCTCAGGCCCTCCCACCTTGCCCAACCCACTGGGCGGGCCCTCTCCCTTCAGTCCCCTCCCCGGGTTCCCACGGCGCCGCTGACCCCGCCCCTTCCTGTCCCCTCCCCCTGGGTTCCGGTTCCCACGGTCCGCCATCTTGGCCGGTTTTTTCCCACGGCCTGGGGGCCGGGGCCGAGGGGAAGGAGGGCACACCGGAGCCTGCCGAATCCATCATGGCTGCTCCGGTGACTTATCACCGGAATCGGGGCGGTGGAAATCCCCGCATCCAGTGGTCCCCAGTCCCCCGGTCGCTCATCAAGGAGCTCGTGAAAGCTCTGAAGGAGCACGGGGGACAAAGTCGTTATTTCCGGGGGCTACTGGAGGCTTCCCTCCTAGAATCCGAGCTTGTCCCAGCCGATTTAAGGCAGATTTTTAGTTGTTTACTGGATGTAGCTCGGTATTCTAGGTGGGAAGCCACGTGGGAGATGGCGGTGTCCGATCTTTTGCCGCAGCTGTGGGAAGACCCGGAGGTGGGGGAGGATACTGAAGGAGAGAGGCTCACTGTCAACCATCTATGTGGGTTGGGTGAGTGGGAGAAGGGCGACAAGCAGGCCCGCCTGATACCCACTGAGGCGTTGAAGCGGAGCACACAGGTGGCTTTGCAGTCCTTCTATCGAGTGGCTGCGGGGGTGCCTTCGGTCCCTGTGTCCCATCTCTTCCAGGGGCCGACGGAGAGCTTTGATGACTTCGTGGTGCGGCTGCAGCAGGCGGCGGAGTCGGATGAGCCGGACGAGGGTGCTCGCAAGAGGATGGTGACGCTTCTTGCGACCACCAATGCCAACTCAGCTTGCAAGGCCGCTATCATGAGCCTGCCACTCCACCCTCGTCCAACGCTCCGGGATCTCCTGATGGTCTGCGCTGCAAAAGTGACATCTCAGGCATCCGGCGAGAAGCCAGCCACCCCATCGGCCGCTCGTCGGGTGTCCTTCGCGGACCTTCAGGGGACCGTCGCCGCCGCTGCACCCTCTCCGTCGGTCCCCCGCTCGGGACCTGGCACCCCCCGGACTGGCCGCTCCTCCACCGCGGCATGCCACCTGTGCCAGAAGGAGGACCACTGGATGCCTGACTGCCCGCTCCGGAAGGAGTTTTACGCTTTTAAGAGAGCGCAGCAGTCAGGCGTCCAAGGAGGAGAGGCCCCAAAAAACTGTTAAAGGAGCGCAGCCCCCCCCTGCGTGTTGACAGAAATTCGGGCGGGCAAACACCATCTGTAGCCAGGGGGGAGGAGTCACCTTCATTTTTCCGCTCGCCGCCAGCCGAGCCCAGTCCAACGGGGCTCCCAGGACTTTATTCCACCGGATGTGACATTCTACCGGACCTGACCTCAGGCGTGGTTGACCCTCACCTTGGTTGTTCTGACCCGGGACCTTCATCGGAACCAGATTTTAACACCTTTTCTTCTGGTTTCTCCTTTAGGTTGGAAACAACGCGGCCTTTCCACTTTTCCAACTCTGAAGTGGTCGCGTTGTCAGTCTGCCCGAAGGCCCGAGGTAATTGGGACACAAATCAGCAGCTCCTCATTGTGGGAGACACCGAGGTCACTCCACCCGACCTCGAGATTCTTCCAGCCTTGGTGTCTGCAGACCAGCATCGGCTTGTCGTCAGGTGCAGGTGTCTGCGTCCCCCTCTGTTCCTCCCTGCCGGAGAGGTGGTGGCCCAGGCCATTTCAATAAATTCTTCCATTCCTTCAGTTGCCTGGGCCGAACACCTGGGGCGAGCGAAGCCTCGCCTCGACTGTCAGCTGTCCCGGGGGGGGGACTCCATCTCCATCAGGGGGATGTTGGACACTGGAGCAGATGTGACGATCATTCCCTCTCGGGAGTGGCCGTCACATTGGGAGCTGCAAAACGTGGATGGGCGCATCCAGGGTGTCGGGGGGACACAATTGGCAAAGCGTTCTAAGAGCATCGTGCAAATTAAGGGGCCGGATGGGCAATTGGCTTCTGTACGCCCATTCGTTTTAGACTATGTAGAGCCTCTCTGGGGGAGAGATACCCTTGCCCAGTGGGGAGCCAAAATTGACCTGCCGGCTCCCCAGGTTTTTCGGGCAGCGGTCACTGAAGAGCGCCCTACCTGGAAGCTGAATTGGCTTTCAGATAAACCAGTCCAGGTAGCTCAGTGGCCGCTCAATAAGCAAAAATTGAAGGCGCTGGCGGAACTCGTGGAGGAGCAGGTCCAAAAAGGCAACCTGGTGGAGTCCATGTCGGAATGGAACTCCCCAGTGTTTGTCATTCGAAAGTCATCTGGCAAGTGGCGGCTCCTCACCGACCTCCGCAAAATCAACGAAATCATACAGGATATGGGTACTCTCCAGCCAGGGATGCCATCCCCGGCGATGCTCCCCCAAAATTGGAATTTGGTTGTCATTGATATTAAAGATTGCTTTTTTCAAATTCCCCTTCATCCTGATGACGCGCCACGTTTTGCATTCACGGTGCCCACCTTAAACCGTGAGGCTCCCGGGAAGCGCTACCACTGGCGAGTTTTGCCACAAGGCATGAAATGTAGTCCTATCATCTGCCAGTGGTATGTTGCTTCCTTGCTCCAACCTGTTCGCACCGAATGCCCAAATGCTATAATTTACCATTACATGGATGACGTGCTGGTCTGCGCCCCCAATGATGACCTGCTGTTTCACGCGCTCTCCCGCGTAACGGATTGTTTAATTGCCGCAGGGTTCGAGCTCCAGAGCGAGAAGATTCAACGGATGCCGCCCTGGAAGTACTTAGGCCTGGAGATCACTAAGCGGACCATTGTTCCGCAAAAATTGGCCGTTCACCACAAGGTGAGAACCTTAGCGGATGTTCACCAACTGTGTGGGGCGTTGAATTGGGTGAGGCCCTGGCTAGGCATCACCACCGAGGACCTAGCCCCCCTTTTCAATTTATTGAAAGGGGGAGAGGAGCTTAGTTCCCCTAGGGAACTCACCCCAGAGGCCAAAACCGCACTCGAAAACATCACAAAAATAATTGAGGCAAGGCAGGCCCATCGGTGCCACCCGGGCCTGCCCTTCAAATTCATTATATTAGGTAAACTGCCACACCTCCACGGGATGATTTTTCAATGGGATGAATCCCGCAAGTCCCCCAAAACATCGAAGGAGAAGAGGACGGACCAAGGCTTGAGTGACCCCCTCTTAATTATAGAGTGGGTGTTCCTCAGCCACCATCGGTCCAAAAGAATTACAAGGCCACATGAGCTGGTGGCTGAGCTGATCCGCAAGGGAAGATCGCGGATCAGGGAGCTGGCAGGTGTGGACTTCATGTGCATCCATATTCCAATTGATTTAAAATCTGGAAAGTTTCAATCCAAAGTTCTTAATCAACTCCTCGAGGAGAGCGAAGTGTTGCAGTTCGCTCTAGCAGAATACACTGGTAAAATTGAAATTGGACATCCTTCGCATGCTCTCTTCAATCAGGACATGCAATTCAAATTCACAATTCGGGAAATTCAAAGTCGAGTCCCCCTCAAGGCCTTGACCGTTTTTACTGACGCGTCCGGAGGAACCCACAAGTCAGTGATGACTTGGAAGGATCCTCAAACTCAGCAGTGGGAGATGGATGTTGCCACCGTTGAGGGCTCCCCTCAAGTTGCTGAGTTGGACGCAGTCGTCAGGGCCTTCGAGAAATTCAAAGATGTACCCTTTAATTTGGTCACGGACTCGGCTTATGTTGCAGGTGTAGTCGCTAGAGCTGAAGGTGCTGTCCTTGAGGAGGTGTCCAATTCGGCCTTATATGATTTGCTCTCGAAGCTCATAAAACTCATCTCCCACCGGGAGCAAAAATATTATGTTATGCACGTGAGAGCCCACACTGGTTTGCCCGGGTTCATTGCTGAGGGGAACCGTTTGGCCGATAGCCTCGCTTCCCCGGCCGAGTGGGCACTTGCCCACGCGGTGCAATGGGCCCCGCTCCCTGATGTCTTTAAACAGGCCAAGATCAGCCACCAGCTGTTCCATCAGAATGCGCCTGGCTTGGTTCGCCAATTCCAGCTCACGCGAGACCAAGCCAAGGCCATTGTGGCCACATGCCCTCACTGCCAGCGGGATCAGCTCCCATCTCTGCCCGCTGGCGCAAATCCCCGGGGACTTGCCAGCTGCGAGGTGTGGCAAATGGATATTACCAAAGTAAATCAATTCGGTCGCCTCAAGTTTGTCCATGTCTCAGTGGACACGTTCTCGAGTGCCGTTTTTGCCTCTGCCCACACAGGGGAGAAAGCCAAGGATGTCATCAAACATCTGCTCCAGGCTTTCTCCGTGCTGGGCATCCCTAAGGTGATAAAAACTGACAACGGGCCTTCGTACGTGTCCAGGGAGCTCCGGAGCTTCCTGCAGCAATGGGGAATAGAGCACAAGACCGGCATCCCCTATTCCCCCACGGGACAAGCCGTGATTGAGAGGACCCACCAGAGCCTCAAAAGAGTTCTTTCCCATCTGTCCCCGGCAATGAAGGTGGAATCCCCTCAGTCCCAATTATCAAGGGCACTCTACACAATCAACTTTTTAAATTGTTCTTTTGAAAACTTAAATCCGCCCATTGTGCGGCACTTCGGACAGAGTGGCAGTTTCCACCTAAGGGAGAAGCCCCCGGTTCTGGTGAAGGACCCGGAGACCTGGCGTCTGGAGGGACCATTCGACCTTATCACCTGGGGCCGAGGGTATGCCTGTGTTTCTACCCCCACAGGTCCCAGGTGGGTCCCTTCGCGCTGGGTTCGGCCCTTTGTGCCCAGAACAGCTAAGGCGACAACATCCACGCCTCAGGTTCGGGTTGCCAGCTGGCGGCGAAGACGGAGGGAGGAGGAAGATTCCCTTTTTCCTCTGGATTCCCTTTTCCTCCCCGAGACCTAAACCCTTCCCCCCCTGGCAGATTATTTAATGTGTTTGTTTCTTTCAATTTTAGTTGCTTCAGCCCGGCCATGATTCGAGGAGGGACTCCTGCATTTGTCATCCTAGCAGTCGTCCTCCTCCTCCAAGAGGCCCCCGGAGAGCCCGACCAGAGGTCCCCCATTACCAACAACATGTGGACCTCCCTTGCCCGCTCTCTTGGCCAGGACCACATTTGCCTCCACGCCGAAGCGGCCACAGACCCTCTGTCGTCTTGCCTGGTGGGGATCCCGGTCCCGCCCCGTGATTTCCCTTCCCCTCTTGATTTGCTAACCAAGTCCAAGGATCAAGACCATACAGAGGCTTGGAGGAATTCCATCAACCTTCTCCCCTTTTCCCCCGAAGAGCCTCTGAAATTTAATTTGCTCGGTTCCGCCAAAGCCCCTCTTTGTGTTCGTCTTTCCATCCCTTATAGTTTAGTCAAGTCCATCCGCTCTAATGACCCCCAGTGGACCCTGGTCGAGGGGGGGTCGGAGCACCAATGGTGTGAGGAGACCCTCTTGGCCAGGGGCCCGACCACCCCTGACCTTAAACCCCGAACCCTGCCCCAAGGATTCTATTTTATTTGCGGTAACCGAGCCTGGAACGGCATCCCCTCTCACCTTCTAGGAGGCCCATGTACGATCGGTCATGTGACGCTGTTCACTCCCGGCACGCCGAAATTAGAGAATTGGCCTACCAAAAAGTCAGAAGTGGTGATTAGGCAGAAAAAAGATCTGACAGAATTTGGCCCAGATTGCGACTCCAAGATTTATCATTGGAATGAGGGCAAAAGGGTCGCAATCTCTCTGTTCTTGCCGTGGGTTTCGGCCGGAAAGGCCATCGGCGAATTGGGCAGGTTAGAGTGCTGGTCTGTGAAACATGCGAATCTTACTTCCACAGCCATCGCGGGACTTCTAGCTGATGAGAAAATAACCAGGCAAGCGATGCTGCAAAATCGAGCAGCAATTGATTATTTGCTCCTTTTGCACCACCATCGCTGCGAGGAGTTTGAGGGTCTGTGCTGCTTCAATTTAACATCTAAGGCACCCAATGTGCAGAAGGCGTTGGAGGAAATGAAGGGCCTGGTCCACGACATCAAGAGAGAGACGGAGGATTGGTTGGGGAATTTACTCTCCGGGCTTGGGCTCTCAGGCTGGGCTGGATCGATTTTAAAGGACATTTTATTTGGACTTTTAATTATTTTGCTTGTCATCCTCGGGTGTTCCATCGTGTGGGCGGTGGTTCGGAGACTGGTCAAGAGACTTGTCCTGAATAATGTCAACGTGGTCAGCTTCCCCGTCACCGAAGCTGACCCAGAAGACTCCGAGACCAGCTCCGGCCACCAGGACTTCATCACCTCGCCTGAAGAACCCGAGGATGAGCACGAAGTTTAACGTTTTAAGGACTTTTATTTTCAGAGACTTGCCTTTGTTTTTCTTTTATTTTTTGTGTAAAAAAGGGGGAGATGTTGCGGTGCGCCCCTGCAGTCTCCCTCTCTCTTTTCTGTTCGGGTTGATTTTAATTTATTGTATTTTCATGTATTAGTGTTACTTACCTAAGATGGCGCTTGCCAGGCTTCCCCTCCCCCTGTTTTTCTCCCTCAGGGACTGTCCGTCATTTCTGTTGCTTAGTTACTCCCGCCTTTTTGTATCGAGTTCTCCCCACCCCTGTATTTTCAGTTGTCAGCCTGCCTGCCTGTCACCCTCTGTCCCTGCCTGCTTCACCAGAACCTTCTCCACAGGGCAGAGGGTGATTGGGCAAGGTAGAGCTGGCCCTCCCCTAATGTTGTTCTATTTGTTACTGTCCCCTGTCAGTTTAGCCGGGTGTTTAGTTCATTGGCCAGGGTGAGGGATCCACCTCCCCCTGGTCTCCCTATAAATGTTTTGTTCTCCCCGCCCCTCGGGGCAGTTCCCTGCAGCCTCCTACCTGTCTACACCCTTCACCCTCTCCAATAAATCTTCCCCTGCTGTGGAGAACTGCTGCCTCGCGTCTTGCTTCAGCGTCCTCTGGATTAGTGCTGCTGTATCTGTTCCTAAGCCTGCCAGAGCTGCCTCCTCCACCACTGACGTGGAGGGAGCTCTGGGAAGGGCGATCGGGAATCCAGTTCCTCTCCTGCCGGAGGCTCTGGGTCTGCAGCTGCCCGTGCCCTCTCTCAGGCTGTTGGCTGTGCAATTCTGTGGGCCAGCCGGGCTCAGGATTTCGGCACCGCCACAATTCTTAATTGTAATATTTCTTGTATGTGTTATACATTAACATGATTTGCTCTGTGATCTTTCATCCCGAATTTCTTCAATATGGGTGAAACATGTCATTTGTTTCCATAGTATAGACTAACAGCACAAATGAAGTTCTTATGATCTCTTTATCTCATAAAATAGAATACCATGCATGTCAAAATATTTAAACATAATCAGACATGGGCCCTTACCCAAATCCAAATCATTGCTGAAGTTTTGGAAAGTATTAATGCTTTATCTCTCCAAAGCTCCAGAATCAGTCCAAATCTTTATCTGAACTCATCCCATCATGTACAACTTTGAGTTTAATGTAACACAGACAAGGATAGAGAGATTATTTACTGGTATAAATCAAAATAGCAATACAGACAGAGAATGGTCTCAGAGCACACCTCACAAAAGCTCAGGAAAATTATTATGTGTCCAAGCACGCGTTTTACACTGAGTAGCTGTTGCTGTGCAGGAAAAAGGTTCTTTGGCCAGAGTTTCACACTAAAAATATATTGTACAGCGATTCCTGTAGATTAAAAAGGAACAATAAAGATGCATAAAGATTATTACATATAAAATACCTTTTTGGCACTTCAGTATTATAGACTCATGGATAATTTTGAGAAAAAAGAATACTGAGGTAAATAAATTCAGAAGCTAAAAGAATTTATTACAGAGATGGGCTGATATACTCAAATATGCACAGTATCAACAGATCACTGCAAAGTGATCTTTCCAAGAGTTGTGAATCATTAAATCAATTCAAATTGTTTTATGTTGTTTTAGAAGGTAATCCTCAGAAAATATCCATGTTTATTTGAGATTTTAGATGAACAACAACAACCACACACTGGGTTTGTAGTGTGCCACCTGAGAAATTCCACCTGAGTCTTTAAAACAGACCTTGATTCATCATCAGTCAATGATATACTGCTGACAAAAACTCCTCATTGGTGCAAACCAAAAATAGATTGTATATTCCAGCACAGTATCTATTTTTTCTTTTCTTTATTCTTTCAACCTCTCTGCCTGGCTCATACTTCAGTCATCCCTTGAGAGGTGCAGGTCAAACACGTGTTTCTCCTGTTTCCACACAGCCCCAGTTGCCTGTGAGCTGTAGCATGTGGGTATAAAACCCAGGTGATACAACACTAAATGGCAGTCACTGTTTGGCACTACGGTCAATGGGTCAAGGCACAATTTCTTTTCCATGTAATTTCTTGGCTGCCACAATTGTATATTTTCTCTGGCTGCTACATAACCTGGACATACTAATTTAATGACTTTTCCCTAAGAGCAAAAGCCACTGTTATATTCAGAAAAATGGCTATATATTTCAAGTTTCCTTACATCAATATTATGACAGTACCCACATTGTTTTACAGCCCCATGCTGACAAGCCATTAACTTTGTTTACATTAGACCGTGGCTTAAGTTGGAATTTGGAGTTGGATTTCAAATACCCCAATATCCACAGATGTTAGGAGAGGGGTCCTTGGCTTAGCTTACTGAAGAACAGCACAAAATTTGGATCTGGACCTAAGTGTGATTTTGAATTTATGCCAACCTTGAGGTGTTTTGCATCAGAAGCTTGAAACACAGTTCTCTCAGAACAGGGGTGCTCTATTTAAAGGATGCTGTTTTTTAAGTCCAAATGACATTGCAGAGTGGGCAAATACCTGCTGAACAGTGGGAATTCTTAGGATCTCATACCTCATTTTTCAGCCTGTTCTAGGTATTAAGAAGAAAAATAATTTTTTTACTTCAATGAATTTTCTCTTGATATCCCATAATGTGGCAAGAGTTGAGGACTCTATGGGAGATTTGGCTTCAGCTTCTGGTTCTGTCACAGTGACACTGTCAAGATACATCATGATGTCTACTCTCCTGATGGAAGAGTAATAATTCTTATTACAGCTCTCTACAGTTTGGTGAGGATTGACATTTGGATGGTAAAGTGATCCTTGCCTGCAGAGACAAGTACTACAGAGCAGGTCTGCGCTGTGAAATCAGCCAAAGGAACGGGCAAATCCTCTTGTCCAGGGATTACTAGGCTGGTATTGCCTGCACACAGTTTGGCAGCTTTCAGATGAGGGCTGGTTTGCAATCTGCCCGTTCTGCTCAGGCTGAAGGCAGGCACAGCAGGCTTGGTGTGGCTGCAACTACCAGCCTGCTTTCAGTGAGAACCAAGAGCGACTGAAGTACAGAGTCATTTCTCTTAACAGTGTTCCAATCAAATAGCATAGTTAAAAAAAAAACCCAACCCCAAAAAAAAAAAAAAAAAAAACCCAAAAAAAAAAAACAACAAACAAAAAAACCCCCCCAAAAATTACAAAAATTCATCCTGCAAGCTTCAAATCATGTAAGAATCAAATCATATGAAAAATAGGATTTCACCATTTTAACCGTTTTTTCACTTTAGTGGAAAGGTGTCATTCAGTGACAATAGACACAGGCATGTGTACACCTCAGGACAGACTTTAAACAAAGCACTGAATTTCTCTCATGGAGACAATAAACAGCCATAATTTGTATTTCTCACTTTGGAAAGCCGGTCCATCTGATATCCGATGGCTCCACTTCAAAGACATCCCGCATGAACCTTTTCCATGTGACTTCATGTGTGGTATTGCAGAGATGAAGGGGCCAGCTCCCAAGAAGTGGGAAACAGTGCCTGAAAATTTACTCTGTGAACAGAGATTTATGGAACATCAGAAGACTTTATAAAGTAAATAATGAACATTTTGCAAATATATACAATGTACAGACTATTTACCAAGAAACTTGAAACGGCTGTCTTGGAAGAGTTCCAGTTTCTCAAGTAATCTGGTTATCAGGTTTTTAAAAAGATCCAACATGTATGACACTGACAAAATCAGGCTAAATATATTTTTTTCCAGAAGGAGCAGGGTGGTAATAGGAAATATCCTTTTTAAGGCAATTAACAAACACTCCTGTCACTGGCAAGTTGTTCCAAGTAACATAGAGAGGGGGAAAAAAGTAATCTAATTTGAAAATCTGCTTGCAATGCACACATGCATAAATTTATTTTAAAACAGGCCTGGGTAATGGATAGCAGTGCAGAAACTCAAAAAAACACCTTCTAAATTATCTATTTCAGGTCATTGCAGAAGTCCCTAAACTGTGCTGAGGGGTGCCAGAGCTGGGACCTTTCTTCTAACCAGACCAGAACTCTCAGGCAAAACACCTTCTCTGCACAGGTTTTCCATTTCCTATTAAAAATTAGAGTAAAAATTTGTGTAACAATAAAAATGTTGAGTCTACACTCTGCGTATGGGTGTATTGACAATTTGTCTGGTTTTTTTATTTTGGTTCTTTCCATTGTTATAGTTTAACCTGAATTATTTTTACCTTTTATTTTAAATAAGATATTAGGATCACCCCAAATGTGGAGTTTCTGCTGAATTCAAATATATAAATATGTTAAAGCAAGGCATTATTTTCTGCACCTTAGCAACAATAAGAAAAAGGGAAAAAGGCATAGGTGACTGAGAAAGCTGGGAAGGAAATGGAAGTTGGAGGTAATTGGGGAAAATTTTTAAAATATCAGAATCCTTCTTTACAAGGGTCTCTCAATGAAATCATGCCACTCCAAGATAACAAAATATTCTGCTTGGAAATAAAGAAAATTAAGGAAAAAGGCTTTTGAAATAAACATGAAAAACATTTAAAATGAAACTACAAATATTACTCTTCAAACAATTGCAACAGTTTGACCTAAAATTTTAGACTGTCTTTATTTACGATGGCATAATTTTTAGAAGTGCCTGTTTTGGAAAGACTATAAGTAGTTTTACTCCTTTTTTCTCTCTCTTGACTTGCAGGACTGTTTTTTTTCTAGTATTGACACTTTTTCATCGACATTAAATTTAGGCTACCAGTCTATTTTATAGGCCTCTTACAAATGTAAAACTTTTGGGTGAAAATTTTTTTCATTTTGTTGCTGTGGTCTAAATGACAAATGTGATTTAAGTTAAGTGCACAGACATTTTGGATAATGAAGAGAAGAAAAAGAGATATTGTAAAACTGTTACTTATTCTGAGCTACTCCTAAGCTGATTTACTCATCTGTGGCCCTTTATATCAAAGTTAGGTGAAATGAAAACCAATTTTGAATGTAAAGCTGCCTGTTCCTTAATCAATTCTGATTATTGGTCTCTTGAGTGTAACACCAAGTGTTGTTAATTAGCTAATCTAATCAGTCCTGTGCAATGGCACAGCAGCTGAGGATCTGACTCATTCTCCTTCACTCACAATAAATGCCTCCATGTCCCATGTCTTCTGAGCAACTGCAATTATGACATCATTCTATTTCTCTGGAACAGCTGAAAATTCTTCCCTGCCTGAAATGCTTACCCTTTGGATACTTTGTTGTTGGGTTTGGGAGCATGGGTGACACAGGGGGATCACTTTATTAATTTATCCTAACTCTTGCCCAGGGAGAGCTGATTGTTCCAATGGTAACTCACCGAATTTGCATTTCCATGTCATGTACTCTTTAGTTAACCTTTAGCAGGGAAATCCTAAATGAGTGAAGAACTGGACCAACTGTGTAGTGGGGTTGTTTAGCTTGGAGAAAAGGAGGCTCAAGGGAGACCCTGTTGCTCCCTACAACTCCCTGAAGGAGGGTGTAGCCAGGTGGTGGTTGGGCTCTTCTCCCAGGTAACAAGAGAAAAGACAAGAGGAAATGGGTTTCAGGTTGTGCCTGGGAATGTTTAGATTGGGTATCAGGAAAAACCTTCTTCACTGGGAGTGGCTAGGCACTGGAATAGGCTGCCCAGGATGGTGCTGCAATCACTGTCCCTGGTAATGTTCCAAAAATGTGCAGCTGTGGTGCTCAGAGAGAAGTTTGAGTGGTGCACTTGGCAGTGCTGGGTTAATGATTGGACTCAACGATCTTGGAGGTGTTTTCCAACCTTAATGATTCTGTGATTCTGTGTCTCCAACATGACCCTATTTTTACACTATCAAGTCAACAAACATCACTTCAGTGTCAGAGGGTAAAATTTTAACTTTTGCAACTCAAACATCAAGTGACCAAACAGCTTTAACTAAGATACAGAGGCACTGCAAGTAGAGTAAAAACTAAGTCTTGGGCATGTGAAAACCTCAGGTACTTCAATGTATCTTTTTTTTTCTTTTTCTTTGAGATTAAAACTTTTATTTATGACTATATTGGTAAAATACAGAAATACAGAATTCATGGTGCAAAGAGTTAAGAAAGCTGCATCATCTAAGAAAAGGTCATATTTTTGTAATGCTATAATAGTTCAAATCATAATAAATTCCATCTGGTCTTTTGGAAAAATATATTGCTACTAAAACTCAAAATATCCAGATACATAGAATGGAGTACAGGGTGTTGGTGAAAGCACAGCTTAACAGTTTGGGACCAGGTTTGATCTTGGATATGATCTGTGACATTTACAGACCTGCACAGGAGCTCTTGCTCAGCACTACACAGTGTAACACACCTGAATGTCTGGTTTTGTCCCCAGGCACGCAAAACAAGACGCCCATTTCCCCAGATGTCTGAATTTCTCCCTGTGGTGTATTTCTCACAGAAGTATTTAGGAAAATAACCAGGCACTGCCACAGAAAGCCCAGCTTTGCTCTACAGTGAGTGCAGATGCTGGAAAGTAGGAGTTGGCATGATTAAAGTCTGAGAGAGATTATTTTCAAAGATCTGTTAAGGAGCAAATACACATTGCAGGATTTTCAAAGTAATATGTGCTTACTAATTGTCTCATACAAAAGGTTGTATATT
This sequence comes from Setophaga petechia, assembly GCA_024362935.1. Lineage (NCBI taxonomy): Eukaryota > Metazoa > Chordata > Aves > Passeriformes > Parulidae > Setophaga > Setophaga petechia. Next base: position 14,450,190 of record JANCRA010000012.1, read on the forward strand.
TACATAAATTCATTAAATCAGGTATAAATAACTGTCTTAACATTATCAATTCACAAGGAAATTATGCTTGTGTGCTCTTATGTACATTGAAGAATTACGTACTTAGCATGGCTTACATATATTAACAGTATAAGAGATGAACAGTATATGACATCTTATTTCCAGTTGTTAAAAGTGGGAAACTGTTGCTAATTTAAGTCTTTCAACCCCATGTTAGATTTTTTTACATTTCTTCTTCTGGCTTAAAATTATATTTAGTTTAGTGACTATACAGTTCAATTTATTCTCTCATTAATTGCACATCATAGGCCAGATTCAACATGGATGTAAACCAGTGTCATCAGTAGCATTGTAACAGCTTGTATTTGGCTGCTTGTGATCATGCTACAGGTTGCTCTCAAAGTAGGTTGAAGCAAAACCTGATAGCCAAAATACATATCTTTTTAGGACTGATGCTAAAAAAATAAGGAAACTCCAGCCTGGAAATGTTTTTATTTCTGCATATCTTTGGCATGTCTTTCCTTCTACCTTCTCTCCCCTTACAAACTATCACTGCATATAATCTCTGAGCAAAGCAGTAAAATAGTTCAAGCATATTTCAATATGTAATATGTAACCATTGGGAATAAAGTGCATCCCAAGTATTTTCATTTTCTGTATCTTTAGTGTCTTTTCCTTCTCTAATTGCATGTTTTCAGGAAATAGATACAGGGGTAAATTCACGGTCATGTTCTGTTAATGCTTATCCAGGGCAAACTCCACTGACTTGAAGGGGGCACACTCAACAGCAAGCAAGATTTTGGTTATGAAATGCCAGAAAACTATAACCATAGTAGCAGGTATATGTAAAAGACAGATTGTTCCTGTACCCCTTTTGAGATGAGAGATGTGCTCTGAAAGACATCTGAGTCTAGAGAACAGTGTCAAGAATTTTACACAAGATAAACCTTCCCCTCTGAATAGTCTTGAATTTTTCAACAACCTTGAGTCATGTTTACAGAATCAAAATCTGAACTTAGCTTTCAAGTTTTTAAATGTTTGGTTTAATTTTCATCTTTTGTCTCTGTCACTTTTCTCTAGGAGTATCATAACCACTGAAAAAAAACAAACAAGGGAGCTGTTTTGAAGGAAAGTGTGCCACTAGTAGCAACCCGATGATCAGATTTTTAGCCAAGACAAAATCCAGCAAATTCCCTGTCTATAGAGATGTACTTATTTCAAAGACAGCCTGGTGAGATATCGTGAGAGTGTCTGCCAGGGCTGGTGCAGGGCTGTGCATGTGTCAAACACATTGGGGTAAACATGCCCTCATGTCTGTCTCCACTGAAACATCTCCCATCAGCTTTAATGAAAACTGTGTGTGAGATCTGGATATTGCACTGATGGCAGTAAACACAACAGAAAAGTGTCAGGCTGCTCTGCTGCTTGGTGTAAATCCTTATGTCACTTTCCAGCTCTCAGCATTGTTTCCATCCATTGCAGGCAGAGTTGCTGACCTCAAATATTCCTGGCTAATGAACAATGGACAGTTTTTGGTCTCTCAAAGCAGTCACACAGATGAATGTTTCTGATAATAAAACAACAGAATTAAACATAAGAGTAGGAAGTTAATATAAGTTTTCACAGAATAATGACAACTACCAGAACTACATGAAAAGTAGTCATTAATTTGTGTATGTGGGATAAATGGACAGTCCATTGCACATACAGAATTTCATTCAACTTTTTGAAATAAAATTCAAGAAAGAGTAGCATAACTAGACTGATTTCTAATGAAGGAGAAATTGTAACAATTACTTATTTTCTTTCAGAATTCTCCTGAGGAAAGCAGATGGTTTATTTTTTTCATTTAGAAGTTTCTCACTGGAAACGTTGAAACAAGTTTAAATAGATCACAGATTAAGTCTCCTGTTCATTGTCATGAATCTCAGAAAATAAATATATATGATTTAAAAAGCAAAAATAAACTTTCATTTTCCACAGTAATTTTTTGGTCCATTTGTTTTACATCATTTGCAGTGGGAAACAAAAATGAAGGTGGCACAGAAGAATAGTGACCCAGCCATATTGCACTAATACTGGTAAATGAAAGAAAAAAATAAAAGGAATGAAAGATGGAGAAAGATCTGTAGAAAATGGAACTGTTTAGAAGGAAAAGGTTATGAAATAAATAGATCTGTCTGTGTCCACAAAGGCTCCTTATAAATGTGGGAAATAATTGACAAGCATCAGATAGTTTGTTCTGACATCAGGAGACTGTGATCACTAATTAAAAACACTCTGAATCCAGACAGCAGACACGATTAAGGAAGGAAGAGATGAGAAACCTTGGTTTGGGTTTGGCTTTTTTTGTATTTTTTTCCTGGAATGAAAAAAATTGTGATGGAGTGTGGAGACCCAAAAAAGGCACAGGAATAAAATGTAGAACTGTTCTGGTGCTGCTGCAGAGGGAACAGATCGGGAGAATGAATGGATGAACAGATGGGCACAAAATTCTGTGGTGACTCAGCCGGAATGTCAAACACCAAGGCTCAGAAGTTAATCAGTGACTTGGAAAAATATGGGGTGATAGTTTAAAGCCAACCAGATTTGTCCAAGAAACTTAGTGGCAAAGCTTGTTTTATTTCTATAACTGCCTGATTGTTCTTTCATTTATTTTCATCTTTTCCACCTCCTCACTCAGTCTCCTCCCTGTGGTGCTCTTCCTGTGCTACTGACCTGAAAGCTGCTGCACTGCAACAGCCAGAAGAGTACCCAGGCAGCCAGGGCTGTCCCTAAATCAGGCAAGGAGCCACTCTGAAACCAAGATGGTCTGGGATGAAGGGAATAGAGTGGCTTTTTAGAAACATCTTCTCCATCTCACAGTTCAGCTGCAGTGAGTCCAAACTGGGCTTGGATGAAATGTGGACACACGGGACATGATTCTCAGCTTGTGTAAATTGGCAAAAGCCTGTTGACATCATGGATCTGCGCTGATTTAAACCAGCTGAGGAGCTGTCAGGGTTTTTCAGTTTATCTCCCCTAAGCTATGCTTGCTTTAATTACTACATGTGATACATTGATATGCCTTAGATGGGCTGGTTTGAGCTGGGTGAGGAGATAACCATCTGGGAACCATAAGAATGCAGTCAGGTTCATGAGGAGCTCTGCTTTGAAGGCACCCTCACTTCTGTTGACATCAATTTCCTTTTAAATCCTTTTCTACTTCATACACAGTGCAATGAAGAAAGGATTGAAAATTGTGACTGCATTTATTAGATTCTGGTGCCATTTGGGATATTTTCTGACGGCATTCAAATAATTTTCCCAACTAACTTGGCTAATTTCTGCAGCAGAATAGCCATGTTCTTCTAATCCAGGAATTCATTACTGCATGTTTACTGTTGAACTAATTTTCTGTCATTCTAGAAATATTTTTCCCCTCTTCCCCTCTCAGGAGATGTCTGCCTCCACCTGGAGAAAGAATCAGTGATTTGCTAATGGTGCAACACATAAGATTCATTTTTGTTGATCTTTACCTTGTAAGATGTATTACAGCTGTAGCTCTTTCTGTAGCTGTATTATTTAATGCAAAATGAATTATACCCCTATAAACGTATGTTATTCATTTTAATGAGGACCAGGAGATTTACTATGAGATTAAAAAATGGGTTTGCTGTAAGTCAACATCCAGAAATCTTCAAAGAATTGTGCATATGGAATAAAAGTACACAAATAAGTATGATTAGAGCCATCTTCCAGGCAAGAAAACAAATGTAGTTTGGAGCCTGGGCTGGTGAAGGGAAGAGACACCTCAAAGTTGGACACCACATTGTCTCTCAGTGCTGGGTGTCTCCCTCAAAGAGCTAAACCACAGTGCCCTGAACTGGGTGGGAGAATGAGGTGTCTCATTACAGCAAATCAGTACCTACACAAGAAATGGAAAGATACCCAGGAGTAACCTATCAAAAACATCAATCACAACTGTGGACCTGAGCGCTCTGCCACCATCCAACCTGTGGTCTGCAGAGCTAGGGTGGAGTTGCTTGTATTCACTCCAAATCTCAGCTCCACGAATTTTTTTTTTTTTTTTGGTAAACAAAAACTCAGACCCACCTCTTTTAAGTTGAACCATGCCAGCTTTAAGCCAGCAGTTCCATAACAGATGAGCATTCATGCAACTCTCCAGCAAAAGAAAGGACCTTCTGGTTTCACAGTTTCTTTCACCTCGGATGATTTCAACTTCCATCTGAGTTCAATTTCCTGCTCTGTTAGCTTTTTATGCAGTTTACATTAAAGAGTACCATTGGAATGGGAGGGGGAAAGAGTTTAGAAATGAGGTCTTCTCTGTGTCCCCAGTTTGTAATATGAAGTAACTTCCATTTTGCTTGTGCTTGGTTTTGGCCTGTGAATTGTATACTGGGCCAACTGGAAAACAATGCTTATTCCCTCTAAAATACCTAATACGTCTGTGGGTAAGGAAGACTTCTGGAAAGGAATTTTGAATCCCTAATGTTAAAACTGAACCCAGGTTTCATGCTTGCTAGGAAGCAAACTAGCCCTTGGAATCATGGCCTCCTCCTCAGTGCTTTAAAAGAAGAATCCATCCCTGCTGAATGGAAAACATCAGGATGCTTTGGGCTCCTGTTTCTGTATTCCATTTAACAACAGCTTAATGAAAAATGTTTAAACAGGGACCAAGGCAGGAAACAAAATAAAATTCTTCATTTTCAGCTGAAAGACTAAACTTCTTTTAGTGTTTTGCTTGCTGAGCTCATAAATCTTTCATGCCTTTGCTTAATAGCATAGTACTAAAAGGAGGGATGCAAAAGTGTTTGACTGTTCCCAGCTCAGCCACAGAGTTAAGGAACTTCCCTAGGATGGAGAATTTCTGAATTTGGACCTTTTCAGACTGAACAGGAAATGAAACTCAGCTCTGCAAATGTTACAGACAGTGCTCTCACCATTAAGGTATGGCATAAACACTGATTGATATCTTTCTGGTATTTGTAATTTTTTTTTTTAAAGAAGTGGTGGTAAGGAGAATTTGATCAGGATCCTAATACCTACGGTTCATCTCACAAAATGCATTTCTAGGAACCTCCATTTTTTTGTATCACAATAATGAACAATGCTGCTGATGCCTTCCCAAAAAACAAACAAACAAACAAAAAAAAAAAAAACCAAAAAACAAAACAAAGATAACCAAACTTGAAAAACCCCAAATTAGAGAATTCATTTTAAATTTATAGCAATATAACAAAGACACCTTGGAAGGAAGAGCCAGTAAGGATTTTGTCACCTGGCCCTAGTTAACAAACTTGTTTTTCAGAGTTCAAATTCCACTTCAGAATGTTAATTCTTTATCCAGACCCTTTTTTTCTTTCCCTGCCTTCAAAGTCTGAATAATTTTTACCCATTTGCCTTTTGCCTGGAGAAAACTGAGAAAGTGTTTCACTTCAGTGATGCAGATGATTGCCTGAGTCTCAGGTTATCAGGGAAACAGGACCAGTAAAGCTTTTTATGTAAAATTGCATGAGGGTTCAACAGTGAAGGAACCACCTGACACACCTGGAACTTCTGGCTGCAAAACCAATACTGGCCTGATTTTCAGAGCCCTTTGGGGAGACCAGTTCAGCACTTTAAAAAATGTAGCTACTTAGCTGCCTAAATATCTGCAGGCCCCATTTTTTAAAAATCTGGCACTCCTGTGTAAACTGGTGAATCCCATTTATCTCTGGAAAAACATTTTGCTGTCATATTGGAAGCAAAGAGAAGAATGTTTTTCCCTTTCAGCCTTTAGAGGATAATAGGTATCTGTTGCTAGTGAGAATAAAAGAATGACAGAGATGGTTGAGATTGGATGGGAATTCTGGAGAGCCTCTTGCCCACCTGCCTTGCCCAAAGCAGGTTGCTCAGGCAACCTGTGCCCAGGTTGAGTGTGAGGATCTGCAAGGATGGAGACTCCGCGGTTTCTCTGAACATTTTGTTCAGGTGTTCAACCATCCATTCTCAAACAAAAAGGTTGGGTTTTTTTTGGTTTGTTTGTTTGTTTGTTTGTTTGTGGTTTTTGTGTTTAGATTTCAGGGGCAGGTGGGAGCCAGTCCATTAGAAGTTGCTGAAGACAATACACTGAGCAAAATGTTAATGTTCTGCCTCACAGAGGAGGAGGTTGTAGAGTAGACTGGGGGAAAATACAGTTTTACTTTAGAACACTGAACAAATGATTGTAACTGCACAAGTGATCATCCAATTACCACCACCCTAAAGAGACCAGTGAGTGAAGGACTGCAGTATGAGGGGAAATGGTCTGATCCTTCCATCAGATATGGTTTTGGAAAAATACTATTTCTTGTAAAGCAATTATGCAAAATCTTCAGCTACACTTCATAAATAACTGATACTTGGCAGATTTGACTGCACATGTTGCTGTTGTCATAAGTTTATTTTAAGACTGGTAAATTAGCAGATGTTCTAGATAGTTTGTCTTTATAATCCATCTCCTTCAAACTCCCTATTGTCCAGTGAATCATTAGAATTCAAAATCCCATGGGCCCTTTTTATATGGGGTTAATGAGATCATATTAATGGATGCTATGTATTCATCTTGATTTAAAAATAGTTGTATTGTTATTTTTGTATTATTAAAGATCGTCAATGGCATACTGTTAATTCATAACTATTTTGGAGTCCATAAGAGTTAATAATCTCCTTTTTGACAAAGCCATAGCTGTGTGGCATATCCCTGAATTGATCTAGTTAAGCCAGATTTGAGAAACCAGAACCAGATATGAATAATAGCCAATGATTTTTGCCTACCCCCTCATCACAAATGCAAACTCTTCAGAAATCTCAACACTGAAATGCTTTCTTCTGATTTTTTCCATTAATTTAACTTCCCTCTACACAGATATATAATACTGGGACTTGACAGCTGGCCTGTTGGCACCAATTGCTTAGACTCCCTAAGGGGAAAATAAACCTTTTAAAAAATCCTTGGATTTTGCAAACAGGTTTTAAAAACCAAAGATCTGTCAAATTCTGAGTCTCAAAACTTTGCCAGTAGAGCTTTCAGCATTCAACTTCAGTATCCTCTGGTTTCCATCTGTACAACTAAGAGAAAGCATGGAAGAGTTGTTGATAATGACAGATCATCTTAGTATTGTCTGTTCTTGGGTCAGAGTGCTGTTGGGAGTCTAAATTCACAATACTCCAGGTGTAATGTTTTATTGACTCCTGACCCTAGACCATAATGTGTTTTATACGCTGTTTGTGAAGACCAGAGGTTCTGTTTCAGTTGTCTGAGACTTCACAGAGTGCACATAGTATAGGATTTTGTACTCCTGGAGAGGCATTTGGAAATCAGGAAAGATACCTCAGGGCCTTTAAGTGGTTGTACATCCATGTATGCAAAGTAAAATCAAAATAATTCTGAATCCAAGGCAAGTCGGTGAATTTCTCTGCCCATTGTTGTGTTCTCAGAAATCCATTACAGAGGTCTAAGTGCTTCAGTGTCTCAGCAATAAGATGTTGTCATCCTGGTTTTCATGTCTTCCCAACAAAAATGTAGGGACAACTTGTGATTCAATGAAACATTTGTTTAGTGGGTGCAGCCAAAGCAAAAAACTTCCCTTCCTTATCTGCAGTGAAAACCCTGTGTCTGCAGCTTATAAAAGTGATTTCTGACTCCCTCTTCTATTTTATCACAAAACAGTACAACACACAATCTTTACCCAATCTAAAGTAATGATTAGGCTCCTTTTAACAATTTAGTGTTGTGTGCTGTTTTAACTTTACTGCTTCTTTCAACAGCAAAGATATGATTGCCATTTTTATACAAGAGCAGTAGGTTACATCACAAGTAATGGTGTAGGAATGATTTCTGGGACTGACTTCTAAGCTGCTGTAACACAACCCATGACAATTTTAAAACGTGAGGAGTTGGCAGGGATTGCAAAGGAGGACACCATTGAGCAAAAAGGTGGGGTGGATTCTAGCCCCAGGAGGATTGCCTGAAAAGTTCATCCAAAAGCTTACATCAACATGTGTGTAGCTAAGGAGATCCTTGTAAACAAGTCATAAAGCAGGAACAGAGGCACTCTGAGCAAAAAGATAATCTCATAGAATAAATACTGAACAGAAAGTGGGACATGGGTACTATAAAACTCTGATAAAGAGCTGTTGATGTGGGAACACTGTAAGGATCAAAATTAGTGAAAAATCTGGGAAGAGACTGTCTTTACTCACAAATTAATAAAATCAACATATATTTACACAACACAGGGAAGCTCATAAGTATGAAGTAGAAAGTAGGCAGTAATTGGAACAAGTTTTTCTTTCTGTGATTATGCATTATTTACATGTCAGTCTAAAGGACTCCCTTGAACTGTTAGTTCATGTCTGGTTTATGTCCTTGAACAAAATCAGTGGACAAACTTCTGAACTGGTGTGAAGTTAGCTTAGAGAAAATTAATTAATTGGGGACAAACCACTTGAGATTACTGAGGATACTGCCTCCTAGTAGATGGATATTCTGATATACACTGTGAAAAACAGGGGCACAAAAAGTCTTTTTCCTTAGTAATGTTAAGAACTTAAACCAGCCAAAAATATTCTTTGATTTTAAACCACAGTCCACATTGTTACAAAATTCACAGACTGGCTAGATTAACCTAAGCTCCTAAATCACATGTAACTGTCATGAGAAGTCCATCCTGACTATGAGCTGTGCATTCAATAAATCAGGCAATGCCTTTTCTCTGCATTTCACAGCGCCTGCACATAGACAGAGCCTGCTGTGACTTGGGGCAGCAGAAAGCTGCAGCTCTGCAGCCCTGCCAGGGTGCACCATCAGCTCTGCTCCTTCCCTGTGCAGCCAGGGCTGTAAATCTCCTCAGGCTGTCTGATGTTGTTCTGCTGCTGATGGCTTTTGCAGACACACAAATGAAAATTATTTGCTGGAGTATCATCTAGAGCTCCACAGACTTCTCTAAATGTCATGTACTTTTTGCTACCAGTGAAGAACTTGGGCTTATATTACCCCTAGAGGTGCTTTTCTTCTCCCTGTTTGGTCAAGGCATAATAGATCTGTAATTGTTTCATCAAGACTTATTTCTTTAGCATTTTTATGCCATAGTCTGCAATTATTTTGCTTCCATTCTGTTGTGTTTATAACTTACAAAAAATAAAAGGCTTTTTTGGCACTATAGATGTCCTCATAGATTTTAAACAGGTACAAGCAACACCTAACCTATAATGTACATGACATACAATCCTATAGAGTAAATAAGGACCTTAAGATTTTTGTAGTTTATCAAGTATAGATGTTGGCTTCAAAACTTTGTCCATCAGTTAGAAGGATTTCAGTTACAGACTATTTTATGAGTTTTAGTCTGGTTGAACTGTAAACCATTTAAACAAGAGATTTATCACAAAAATATCCTTAAATTGTCATCCACTATCTACTCTCTTGACCTAATTAAACAACTTTATATAGTGTAAGAAGAACTGACGACCAAAATAAAAAGAAAATCTCAATATGTGTAATACAATTACTTGCAAAATACAGACTGTACTAGATCTTTAATTGTATAATTGAACCCTGCTCATCCTAATGAATGCAATTTCAGTTTCACAATGTTCTAGGTAACAATGTTAGCATAAACAGCAGAGATTTGTTGCATTATGTTTATATATAACTAAACTATTAAATATAGGAAAAAATGAGCCCAGCAGTCTAAATATCTACACTGAGATACATATATTGTATTCTGAATTATGCTGCTCTTAATAAAGACTAGAAAATTCCTATGGATTTCAAGAGGAGCAGTATGTACATATCAGAGTGGCTATGATACCAGAGATTGAAGCTGCTTTTTTGTGGACTTATTCTTTCTTTGGTCAATTTCAAAGACTGCAAATTAGCTAAAATATTTCTGTCCTACCAGAGTGAGGGTCTGAAGGGGGTGAGCCTTCATCCTTACGAAAATTGCTATATTAGAAAAGTACATATAAAAGCAATTCACAGGAAAATCAGGGAAGCTGTAGCTCAAGGCAAAAATATATATCTCCAATCTGCTGGATAGATGAGGGGAAACCTTTGAAAATAAATTATTTTTAAAGATTTTATTCTCCAGACATATGCTAAGCTGCCCTTGGCACAGGAAGCCTTACAGTACGATCTATTCTATATTAACCTCAGTCTTACAATATGATCTATTCTCTTTTAACCTCCCCCACTTCAGGATTTAGAGTAGGCAGTCCCCTCCACAGCAATAATATCTATATGTCAAGAGACAGCCTTCCCGTGGGGAGATAATTTTGACACAGTGACATAAAGCACACTTCATGCTCAGCGACCCTTTGGACTGTTGCAGTGTGCTCCCTGCCTCACCTTTCTATAGCTCTCCTCCCTTTTGGCTGCCATGGTCAGTCCCAGCCCTTTGCTGGTACAGCTTGTCAAGGGATTTCCTGCAGAACAGAGGAACAGGTCATCCTGGGGGTCAGGCACAGCCCTGAATGCTCTCATCTGCCACAGTGGAAACCGCGGGGCTCAAATCAGCGCTTTCTTAAAACTCCTGTGCAGTCATCTCCTCCTTCTGAAGATGCCAGAAGACATTTAGCAACTAAATTTAATGGATTAAGTTTCCAGGCATTGAAACTTCTGCCTGAAAGTGTTTTATCCCCAACACCACAGAGCAACTTGAACCTTGCAGGCAAATGTTACTCTGGGCGCACGAAGCAGGCATTGCTTTGCCTACCTCGTCTGAGCCATTCAGTTCAGAATCAGAGAAGGAGGGAAAGTGCAAAAATGTCTCTGGCTTTGGAGAAAGCTTGAACCTTGCATGCAAATGCAATTTGAACCTCGCATGCAAATGCAACTTGAACCTTGCATGCAAATGCTACTCTGGGTGCACGGAGCAGTCATTGCTTTGCCTACCTCATCTGAGCCATTCAGTTCAGAATCAGAGAAGGAGGGAAAATGCAAAGATGTCTCTAGCTTTGGAGAAAGCACTGGGAATAGGGAGCCTAAATTTCAGTATCTTTGCCAAGTTCTGTCAAACAACACATGTACAGCTGCACTAGTTCAAATGGGAGGTCCATCTCTAATTTTCCCATTTCCAGCAGTACACTTCAGGAGCCTGAGGGGCCAAGAGCAGGATGTAAAGCAAGGGTTTAGGGTTATGTCATATCCAACCCTTACAGAACTGTATCCCCTCCCTGCTTTCATCAACTGGAACTGAGTATCTAGGCTTGGCATGGTCCATATATTGGAAGATGATCCTTACTTATATTTCCTACATCAGCAACAAGTTTAAGGGAGATGACTAAGATACTGTTCTTCTCTTAATGTGAGCAGTTATTGGCTGGCCTGAGTGTGCAGGAGCCATCCCTCCTCTGATGTGCTCTTGAAATGCCCAGGACAGGCTGTGTTGGAGGTTATAACACCTTCACTTCCATAAACAGCAGTGAACTCTGTACACAATTTGCAGGCAGACAGACTTTGTTTTCCTGCTGAGTAAGCCTAGGACTTCATTCTGGTCAGTTTTAAGTAAGGGAAGAATAAAACTGGCATGAAAATGAATTAAACTGAACAGTACAATGAGTGTTCAATCAGGAGAATGGATCCTACACACATCCCTGCTGCTCAGTGGATGAGGGATGCTGATGGCTGATCACTTTCCCTAGATCTCTCCCTGTACAAATTTCCCCTGTATCCTGCCTCAGAAAAAGAAGAAACCCAGCAGTTCCAGGCCCTCTCCTAAGTACAGCACCCAGACTAACCCAGTGTGCAACTCGTGCAGCAGGGATCAAGGGCTCTGGGTAGTCCCAGGCCTCCCAGCTGCAGTGTGCCACGTTCAGCACCTGCAGAGAGGGCTCCTTCCGTGCCTGGATACTGCTGTAGCTGCCTGAATGGAGAAGGTTTGAGAAGATTTTTTATATTTCTTCACCCAGTGGGCTGATGCATTTCTAAACAGCCAAACCCAAAGCCCAGAGTATGCAAGCAGTTGCCAGGGAAGAGGAAACAGGCAGCCAAAAATATGGCATCCTCCCCACATCATATTTTTAAATGTTTCTTTTCAGAATAAGAATTCCTGAGCCTGGTGTGGTTTTTCTGTTTGGTAACCCCCAACAGATGTCTCTTCTAAGCATATGACTAATTTTGTTATTGAATCCACATAAAACTTCTTGTGTACACAATATCCTTTGGCAAGGAATTTTGCTGAACTACTACCCACTGCCAGGAAACCATCTCATTTTGTTCCTATTAAATCTCTTAACTTCATGTGATGTGCCCTTATTTTTGTGCTGGAAAACAGTGCATACCAAGTTATCATTGCCCTCACCATGCTATTCACAATTTTATACAACTTTGGTTATTTTATCTCCTTGCCCAGATATTTGATGTTATGCAGTCACTGGTGAAATTTCCTCCATGTGTTTTTTGGGAACTGGGTTGTCGCAACTGTGAATGCTGATACAAGAATCAGTTTGCCAAGAGTCCTGCATTGCTGTTCAATTGCTCTTGTGAATCTCTCAAGTGAACTCCTTGATGATCATGTTCCTGCATTTTAGGCAGAATGAGATAATGATTGTAGAGCCTCAGGATTTCATATGCTGAAAGAATCTTAATCCCTTTAATTTGCATGCTTGTAACAAAACATCCAAATCTCTAATTCTAGGATTACCAAAAGAGAACAAAGCAGCAAGGTGCAGGTGATCTGTGGCCTTTTCCAGCCTCCTGTGGGGTTACTCTGTTCACAGTTATCATCCTGTAGTTGCTCACCTTTTTCGTACTTAAATCAAATGTTACATATAAATGCTACGTATTCTATATTGCTACCTTGGGGATGGTAATAACAGTAATTAATGTTTGCTTAACCTCCCTCTTTGAACTTCAGTGTCAAAACAATCAAAGAACAACAGAGAGCAAATAACTCTGGGCTAGAAATTTCCTAGAAAAACCAAAAAGTTAAAGACGTGAGATACTTATTTGGATCTGATTCAGAGAAAGTTCAGATAGAAGGGAAGAGAGATGATCAATTACTTTAGGCTTTGAAGATGAGAATGCTGCAGCTCAGCCTGTGAAAAATCAGGTTGATATGAGCTGGTAGTTTCAAAGGTCTTATCACAGAAAAGTAGAGAACATGAGCTGACATGTCTTATCATGTGTGTACAATACAGGAACTACAGAGCACAGAGTTTAATAATCACACTTCAGAGAGCTAGAGTTCAAAAAGAGGATGTGAGAAAATCTGAGGTCTCACTCCCCTTAAAAAGCATCACAGCTTAAAAAGAAGCACAACAATTAGGGACATTATTTGAGAGAGAAGACACAGGGTTTGTTCCTCCTTTTTTTGAAGCAATGAAGCTACCTGACAATTTATATCTGCATTGGTGAATGTGAGAAAGCCAAGGCATGTGCCCATGAGCTGTCACACAGTGCCTTACACAGCCAAATCCCTGGCAGGAGCAGCAGAACTCTTGGCCCAGGCCAAGGAACACTCTTGAAAGCAATGCCCAGATCTGACTCAGGAGTCAGCACAGGCAAATAGATCATATTGTTGTGGCTGCTCTTTTGTGGTGGGGAAGAGGGTTTAGCTGAAATGTCATATGCCAGCTAATCCTGGGATCACTGAATGGTTTGTGGCTTATTTTGCTTACTACTAAATATGCAACCACAAAAGTTGGGAGTAATGCACTTAAGCTCCAGAGAGAGGTAATATTTCAGACAACATACTGCTTGTATTTCTAATAAGTTTCCTGTTGCCTAGATCTCCCAATCAACTAGGTTTGCTCAGGGGACTGGCTGGGTTACTTTTCTGAAGCTTAGCATAATCTTTTTCTTTATTCTTAGTGTTGCAAAGAAAACCTTGGCACCTAGCACAGCAATCTGGATTCCATTCTGAGAGCAAATCCAAGCTGTTTTTGGATCTAGCCTTACTGTAACACCAAAGAGGAAGAGAAACAGGGAGGATGCCATGGTACAGCAGGGAAAACCAATAGATTAGACAGCATAATATGTTTCACTTTACATACCTCTGGTGTTGCCTTTTTTATTACAAGCTCAAGCTCAGGAAAGACACAAAAGCTGAAGCTCAGAACCTAGAAATATCAAAAATAAAGTCATCCTAAATCTCAGTTATGTTCACTCATGCTTTGTGAAGAATCAAGGGAAAAATCAAAATATATAGCTTTTCCTCTACCCTGGGTGATGGGATAAGAAGAGATGTTAAAATGTGAAATGCTTGCACTGTAGCTTTAATCTCAGCTGGAATAGTTTTGTCTTTGGTTTAAAAGATATTTGCAAATACAAATACAAAAAAGACTAACTAGTTTAGACTTTGGTGAGGAAATGGATTTGAGTTTAGGTCTTTCTTTGCCTGCTGTAGCAATAGCCTGTATGAGTTTACACTGACTAAATCTGTGGATACATTTATTGAGGAAGGAGAAAAGAAATCTGAAATGCCACTTCACTCTACTGAGGTCATCAGCTCTTCTGAGTTTTTTCTTTCTGGATTTAATAGAATCTGGTTACTTGAAACATCTCTGGTAATGAATAAACTTCACTAAAGTTAAGATAATTATCTGCTTGACCATTAAGTTGCTTCTATGGTGAAACACTATGGTTCAAATTCAAAAAAACTATTTAATCATCTGCATTTGACCAACAGAAAAAATGGAGCCATTTTAATTATGAATCTAAACATAATTTATTTAGGAGTTTCAGCACGAAGGATACTGTACATTGTTTTATAGATGAAGAAAGAACCTTTTTTTGTTCAATGAAATTCAGCCTGGATGTATCATGACCAATAATGACAAATATTAAGCACTGGGAATCAGTCTATATTAAGAGAAATTGTGACTGTAAATTTAGGTCTTTTTCACTGAGTGACACACAGAAACAGGACAAAAGGAAACAATTAGCTTTCTGAATTTCACGGTTTTGCACACCAAGCCAAAAAAATACTGCACAAAGGATCTTCAGGAAATCAACACTTGAACTTACAGCCCCCCTGGCTTGTGCAATCAAATGGGAAGAACTCTATATCTGCAGTAGAAATGAGATTACTCATGACTCCGTGCATGACCAAGGCAACAGCTTCTTTCAGAAGAGGAAGGAAAGAGAAGAGATGGGAAGATTTCAGGATTTTTGAGCCAAACACTTTGACCTTCTCTGTAGATGAAGGAAAATGTATTTTAAATATCATCCAGTACCAATATTTTATTTATAGAGTCCTCTCTGATTCCTACAATGGTCTAAAGAACTCATCTGGGTAGGGTTAGCTGTATGATCCAAGTTACCTTTTCTCACAGAATGAAGAGTTTGTGACCATTAAACAAATGATTCACAGAGGAGGCTCCTCTGGAGAGTTGGGAAGGCTCAGGGACATTGCTCCAGCCAGAGAAAACTGATGATTGATGGCCTAAGTTTTGGAAAAAATTAAAGTGGAATGAAGACCTGAACCTGACTTTGGTGTGCAGTTATTCTTTTCTGGAGTACAGGGAGAAGTCATCAGTCTATACACCCCCATTAAAATCTAAGACTTAGAGACCAAATTTTTAACAGCAAAGCAGAAATCTGGAGGAATTCTCATAACTCTGAAATTCAATACATGAGCACACTTGAGCAAGTTCTGCATCCTATTACACATTGCTTGTTTTAATTAATATATGTCCTATTAGAAGTGAGTAGAAGAAATATTCTGACAGTTTTATTGTGTTTGGGATTATGTCAAGGATTTAGCATGAGAAAGGCCAAGTGCTACTGACTGTACATTTCCTTTTCAGATAATTTAACTGGCAAATTTGTCTTGACATACTATTTTTTGGAAGGGATCCCTGTTACCTATGCCAGGTAAAGGAACTGTGTAAAGAGCACTGCTAATCCAACACTACCTGATGTGCATCACTACAGCAAAATCTGGATGTAAGATGATAAATTAGTGCATTAAAATGGTACAGTTTAGCCAGAAAACTGCTCTCATGTTTCCCAAAATCTGGATAGGGTGACTGCATTTGTGGTTTTAATTATAAGGCAGTGGAAATTGTGTTCTTTCATCTTCATGTGTTTTTTACAGATCAACATGATATTCCAAGGGCCTGTGATTACTCTTACCATGGTGGTTCTTCCTTGGTGGGATACTCTAGGTTTATGCTTTGCATTGGATTTGGCATGATTCTTTACTTCAAGCAGTCTACTCAGAGCTACTATTTCAAATTTTTTGTGGTCTTTGCAGACATTTATATATTTATATATTTATATACTGTACCTTACAGTAGTATAAGTATGTAAAATATTAAGCCCACATGTTACTGGTGGATGTTTTATACATATTTCCGGTCACAATGAAAATGTGGGTTAACAGTGATACTATTACTATAAAAATGGGGAAGCTCAGACTTGCTTAGGTAACAGAATTTGGAGCATTTCCGACTGCCTTTAACTCTGGTTCTTGGGATGATCCTGCTATAAAAGTATTTGCTTGTATTGGTCACAGTACATAAGAACACAGTTTTACCAGAATTCATCTTAACACTTTGTTTAAGTTGATTGGCAAAATTTAGTAGAGTATTATTGCCACATTTAGAGACATTTATCCCACCAATGCTGAAATTTGAACAGCTGCTCTGTAGAGATGAACAATCCCCTCCATTTACTATGGTGGGACTGTAAATGAAAAGCACACAAAGAACTTCTAAATTTTTAGCAGATAACATTGGATAACGTGGAAGCCTGCAGCTCTTAAAAGGGAGGGTTTAAAAATAAAATTAGGATAGTTGCATTTACATGGCCCAGGAACTTTATATAAAGCTTTGTGCCTGTTTAAAAAGCAATTACACTTGCAAACGTACAAATTAGTATTTCTGCTAATAGGAAAACCATATTTTAACTTCAATGTAAAAGAATTGCCAAGTTTGAGTGCTTTGTTTACATTTTGGTTTGTTTTCTGAAAGTTCAGTAGGGCTGTTCTGTTGGACTGATACAATTTGGTGTAAATGCATTGAATCTAAACCTGACCTAAACACTGCGGGCTTGGCTCATCTGAAACTGTCTGCCACCTATCAGACAGCAGAAAAGACAGAAGCCAGAAAAAGGTTGATCAGCAGAGATTCAAAACAAACTAAGAAAGCCCTAAGGGTTTCCAAAACCAGTGATTCAGCCCTTCATTCAGCTGCCAGCCTCTCATCTACTTTGCTTTACCTTGGCTTTATGTTAAGCTCCTTCATCCACTTCAATGTCACACAGAGACCAGCTTCACTCTCCTGATTGTTGATTTCCCTGAGCACAGCCCTTGGGGGCTGGGAGAATCTGTTGAGAGAGAGCTTAATTGTAAGGCAGAATTACAAGGCATCTCACCATTATGTTGCAGACTCAACATTGTAACTTCATAAGGTTAATGAGATCTTTGAAGCAAATACAAAAAAGAAATACAAATTCCTGTCTCTGTGCTGCTTTGAAGGAGCTTCAGAAAAGATGTATGTAAGAAAAGGAAAAGTTAACAGCCCTGTTTTAAAGAGGTAAGGCTTAACTTCTGAACAAAGCCCCAGTGTTCCCAGTGAGCTCTGAGCTATGCCAAGGTTTGTGTCCAGCCTTTGTGAGCAAATCCCCCTCATCTGCACTTCCATAAAATCAGTCACAGGGGACACCTGAAGTTTCTGGCAGATGTCAACTGCAAAATGGAGCCTTTGACAGGCAGACTTGTGAAGTGGTGGAGAGCATGTTTAAACATGACTTCTAAGCCTGAAAATTTACAGGGTGAAGACAATCTTGTAAGAGGGAGCTAGAGAAGAAGGACAGAGGAAAGGTACCATGAAATCTTTACTAGAAATTGACTTGTTTGATAACCTAATTTATTTAGAAATTAAAACTTTTGTGAGGATAATCACAGAAAAATAATCTACTTTTATGTCATGAAAAATCCCTGCCTGTTCTGCCACATTTCATAATATTCAGATTTGTTTCCTATATAGTGTAAGTGCTCCTGTTAACACACTCACCCCTAAGTTCTGATGTGAATATTCCTTTTTTGTGCTCTTTTCCTCCCACACTTGATGATTCTCTGCATTTCCTTCCTATGAACTATTGCTTTTCCATTGCTGAGTTGCTCTCAGTGAACTTCTGTTTGGTGTTTTTCTAAAGTCTCATCCTTAAAACCTCTCTGTAAAAATGACGAGCTATTGATCGATACACCAAAGGACAATGCACTAGAGGGAGCTTTTAAAGGAAGCTCTTTCCTTTTGATATGATTGTTATGAAAGTTATGAAATTAAAATTATTTTCAAATACAAGTATACAAAATCAAGGCAGCAGCTTTAGGTTTAGAAAAAAACTGGACCTGGATCTGGTAGAGCATGGATTTGCCCATGAGAACCAAAACTGAAATGTGAGCCAGATACAGAGGAAAAACTATCTCTTCTGGAGCAAGGAAAAAGCGTGGTTCTCTCTCACCGGAGACTGGAGATGTTGGCTGTAATCCCCTTCACACTAGAAAGAAAGTGAGGAGCAGCAGGGAACCACTCACCCATGTGCCTTCCTGAAGGATGAGAGAAATTCAGGCTTAAATTTCTGCCCTGTCCACTGCAAAAGAAGAATCTGAATCTGGTTCTTGCAAAGGAGAGCTTGCTCTTGCCACTGGCATCTTGGTAGCTTGGATCCAAGCATGTCTGTTTCTGGTTTTGACCAAAAATTGTGCAGTGAATATGAGAAGATTTTCCTAATGAAGTTTTTATCAAAACCAGCATGGTCCTTTGAAAAACATTAATGAATTGGAATTTCCTGATGAAAACATTCCACCAAAAAATTCCTGAACTAACTCTACTCTTCATTTCAGCTAGATTTGGATCCGGTCCTCAATTACTAGAAAACACTTCCTTCCTCAGCAGAGCTGACTAACAGAAATTGTTTGAATGAATGAAGACAGACAAGTCATTAGCTTTTTTTTCACAGCAAAGTCTGAAGTGAATAGAAAGAAAAATCCTGTGAAGGTAGGTGATGCTAGAAATATGTCTGTTATATTGAATAAACATACCAGGAATCAAACATGATTTTTAGATAGCTTAAAAAATAACAAAGCAAGCTTGTGAGTAAAGACTGTGCAAATATTTTTTGAATGAACAAGACTAACTTGAAAAGTTTAATCATTGATTTCATTTTACACTTGAGATCATTTGCAGTCGTGTTTCTTTTAAAATAAGACTGATGTAATTTAAGAAACACAGAGGCTGAAAATATGTGCAACCCTTAATTTTCACAGTATCACTTCAGGAAATAAAGCTGTCTCAAGTTCATTAGATGTTTTAAAAGCTTTTGAATAAAACAACAAATCCCTAAATGATAAAAATTTTATTCTGAGAAGTCACTGTGTACATCAAATTTATTCCCTTCTCTTTTGAAGAATATGGGGAAAATCTAAATTAGATACCTATTGGTGCACAACTTAATTTAATTTTGACTGCTCTGCTGTTAAATGTGAATGCAAAATCCGGAGGATTTTGTTCTATAGTGCAGATGAATAGCCCTCAGAGAGTGATGCAAACCTTAGAAAAGGAATGGAGGTAATTCTAAAGTAAGCACACAGAAAATGCAAGCACTGGAGTTTTTGAGTCCATTTGTGTGGCTCCTTCTTCCTCTCAGAAAACATTGCTGAAGCCACAGAAAGAAACAACCTCAATGTAGTCTGATTTGGGAAGTTATTATGGACAGGTACTTTAATGCATTCCTTGCAAGTTCTGAATAGGCCCATTGATCCTAAACACAAATTTGGTGGTAACAGTGCCAACATCCCTGTTTTATATCATGAGCATCATACACTGATCACTGCTCGCCCAAGAAGTGTCTGACAGTGTTGGATTTGGGCACCCATGCTGGAATCCTCCACAAACTAACTCCAGTCATCCCCAAGGTGCTTGTGCCCCACAAAGAAGCTCCTGCTCAGCCAAGGAGAGAGCACCAAGTGTTCTGGGGTGCAGTTCATCCCCTCAACATGACACAGGCTGACTGCACTGAGATAACTTCTCCCTGCCACTGGCAATGAGCTCAGGCAGGGCTGCCTACACTCTGCATTTCTACAGAGCTTGGAGGAATGCTGCAGCCCACTGAAGTCTTGTACTTGGTACCACATAAGATCTAAAGCCCATTTTTTTTATTGCTTTTTTATCTCATTAGTCAAGGAAACCAATGAGGCTTTCCCATGTGCCAGCTTTGTGCTGTTTGATGAGAATTGAGTGTGCATCACTTCTTGTAAGTCAAGCAGGGTTTTCTGTGAAAAGCAACACATTTTTCCACAGACAAGAAGGGAATAGTTGTTCCAATGGCTTTAGATAATCTATTTTAGATAATTATTTTTTGAAAAAATGATGCGGGTGGTAAGGATTGTATCTAACATACATCTTAGTTAAAAATATTTACTTATGTTAAAAGTATTTTCAAGAATATCTGAGCTGATTTTTTTTCTGAACACAGAAAAGTGGTGTTACTTTTTATGGGCAAAGGTCCATATAAGATGACTTGTCTTGGGTGTGAATTGGCAGAATTAATTCCATAGTTCATTAAAAAAAATCTTAATAACTGTATAAATCAGTAAAAGTAGTATAAACTACACTTTCCAGTCCAAGAACACCTGCAGACAGAAGGCAGTTTGGGAGGGTTAATTATATAGCTAGGTTAAAATAAAGTTTCAGAGTTTTATAAGATTAAAGTTAAGAATTCTCTGGGTAATGATGTTTGTTTTGCTTTTAACAACAACGATAACAGTATTTTGATTGCATGGGTCTTGGCATATTGGTGTATTCCAGAGAACTGGAAAAAGTTAATGTTGTGCCAATATTTTAAATGGGTAGGTGGGACAATCTGGTAATTATATTCCTGACAACTTGACGTTGACACAGGGAAAAATAATAGGATAGTTGATATAGGGCTTTACTACTCAAAATCCAAAGTAGGGTAGTGCCATTAAAGTCAGTCAACATGGGTTTATGAAAACAATTCTTGTCAAAGTATCTTTCAGTGAGATTACAAATTCCTGCTGATAAAGGTAAATGATGCAATATACATTGTAGAGGGTATTTGACTGTTATCACACTACATTCTATGAAAAAGGCACATTATAAAATCAACATATGGCATATTATGAGGATTAAAACCCTGCTAGTGGTTCAATCTCCACATCCTCAATGAGGGTTTATCATGTGGGTGTTTTCTAGATATTTTTTTTTTATGGTTCAGATTAAATTGCTATCCAATATTTTTTATCAACAGTCTTGAAAACACCCAGCTCCTAAATACCTTCACACAGTAAATCATTGGAAATGAAGAGTAATGAATAAAACTGATTAACAAGGTCTCTATTACCAACAATAAAAATATATATACCCAATACTAAAACTACAGGCAATGGACTTTAAATATTTGAGTGCTTCCTGGGCTGCAGTGATCATGAAAATGGAGAGTTGGCACTGTGGATATATAGCTGATCATGATCTCAACCTGATTCATGCCTAGCAAAAAAGAGTACAATAAAAACCAAAGAAAGTGAGTGGAAACCTTGCATTACCTCTCTGTTTGTCATGCTTACTGCTCTGGGGTTATTGTGTCTTGTTAGAGTATCTCTGCTCTAAGACGAAAGCTTAAACTAAAAATAGCTCAGAAAAAAAGTCAGAAATGTAATTGAAAGTTGAAATATGAGAAATAAGACTGAGAATGACAATCTAACTAGTAAAGGGACTTCCCTTGTCTGAGGAAACAAAAATCATCTGCAGGCTGAAACACAGAAAAAGCAGAGAAATGTGATTATAATTTTATGGGGGTTATTTGTTTGTGTGCTGTGGTTTAGGTTTGTTGGGGCTTTTTTTTTTTTTGTTTGTTTTGATTATTTGGTTTTGGTTTAGTTTGTTTGCTTAGGTTATTTTGTTTTATTTTGTCTTTTAATCTAGCAAAGTTATGTACAGATTAGTGGATACTGAGGGAACACAGACTCCATGCAGAAAAATCTTGTCATGTGAGAATGAGAGAAATTATCTAGATACAGTCTAAAATAAGAATCATCTTCTCCATCAGTAAAATACACTTGATTAATGATATGTGCTTATGTAATGACATGATTCGTTGAGATAATGGGTTTAATATCTATAATGTTAGCACCAAATCCCTGCATGCTTTTGCTTGTTTCAGAAGGACTTTCACTGGTGACAAACATATGCTGCACCAGATTTCAATGTATCTGTGAAGAATAACAACATTCTGGTGTATGGCCATGTTTTATTCTCTAAGTATATGATTAAATTGAATTCTGGTGAAATATCTAAGTGGCGTTCCAAGGACCCATAAAACTACATTGTGTTGTGTCAGGGGAGGTTTAGGTTGGATATCAGGGAAAGGTTCTTCACCCAGAGGGTGGTTGGGCACTGGAAGAGGCTCCTCAGGGCAGTGGTCACAGCACCGAGCCTGGCAGAGTTCAAGGAGCATTTGGACAATGTTCTCAGGCACAGGGGGTGACTCTTGGAGTGTCCTGTGCAGGGTTAGGAGTCAGACTTGATGATTCTTGTGGGTCCTTTCACACTTGAAATATTCTGTGATTCTGTGGTACAATGCATTAAAAGAATGTTCGCAAAAATGCACATTACAACTGATAGAGATTTGGGGCTATACTGAATGCAAGACTGGGCTTGTAGCTAATGCATTTAATTCTTTCACAAAAGCAGTAATAAATTACAAGTAGTTGAAAGGCACCCTTATAATTCTTGCCTTGTGAAAGTTAGGAATGCTTCAAATTGGAAACATGTAAAAATTCAAAACCTGTTTGCTCTGATCAGCAGAGCATGTTGTCAGTCCCTGGCCACTGGCATGGAAAGGAAATAAATGGGTAAATACCAGAAAGGCAGCAGAGCTTTGGGGAGAAAAACAACCAACCAATCAAACCTCACAACAGAATAAATGAACAGTCATTAATATTGAAGCTCATTGATATTTTTTTCTGTTGTTGGTGCTGCTATATCCCTTATCTCTGACACCCAGGGCTACACATGTAATTACAGAAATGAGCAGTAGACTGGGGAAAATACAAAACCAGAGACTTGACTTGACAAGATACTGACCCACACCTTGCTCTGGGAAGCCCAGATACATTACTGGAAGGCAGAGAAATCTTTAGAGCAGCCCAGGAAAAAAAAATTCCTGTGCCAGCTAGGGAAGAGGTAAGGTTAGATTACCCAAATACACTGGTTCATAGCATCTCCCCAGCACCATTTTTCAGGAGAGTCATCAAGGTTTTAAAGTTGGCTTCCCCTGGTAAACATCCAGTGTGCTGATGGCACCAATTCCTGTGCCTGCTTTACTCCAGGGGAGATTGGATTTGCTGTTTTCTTGTTCCCAGATGGTGCAAACTGTAATCTTTATTCCCAGTAGGCAAATAGGAGCTGTCACCTGCAGTGCAAACACCAGTGTAAAGAACCCCTGGTGTGCAGCATTCAACACAAACCAGATACTGTCAAGATCATCTTTGTACAGACAAGCAGGAAGGAAAAGCAAACACACTTTGCTTATACTCATTTACACTTTATGTTGCCATAAGCTTTCTCCAAATATTATGTAGATGGAAAAGTAGACCTCATGCTGCTGTAAATCAGTAGCTGTGCTGTGGTGGCAGGAGAAAACAGTTAAGGGATTCAGTTTTCTTCCAAGAAAAATCATACTTTTCAATTCCATCTGAACCAGGGCCAAAGGAATATTCCTTATCTGGCTGCAATAAGCACTCTTTCAAGCAGGGATATATGACCATCCCACTCTGCTCATGCAGGGTCTGCACTGCCAGGATGTGGAGAGGGGATTAATCCTTGGGATATGGGTGCCTCTTAGACCAAGAGACCCTGAGGGATTTAGGCACCCACCCCTCCTGCATTTCAAAGAGGATTGAGTTCTTGCAGCCTCACGACCTAGGAGTTCCCTCAAGTTTCTCTTCATAAACAGCAGTTCATATTTTTTATTAAGGAAACCACAGATGAACTTTGTGCCTGGGAATACTACCACACACATCCTGAGCTGGAAATTACTGAGCAGGAATTAGGGTTTTTAAATTTATGCATTACTGCAAAATTGCTGCTTCACAACAAGATCACTGTCTGAATGTCTGCAGTTATTTTTCTTGCACTAGAAAAAAAATAAGAAAGATTAATCAGACAAAGGACTTGATTTGGTTGCACCAAACAAAACCTTAGTATGCAAAGCATGACAGCACAACTCAACAGAGAGAGAGCTGTCATTTAGGGCAGAGCAGGATTTAGAACTCATTTTCTTTGTTTCACATTGGCTTCTAAAATTAAGAAGTAGATAGAATGGCTCCTTTGTCTCCAGTGCATTCTCTCATGAAGTGAAGTCTGCTCAGTGTTTACTGTCACATTGCTCAGTGTTTCAGGGAATCTGCCTTTTGAACAGGACAGATTGAATCCTATATAAGTAGTGATAAAATCTACAGCTAGAATGTTGTGCAGCATTTCACATGAGCCCAGACTGTAGAATGTGAACGTCACCACCATCCTCTCCACCACTCTTCATATACAAACATTTCTCTCAAGTGAACCACACCATTCCTTTACTCCCTGTTATTTCTCATCTTATCTTCAGTCAGATTTCAGTTCTGTGTAGTCTTCCTGGGTGGGTGCTGGATTAACCATGACCTGGATACAGAGAGAGTCTGTCTCGATGTAAAGCCAGATTAGGTCAAATAAACTTTATTACTTCATGGGCAACTTCCTCTTAGTAATTATTCTGCTCCAGAAACTGCAG
Source organism: Setophaga petechia (assembly GCA_024362935.1). Taxonomy (NCBI): domain Eukaryota; kingdom Metazoa; phylum Chordata; class Aves; order Passeriformes; family Parulidae; genus Setophaga; species Setophaga petechia. Next base: position 14,474,956 of record JANCRA010000012.1, read on the forward strand.
ACCAGACACACTACACAAATGAATGACTTGTGCTGGGTCTGAGTTAAAAAGCCCTATAAAGCACAAACTGGACATGTGAGGGAACCTCAGCTCTCCCAAAACATATTAAGAGCAGTGCAGAAGCTTCTTGGCTCTGGAAGGAGTCACCGAATGGTATTTCCAGCATTAAGATGAGTATAAATAAGCCCAACTTTACTCCAGCAGCTCTTTCCAAACCATGCACATGTCTGCACTTGATTTCCCACATTTCAGCTATGCCTTCCTCAAGGTTTATGCCTGATATGTTCTTTAGAATTATATTATCCCAACTTTCTATTATCTAGACATTGTGGCCTCCCATAGTTTCAGAAAGCTTTTTGTGGTTTATTTTAATATAAGGGCAACTGATTCTTCCAATGCCTGTTCAGAACTATCTTTTCTTTGCAGGGACTTGAGTCCACATGTTTAATGAGATCCTAGTTCAAAAATTTCTCCTATGAAAGATCACCCACTTTGTACAGCCTAATTTTGTACGAAGGAGAAGAAAGAGAGAACAATAGAGAAAGTCTGAAAAGAACATGCCCAGGATTCTGCAGCACACAGGTAAAACAAGACCAAAACTCTGACTGCAGGCTCTGCTCCAATGTATATTTAATCACTTTATGTAAAACATGAAAGCCAGCACAAGAAGGATTTAGAGGCCTTCCAGCCCAGAAAATTCTGGCACTTTTTTGGAATGTGGTAAATATGGGGCAGTGAAGGTCTTTGAAGTCAAGCAGGGTGTGCTTCCATGCAAGGCTCCTGAGGAAGAGCAGAGCTCCTCTTCCTCACCCATGTCAGGCAGGGGAGAGGAAAAAGAGGCTGAGTGTGCTCTGAGAAGAAACCTCACTGCACCCAGAGAACAAGGTAAATGTGTTCCACTGCCTCTCCTTGAGTCATGGCAGGACCTCAATTAGATGCAAAAACCTCATACTTCAGGCACTGAGGAAATGTGCTCAGCAAAAAGCTTTTGGGAGTCTAAAGACTTTAGCTGTGGACACTGGTGTACCAAGATGTAACACACAGTGTTCAGGATCCAGATAGTAGTTTGGTCATTTGAAGGAAAAAGTCTTCCATACACTCACTGTGGACAGGAAATACTGACAAACCAGGGTCACATGTTCTTCCTTCTGTTTGGGGCATATTCAGGTAATTTAACTGCCACGTAACTTCTATTTATTCCCCTAAATGGATCTGCTGAAAGTCTTTGTGCTGATTTATTTGTAGGCTGAGGAAGGCCTCTCTAAAAAAACTTTGTCATAGGAGGGCAGGAAGATATAAATAGAGCAACTGAGGTAAATCCTTTTTTTGCCAAAGCTGGGCTTCTTAAATCATATTTTGGGCTTAAGAAAAATGTCTCTACATTCTTATTCTGAATGCCTCTGATCTTTTTTGTGGACAAAACACTCAAGATGAATTAATTAGTGAATTATTCAATCTGGAACAATTCTCCATTCAGCTACCAAACACCCAACTCAACACCAGGGGAGTATCCCATGGTACTGGAGATATTTCTTTCCATAGGATAAAGAGATATAGAACAGAACTTTTGACAGATATGCAGCCTTCTGGAGCAGCACATGCAGGTTAGCAAATTGTCCTGCAGTGCCTAAAATGGTCCCACTTTCCCATTAAATGTAGTTGAATCACACTGAATGTATGAAGGCAAAGAGTTTGCCACACGTGGAAGATCCAATTCAAACAATCTTGAAATAAGCAACATAAAACAACCAAGGACTTCTATTTTATTTCAATTATCATGTAAACTATTCCTAAGTGTAGAACATTGAGTCAGAAAAATATTTGTTTGAATGTACTTACAAAAACCTGCATTTTTTATCCTAACTGATCAGTAAACTAGAAAGAGCAAAGTTTTCCCTAAATAAGGCAGGAAGAATCAATGCTTTGGGCTTGCATTGTTAAATTGAAAACACATGCATTGATGATAAGACTGATGATTAATAAAATACAAAGAGCAAGCAAGTCCTGTCATCTTGGGAGTACACGGTCTTTGGACAAAATCTACTGTTTCATTGTCCAACACAGAAACATCATCAAATACTTTAATTTTTGTATTTTTAATAACTATGTATTTTACCCTGATTTGAATCCTGAACTTGAAAATGCATTTGTGTTTTTCATGGGCTTCCTTAGCACCACTAAGGATAACTTATCTTTAGCACCAGATGAAGATGTAACCTTGCCAAAGCCCAGGTGGAAAACAATTTGGCTTCATACCCAAACATTGTAAGACGCCAACACATAGCTCTGAGAATGGAAAGATGCCAGATGGAGGTCAAAGCTTCTAAGTTGTTAAACTGAACCTATTTAGCCACCATATCTTCTGCCACACAGACTTGTAGCCCAAGTTAATCATCCTGCCATTTCACTTATTTAGCCAAATTCCTGCATGCAAGCATGAAAAAAGAAAACTTATGTATTAGTAAATATAGCAGAAGTTCCATCTACAGTTTTAATTAGCTACAGGAATATATCATTTCAATCTAAGCTCTTCAAACAGCATCAGGTACATCTCAGCAAGCTGGAATTTAGACGTTTAAATTCGCTTTCCATTTCATTATTAACAATTCAGTTATTTTTCCTTAAAAACAGTTCAGTGCATGTTTCCACTGCTTTGTATAATCATAGGACTCTCATAAACATTTGTTAAACTGAATTCTTAAGGCTGGAGCTGTACAATGTAGAGAAAACTTAGAGAGATCAGGGAATTCCACAGTTTATTCTGTCTATACGTGAACATATGTATGCGTGTATTTATGCACATATACAGGCATGAACAATAAAAACTGCTCAAAGGGAATACTAATCTGAAACTGTAGAAGTTGTCCTCAAGCTGTTCTACCTAAGACCAAACAGTGACTCCTATATATTCATTTCTACATGTGGAATAAACTAGGTGAAGTGAATGGCAACATATGGTTATTGACACCTCTCTATAAAAGAGAATGTACACAGAAAACTATTTCTAGCAGCTATTTCCATACCTAGGAAAATCCTGATCCAACTGTAAAAAGCCGTATGAAGGAATGTGATGGATGGACAATGACTTGAACTACTTAAAACTGTGCTGAAAAACTCCCAAAGGATTTACTTAAAAGTAACAGTGGAAAATAATCAGTTTCTTTTTACTTATTTTCTTCGGTGTGTGGTCCTGCTGGGGTCTTTGTCCAGACCTGAGCCTTGAAACAGCTCACCCAAGATCTGTGCTAAGCCTCCAGGCATTTCTCTCTTATGTGCTGGAGGAACCCAGAGCTGCTCACACTGCACCAGCTGCTAAGCACCAAAGTCTGACTGCACTGAATTTAGCCTCAGGAAACTTAAGAAGTCATTTTCACTTCAGCTATAAATCCAGTCTTTGGATTGAGTCAATTAAGGATTTGATGTTCAACATATCCAAATGAAGGACTGAGCACTGGTGGCTTGCCAGTAATAACCCAATATATTGCAAGATAATAAAATAGCTTGTGAATACCAGAAAGCTCAATTATATTAAAAGCCTACAGCTTAAGCAAAGCTATTTCCTTGATTTCTGTCTCTATTTAATTTTCAGGCTGTGACAGTAACTACTTCATCATGTGCTAGTTGATTTCCTAAGAACATTAATGTACACAGTAAGTCAGACACAGGCATTTCAAAGATGCAAACAGGGAGCTAGAATCACCCTATACCAGGTTGTCCTGAAAATGCACATAAAAAAGGGCTCAAGGATCATCATTATATAAGTAGAGGGATTTATTAATTTAGCTAGGTTTTATTTACTTAACTATTGGTCTCCCAATTTTGAAATCTAATAACTACCCAAGAGTTGTACATGGGAGTTGTAATAATTTTCCTATTAATAAGCAAGAGAATTTCAAATTAAAGTGCATTATTCCATTTCTCTTAGCTAATTCATTTTTATTCAGTTATATGTAGTTCCAACAGAAAAAAAAAAAGTGTTTTGGTTTTTTTCAACAGAAAAAAAAGTGCCTTCAAAAGATAGAAAATTTCAAATTTGACATTTCTTTCAAGTTTTAGTCCCATGTAAACTTGGACTCACCTATTAAGAACTCACTGCATTTCAAAATACATTTGTGTGAACAATCACTCAGAGAGATTTCAAAAACAAATATATAAGTGTATAAAAACAATATAATTTTTCATTATTCAGTTTACTGCCTTCAAAAATCCATGCGTGAATTCTCAAGGAATCAATCCTTAAAGTAAAATCATCTGTCTGTGTATTTCTCATACACTTTTATTGCTTCTTGATCCCCTGAAAATGGAGGAATAGAAATTAATTAAAACACCCAAGTCCTTTCAGTGTGCTCAGTGGCAGTCTTACGTTCTTCTACCTTTTCTCACAGCTGAGCCTGCTTCTTCATTTTGCTTCTGATCATTCCACTCCCAGGTCACTGAGTTTTGATCCCCACAAAACACAAAAGATGATGGCTGTAGTGGGGTATCACACAGCTGTGTTTATAAACGAAAATTATTTTGAGTACCTGAGGTGCAAGAAGTCGTTCCAGTGCAATGTTCCAAAAGGTTTCTACCTTATATTTACATTCTTTTCTCTAGTTCTTATGCAGTCACCTACAACAGTGAGTTGGATGGACAATACAAAGCTGTTAGGCATCAGCACAGCCACTGTTAAAATTTAGAAGTGTGTTATAGTAGTGGGCTGTGGTGCTGCATAACTAAAATAACCAAAACATTTTAGAGCAGACCATGATGCACATTTCCCATCAGAAAAGAGCCCTTAGCTTGACAAATCACCACAAAAGCCATATAAAGGAACCCCATTCAGAGTTAATTTCAATGTTATTATAAAAATCCAGCTTTCCTATCCACAGACAGAAGCCCTTTCACTTGTAGACAGTAAGAGGGTCAGAACCAGCCTAACACAGCCTTGAGGGTTTGGAGAGACAAAAGCAGATTGCTGCTGCCTTCACTGGCTCTGAAACCTGAACATGATTTTGAGGATATTGGAGACACAGCAAGCAAAGAGAAAGACTGGTGCAGTTAATTAGTGAAAGCATCTCGTGCCTCCCCACAGTTCCTAAATCACAACAAGTTCTCCCCAAATTTGACAAAAAGTCGAACAAAGGCTAAATTTACAACACAAGGAACCTTAACACTAGGGCTCCAGAAAGATGGTTCTTTGTAACACCAGTAAAAACACTGAACTTTCAGAACAGATCTGCTTTAGAGGCACCACAGTGAGAGCAACATGATTAAAATAACCATCTCAGACCTTTGCAAATGTTTACTTTTACATATATGAAACTCAGGTTGCAGTGATTTGCTCTGCTTCTTGAAGGTAATTTGCAGCATGCTGTGCTCTGACCAGCACATCTGTTAATATTTGTAACTAGTTATTAGCAAAATGTGGCACTGTGACAGGGATCTAGGCTGTCTTGGAATGGTCTTTTATCCAAGTCCGAGCAGTCCAATGTTCTGCTGGTAAAATGAGAGGGAAAGAAAAAAACAATAAGAAAGTAAAAAGAAATTAACACTTTGAAATGTAATATAATGGGCAGAAGATTTCAGAGAAGAAATAAAGCAGCTATTTTATACATTTTAACAGAGAAAAAGCACTTCAGTTTTGTTGCTGGCAATTTTATTTCCCATTTGGTTTTGAATACATGTAAATAAGGCCATGGCTCAGAACAAAGAGATTGGGCAGAGCAGAGAAAACAGGGTAATGTGCAAGCTCCTCTTTGATGTCGAGCAGTTCACTCAACAGGCAGTTCAGTTTGTCCAGGATCCAACTTTAACAGCAGCTTGATCAAATTCACATGTAGTGAACCTGTCCCCTGGGTGTATTACTGACTGCTGAGGGATTGATCAGGAAAGCAAATTTCTTACCTGTTTTGTCACCAACATTCTCTTGTGTATCTGCTCCACTGTGTCTTAACATCAGAGTGTGTAACTGCCCCTAGAACATCAGAAAGAAGTGCAGTTAAACCAGTGTTCTTTACATTTTTTTATTAGGCTTCTGCTTTTAAAAACAGAAACATTGGAAATTTGCCAATCAGATGCAAAGCAAGCTTAGAGAAACCAAATAATACCTATGGCTGTAGTAGAATGATCTAAATATTTTCCATGGTTCACAATCTACAGCTGTTGGCAAATAGTGAATATCACATATAAATACCCTTTATAAGAGATGTATCTTTATTTAAAACTTCATTCTTATATAAATAAAGTATTTCAGGGAAGTTATGTCAAATTGTTAACAGTGATATGAAGCAGTCTCCATGTGTCATTTATTCCTATTTCCATGCAAAAAAATGTTGAAAGAGCTAAAACATTCTTGGCTTCTAAAGAAGAAACCATATTGGATCTTTCAGCTATTTCCTTTGGGAGGACATTAAAGTCAACCCTGAAACATCAACAGGACATCTAAGGAAAAGAAATGGTAAGAGAGAAATCACAAAAAGAAATGATGATAGTTGTGGGGGTCTTGTAAGTTAGATAAACATTTCATGATTTAGCTGCCTTAAAGACATTAGCCTTGCTGTTGCCTCTAACAGTATTGCACTGCAGTCATCCTTTGTACAAATGATATCAGTCTATCTACTTAACTCTCTCCCAATTAAAAAGTTCATGTTTCTTTTCCACCAAGACTTGCTGATAATAAGAAAAAGGAAATATTGAAAACAGCTTTTGAAGGTGACTTCAAAGTTTTCTTGTTGGCTGATAACACAATATTTTTCTCTCACCAGTTCACCCAACCCCACCCTTCTTGTCAGCTCTTAAATATATTTTTCAACTATTCCTCTACTCATTGTTCATTAAATTTTCTCCATTTCCTCCGCTAGAACTCCTCTTGCTTATTAACCAGAGACTCTTCATCCATTTTATAACCTTTACAAAAATCTGTTTTTCTGTGCATTGTTCCTAACCATGGTCATGGTCCTTCTAGTCATCAAATGGCTCATGTTAGAAAACAGAAACACCCCTTTTCCATGAACTGGAGATTACCTAGGGAAAACACAACCCTAAAAAAGAGAAAAGTATGTACTTTTCATTACATCTTTCAACTGTGAAAGAATGTCAGGCTTTTTTCATGGTTGGCTCAGCAATAGGAAAGACACTAGGTAGCATTATTATTATTATTATTATTATTATTATTATTATTATTATAGAATAATATACTGGGCAGATAGGTTTATTTTTTTTTTTCCTTTTTTCCTTTTAATTGCTGTCGCAAATTGACTGTAGTGTTCAACAGAAGTGTTATGTGGATTGCTTTGCTCACAGAAAAGTAAAGATTGTGCAGAAGCGGGTGGAGCTGAATAAGTAACTGGGATGAGAGGGGAAGAAGTTCTCCAGCAGAGGGAGAGGCAGGTTATACCAGACTTGGGAGGGTCAAACATCAGCAACAGCTGGCATATGAAGCCTCCAGAACCCAAAGATAACTTTTTGGGATACTTGTATAATCAATGTAGGCAGAGGAGCCATAAGCACTTTCCAGAAGTCTATCTCAGCATCTTAACTAAGCCCTGAGCCAGAGGATGAGCTCTAGGTCAGAATTCCTCTGGGGAAAATGCAGCAGGTTAGAAAGATGACTCTTGTTTTGGATGCTCTCTGGAGGAACAGGCCTTTATTTTCCAGAATATTTCAAAAGACAAATTCTCTAACGCCTTGGACAAGAACCACAATGATCCAGGAGCATCAGCCTGACTGGCCCCAAACTGTACCTCAGATATCTTTTGATTTTTTGTGGACTAGTGGAAATCCAATAATTTTCAGACATCTAAACCAACTGTTTGCACAGGATGACCATCAGCAATGTGTTCTGTGCCAGCTGGCCAAGCACAGCCTACACACCTCAGTCTATCTGTACTTTTCCTTTCTCTTGAGCAACATTTGTCATGTAATATGAGGAAACCAGCTTGATTTTTAAGGCTAGATCCAACCTCATCAAAGTAAACACAAGACTTTCCAATGACCTCAGTGGAATTTGGACATGGCCCTTCACCTTCTTCTGTCTTTGAAATATAGATGAAGATTTTGAAAAGTCCTCTGTGGCTCTGCATGTCTTTTCAGCATCTAAGCCTAGTACCTCTGTTTACACAGAGGTGGGTGGTTTGCTGCTTCTCTTTCCAGCTTCTTTTTTTGTTATTGTTTTACTGATATATTAAATCCTTTAAAAAGAGGTTTAGCATAGTTAATTTGTTTCCCTTTACTGACCTGAGCTTTTGAAAACCAGATGTTAGTCCTGAGTGACACCTCCATGGAATTTACACCTCATATCAACAGTACAGCACTGCTCCTGTTGCTGGAGAAAACAGCAGAGTGACCAGGTCTATACCTGCCACAGACTCCACCTTTAGGAAAAAAAAAAAATAAAAGAAACTCTTATCTTTCATGAATTTTTTTGAAATTGTACTGAAACACTCCTGGAGTATCAAGGCCAGCATCCATGGCAACATAATATTTGCAGGCTCGAATCATAAAGGAGATGTAAATGACTGTGTGACCTCAAAACAAGTGTCTAAGCCCTTCAAGCAGGGAAGTCACAAGACACAGGCTTCGACAGGTATGAGTCCAATAAAAGTATGTGACTATGCTTATCCCTAAATTGATGTATCTGATATGAAACTGAAGGATCTGAGAAAATATTGGCTGCCCTTTCTCCCACTTCCCTCCCCAAACCACTGGAGATAAAATATTGTAAAATATACTTATTTCTGTTTTAAACATGCATAAGTGAAACAGGAATAATTTTTGAACATATGTTCGTTCTTCTGACAGCTGTTCCATGCTGACCCCATTTCAGGTTTACATTTTTTCTCTCTCTGCCCAGCTACACCTCTCTGATCCCTGTGGGTACACATTTCCAATCCCCACTGGAATTCTGACCTGATAGAATTGACCTGACCACTGTTCTGCTATCCAGGATGTCTGAACAAGTGACAGACCTAACAGAACATATCTTCAGGCTGCTTGGGGGAAGAGGAACCTCATACAGCTCTTCCCCATGTCTCTATTCCATCTGTGATCTGTCTGTCCTCAGCTGATCAGTCCCTTCTTGGTGAGCAGCTTTTAGGCACCCTCAGCTTTGCTTAAGGGAAGGATGCAGCAACAGCGAGGATCAACATGAGACTAGTTCCAAAAACATTCTCTCCAGCATTTCTGCCAAGGGATGACCTGTTTTTCTCTTCAGAAGCAGGCCTGCTTTTTCTGCAGTTTAATTTTCCTCTTTGCTCTTATTTCACTCACCTAGTTTGGGGCAATGCATAGAAACAACATTTTCTGAACATATTGATTAGTTCACAATTCCTATCTACACAATAATATCCTTTGGTTTCATCTGGAATCACAAAAATGCTGAAGGACAGATATGTCCCTAACTACAGCCACCAACCAGTGCTCCTTGATGTCCTTGATGGACACTTAAAAAGATTACTTGGGTGCACTGCCCAATCATGAACACAACCTCAGCCCTCAGTAAATGCAAGCTAGTTGTGCATGGTTTGTCTGAACATCAAAACACATATTTTTTAATATTGCTCCAAAATATTTTTTAATCTCCTATTTCAAACTTTTTTGAATAAGAGTTCTCTCTGTTTATTTCAATTATATCATATAAACAGAATAAGTTTCTTGATCTTATAAATAAGACTAACTCCAGAGCAGTGGAATTACTAGAGTCCCTATTGTAATAAAATAAAGCTCTTGTAATCTAGACATGCTTGAAAACATCAGTTAACCAAATGTTAAATCAATGGATTTTCAACCAAAGGTTTTTTTCCCATGCATCATCACATTATCTTATCTGGTCCCTTAACTGAAAATGTTATTTAAAAAGCTCCTAAAGACTAATTGGATCATGAGCTCCAGACCACAGAACAGGGAATCTTGGGCCACCGTTCAGAATGGGCTACCTTTCAGTGCTTGAACTTTGTTAGCAGCTGGCTCTGCAGAATTTTCAAGAGGACTTAATTTTTCTTCTGCATTTCTCAAAAATGTCTGTTTCTTGAAGATAATCAGTTCGTGAATGAAAGGGAAAACAAGGGGATCAACTGTTAACAAAGGAAATATTTCTGTGGTTTTAAACTCTGTTACTAAGGTATTTTATAATCTTCTACCACTATGGGGAGAATGAATCTTTCTTATCTTTCCTGACAAGACATTCTTCATGGAAGAATTTAGATATATAATTGGTAGAGAAAACAAAAAATAAAAGTCTAATACTCCTCTGGTTTTCCTGAACACTGATCCAAAGCTATTACAATTTTTGTGTCAAAATCCCTTTTGTGTGCAAAATTATGGACTGTGTTATATCAAAGACATGTTCAGTGCTCGCCAAAAGCAATAAAAGTCCAGTATTGTTTAAAACACAGAAATAAAGCAGAAGCTTAGACGTGAAATAATTGACACTCTTGGTTAGGAGGTACAGAACTGAGGCACTTCTAACCTTTGTAGGAGCTGGTAGTACTTAACATCTTGATTTATTAATCACTTATTCCCTAAAAATCATCCCCAAGAAAGAATTTTCAAGTAGTTTTGAGGTGAAGGATCAAATTCAGACTTGGAGCATATGGAAATAACTCCAAGTTTTACTACATATTACCCAGCAAAATAACCGAAGTGATCTCAGCCTGCCCTGAAAATGGGACCCGCGTACCCATATTTCACAGACATTAAATGTTATTCAGGAGCCAAAGATCTGAAGACATTTTAGAAGTTGTCTACTTGTGCACTGATTTATTCTTTATTCCAGGCTTTGATTATTTCTGAAGTTGTGGGTATAGGAATTTACAATAAATTGTATTCTCTTTATGTAAATTCTGTTAAATGCAAAACAAACTTCTCTACACAAATATCAGGTTAATTCACCGTCAACCTAAAGAAAGATTTCCCTGAACTATTGACTATTTTCTGCCCAGCTGGACCAGTTGCTGTAATAGAAGGTGTTACATTCTTTTGATCAGTAGACTGGCAGACCAATTGTAAAGAGCAGAAAAGAAAATTAGCTCATATGTATAAGATATATTTCTGAAAAAAATATTTCCATATACATAAAGGCAAAGTTCTTCATCCATGTAAAAAGCACATCAACAGTGGTGTCTTCTTTAAGTTCCTCTGGGTAGCTTTAACAAGGGAAAACACTCTGTGAGAAGAGGGTATTATTATTATGAAAGTACAACTAATAGCACTAATCCATGTTATAGATATACAGGGAAAATTACTGTACAGAAAAACAAACAATAGAAATAGAAAAAAGTATTCTAATAACTGGAGTCAGATGGACTTCTTTATGCTAGAAATTATACAGTATATGCTGGAATAGATGTATTTCTTGGCTAAATTGCAGTTATAAACAGAAAATATGAATTCATTTTGCTGTTTGACCTTTGCACTTGAATTTAGCAACGTTCCATAGGAAATTCTTGCTTACAAATCAACACAAGATCAAAATCACATCTCTTATTTCTCTCAATGTTTGAATCTTAACATGTAACTCTGAACTTTTTTTTTTTACAGATATGCACACTATTTTATACTATGTAGGAAAATAAATTCTTAGCTGGAAGTGCAGGTCTTGGGTGTGTCTGGTACTCAGTTTATCTGTTTTGAAGGGCTTTTCAAGGGCTGTGTCTGATTGATGGGTCTCTGCCCACAATGAACCTAACACGAGGCAGATCTTCCTCCCAGCACACATTCTCCTCTTTCAACATGTGCTTGCTCTGGGACAGTTATTTGGCATAAGTCAGCTGAAATGAAAAAATAACTTGTAAAAATTTTGAAGCCTCAGCTTAATGCCTTTTGGTAACAATAACATTTGAAGATGACAAAACCAGTTGGAACAAGGTGGAACACCAAGAATTTTATAACTGCAATTTGAACCTCTCTGCCAGTCACATGGATGTTGGTCCATATTAGCCCTTGATTGCGTAAATCCAGAGTAAAGTAATGAATGTGGTGTGACTGGGAGGTGCAGTTCTTAACTAACCAAATTCCATGCAAACAATGCATTCAGCAGTGGTATATTTAAACATTCATTCATATTTGCACAAAAAGACAAAATCCACAGACTGTCCAAGAAAATCTCCCTGACAGTAATCAGGGAGAAATAAAATTGAAAAGATGTAATTTTATATCTATCAAAATATATATAGAATGCAAAAAGAAACAAATAGAGAGTCGCTATAATCAAAGAAAAGCAAACCTGAAGAAGCAAGGGCTCAAAACATCTGTCTGTTTAATTCAATCAAGATCACTGTCATTTTTCATTTATGTCTTTGCTTCCAAATCACTTTTAGAGATCCCAAATCTTTGGATCACTTTCATTTTGGCTTCTTTTGTCATGTGTGGAGACTTGAGGGCAGAAACAGGCACAGAGACACAGTACCATTATTTACTAGCTACTGCATATAGGCTTAGGCTAGAACAAGTATGTTATGAGGAAAAGCTGTGGCTTGCCTTGGGATAGGTGATGGTATGTGGCAGGATATAAAATATATTCACACAGCAGTACAGTCACCTGAGGAGTGTCTGGTGGTCATATTGGCACCAAGGAATTGCAGAAGTGTTAAGTTCTGCTGTTCATTGAAAAAAACCTGATCCTCAGCATTGCTGATCATCATCTGAATCTACCTTTTTTTCCTCAGATTTTATGCCTTTTCCCGCTGGCATTTTTCTTCTGAATAATTGATTAGCAACTCATTATTAACAGAGCAATCCCACTTCTTTGTTTCCACCTCCTTATTATGCAGAATTGATTGCACTATGTACTCTCTCAGAAGTCAATGGCAACTGCTGCTGCTGCTGCTTGCTGCACCTGGATCACAAGCTGAACCTCCTGAATGTAGAGTCAGGTAACACCACTGGGTGTGTAACTCCAAGGCACATTCAAATGGAAAACCTCATCCTGGAGTTGACCAGGACATTGCATTCTCTCTAACACCCCTATGTGCTATCTGACAGCTTGATCTCTGCAATTCACATTTACAGGTGAAATCACATTCCAGCCATGTGCTCCATGTTCTGTGTTGATGCCTCACTGATCTCTCTGAGCAGAGTTTCCATCCTTTATCAGGCTTTATCAACTTTACTGTAATTACACTCAGTCACAGCAATCTGTGCCTGCTGGCACCACTGATCTGCTCACCAGCAGGGCAGGATTTCTGCACTCAGCTGTCCTCATTTGCAGATGTGTCTCACAGCTGTTCAAAGCAATAACTCAGAATCTGTCAGCTACTAGGACAAAACTTTTTTCTTTGGCCACCAAACTCCAGATGCAGAGGTGAAAGTTTTAGGTGTTTCAGTCTGAAAATGTGTCACAGGGTAAAGTCTTCCTTGCAAAAAGTACATTTATATGGTAAATCCAGCTTGTCTTTCCATGGAGAACTGGGAACTTTTATCAAAGCATGATGACACTAATCCACTGCTGAGCTCACTATTTTAAAGTTTTCAATCTTGTTTAAAGAGGAAAGTCTGGGAGACCCAAAGTTGGATTTCAGCCTAGACATTAACTCCTTAGTGTCAGTGAGGTTCTGTACATTTTATGGAGCTTTGACATTGTAGATAAAGAAAGTCTCTGTGGAATGATACAGATGAGCATTTTTTCCCTTCTCCTGTTTTTCCCATTAGCATTCTCAAAAATGAGAAGGAAAGATCCACTAACTGTCAACAACTATTTTAAGACTACTTCTGCATGGATAATTTGTAGAGCCATTAGGGCAGGTCTGTCACTTAACTCCATATTGAGAGGGCAGCCTAAGATAATTCCTGCTAGCTCAGGGTTTGGTCCCCTAGGTGTTCATTCTGGATTGCCCAAAAAGCATTTGCACACAATGTGACTGGACTTGATAGGAAAAAACTACATGCAGAATCTCAGGAGGGGAAGGAATCATCTCAGTCTTTTCCTTCAGCTCTACTTAAGAAGTACTGTAAAAACCCTCACCTACAACTTGGGCTCAAAAGGACATCTTTTTCCTTTCCATACACTGAAAATTTGCTGCCTTTTTCTTTCCTTTTTTTCCTTTTGCTTTGGCTTGTTCTCTTTAAAGACCCAACAGGTCACTTCAGGAATTTTAGTAACACCTTGATAAAATGTCAAAACCACTTCTTCAAACTGTACTTGCTCTTTGTTTCAGAACAGCAGCTCCTCTGCATTGCTATTTACAGTTGCAAGAGTTAATCTAGATGGTTACAATCAGAAACTCATCAAGGACCAGACTACTACTTAATGCAGCTGCAATGAAGCAAAAAAAAGTCAGAAATTCAATCTGTCCAGAACTCTTCCCTTCTTATAGATTTCACCAGAAGAAACTCTACATTTATGACACATTTATTGTTATTATAAAAGCCTTTTGTTTAGGACAAAAAAGTTTGATTTTATTGTTGCTTTGTTTGGGCTTTTGTTCTCCTTGATACTCTAATAATTGCACCAACTACCTTCTATTTAATGCACACGCAAAAATAAGATTAACTTTTAACTTTACACTTATCTTTGCAACCTGCCTATTTAGGATCATTTAGCTATGGAATTCTCTATTGTTTATTTATTTCTTTTAAAAGAGATTTCAATAAATATTCTTTCTGTGCTTTTGTACGTCATGAAAGTCCAGTCCCCATGGAAAATCACTCAAATGCCCTATTAGGTATAAAAAGTTTTGATCCCAATGTAGAACGTAGTTCTACCAAGCCAAGCCCTATAACTATGTTAATTATTACTCATTGGAATAGCAGCTGCTTCCGCAGGCTCATTTTTTTTCCTGATGAAATTTAGAGTACTGTCTTAGGAAGACCTGGAAGGTTTAAATGCCTATTCTGTGAGTTAAGTGGTGAGGTAAAATCATCAGCATGGTGAAGCCTCTTTCCCTCTCTGCATGCTGTCTTGCTTCTTAAGAACAAAATTTCCTCCTCCTCACTCATGGTACCAATAGATCAGATATTGATATGATACTGTTATCTACTCAAGCACAAGAAATAAAAGATTTTCTGAGTTGTCTTGACACCTCTACTCGCTAGTTTTCAATTTGGACCTGCAGACATAGTTTGCCACCTTGTGGCAAATGAGCTTTTAAGAACTACGAGTTTCACAAATAGTCAGATTCTAAACATTTCTCAAAATCTAAGCCCCCTGTACAAAACAACAGTCTTTGAAACATGGGCTGTCTTTTACTAAAATAAATAAATTATCTTTATTTAAAAAATATTTTTAAAGTAATTCCTCTGTTAAACTAATTGAAGAACACTTCAGATACCTGTAGCTAAGTAAAAACATTTAAGCATTGTTCACTCCAGGCTTGGCTGTCATAAAATCTATGTAGGCTGCTGACAGATAAGTAACTAAAGGCAAAATCTTTCATGCACACGATATGGCCTTCTGAAGCAAAAAGCTCTTCTTTTAAGTTCAGCAATTATAGTCAAACTATCAGAAAAAACAAGGACTATGAATAGCTGATATCTCTGTTTGGGGAAAAAACCATGAATAAACACTGTAAAATTGGTTTAAGTCAACCAGAAATAAAAGAACTGCAGAACTATTTAATGATTTTTCCAGTCATTTTATATACAACACCTTGGGTAGATTTATATGTATTCACCCAGGATGCTAGAAACAAATACCTTTCCATCTAATCAGAGCAGCAAGTGCCCCCATCCTGAGTATCTGTTAAGGACAGTGGAATCTGCTTCCTCTTTCTGGGCTATTTACTACTCAAATAGTCAATAAGAAGTCATGTAAAGAACATTCTTGGACATAAATCTGAAATGTAAAAGGCATAAAATACATTGCACTGGGAGAAAAGGGGCTCTGAGCCTCCGCCCACCATACCCCAGGGAGGTTGTCTAGAGACTGAGCATGTGCTTGTGAGAACTACTCCTACCCCTGCTTGGTGAGCTCTTCCATAGATCCACTCCTTTCCACCAGAGTTTGGTTCTCTTTTTTGCTATTGTCACAACCTGAGCAATCATTTGAAGAGTTTCAAGTCACCTGAAATACTTTTCTCTGAATTAACTGGGGAAAAAAGCTATGTTCTTAACTGGCCAGACTATTTTTGCTAGTTTGCTTGTTTGTTTTGTTGGTTTGTTTGGGTTTTTTCCTTGTTAAAAGGTTAAACTAGTTATGGCAATGCCAAGATTTGCTCAGATTTAATAACTCTAGCTTCAGGCAGCCTTGTCTTTTACTTTTTCCAAACACAGATTCAGTTTTGCCCAGAAGTTTCTTTTGGCTCACAGATCTCATCCAGGGAATCTTTTTGTTTTATATGTTTCACTGCTTTGATACAGGCTCTGAGGCATAAGGCAGATGTGAATGAGAAACTCATGTGGCTTAGGCTGAGTATTGATTGTCAGCAGGTTTTATGGTCCTAGCAGATGAATCTCCCAATACCAGCAACAGGAGAGGGTAAGCAACTCTGTTTCATATAGAGATACTCTCAAAAAAGAAGAGCAGAGCAGAACTTCATTGAAAAGGGCTTCCCTCAGCTGCAAATATTGTGTTTTCCATCAAGTGTTTAATATTAAGTCATAAAGGACAACTGGAAAACTGTCCACAGAGTAAAGAACAATTCATGTAGTTACTTCAAAGGAGCAGAGAATTCCATGACAAGTCATTGAGTGTTTCTGTAGCATGTAACGTGCTAGCTCATTTTGGGATGCCATAAAACATAGTTCTCTGGATGACTTTTTCTCCACGTACTTAGGAAAACTTCCATTTCTATTTTGAATAAGAGATGAAATCAGACCACACAGCTGTTTCTCAAAGGCACAGATCTCTCTCATAGTCTTTCTCCTATGAGCAGAATGTCTTTCCTGCCTCCTCCTCCTCCCCCTTACTGTATGAATATCTAAATATTTGGATTGCCTTTTTTGCTTGTACTTCAAAGCTATATTGGCATATTATCCTGTTTCATATCACTTTATGGGCTGATAGAGTCACGCCAAGACTGACTCTCCTCTTTCACTCTGTTTTCTTTTCCTTTAGAATGCAGATCCAAGCCCCTCTGTCTGCTCTAAGGAGTAATTAATGCAATTTAAAAATAGTGGAGACTAGGTGGCTTCAGCTTTCCTAATCTCTCTGTATCTATATGCCAGACTAGATTCCTGAGTTTACAGACGCCTTAAAATTGTTTTCACTTGCTGCAGCTATTTTGAAAATAAGGAGTAAGTAATGCAAAAGTTCCCAGATGTTAACATTATCTAGATTGAAGATATAAGAAATATTCTACAATTTAGCAGTAATGAGGCTGAAAATCTGCCCAAAATGGATTGATTTCTTTCCTCCCTTTGTTTACCAGAAATCCTTTTATTCCTTTGTGTTTCTATCACGTGGCACTCAAGAAGACAGAATATCTCAGCTCTGTCATAAAAACACAAAGGTTCAGGCTCAAGAGCTTCCTGATGCCTAAATTAAATAAGTTTAATCTAAGAGCAATTCAGTCATATCCTGCTAAGCTACTCTGTTCTTCCTCTCTATAAGTATATAACTTTATCAAGACAACCAGCAGCACCAAATAATAACTCTTCTTTAGTAGCATTTATTTAGATTTTATTTTTAGAGCATAAAACAAGGACAACACTATTCTAGCATGTAGTCAATTGTCACTACCAATCCAAAATTTTAAATAAATCTGAAGTAAAACATCATTTTAGGAAAATGAAAGATGAAAATTCTTGTTAATCTGAGATCCAATGTTTCAAAGAAAAGGGCAGGGGGAACATCACTTAGTGCCATGAGGCTTCAATTAAGTTATGGGAGCCAAGGAAGTTAAAAATGCAGTACCTAACCCTTTTTCTTACCCATATAAAATGCCAGCCTTTGGGCTAACATGGGAGGTATTGAGCTCTTAACTAAGCCAGGAGGGGCAACTGCCCAGTGAGGAGTGACGTGCTGCAGCAGCAGCTGAAGAAGGAGCAGCTGCAGAGAGCATTGCTGGTACACAGATGGTTTGACTGATACTCCCTTCCCTTCATGCTCTAGCCCAGAAGTGCAAACTACCTTTGGAGGAACAGCAGATTGAAGCTGGTAATCACTGCATGAGTTTGTAATAGTGAGCATCCCTTTTGGAAATGCCTGAACAGAATTTTAATTTATGTTCCTTGCCAATTACTTGCTTACTAAACCAAATTAACTTCAGATATTCTAGAATGTGTCCAGTGTTCAGGCAAACTACACTACTTATCAGCTGTGAATACTTGCATACCTAAGCCTGAGTTCTTAAAAATTCTTTTTATGGAAATCTGTTCTTGCCTTTTCATGGTGCAGAAGAGGCAAGAGATGCTGGTGGACAGGGTTAGATGAGAAGTTCCTTTGGCATGCAGCCCTATAATATTATGAGGAGGTTCTGGGTTTTTTCAATTAAGAAAAAACCAAAAAATTATTCTTTTTTAGCAGGCATTGATTGAGATTTTCTTTCAAAGGACTGGTCTTAACTTGTCTATTAATTTTGCTAAATAATCCTGTCTACATTCCAGAAACTCCTCTGAATTTTTCCCATAAGCAAATTGAAAACTATTTGAAAAATGTAACTTTGATTTGATCAAGACTTTTTTTTTTTAATCTTAACTGAAAAATTCACCCCACTTTTTAACTGTAAGCTGTAGACTGAGATCTAGATAAATACACATAGGTGGTCATTTTATCTCTATAAAACGACCCAAAGCCTCAGGCATGGGCACCTTCAGGGAGTTCAGATTCATGTTTGAATCCAAATAGTGTGGATTAAGCCCTCTTCAGCAGACACACGACCATTAATTGAGAATAATCTTGTGCTTCTTAGAGGGAACCTTTGAGGGATGTAACATCACACCTTGCTCTGTCAAGGAAAAAGGGATGTTAAAAGTCACTCAGCCAGCATATAAAGGCCTATGTTTTCTTCTGTACACTGAATACAACTGAGTTTTTGTGGGTTCCTACAGGATTTTGTGGGTTTCCTTATTACAGAAAAAAATAATTTTTTTGGAACCCTTGGAGTAAAGTCAACAGTCTCATGTTTTTAAAGAAAATTGTCTTATCTGAGACTGCAGGTGGCTGTTTTAACTTCACAAGGGCGTCATGAGGCTTTTGCTGACAGTGTGCCTGTCCATGTGTATTCCTAATTTTGTGCTTCCTTTTTCCTCCCAGTGAAACCAATACTTTATTGAAGGAATTCAGCAGGGGAGTAGAAGTACCAAATATAATTAAGCTTCTACCTGTTTTGTGAAAATGGATGACCAGCTACAGCAACAAAAACCCTAGGTAATGCCTAATGGAGGTAAAAAGGAGATGTTCATATTTATGCATCTCCCACTTGGGACAAGCTTTTAAGCAGGCCCCAGGCAGAGAGAAAGTTTCAAATGTAGCCTGTGCTTTCTTTGATTCTGAAGTCAGTCAGGCATGCAGCAGAAATATATGGAGCACAAGACTTCCTTATTTCCTGTGCCTGTGGAAGTCCTTGTTTAAGTAATTACTCTTCATGACTGTATACTAATAACTTATATAAAGAGAATGCTTCTGGTGCAGTTGTTTTTTTATGCAATGGCAGATGAAACACCAGTTGTGCAAGAGATTTCCCCTTGTGAATTAACCTAACAACTGCAGGGTCAATTACCTCTTATCCTCCCCTACCCTGACGTGGAACAGCAGCTGTCTCTTGTGTTCTCACTGCCTGGAAGGCATAAGAGCATATGATAGGTACATTGTTTTAATTAGCACTCTTGCATGGACTTACACTCAATTATTGTTAGATTTAGTGCACGATGAAGCAGCTTGAGAACTGTCAGAAGGAAGGCAGCTAGGCAAGGATGTTGGTCTGATCTCCTGTGTACCTTGAATCTACCAGGAAAAGGTTTGACTTCCTTCTAATGAGCACTGCCAATGTTCCTGGTGTCCTCAGTATGGCTCATTGCTTTTCAGTCTCATTTCCTAAAAGTCTTGGCTGAGTGACATACCTCATTATGCCCTGACATGGAAAAATAACCATGACTGTTTCTTAAATTTCTGAAGCAAGTTCTGTGGGAGATGTATGATCTGAGAAATGCCTCAGCAATACTTTGGCTCTTCAACTCTGTTAGGATACCACAAAATCCCACAGTTTACCCTAGAGGCATATGCAGCAAGATATCCTTGCTGAAAGATGTTTTGTGGTACTTTTTTTGGTTTGCAATATGGTCTCTTCATTGTGAAGACCAGAAATCTGTGCAAGATAATCTGAAAGCATATTTCTCAATATATTCACAAGACATAAGGGCATCTCTGAGGCATGAGTTCTAATTAAGGATATACAGAGAAATTTTCATGAAAATAAACTTTGGGATGTCTATATAAGAAAACAACCAAAATACCATCAATTAAATTAGTTGTAGCGTGAGCTAGTAAAGAAAACATTTTCCTCAGAGATGCTTCTTAACAGTCTTCCCATCTTTTCTCTCTAATAATATCATTCTTTCGCTTTTCTCTAATTTTTTTTTAATTTTTCAGAGATTGTTTAGGTTTTTTTTAATTGTAGGTGTTTTTATAGGGGAACCAGATATAGATTAGAAAATTTTACTGCTGCAGACATTTCCAGCAAAGCAATTTCTGTCATTCTTGAAAGAGGCAGCCTTTCCTTTGTGTCTCTCTCATAGTTGTAACTGATTTAGCATCAATCTCCCTTTCCTTGGCACTTACAGTTTTGCAATTTAAAAATCCCCAGTCCCAGCCTTTTCTGGGAAAGGAGGGTCTGGCTGTGAACACAATTTCTGAAAAGTTACACTAAAAGAAAAATTAAGAGCAGAATAGTCCCTAGACATAAAAAATAAAATTAAAAAAATAAAATAAAACCAAACAAGAGATGAAGAAAATAAAAAGAGAGGACTCTCTCTCCCCTGGCATGTCTGTCATGGCCCTCTATGTTCCATTTTAACATTAAGGCCTTCATCTTGGAATATCTAAGTCAGAATTGTCCAGTGAGCAGGACACCAATACCCTTCACCACAATAGCAGCACTTTCCTGAAAGTGATCTTCCATACCCCTTTAAATACACATTCCTTTTCCCCTAATAGCAAATAAATCTGTCCTTTAAAAATATAGAAAATCTTCTACTTTCATATTTCCTTCCTCCTGTATAACAAACAAAAGACACAGCTTTCCATTGTCTGAATGATGGTAAGTATTTTAAAGAACATTAACAGGATTTTTCTGAAGGCATATATTATTACTCTGCTACTGGTGCTTTTAGTCTCATTATTAACAAGACAAATCATTTTTATTCAACTCTATTTATACATGTGGTAGACCAAGAGAAAATGTTTTTAAAAAGGCTCAATGAGGTGTTACTTAAATGTGGTTTTCAGCTCTAAGTGATTTATTATCTATAAATTGAAAGATTTCAGTCGAGAAGGCTCAAGGATGCCGCACTCTTCCTCCTCCTCGCAAACCGTCTTTGAGCTAAGATTACTGCAGGTGGAAGTTCTAATGTCTGTTCAACAGATCTTATGAAATAATTACATCCAGGAACCATTTGGTTCTCATTAGATCCAAGACTGAAGGAGCACAATATTTTGAAGGAAGGAAACTTCCCTACCCCAAGAAACACCCCACATCCACACAAATATCCTGCAAGCGAGTTCTTCCTCACTCCAAGAGTGGCTTACTAAGCACACAAACCCAGCTTCATGGACCTACCACTGTTTTTGAAAACCCAAGATCTTTTCATGTCATGGTGCATTATTAATTAATTATGTGCCTTAGTCTTCTTCTGCCTTCCAGTGTTTTTCTTTCTACCACATTTTATAGCTCAATTTGCTTTTTTGTTTGTGGTTTCAGATCTCTGCCTACTTTTTCTCCGTTTTGTCTCCAGTTATTCCTGCTAGCACTGCTATGGCTCTCCTGTATGATAAAGAATCACCATCACCAGACTGAAGAGTAGTTTCACAGGAGGAAGAAAGTACATGTAGTATTTTATAGCCATGACCCCTGCTTTCTTTTGTTTTACTTTGTGCAGATGATGTTCTTCAGAAATTCATTCTGGCCCAGAAAAATCCATCATAAATCAGACCCAGCAGATTCTGTGTAAATCTCAATAGACCAGCCATCAGAGACTTGGCTTAGAACTTCACTTTTTTCTACCCTAAAATAAATTTCTCTCTTTCTTTCCTGAGGCCTTTGCTTCATTTTCTCTGACCAGAGATGTTGCCTAAGTGTGAAAGGAAAAGGAAGCTGTCAACAACCCAGACTGGGTATGTAATTGGCAGCAGAGCATTACATTTCTCAAGCAGAAAACCTTTATTTTTCCACAATACATGGCAACTGTAGACCTTCTGACATCAAGACCTATGTCTGGAATGGTAACCTTAAGAATGCCTTAAGGGTGAGCAACTACTGAGATTTTCTTTGATAATCAGATAATTAATTCATGAGAAGCTGTGAGAGTTGAGCACAGAGTTACTTATGGGATTCTAATGAATATCTATCTACATCTTCAGGTGCCAAATCCAGTCCCAAGCATCCTGCTGGTTCCTAACAAACCTTGAAGTCTGAGCACTGTCGGCACCCTCTAAAATTACATGAGGGCTGTCATGGGAAAGTTACTCCAATGTTCTGGGATGTATTTGTATGAATGGCAAGAAGAGACCATAGGAAGGGATTTATTTTGTTTATTATTAACTCATTAGTTGTCCATTGAAAAATTACTGGCAAAAAACAGGAAGAGAGGCTGAAATTTAAAGGTACAGATTTGTTTGCCAAAATTTCATAGTCATCACTATGACTGACCTTACATAATCACTATTTTAACTCCCTGTGTTTCAGAGATGCCTCAAGTCTGTAGCTTTCTCAGATGTTTTTAATTATAGATAACCAAGAATAATTATGGTGAAAGTAGTGCAAGAGCACAGTTCAGGGTGGCCCCTGAGATGCTGGTCTAGCTGTACAAAAAGAAGCTAAATCCAGTCCTTTTATATCCTACCACCGAGAAGATGGGCAACAGATGTTCAGAACTATTAATATACAGTTCAAAGGTATGAAGGGTGGTGTCCTTCCATCACAAAACACATCAGCATTGCTGTGATTCATTGTCTCATCTTCTGCTTTGAATACTTTCATTGTTTAACCACCTAATATGGACTTTTGCTTCTTATGGAAGCTTGGCTCCAGGGTTTTGAGAGATGAGGCAATCTCTCATGCTGCAGAGATAGCTGCAGCTCTCCTACTCCTCTGTTTTCAGTCTTACACCTTATGCAAGTTTGTGTATCTACCTAACTGTTTGATCAATATATTCCTCTATCATCATGGTAGAATCTTTTGTGTCAAAGAGAAACTTTGTCCCTTTCCTCATAGGCAATCCTCCCTCGTTTTGTGTTTCATTCCTCAAGTAGGGACAAGTGGTGTTAAGGGATAAGTTAATGAGGACAGGAAGTGCAGAGACCAAAAGGCTGGGTCTGCTTTCCTTTCCTGCTATGATTTCTTTTGCTTTCGTGCTCATGTATGTCTCAGTCCCTTCTATGGTTAGCAGGGTGTCCTCAAGATAAATACCTTAAAAAATCTCTGAGTTGGTATGAAACAATAGTAATATTGGGGTTTTTTTGTTGTTGTGGTTGTTGTTGCTGTTGTTATTGGTGATTGGTGTTTGGTTGGTTGGTTTTGGGTTTTTTTTTTTTTTTTTTTTTTTTTTTTTGTTTGGTTTGGTTTTTTTATCCAACTCCTACAAGTTGTGAGTTTTTGCTCATGTGAGACTGCTTTGGTTCATCACTCCCCACCCCAATAACTTGAAAAACATGAGTTTCAGACTTATTAAATAGCCAAGTTTGGCAGGAAAGGATCTTTCCTTTCAGTGTTCAGAAACATCTCCTCCCTCCCCAAATGCTCAGGTTGAATAAGGTGAATATCTTGAATATCCTGTGCATTTAAATGACCTTTATACCATCTGCAGTAGAAGATACTGTCAGGAAACTCAGTCACCCAGAAGAGACATTACTTTTGGGAACAAAAGTCCCTGAAAAGCTTTGTTAAAGTGTTCCAGTAAAGCACATTTTAACAATTATTTTTTCATATTAAAAAGTCTCATAAAAACTGTACATTCCAGATCCCTTATCTATCCTCAGATAAGGATTATTGTGTGCTATAGGACAAAACTTTGTAGCAGTCCTTTGCAAATACATCTGTAGTATATGATGGCTGTTTCTATTTCATTATGAAGAACAGGGATTGGGAAGCCTACAAAGAAGGAACATCAAAGATATTTTTTTGCTGGTAGTGCAAAAAGTCTGGCCAGAAATGTTCACAGTTTGCTAACATGATTGAATAGTGGTTAGGGACTACTACAGTAGGAGTACCTGACTGCTTAGTACTCATGACATATGCTTCTTTTCTAAAACAAATGTACAGGATCTGAGATTTGTCAGGGAACTTTTGTCTCAAATAAATACTGAGAAGGAAGTAATTAAATCATTGCTGTAATGCTGCTGTAGTTAGCAAGGCTTGGGAACATTGCAAATGGTGTTCAACTAAAAGCTAAAGCAAAGACATTATTAAAATAAATGGTTCTACTTGTGAACTTAAAGTTGAAAAAGTGCCACAACAGTTGCTGAAAGAAGAAAAAAGCCATTATAAATTGAAGTAAAAAGAAATTAAAAGGATATACGAGAGTGATGAGACCTCAATGTAGCTGACTACAATTTTATTTTTTTCCTCCTTCAAGGCATTACTTATTTGAAATGGAGATTAATGTCACACAGCCACCTGAGTGTCTATTTCCTCTTCTCCTATCCTGCCTAAAAGATCCTAAGATCACAGTTTTTTGAGAAAAAAAGGGCACGGATTCTGTCAGTTCTTTCATTTTGAATACTTCTTATTTATATTAACTCTTTGCAATTAGAGAGTTGGGACATGAAATTTAAACATACACCCTTTCTTGTATCAACATAAAGGACTCAGAGCAGTCCCTCAGAGGAATAAAGCAGTATAAGAAAGCAAGTTATCTGTGTTGCCTCTCCTGGTTTTGATATTCTTCAATGTGATAGACTAAATAACAAAGATACTTTGTAAGGAGTTTGAGGAGAGAAGGAATCGTTGACTCTGGAAGACAGATCACACAAATCTCAATTGGGAATAATTCTGCAGAAGTCTGGTCTTACTCCATAGTGTGAGGAATCAGAATCCTGCGGCTTGGATGCCAAAGCTAACAAGCCCTATGTAACCTTAGCTCTTTTAGAGGCACCAGAACTGGAGTACTTTTTAAGGACTTTTTAAAATCAGTGCTCAATCCCATTACCCAAAAACTGTCACAAGCCTCATTCCCTGCTCCTTCAGGCTGTACTTCAGTCAGCATCTCTCCTCATGCAGGCATTTACAGCTGGGTGTTCACAGCCACTCACCAGACACTGAAGGCACAGCATTTAGCTGCTGATATCATCACTTTCCAATGCTGCCTTGGTGATGAAATCCAATCACAATCATATTCCTGAGCCCAAGCCCTTGCCTGTGCCCTGCTGACACCTCCTCTACACAGAGTTCTCCCAGGATGAGGTTGTCTGTCTGTGCAAAACTGATGATTGTTCAGTCACTCAGAGCACTGAGTGTAGTTATTAATAACTAATAGTAGTTAATAAAGTTATCACTACATTTATTAAAGGTGAAATTTTCCTGAGAAAAGCATGTCTTCACAGCACATTACTGTGCCATGCAGGAAGAATTTTCAATTCCAAACAAATAATACCACATCAACATCTTGGATTTCGCCTAATCAGCAGAGGCTACTTCCCTGTCTGTGACTCCTGGTATGATAATAGCTAAAGTTTAGAAGAAAGTGACTCTATGTAACAGGAATACTCCTGCCTATGTTCCTCTGTGTGATAGCAAAAGCACTAAGAGTGATAAAAATGAAGTGATATGAACAACCATAGCACATACATACAGTATGACAGTGTTGAGAGGTGGTTGGTTTGGTTGGATTTTTATTTTCTTTTTAAGTTCTTCCCTGTAAAAACACAGACCAAAAGAAAAATCTGAGCACTCAGAAGCACAAGGGAAGGACTGCACCCTGACATCCAGCGTGCAGGAAGGCAGTGCACTGACAGACACATGGATAAATAGCCAGAGGCTCTCCCAGGCCCCTGCTAACTGGTAAACACATGTGGTTCCACATGTTCACGTCTGATCTGAGGCTGGTTTCAGGCTCTAAACAGAAGCCTTGGCAGGCTTGCTGAAAGTCCTGGGGACTGTGTTTTCTTATCAGACCTGAGATGTCTGCTCCAGAGCCAACCAACTTGTCCTTGAGCAAATGCACCCCTCCAGCTGTTGCTGAGAGCTCCCACACCTCTACCTCTGCAAAATTATCCTGTGGATGGCATAAGGCTTTAAAAACTGAAACTTAATTTTTTATTCTATTTAAGTCCCTTTGTGTCTTTGTTTTGCTTCTGATCTTTAGGACATCATAAAAGATTAGCAAGAAAAGTTTTGAACAGAATAAAGTTTAGGAGGACTTGGATCTATTATTTTACAGGCTTAAAAATTACCATTTTAATTATTTTTGTTCATAATCTGTTCA
Organism: Setophaga petechia; assembly: GCA_024362935.1. Lineage (NCBI taxonomy): Eukaryota > Metazoa > Chordata > Aves > Passeriformes > Parulidae > Setophaga > Setophaga petechia. The sequence goes on from JANCRA010000012.1 coordinate 14,501,446, forward strand.
GTTTTTTTGGTTTATGACACATTTTCCACAAACATTCCCAAGGGGCTCCTGATCTCTTCTATTCAGATGTATATTTAAAAAGCTAAGGAGCTCCAAGAATACTGATAAACCTCTCATTTGATCCAAAACCATGGTTATTTTTATATCCTCCAGATACATACAAACCTCTGAAATATTTTATACTGTAAACAGATTTTAAAAATACAGTCCTAATGACAGAAGATTGGGAGGGGGATAAGTTAATGACAATTTTAGTACACTGAAGTCGTGCTTTCTGTGAGTTCAGATATGGTAACACTGATTTAGAGAACAGCCAAACTTTAATCTAGAGATACTGGCACAATCAAAGCTCTGCTCTGCGCTTTCAAGCCAAACTATTTGCACGCAGCTTTACCTCAGCCTTCCCTTCCGCTCCAAACATCACGCCTGCCTTCACAAGCCAATTCTTAAAATGTGGCAGATGTTGAAGCACTTTCTAAATGGCCCTTGAAAATGAAGACAGCTACTTCTTGAGACCCATCCCTGAAAAATAGTGAAATATTTCTGCAGGTCATACAACATCCTTGGCTCCTTCCATCATCAGAGACAAGAATGGCTCTTTTTTTTTCATGTACTGCAGGAGCTTCAGATATCTGAACCAGCCCCAAACACAAAAGCTGTATCAAAGACCCAGACTTCAGCAAATCTTTTAGTTGCCTAGGATACAGTATGTTTCCCTTTACCATGGTCACTCTTGTGTCCCTCAAACATGAACAGACCTTCTTAGCAGACATAGGTATGATAACATCCTAACAAATTATCTGAGGGGCTGAATAATGCTCATGGATATTTGCTTTTACCAGTGAAACCCTATGTCTCTCAAAGTTTGTAACTTGAAAATTAATTTTCTTTTATCATATAAATTTGAAGAAGGCAACCAGTAGAAAAAGAACAGTGTTTAGTTTTTGTGTTTATTACTGACCTTGTAGGTTCATCTGATGTCCAATGGTTTGATCTCTCTCCTTCCGCTTTCTCTTATTTTCAACAACAAATAGAACACAAAACCAAAATAATATAAACATGCCTGAACTAAAAGTCTGAATTTTCAATATTGCTCATACAGATTCAGGAGACGAAAACTGATTTTATGTAGAGGTGAAGCACTAGAACAAGTAAAACTCATCTGAAAGCTGATTGCTTAATGATGGTCACCTCCACCCAAGTAGTTCTAGTAATTTTTGGTACAAACTCAAACAGAAATTTACTTTTCTTTCTCCAGGTGTGCAGTCTTGCTACCATCTAGTGGCTAAAATAAAGCTTTGCACTAATTTCTTTCCATACGAAGATCAGACATTACAACCATCTGAATCTGCCCTAAAATTTTGTTTGGAGAGCTTATATTCATCAGCAATAACATGACAGGTGAGAAAATGATAAACTGATGCCAAGAATGAAGCACAAACCAGAGTTTTTTGTGGTTTTGTTTTCCAGATGAGTAGGAAGGTGTGAGTTCTTTACAACACTGATACATTGCATAATCTTATTGGTAATTTAGACCTCTATTGATTTCAAAAGAGAAGTCTGGGAAGTATTTGATGTTGGCTCTTTCTGACAATCAAGTACCAGCCTAGCAGATCTCACTTGGTCTTGAATGACACACATGGTGAATTATTCTGATATGGGTAATGAGGACTGAAATCTAATGGCAAAAATTTTGTTGAACTGTATGTGGGACCTACAGACAAATATTGTCTAGAGATCATTTGCTGCATACTAAGTTTAGCAGCTGGATGTAATCAGTGGAAGAAAATGAAAGAGATCTGTTCAGGACATGAACTGGACAGTTCACTGATCAAAGATCTTTACAATCTTCCCATTTTTGCATGGTCAATCTCATTGTCCCCTGCTGAACAAAATATGTATTTATAATTCCATGCTGGGGATCAGCATTTCTGGTGGATTTTTACATATACTGCCACTGCCATCTAGTGACAGACATACAAATAAATAACAGAAGTTGAATTCAGGAATGCTGAGTAGCTTGGAGCTTCTGGTAACTCAAAGAAGAAATTCCAGTTATTATTGAATCTTTTAATTTAGTCTTCTGAATTAATCTTTCCACATTTATAACTGAACATAAGGAGTGCTTAGATATATTGGAAATCATTTATGAGAAAGATTTGCAGTGTGGAAAATATTCACTCAGGTTTTATAGGCAAGGAAAAGCAGTGGTTTTGTAGGATCTCGAGGCCTTGCTCATAATTAGAACCCCACTGGAGCTTTCCTTCGTGAAAGATTAGCAACGATTTTGAGCAAGTACTCCAAGCAAGCCAGAGGGATGTTTGGCAATACTGAAGTTATTTCTAGATTTTCCAGCAGACAAATCAAGACACATAATATTTTACAGAAATTCTCTGACTCAGCCTAACAAGGAGAATAATACTAGCAATTTCCACAGCCTTGTCTTCATCATAATCTCATGCAGTACTCTACATCTAGTTTCAAAAGTGATTTCTTATGTTAGAAAAAGGCATTTTAGGGTAAATCCTAAATGTTCAATATGTTCTAGATGCCAAATATTTATTTAAAACTTTATACTGTCTTTTGGGATCCCTGACAATTACAACTGTTGGTGTTTATTTCTGTATGTGTTCTAGACCTTTGCTTTGTGTCCTAACTTTAGGGAAAACTCTACCTAAAGGTATGGTAAGCTGAAGTAAAGATTGTAAAAATAAGAAATGATGCATTACAAACGGATAAAGGAGGACCAACTCCTAGCCAATTAATAAAAAAGAATGAGTAATGCCCCAGAAAAGTGTGGGAATTAAAGTATTTTTCTTCCCTAGTTTTAAAAATTTGACATTATATGAGTGCTGCTTTAGGCTCAGAGTGACAGAATGGGCTAGAAATAATGACTAAAATGGAAACATGCAAGTAAGATCAATCACATCTGTAACTCTTGGCAGGCCAAGATGCACAACCTGCACATGTTCACTCTCCCTATTGCCTGTTCTGCTGCTGAGCCAGTACCTGAGGCAATGTCCAGTGTATGAAATCATAAAACTGGAGACATTGTGGGGCTGCACTGTGCCAAGGAATGTATCACAGAGCATAGTTCAGAGAATAATGGGTTTGAACTAGGAAGTCCACCCAAAGCTGCATGCTCAGGGCTCCTCCTGCCAACCCCAACAGGTATCACATGCTTCTGTTAACTGAGGACAGCCAGACTTTAGCCAGACAAGGAATAGAAACATCAGCTTCATGCTGAAGCTGATAAAGTCACAGGACAATCTCAAACATGGAGAATTTCAGGTCTACCAATGTTTGAAGTGTGCACTATTGCGTGCTTTGAGCAACCAGGTTTAGTGAGAGGTGTCTTTGCCCATGGCAGGGGGATTAGAACTAGATGAACTTTGTCCAAATTATTCTATGAACTGAAAACATGGGCACTTTATTGTTACAAAGATATAGACAGATAGACGGACAGGTAGAGAGATAGATATATATAGATTTATCTATATATGTGAAATTTCTAATTTCTGATATAAACTTTTGTGAACATGTACATTTTTTTTCCTTTCTATATCAAAACCCCCTATTTTTAGGATTTTACACCTCAGTCTGTAAAAACTGAATTGCTTTACCTCATGTCTGCAATTTCACTGAGTCTGCATTTATCCCAGTTTGCAATTTCCTATGTTTAATTTGGATTTCCATGATACTTTTGTTTTGTGCCCAGGATATAGGAGTTCAGAAGGCCTATGTCAGCTCTGAAACTTGAGACACTTTTGATCTGGCTGTGCAGTGAGTTCCAGGTGTGATTTCCATGTTCAAATACAAAGCTCCTCCTAAAACACCCTGTGGCCAAACCCATCTTTTTAGTATGTTGGTCTGACCTCAGTGCTTGCTGCAGCAAGCTGCACTACAGAAGTCCTGAACTGCTACACGAGCCTGAATTGTAGAATTAAGTCTTGAACTCATCTCTGAGCACAGCTCTGATGGAGGAACCTCATCCACCATCTGAACTTGCAGACAGCAAGACTCTTACCTAAGTGGTAAATGTGTCTTCACCTTTCACTAACAGCTTGTCTCTCACATTGCCAGAGATTTTTATTTTTTAGACTCCTACCTAAATTATCAGGATGGAGAAGAGAACAAAACAGGCTTCATTCCTCCACATGATAAGACAGAAATGTCACCAGAGTAATACGATAATTATAGGTTGAACAGAAGCCGAGTTTTTCAGTTCTTGCTAATATTTTTCACAGATATAAAATATCCACAGATCTCTGATGGACCCTTCACATTTTGTCCAGTAAGGATTGTAAGATGCATAGGTTTACTATCTCCGAGCACATAGTCAGAGACTAGGGCAAAATTCTTAAGCACCTATTTGTCTTTACTATATTTTACCTCATGCATTTCTAAGGAACTGTGGTGTTTTTCTGTTGTCAAGAGCATAAAGACTAAGGGGAAAATGTGAAGGGTCTTTAGGCATAAAACTGAAACCAAATTTGATGAGGTCTGACCCCTTAAATATTTTTTATGCATGTCTGGTCAGTTGAAAAAAAAATGCATCAAGTCTATTCAGAAAGATTACTTCTCCTCATAATTTTTCTCTTAAAATTCATTAAATTCCAGGATCATTTGTAGTAGGCAAATATTTAGTTTTCTTTACTTTGTAATTGCTATGATAATTATTCTTTCAGAGAAACAAGTGATGGAATCAAGCTGGCAAAAGCAACAGGATTAAACTCTCATGGTTTCAAGTTAACATTTATTCAAGGAAAACACAATGCCCTTTAGCAAAGATTTTTCCTGCTATAATATATTTGCCTGTCATGCATTTCTGCAATTTAAAATGAGATTATACCAAGAGACAGAACAGTGTAAAAGGGATGGTACTAGACTGTTTTTGTCTATCTTTGATTAGCAGGTAGGAGAGATGAAAGACGATCAGCAGGTGGGAGAGAGATGAAGGAAGAATTTAGGTTGAGGCAAAATTACATGTAATATTTGGCTTTTATGTATTTTTCAGTAATTAGAATGACAGCCTTTCTGTGTTCAAAGAGATTCTAATCATGAAAGGTTATACTTTATATAAAGACAGGTAGATTAAAAACAAGCAAATAAAGAATATCTCAAGCTGAAATAAAAACTTGTATGTGATAATGACATGAAAATCATTTGCACCAAAGAACAGGACCTTGAAAGCTGATGGTATCTTTTCACAGTGAGACATCTGGAATCCTAACAGCCTTAATTAATTCATGGAGATTATCTGTTTAGGTAATGGAGATCAACAAATCCCTGGACAGATGAAGAAAATTTACAAGAATTAATAGAGTAAACAACTGGAACAACAGTCTAGCAAAATTTCAAATTGCATAATCGAGAAGATTAGTGTAATGTTTGCCTAATTTTATTGCCTGGATAACAACCAGTGCCTCAAAACTGAATAGATTCATGGAGGAAACACAGGAGCAGGGTGGGACGTGCTGCCATGGAGGTGCAAGGTCCCTCTGCTCGAGGGTGGCTTTCCATGGAACTGGTTCTTGTGAAGATGAGGGTAACCCAGGTTTTAATCAACAGATCCATTGGAGTGGATTAGAGTGAAACAGCTCTAAGTGATCACTGCTTGGAAATATACACATGCAGGGTTTGCCGTAAAACTATTTGGTTGCAATAGACATCAGATATTTTTACCTGTAGTAAAATAACAACATGAAAGCACTGCAATGCAAAAGTGCAAAAATATTACCTAAGGACATGCACAAGGGAAAAAATAGGATGGAAAATGACAAAAATGCGAAGCACAAAAGAGAAAGAAAGGACAAGAGGTGAGACTGCCATCACCCCCAGGCCCAACTATGAGATTTGGCTGCTGTGCGGTCTTGGTCTCATCTCATTGATGGTCACAGACTGGATCTGTCAGGGTGAAGAAAGCCCTGAAGAAATGGCTGAGAAAAATCCTTGGAAAATCCCCAGAACACAACTTCTGTTGGGTTTATAGTTATTCACATCCAATCAGGAATGCGCAGGTACCCCTGGTCTGGGAAGCTTCATGCTGGATCAAGGTGGATCAAGGGACATTTTGGGAGACCCCCGCACCTTCTAAAACAGAACAGCTGCCCATTGCACCCCAAAGATGAACTATTAATGGTCTGTCACACCCATCAGCAAAGATGAACAGCCTCAGGAAACACACCAATGTCCCAGGGGAGGATGGAGGCCCCACAACCCAGTGGTTTGTGCAAGGGGAGACAATTTATCGTGGCAGGAGGCACCATCTCCACAGGATTCATCTCCTGTCTTACTCACAGCCCACCATTCACCCTCTGACCTATGGGATCACCCCACAACAAAAGCTCAGCTCCTCCACCTCAGCAAAGCACCCTGGCTTCTCCACACACTGGGAATGTTTTGAGTCATTATCCCTTAACAATTCAGTCTCTCGCACAGGTTTGTGCCCTGTGCCATTGCATTCACATGGCCTCTGTGAAAACCGCATACTTCATTTTATTGTAGTCCAGATAGGAGATAAATGCTGGGAAATAGAGGATAAATAAACTGAGAAATAAAACAAAATATAACTTTTGGAGAGACAGCTGTCTTCAATGGACACTTATAACCTGAGGCAGAAGAAGGTGTGAGCTATTAAAGCTACTGGAGTTACTCCATTCTAGATTAGGTGAGGAGCTGCTCTTTCACTGTCAAGAATCACCCTGTACCAAACAGATATCAGGTAAAAGAAAAATATCAAAATGTGCATTTGCATTGCTTTAATTGTGTGTGTGTGGTTCTGCTTTGCTCACTAAGATTAGTTTCTTGATTTTTTTTTGTCTGCATTGAACATAGTTGGTTAGTTTCTCATCTGAAATCACACTAATTATAGAAGAATAAAACCTGAAAATAAATGTATCTGAATCTACTTTCTCATTTAGATAGTTGCATTTAAGAAGCTTGTGATTTTGCACTCAAGACAAAAAGGATATTTCTCTTACAACTGTTAGAAGAGAGCTGCAGTAATACCAGATCCCGAAGTCAATATTAAAGGATTTTTGCTCCTATTAGGCTGGAAGGTTAAATCCCATGTGAGTATCTACAGCATGACTTCCCCGTCTTAGAGAAAATTTTTGCAAGTACAGCAGGATTCTTCCAATAAAGGTTACAGATGTAGTAAAATAAATATTTTTTCCTAGAATAACTATCAATCCCTCATTTTTTTTTTCCCTTCATCCTTTCAACACTAATCTCAGAGCTGCCATGCTAAGAAAGAGAAGTTTGCATCTAAGGAATCAGACAAAGCAACTAACTTGTCCAAAGTGGAACTAAGCTCCAAACACTGATATTAATTTTATAAGTCTGTAACAGCTATACCTAGATGCTGGAGTAAGAGCTGACAGCACCAGTTAAGTTGTGGCTTTTTAAGGTGTACCTCAGAGTGATATGCTTCTGTTTATAGTGATTGTGTTGAACTGAAGATCTGATTTCTAGCCATTTCTTTGTGTTAACTAAATATCTCTTTTCCATCTCCATGTTTTACTTTATTTTAAAAAATAAAATCTTGCATTGAAACAAAACAAAAAAAAGGATAAGATTATTTTCTTTCACAAAGAGAAAAAGAGATAGAAGGTGTGGAGTGGCTTCAACACCAAAATCAGAGGGTTACTAACAATAAGCAATCAGTAAGAAACATTTCATTCCTAGACCCCTTTAATGTACCTGAACATTTTCAATTTCCATCACCTGATTGGAAGCAAGACTGTAGATTGAGAAAACAGTTCAGGCTTTCTTCTGAAAGCTCTGAAAACTTTAAAAAAATGTTTCCAATGTTTTATGTTAGGAGTCAGATTACATTGTGTCTGTTTTATCCTCAGATCACCACATCCACTTGAAGTTAAAAGACATTCGCTTTAAGATCAATGGTTCTTATTTTGAAGATGTGTATTTGATCATGGGTCTTTCAATAAGTGAATAATTCTTTGAATTAATTCAGTTGTGGTACAAACTATTATTGTTCAGTTGTGGTACAAACTATTATTGTTATGATCTTAAAACTTTTTGTGTGTTATATTGATAGAAGTCTTTACTTAAGAAAAATCTCAAACCTCAAAGTAGTTGTACCTGAATTTAAGACTCCATCTAGACCCAAAATCCCATGATCCCAGTCACTGTGTGTCTAGGATCCTATACAGTTGCCTAAACACCCTGATTTGTTGTCTAAGAGTTTGATATTACCTCCAGGGCAGAGGAATTGTAGTGTCCTAAGAGTTTATTCTTGGTGTATCATTTTATGCTGGTTTTGTTAACAATAATGTGATTCCTTTTGTTGCCTTGTTTTGTTTAATATTTGGAAAATGTGACCTATACTTGCATTATGTTTGTTGGCCTATAAGAAAGTTTTGGAAATCCAAAAGTAGCTGAAATAAATGTTATTAGGCTTTTGCAACTGAACTGACCCTTGTAGGTCCACTCGTGTGTTTACCAGCCGTGTGCTGATATCCTAAATATATTTGCTCTGTCAGGTTCTGCTGACTGTATTGTCTAGAATGCCACGATCTAAGAGATCTTAGACATCTAGCTTATATAGACAGCTAAATGTACGTGTCTTCATCTTGAAATGAGTCCCACACAAAGTAACAAATCAGTCATTGGTAAATGACAAGTTTGTCATCATATGTCATGCATGATTTCTGTGAAAACATAGAATAACACTTCATAATTCATTAAGTAAAGTCACCCTTCTTTTTTTTTAAATGTAGTGTCTCTTAAATAGAGTGATTAAAAATATGGCATATGTAGAAATGGAAAGAAACATTTGAAAGGAGTAACTCACACTTTACACAGTTTTCATTGTATAGCTTGGTGCCCAAATCCAGAAAATGGAGGGAATTAAATTAAGTTGCTACAACCCTATTTCATAAAGAGCATTATGTTGTTACACACAAAGATAAAACAGTGAAGAAGATTTTGGATAGGAACTGTGGAAAAGGGACTGGGATAAGAAACAGAAAGCTACTACCAGTAGGAAGAAGAAAGGGAAAGGAACTGTGGCAGGCATTTGCCCAGGACCCTCTGGAAAGACCACACTGAGCACCTGGCTGGTGATACAGGCTGGTTCATACATCCATGTCTTGTTGAGGCACACCAGTGACAAGAGTAAGCCACAAACACACAGGTGAGTGAAGACAAACACACGAACACAACGCCACTGGCCTGGCACTGTGGAGAACTCATGGAATCATGAACTGCCAATTACCATTATGTGATCAAAAACTAATCAGCAAGAACACAAAGGCGCAGTGAAGATCAGCAGAACAGTTTCCAGACTGAGGAGCCCTTAACAAGTTTGGGATTATCCAAGGAGAGTGGTGGGAATGTTGTTCATGGTGAGAAGCTGACCAAGAACCAAGGACCTCAGAACACCTTGCAGAGCTCTTTCCCTCTCAGAACACCTTGAGGCTGATGGAGATACTGCCTGCACAGGCAGAGGTCTCCTGTTGGGATACCAGGAGAAGCAGTGCTTGAGGGTTGCATTAAACTTCTTATGGGGTATTTTAAAGGACTTGTGACAACGTGTGAGACATTATAGGATGCTTAGAGAAGGAATGGACATGGGAAAGGGAGCTGTCAAGGTGCATTATGAGGGAACAAGCAGGAAAGAATAGAGAGGAAAAGGCAATAAAACAAGCTGATCAGGTATAATTGTTTTAATTGTCTGTTGTTGTTACACTTGTCAAACTGCCTTTCATAATTGCAGTTTGCACTGTGTTCTCATTAAATCCTCTGTCTGGTTCCCTATGGGTGTGCTCTCTATTCTGAGTATGTGTGAAAACTGGTGAAATTCAAACTGAATTAGACAGTAAGTAGGATAAAAAGTGCCAGTTACAGGATAAAACAGACCAGCTACTGCAGCACAACTGCAAATCTCTGGGCCCTGTATGTCTGTGTCCCAGCAACTGGGGAGACCAGGACAGCTGGGAAGCTGGTACTGGGTAGGGTGAGCATCGAAGGCTCACCCTCAGAGTGATTATTATTTTTGTTTTTATTATTATAATAACGGAGTGATTATTATTTTTTTTCTCCACCACTGGAGTTCCATTCCAATAGCCACAAATCAAGAACAGGAGCAGGCCATCCACCCTGGTCCTGTTTGTGTGTGTGCTGTGTGCATTTCTGTGGGTGCTGGTGATGCCCTGCTGCTTGTGCCGACCCCAGCGGCAGCCGTGCATGTGTGTCTGTGCGTCTGTGTGTCCGTACATGTGTGTCTGTATGTCTATGTCTGTGTGTGCCAGTGATTACATACTCAGCCTTGCTACTGTGATAGATGAGTAATGCAATGATTGACTCTCACAATTAGCAGACAGGTATCATGTACATAACTTAAGGAAAGTTTTATAGATTTATAGTTATGTTTTACCCCCTCACCTGGTTATCAAGAGACAGCCAGGGTTGGGACATCTGGGAGGGTCGGATTTGAGGAAATCAGCATTTGAGGAAAAGATCTCCACCTCTGGACAGCGAAGAAGGGGTTGATGGACAGAGGGGAGGGGTTAAAGGGTTAAAAGTCAAAACCTCCATTGTGTGGGAGAGCACATGGTGGGAATATCCTTTGCTCCCAGCACTGTAACCTTTTTCTCTATCCAGTCTTCTATTGTATTTTTGGTAAGGTCTAATAAACTTTTCTAAATTATGGAAAGTGAGTAACCAATTTTTCACACTACCTTTGGACACAGACACTGAAACCTCACATCCATCAGGCTTTCAGCTGCCTCAAACAAGAAACATGTATTTTGTTGGTGGGGAAGGTGGGACAATCCTTCAGAGAGAGAATATGACACTGTCAGCTGAGATCAACAGAACTGTGATAATTTATCCACTAAAATACATTTTTCTAGCACAGTTTTTCACACTTTAAAGGAGAAAGCTGTCAGTTTATTTTTTAAAAGCAGAGGTGTTTAGCCTAGCTTTTAATATTGGTCCTATATGGCTTTCTAAAAAAAAAATGTTTGAAGCAAAATTGGCAGTATTTCAATTAACTTGAGTTTGGAATATCTGAAAATAATGCAGTGTTTTTTTGCATGGCAGCCAACAAATATGTCCCTATTCTTGATATGAATATATCAAAACAATAGCAATGGTCTGAGCTTCATATAAACTATCATATGTTGCTACTTATTTATAAATAAGTAGGCAGAAGCGGGCTCTGATGTGATTCACACTGATTCTTTAATTTAAGGATATTGCATTTTTGGAAGGAGACATACACTATGCATATCAATCTTGAGGGAAAGAAGCTATATTTGCTGACACTGCTGGTCTAGCTCATAATTTCTCAATATGTCTGAGGAGATGGTGCTCTGCAGCAAACACTGTGAAGCCAAGCAATTGTGGAAACCCACAACAAATGCATCTCTGTAGTGCAGGAATCAGAAGGGAATATTTCCCCTCAGAGGAATTATTTATTGTTCTGTTCCAGGTGGCTTTCACAGGTAATATGTCAGGATTCAGACAAGTTGAAAAGTACGTGGGTAATTTATAACACCAAACGTATTGTAGCTTGGAAGGTCAAAGCCATTTAAATTGAGAAAATAAAGAAACAGTCTTGAAGAAAATAACATTCGCTCTCTTGTGTTAAAAAAAAAAAAAGAGAAAAGGGCATAAAGGCTCCAGGTTATGGCACCAAATCCACTGTTATTTCAAATAACCATGTAATGAAGATCTCACAAATTGACCTTTCTTACCTTTAGAAAATTAAATACTCTTTTTCTCCTGTAATATGTAATGGAACTTAGTTCAAAAAATTAATTGGATCATAGTAAAAAACCCACCAAATCTAATACTTAGAGCTCTTCTAATTTTTGCAAAACATTTACACTTGACACGTTTACTCTTGTGCAAGCATTGTCCACTAATAACCCGGGACATTTTTGCATTTTTGGATGGGTTTTCATGCTTCTTCAACTATTACAATCCCTTTCAGCTGTTTGTTTTATTTTGTTTGGCATCTTTCTTTTTTTATTGTTTTGTTTTTCTTTTTCATTTTTATTTATAAAAACAAGAGCTGTTTGGGCCTTGGGTCTGCACAGGTCTGCAGATGTACTGGTGGTGATTGAAAACTTCTTCCCCAGCTCCATAGAAAGTATAACTCATCCTCCTCCCAAATATTTTTAAGTCAGGTGATATGCAATTGCTCTGTCTTTCTTTTATTGCACCTTCTAAACAAAGAGCAAGAGGCAGCACAGTTCAACTGACTTGCAGAGTCAGTAATTGTTTAATCAAAACTAATGCAGAGACAGAAACTTTCTTGCTTTTGATACGTATCCAGCATTTCAATATGGTTGTTGGTAGAGAGGTGGTTTGGATGGGACTCTGAAGAAAGGCCATTTAATGCAGTGATAAGGCTGAATTCCTGATAAATGGAGACAACTTTCTTGAAAATACAACAGCTACAGTCCTGGCAACAAGAGGAGTTTCCACAGATGCCATTTCCTGTGCTCGTTTAAGTGGAATTGATGTTCTACAAAGATCACTTTGCCCCTGATCTAGGAGCTAAATGCATTGTCAGACAAGATAGGAACCTGACAACAGCAGTGACAGGTTTATTCCATTTATTATGTCAGTTGGCACATTTTGGCAGCTTTCTCATTCTCAAATTATCTTCAGGATACAAAACAACTATGGTGGAAGAGAGTAGTTTGTCTTCGGTATGGATTATGGAGCTGAAATTTTTCACAATCATTCTGTTTGAGATGGATTTGTTTGTCCACTGCACTTATGCTTATACTCTTCTTTCTTTATTAAGACCAAGAACCTGCAGGTACTGGGCTTAAGTCCATTTCCCCTTGACAGCTTTACCTTTCCACGGGGACTGAAGTGATACCTTTTTATCTTCAGCCCTTAATGGTGCTGTCTGTTTGCCTCACTTTGGGAATAATACTTTCCAAAGTGACTTTGGAATCAAGCAGTCAGGCAAACAGCCAGTTGACAGCTATCAAACATTCAGTCCTGTGTTTGCTGAGATGGATCAGGGTAAAATTTGACTTCTTTAGTTGAAACATGAATTGGTCCTGCCATGTGATCCTACTGCTAGATCCAGAAAATTCGTTTATACCAAGTTTATTTGTGGTCCTCTGGAAGGCAGTTGTGAAATCCCACCAGCCTGCTGGTAAGACCAGAAATGACAAGGGATCTGTGACTTTGCATCTGTACTATAGTGGGTGTCTTAGGTTGGAAATGGGGGTATGTATTCTATTTGCCATCTGTTAGAGGTGGGGCAGGTATCCTCTGTTCATTGGGCAGTTTTCTTTATCTCTACAACCAATCCTGCCTCCAGGAGATATCTTCTGTTAATGGGCCATTGAGTGTCACTGCATGGCTGATAAAATTACATCACCCCAGTGGGAGATGCCCTGCCTAGGGGGAAGAGCCAAGCATTCCTACCTGGATATTATCTGGGATTTGGAACACCACAGCAGCCTTTTCCCGCTGGATTCCCAGAGGAAGGCCAGGCCCATCTACACCACCACTGGATCTTCAGAAGAAAATTCCACCCTTCTACAGGATCCCTGCTCCAACAGAACCACACCTGGCACTGCAGGAGGGTTGCAGCAACCATTTAATGTGACTGCTGCCAACAATCTGACCCACAGGCTGTCAGGTTGTATTCTGACTCTGTCTGTGTTGTTTTGCATTTTTATTTTATTTTTATTCCCTTCCCTAATAAAGAACTTTTATTCCTCCTCCCATATCTTTGCCTGAGAGCCCCTCAATTTCAAAATTATAACAATTCAGAGGGATAGGGTTTACATTTTCCATTTCAGAAGAGGCTTCTGCCTTCCTTAGCAGACACCTGCCTTTTCAAACCAAGACACTGGGGCATTTGCCCGTGTAATCTGTACACTGTGGCACAGACATAAACTCAACCATGGTGCTGCTCCCCCCAAGGGGAGCCTGTGTGGGCAATTGCAAAAAGAGAAATATGGTCAATTGCTGCCTCTGCTGCCTGGCACTTAAAGGAAAATGTTTGGCATTAAGTTCTCTTGCAGATAATGGTAGGCTGACATTTGAGGTACAAACTCCTCTTTTCAGGCCTTCTTGAGTAAAGGGCAGGGAAAAGTGAGGAATGGAGACTACCGATAATGTGAAATTATGTAACACATCCTGCCTTGCTTGAATACTATGACATGATCCTTACTCTGAGACCCACACTTTATCTCCCTGGTTAGAGAAGTCAATGCCAGCTGCAGGGAAATTGGGTTGCAGCTGTCATGGCAACTTTCACTCAGAATTCTGCACTGTGCCATTATAACTGCCAAAGGGGATTTTCTTCTGTTTATTATTTTCTCCCTTGGATGCTGCATTTCCATCCTTTAATCCTGTTGCATAAAGCAGTGTGTGGATATATTACAAACTAATGAGTGTTAGCAGTATTAACAGTGAATCCTTATCTAATGTTTTCTTTTTTTAAAAAATATTTATAATTATTAGGCAGCATGTATATTTTGACTGAGCACAGACCATGTGGTACTCTTTGCTCTGAACAGGTAAGTAGCTGAGTCCTTTTAGAAGTATTACAAATGTAAAAGCAGTATTTAAATTTTCTTTAAGGTCTTCTTAATATGTACATTTTCCATGTTTCTGCCAGAGTTTTCAGACTAATCAACAATAACAGGAGAAAATAAGCAATGAAAAATTCTTTTAAAATATTCAGTTCTACCTGAATTTACTTTACAGTGTCATCCACCTTTCCCAGTTATGAAATATTTCAGATTATAAAAGTCAAAGACAGAAAAATTTGTGTGTTAAAAATTAATCATAACTTCTCTTTCTGCAGATGGCTCTGGAAAGCCAACACAGGTTGATGTAACCCACTTGAAAAAATTCTAGGAATTCAATTTAAATTTGATAGCGAATGGTTTCCATATCATAGATTCTTTTTAAACAAACATATATCTTACAGTAACAGTATTTAAAATTCCAGATGGATTAAAAATCCTCCCCTCACACCCTGACCTTTTATTTGTGCACTCACACATATGAATTTTTTTAACAGGGTCATTTCACAAAACTGAACTCAATTTCCCTTATGCCCCAAACTCCCACCACACACACACATATCCTGGCTTCAACTTAGTTTTATAAAGCCAGTCCAGTGCTGTCTTCACTCCTCTCTGAATCTGGGGACTTCTCCTGTCCCCCATCCCACTCATCCCCATGCCAGATTGTCTCACACATGATCAGTTTTATCTATTTTGTTTTTCATATGTGGCAGTCTGCTTTGTGGATAAATTAGCAGAAACATTGATTTTAGTCTCCCCTTGATATTATAAAGCGGGCTGCAGCTGAAAGGAGATATTTTCCATAAGATTCCCAAGGCTCAGAAAAATCCATTTTTACTTGGCTGTCAGACATGTCCAGTTCTACTGCCCTGAGACATCAATATCTCAAACACCTTGCTAAAGAAAAGCTTCCCCTTTAAACCATGAAATTCAGTTTCTGTTGGGTAGAAGGGTGTGGTTTTGGGTGTCTTCCAGAAAAGAGTTACCCTCCTTTTGTTCTGCTAATTCTATGATTGGCAGCATCTTCACAGCCTGGTAAGAGCACACCTAACCAATATGAAGAAAAGTGTTAAGTAAGCTTGTCTTTTGTTAAGGAACAGAACTTTGTCTGCTTTTTCCATTTTTTGTTCTTATAAATTGGGAATGATTTTAAAATAATGAAATAGTTATTTAAGCTACAAAAAACTAGATTCCTTGTAGTGTTTCTCTTGAGATGGACAGCAGAAATATAGACTCATGCCAGTGAAGTGCAATTCTCTGCACTCCTTTTTCTGCTTTAATTCCTTTGTCTCCTTTTGTCCAGGTCAAACATTGCACGTGAAGCTGGATGATGAAAAAAGGTACAGATGCAGTAATCCTTCACTTTCTCAGCTTTCTTCACCTTGGAGCTAGGGGTGACATAGAAGCTATTTGAGAATAGACTTGGGCTCTGGGTACACACGGCTCACCCCAAAGCATTTTGAATGATGTTTTGTCCTCCAAACATCTCCTGAGAGGAGGCTGTGGTTTCTTCCAGCCAACTAGCAATAGGACAGGAGGAAATGGCCTCAAGTTTCACCAGGGGAGGTTCAGATTGGACATTAAGAAAAAAATTATTCACTGAAAGAATAAAGCTAAGCATTGCAACAGGCTGCCCAGGGAAATGAGGGAGTCACCATCACTGGGAGTGTTCAGTAAACAAGCAGAAGTGGTAATTTGCCATGTTTCAGTGGACATGGTGGTATTTGGTCAAAGGTTGGACCTGATCATGCTGGAGGTCTTTTCCAACCTTAATATTTCTATGATTCTATAATTTAATGAATGATGCTATTACTGAAAACATCACACCAAATATTTTGGCATTTTGAGCCAATACCAAAGGTTCAGGGATAGTAGGAGTAGCCAGGATGAGAGAATTGTGAGCTGTCTGTTGACATAGCAGAATGTGGTAAATACAATGCAGGTTTAAAATAAGGTTTTATTTTACTTACACTGTAATAATTCTCAGCTCCTCTGGGAGGAGCTTGTGTGCAAGCTATAGATCAGATTTTCAGTAGGAAAACATCTCCTCTACATCATCTGTGTTTCGTACAGCATTCAAGCTCACATAATTCTTAATAGCTTAAAAGCAAATATTTGGCAAAGTGAGCATCCAGTTCATACAACTTTTAAGCAACACGTAGTAGATGTTGATAGAATTTAGAACTACTACAATTCAGTAGTTCTGAATTCCAAGATTTATCTAGAAAAGCACAACTCCCGTGGTACTGAAAGAGCAGACCAGAGGTATGATTGTACAGCTAACAGGCACTGACTTCAAAAAAAAATTTTGTGGAGAAATCAGAATTTTACAGTGGAGGTATATATCTATTATGTTCCCCAGAAAGGTAGATTGTATTCTGATTTTAATATGCCCAAAATATGTTTAAAAATAAGGAAAATAGTGCTAAGTTATGCTATTAATGTAACTTAAGTGATTTGCATAAACATTTGAATTTTTGTGTGTGAGAAGAAATCTCAGGCATATAGTCACCTATCAAATGTTTTTATGCATTCAACCACATTTATAAAACCTCAAAACATTATCTTCTTCTATATAGAAAAATAGTCACATCTTTCAATCAAAATGATTACTAAAAATAATTTTTCAAGTGTGACAGAAAAAATACTTGAGAAATTGTTCTCCCAGTTTGGCAGTATGTGGTATCCAAGAGCGCTGACTCATAAAGTAAAAGCTTTTAAGTGAAAGTTTGAAGAAAAACAGTTTTATTTAATTCAGCACTTTTCCATGGAAACTTCATTGTCCCCTGACCCTGTTGTCAGCAAACAGATTTGCTGAAACTTTTTAGAGAAATTCAGCCTGAGGCAGACACCTGGTGTTCAAATTGCAAGTGTCCAGTTACAGTTTGGACAGGTAACATGACTGAAGATGGAATTTTAAAGTAGAAAACATAAGGCAAATTGTTAAACTGTGCCACTGGCACTAACTATAATCTGCAAATATTTAAATGTCAAGAACTCAAAAGTGTGTAACAGAGGTCTCTATGCTTGCATGGTTGGTAAAATCTGTGCCTTCAAATGGCTGATCTCAGCATTAATTTTTAATCATCAAATCAGAGAGAAGAGGCCAAAGAGCTGGATCACTGCTGTCAGACTGTCATTCACTAGCAAATCTGAAAAATTTCTGGGGTTTTGCTGAGACATCAATAGTTTCAGAATGTTAGCATTTTGAGTATCCAGATGCTGGCTTGCACAGAAAACATATTACACTTTTCCCTACTAATACTTATTTCCATGCAAGGCATTTCACTGTCAGATGCTGAAGTGCCTTGAAGAATTATGAAAAAAAACAAAGAGCTATGAAATGTAAAGCTGTTGTCAATGCTGCAGAAGTTTAAGAAATTATATATTGGAAGGTGCATGGCAAAACTTATGCCATGGGAAGGATAGAGTTCATGTCATCTCATATATATTAAAATGTTAACTGTGCCAGTTCTTTGCTGTTAAAGAAAGGTATTCAAATTATAAAAATTTCCCTTTTTCTTTTTTTTTTTGTTTTTTTTTTTAAACTTTATAAAGACTATAAATGTCTTCTAAACTGTATGTTTAGTGGCTAAAACTTGTGTTCTTTTAAAGGGCCCAATTTGTGCTGAAAAGCTTGAATGGAGTTTACAGTAGGAAGGTAAGGCTTTGACTGATAAGAATGAAAGTCAAGAAAAAATCGCAAACCCCAACTAAATCTTCACATAAAACTGGAGAATTCCAAGAATTATACTCTAGAAATTTATCTTCTGTTCTAAAGGTAATTGCAATGATTTTTCCCCCTTGTTTTTCTTTCCTTTTTTTCCCCATTATTTTTAACTTTGCTAATAGACTAAATGCATTTTTATTTCTGCAGTACACTGGAGTTTGTTGTACGGGCTAGAATCTCAAATCTGTCTCCCAGATAAATGTTTGATGGATTAGATTCAGTCTAATGCTTTTCACTGACAATGAGAAAGCTTTTCTCACTTCATGATGAGAAGTACTGCAAACACAGAAATGTACCTGAGTCACTAATGAGCCTTTGGATAACTCACTCAAAAAAGAATTTCTGTCACTCAAGAATCTCATTCAAAACTTGTGGAAATTCATAGAAAAGCTTCTTCTGACTCAACTTGAATCCTGATCCAATATCAGCATAAGATAATGGACCAGCTCATCCAATGAGTGTTACAGGATCAGAACTTGTGGGAGTATTTATTCTTTGTTATAAATACAGCATAAATAGATCTGGTTTTGATGTCTTACAAGAAGGATGAAGGCTATAAAAGGATTCTTTTTAAGTCTTATAGGAAATGTAGAAGCAGCTGTAGAAAATGCCATAGAAAATTCAAAATTTAATTACATTCTGCCCGAATGCAACCAACACATAGACAAACCTTTATTTGTGAAATAGTTGTTACTTATTTATACTTCTAAAAAATCACAACTTCATTAACTTTGCCTCTATTTGAATTCATCTGTGCTTGCTGCTATCCTGTTCCTCTAGCTCTGAATAAAAATTCACATAAAGTGTGGCTCTGTAGTCAGGAATTATTGCTGGATTTGTGCTATTTAGGACAAGGGGACATCCCTGCCTATAGATCTAAAATATTAAAATGTTCTTCTTGCCCAGAGTGAACAGGAACTGAAATTTTACTGATTCCCAGTAAGAGGTTTGTGAGCATCCAGAGTGATCTGTAGGCTGAGAGAGTAAAAGCAAAGGCACAGGGCAGCTGGTGGCAGATTTCACCATGCTCTCAGTGAAACCTCAGCAGACCTGATCCTAGGTAAGAAATGCAGGACTTGCATAGGAAATCATGGAGGAAGTGGTTGCCAGGTTTGGTGGGAGAGAAGAGAGAGGGGGAAACTCTGCCAAATGCAGATCCATACCGTATTTTACTGCAGAGGATGTGCTGTGCAAGCAGTTGTTACAAGCACAAAAGCATCCAAATTTGTCAGAAAAGGAGAAAATTTTCATTAGCAGGCATGCACTGATTTTGTTTTGCATCTGGAGCCTACCAGGTTTCACAAGAAAGTTATGTGTCATATTTAACCTTCAAGTAGTGACTGATCTTCATAGCTAAGTCTCAGGGGACAGGCTTGTGAAAGATGGATGACAGCATGAAAGTCAGTAGTTCAGCTTTTCTTCAAAATGCATTTTATTGGGAAGCAATTCCACTAGACAAGGCAAACTAGTCTCAATTAAATCATGGGAAACCTGGAAAACCAGATACCTTGCTGATAGACATCAGCTACATTATTCTAATTTTCTAGGAGTAATGGGATAATGACTGCCCATAGAAAAGGCTACACAATGCCATGATCCAAAGAATAATGAAACACAAAAACAATGTGTTGTTTGTAGATTATGCTACAGGAAACTTACAAATGAATCACCATATTCTGAAGTTGTCTGTCTTCCTCTCTAACAGAATATATATATATATGGTTGTGAAAAATGCAGAACTTAATCCAGAGTGTCTTCCTAGGAAAGAAAATGTGAGGATTCATGACTAAAAATAGTGATAACTTAAAGTGGCAGAACACAGAAATCCAGTGTTGAAAATGATGCAAATGATGAATGCTTTGCTCCATAGTGACACTTGGCAAAAGTCAGTGTAACTCTTTCAGAACTTGGAATCGAGCATTTCTTTACACACAGAATTATAGGAGCTCCTATACCAAATCCTGTCTCATCTGTTTCCTTCAATCACAGCAGAATGGATCCAAAGGCCAAACCTCTCAACCCTGTGTGCGCTTCCAGAAGAGAGTCCCAAGCACAGGTGTAAGTGCCACATATAAAATCCTTCTCACTCAGTTAGGAATAGTTGCAGATGGATTACCCTATTGTGTGAAGACAGGATGATGATTTGCATGTTAAACCATCCTTGGATCTTCCTTCCTAAATATGTATGGAGAGAACAGTTTTAAATGATTAAGCAATTAATTAATTAAACAATTTTAGTTAAACACTTAAGACCTGGCTGTACACTTATTTTCACTCTTTTCTCTTTTCTTTTCTTTTCTTTTCTTTTCTTTTCTTTTCTTTTCTTTTCTTTTCTTTTCTTTTCTTTTCTTTTCTTTTCTTTTCTTTTCTTTTCTTTTCTTTTCTTTTCTTCTCTTTTCTTCTCTTTTCTTCTCTTTTCTTCTCTTTTCTTCTTATTTCTTTCTTTTCTTTTCTTTTCTTTTCTTTTCTTTTCTTTTCTTTTTCCTAGGTTGTTTGAATCGACAATATGTAATTTATCAAATTTTTCAGTAGAAGAAACAAATTCAAGAGTGAAGCAGGAAAACTACAGGGATACACAGTCAAACTGTATGACAGAGATTCCCAGATTGTGAAAAGTTTAGGTCCTGTGTTTCAATGCAGAAAGCCAATGTCCCTTTTATACAGCAAAATGAAATGTTTACATTTTAGATTTTTAAACTTATTTCCCCATTACAACTCTTAATAATGGATGAATTTTCAGGTTATGAAATATTAATTCATTAAACAAGGATATCTAGAGTCTGAAAGCTTCACTTTTGATTTTGTTCTCCAGACATAGCTTTCCTGTTTTTTCTAAATCTCATACCATAATAAAAAAGACCATCTGCTTTGGGTTTTTTTTTTTTTCATTCTTTCTTATGTCTGTTAAAGCAAGGAAATAATTCAAGTTTTACATGTTTTGGTCACATACTGACCATATAATGTTTTGTGGACAAGAAAAATACTGTGTTGTGGCAGTGCTTAGAATATGGCAGGTGCATTGTTTTGATTTGAGAAAACCCAGTTGCTTGTTTCTGCCATTTAACATTGACCCATGGGCAGAATATGATGTTCTAATAATTACTGACCTTCATATTAAAATTATCAATGCTGAATCTCAGTAAATCACCTGAATACACAGTGGTTTTTCTGTTCTATTTCTTCTCCAGTTCTCAGACACTTGAGTGCAATTAGACAGAATATGACCACATTACAAGAAACAATATGTCCTTCAAAGTGATCATGGTCATTGGTTAAAGGAGTGTCAGATAAGTGGATATTCATGAAAAAAAAATTATTCAAAAAAGAGAAATTTGTTTGGGAAATGCAGCTAAAATATGAGCGTTTGGATGGAAACTCACAGAGATTTGGGCTCATACTGATAAAGGATTAAGCATCACTATGGTGCCCCTGTAGGTTCCTGGCTTACTGTATAGCATTTTTGCTATTCACTTGAGCATTTGTATATATTGTATTCTGAACAGAAAGAGTGCTGAGTTGGTACAGTCAATATTCCGAGCAAGAAACACCTGGGCCACCCCCAGGACATGCTGTAGAAAACCAGTCAACACTTCTGTGTGTGTGCATTGCTTTTTATAGTTATACAAGAGGTGTGTGTTAGACATTTCAAACAAATAAATGACCTCTGCAAGCTTACAAAATAGTCTTATATTTTTAAGATTTTTACCTAGATAATAAAAGTTTGACGTGGAAAATTTCCAGCTTAAATCTTTTCCATCCCGAGAAACTCTACTAACAGCAGGTAAGAGCCAAAGCCTAAAGATTATTTCTTGGAGTGGGACAACTCTGCTGAGAATCTCACCAAGTTCAAACACAAGAAGTCATAACAGACAGGCTGAACTCAGAATTCACTCCCTGAGGAGAGATGTGAACACTAAGATGCTATTCATAAACTCTGTGTTAAAGCATCATCGGACAAAGCATAGAAATGGTTGTAGATTCCCTTCCCTGGGACATGTCCTCATCACTTGGACTTAAGAGCCCCTATTCCACCCAAGCTGCCCATTAGGGTTGTAAGTGCCTGTCTGGATCTCATCCCAAACCTCAGGATATAATGTTATTAGCTGGAGCCTGTGCTGCCTTGAGTTCTCTGACAGATCCCTCCACTCTCCCGTTCCAAACACACGAATGACACACGTGTGCTTTGTGCTTTGGCAGTAAGCTCAGCCTGAGGCTCAGCCAGGACCACAAACCCTGCTTGAGAAACTTCCACATGCCACTGTTTACCCGGCTCATGGCCAACTGGGAAAGGGCCACAAACTCTTGAGCTGTCTGTGGGGAGAAAAGGATCCCACCTTGGTGTAAGGGCTTTCAGGTTTGTGCCAACTCTAAAGTGTAATCTTAGAGTAATCCCCTTGTAATTAACAACAAAACTTCCATTGAGTCAATAAGATTAAAATTACCCATGCATCACCATGGAGTAATAGACAAGAATCCATCAGCCTGGGCTTTGAATTGTTGCTGCATCATTTGTAACGCTGTGGTTCAAGGTTGCTGGGCATAAATTAGACTTTTGTTGGTGTGGTGCAGTTTGAAAGATGTCTTAAAAATGCAGGCTAAATTCTTCCTCCTCCTAATGAATTACAAGCACGAATCTCAATTTTTATGCAATTTATTAATAACAGTAATCTGTTGAATGGGCAAAGCAAGAAATGGCACAAAAACTAGAAAAGGGGAAGGTATGTGAAAAGTTGCTTTTCTCTGTTTCATCAGCTTCATTTATACAGTTGTCCTTGGGCAAAATTCAATGCAGAGAAGTGAAGTAATATTGCTAGATGGCTGTAAACCTCAGGGAAATCCTCTATTAAGAGAATGATAGCTCTGAAGGGAATCTCAGGCTTTATTGTTACTCTATTTCTTAGAACACTGTGTTCTTGAAGTCCCGAACAGCATCAGCATGCGAGACTTCATTCACTAAATCATGATTGGCTAGATAACTTGTTTATTCTTTACAGACATGCATTATAATGATCTCTTGAATTTCCATTTCAGGAGAAATATTTTCTGCTTCAGAATTAGTCCAGTGGAAAAGGAGAAACATTTCCAAAGGCTTGAACCCTGAGGGAGAAGACACAGAATTCTGGAATCGATATCGATAGTGCAGCCCTAGCCTGCAAGACAAACAAGTTTAAGAGCCTCTCTAGACCAATTCAGGGGACAGAAAGACAAATTTTTATTTCTAAAATGGTAATGCAGACAAAAAAAAAATATATTTTGTATTTTCATTTTCTACATCCCAGGCTAGTGCCTCACACTTTGAAACGCAAGGATTTCATATGCCTTCACAACAGTCTTTTGAAAAACAGATTTTACATTTAAAATTATTTCAGCTACTTCATTTTTTTAATGCAGGTATTCTTACATGTCAAATATTTTTTCACATCTAAATAAAATATTTGATGATAACTTTGTATAGCATTTAAATTCTTTGTGCATTTCAGTTAACCCATATATTTCTTTAGTGTGGACAGCTTTATAGTATAATATGTGATGCATAAATGTACTGTTTATTAACAGACTTAGACCAAAAGATTCCAGAGTTTTGTTTTCCATATTTGTGTTTGTGTCAAATGTCAGAGATGTCCACCATTTCAATTCACAGCTGTACAGTCTGAAATCCAATGAGGTATTGATCAGAATAGAAATACATTAGGAAGCCTTAAAGAGAGCTGGACAAAGACTTTTTACAGGATTATTAAATGACAGGACAATGAGGAATGGCTTTAAACTGAGAGAGGGTAGGTTTAGATTGCATGTTAGGATGAAATGCTTTATTGTGAGGGTGATGAGACCCTGGCACAGGTTGCCCAGAGAATTTGTGGATGCCCCATCCCTGGAAGTGTTCAAGGCCAGGTTGGATGGGCATTGGAGCGACCTGGGATAGTGGGAAGATCACAGGGCACCATCTCCAGCCTTGCCATAGCCCTGCTCTGTCCAGCCAAGAGCCAGTCCAATGTCCCAGCCCCATCCCCAGGGAAACCTGAGGATACAGCTGTCCTGGCTCCCCCTGGTCTGCCCTGCTCCTGACTGTGCTGTCCCCAAAGTCCCTCCCACTCCACAACTCAGGGACCTGCCAGCCCCGCAGTGCCCTGGCACCATGTGCCCATGGAAAGCCATAGCATTGATGGAGAAATAGAAGTGTGACAGCTAGAAACAAACGTTTCTGCTTTACACATGTCAGAACACAGACAGCTTAATGATTCTGGCAAAAAATATAGCTATTCAGTTTATTTTGAATATGAAAAGACCAGACCCCTACTTAAATTATTGTCTTCCCTTGGTCCCCTTTCAGAAAAGGGTTTTTCTCAAAGATCCTTTCTTAAGGACAAAAGTGGATGGCTCAGTATAACTATTCTTTTATTTGTTGCTGAGGATTTTATTTATATTTTGGCTTCTATTTCTATTTTTATGGGTATTTTCTCCAGCTCTCATCTAATGTTTGACTTATAAGGCAGTTTTGTTACATTTTTGTCCCAACTTGTCCTACATGACCCCTCTCTCAGGAGCTACACAAGCAACAGCCACCTGCTCTTTCTGTCCTGAATGGTCATAGACAAGTTTGAAGGGCATTCAGCAACTTGATGAAGCTAAACTTTTTGATTAGAATAATTTCAGGATGCGCATCATTGTCAAAATTACCAGCTTCCACTGGGGACGGAGCCGCAGGCTGGCTTTAAGGTTTCCTGCAATAAAAATCGCAATGAACTCATTGTCCTGGCTGCCAAACACCAGTGTGAGGCCCTTGACAGCATGATGATATCAAACCTCCAAATAAAAGCAATTCTCCTAGCAGACTGTGGCTTCCGGCAATGTACATAGCTTGATACAGTCATTAGTTTTTATGCAGTTTTAGAGCAAACATTTTACTAGGAACCCAATTTTCTTCTGACAGAAGAGACTATTAGGGACCCCAAGCATGACAAGTCTCAAGAGTCCTTCCAACTGAAACAGGCCATTGACAGAAGGTGATTTGCCATCAAAACTATATACATATACTTGGGTTGTTTTGAGCATTAAAAGAAAAACAACTGGAAAAAGAGAAGTATCTTAGCTTACCTTTACTGTTTATGGTTAATGCTTATCTTAAAAGTTTGCAGAAGGGGCTTCTCTAAAGGCTGAATTCAGAGGATGCTTTGATTTTTGCATAGGTAACAGCCTTGAGTTTTGCATTATGCAAGGACAGCTGGCAAAGCATGTGGGCTGTGAAATAAGCGGGAGGCTTGATAAAATCCATCCTGAAAGAGAAAACAAGGTTAGGAGCAATGAGCTGTGACTGACTAGAGCTGTGAGAGCTTCAAAACCTTCCCCCCAAATGCAAATGCTTAAGGTTACTTATCTGGAGGGTCTGTTGAAGACGTGCTCTGGGACAGCACGGGAAGCGGGAGGATGAAATTCAGCCCTATCCTTTGCTGTTCTGCAATGGCCAGAAACCCAAAAGAAGTGCTCAGCTTGCAAAATCAGTCTCAATTTCTACTGGTTGGGAACATACTGTACTGGAATACATATTAAGTTTTAGTCTGTTAATTTAATTTAATTCTTCATGCAGATTTTTTAACAATCATTGAATATTATGTGATATATTCTCAGATATAAAAGTC
Organism: Setophaga petechia; assembly: GCA_024362935.1. Classification (NCBI taxonomy): domain Eukaryota; kingdom Metazoa; phylum Chordata; class Aves; order Passeriformes; family Parulidae; genus Setophaga; species Setophaga petechia. Next base: position 14,527,356 of record JANCRA010000012.1, read on the forward strand.
TTAGAGTTCACCTAGGAGTTAATGTTCTGGCCCTTTGGGATACTAGGCTCCAACAATGATGCCTCAGAAGAGACATTTTTGCACTGCACAGTATACAGGAGTTTCTGTTAGTGGTGCAAGCCCCAGAAGCCAAAATTAGGTCAGACAGCAATTTGTCCAAAGGAGTCTCCTCTTTCAGTAGCCATCCTGTCATCGAAATGACCCAAACATCAAACTTTTTTTTCTAGATAATTTCTAGAGAACATTTCTGCTCTTCCTATTTCTGTTACTCCATTTATTGTGAAATTTTATTCCTGAGCTTTATGAGGTCTCTGAAATCTATTAACAATTTGCCATATAGATTTGATGAGGATGAACAAAGAAAAGAGGATTTTGTCTTGTCTATTATCTTCATGAAGTATGTCCTAGAGATATAATGTACAAAAAACATCCCCCCGCCCAAACCCTATTTATTTAGGATTAGGTGGCAAAGATGCATTTAATGCAAATGCAGTAAAAATTCTCAAATCTTAAACATTTAAAAATATTTTTTCAGTAATGTGGCAGAGAGTAAAAGATAAAGAGACTTTTTTATTCTTTCTTGTGGAGGTTTTATGTTTCATCTCAGCTTACTCTAGCACTGTTGATGTTAGCTAGATATAACATTGTTTTCCTGATTAAATAATTAAATCGCAATCAGATAAGCTAACCTCACCAAAAAAACATTTAGATAGAATGGATAAAGATGTAACATGAAGTAAAAATCAACCCTGATAGATTGATGAAATGCCAAAATAAAATAACAAGCAAAATTAACTTAATTAACCTTCAAGGGAATAATAAAAGCAGGACAATTTCATGTGTTAAATAGCGCGTTACATTATTAAGCTTTGACGTTGTTTGGCAAGTGATCCCTGACATGAACAATTTTATAGAAGCCAGAAGATTCCTTGTACACTGGGGAATTATTCAGTCATTTGTAGTAAAGTTTATTTTGCCAGTCATTCTAATGGTTTCAAAGTTGCTTCTCAAGTTATGCTGCAAATAATTTACCTTCAATAAGAGATACCTGATCAATCATTGTTCGTCACAAGATTTTATTCATGGGAGAAAAAAAAAAATCCAGATATTGTCTTTGGCTTGCTTGGGGCATTTCTGGAGAATGCTGAATATATTTCTTTGCACAAATACTGTGAAAATAGTCAGGATGAATAGACACAATATAGTCAGAAATCAGAAAGCCACAGATGCCAAAGATCTGTGTGAGCAGATGTTAAATGGTTCACAGGGCCCAGACCAGGTCAAAAGCTGGAAGCCTGAAGTGCTGAAAAGAGATATATATGGGAAAGTGCTGCTTTGAGCTTCTAACTCAGTTAAATACTGAACCAGATCTGACAGAGGACCTGCACCTTCCCACAGTGAGGTGTGATATTATCACTGAGGTAATTGATTGCATTTTGTCTCAGAAATGAATATCTTCTGACTTTGGCTGAGTTTCTATCAGAACATTTAACCTCTATTCTGCAAAAGGAAAAGCTTTATATCATAAATCTGGGAAAAGATATAAACTTTTAAGAAGTTGTTTCAAAAGTGATTGTACTTTCTATGAATGCTTTAGGGAAACCATGTGGAAAGATACATTTTTATTAAACTGAGAGTGATTAATCCCTACCAGAGAAGAATGGAAGTGGTAGATAGTAACAGTATTAAAGAATAAACTAACCCGACTCACCAAAGAAGTATGTCATGGTTGAAAGACAAAGGCAATTTCTAAGTATTTTCTCATTCCAGGAATAATGGAAAGACATGAACAAGGTAGATTAGACTTTGTTAGATTGTGTGACTTTGGAAAATATAGAGGAGATTTGTAAAATATAAAGATATGAAATGCAATAATGGCATTTTGTACTTATTTAGGATAAAATCTTACCCATAAGAATTCTGCCCTTTAATCTGTGCTGTTTAATTGGAAGAAAATATTTTTAAAATACCTACAGTACAGGGAAGTGTTTTTAAAGAAGTCCTGGAATTTCATGGAATAATTTTAGCCTAATTTCACACTATGACAAAGCCATATTTTTCTCAAATGGAGCTCCTGTTGAATTTAATAGGGTACATAAGCACATTCCCAAAAACAAATTCCGACAATTGGAATAATTATCTGTCTGTAACATCTCTTAAAGTAATGGGCAGTTGCAGGCCAGATGGCTAAACTACTGAGAGGATTTCTCATATTCATTTAGGAAAAATTTCCAAAGAGCTATTTAGAAACTCTTTTTTGGGATATAAAACAACATGAAAATCTGTCCGTTTTAGAATTTAAGTTTATGGAACAGTGGATATGTGTATTCACACTGTAATCTGTATACCTCCTAATATCTTCTACTGGAGTAGAAGCCCAAAAGCCCAAGAGGAACTCCCCCTGCACTAATGTCAGCACCCTGGCTGCTGCACTGCACATGTCCATAAAATCCACTGCAACCCACACCTTGATGATCCCATGATGATCTCATGGCTGCAGATCAGGTAAGAAACTTCTACAGAAACCCAGAAAATATACTGGGTTTATGCTCCATTACTGAACTGAAATTCAATATCTTTCTTCAGAGTATGATCTGTCTTTCTCGTTAAGTATCTGAAAAAGTGTCCAAACCACAAACCTTTTTTCCCTACCAACACCGTTCCTTTTAGTTTTACGTTGGGGATAGCTGTATAGCTCATGTCTGACGTTCCAAAGGTTGGACTGTACATGTGGGATTTTCTATGTTTCTCAAATTCTTCATATTAATAAGAATATACCACAGATTTTAACATTCAAATAAGCAGAAGTGTGCCAGCACAAAAATATGGAGGCATGCAATCTATATACAGTACAGTCTGCTGAACACACTGACAGGTTTTCTCTTGAGTAGTCAGAGCAGCTGTTACAAAAAGAGACAGATTTTCATGGATTTTGCAAGATTTTGATGTGTTGATGTGTTCTGTATTAAGAGCAAATACTGCTCTGAATAAAGAACAAGTATTATTTTTGACATTCAAATTTACTAATTGCATTTTGCTAAATGCATATAATGCCCATTGATTTTTCAGAAAGTTATACAAAAGCTTACAGTGAGTTTATGATATCTGACAAAGATGACCCATAAACAACAACAACAAAAAGAAAAACAACAAAACCCAAGCTATCCATCTCCATCTGCACAGAAAAGTTTTCAAAAGGTGTCTATGACATCCCTGGTAAGTTCATTTCTCTACTACCCCCAAAAGGTACAGATTTTTAAAATCATCAGTATTGTCACTCCCTCACTCTTAAAGCCTAGACATGGAAAATATAATTGTCTTTCTGAACCTGGATATACCCCAAAGATAGTCAAAGCTCATTTTTATCCCTGTACATGATGTGGGGACAAGAGGTAACACAACCTGTATGTGAAGAAATTCTAACATTTACAGATGATCCTAAGATCGGTGGAAACTGGGGAAAATGTCTTCATTGTTGACAGATTCTGGTAAAAATTTTGTTTCAGGAATTATTAAATAGTTAAGATCCGAAATGGATTTCTGGCTAATATTATGCAAGAAAACTACAAATCTTGGCTACAGTAAAACATACGAATCAAGTCATCAATCTCATCATATCTCTCATCATCTCAATCAAATTAAGTTCATAGGGGGAGTGCTTTAAAATTGGACTTGGAGTTTTCACTGTTATATCACTGAAGACAGGAGGGAAGTAAGGACAATGAGTATTTTCTTGTTTCAGTATTTCTTTTAGATTCTTTTCTTTACATTTTTCTCTCCCAACATCCTTTCAACAGAAAGGTTTTCCCACAGTCCGTGAGCTGCTCATGTCTGCAGCTTTCATTGTGTCTATAGATTGTGCAATGGAGCTTGTATCAAGCAGACTCACATTCAAAAATTTACCCTAATTATGACTCTACCTGTTCTTTTGTGTTAGACCTAGTCCTTTGTATTTATACGAACTCCCTTTTCACAATGTCAGCCAGCAAATCTCAGTAACAATGAAAATGACAGTCAGCTTCACCAGACACATAGCTGAGGCGACTGTGGGAATGTCACATATAAAAATATCCTGAATTTGCTCCTAAATTTTTGAACTATCAAACTGACCTTAAACTCTCAGCCCATCATGACCTGAGTTTTGTGTTCACCTGTCCCTCTGTCACATTGTTCTTTTGATTGTCCTGCATTGTCACAACACCAAGGAAAGGGGCAATACTGTAAATACCCAGGGGCTTAATGGCTTCTTAGGACAAAAGCAATTTGCTGCTCCAATAGTAAACTCTTCCAACTCTGAGAATTTTGGAATTATTTTCCAGATGATGGGAATAATGTCTCAAACGGAGTGGTTCAGATGACAGGTATTTCCTTCCCTCCACTGTCAAACAGAATTTCAGTTGATATGCAGGTTCATCTTTCTGCAGAAAGAAATCAGCCTTACAGTAACAGTTCAATGAGCAGAGACAAATATTATACATTTGCAGGTTATAAAGATTTCTGCATTTTTAAAACACTTTCTTCCCTGAGAAAGAATTCTCCTAAAGCAGAGCAATGATTGAAAGATCATTCAGAGTAAGCACAAATAAATTACTTAAATTCTATATCCTTTTTTTTGAGAACATGCTGTAAAAAGGGAAAGAATAGAACTCCTGTGTTTATCTCGCAAGGATGACATGTGAGAATATAATTTTCTTTCCCAATTTAAACTTAAAAATTTGCAGGAGATAGGAGAGGTTTACTTGCAGCTCCTGAATTTTCCTTGGCCCTGCTGAGCACATCTCTAGTACACTGTTTATTCTTAATTTAGAGTTTACAGTCCAGAACTTGATCCTCTACCTTGGGCAGATCTCTTACATGATGCCTCTCTGTCCTTCTGCTGAAGGGCAAGAACAGTGTGTTTGGACAAATATTAATGATGTATAACAGTTAATCTAAATCATGCTGTAAAATTCTTTAGAAGAAATTGTATATTCACCACACAGTTTCCTGTTGGGAGAGTCATTTTTCAAGGACATGACTCAAACAGGGATGCTGCTCAAAGTGACAAAATAGAGTGCACTTCTTACATGGCCTGAGCTCTTCCATATTTAAGGGAAACCAACACATTTTGGACACTTGCAGGAAAATAGCATTGTTGCTGTCTGCCACAGTATTTCACCAAACCCATTACTTGAGAATTACTTGAAAGGTTTGGGCCGGAAGTGACCTTGATCGTCTCACTCCAGCCCTGTTGCCATGAGCAGGGATGGCACCTAATACATCACTTTGTCCAGGGCCTTATCCAGCCTGGCTTGAACACTCGCAGGGACCTTCTGTCTGCTCCACTGGGTTCTCCTGGGTGCTGTGGAGATGATGGGACACAGGGCTGCCCTGGGGCTCAGCTGGCAGGTGGTGAAGGGCTGGAGGCAGCGTTCTGCACAGCTGAGCCTGAGCTGGAGCCCCGTGCAAGGCACAGTGTCCTGGTTTAGGGCAAATTTGGGAGAGAATCTCCAAAGGGGGCCCCTCCAGAAAGCAAACCCACACGGCCCCTCCCCACAACCTGTTTGGGAAGAATTCCTCGAAGAGAAGTGGAAACAACCTGGTTATTTAACAGGCACAGCACCCCCAGCACACAAAATTAACAATACTGGATGACACCACTCTTTCACCGCTCTGAAAGATGAGAAATTCAGAAAGTCTCTCTGGGGGTGGTGACTCTGTTCTCAGTCCCTCCGGTGCTGGGGCAGCTGCTGCAGCCACAAGGTGCAAACTCTCGGTGTTCCCAGGTCCCAGTCCGGAGCAAGTTCGAGTAGGTCCAAAAAAGGAAAGGAGAAACAGTCCAGGAAGAAATTTGGACTATTTAGCTAAACTAGCCAATGAGCAGAAGCAAGAGCAAAGCAGAAGCAAAGTAGAAGCAAGAGCGAGAGCAAAGTGAAAAGCCAAGCAAAATCAAAAGCAGCCCCATGTACTGCCCTGTCTGTGTGTCCCGCCAGTCGTGGGGGAGCAGCTGATAAGAAACCAAAACAAAACTTTCCCTCTTCAGAACCAGCCCTGAGGGCACAGAACATAATATCCAGCATAAACAGCACACACAAATGGGGATACAAGCATCATAATGTCACCCTAGGACACACAGCTCCGGTTCCCATCTTCTGGCACACACAAAACTGGGCTCCTGTGGGGTTCCTGCACATAGACAGCAGGAAGGACTGCACTCTCATTTGGGATCTGAGAGCTTCAGCAAATCTCCCAAAGCTGGGCTTGGCACCGTGAGAATATATTGCATTTTGCAGTAAAAACCATGTAACTCAAGGGTATGCATACGGTTTCATGTGTGCATGTTTCACAGTTCCATATAACTTAAGGATATGCACACAGATATAAAGCACCTTTTGTTCAAATTTTAGTTTACTTTTTTGATTCAACAGAGAGGTTTTATAATTTTTGTTTGTTTATAAGTGTCTCCTCCATCTTCTCAAAGTGACAGCTTCTATTTATGCATAATTTCTAAAGTTATTAATGTGTTAAATCACAGCTATTTTGGAATAGGTAGGAATAGTAAAAAGCAAACTTTTAAAATGTTTTTTGAAATAGTTAGCTACTGACCTTCCAGGGATACTCATTTCATCAATAAATTGTTTCAGCAGTAACTCTTAGAAGTTCAAAGATAAATCCATAATGTAGGTAAATTCTACATAAGAGGGAATAGAATTACAGAGGATGTAGAGTACCTTTTAAAACTGGTTGTCTTTGTTCAGTTTGGCATAGGAGTGAAAAAATACCAATCTCAGGAATGTAGTTACTTTATTTAAAAGGAAGCTGTGTCATTCAGATCAAATAATTTAAATTCATTCTGTCTCTCTTTTAATTGAAAAATACCAGTAGACTTCATAGGCTGATGAACATTGGCAATTCAGCAATATCTTTCCTTCAAAAATCACTATTAAATGTGCCTGGGGATCCTGGGACTGACTGTGAAGCTGGAGGGAAGGACCTTTCCTGGCTGCGCAAATTCCAAGGGCTGGAGGTATCCCTTCCACAGAATGAGTTTTCTGAGGAGAGGTTAATACATGAGCAGGGAGAGTTTTACAGCCAGAAGTCAGCCCCAGCTCAGGAGTCCAAAGCCAAAGCTGCCAGACATGGCGATGAGGGCAAAAAAATGAAATTTAATATTATAATCCAAAAGAGCAAAATACTAATCATGTCTGCCTGCAGAAGAAGGAACACCTCATATATTTCACGATTTAACTTTATTGAAAAATGCCTCAGTAATTTTGTTACAAAAGCAATTTCAATTCAAGTATTGGTACCTAAACAAAACTTCAGATTTGGTCCTTCACTTCCACAAGAATACTGAGTTCAACTTTCTGAGAGCACTTTTAAACCTTTATCTCCAGTCCTGTGCAATTTTACAGCAAATTTTTGTGGTTTTTTGTTTTTTTTTTTCTTTTAGAACTGACCCTTTACATTTAAATTGAGAAAGGTACTTTTAATACACTGCTCTACACTGTGACATTTTAGTGATGAGAATGCCAAGGGACATTGGCTTTTATTAGAGAAAAACAGCAGCCTTAGAGCCAGGATATGTTTTTCTGGTGTTCCATTTCAGAAAAGTATGCTCAATTGAGATAGATCACATAAGTGGGAAAAAAGAGATCTTAGGCTGTGTTTCTGTGTTTCAGCTTTATTTCTTCTTCTCTTTTCCCCTCTGTTTTTGCCTGTGCCTGACCAGAAAAGAGACAAGCTCTCCAGGGAAAATGTGAACTCTACCATTACAATTCCTAACTCCATAGGGCTTAATTCTTCTGTAGCATGTATTTACCTCACACTTCTGAAATATTTGAGATAAGTTTTCCCCTAAGATAATACAGATCTTTTGCAGTTACAGTTTATTTCAGGAAACCAAAGCAATGCATTCATCTGGATCTCTGACAGATACTGACTGTTTTCCGGTGAGAACAGTAGATCAAGAAATAAAGGTTCAAATATGATTCAATACTTCCTGCCCTAATTCCATGCCATTTGAAAGAAAACAAGCCAAAAATCCCTATTCTGGACACTAAAAAGCAGTGTAACTGGTATGAGAACTTTACCATTCCATAACTGTTCTAGTGCATCTGAGGATGCAGTGATCTGCACACACTTACCCTGTGAACATCTGAAAACTACACATTTACATGACTTGCATTGAATAAATTAAAAACTCAGCATGAGTGCAGGTTTCAGGACTAGGTTTGAGGAGTTACATAGAAGAAAGTTCATCAACCTTTGAAAATGTTCCCATCCCTTTTCAGTTTGAGAGAGGAGGACTCTGATGTACACTTTTCAAAAGAGATCACTAAATTACAAGTAACATTTTCCTTGTTGTTTGAATGGTGAGATATTCCTGTTATCTGCAATCAATACTTTGAAAACCAAGCTTTTCTGTCTCTCTCCTGCCCTTTCAAAAGCAAGCTGCAACCATACAACTGATATGGAACAGGACATAACCTTTAATTCTAGTTTTCATTAATTTTTATAGGAAATAGCAGAGAGGGAAATCTTAAATGTTTATTCCTTAATTGATTCTATTGATTTTATAGGCTATGCAATCATAGAAATAATAATTAATTTTAAAAGATATATCATGTAAGGTCAGCAATCATTTTTATTGGCTGAAACTAAAGCAATTACTTACAATAATTTAAATAAGTAAGATAACAATGTGTGACAAAATTCTGCCACCATTGGTCACATGGATTAGTGTCATTTCTCTCAGGAAGCATGTTACAATGGGACCAACTACATTACAGTTATTCTCTGCATTATCCTTGTTGGCAAAAACCAAGAAAATATTCAATCACTTTTGATACACAAATTCAGGTACCTCTGTGCTGTACTGCAGGATTTAAGAAACAACCACCTCTACCTCTTACTAGGAATCCTTGAGAGATAACAGGTTCAAATACAAGAAAGCTGAGAAGATGCCCTCACTGAAGATCTTTGTGTCTCTTTAATTGTATAGATTTCTAAAAAGAGAGAAACGTGAGAAGAGCTGTAAAGATTCAGCTCCTTATTAAAAACTGATGAGTTCTAGAGCTCATGTAAAAAATAAAAAAAGTGTATGAGAGCATCTCAATTCCTTCTATTTCTGCTGCCTCTGCAGTGAAAATCAGACTTCTATTCCCACTTGGATATGAGGAATGTGACAGGAGCTCAGTCCCACAGACCTCTGGTCAGAGACAACATCTGTAAGCAGAATTTCTAGCTACTTATTCTAAATATTTAGATATTTATTCTTGGTTTTCAAGGTAAAAATAATTTTTGTTTAAAGTAGGGTCATTTTCCAAGGACAGTGCCTGAACAAATTCCAGCACTTCAGAACTTGTACTGTGTCTCTACTCCATAAAGACCTGTGGTCTCTGGGGAACGAAGACCAACCTAGAGCTGTGCTTCACCGATGCCTATTGTGAAGAATGGTGCATTAATAGAAAGTACTCCCTGCACAGTTAACATCATTAAAAACACACTGAGATTGCCAGGTATACTGCTGAAAGTCAAAATGTTCTCACCTAAATCACCTCATTTTCGTTACATTTCTGCTTGTTGACAGGCTCTGTTGAAAAGTCTTTTCATACCTTGAAAGGAAGATGTTGTAGCAGAGTTCAGGAATAGCTTATAAATAAGATACTGAAGTGTCTAGGCGCTAGCAAAATGGAGGTATGAAAGCAAAGTTCTGTGACCAAAAAAATTCAGTTTTGTAAAAAAAAAAAAAAAAAAAAACAAAAAAACCCAAACCTACAAATTTGCAAAATCTCTTCTTTCCATATGGTTTAACATATCTTGTATCCAGACATGCTCAAAATGTGTCAAGAATTACTATTGTGGGCATATTATACAACCTGGCTGTTATATGTTTAACCACAAGAAAAGAGAGAAAGACTCTGAGAATGAGAAGTGAATAAGAGCTTCACATTCTTTTGAGGTACATCAACCCAAAGTCACAAGACATCTGAGAGTGTTCACACACACACACAGAGCCTGCCCCAAAATTACTGCTTTGCAAAGTCCAGCTGCCATGTTAGAGAGCACCACGATGAGAACTGAAATCCTTGTGCACCCTTCCTAGCTACTGTTGGAAAATATTTGTGTTAGGGAGACCAGAATCCCTCTGTAGCACTTCAGGGTCCTCACAAAGAATTGTAGTTGACTTCTCTACTTGTGCAGAGACCTTTGCACCACACTTGGTGCGTGCAATGAAGATCTCCTCAGCTCTTGCTGCATCTTGTCCCAGGCTCTCACCAGCAAAGACAGTTAAACATAGTATGACATTTCACAAAGTGTGGTGCAGTGCTTCCTCAACTCCCAACACACTGTCCGCTGAAATGATGAACCTCCCACGCCTAGCCCAAAATCTGCTGACATGAATTCTTTTTGAGAGATATTTGTACCACCTCCTCCATCCTGTTCTTGTCCTCATGTGTGGTAGAGAACAGGCTAGACTTGCCTGCTTCACTCTGCAGATCAGCAGCCACAGTATCTGCCTCCAACGACTCTGAGGCACCCTAATTAAAGTTACATAAGTGTCTTCAACATCACTTTACCAAAGAGTCACAGCTTCTCAGTTGCAATTTCTACTGCGTCCACAGCACAGCACAGCACAACTAAACTCGGCATTACGCGAGTTTTGTTCCAGCTGCAGCTCTCTGGGTCTGCTTAGGAGCCAGGTAAGCACATATCAAACTTTTCAAACAGGGATTGTCACCTGAAATACACTGAGCTCCCCACTGCTGCAGCACCAGCTCTTTGCAGAAGCACTGGCTAATCAAAACTTGTTTGAATAAAATGTCATTGTAGTTACTTCTATGAATTTCTAGAGCTGTGGATAACAAAAAGAGCTTTGGTAAGCTTTTCCTGTGACTGTAATAGAGGCACTTTTACATAGCAGTATAATGTCACTGTCTGATCCACGTAATCCATCCCAGCCTAATACTGTTTTTAATATTTATTCACCATGCAAATGGGTAGTAACAAAATTTATTCAATATAATGAACATTCAATATAATGAATCTTGCTACTGAGACTACAGAAAGTCAATCACCTTGGGTTTAAATTTTTTTCTATATTACTTTGGAGATAATATATAATAAATTACAATATAAATAATACCTTATAATAATTTGCAAATAGATTCCCATAGACTCAAGATTATATTTCACTAGAACAATCCTGGTTTCAGAGCCAAGTGAGTAGAGGTGATGCAGCCCATCCGTTCTTCTGCATCCAGTTCAAGGCTACCTGTGTAGGTCAAGGTTTCTGCACTACCTTAGCTCTGCCTATTTACAGGCAATCAAAAATGGCATAGTATTGTATCAATTTTGAAACCAAAAATCTAAACATTAAGTGCACACTGTTGGGTCTGGTGTACCAAGCATTAACCTTTATTTTACATTCTTCATGTTCTCCCATTTAATAATTTCCCACCACACAAAGACATGTTGTCTTAGATTTAGTGCCTGCTTTAATGTGGCAAATTAGGGAGTTCTGGACAGGTTACAGATAGAGCAATGGCTGTGTCTGAATGGGTGTGACAAGTGTATAAAAAACTTGAAGAAACTTTTTGTATACCAGCTTAATGGCCTATCCATTCAATTGGATTAAGCTCTGACATTTGACCTATTTGCCTTAAGTGTTTACTCTGGAGAAAGCACATCAGTGACTTATCCACCATATACTGAACAGGACTATATGGAGAAAAAACTCACTTATAAATAAAGTTGTACTGCAGTATTTGCAGCTCTGTTGCCATGCCACCAGCACTAAAGCAATTTTTTTATCCAGCCAGTAACTGTAACAGGAAAAGTTTAGTCTGTGACTGTTGAACTTGAATGAAAAGTTATTTTAACAGTTCATACCATAGATTTTCTACTGGTTTACCAATTAAAATGCTAATTATCTAGGTCTTTGAGGATATAACATATCACACTATGTTATCCCCAGAGAACTCTGAAAACTGTTGTTAAAATCCTGGTAGTAATTCATCCAGAATCCACTCACTACACTACTCTTCATCTGTTTTATACAGTCTGCTTTGTGTAACAATTAGGCAGGCAAACATTTACAGTATTTTGATGTAGGTGATTGTCATATGTCAGCTCTTGCCTTTTAATACTGAGGCACAAATAACTGTTTTCTTCTTTATGTGAGCTATCTCACAGAGCTTTTATCCACATTTTAGGGCTTCTTTGTGCCTCTGACTGCTCCCAGTCAGCACAGTTTGTTCTGAATTGTCACTACCAAAAGCAAAGACTGGGAGAAGCTTTTAATGAAACCAGTTGAAATTATCACTCCATTTGAAAAAACAATCTGAAAAGTGGTCAAACCATTGGCCAAGCGTATTCATAGACCACTCATGCCTGAAATTCATGTGAGAAGCAGCAACCAGAGTATATGGATGTGGCATACTTCACTGAATTTGGCAGCAGGTTTTTTTGTTGTACTTTGACCACAACATTTAATTAAGAAACTAAAATCTATCTTCTCTGGATACTCTAAATTTTTAGACTTTTGCAATTTTTAATTTTTTTCCTTGTACCTCTTATTCCTACCCTTCTCTTTGGACAAAGCTGATCATCTCTACTTCAATTTTCATAAAATACAGCCTTTTTTTTTTTTTGAGAATTCTGTCTATTTAAAGAAAAAAATACCAATGGCATATATTATCTCAGCAAGTCACTGTTTCCAAACCATCGCATGTGCAATAGTGCCTCACAGTTCTCTATATGTAATCAGCCATCCCATGTTTTGTGTCTATTATGATAATGACTAAGTGATTATTAAATATTGTGACACTTCATTTCTCTAAGAAGTGCTAGAACATAAATTTAATGATTCTGAAGGAGGCACTGCTTGAGAACAGCCTCTAATACCTACAACTGACAATATCCTGTAACATGTCAATGGAATTTTTTGCTATACAAAGCAATTATCCGAGAAACATGCAATGAAAATGCAATTTTGTGGCAGAAGCAAACTACAATATTGTAAGCACAATATTCACCAGCAGTGTAAGGCACGTGTTTGGCTTGCAAGCTGCTCAGACTGAGGCTGTTTTTATTTTCAGGTGCTCGTGATTTGATTTTTGGAACTCTTTTTCCACCTATTATTTCAATGCCTGCACAAGGCTTGAGGGTATTAAGGCATCTACTTACCTGCTGAATATTTTCTTAGTGAAAATTTTGAAAAGCAAATATGTTTCCCTTCAATAATCTTCTGTAAAAGTGCTTGTTAGACATCATGTTATCCACTATGCAGGAATACTTTTCTATGTCTGTTTAGATTATAAACTAATGGGGCTGGGAATTACATTATGTAATTCTCCTAATGCAGATTTCAAAGATTTCAAAATTTAATCTGTTGAAAAAATACCCACTTGGTTTCTTAGACTGGGATTTCAACTAATGTTATTCAGAGTGACAATAAAGAGATAAAAAACAGCTGTGCAGTACTTTTTCAGCTTTTTGCATCGAATAGCATACAGTAAGGGAAGGAAATTTAAACAGAAGGATAGCTGTAAGTGATGCTCTATATTTAAGTAGTTATCATATTACTAAACCTACTGTTTGAATATGCAGCATGACCTACATGTGTCTCTGGAATGTTCTTTTAAGAGAGTTTATACAAGACTGCTGAACCATTGCTATGTTAATACAATACTTGAAGTTTATGGCTCTAAATAATCATTAAAAATGTAACTTTCTCTTGAAGGTTACCTGTAAGTGAAACACTACTTGAATAGGGATACTTTCATTACATACTTTATTCTTATCTACACTGAAAAGGTTCATCTAATGTAACTATTTTAAAGGGAGAGTAGAACGTTTTACTGAGTGGTAACTTTACTTTGTAAATTCCTTTGGATGCAATTTTACAGGGATAAAGGTGCCTCTTGATCTACTAGTAGAAATAATTTACCTTAAGTAACCAAAAAGAAAATAAGACCAATAAAGGTTTAACTGTATGAATATGTAGTTCCAGAGAAGCAGTGAAAAACTGTAGAGGAAAGGGAAGTGTTTGAATAATTCAAATTGTACTAATACCATTTTTTTCTAGGACAGACTATACTCAGCATGTTTTGTCTCAGCTTGGTACAAAACAGATCTTGCTACTTTAGGGTTAGATCTAGGAACCTTTTCCTGAAACAACTTTAGATATGGATGCAGTGTCATCTTTTTTTCTTTCAGAAGAGAAATTATTCAGCAATACTGAAACATACCATATACATAATATATAGAAAATGGATCTTTCCAACATGTATTAGGTTTCACTTTAAAATTTATAATCTTTCACTTAGAAAATATGAATGAAACATCTTTTAATACGATTTCAAAAATATTTTGAAAATAAGGTTATTCTAAACTCTGAATCAAAATCTGGTTCTGCTTATTTTGAATTGACAGAATTGTCCTCACTAAAACAAAGCATTGCACAACTGCAGCATTAACCTTCCATAGTACAAGTACAAGTACAAGTTATTGGCTCTCAGTGAAGCTTTTGGGTTGTAGTATCACTACAAAAGCAGCAGTTCTCAAGATACAAATTCTGGCTGAAAGCAGAACTTGGATACTGTATTTCCCTCAGCTTCTCTCCTCATCTGCTGTTTATTTATCCTTCCTTACTCCTCCTAATGCTCCTTTCATTTTCCTAATTCCACCTCCTCTTCCCCATTTTCATTTTCCTCTGTGGCATTCAGATCTCTTGCACTCACTGCACATTTACATGTTGCTTTGCATTTAGCACATTCTAGGCTGTCAGTAGAATCTGTGAGTGCCCAGTCTACATCTAACTGGATGTGAAAAGGCCTGAAAGAGCTTTGGATCATGAGTCTGTGAAAAAACTGTACTGAAACAGCTCCTGGGTAAATTAGAATCATAGCAATATCTGGAGAAGATCCAGCTTCCTAAATTAACCACCCCTTAGTTTTGACTCATTAGCTACACCCAAGACAGTGAAGAAGGTTGACCAAAGAATATTTTCATGCTGGCACTCCTTTGACAGCCTTTCAAACATCACCAGACTAATTTTCATCTTTCGCTTTGTTTTTAGGAATTAAAATTCTGACAACCTATAAGTTGTTCTATTGCAGAATCATTAACAAATTACTATTTCTATATTGCAGCTGCAGACAGCCCCATGAATTTCTCCTGAACCTTGGAGACAAACCCATGACCTGCTGAATTTCAAATATTCAATAAGTGGAGGCAGAAATAACATGCTATCCCCTCTTGTTCAGATGATCATGGCTGAGTTATAACTCAGGAGAAATGTGGAGTATGCAGAGGGGATATCTGAGCTACACCACTCTGGTCACATCCTGCACATCCTGCCAGTGCTGAGTTACCATGTTGCAACTTATTGCAGTAAGGTAGAAAAATTATAAAGGAAGGCCTCATAAAGTCAGACCTACTCCTAAAATCAGTGGCTGGCCTTGTCAGGCTAGCCCTTTGCAATTTCCCTGTGAAAGCAATCCTGGTATGAGCATTTTTTTAACATAACACTCTATTCCTCGGTAAAAACCAACTTGCCCTCGTATAAATTGTTTTTACATCATTAGATATAAAAATGAAAATTGTCTCTCAAAAGATAACTTTTCCTGCAGTATACGCTGGGGGTTTGAGTGACCAATCAATACAGGGTAACAACTTGTTACTAGCCAAAAAAGTAACCAACTGGAGACACACACGAGGTCTGTAAAACTGTATAAAAAGGATTTTTTGTGAACAAAGAGAAAACTTTTTCCACCATGAAGCAAATGGAGTCCACATGATTTATTTCCATAGCAACTCTCTGTGTTTTTTGGTTTTTTGTGTGGTTTTCTCTTTTTTTTTTTTTTTTCTATTTTTATTTAATGCCTTCTCTTGGTGTGATTTTTAAACTTGAAATCCCATAGGTGCTAGTTTTCTCTGTCTCACAGTATTACTTCTCCTTTAGCTAGCTATAACCTGTGAAGTTTCTCAAGGCTCTTTGAACTCTTAAGCAATGTCCTCTAAGGTGTAAGCCACAGTTCCAGCAGTGTTGTGTCACCAGCAGCTGAGAGGGGAGGTGGCAGGGGACTGAGACCCTCATGGGTCGGATGCTGCCAGAGGAGGCAGGAAACTTGAAATATAAGCACAGCTTAGAAAAGCACACATGACAAATAGAGAAATCAAATGAAAGATATTGTTAGGGAATGGAAAGTAGTAACAAGTTTTCTCTACACTAGTTTTTTCCTCAAATCATTCTTCTCAAGTCTATACTTGCATTAATCCATTGATTATAAATATTGGCTTGCTCAGAACTTAAGGAGCCAGTCCATGCTGCATTTCACAACTGAATAGCATTAATGATATAAAAAATAAGCCTGTAGATTCCACCACAAGCATCTCAGTTTAGTTAGGCACTAGCTACAATATTTTTTTAGCACCCAGCAAAATTGGAAGTGAGAGCTATTTGTTTCTGGCAACTACAGTGCAATGAATGAACAACAGAATCAACTCCAAACTTATGGTAAATTATAAAAGCCATTACTTTTAAAGATAAAAGAATATCTGAACTAGATGATTTACAAAATACATCTAGGCAGTACATTCTAACTTAATACACTGGAATCATACAGCTATTTTCAATGATAAAACACAGCTTGAAAGTGCCATTATATATAAATTGACTTTTATCACCTTTTTTTTTTAAACCAATTTAGATTACCTAATTTAGTAATGCAGAAAACTGGCACAGTTTGGTGTAATGTCCAGAATTTGCATTATAACCTTGGATAATTAAGATCATGACTAGCACATAAATCTGTTTTAAATTTGGAGCACAAACATATTTAACAACTGTGTAGAAACTCTGCACAAACCATGAGAAGTTGAATTATATTCAAACTTCAGCAGAAAGCTGAAGTTTGAATATAGTTCTTTCTGCTCAGTTGTTCCCACTAAGGAGTGTTTCCTTTCCTGTGGAAAAAAAAAAAAATCTCAGAAAAAAACTTAAAAGGGGCAGAATGAGATGGGACACATGGTGGAGGACAGGAAGAAGAATACAATCCGCGTTCTAGACATAAAGTGTAGTCAAAATAAATATAATCAGTATTTTTTTTAATATATATATTGAGATTGTCATCTATATGTGCTTAAGAGATTGAAATACTTTTTTGGGGCACATCATTGAACAGTTCTTGCCTTTAAATGCAGATCCTTGTTGGATGGAGTTGCCAGCTCTGTTGAATAATGCACATATTCATTCAAAACACTGAGCAGATTCCTGGGAAAGATTTTGTTAGGTCTGTTAACTTTTTGGTTTATTGTTCTGTGCATTTGCTGGCTATAGTCTGCCATGTGCCAGATGTCATTCAGAAATTGCTGCATGTTAGTAGTGCATGAAATTTTATTTATCTGCAGCTCATATAAGCTTATTGGTCCTGCAAAATGATTGTGATTTCTTGAATATGAAAAGCAGTACACTTAAGTGATAGTCTCTTTTATTCATCTAAAATACCAGGTTTCTTGAGTCCAGTTATCCCCTCTATTTGACTACATCTCTGTTTAAAACTGATTTCTTCTCAAAGGCCATAATAAAAAAATTTTAGCATAATTTACTGAAAGTAGCACCTGTGATATCACACAGCCAATTTCAGCATTGCAGCCTCTCATCACGAGGGATGAGTGCTCTCCAAACCCAGCATCCAGCATGTGTGGTCCTCAGGCCTGCAGTTCCCTTGGCTCAAGCAGCTCCTGTTCCGGCGCGTGCCCCGCTGTTCCCGTGCTCACATCCTAAGGACAAATGCTCGCTAAACTCTACGAGTCCTCTGTGGGCTGAAATGAGATGGAACAGATGCAGCTCTGCTGCACGGGTACAGGCACTGGCTGTGGCCGGGAGGATTGCTTCTGCACATCTCTGCCTTTGTAAATGACTCATGCCTGGAATGGACTGCACGACAAGGTGCTTAAATCAGGGAAGCCTGATGGAGGGGGAGAGGCAATCTGTTTCAGTAACGCAAAAGTGAAGAGAACAGATCTGATGATATTCTGCAGATGTCCACAGAAGGGGAATGTTTCTCTTGGTGGAACTGTCTGATCTAACAGATGAGGCTGGATGGGGACCAGAAACAAATCATGCTTTCAAAAAAGGAGTAATGAATCGTTGGCATAAACTGCCTTGGGAAGGAGGAAAGGTGACACTCCACAAAAACTAAAAGACTGAATGAATATGGTTTTTTCAAAACAATTAAATCTATATTTTAAAAATAGCTTTAAAAAATCTAACTCTGAAGCAGGAGCTCTTTAACTTACTGTTAGAAATAAATTGACTTCATTTATAGAGTCTGCATAGCAGTTAAAATGATAATTCCTGACCATTTTCTTCTCATTTAACTTTATCCTCCCTCCCCGAGAGAAAAAAAGGCCATCTATATGCTGGCTAATGTGGTACACTTCCATCACAGGAAGATTTTGCACCAGATTTTGTTTATCTTTTCAAATTGTATGCCTTAGTACCAGTGCAAATTATGAAGTGAATGTAGTGAAAGCTGTGGGTATCTTTGGAAGGATGTTGCAGTAACTTAGACAGGTTGGTCAAGTCTGACATAAAAATGTAGGGTTTCCGGACCAGCTTTTTGTTACTACTCAGCTTTTTGTTACTGCTCAGTCACATGGTACTGAGCAGAAATGTCATCCTTTAATGAGTATCATTTAAGATATTTCAATGAATATCCTCTTATTACCCTCTCAGTTCTCTCCACCATGGAAAATATTGCTCTATCACTATTATTACATATTCACAGCTTATTTATCAAACAGAATGAATCGGGAATCTGTTATATCAAGTAAGAAATGCAACACCTGGGATGCATGATGGTACCTGACTTCCTATTTCAATGTCAAGTGTCAAAGAAAGTCCCAATGTATGTTTTGTATACAAGAAATTATAGAAGCTTTTTGCCTTCAAAAAATGTGTTCCTTCATGTGTACTAAGGAATTCAGTTTTCATTGCTATTTTTCTAAATTCTGACATATCATTTTTTTCATGCTTTTGAATTCATGAAAATTCTTCATTCCAAACACAAGAACACATTATAATTATTTTTTGTTATCTAAGTCTTGTTTTGTGTCAAAATGATAAGCCTGCTTTTATGATCCCATTGAAACTTCATTTATCATTTCTCTGCAGCAACAGATGGGAAAGCTGGAAGTGACAAGAGCATGCAGCTGTAAAGCCTTGTGCTTGAGATGGGACAGACAACAGATTTTTTTGGTTTTTAAATTAGGAAATGGTGAGTAATGAGTGTATAGGATTCTAATCTGTCTAAAACATTTAAATGCAATTGTGTGCTGCCAGGATTTTTGGCAACTATTTTTACTAACTGCTATTTCATGTGTAAGTAGGGTGACATGGCATTTCAGAGCATGGCTGAGAAGATAATAAAAAGTCTGCTTGAGTCCTTCCACCTCTCATCTCCCACAGTGGAACAAATAAACAGCATTTTTTTAGTTGTTTTGTTGATGTAGATATTGCTTTCACTCAAACTTTCAATAACAAAATCAGTTTAGGTCAGATCAATGGTAAGGATCACTAGAGTAGCTTTTGATTATTGATAACACTGTCTTGTTTGCTTCTCTACCAAACTATCAGGGCTCAACACTCTGGTTTTCAATTGTAGGAAACACCAAAAAAAGTAATTGATTTTTTCACACAGCTCTGTATTTTCTTATTGTTAACATTTTTTATTTACTAGTCTATTTGACCTGTCCTGCAACAGATATAAAGCATCCAGAACCTTCTATATAATGCATCCAGATGCTTCTATTCTATTCTATTCCATTCCATTCCATTCCATTCCTCTCCAGCCTTTTAAAATTTTTATTCAGGTACATTAGATTTAATCCCAGGTATTCACTTCCTTCTCAGATGTGTTTCTGGTTACACACACAGAGAGGCAAAGAACAGGTTTTCTTGCTACTTCCAAGATCTTTCCTCTAAGAATCTGTAGAAAGAGAATGACTTTTTTTGTCCACAAGGAAATGTTACTCATGGGAAATAAAGTGCACATTTGTAGCATCCATCTCATGCATCTTTCTATAAAAATACTGAGACTTCAGGTGTCTCACTCTGTAGCTACAGTGCAAATGCAAAAAGGCTTAAAGAGAGAGCACTGTGAGCTAGTGTCACCGGTGAGTGTGGTAATCTGGGAGTGGGAGTGAATGTATTTACAGACAATCCTATAAATTACATATAATTATAGTATCTATCATAGATCACAAATATGCACACACAGACTATAGCTGTGCAGTAAATTTCCACTCACAGTATCAGTCAGGATCTAAGCTTGCAGAGGGCTGGATTTTCATTTCAATTTGCTGTCAGGGCTGTGCTGAGGAGAGTCCTGCTCCTTCAGGAGGTGCTGCTGGCTTCCATGGCAGAGAGGGACACCCCAGCACAGGGCTCAGGGCCAGGGGAGCATTCAGATGAACATTCATGATGATTCATCCTTTCTGACAGCAAGGACAGCCTCAATACCTGGTAGACACTATCTTCTCCCTCCTCTTTGTACACTTGTTTTCAGAACAGATTCTTTATTTTTTAATAGCCTGTTGTTTTTCCTAAATTCTAGACAGATCGCCTCATTGGAATTCTTTTATTTATACTGAAAGAACTTAGAAGAAATTCAAAACCTTCTTTATTGTACCTGCACTCTTCAGGACAAGCTTTCTCCTGGCATAGAATGACAGCCTTTCACAAACACTTTTTTACTCTGATGTTTTTTGTCTCAGCACTCCACAACAAGGAACAGGAGGTTTGGAGGTGTAGCAGTAAACAGGCACCTTCTTTGCATACAGCACACAAACATAACTGCATGTCAAAAAATTACATTCTCCCTTTGCAAGTAAATTTAATGACAAGAAGGAAGTATGCATCAGTGAACATGATGACTCAAAGGACTTTGCCCCAAGACACCTGCAAACTCTGACAAAGACAATGAGAGGTTGGAAATGTCTGCCCAGTCTAAAGACACTGCAGCAAATTCACTGATGATGGCAGCATGTG
Source organism: Setophaga petechia (assembly GCA_024362935.1). Classification (NCBI taxonomy): domain Eukaryota; kingdom Metazoa; phylum Chordata; class Aves; order Passeriformes; family Parulidae; genus Setophaga; species Setophaga petechia. The sequence goes on from JANCRA010000012.1 coordinate 14,548,396, forward strand.
TAACTAGACAGGTATGTCTTCCCCCTCCCACACCTATCTATTTCTCGAAGCAACAGTGGAAGAGAATAGAGAGAATGGAAAACTACAGAGGAAACAAAAAGAGAAGAAGAAATAGAAGAAATGGATTTCTGTTCTCTATATTGTCAATGGTTTGAGCACAGAGGGGAAAATAATAATTTGGATAAAGGAAAAGAGAGAGTAAACCTCTAAGTCAGTTCCTCAGCTCTGAGCAAGAGTGAAACTGATCAAGTGTGATCATTATGCATTTTGACATTAAGAGTACTTTTTATACCCATCCACACACTCTGCATAAATCCAAACTGAACCCAGGTATTCAATACTATCATAGAAACTATTAACAACAACTGGTTTCATTCATGTAAGAAATTTGATGCAGTTATCCCTGTATTATTTAAGAAAGAGACTATTTTGAAGTGGTTTTGGTGTTGTCTGTATGTATAAATAGCTGTCAAAGGAAACACTTGAAGTTGACGTTGTACTGTACATCTTCCACCATTAATATTTGGTCAAGACTGAGCACATTTGATTAAATCTGTGCAATAACCTTCTTTCATTGTCCGCAGAGAGAACTGGAATGAGTAAATTGAACGGATGTCAGGGGTTGGGTTTTTCTTTCCTTTTCTTTCTTTGTTACTTGTGGAATTTTTTCCCATTGAGTCGCTAAGAAGCACTGATGGCCGGGTGCTTGAGACAGTGGGGAGGGGGAACTGTTGCCCCATTTCTCTTTACAGAGAAAAGCAAGGCACAATTCTTCCCAGGGATTTCTGAGATTCACATTCTCTGAACCTCGGAGAAAAGGAAGACACAATTCTTATCACTTGCTGTGCCTGTGTTTGTGCAACGGTAGAATGCAACATGGAGATTGTTTACCCAAAGTCATGGGAACGGGGAAGCACTGTCTTGATCTAGAGCTTACACTGTGGAAGTAAAATGTTATAGTTCCAGATTTATCAGTCAGGGACTGAGGCCATCCCCTCCCTCTGTTAGCTGTAAGGCTTTCCCAGCCACCTCTCACGCCCCAAGGTGCACCTGTACCAGCTCTGCTTGAGGCCTCTTGGCACTTGACCTCCTTGCAGGTAGTGTCAGCAGCCCCCAGGCTACCTGCCTAATGACTGTTGAAGAGGATAAGGTGGTGGATTTCACAATGAATACTGTGTGTGACAAGAGATGTAATTCCATGGTTTTCTGGTGACAGCGCATCAGTGTGTCATAATGCTGAATTCTGCTTTTGAACTGATTGTTTTAAAGTAACTAAAACAACCTTTTCTCTTTATGTTTCCTTCATCTTTTTTTTCTCCTTCCATTTATTGAATTCTACAGTACAGTAAAAGGAAAAAATAGTGTTTGCTCTTCTAGCACTAATAAAAAAGCCAATCACAGTTTTCTTTACTTCATAGAAGAGCATGTATATGAATCCAACATGGAGATAATAAAAATGTACTCAAGATACTGCTCAGTCCTTCAGGAAGCCAATAAGTATTAAATTCACAGATGAGGAAACTGAGGCCAATATCTATACTTCACTCCAGCTACAATAAAAGTGCTCCTAACCCGCATCAGCCACTCTGTTAGCTATTGCTATACTCTTCTCTGATTCCTCACTGGAATGCCACTGTCACAGGCATAATCTAAATATCTTTTGCTGAAACCCACCCCACAAAGTCGTAATGATACAAAGACCATGTTGTACTATAGATGAGATTGTTTCAAAATAGCTTTATTCAATAACCCCTAAGAGGGAAACACTTTTTCTACTTTTCTGTCTGGGATCTTGGGAGGCTGTTGGAGGATGGGCTCAAGGCCACACAAGACTTTTTATTTACCATATCACTTATAGCGAAGTTGTGGGAGGGAGAGAGGGATGATTTAATTTTCCATCAGAGCAGGAGGAACATGGCACCAGCTGGTGGCTCCATACTCCAGCAGCAGCAACACTAAGGTACTGCAGACCAACACCAAAGGCCGTGGCAGGAAGGAGTGAATCCCATCATGGCCAGATAATGGACAAAGATGAAAGGCAGCAAGGTAGGGGATTTTTCACATAAATCTCGAAAACCAGGATCTAACGTTTTCTCCTGGGCAGATGATATCCTGGGTCTCTGCAGGAAATTCTGGCAGCTTTCCTTACCCTTTTTTCCCCCTTCTTCCCTTTCTGCAAACATCCTTTCATTACTGCACAGAGTACCAGGAATAGACAGTTAAATGCCTGGCTGAATGTAGCACAGCACATGAGGATCCATTCAAACCCTGTGGGGACTCCCATGAGGGTCCCCTGCTTCCCCTTGCTGCTCTGGTGCTCTTCTTCCTCACACTTGAGATTTTTCTTACCCACCCTCATCATAACCTACTGAGATCTTGTGTTTCTATTACGCTTAATTAGAGCCACATGTGCCTTCAATGTCCATTAATCAAACTCTGATATTTCCAGTGTAAAGTTCTCACAATTGTTTTAACAGTCCAGCCATATTCTGCTTAAAATGGAGAGAATCCCTCCACGGCACACCCTGTGCTGAGAGCAATCGATAACCCAACAGGAAGGGAAATGTGGACTGCATTCACTTTTGTTTAAGGTAGGGGAAAACTGAGCTCAGCTGTTCAGGCAGTGGAGCAGGAGCTCCAGCTCCCCTGTGCTGTCAGCACCAGCTCATTGCCTGTCAGTCACTGACACTTTGGTAGAAGCCATGCTAATTTGTTATCCTGCAGGCTGTACCCTGGGAGTCTCATGTAATACTGGGACTTTCACAACCCTGACACATCAGAGCCCAGGACTGCGCTACAGCTCAACAGAAAAAAATAATTTAAATAGCTTTATCATAGAGGTATGTCTGCTCAGAAAGGTTCTCTCACCCTTCTTGCAATGGGTTTCCTTCTCCTGCACTTTATCCATGTTCCTCAAGCAGTACTTTAACAGTATTGTTTATTGGTTTGGTCTCATCTCTTACACACTCATTCAGTGTGCAGAGTCTGTGGCCAAGCAGAAGCCAAGGTCACACAGCAGGTTTGGTCAGGAAATCTCATTGGATTTAAGGATGTTTCTACAAGACTCAACTCAGCTTCCCAACTTTCATCCCCGAGTTGTTCATCACTTGCTCTAGGACCTATTTCCAGTCCAACATCTTGTTTAAATAATGAGGAGAAGAAGGTTTTGTTGCAAAGTGTTTACAGCTGGACCCAGGGCAAACCAAAAGTAGCCCCAGACATGTATAGTTCTCACCCTGGTTTCAGGAAGTTGTCTCTCCTTGCCTTTTTAGAAGAATACTTTCTGTCCCTACCACACAATAATTAGGGTAGAATAACATAGGAAATTATTTCTTCATTTCACAGCCATGTAAAAGAGGAGCTTTCCTTTTCTCAACACTGGAAGGATGCAGACAATAAAAGTGACATTCTCCAATATTGAAAAACCTAGTGAATTTTAGAAGGATAGAAAAGCTTGAGGCCTGCAGTCCAGACCAGCAAAACAGCATGGCTCACAGAATGAACAGACTTTGCAGGGCAACATTTCAAACTGTGTTGCAGCTGTCATTTTACTTGGATTAATATTGCCTTTTTTAGAAAAACTTGAAGAGGCTCCACTTTCTTTGTTCTCCTTTCTGGACTCTGCACATTGCTGCAGAGCAATGACCACTCTTCTGACATATCAAAGAACAGAGGAACCCAGGGTTTTCATCAGTACATTTACATTAATTCTTTTTCATAAATGGTAAATAAAACAATCATTAAAGGGCTCTTGAAGATGTAGGTGCAGTTGAGGTACAAAAAGAATTATATGTGATCTTGATTACTCTCTAAGTATATAAAGAATATGGATATTTGTATACAACTGCAGGTAGGAAATACATTTTATGATTCTATTCCATGATGCACAGAGTTAAAAACTGCCATATCAGGTAATTTTGGGAGTTTGACCACAACACCTTAATAGTCTCATATCTCTGCTTATATTTCTAAATGTGTCAGCTTCACAGATCTGTTGGGGAAAAATAAACAACCAAACACCAAAAACCAGACTTCAAAATGCAGGACTATTGACAATTTATACCTAAATGTCTTTACAACTTGTTTTTTGTGTCATTCTTGCTCACAATGAGCCTAATTGTCAAGTTGGAAAAAATTGCATAAAACTGATAGAAAAAGCAAAGCTGAAATTGCTCAGGGACTTCTAATACACCAATGCCTCTAATTTAAAGAAATGCTCACAGATTTAATGGCAGAGTCTACTAGAATGTCTTCTTTCAACAGACATTGTTCTTTCATTTGTTTTGCAGGCTGTCATGTGAAAGGAGTGTTCATAATCCAGCTGCTCAGGAGGGGCTCCTTTGAAGGCTATGATCAAGAAAATGGACTTAAGCTACAGCAACTTTGATAAGACTCCCACAGCATGACAGGCTGCTGTAAGGCTGTGGTTCTTGTGGCTGTGAAGTCCCATGTTGATTCAGCTGCTGAAGAAAAAATTGTCTATTAGACCCTCTTATGGCTGGAGCTTAGGTGGCCTAGAGGTTTTTGATGGCATTATTAAGAGACTGACTGAATGGAATACAAACTGTGCTGTCAGGAATGTCAAACAGCCTCCATCTATCCTGCTCTGATTTAGCTTTTCAAGACACAAGACAGAATGACAGAAAAATGGATTTTATTCTCTGTACCAAGTCAATTAGTTTGAGGCAATGATAGTAAATCATGGTAGATCTACCTTGCACCATCCTAAAGGATTTTTCCATTATATTTCACAAAGATCATCTTGGAAAGAGCTATCAGGTTGGCAGCTGAAATGCCAGTTGTATGTCTTAGATTTGATAAGCTGTATTTTTCAGAGTACAGGGAATTGCTTTTTAACCTTAAATTTGGGTTCATCTATGAGGGGTCAATTGTCTGCCAATCTTGTTATTTTCAAGATATTGAGAAACTAAAAGGATTCTGTGTATAGTGGCTTTTTAGCAATTTCTGTGGAAGAGGAGAGAGACAGAAGTCCCCTGACATGACATCATGAGTAAACTGGCAAAAGGTATTTGAGCTACTAAAGCTGTTGTTTCTTCCCCAAACTATGAAGAACTTTCGGTTACCATGGGGGAAAAGGGGGACAAACTTCTGACATCCTTCCCTCATTCTGTTTTCATTCAAGGCATTGGCAAGTCTATGTTTGGCGTTCAATTCAAAACAATATTTAGAAGTGAATAGAGTATTTTGATGAAAGTTTGTGTGCTGAAATAAGTTGCTTCGTAGATGTCAGAACATTTCATATTATTTTTGGTAATGTAGTTTGTGTTGAGAGTGATTTTGAAATCCCTGGATTCATTTATTTCTAATAAGAGAGAAAGATGGAGGCTGAAAGAAGGGAACGAAGGAATAAAATTTCAGAATTATCAACCCCAAACAAGTAATTTTGACACATTTCTGATCTACATGGTAAAGCCTTCAAGGACCTTGGGAAAGACAAAAAAATTATTTCCAATAAAACTTGGTCCAATAAAAACCTGGTCTAATAACACCCAGGTTTATTAGACAGATGTATTTCTGTGATGGAACTGGCAAGAGGGCACATTAAAAAAAAAAAAAAACTCAATCAATTATGATGGCAAAGGTGGTTTCGTCATTAGGCTCCTGACTTTTGGCTTTCCAGCTATTTCTTTACCAAGAGAAGGAGTCATGAAGTTTTATACTATTTTTTTTTTGAAGAGGGAATAATAGCAATATGTCAGAGATTAGGAATTTATATCCAGCTGCTCCTTCAATAAATTCTTTATTTCTTAGACATAAATGTGAATGAACATTGGATATAAATGTTGACCTTCATGGTACTGTTATTTATAGAGCTGGCTTTTCACCATATCAGGGGTCGAGGGAATCAATTCACTCTGTCATGCTTGATCCTAACAACATTGTGGTAACTGCAGTAGAGATTTCAATGGTCCTTTCTGAGGTTTTTTTAATTTGTTTTTCCACTGAGTTTTGACCTTGGTATTTCTATCAACACAGTGAATATCTGAGTTCAACTTGTTGTTTATAAACCTCTCTGAGCAGATTTGAGATAGACAAGTCATTTTTTAAGATCTGAATTTTAAGAGAACAGCTCCAGCATAGACTTCTGTACATCACAGAAAACCTTTTTAAACTACAATTTTCCACAATGACCTTTCCCTGGCAAACATTTAAAACACTAAAATTACTGACTTTAATGCAGGCTATCAGCTGCATTTAAACAATAAAGTGATAGTACCAGTAACAAGCTAAGACTCTACTATTTATGAAAATTCAGAGAAAAAAAAAGTCCATCTTTAGGTAAAAAAGAAAAGGGAAACAGTCAGTTTTGTCCATAAATCTACAGTCCACTGTAGACCTAACATCACATTCCCATTGTTATAATAGACAATTAATATTTGTTGCATGATTAAAAAGAAACAAACATATTGTAAAGAGTCTGAAATAATAGTAGAAAGACTTGTAGCTTCAGGGACTGGAAACTGAGGTCAGGTTTTGCATGTCCTGTATGTGCTGTGAGTGGTGCAAACCTTGCTAAGATATTTGGAAGAATAGCTTGAAGTTAAGGGAGACAAATGTTGTGCAATTTTGTCTCTGCTAAAAAAGACCCTGACACATAGAATTCCTTGAACCACACACACAGGAGCTGTCAAGCAGAACAATATTGATACCAGAGCATCTTAACAATTAAATTACAAAATCCAAAAATTCACTTCTCTCTCTGCTTGAGGGGATAACTACACACACCCAGAAAGCCATTCCTTGGGATACTCCAGCCCTTTGTCCCCACTCTCCATACCACAGCCACAACCAAGGCTTTTCTCTTGGAGGTGTGAATCAATGGATCCCAAATCATACAACTGTTTAATTCATATTTATCTCTCTCCCTGTTTTTCTCCAACAATTCCTATGAATTCCTCCTTCTCAGTTTTCTATCAGGAACAATATCAACAGATGGTTACTCCTTCCTCATTTGGGCTATTGCATTTTGTAATAGCACAAATCTGCAATTTAACACTGATAATCACATCTCAGTGTCTGGCTGGGCAACCTTTATTATCTTGACATCATTTTTACCATCCTTCACTGAAGAATGTATCTTCTTGATGAGACAAAGAGATCAACAGATATTAGCACTGCAGTCAGTTGCTTTTCTCGTGCTGTTGTATTAAATTGGATTTTTCTCCTCCAGTGCAAATAATTCTGCAGATATTCAACTGATGTTTAATTAATAAGACCTTCCTTATGATGACATTCTGGGTTAATGTCTACTAAAAGATGGATAAGGGAGCCTCAACCCCCTTATGTCCTGCCTCTTCCTGTTCCTCCCTACTAGGCTACACAAGATAAGATCAAAAAGTGGATTTCTGAAATATGCTGCTCCCTGGAGAACAAAACTGGGTCCTAAAATCTGCAAAGAACTTGGCAGATTCGTCATTTTAAAAATTTTAAATGACCTCATTAAAAGTGGGAGATATAAGGTGCCTTTATGTTGTGATACAAGGATTGCAAAAACTAATCAAAACTGATTGGTGCTAGACTGAAGAGAAAATTTCCACATCAATTGGCCACTTAAGGGGTATTCTGTACATGTTTTGAGGAAGCCAGTAAATTACTGTTTGGGTTTGGGGTTTTTTGTGTTGGGGTTGCTTTCTATTTGGCATGGGCTTTTTGTTTGTTTAGGTTTTTTTTCTCAAATAAGCTGTCTGGAATGGAATATTGCAGACTTAAGTTAATTCCAAATTGGATTATTCCCCCATTTAATCTTGTTGTCCTATCAAACCCATAGCATAGCACACTACTGTTAAACTGCTCAGACCTGATGTAATCTTCCCTTTGCTGCAGTAGTTGTTAATCTGTAAAGGAAATTTTCTTTTGTTCATTTAGTCACTACAGCACAAACATCTTCATTCAAAAGGCTGCCTCCAAAATCTGTAGTGTTCTAGAGAGATGTAAATGCTTGCCTGAAGCATTAGCTTTCATTAAACCTTATAACCCTGGAAAAAAGGCACTCAGGAGAAAGCTATTGATAAGAACAGGAAAGACTTTTCTTCTACAAATACTGTGCAATGGAGACAGAAAGAGACATTCGGTAATTTTTCTAGCAAAGTTTAATTTATTTGGAGACAGAAATTATGCTAGATAATAAGGGGATACAGAACAAAAGGATGTTCTGATTTAGGCATAGCCAACGTGATCTAATCACAGAAAACTGGAGAGTGTTTTCTAATATCCTAGATTATTACTTCTTTAATGCAATGAGGTGACTACATAAGAAATAAGAAATGGATTTCTACTTTATACAAGGCACCTTAAAAAGAAGGAGCCTGATATAAATTCCACTAGAAACCGGGGACGGACAGAAAGACAACTTCATGCAGTCCTCTAGAGCTTAGGCTCCTCTTTCCTAAAATGCTTACAAATGGAACTCATGGAGCTTAGATCCATGATTTTTATTAGAAAACCCTTGAAATGGTATTTGTCAGTCCTCAGCACTGAGTCTTAAAGCTGCACATGTCAGTAGATGGGCAGAGTTTAAACGAGGATTAGAAGATGTCCTGTGGCTTACCCATGTCTCTGAAAGAAAATAAAATGGAGAAACAACATGCCTGGGTGGGGTTACCCATAGCAGTACTTGAATTACTCAATTCTAATATACCTAGAGTCCCCTTCAAATACTGTTCAAAATACTGCTCTTATGTGTGATGATAAGAGTAGCCCTCTTAGGTGAAACTACACAAGAGCATCAGAGTCTGGAAATTCAGATTCAGATAGAAGGAAGCAGTAGATGCAACCTCTAAGGTAAATACAGCATTAGGCTTAGAAAAAGCAAAACAACAGTTGTCAGAGTGAATGAAGAGAAATTGGTAATCTGAGAAACAGTTTTTGAATTATTTATCACTGAAGAAACTTTTTTTGCAAGATCAGTTTGAAAGAAGAGACATAATGGATGGCTTGGAGAACCCCAAGATATTTTATAAATACAGGTTCAAGTATTTGATCTATTATTCTTATACACATAAATCATGTGAGATAAAGAAAGATGAAAGATAGAGATCAACACAGCTACAGCTGTCTTTGCTAGCACCTTTTTTACAGAAAATTTCCTGGCTGCAGGATATTATTCCCCATTGGGACAGCATCCACCATGTAAGGTAGTAAGGGAAAAAAACGACTAATTGAATTAGGTGAGTTTACTGCTCTCCTTTGCCAAGGTCACAGTCAAAACCTAGTGTGAAAGCCTCACACACACTGACATGCATTGATAACTTGCTGGTAATTCATTGGTAGCTGAAAGGTCTTGAAAGGAGCTTCCTTTAGCTGGTGCACATATGCACATATTCATTTAACTAAACATCAGCCAACAAAAACTCGGGGAAGAAACACAGAGATAAATTAAAATTGAATCAAAGCCCACAGCACTGTTCAACCATATTTAAAAACCAACACTGAGTTTGTCAAAAGTGTTGATGAAATATTGTTGCCATATGTTCTTCAAGAATATTATCTATCCAGATCTTCAGACAAATTCCAGTCTAACTCTGAACTCCTAATTTTGTTAGAGAACATAGAACCAGGAAAACATATTATTGGACAGATCTTCTTGTCCATTGCTTGGAATCTCTCCTCAAAAATAGCAACAAGAAAGTTGAACCAATATTTTACACTGTTTTTCTCCTAAATAAAATGCTCTAAAAAATTTTAAAGTAGCATTTTTTAAAAGCATTTTATTGTAAGACTGAACAGTCTATATTTTATAGGCAAAGCACAGTTCAGGTACTATGTAATTAAATCTTTATTTATAGACTGTTTTATGTCCTGAGATGGTTTGAAATTAGTTTATTGCAATCTGGCACAGCCACCAAAACAAATGCAGTATTATTAATATCTCACAGCCTATCAAGCTTTTCATCTCCCAGAAGCCTGAATAATCTTATTCATGCTGAATATTATCCAGCACATTAACACACTGCGATTTCCGCACAAACTGTAGCTACTGCTTTGCGGCCATAAACCTGCTGGGTTGTGAAATTCATTCTAATGGTATTACACCTTTAGAGGAAGAATGAGTTTTTAAAAATCATAAAGAAAAATATTTCTAACTAGTTATAAAGCCTGGGGTTGTTTTTGTTTTGCTTCCTGTGTGTATGTGTGCTAGCAAGGCTGCAAAAATTACTGTGGAGAGTTCTATGCTTTATCTCATTCTTTTAATATGACATATATATTTTGTACCAGCCTAAGATGGTTAACCATGATGTACATATTCCAAAAGCATTTACTAACTATCTGATATAAATTTGGTTGATGGATGTAACAGATCTGCTCTCAAAGTATGGCCTGTTTTCCCTGGCAGAATGTTACTACATGGGTTTTCCAAAATTCCCTGGAATTCAGGAGATTATAATGGATAGTACCAACTTCCTGAAAGAGCAGTTGCTAGGGGCAGAGTTCTGCAGTGTGGATCTGCAGAGAGGAAAGTGTACAAGAGAAGATAACCATGAAGAACTGAGTGAGCTTCAAGCCAGAAGAAATGTATGAACATGTTTCAATATCTGATGCTGCAGAAACTAAGTTAAAGATCAGAAATGCTGATATACAAACCAAATAACCTTAATCCTCTGAATTTTCCAGATGTAAAGTGAGCAGATTAGAAAAGTTCAGGTATAAAGGTCCAAGAAATCACATGGGACTAGAAGCAAAGGGTTATTTTGTATGAATTGGACCAGAGATCAAAACAAGCTTTTTGTCCATTTCTCAGAAGTGCTTTGATAAAATATCTGCCTTTATCTTTTAACAATTCTGGGGGAATAAAATCTGCAGAAATTCTTAACATGAAGTCATTTGTGTTGATTGTGATACTTTTTTCTGGTTCTAAAGAGTAATGGAGTTATGTCAGATAAAATTAAGTAATCTTAGATTAAGTGGAGGTAGTATAAATCTAGCTTTTCATTGTCCTGTAATTTCCCAAGTGCTGAAGAAATGTGAGTGAAAAAACAATTAATTTTTACTATTTTTATTTATTCGAAAACCATAAATGGAAGTTGGAAGGTTGGTCAATCTACTGCTGGAAATAGATCTTTTCCATACACTTTTTATTGGGTTTTATCTTGCCTTTTCGTTTGGCTGTTCTACAGTTATTTATGGAATTTTATAACAGACAATACATACTGTTTAATAAGAAGTGAATTGTTTGATGCCAGAAAGGTTTCTTCAAGCTTCTCCATAGGAACAATCCCTGGCTTTTTTCCTAGGGAAAAATTATGAGAAGGACTGTAATGTGGGAGGTCTGTTATTTACTCTTCCCTCAAAAGATATTTCTATCTTTTACACTCACTATGTTGAAGTGTATTAACCATTCCTCTGATGTGAAAGATAATGTCTGTGTGTTACTTTGCTTTAATATCTAGTGTAGTGAGCCTCAAAACAAAGGATAGGCAACAAATTGTAGAGGAAAACACTCTGCAACTTCTTCCTCATGATATGAAGGATATTTGTGTCCATTTGCAGTTTAACTTGCATGGTTGTAAAATTAAAAGATTTTCAGAATTTATTCCACAATGAGGAGGTTCATCACCTCATCTACCATATCTTCTGTTTTCATATAAGCCAAGTGTCTGGCCAGCAAACTGTTTGTGCAATTCTCCCTGCTCCTGTATTCACAAAATTTCTGTATCCTATAGAAGTTCTGAATGGGCATAAAAGTACATCTGCCTGGAAGGTATAAGAGAGTGGCTGAGATCTAGTTCTTGTCCTAGTTTAAAGAATAGCCTAAAATATCCAAATTAGATATATGTCATCTCTGCAGCCTTGTATTCCATTCATTTATTGCCTTGCTCCTCCTCTCTCTATCTTACACCAATAATGAGCAAAATGTATTAGTTGAGGAAATATTTTTCTCTTATCATAAAACCACCCTGATAGACCTTAAAATAGATTAATCTTTAATATATTTCTGGAATTTTCCATTTGAGAAAAATATATTATTAATATTAATAATTAATATTTAATTAACCAATTTTTGAAGACGATTCATATTTTGGATCTAAGCCAGTTTTAGCTATTTATCAAAGTCCAAGCTGCATCAAATTTTAGCAGGGGCTGTGTATCTTGTGATAAAACATGCACCCCCTGACAGTGATTAATCTCATTCTAATAAAATGAATGAAGGAAAGTGAGGAGATTTGCCTTCTGAAGTTACTTATTTCATTCCACTGGCTATGGAATGGACTCTAGATTCCAAAATAGCTTATTTCTAGGCATGGGTATATTTTTAGCTTGCATATATTTAATCTTAAACGCAAATGACATCAATTTGTTGTAGCAAGTCCAGAGGAAGCCATCAAGATAATGAAAGGATTGAGGACCTCTCCAATGAAAGAATTGGAATTTTTCAGACTGGAGAAGAAAAGGCTTTGGGATGATCCTACTGCAGCTTCCCAGTACCTGACGGGAGCATACAAGAAAGATAAAGAGAGATTATTAACAAGAGCCTGTAGTGACATGACAAGGGGTATTGGATTCAATTTAAAAGAAAGTAGGTTTAGATGGGATGTTACAAAGAATTTTTTTTTATTGTGAAGCTGGGGAGGCCCTGGAGCAGGCTGTCCAGAGAAGGGAATGTCCCATCCTTGGAAGTGTTCAAGGCCAGGCTGGATGGAGCTCTGAGCAACCTGGTCTAGTGAAAGTGTCTCTGCCCATGGCAGGGGGTTGGTGCTCTCCTGGGCTCCAAAAATGATATCTGGGAGCTAGGGCTGTGTGACAACTGTGTGGAGAGAGGGAGCAAAGAGAGAGCAGCTGCTTCTGCTGCATCTTGGCATGTATCTGGGACCACTGACTCCACTCCTGGCCCTGCACAGCACATCCCCAAGAATCACACCCTGGGCCTGAGAGCATTGTCCAAACTTCTTGAACTCTGCCAGGCTTGGTGCTGTGACCACCTCCCTGTAGAGCCTCTTTCAGTGCCTAACCACCCTCTGAATGAAAGAACCTTTTTCTAATATCCAACCTAAACTACCCCCAGCACAACTTTGTGCCCTTCCCTCAGGTCCTGTCACTGCCCACCAGAGAGGAGAGTTCATATGCTTATTTTTAACAGAGAAATGAAGCTTCAAAACTCTATGCTGTTACAGACCACTCAAATTATGCAAACAAAACATGACATGTTAACAATCTTGCGTGCTGCAGTACAACACTGCCCTTACTCAAGGAATGTTATGAGTTAGTTAGATGCACTGGAAACCTCTGAATGATGCAAATCTTGGGTTCTCAACCCATGCAATGCAGATTTCACTCCAAGTTATTAAAATCTTCTGTGGATAGAAAATATATTTTCAATAGATAGATGAACTGTCCTTAACATCCCTGAGGGAGAGTTGTCTGAATGTCAGTGATGCTTGTTCTGCCTACCAAGCTAAAATACGTGCTCTGGTTGCTAAAACATACCAGTGTGTGACATGCACTCCTCCATAACAGACAGACAGACAAAATAGATCTTGTTGCATGATCATTCCCTTCAGGCTTCTCTTTTTACTGCAGAAGGGGATTCTGTCAGCAAAGTTTGCTTCTTTTTAAACATCTTCCTTTCCAGAATGGATCAGTCTCCCACTGATTGTAAAGGGCTTTGGATCACACTTGGACATTCTGAAGGAATTTTCATTGTGTGTGAATTTTGCAGGATGATTGCCATAAGTGATATTTGAAGACATCACCCCAAAATCATGTTGGCTTTGGCTTTTGGGGTGAGACACACATGATCTGTTAAATTGAAGTGTTTCATCTAAAAGCCAGGTGTCTCATTTTAGCAATTTTTTCACAGGGAAATGATATAAAAGTTTCAGATCACAAGCCTGTAATGGGATTCCTCTGATCTCAGATATGTGGTTCAGACTGAGATTCAGGTGATAGTTTCAGACAACTAAATTTAATAATCTGAATTTCACCCTAAAAGTAACTCCCTAGTTCCTAACTTTTTCAAGATAGTTGAGATGAATCTTGTCTTTTTTTCTCAAAATATTATCCAATTTATGAGAGAGTATTTTCTACACATGAGGAATGATAATATGCTGGGATAATTGATTACCTCTTCATTTAGAACTGAGGAAAAAGTGAAAGAGTACAAAGAACTCGGTCTATTGACCATGAGATCCCTTCTATGATGTCCAGGAATTCTTATTGGAACTGCCTGCAGATCTCCAATGGGATTTCAAGTTCAACTCATGTCTTTTAAATTATTATTACCCATGACTTTAAGAAAAGTTTTTAAAATGCTGTTGGGGGTTGTAACAAAAATATTTCTGGAAATCAGCACAATGAAGTAACACTTCATCTTCCAGTAAAGACTTTAAAGAACAATTTTAGACATAAGGGAGGATCACATGTAAAAAATAAAGATTGTAACAGGTCAACAGAATAGCAAGTCTAAAACAACTGACATGAATATTTAGTTAACAAAATCCTCATCCTCCCCCCTGAAATATCTTCACTGTCATCACCTCCATTCCAGCAAGATTTTAAAACAGCACAATAATTCCTGCAATAGGAGCCAACTTCAGAACCAGTCTATTATAAGTGAAATTCACTCTTCCTCCCATATGCTCTTTGCTGGATGCCTGCAGAGGAAAGCTGGAAAATTAGTCTCTAACAGTTCAACAACCAAAGAAACAGAAGATACCTTACATTGTGAAGCCTAGAGAGATATCTCGAAGACTAATTCAAAGAGTCTTCTTCACACACCTGAATTTCACTCAGATCAACAAAGATAACAGGTGAGACACCCTTATCGCCCTGTTTACTGTGTGTAAGGCCTATAAGCCTCTAGGATGATTTAAATTTCTTGTCTGCTGAAAAGGAAGCTGCCAACAGTTGATTAATAGGAAATACCAGGCTTAAGAGTATTTTTAAAATTCCAGACACTGTGCCCACTTCTGAAGGTGGCCAACACTGTGGTAAATAAAGATCTCTGATGGGAAATCATCTGAAAGGGTTCAGAGGCAAGACCTGTGCAGATCAAGTGCTCAGCTCCAGCATCCTCTTCCAGGAGACAGGAAGACATTAATTCAACAATTATGGTTTTAAACATTTTCTTTGGGGATGGTATAGAATTGCATGTAATGTTTTGCTGATACTCACGCAAATGACAAGACATAAGGCAATATTAAATTTAACCCCTGAATTCCCCATTACAGAAGTTCAATTCCTCTTTGTGTTAGTCAAGTAAAAGGTTTTGCAGTATGTATGAAAGGATCTGGCCTGTTTCCATAAATAGCCCTGTCATTAGAGCTTAAACCTTCCCAGTGGATGATGGCAGAGGAGGCCAAAATATGTCAGATGAAGTTTGGCTTTAACAGCAACAGTAATTGATTTTACTTTTGTAATTGGCATTTGATTGGCTGATTAGTCAGCAGAGGTGGTAGTATTTAAGGAGTGGAAATGCCAGCCCACTGCAGTGCAGAATACTGAAAAGGTCAAAGAAAAGGAGAATTCCCCCTTTAATTCATGAAGAAAGACACATTAGTGCCCAGGGAGCCCACACACATGACAAAGGTTATAATGAGAAAAGAAAATGGAAAACAGATAATCCACTTCTATAAAAAGATCCTAAGCAGATTCTAAAAGGGCACATGTCCCACATTTATCCCTCTTGTGAGTGGCCCCACATTGAACATGCAGACAACCATTGCTAGGGGGAAAAATGAGCACCATATTTTCTGTAAAAAAAAAATCCCATATATTTCTGTGCTTACACAGACAGAAAACACCAAGATGTGATATTTTTAAACAGAAAAAGACACAGTGGGAATGATGTAATGAAAAGAAATGGATGTGGGTTTGTTTTAAAAATTCATACATTTACTGCAGAACTCAGGAACAAAGAGCTGTCAACACTTGTTCTAATGCAACTGAAAAGAAAAAGCCATCAAAAGGCATGGGATGCCATGAAGTACAAGGACATGGACCAAAGCTTGCCAAAATTGATCCCCATTGAAATGCTGGAAACAGAAGAGAAGGACTTAGAAACACTCTGGAATGGAGATAAGATCAAAGGAAATGCAATTGAGGGGGGAAAAAAAAGAAAATTGGGAAATTTAGTGACTACAAGCAAATGGACAGGGTTACAAGCAGTGCAGTGCAAAGGGCCAAAACATGCCAAAACTAACCTCACAGATGCTGCAAAAGCAGGGGGGAAAGTTAAGGAGGAAGACACATCTTTGATGGGGAAGATATGAGAGACATAGCATGATACTAAAAAAGAAAAAATCTTCACCAAAGTGAATGTCATCAAAAGACATGGGATGCCATGAAGTGCAGGGTCATGGACCACAGAGTGCCCAACTGGTCCCCATTGAAATAGCAAGATTCTGAAACGGAATCTTGTGGAACAGAAAAGAAATGCTTACAAACACCCAGCAAAGGAGATAAGATCTGTTGTCCTTGTATCACAAAAGCTCCATACTATCTCGGAGATTTCTCATGGGCATTGCCTGACAGCACTGACTTCTTCTTCATAGCACAGCCAACAAACTCCAACTCTCTTCACAGCACAACCAACTCCAACTCTCTCCTCAACCAGCTAAACCATTCTTTTGTAGCACTCGTGTCCTTCTTGGAGACTGCTGCATCCTATTAAGCTCAGGGCTGCTCCTAATCTTTGGTGATTAGTTCAGCTGCAACTCCTCAGGTGTGAGACTACCTTCTGCACTATCTTTATTTTCTTACATTCTATCGCTCCACAATTCCCCTTTTCTTTTAATTACAAAGTTGCAACATCTCTGGAAAGATATGTTTGAGTAAATTGATATTATAGCATATTCACAAATCTCATTTAGGACTAACAGTATACAAATGTTCAGGCAACATGTCACAGTAAGAAACACGTCACAGTAAGAACATATGTTTCTAAATTCTGACTTAGTTCTGCTTTTCACAGTCTAGAACATCAATCTAAGGCTTTTCATAAACTAATGTTGTGTTAACTATCTTTTGTAGGGCCCTTTGCAAAAGATAGTAAAGCCAGTTCAAACATTTTTGTAATTTCTATTTAACTCTGGAATGTGTCTGTGCACTGACCTTGATTCATTACTCAAACTTACATTACATATTATCAGAAACTCTTACACTTACACTTCTAGAATATTGACAATATCAATGTCTGTACAACTTTATAAAGCAACTCACAAGAATAAGTTAAAGGCTATATATTAGGATAGTAACAAATCAACAGTTACATAATTGAATCAATAGCTATATGACTTGAACAACATTGATCACAGTATTTGTTGAGTGTACTTATGTTTATGGAATATAAACTTTTACACTTACGCCTAATCAAAGATTAATAGTTGCAATTCACAAAAAAAATGCACGTTTCATCAGCATACACATACACCATACTGAATGACAGAGCTACTCTGCCCCCAGCTTCCACTGCTGGTTTAATAATTCTCTTCTTCTTTTTACAGTTTTTTGTTATATTAGTTGGCCAGTGCAAACCTGTCTTGCCCTGCTCTGTTTTCCATATAGATGAAACAATCCATTCTTCACTTGATATGTTAGTTCCCATTGTGTCCCCGGCGTCTAACCTGTACTCCAGGTGTCAAAATCTGTCAGGTCTGGACCAGGCAGCCTCCCCTGCTGCTCTCAGTGCTACTCTAGGCTCCATCTCTAGCTGCACCTTGCCCTACAGCCCAATCCCGAACCATATCGGGTTGCTGTGGAGATGGCCACTATTCAATTTTAGAAGGTTTCTCTTACATAGTCTGTGCTGCTCTAACTCTGCCTCTCAGAGTTCCATGTTGCTTTTGTTCCGGTGCTCATGGAGCAGCAACTTAGCAAACCTCTCCCTGTACTCCTCAGGGACCCTGCTATTGCTGAGGCACTGGCTGCTGCTCTGGCCATGCCATTTGCCACTTCTGTGTCCTGCAGCACACAATGCCATTTAGGGGGAACCCAGCACCGTCCTGGGTCCCCTCTGGACTGTGGCCATACCTTGGCAGGAGCACAGGGCTTGCTCCAATGCACCAAAAAAGCAAAGTGTGTAGCATCCACTCCTCATACCCTACACTCCTCTTCTTGGGGATGGTCTCTCATACACTGTCCAGACTTCTATGGGATGCCATGAAGAGCAGGGACATGGACCAAAGCTTACCAAAATTGATCCCCACTGAAATGCTAGAAATGGGAAAGAAGGACTTAAAAGCACTCTGGAATAGACACAAGATCAAAGGAAATGCAAGTGAAGGAGAAAAAAAGAGGAAATTGAGAAATCTAGTTACTCGAAGAAAATGGAACAGGATAACATGAGGAGCAGTACAAAGAGAAAAACATGCCACAACTAAGCTCAAGGTTGTAGCAAAATCAGGCGAAAAAATATAGGACAAAGACAGAACTTGGAGAAGAACAGAAAAATGAAAAGGCACGAATAATAAAAAGAGAAAAAAAGAAAGAAAAAAATCTTCAACAAAGTGAAAAACATCAAAAATTCTGGGCTGCCATCAAGTGCAGCAACATGGACCAAAGCTTGCTAAAATAATCCCCACTGCAATCGCAAGAATCCTTTTCCCTTCCTGAAAAGAAATGGAATTTCCTTTAGGGAGACGGAAAAGAAATCTCAGACAACAGAAAATAAAGGCTTAAAAGAAATGCTGGAAAGGAGATATTAATTAATGAAATGCAACTGAAAAAATGATAAAAAAACAAGAAAATAAGGAGATTTAGGGACAACAACAAAATGGCCTAAGGGAAAGTGAGGTGCAGAGAAAAAGAAAAAACGATGCAAAACGTAAAATTACAACGGGGGAAAAGCAGTGGAAGCAGTCAAAAACGAAGACGGCAGGCACATGCAAAAAAGCTCGCAAAATTAAAATTCTGCAGAAAGCCAAAAGAGAAAACAAGGACTTACAAACACCCTGGAATGCAGAAACTATCAAAGGGATTGCAATTGGAGGAGAAAAAAAAAATTGGGGAAATTTAGGAATTTTAGTGACGAAAAGAAAATGGACCGTGATCAGATCAGGCGCAGTGCAAAGGACCAAAACAGATCAAAAGTAAGCTCACAGATGTTGCAAAAGCAGGGGAATAAGTCAAAGAGGAAGACACAACTTGCAGGGGAAAATATGAAAGACAAGGCATAATTACTAAAAAGAAAAAAAAAAAAAAGGTAAAATCTTTCCAAATGTGAAAACCATCAAAAAGCATGGCATGCCACCAAGTGCAGGGACAGGCACCAAAGATTCCTCAATTGGCCCCCATTGAAATCGCAAGATTCCGTTTCCCTTCCCGAAAGAAAATGCTTAGTTTTGCATGTTTTAATCCTTTGCAATGCAGCTCATTTCCTTCCAGACCATTTTTTAAAGAGACTAAAACTCTGAATTTTCTGGTTTTTGCGGGGTTTTTTTCAATTACATTTCTTTTGCTCCTATGTCCTTTGCAGAGTGTTTGTAAGTCTTTGTTTTGGGGTTCGCAAGATTCCGTTTCCCTTCCCGAAAGGAAAGGAAAGGAAATACCTTTGACTTTGGGAAACAAATTTTTTTTTTTTCCTTTAGGTATCCATGCCATGTCCCTCTGATCTTCACCAGCGAGTTGTGACTTTTTCTTTTTCCCCTCCTTGTGCAACATCTGTGGGCTTAGGTTTGCATGGTTTGGTCCTTTGCAATGCAGCTCGTTTCCTTCCAGACCATTTTTTGAAGAGACTAAAACTCTGAATTTTCCGTTTTTTGCGGGGTTTTTTTCAATTGCATTTCTTTTGATCCTAAGTCCTTTGCAGAGTGATTGTAAGTCTTTCTTTTGGGGTTCGCAAGATTCCGTTTCCCTTCCCGAAAGGAAATGAAATTTCCTTTCGGGAAGGGAAACGGAATCTTGCGATTTCAATGGGGACCAATACAAGAATCTTTGGTGCATGTCCCTGCACTTGATGGCATGCCACGCTTTTTGATGACTTTGACTTTGGGAAAAAAATTTGGTTTTTTTCTTTTAGGTATCCTTGCCGTGTTTCTTATATCTTCCCCAGCAAGTTGCGTCTTCCTCCTTGACTTATTCCCCTGCTTTTGCAACAGCTGTGAGCTTAGTTTTGGCATCTTTTGGACCTTTGCAATGCTCTGGATTTAATCCTGGCCATTTTCATGGAATGACAGAATTTCCCCAATGTTTTTTTTTCTCCTCCGATTGCAATTACTTGGATGGTATCTCCATTCCAGGGAGTCTGGAAGTCCTTCCTTTGTGTTTTGGCCTTCAGCGGAGACCAATTTTGGCAAGCTTTGCTGCATGTGCCTGCACTTGATGGCATATGGCCTGCCTTCTGATGGCTTTGACTTTGGGAAACAAATTTGTTATTTTTCTTTTAGGTATCCTTGCCATGTTACTTATACCTTCTCCAGCGAGTTCTGTCTTCCTCTTTGACTTATTCCCCTGCTTTTGCAACAGCTGTGACCATAGTTTTGGAATCTTTTGGTCCTTAGGAATGCGCCAGAGTCAATCCTGGCCATTACACCCCGAAAGAAAGACTTACCAACACGCTGCAAAGGACATAGGAGCAAAAGAAATGCAATTGAAAAAAACCCCACAAAAACCAGGAAATTCAGAGTTTTAGTCTCTTCAAAAAATGGTCTGGAAGGAAACGAGCTGCATTGCAAAGGACCAAACCATGCAAAACTAAGCCCACAGATGTTGCACAAGCAGGGGAAAAAGAAAAAGACAAAGACACAACTCGCTGGTGAAGATCAGAGGGACACGGCATGGGTACCAAAAAGAAAAAAAAAAAATTCCTTTCCCAAAGTCAAAGCCATCAAAAGGCAGGCCATATGCCATCAAGTGCAGGCACATGCAGCAAAGCTTGCCAAAATTGATCCCCGCTGAAGGCCAAAACACAAAGGAAGGACTTCCAAACTCCCTGGAATGGAGATATCTTCCAAGCAATTGCAATCAGAGGAGAAAAAAAAAACATTGGGGAAATTTTGTCATTCCGAGAAAATGGCCAGGATTAAATCCAGAGCATTGCAAAGGACCAAACCATGCAAAACCTAAGCCCACAGATGTTGCACAAGCAGGGGAATAAGTCAAGGAAGAAGACACAACTTGCAGGGGAAGATATAAGAAACAGGGCATGGATACTAAAAATACAAAAAAATTTGTTTCCCAAAGTCAAAGCCATCAAAAAGCATGGCATGCCATCAAGTGCAGGGACATGCACCAAAGATTCTTCTATTAGTCCCCATTGAAATCGCAAGATTCCGTTTCCCTTCCCGAAAGGAAATTTCATTTCCTTTCGGGAAGGGAAACGGAATCTTGCGAACCCCAAAAGAAAGACATACAAACACTCTGCAAAGGACATAGGAGCAAAAGAAATGCAATTGAAAAAAACCCCACAAAAACCAGAAAATTCAGAGTTTTAGTCTCTTCAAAAAATGGTCTGGAAGGAAATGAGCTGCATTGCAAAGGACCAAACCATGCAAAACTAAGCCCACAGATGTTGCACAAGCAGGGGAAAAGGAAAAAGACAAAGACACAACTCGCTGGTGAAGATCAGAGGGACATGGCATGGGTACCAAAAAGAAAAAAAAAAAAAATTTCTTTCCCAAAGTCAAAGCCATCAAAAGACAGGCCATATGCCATCAAGTGCAGGCACATGCAGCAAAGCTTGCCAAAATTGATCCCCGCTGAAGGCCAAAACACAAAGGAAGGACTTCCAAACTCCCTGGAATGGAGATACCATCCAAGTAATTGCAATCGGAGGAGAAAAAAAAAAAATTGGGGAAATTTTGTCATTTCGTGAAAATGGCCAGGATTAAATCTGAAGCATTGCAAAAGCCCAAAGGATGCCAAAACTAAACTCACAGCTGTTGCAAAAGCAGGGGAATAAGTCAAGGAGGAAGACACAACTCGCTGGGGAAGATATAAGAAACACAGCAAGGATACCAAAAAGAAAAAAAAAAAAATTTCTTTTCCAAAGTCAAAGCCATCAAAAGGCAGGCCATATGCCATCAAGTGCAGGCACATGCAGCAAAGCTTGCCAAAATTGATCCCCGCTGAAGGCCAAAACACAAAGGAAGGACTTCCAAACTCCCTGGAATGGAGATACCATCCAAGCAATTGCAATCGGAGGAGAAAAAAAAAAAATTGGGGAAATTTTGTCATTTCGTGAAAATGGCCAGGATTAAATCTGAAGCATTGCAAAGGACCAAAAGATGCCAAAACTAAACTCACAGCTGTTGCAAAAGCAGGGGAATAAGTCAAGGAGGAAGACACAACTCGCTGGGGAAGATATAAGAAACACAGCAAGGATACCAAAAAGAAAAAAAAAAAAATTTCTTGCCCAAAGTCAAAGCCATCAAAAGGCAGGCCATATGCCATCAAGTGCAGGCACATGCAGCAAAGCTTGCCAAAATTGATCCCCGCTGAAGGCCAAAACACAAAGGAAGGACTTCCAAACTCCCTGGAATGGAGATACCTTCCAAGCAATTGCAATCGGAGGAGAAAAAAAAAAATTGGGGAAATTTTGTCATTCCGAGAAAAGGGCCAGGATTAAATCCAGAGCATTGCAAAGGACCAAACCATGCCAAAACTAAGCTCACAGCTGTTGCAAAAGCAGGGGAATAAGTCAAGGAGGAAGACACAACTTGCAGGGGAAGATATAAGAAACAGGGCATGGATACTAAAAATACAAAAAAATTTTCTTTCCCAAAGTCAAAGCCATCAAAAAGCATGGCATGCCATCAAGTGCAGGGACATGCACCAAAGATTCTTCTATTAGTCCCCATTGAAATCGCAAGATTCCGTTTCCCTTCCCGAAAGGAAATGAAATTTCCTTTCAGGAAGGGAAACGGAATCTTGCGAACCCCAAAAGAAAGACTTACAAACACTCTGCAAAGGACATAGGAGCAAAAGAAATGCAATTGAAAAAAACCCCACAAAAACCAGAAAATTCAGAGTTTTAGTCTCTTCAAAAAATGGTCTGGAAGGAAATGAGCTGCATTGCAAAGGACCAAACCATGCAAAACTAAGCCCACAGATGTTGCACAAGCAGGGGAAAAAGAAAAAGACAAAGACACAACTCGCTGGTGAAGATCAGAGGGACACGGCATGGGTACCAAAAAGAAAAAAAAAAAATTCCTTTCCCAAAGTCAAAGCCATCAAAAGGCAGGCCATATGCCATCAAGTGCAGGCACATGCAGCAAAGCTTGCCAAAATTGATCCCCGCTGAAGGCCAAAACACAAAGGAAGGACTTCCAAACTCCCTGGAATGGAGATATCTTCCAAGCAATTGCAATCGGAGGAGAAAAAAAAAAAATTGGGGAAATTTTGTCATTCCGAGAAAATGGCCAGGATTAAATCCAGAGCATTGCAAAGGACCAAACCATGCAAAACCTAAGCCCACAGATGTTGCACAAGCAGGGGAATAAGTCAAGGAAGAAGACACAACTTGCAGGGGAAGATATAAGAAACAGGGCATGGATACTAAAAATACAAAAAAATTTTCTTTCCCAAAGTCAAAGCCATCAAAAAGCATGGCATGCCATCAAGTGCAGGGACATGCACCAAAGATTCTTCTATTAGTCCCCATTGAAATCGCAAGATTCCGTTTCCCTTCCCGAAAGGAAATTTCATTTGATCCCCGCTGAAGGCCAAAACACAAAGGAAGGTCTTCCAAACTCCCTGGAATGGAGATACCATCCAAGCAATTGCAATCGGAGGAGAAAAAAAAAAAATTGGGGAAATTTTGTCATTTCGTGAAAATGGCCAGGATTAAATCTGAAGCATTGCAAAGGACCAAAAGATGCCAAAACTAAACTCACAGCTGTTGCAAAAGCAGGGGAATAAGTCAAGGAGGAAGACACAACTCGCTGGGGAAGATATAAGAAACACAGCAAGGATACCAAAAAGAAAAAAAAAAAAATTTCTTTCCCAAAGTCAAAGCCATCAAAAGGCAGGCCATATGCCATCAAGTGCAGGCACATGCAGCAAAGCTTGCCAAAATTGATCCCCGCTGAAGGCCAAAACACAAAGGAAGGACTTCCAAACTCCCTGGAATGGAGATACCTTCCAAGCAATTGCAATCGGAGGAGAAAAAAAAAAATTGGGGAAATTTTGTCATTCCGAGAAAAGGGCCAGGATTAAATCCAGAGCATTGCAAAGGACCAAACCATGCCAAAACTAAGCTCACAGCTGTTGCAAAAGCAGGGGAATAAGTCAAGGAGGAAGACACAACTTGCAGGGGAAGATATAAGAAACAGGGCATGGATACTAAAAATACAAAAAAATTTTCTTTCCCAAAGTCAAAGCCATCAAAAAGCATGGCATGCCATCAAGTGCAGGGACATGCACCAAAGATTCTTCTATTAGTCCCCATTGAAATCGCAAGATTCCGTTTCCCTTCCCGAAAGGAAATGAAATTTCCTTTCAGGAAGGGAAACGGAATCTTGCGAACCCCAAAAGAAAGACTTACAAACACTCTGCAAAGGACATAGGAGCAAAAGAAATGCAATTGAAAAAAACCCCACAAAAACCAGAAAATTCAGAGTTTTAGTCTCTTCAAAAAATGGTCTGGAAGGAAATGAGCTGCATTGCAAAGGACCAAACCATGCAAAACTAAGCCCACAGATGTTGCACAAGCAGGGGAAAAAGAAAAAGACAAAGACACAACTCGCTGGTGAAGATCAGAGGGACACGGCATGGGTACCAAAAAGAAAAAAAAAAAATTCCTTTCCCAAAGTCAAAGCCATCAAAAGGCAGGCCATATGCCATCAAGTGCAGGCACATGCAGCAAAGCTTGCCAAAATTGATCCCCGCTGAAGGCCAAAACACAAAGGAAGGACTTCCAAACTCCCTGGAATGGAGATATCTTCCAAGCAATTGCAATCGGAGGAGAAAAAAAAAAAATTGGGGAAATTTTGTCATTCCGAGAAAATGGCCAGGATTAAATCCAGAGCATTGCAAAGGACCAAACCATGCAAAACCTAAGCCCACAGATGTTGCACAAGCAGGGGAATAAGTCAAGGAAGAAGACACAACTTGCAGGGGAAGATATAAGAAACAGGGCATGGATACTAAAAATACAAAAAAATTTTCTTTCCCAAAGTCAAAGCCATCAAAAAGCATGGCATGCCATCAAGTGCAGGGACATGCACCAAAGATTCTTCTATTAGTCCCCATTGAAATCGCAAGATTCCGTTTCCCTTCCCGAAAGGAAATTTCATTTGATCCCCGCTGAAGGCCAAAACACAAAGGAAGGTCTTCCAAACTCCCTGGAATGGAGATACCATCCAAGCAATTGCAATCGGAGGAGAAAAAAAAAAAATTGGGGAAATTTTGTCATTTCGTGAAAATGGCCAGGATTAAATCTGAAGCATTGCAAAGGACCAAAAGATGCCAAAACTAAACTCACAGCTGTTGCAAAAGCAGGGGAATAAGTCAAGGAGGAAGACACAACTCGCTGGGGAAGATATAAGAAACACAGCAAGGATACCAAAAAGAAAAAAAAAAAAATTTCTTTCCCAAAGTCAAAGCCATCAAAAGGCAGGCCATATGCCATCAAGTGCAGGCACATGCAGCAAAGCTTGCCAAAATTGATCCCCGCTGAAGGCCAAAACAACAAAGGAAGGACTTCCAAACTCCCTGGAATGGAGATACCTTCCAAGCAATTGCAATCGGAGGAGAAAAAAAAAAAATTGGGGAAATTTTGTCATTCCGAGAAAATGGCCAGGATTAAATCCAGAGCATTGCAAAGGACCAAAAGATGCCAAAACTAAACTCACAGCTGTTGCAAAAGCAGGGGAATAAGTGAAGGAGGAAGACACAACTTGCAGGGGAAGATATAAGAAACAGGGCATGGATACTAAAAATACAAAAAAATTTTCTTTCCCAAAGTCAAAGCCATCAAAAAACATGGCATGCCATCAAGTGCAGGGACATGCACCAAAGATTCTTCTATTAGTCCCCATTGAAATCGCAAGATTCCGTTTCCCTTCCCGAAAGGAAATTTCATTTCCTTTCGGGAAGGGAAACGGAATCTTGCGAACCCCAAAAGAAAGACTTACAAACACTCTGCAAAGGACATAGGAGCAAAAGAAATGCAATTGAAAAAAACCCCACAAAAACCAGAAAATTCAGAGTTTTAGTCTCTTCAAAAAATGGTCTGGAAGGAAATGAGCTGCATTGCAAAGGACCAAACCATGCAAAACTAAGCCCACAGATGTTGCACAAGCAGGGGAAAAAGAAAAAGACAAAGACACAACTCGCTGGTGAAGATCAGAGGGACATGGCATGGGTACCAAAAAGAAAAAAAAAAAAAATTTCTTTCCCAAAGTCAAAGCCATCAAAAGGCAGGCCATATGCCATCAAGTGCAGGCACATGCAGCAAAGCTTGCCAAAATTGATCCCCGCTGAAGGCCAAAACACAAAGGAAGGACTTCCAAACTCCCTGGAATGGAGATACCTTCCAAGCAATTGCAATCGGAGGAGAAAAAAAAAAAATTGGGGAAATTTTGTCATTTCGTGAAAATGGCCAGGATTAAATCTGAAGCATTGCAAAGGACCAAAAGATGCCAAAACTAAACTCACAGCTGTTGCAAAAGCAGGGGAATAAGTCAAGGAGGAAGACACAACTCGCTGGGGAAGATATAAGAAACACAGCAAGGATACCAAAAAGAAAAAAAAAAAAATTTGTTTCCCAAAGTCAAAGCCATCAAAAGGCAGGCCATATGCCATCAAGTGCAGGCACATGCAGCAAAGCTTGCCAAAATTGATCCCCGCTGAAGGCCAAAACAACAAAGGAAGGACTTCCAAACTCCCTGGAATGGAGATACCTTCCAAGCAATTGCAATCGGAGGAGAAAAAAAAAAAATTGGGGAAATTTTGTCATTCCAAGAAAATGGCCAGGATTAAATCCAGAGCATTGCAAAGGACCAAACCATGCCAAAACTAAGCTCACAGCTGTTGCAAAAGCAGGGGAATAAGTCAAGGAGGAAGACACAACTTGCAGGGGAAGATATAAGAAACAGGGCATGGATACTAAAAATACAAAAAAATTTGTTTCCCAAAGTCAAAGCCATCAAAAAGCATGGCATGCCATCAAGTGCAGGGACATGCACCAAAGATTCTTCTATTAGTCCCCATTGAAATCGCAAGATTCCGTTTCCCTTCCCGAAAGGAAATTTCATTTCCTTTCGGGAAGGGAAACGGAATCTTGCGAACCCCAAAAGAAAGACTTACAAACACTCTGCAAAGGACATAGGAGCAAAAGAAATGCAATTGAAAAAAACCCCACAAAAACCAGAAAATTCAGAGTTTTAGTCTCTTCAAAAAATGGTCTGGAAGGAAATGAGCTGCATTGCAAAGGACCAAACCATGCAAAACTAAGCCCACAGATGTTGCACAAGCAGGGGAAAAAGAAAAAGACAACTCGCTGGTGAAGATCAGAGGGACATGGCATGGGTACCAAAAAGAAAAAAAAAAAAAATTTCTTTCCCAAAGTCAAAGCCATCAAAAGGCAGGCCATATGCCATCAAGTGCAGGCACATGCAGCAAAGCTTGCCAAAATTGATCCCCGCTGAAGGCCAAAACACAAAGGAAGGACTTCCAAACTCCCTGGAATGGAGATACCATCCAAGCAATTGCAATCGGAGGAGAAAAAAA
Organism: Setophaga petechia; assembly: GCA_024362935.1. Lineage (NCBI taxonomy): Eukaryota > Metazoa > Chordata > Aves > Passeriformes > Parulidae > Setophaga > Setophaga petechia. Next base: position 14,576,020 of record JANCRA010000012.1, read on the forward strand.
AAAAATTGGGGAAATTTTGTCATTTCGTGAAAATGGCCAGGATTAAATCCAGAGCATTGCAAAGGACCAAAAGATGCCAAAACTAAACTCACAGCTGTTGCAAAAGCAGGGGAATAAGTCAAGGAGGAAGACACAACTCGCTGGGGAAGATATAAGAAACACAGCAAGGATACCAAAAAGAAAAAAAAAAAAATTTCTTTCCCAAAGTCAAAGCCATCAAAAGGCAGGCCATATGCCATCAAGTGCAGGCACATGCAGCAAAGCTTGCCAAAATTGATCCCCGCTGAAGGCCAAAACAACAAAGGAAGGACTTCCAAACTCCCTGGAATGGAGATACCTTCCAAGCAATTGCAATCGGAGGAGAAAAAAAAAAAATTGGGGAAATTTTGTCATTCCGAGAAAATGGCCAGGATTAAATCCAGAGCATTGCAAAGGACCAAAAGATGCCAAAACTAAACTCACAGCTGTTGCAAAAGCAGGGGAATAAGTCAAGGAGGAAGACACAACTTGCAGGGGAAGATATAAGAAACAGGGCATGGATACTAAAAATACAAAAAAATTTTCTTTCCCAAAGTCAAAGCCATCAAAAAACATGGCATGCCATCAAGTGCAGGGACATGCACCAAAGATTCTTCTATTAGTCCCCATTGAAATCGCAAGATTCCGTTTCCCTTCCCGAAAGGAAATGAAATTTCCTTTCGGGAAGGGAAACGGAATCTTGCGAACCCCAAAAGAAAGACTTACAAACACTCTGCAAAGGACATAGGAGCAAAAGAAATGCAATTGAAAAAAACCCCACAAAAACCAGAAAATTCAGAGTTTTAGTCTCTTCAAAAAATGGTCTGGAAGGAAATGAGCTGCATTGCAAAGGACCAAACCATGCAAAACTAAGCCCACAGATGTTGCACAAGCAGGGGAAAAAGAAAAAGACAAAGACACAACTCGCTGGTGAAGATCAGAGGGACATGCCATGGGTACCAAAAGAAAAAAAAAAAAATTTCTTTCCCAAAGTCAAAGCCATCAAAAGGCAGGCCATATGCCATCAAGTGCAGGCACATGCAGCAAAGCTTGCCAAAATTGATCCCCGCTGAAGGCCAAAACACAAAGGAAGGACTTCCAAACTCCCAGGAATGGAGATACCATCCAAGCAATTGCAATCGGAGGAGAAAAAAAAAAAATTGGGGAAATTTTGTCATTTCGTGAAAATGGCCAGGATTAAATCTGAAGCATTGCAAAGGACCAAAAGATGCCAAAACTAAACTCACAGCTGTTGCAAAAGCAGGGGAATAAGTCAAGGAGGAAGACACAACTCGCTGGGGAAGATATAAGAAACACAGCAAGGATACCAAAAAGAAAAAAAAAAAAATTTCTTTCCCAAAGTCAAAGCCATCAAAAGGCAGGCCATATGCCATCAAGTGCAGGCACATGCAGCAAAGCTTGCCAAAATTGATCCCCGCTGAAGGCCAAAACACAAAGGAAGGACTTCCAGACTCCCTGGAATGGAGATACCATCCAAGCAATTGCAATCGGAGGAGAAAAAAAAAAAATTGGGGAAATTTTGTCATTTCGTGAAAATGGCCAGGATTAAATCTGAAGCATTGCAAAGGACCAAAAGATGCCAAAACTAAACTCACAGCTGTTGCAAAAGCAGGGGAATAAGTCAAGGAGGAAGACACAACTCGCTGGGGAAGATATAAGAAACACAGCAAGGATACCAAAAAGAAAAAAAAAAAAATTTCTTTCCCAAAGTCAAAGCCATCAAAAAGCAGGCCATATGCCATCAAGTGCAGGCACATGCAGCAAAGCTTGCCAAAATTGATCCCCGCTGAAGGCCAAAACACAAAGGAAGGACTTCCAAACTCCCTGGAATGGAGATACCTTCCAAGCAATTGCAATCGGAGGAGAAAAAAAAAAAATTGGGGAAATTTTGTCATTCCAAGAAAATGGCCAGGATTAAATCCAGAGCATTGCAAAGGACCAAACCATGCCAAAACTAAGCTCACAGCTGTTGCAAAAGCAGGGGAATAAGTCAAGGAGGAAGACACAACTTGCAGGGGAAGATATAAGAAACAGGGCATGGATACTAAAAATACAAAAAAATTTGTTTCCCAAAGTCAAAACCATCAAAAAGCATGGCATGCCATCAAGTGCAGGGACATGCACCAAAGATTCTTCTATTAGTCCCCATTGAAATCGCAAGATTCCGTTTCCCTTCCCGAAAGGAAATTTCATTTCCTTTCGGGAAGGGAAACGGAATCTTGCGAACCCCAAAAGAAAGACTTACAAACACTCTGCAAAGGACATAGGAGCAAAAGAAATGCAATTGAAAAAAACCCCACAAAAACCAGAAAATTCAGAGTTTTAGTCTCTTCAAAAAATGGTCTGGAAGGAAATGAGCTGCATTGCAAAGGACCAAACCATGCAGAACTAAGCCCACAGATGTTGCACAAGCAGGGGAAAAAGAAAAAGACAACTCGCTGGTGAAGATCAGAGGGACATGGCATGGGTACCAAAAAGAAAAAAAAAAAAAATTTCTTTCCCAAAGTCAAAGCCATCAAAAGGCCGACCATATGCCATCAAGTGCAGGCACATGCAGCAAAGCTTGCCAAAATTGATCCCCGCTGAAGGCCAAAACACAAAGGAAGGACTTCCAAACTCCCAGGAATGGAGATACCATCCAAGCAATTGCAATCGGAGGAGAAAAAAAAAAAATTGGGGAAATTTTGTCATTTCGTGAAAATGGCCAGGATTAAATCCAGAGCATTGCAAAGGACCAAAAGATGCCAAAACTAAACTCACAGCTGTTGCAAAAGCAGGGGAATAAGTCAAGGAAGAAGACACAACTCGCTGGGGAAGATATAAGAAACACAGCAAGGATACCAAAAAGAAAAAAAAAAAAATTTCTTTCCCAAAGTCAAAGCCATCAAAAGGCAGGCCATATGCCATCAAGTGCAGGCACATGCAGCAAAGCTTGCCAAAATTGATCCCCGCTGAAGGCCAAAACACAAAGGAAGGACTTCCAAACTCCCTGGAATGGAGATACCTTCCAAGCAATTGCAATCGGAGGAGAAAAAAAAAAAATTGGGGAAATTTTGTCATTCCGAGAAAATGGCCAGGATTAAATCTGAAGCATTGCAAAGGACCAAAAGATGCCAAAACTAAACTCACAGCTGTTGCAAAAGCAGGGGAATAGGTCAAGGAGGAAGACACAAATTGCAGGGGAAGATATAAAAAACAGGGCATGGATACTAAAAATACAAAAAAATTTTCTTTCCCAAAGTCAAAGCCATCAAAAAGCATGGCATGCCATCAAGTGCAGGGACATGCACCAAAGATTCTTCTATTAGTCCCCATTGAAATCGCAAGATTCCGTTTCCCTTCCCGAAAGGAAATTTCATTTGATCCCCGCTGAAGGCCAAAACACAAAGGAAGGTCTTCCAAACTCCCTGGAATGGAGATACCATCCAAGCAATTGCAATCGGAGGAGAAAAAAAAAAAATTGGGGAAATTTTGTCATTTCGTGAAAATGGCCAGGATTAAATCTGAAGCATTGCAAAGGACCAAAAGATGCCAAAACTAAACTCACAGCTGTTGCAAAAGCAGGGGAATAAGTCAAGGAGGAAGACACAACTCGCTGGGGAAGATATAAGAAACACAGCAAGGATACCAAAAAGAAAAAAAAAAAAATTTCTTTCCCAAAGTCAAAGCCATCAAAAGGCAGGCCATATGCCATCAAGTGCAGGCACATGCAGCAAAGCTTGCCAAAATTGATCCCCGCTGAAGGCCAAAACAACAAAGGAAGGACTTCCAAACTCCCTAGAATGGAGATACCTTCCAAGCAATTGCAATCGGAGGAGAAAAAAAAAAAATTGGGGAAATTTTGTCATTCGGAGAAAATGGCCAGGATTAAATCCAGAGCATTGCAAAGGACCAAAAGATGCCAAAACTAAACTCACAGCTGTTGCAAAAGCAGGGGAATAAGTGAAGGAGGAAGAGACAACTTGCACGGGAAGATATAAGAAACAGGGCATGGATACTAAAAATACAAAAAAATTTTCTTTCCCAAAGTCAAAGCCATCAAAAAACATGGCATGCCATCAAGTGCAGGGACATGCACCAAAGATTCTTCTATTAGTCCCCATTGAAATCGCAAGATTCCGTTTCCCTTCCCGAAAGGAAATGAAATTTCCTTTCGGGAAGGGAAACGGAATCTTGCGAACCCCAAAAGAAAGACTTACAAACACTCTGCAAAGGACATAGGAGCAAAAGAAATGCAATTGAAAAAAACCCCACAAAAACCAGAAAATTCAGAGTTTTAGTCTCTTCAAAAAATGGTCTGGAAGGAAATGAGCTGCATTGCAAAGGACCAAACCATGCAAAACTAAGCCCACAGATGTTGCACAAGCAGGGGAAAAAGAAAAAGACAAAGACACAACTCGCTGGTGAAGATCAGAGGGACATGGCATGGGTACCAAAAGAAAAAAAAAAAAAATTTCTTTCCCAAAGTCAAAGCCATCAAAAGGCAGGCCATATGCCATCAAGTGCAGGCACATGCAGCAAAGCTTGCCAAAATTGATCCCCGCTGAAGGCCAAAACACAAAGGAAGGACTTCCAAACTCCCAGGAATGGAGATACCATCCAAGCAATTGCAATCGGAGGAGAAAAAAAAAAAATTGGGGAAATTTTGTCATTTCGTGAAAATGGCCAGGATTAAATCTGAAGCATTGCAAAGGACCAAAAGATGCCAAAACTAAACTCACAGCTGTTGCAAAAGCAGGGGAATAAGTCAAGGAGGAAGACACAACTCGCTGGGGAAGATATAAGAAACACAGCAAGGATACCAAAAAGAAAAAAAAAAAAATTTCTTTCCCAAAGTCAAAGCCATCAAAAGGCAGGCCATATGCCATCAAGTGCAGGCACATGCAGCAAAGCTTGCCAAAATTGATCCCCGCTGAAGGCCAAAACACAAAGGAAGGACTTCCAGACTCCCTGGAATGGAGATACCATCCAAGCAATTGCAATCGGAGGAGAAAAAAAAAAAATTGGGGAAATTTTGTCATTTCGTGAAAATGGCCAGGATTAAATCTGAAGCATTGCAAAGGACCAAAAGATGCCAAAACTAAACTCACAGCTGTTGCAAAAGCAGGGGAATAAGTCAAGGAGGAAGACACAACTCGCTGGGGAAGATATAAGAAACACAGCAAGGATACCAAAAAGAAAAAAAAAAAAATTTCTTTCCCAAAGTCAAAGCCATCAAAAAGCAGGCCATATGCCATCAAGTGCAGGCACATGCAGCAAAGCTTGCCAAAATTGATCCCCGCTGAAGGCCAAAACACAAAGGAAGGACTTCCAAACTCCCTGGAATGGAGATACCTTCCAAGCAATTGCAATCGGAGGAGAAAAAAAAAAAAATTGGGGAAATTTTGTCATTCCAAGAAAATGGCCAGGATTAAATCCAGAGCATTGCAAAGGACCAAACCATGCCAAAACTAAGCTCACAGCTGTTGCAAAAGCAGGGGAATAAGTCAAGGAGGAAGACACAACTTGCAGGGGAAGATATAAGAAACAGGGCATGGATACTAAAAATACAAAAAAATTTGTTTCCCAAAGTCAAAGCCATCAAAAAGCATGGCATGCCATCAAGTGCAGGGACATGCACCAAAGATTCTTCTATTAGTCCCCATTGAAATCGCAAGATTCCGTTTCCCTTCCCGAAAGGAAATTTCATTTCCTTTCGGGAAGGGAAACGGAATCTTGCGAACCCCAAAAGAAAGACTTACAAACACTCTGCAAAGGACATAGGAGCAAAAGAAATGCAATTGAAAAAAACCCCACAAAAACCAGAAAATTCAGAGTTTTAGTCTCTTCAAAAAATGGTCTGGAAGGAAATGAGCTGCATTGCAAAGGACCAAACCATGCAAAACTAAGCCCACAGATGTTGCACAAGCAGGGGAAAAAGAAAAAGACAAAGACACAACTCGCTGGTGAAGATCAGAGGGACATGCCATGGGTACCAAAAAGAAAAAAAAAAAAAATTTCTTTCCCAAAGTCAAAGCCATCAAAAGGCAGACCATATGCCATCAAGTGCAGGCACATGCAGCAAAGCTTGCCAAAATTGATCCCCGCTGAAGGCCAAAACACAAAGGAAGGACTTCCAAACTCCCAGGAATGGAGATACCATCCAAGCAATTGCAATCGGAGGAGAAAAAAAAAAAATTGGGGAAATTTTGTCATTTCGTGAAAATGGCCAGGATTAAATCTGAAGCATTGCAAAGGACCAAAAGATGCCAAAACTAAACTCACAGCTGTTGCAAAAGCAGGGGAATAAGTCAAGGAGGAAGACACAACTCGCTGGGGAAGATATAAGAAACACAGCAAGGATACCAAAAAGAAAAAAAAAAAAATTTCTTTCCCAAAGTCAAAGCCATCAAAAAGCAGGCCATATGCCATCAAGTGCAGGCACATGCAGCAAAGCTTGCCAAAATTGATCCCCGCTGAAGGCCAAAACACAAAGGAAGGACTTCCAAACTCCCTGGAATGGAGATACCTTCCAAGCAATTGCAATCGGAGGAGAAAAAAAAAAAATTGGGGAAATTTTGTCATTCCAAGAAAATGGCCAGGATTAAATCCAGAGCATTGCAAAGGACCAAACCATGCCAAAACTAAGCTCACAGCTGTTGCAAAAGCAGGGGAATAAGTCAAGGAGGAAGACACAACTTGCAGGGGAAGATATAAGAAACAGGGCATGGATACTAAAAATACAAAAAAATTTGTTTCCCAAAGTCAAAGCCATCAAAAAGCATGGCATGCCATCAAGTGCAGGGACATGCACCAAAGATTCTTCTATTAGTCCCCATTGAAATCGCAAGATTCCGTTTCCCTTCCCGAAAGGAAATGAAATTTCCTTTCAGGAAGGGAAACGGAATCTTGCGAACCCCAAAAGAAAGACTTACAAACACTCTGCAAAGGACATAGGAGCAAAAGAAATGCAATTGAAAAAAACCCCACAAAAACCAGAAAATTCAGAGTTTTAGTCTCTTCAAAAAATGGTCTGGAAGGAAATGAGCTGCATTGCAAAGGACCAAACCATGCAAAACTAAGCCCACAGATGTTGCACAAGCAGGGGAAAAAGAAAAAGACAAAGACACAACTCGCTGGTGAAGATCAGAGGGACATGGCATGGGTACCAAAAAGAAAAAAAAAAAAAATTTCTTTCCCAAAGTCAAAGCCATCAAAAGGCAGGCCATATGCCATCAAGTGCAGGCACATGCAGCAAAGCTTGCCAAAATTGATCCCCGCTGAAGGCCAAAACACAAAGGAAGGACTTCCAGACTCCCTGGAATGGAGATACCTTCCAAGCAATTGCAATCGGAGGAGAAAAAAAAAAATTGGGGAAATTTTGTCATTTCGTGAAAATGGCCAGGATTAAATCTGAAGCATTGCAAAGGACCAAAAGATGCCAAAACTAAACTCACAGCTGTTGCAAAAGCAGGGGAATAAGTCAAGGAGGAAGACACAACTCGCTGGGGAAGATATAAGAAACACAGCAAGGATACCAAAAAGAAAAAAAAAAAAATTTCTTTCCCAAAGTCAAAGCCATCAAAAGGCAGGCCATATGCCATCAAGTGCAGGCACATGCAGCAAAGCTTGCCAAAATTGATCCCCGCTGAAGGCCAAAACAACAAAGGAAGGACTTCCAAACTCCCTGGAATGGAGATACCTTCCAAGCAATTGCAATCGGAGGAGAAAAAAAAAAAATTGGGGAAATTTTGTCATTCCGAGAAAATGGCCAGGATTAAATCCAGAGCATTGCAAAGGACCAAAAGATGCCAAAACTAAACTCACAGCTGTTGCAAAAGCAGGGGAATAAGTCAAGGAGGAAGACACAACTTGCAGGGGAAGATATAAGAAACAGGGCATGGATACTAAAAATACAAAAAAATTTTCTTTCCCAAAGTCAAAGCCATCAAAAAACATGGCATGCCATCAAGTGCAGGGACATGCACCAAAGATTCTTCTATTAGTCCCCATTGAAATCGCATGATTCCGTTTCCCTTCCCGAAAGGAAATTTCATTTCCTTTCGGGAAGGGAAACGGAATCTTGCGAACCCCAAAAGAAAGACTTACAAACACTCTGCAAAGGACATAGGAGCAAAAGAAATGCAATTGAAAAAAACCCCACAAAAACCAGAAAATTCAGAGTTTTAGTCTCTTCAAAAAATGGTCTGGAAGGAAATGAGCTGCATTGCAAAGGACCAAACCATGCAAAACTAAGCCCACAGATGTTGCACAAGCAGGGGAAAAAGAAAAAGACAAAGACACAACTCGCTGGTGAAGATCAGAGGGACATGGCATGGGTACCAAAAAGAAAAAAAAAAAAAATTTCTTTCCCAAAGTCAAAGCCATCAAAAGGCAGGCCATATGCCATCAAGTGCAGGGACATGCAGCAAAGCTTGCCAAAATTGATCCCCGCTGAAGGCCAAAACACAAAGGAAGGACTTCCAAACTCCCTGGAATGGAGATACCATCCAAGCAATTGCAATCGGAGGAGAAAAAAAAAAATTGGGGAAATTTTGTCATTTCGTGAAAATGGCCAGGATTAAATCTGAAGCATTGCAAAGGACCAAAAGATGCCAAAACTAAACTCACAGCTGTTGCAAAAGCAGGGGAATAAGTCAAGGAAGAAGACACAACTCTCTGGGGAAGATATAAGAAACACAGCAAGGATACCAAAAAGAAAAAAAAAATTTGTTTCCCAAAGTCAAAGCCATCAAAAGGCAGGCCATATGCCATCAAGTGCAGGCACATGCAGCAAAGCTTGCCAAAATTGATCCCCGCTGAAGGCCAAAACACAAAGGAAGGACTTCCAAACTCCCTGGAATGGAGATACCTTCCAAGCAATTGCAATCGGAGGAGAAAAAAAAAAAATTGGGGAAATTTTGTCATTCCGAGAAAATGGCCAGGATTAAATCTGAAGCATTGCAAAGGACCAAAAGATGCCAAAACTAAACTCACAGCTGTTGCAAAAGCAGGGGAATAAGTCAAGGAGGAAGACACAACTCGCTGGGGAAGATATAAGAAACACAGCAAGGATACCAAAATGAAAAAAAAAAAAAAAATTTGTTTCCCAAAGTCAAAGCCATCAAAAGGCAGGCCATATGCCATCAAGTGCAGGCACATGCAGCAAAGCTTGCCAAAATTGATCCCCGCTGAAGGTCAAAACACAAAGGAAGGACTTCCAAACTCCCTGGAATGGAGATACCATCCAAGCAATTGCAATCGGAGGAGAAAAAAAAAAAATTGGGGAAATTTTGTCATTTCGTGAAAATGGCCAGGATTAAATCTGAAGCATTGCAAAGGACCAAAAGATGCCAAAACTAAACTCACAGCTGTTGCAAAAGCAGGGGAATAAGTCAAGGAGGAAGACACAACTCGCTGGGGAAGATATAAGAAACACAGCAAGGATACCAAAAAGAAAAAAAAAAAAATTTCTTTCCCAAAGTCAAAGCCATCAAAAGGCAGGCCATATGCCATCAAGTGCAGGCACATGCAGCAAAGCTTGCCAAAATTGATCCCCGCTGAAGGCCAAAACACAAAGGAAGGACTTCCAAACTCCCTGGAATGGAGATACCTTCCAAGCAATTGCAATCGGAGGAGAAAAAAAAAAAATTGGGGAAATTTTGTCATTCCAAGAAAATGGCCAGGATTAAATCCAGAGCATTGCAAAGGACCAAACCATGCCAAAACTAAGCTCACAGCTGTTGCAAAAGCAGGGGAATAAGTCAAGGAGGAAGACACAACTTGCAGGGGAAGATATAAGAAACAGGGCATGGATACTAAAAATACAAAAAAATTTGTTTCCCAAAGTCAAAGCCATCAAAAAGCATGGCATGCCATCAAGTGCAGGGACATGCACCAAAGATTCTTCTATTAGTCCCCATTGAAATCGCAAGATTCCGTTTCCCTTCCCAAAAGGAAATGAAATTTCCTTTCGGGAAGGGAAACGGAATCTTGCGAACCCCAAAAGAAAGACTTACAAACACTCTGCAAAGGACATAGGAGCAAAAGAAATGCAATTGAAAAAAACCCCACAAAAACCAGAAAATTCAGAGTTTTAGTCTCTTCAAAAAATGGTCTGGAAGGAAATGAGCTGCATTGCAAAGGACCAAACCAATGCAAAACTAAGCCCACAGATGTTGCACAAGCAGGGGAAAAAGAAAAAGACAAAGACACAACTCGCTGGTGAAGATCAGAGGGACATGCCATGGGTACCAAAAAGAAAAAAAAAAAAAATTTCTTTCCCAAAGTCAAAGCCATCAAAAGGCAGACCATATGCCATCAAGTGCAGGCACATGCAGCAAAGCTTGCCAAAATTGATCCCCGCTGAAGGCCAAAACACAAAGGAAGGACTTCCAAACTCCCAGGAATGGAGATACCATCCAAGCAATTGCAATCGGAGGAGAAAAAAAAAAAATTGGGGAAATTTTGTCATTTCGTGAAAATGGCCAGGATTAAATCTGAAGCATTGCAAAGGACCAAAAGATGCCAAAACTAAACTCACAGCTGTTGCAAAAGCAGGGGAATAAGTCAAGGAGGAAGACACAACTCGCTGGGGAAGATATAAGAAACACAGCAAGGATACCAAAAAGAAAAAAAAAAAAATTTCTTTCCCAAAGTCAAAGCCATCAAAAGGCAGGCCATATGCCATCAAGTGCAGGCACATGCAGCAAAGCTTGCCAAAATTGATCCCCGCTGAAGGCCAAAACACAAAGGAAGGACTTCCAGACTCCCTGGAATGGAGATACCATCCAAGCAATTGCAATCGGAGGAGAAAAAAAAAAAATTGGGGAAATTTTGTCATTTCGTGAAAATGGCCAGGATTAAATCTGAAGCATTGCAAAGGACCAAAAGATGCCAAAACTAAACTCACAGCTGTTGCAAAAGCAGGGGAATAAGTCAAGGAGGAAGACACAACTCGCTGGGGAAGATATAAGAAACACAGCAAGGATACCAAAAAGAAAAAAAAAAAAAATTTCTTTCCCAAAGTCAAAGCCATCAAAAAGCAGGCCATATGCCATCAAGTGCAGGCACATGCAGCAAAGCTTGCCAAAATTGATCCCCGCTGAAGGCCAAAACACAAAGGAAGGACTTCCAAACTCCCTGGAATGGAGATACCTTCCAAGCAATTGCAATCGGAGGAGAAAAAAAAAAAATTGGGGAAATTTTGTCATTCCAAGAAAATGGCCAGGATTAAATCCAGAGCATTGCAAAGGACCAAACCATGCCAAAACTAAGCTCACAGCTGTTGCAAAAGCAGGGGAATAAGTCAAGGAGGAAGACACAACTTGCAGGGGAAGATATAAGAAACAGGGCATGGATACTAAAAATACAAAAAAATTTCTGTCCCAAAGTCAAAGCCATCAAAAAGCATGGCATGCCATCAAGTGCAGGGACATGCACCAAAGATTCTTCTATTAGTCCCCATTGAAATCGCAAGATTCCGTTTCCCTTCCCGAAAGGAAATGAAATTTCCTTTCGGGAAGGGAAACGGAATCTTGCGAACCCCAAAAGAAAGACTTACAAACACTCTGCAAAGGACATAGGAGCAAAAGAAATGCAATTGAAAAAAACCCCACAAAAACCAGAAAATTCAGAGTTTTAGTCTCTTCAAAAAATGGTCTGGAAGGAAATGAGCTGCATTGCAAAGGACCAAACCATGCAAAACTAAGCCCACAGATGTTGCACAAGCAGGGGAAAAAGAAAAAGACAAAGACACAACTCGCTGGTGAAGATCAGAGGGACATGCCATGGGTACCAAAAAGAAAAAAAAAAAAAATTTCTTTCCCAAAGTCAAAGCCATCAAAAGGCAGGCCATATGCCATCAAGTGCAGGCACATGCAGCAAAGCTTGCCAAAATTGATCCCCGCTGAAGGCCAAAACACAAAGGAAGGACTTCCAAACTCCCTGGAATGGAGATACCATCCAAGCAATTGCAATCGGAGGAGAAAAAAAAAAAATTGGGGAAATTTTGTCATTTCGTGAAAATGGCCAGGATTAAATCTGAAGCATTGCAAAGGACCAAAAGATGCCAAAACTAAACTCACAGCTGTTGCAAAAGCAGGGGAATAAGTCAAGGAGGAAGACACAACTCGCTGGGGAAGATATAAGAAACACGGCAAGGATACCAAAAAGAAAAAAAAAAAAATTTCTTTCCCAAAGTCAAAGCCATCAAAAGGCAGGCCATATGCCATCAAGTGCAGGGACATGCACCAAAGATTCTTCTATTAGTCCCCATTGAAATCGCAAGATTCCGTTTCCCTTCCCGAAAGGAAATTTCAATTGATCCCCGCTGAAAGCCAAAACACAAAGGAAGGACTTCCAGACTCCCTGGAATGGAGATACCATCCAAGCAATTGCAATCGGAGGAGAAAAAAAAAAAATTGGGGAAATTTTGTCATTTCGTGAAAATGGCCAGGATTAAATCTGAAGCATTGCAAAGGACCAAAAGATGCCAAAACTAAACTCACAGCTGTTACAAAAGCAGGGGAATAAGTCAAGGAGGAAGACACAACTCGCTGGGGAAGATATAAGAAACACAGCAAGGATACCAAAAAGAAAAAAAAAAAAATTTCTTTCCCAAAGTCAAAGCCATCAAAAAGCAGGCCATATGCCATCAAGTGCAGGCACATGCAGCAAAGCTTGCCAAAATTGATCCCCGCTGAAGGCCAAAACACAAAGGAAGGACTTCCAAACTCCCTGGAATGGAGATACCTTCCAAGCAATTGCAATCGGAGGAGAAAAAAAAAAAATTGGGAAAATTTTGTCATTCCAAGAAAATGGCCAGGATTAAATCCAGAGCATTGCAAAGGACCAAACCATGCCAAAACTAAACTCACAGCTGTTGCAAAAGCAGGGGAATAAGTCAAGGAGGAAGACACAACTTGCAGGGGAAGATATAAGAAACAGGGCATGGATACTAAAAATACAAAAAAATTTTCTTTCCCAAAGTCAAAGCCATCAAAAAACATGGCATGCCATCAAGTGCAGGGACATGCACCAAAGATTCTTCTATTAGTCCCCATTGAAATCGCAAGATTCCGTTTCCCTTCCCGAAAGGAAATGAAATTTCCTTTCGGGAAGGGAAACGGAATCTTGCGAACCCCAAAAGAAAGACTTACAAACACTCTGCAAAGGACATAGGAGCAAAAGAAATGCAATTGAAAAAAACCCCACAAAAACCAGAAAATTCAGAGTTTTAGTCTCTTCAAAAAATGGTCTGGAAGGAAATGAGCTGCATTGCAAAGGACCAAACCATGCAAAACTAAGCCCACAGATGTTGCACAAGCAGGGGAAAAAGAAAAAGACAAAGACACAACTCGCTGGTGAAGATCAGAGGGACATGGCATGGGTACCAAAAAGAAAAAAAAAAAAAATTTCTTTCCCAAAGTCAAAGCCATCAAAAGGCAGGCCATATCCCATCAAGTGCAGGCACATGCAGCAAAGCTTGCCAAAATTGATCCCCGCTGAAGGCCAAAACACAAAGGAAGGACTTCCAAACTCCCTGGAATGGAGATACCTTCCAAGCAATTGCAATCGGAGGAGAAAAAAAAAAAATTGGGGAAATTTTGTCATTCCAAGAAAATGGCCAGGATTAAATCCAGAGCATTGCAAAGGACCAAACCATGCCAAAACTAAGCTCACAGCTGTTGCAAAAGCAGGGGAATAAGTCAAGGAGGAAGACACAACTTGCAGGGGAAGATATAAGAAACAGGGCATGGATACTAAAAATACAAAAAAATTTCTGTCCCAAAGTCAAAGCCATCAAAAAGCATGGCATGCCATCAAGTGCAGGGACATGCACCAAAGATTCTTCTATTAGTCCCCATTGAAATCGCAAGATTCCGTTTCCCTTCCCGAAAGGAAATGAAATTTCCTTTCGGGAAGGGAAACGGAATCTTGCGAACCCCAAAAGAAAGACTTACAAACACTCTGCAAAGGACATAGGAGCAAAAGAAATGCAATTGAAAAAAACCCCACAAAAACCAGAAAATTCAGAGTTTTAGTCTCTTCAAAAAATGGTCTGGAAGGAAATGAGCTGCATTGCAAAGGACCAAACCATGCAAAACTAAGCCCACAGATGTTGCACAAGCAGGGGAAAAAGAAAAAGACAAAGACACAACTCGCTGGTGAAGATCAGAGGGACATGCCATGGGTACCAAAAAGAAAAAAAAAAAAAATTTCTTTCCCAAAGTCAAAGCCATCAAAAGGCAGGCCATATGCCATCAAGTGCAGGCACATGCAGCAAAGCTTGCCAAAATTGATCCCCGCTGAAGGCCAAAACACAAAGGAAGGACTTCCAAACTCCCTGGAATGGAGATACCATCCAAGCAATTGCAATCGGAGGAGAAAAAAAAAAAATTGGGGAAATTTTGTCATTTCGTGAAAATGGCCAGGATTAAATCTGAAGCATTGCAAAGGACCAAAAGATGCCAAAACTAAACTCACAGCTGTTGCAAAAGCAGGGGAATAAGTCAAGGAGGAAGACACAACTCGCTGGGGAAGATATAAGAAACACGGCAAGGATACCAAAAAGAAAAAAAAAAAAATTTCTTTCCCAAAGTCAAAGCCATCAAAAGGCAGGCCATATGCCATCAAGTGCAGGGACATGCACCAAAGATTCTTCTATTAGTCCCCATTGAAATCGCAAGATTCCGTTTCCCTTCCCGAAAGGAAATTTCAATTGATCCCCGCTGAAGGCCAAAACACAAAGGAAGGACTTCCAGACTCCCTGGAATGGAGATACCATCCAAGCAATTGCAATCGGAGGAGAAAAAAAAAAAATTGGGGAAATTTTGTCATTTCGTGAAAATGGCCAGGATTAAATCTGAAGCATTGCAAAGGACCAAAAGATGCCAAAACTAAACTCACAGCTGTTACAAAAGCAGGGGAATAAGTCAAGGAGGAAGACACAACTCGCTGGGGAAGATATAAGAAACACAGCAAGGATACCAAAAAGAAAAAAAAAAAAATTTCTTTCCCAAAGTCAAAGCCATCAAAAAGCAGGCCATATGCCATCAAGTGCAGGCACATGCAGCAAAGCTTGCCAAAATTGATCCCCGCTGAAGGCCAAAACACAAAGGAAGGACTTCCAAACTCCCTGGAATGGAGATACCTTCCAAGCAATTGCAATCGGAGGAGAAAAAAAAAAAATTGGGAAAATTTTGTCATTCCAAGAAAATGGCCAGGATTAAATCCAGAGCATTGCAAAGGACCAAACCATGCAAAAACTAAACTCACAGCTGTTGCAAAAGCAGGGGAATAAGTCAAGGAGGAAGACACAACTTGCAGGGGAAGATATAAGAAACAGGGCATGGATACTAAAAATACAAAAAAATTTTCTTTCCCAAAGTCAAAGCCATCAAAAAACATGGCATGCCATCAAGTGCAGGGACATGCACCAAAGATTCTTCTATTAGTCCCCATTGAAATCGCAAGATTCCGTTTCCCTTCCCGAAAGGAAATGAAATTTCCTTTCGGGAAGGGAAACGGAATCTTGCGAACCCCAAAAGAAAGACTTACAAACACTCTGCAAAGGACATAGGAGCAAAAGAAATGCAATTGAAAAAAACCCCACAAAAACCAGAAAATTCAGAGTTTTAGTCTCTTCAAAAAATGGTCTGGAAGGAAATGAGCTGCATTGCAAAGGACCAAACCATGCAAAACTAAGCCCACAGATGTTGCACAAGCAGGGGAAAAAGAAAAAGACAAAGACACAACTCGCTGGTGAAGATCAGAGGGACATGACATGGGTACCAAAAAGAAAAAAAAAAAAAATTTCTTTCCCAAAGTCAAAGCCATCAAAAGGCAGGCCATATGCCATCAAGTGCAGGCACATGCAGCAAAGCTTGCCAAAATTGATCCCCGCTGAAGGCCAAAACACAAAGGAAGGACTTCCAAACTCCCTGGAATGGAGATACCATCCAAGCAATTGCAATCGGAGGAGAAAAAAAAAAAATTGGGGAAATTTTGTCATTTCGTGAAAATGGCCAGGATTAAATCTGAAGCATTGCAAAGGACCAAAAGATGCCAAAACTAAACTCACAGCTGTTGCAAAAGCAGGGGAATAAGTCAAGGAGGAAGACACAACTCGCTGGGGAAGATATAAGAAACACAGCAAGGATACCAAAAAGAAAAAAAAAAAAATTTCTTTCCCAAAGTCAAAGCCATCAAAAGGCAGGCCATATGCCATCAAGTGCAGGCACATGCAGCAAAGCTTGCCAAAATTGATCCCCGCTGAAGGCCAAAACAACAAAGGAAGGACTTCCAAACTCCCTGGAATGGAGATACCTTCCAAGCAATTGCAATCGGAGGAGAAAAAAAAAAAATTGGGGAAATTTTGTCATTCCGAGAAAATGGCCAGGATTAAATCCAGAGCATTGCAAAGGACCAAAAGATGCCAAAACTAAACTCACAGCTGTTGCAAAAGCAGGGGAATAAGTCAAGGAGGAAGACACAACTTGCAGGGGAAGATATAAGAAACAGGGCATGGATACTAAAAATACAAAAAAATTTTCTTTCCCAAAGTCAAAGCCATCAAAAAACATGGCATGCCATCAAGTGCAGGGACATGCACCAAAGATTCTTCTATTAGTCCCCATTGAAATCGCAAGATTCCGTTTCCCTTCCCGAAAGGAAATTTCGATTGATCCCCGCTGAAGGCCAAAACACAAAGGAAGGACTTCCAGACTCCCTGGAATGGAGATACCATCCAAGCAATTGCAATCGGAGGAGAAAAAAAAAAAATTGGGGAAATTTTGTCATTTCGTGAAAATGGCCAGGATTAAATCTGAAGCATTGCAAAGGACCAAAAGATGCCAAAACTAAACTCACAGCTGTTACAAAAGCAGGGGAATAAGTCAAGGAGGAAGACACAACTCGCTGGGGAAGATATAAGAAACACAGCAAGGATACCAAAAAGAAAAAAAAAAAAATTTCTTTCCCAAAGTCAAAGCCATCAAAAAGCAGGCCATATGCCATCAAGTGCAGGCACATGCAGCAAAGCTTGCCAAAATTGATCCCCGCTGAAGGCCAAAACACAAAGGAAGGACTTCCAAACTCCCTGGAATGGAGATACCTTCCAAGCAATTGCAATCGGAGGAGAAAAAAAAAAAATTGGGGAAATTTTGTCATTCCAAGAAAATGGCCAGGATTAAATCCAGAGCATTGCAAAGGACCAAACCATGCCAAAACTAAACTCACAGCTGTTGCAAAAGCAGGGGAATAAGTCAAGGAGGAAGACACAACTTGCAGGGGAAGATATAAGAAACAGGGCATGGATACTAAAAATACAAAAAAATTTTCTTTCCCAAAGTCAAAGCCATCAAAAAACATGGCATGCCATCAAGTGCAGGGACATGCACCAAAGATTCTTCTATTAGTCCCCATTGAAATCGCAAGATTCCGTTTCCCTTCCCGAAAGGAAATGAAATTTCCTTTCGGGAAGGGAAACGGAATCTTGCGAACCCCAAAAGAAAGACTTACAAACACTCTGCAAAGGACATAGGAGCAAAAGAAATGCAATTGAAAAAAACCCCACAAAAACCAGAAAATTCAGAGTTTTAGTCTCTTCAAAAAATGGTCTGGAAGGAAATGAGCTGCATTGCAAAGGACCAAACCATGCAAAACTAAGCCCACAGATGTTGCACAAGCAGGGGAAAAAGAAAAAGACAAAGACACAACTCGCTGGTGAAGATCAGAGGGACATGACATGGGTACCAAAAAGAAAAAAAAAAAAAATTTCTTTCCCAAAGTCAAAGCCATCAAAAGGCAGGCCATATGCCATCAAGTGCAGGCACATGCAGCAAAGCTTGCCAAAATTGATCCCCGCTGAAGGCCAAAACACAAAGGAAGGACTTCCAAACTCCCTGGAATGGAGATACCATCCAAGCAATTGCAATCGGAGGAGAAAAAAAAAAAATTGGGGAAATTTTGTCATTTCGTGAAAATGGCCAGGATTAAATCTGAAGCATTGCAAAGGACCAAAAGATGCCAAAACTAAACTCACAGCTGTTGCAAAAGCAGGGGAATAAGTCAAGGAGGAAGACACAACTCGCTGGGGAAGATATAAGAAACACAGCAAGGATACCAAAAAGAAAAAAAAAAAAATTTCTTTCCCAAAGTCAAAGCCATCAAAAGGCAGGCCATATGCCATCAAGTGCAGGCACATGCAGCAAAGCTTGCCAAAATTGATCCCCGCTGAAGGCCAAAACAACAAAGGAAGGACTTCCAAACTCCCTGGAATGGAGATACCTTCCAAGCAATTGCAATCGGAGGAGAAAAAAAAAAAATTGGGGAAATTTTGTCATTCCGAGAAAATGGCCAGGATTAAATCCAGAGCATTGCAAAGGACCAAAAGATGCCAAAACTAAACTCACAGCTGTTGCAAAAGCAGGGGAATAAGTCAAGGAGGAAGACACAACTTGCAGGGGAAGATATAAGAAACAGGGCATGGATACTAAAAATACAAAAAAATTTTCTTTCCCAAAGTCAAAGCCATCAAAAAACATGGCATGCCATCAAGTGCAGGGACATGCACCAAAGATTCTTCTATTAGTCCCCATTGAAATCGCAAGGTTCCGTTTCCCTTCCCGAAAGGAAATGAAATTTCCTTTCGGGAAGGGAAACGGAATCTTGCGAACCCCAAAAGAAAGACTTACAAACACTCTGCAAAGGACATAGGAGCAAAAGAAATGCAATTGAAAAAAACCCCACAAAACCCAGAAAATTCAGAGTTTTAGTCTCTTCAAAAAATGGTCTGGAAGGAAATGAGCTGCATTGCAAAGGACCAAACCATGCAAAACTAAGCCCACAGATGTTGCACAAGCAGGGGAAAAAGAAAAAGACAAAGACACAACTCGCTGGTGAAGATCAGAGGGACATGGCATGGGTACCAAAAAGAAAAAAAAAAAAAATTTCTTTCCCAAAATCAAAGCCATCAAAAGGCAGGCCATATGCCATCAAGTGCAGGCACATGCAGCAAAGCTTGCCAAAATTGATCCCCGCTGAAGGCCAAAACACAAAGGAAGGACTTCCAAACTCCCTGGAATGGAGATACCATCCAAGCAATTGCAATCGGAGGAGAAAAAAAAAAATTGGGGAAATTTTGTCATTTCGTGAAAATGGCCAGGATTAAATCTGAAGCATTGCAAAGGACCAAAAGATGCCAAAACTAAACTCACAGCTGTTGCAAAAGCAGGGGAATAAGTGAAGGAGGAAGACACAACTCGCTGGGGAAGATATAAGAAACACAGCAAGGATACCAAAAAGAAAAAAAAAAAATTTCTTTCCCAAAGTCAAAGCCATCAAAAGGCAGGCCATATGCCATCAAGTGCAGGCACATGCAGCAAAGCTTGCCAAAATTGATCCCCGCTGAAGGCCAAAACACAAAGGAAGGACTTCCAGACTCCCTGGAATGGAGATACCATCCAAGCAATTGCAATCGGAGGAGAAAAAAAAAAAATTGGGGAAATTTTGTCATTTCGTGAAAATGGCCAGGATTAAATCTGAAGCATTGCAAAGGACCAAAAGATGCCAAAACTAAACTCACAGCTGTTGCAAAAGCAGGGGAATAAGTCAAGGAGGAAGACACAACTCGCTGGGGAAGATATAAGAAACACAGCAAGGATACCAAAAAGAAAAAAAAAAAAATTTCTTTCCCAAAGTCAAAGCCATCAAAAAGCAGGCCATATGCCATCAAGTGCAGGCACATGCAGCAAAGCTTGCCAAAATTGATCCCCGCTGAAGGCCAAAACACAAAGGAAGGACTTCCAAACTCCCTGGAATGGAGATACCTTCCAAGCAATTGCAATCGGAGGAGAAAAAAAAAAAATTGGGGAAATTTTGTCATTCCAAGAAAATGGCCAGGATTAAATCCAGAGCATTGCAAAGGACCAAACCATGCCAAAACTAAGCTCACAGCTGTTGCAAAAGCAGGGGAATAAGTCAAGGAGGAAGACACAACTTGCAGGGGAAGATATAAGAAACAGGGCATGGATACTAAAAATACAAAAAAATTTCTGTCCCAAAGTCAAAGCCATCAAAAAGCATGGCATGCCATCAAGTGCAGGGACATGCACCAAAGATTCTTCTATTAGTCCCCATTGAAATCGCAAGATTCCGTTTCCCTTCCCGAAAGGAAATGAAATTTCCTTTCGGGAAGGGAAACGGAATCTTGCGAACCCCAAAAGAAAGACTTACAAACACTCTGCAAAGGACATAGGAGCAAAAGAAATGCAATTGAAAAAAACCCCACAAAAACCAGAAAATTCAGAGTTTTAGTCTCTTCAAAAAATGGTCTGGAAGGAAATGAGCTGCATTGCAAAGGACCAAACCATGCAAAACTAAGCCCACAGATGTTGCACAAGCAGGGGAAAAAGAAAAAGACAAAGACACAACTCGCTGGTGAAGATCAGAGGGACATGGCATGGGTACCAAAAAGAAAAAAAAAAAAAATTTCTTTCCCAAAGTCAAAGCCATCAAAAGGCAGGCCATATGCCATCAAGTGCAGGCACATGCAGCAAAGCTTGCCAAAATTGATCCCCGCTGAAGGCCAAAACACAAAGGAAGGACTTCCAAACTCCCTGGAATGGAGATACAATCCAAGCAATTGCAATCGGAGGAGAAAAAAAAAAAATTGGGGAAATTTTGTCATTTCGTGAAAATGGCCAGGATTAAATCTGAAGCATTGCAAAGGACCAAAAGATGCCAAAACTAAACTCACAGCTGTTGCAAAAGCAGGGGAATAGGTCAAGGAGGAAGACACAACTCGCTGGGGAAGATATAAGAAACACAGCAAGGATACCAAAAAGAAAAAAAAAAAAATTTCTTTCCCAAAGTCAAAGCCATCAAAAGGCAGGCCATATGCCATCAAGTGCAGGCACATGCAGCAAAGCTTGTCAAAATTGATCCCCGCTGAAGGCCAAAACAACAAAGGAAGGACTTCCAAACTCCCTGGAATGGAGATACCTTCCAAGCAATTGCAATCGGAGGAGAAAAAAAAAAAAAAGGGGAAATTTTGTCATTCCGAGAAAATGGCCAGGATTAAATCCAGAGCATTGCAAAGGACCAAACCATGCCAAAACTAAACTCACAGCTGTTGCAAAAGCAGGGGAATAAGTCAAGGAGGAAGACACAACTTGCAGGGGAAGATATAAGAAACAGGGCATGGATACTAAAAATACAAAAAAATTTTCTTTCCCAAAGTCAAAGCCATCAAAAAACATGGCATGCCATCAAGTGCAGGGACATGCACCAAAGATTCTTCTATTAGTCCCCATTGAAATCGCAAGATTCCGTTTCCCTTCCCGAAAGGAAATTTCATTTCCTTTCGGGAAGGGAAACGGAATCTTGCGAACCCCAAAAGAAAGACTTACAAACACTCTGCAAAGGACATAGGAGCAAAAGAAATGCAATTGAAAAAAACCCCACAAAAACCAGAAAATTCAGAGTTTTAGTCTCTTCAAAAAATGGTCTGGAAGGAAATGAGCTGCATTGCAAAGGACCAAACCATGCAAAACTAAGCCCACAGATGTTGCACAAGCAGGGGAAAAAGAAAAAGACAAAGACACAACTCGCTGGTGAAGATCAGAGGGACATGCCATGGGTACCAAAAAGAAAAAAAAAAAAAATTTCTTTCCCAAAGTCAAAGCCATCAAAAGGCAGACCATATGCCATCAAGTGCAGGCACATGCAGCAAAGCTTGCCAAAATTGATCCCCGCTGAAGGCCAAAACACAAAGGAAGGACTTCCAAACTCCCAGGAATGGAGATACCATCCAAGCAATTGCAATCGGACGGAGAAAAAAAAAAATTGGGGAAATTTTGTCATTTCGTGAAAATGGCCAGGATTAAATCTGAAGCATTGCAAAGGACCAAAAGATGCCAAAACTAAACTCACAGCTGTTGCAAAAGCAGGGGAATAAGTCAAGGAGGAAGACACAACTCGCTGGGGAAGATATAAGAAACACAGCAAGGATACCAAAAAGAAAAAAAAAAAAAATTCTTTCCCAAAGTCAAAGCCATCAAAAGGCAGGCCATATGCCATCAAGTGCAGGCACATGCAGCAAAGCTTGCCAAAATTGATCCCCGCTGAAGGCCAAAACACAAAGGAAGGACTTCCAGACTCCCTGGAATGGAGATACAATCCAAGCAATTGCAATCGGAGGAGAAAAAAAAAAAATTGGGGATATTTTGTCATTTCGTGAAAATCGCCAGGATTAAATCTGAAGCATTGCAAAGGACCAAAAGATGCCAAAACTAAACTCACAGCTGTTGCAAAAGCAGGGGAATAAGTCAAGGAGGAAGACACAACTCGCTGGGGAAGATATATAGGAAACACAGCAAGGATACCAAAAAGAGAAAAAAAAAAAATTCTTTCCCAAAGTCAAAGCCATCAAAAAGCAGGCCATATCCCATCAAGTGCAGGCACATGCAGCAAAGCTTGCCAAAATTGATCCCCGCTGAAGGCCAAAACACAAAGGAAGGACTTCCAAACTCCCTGGAATGGAGATACCTTCCAAGCAATTGCAATCGGAGGAGAAAAAAAAAAAATTGGGGAAATTTTGTCATTCCAAGAAAATGGCCAGGATTAAATCCAGAGCATTGCAAAGGACCAAACCATGCCAAAACTAAGCTCACAGCTGTTGCAAAAGCAGGGGAATAAGTCAAGGAGGAAGACACAACTTGCAGGGGAAGATATAAGAAACAGGGCATGGATACTAAAAATACAAAAAAATTTTCTTTCCCAAAGTCAAAGCCATCAAAAAGCATGGCATGCCATCAAGTGCAGGGACATGCACCAAAGATTCTTCTATTAGTCCCCATTGAAATCGCAAGATTCCGTTTCCCTTCCCGAAAGGAAATGAAATTTCCTTTCGGGAAGGGAAACGGAATCTTGCGAACCCCAAAAGAAAGACTTACAAACACTCTGCAAAGGACATAGGAGCAAAAGAAATGCAATTGAAAAAAACCCCACAAAAACCAGAAAATTCAGAGTTTTAGTCTCTTCAAAAAATGGTCTGGAAGGAAATGAGCTGCATTGCAAAGGACCAAACCATGCAAAACTAAGCCCACAGATGTTGCACAAGCAGGGGAAAAAGAAAAAGACAAAGACACAACTCGCTGGTGAAGATCAGAGGGACATGCCATGGGTACCAAAAAGAAAAAAAAAAAAAATTTCTTTCCCAAAGTCAAAGCCATCAAAAGGCAGACCATATGCCATCAAGTGCAGGCACATGCAGCAAAGCTTGCCAAAATTGATCCCCGCTGAAGGCCAAAACACAAAGGAAGGACTTCCAAACTCCCAGGAATGGAGATACCATCCAAGCAATTGCAATCGGAGGAGAAAAAAAAAAAATTGGGGAAATTTTGTCATTTCGTGAAAATGGCCAGGATTAAATCTGAAGCATTGCAAAGGACCAAAAGATGCCAAAACTAAGCTCACAGCTGTTGCAAAAGCAGGGGAATAAGTCAAGGAGGAAGACACAACTTGCAGGGGAAGATATAAGAAACACAGCAAGGATAACAAAAAGAAAAACAAAAAAAATTTCTTTCCCAAAGTCAAAGCCATCAAAAGGCAGGCCATATGCCATCAAGTGGAGGCACATGCAGCAAAGCTTGCCAAAATTGATCCCCGCTGAAGGCCAAAACACAAAGGAAGGACTTCCAAACTCCCTGGAATGGAGATACAATCCAAGCAATCGCAATCGGAGGAGAAAAAAAAAAAATTGGGGAAATTTTGTCATTTCGTGAAAATGGCCAGGATTAAATCTGAAGCATTGCAAAGGACCAAAAGATGCCAAAACTAAACTCACAGCTGTTGCAAAAGCAGGGGAATAGGTCAAGGAGGAAGACACAACTTGCAGGGGAAGATATAAGAAACAGGGCATGGATACTAAAAATACAAAAAAATTTTCTTTCCCAAAGTCAAAGCCATCAAAAAGCATGGCATGCCATCAAGTGCAGGGACATGCACCAAAGATTCTTCTATTAGTCCCCATTGAAATCGCAAGATTCCGTTTCCCTTCCCGAAAGGAAATTTCATTTGATCCCCGCTGAAGGCCAAAACACAAAGGAAGGACTTCCAAACTCCCTGGAATGGAGATACCATCCAAGCAATTGCAATCGGAGGAGAAAAAAAAAAAATTGGGGAAATTTTGTCATTTCGTGAAAATGGCCAGGATTAAATCTGAAGCATTGCAAAGGACCAAAAGATGTCAAAACTAAACTCACAGCTGTTGCAAAAGCAGGGGAATAAGTCAAGGAGGAAGACACAACTCGCTGGGGAAGATATAAGAAACACAGCAAGGATACCAAAAAGAAAAAAAAAAAAATTTCTTTCCCAAAGTCAAAGCCATCAAAAGGCAGGCCATATGCCATCAAGTGCAGGCACATGCAGCAAAGCTTGCCAAAATTGATCCCCGCTGAAGGCCAAAACAACAAAGGAAGGACTTCCAAACTCCCTGGAATGGAGATACCTTCCAAGCAATTGCAATCGGAGGAGAAAAAAAAAAATTGGGGAAATTTTGTCATTCCGAGAAAATGGCCAGGATTAAATCCAGAGCATTGCAAAGGACCAAACCATGCCAAAACTAAACTCACAGCTGTTGCAAAAGCAGGGGAATAAGTCAAGGAGGAAGACACAACTTGCAGGGGAAGATATAAGAAACAGGGCATGGATACTAAAAATACAAAAAAATTTTCTTTCCCAAAGTCAAAGCCATCAAAAAACATGGCATGCCATCAAGTGCAGGGACATGCACCAAAGATTCTTCTATTAGTCCCCATTGAAATCGCATGATTCCGTTTCCCTTCCCGAAAGGAAATGAAATTTCCTTTCGGGAAGGGAAACGGAATCTTGCGAACCCCAAAAGAAAGACTTACAAACACTCTGCAAAGGACATAGGAGCAAAAGAAATGCAATTGAAAAAAACCCCACAAAACCCAGAAAATTCAGAGTTTTAGTCTCTTCAAAAAATGGTCTGGAAGGAAATGAGCTGCATTGCAAAGGACCAAACCATGCAAAACTAAGCCCACAGATGTTGCACAAGCAGGGGAAAAAGAAAAAGACAAAGACACAACTCGCTGGTGAAGATCAGAGGGACATGGCATGGGTACCAAAAAGAAAAAAAAAAAAAATTTCTTTCCCAAAGTCAAAGCCATCAAAAGGCAGGCCATATGCCATCAAGTGCAGGCACATGCAGCAAAGCTTGCCAAAATTGATCCCCGCTGAAGGCCAAAACACAAAGGAAGGACTTCCAGACTCCCTGGAATGGAGATACCTTCCAAGCAATTGCAATCGGAGGAGAAAAAAAAAAAATTGGGGAAATTTTGTCATTTCGTGAAAATGGCCAGGATTAAATCTGAAGCATTGCAAAGGACCAAAAGATGCCAAAACTAAACTCACAGCTGTTGCAAAAGCAGGGGAATAAGTCAAGGAGGAAGACACAACTCGCTGGGGAAGATATAAGAAACACAGCAAGGATACCAAAAAGAAAAAAAAAAAAATTTCTTTCCCAAAGTCAAAGCCATCAAAAGGCAGGCCATATGCCATCAAGTGCAGGCACATGCAGCAAAGCTTGCCAAAATTGATCCCCGCTGAAGGCCAAAACACAAAGGAAGGACTTCCAAACTCCCTGGAATGGAGATACCTTCCAAGCAATTGCAATCGGAGGAGAAAAAAAAAAAATTGGGGAAATTTTGTCATTCCGAGAAAATGGCCAGGATTAAATCCAGAGCATTGCAAAGGACCAAAAGATGCCAAAACTAAGCTCACAGCTGTTGCAAAAGCAGGGGAATAAGTCAAGGAGGAAGACACAACTTGCAGGGGAAGATATAAGAAACACAGCAAGGATACCAAAAAGAAAAACAAAAAAAATTTCTTTCCCAAAGTCAAAGCCATCAAAAGGCAGGCCATATGCCATCAAGTGGAGGCACATGCAGCAAAGCTTGCCAAAATTGATCCCCGCTGAAGGCCAAAACACAAAGGAAGGACTTCCAAACTCCCTGGAATGGAGATACAATCCAAGCAATCGCAATCGGAGGAGAAAAAAAAAAAATTGGGGAAATTTTGTCATTTCGTGAAAATGGCCAGGATTAAATCTGAAGCATTGCAAAGGACCAAAAGATGCCAAAACTAAACTCACAGCTGTTGCAAAAGCAGGGGAATAGGTCAAGGAGGAAGACACAACTTGCAGGGGAAGATATAAGAAACAAGGCATGGATACTAAAAATTCAAAAAAATTTTCTTTCCCAAAGTCAAAGCCATCAAAAAGCATGGCATGCCATCAAGTGCAGGGACATGCACCAAAGATTCTTCTATTAGTCCCCATTGAAATCGCAAGATTCCGTTTCCCTTCCCGAAAGGAAATTTCATTTGATCCCCGCTGAAGGCCAAAACACAAAGGAAGGACTTCCAAACTCCCTGGAATGGAGATACCTTCCAAGCAATTGCAATCGGAGGAGAAAAAAAAAAAATTGGGTAATTTTGTCATTCCAAGAAAATGGCCAGGATTAAATCCAGAGCATTGCAAAGGACCAAACCATGCCAAAACTAAGCTCACAGCTGTTGCAAAAGCAGGGGAATAAGTCAAGGAGGAAGACACAACTTGCAGGGGAAGATATAAGAAACAGGGCATGGATACTAAAAATACAAAAAAATTTCTGTCCCAAAGTCAAAGCCATCAAAAAGCATGGCATGCCATCAAGTGCAGGGACATGCACCAAAGATTCTTCTATTAGTCCCCATTGAAATCGCAAGATTCCGTTTCCCTTCCCGAAAGGAAATGAAAATTTCCTTTCGGGAAGGGAAACGGAATCTTGCGAACCCCAAAAGAAAGACTTACAAACACTCTGCAAAGGACATAGGAGCAAAAGAAATGCAATTGAAAAAAACCCCACAAAAACCAGAAAATTCAGAGTTTTAGTCTCTTCAAAAAATGGTCTGGAAGGAAATGAGCTGCATTGCAAAGGACCAAACCATGCAAAACTAAGCCCACAGATGTTGCACAAGCAGGGGAAAAAGAAAAAGACAAAGACACAACTCGCTGGTGAAGATCAGAGGGACATGGCATGGGTACCAAAAAGAAAAAAAAAAAAAATTTCTTTCCCAAACTCAAAGCCATCAAAAGGCAGACCATATGCCATCAAGTGCAGGCACATGCAGCAAAGCTTGCCAAAATTGATCCCCGCTGAAGGCCAAAACACAAAGGAAGGACTTCCAAACTCCCTGGAATGGAGATACCATCCAAGCAATTGCAATCGGAGGAGAAAAAAAAAAAATTGGGGAAATTTTGTCATTTCGTGAAAATGGCCAGGATTAAATCTGAAGCATTGCAAAGGACCAAAAGATGCAAAAACTAAGCTCACAGCTGTTGCAAAAGCAGGGGAATAAGTCAAGGAGGAAGACACAACTTGCAGGGGAAGATATAAGAAACACAGCAAGGATACCAAAAAGAAAAACAAAAAAAATTTCTTTCCCAAAGTCAAAGCCATCAAAAGGCAGGCCATATGCCATCAAGTGCAGGCACATGCAGCAAAGCTTGCCAAAATTGATCCCCGCTGAAGGCCAAAACACAAAGGAAGGACTTCCAAACTCCCTGGAATGGAGATACAATCCAAGCAATCGCAATCGGAGGAGAAAAAAAAAAAATTGGGGAAATTTTGTCATTTCGTGAAAATGGCCAGGATTAAATCTGAAGCATTGCAAAGGACCAAAAGATGCCAAAACTAAACTCACAGCTGTTGCAAAAGCAGGGGAATAGGTCAAGGAGGAAGACACCACTTGCAGGGGAAGATATAAGAAACAGGGCATGGATACTAAAAATACAAAAAAATTTTCTTTCCCAAAGTCAAAGCCATCAAAAAGCATGGCATGCCATCAAGTGCAGGGACATGCACCAAAGATTCTTCTATTAGTCCCCATTGAAATCGCAAGATTCCGTTTCCCTTCCCGAAAGGAAATTTCATTTGATCCCCGCTGAAGGCCAAAACACAAAGGAAGGACTTCCAAACTCCCTGGAATGGAGATACCATCCAAGCAATTGCAATCGGAGGAGAAAAAAAAAAAATTGGGGAAATTTTGTCATTTCGTGAAAATGGCCAGGATTAAATCTGAAGCATTGCAAAGGACCAAAAGATGTCAAAACTAAACTCATAGCTGTTGCAAAAGCAGGGGAATAAGTCAAGGAGGAAGACACAACTCGCTGGGGAAGATATAAGAAACACAGCAAGGATACCAAAAAGAAAAAAAAAAAAATTTCTTTCCCAAAGTCAAAGCCATCAAAAAGCAGGCCATATGCCATCAAGTGCAGGCACATGCAGCAAAGCTTGCCAAAATTGATCCCCGCTGAAGGCCAAAACAACAAAGGAAGGACTTCCAAACTCCCTGGAATGGAGATACCTTCCAAGCAATTGCAATCGGAGGAGAAAAAAAAAATTTGGGGAAATACTGTCATTCCGAGAAAATGGCCAGGATTAAATCCAGAGCATTGCAAAGGACCAAACCATGCCAAAACTAAACTCACAGCTGTTGCAAAAGCAGGGGAATAAGTGAAGGAGGAAGACACAACTTGCAGGGGAAGATATAAGAAACAGGGCATGGATACTAAAAATACAAAAAAATTTTCTTTCCCAAAGTCAAAGCCATCAAACAACATGGCATGCCATCAAGTGCAGGGACATGCACCAAAGATTCTTCTATTAGTCCCCATTGAAATCGCAAGATTCCGTTTCCCTTCCCGAAAGGAAATGAAATTTCCTTTCGGGAAGGGAAACGGAATCTTGCGAACCCCAAAAGAAAGACTTACAAACACTCTGCAAAGGACATAGGAGCAAAAGAAATGCAATTGAAAAAAACCCCACAAAAACCAGAAAATTCAGAGTTTTAGTCTCTTCAAAAAATGGTCTGGAAGGAAATGAGCTGCATTGCAAAGGACCAAACCATGCAAAACTAAGCCCACAGATGTTGCACAAGCAGGGGAAAAAGAAAAAGACAAAGACACAACTCGCTGGTGAAGATCAGAGGGACATGGCATGGGTACCAAAAAGAAAAAAAAAAAAAATTTCTTTCCCAAAGTCAAAGCCATCAAAAGGCAGGCCATATGCCATCAAGTGCAGGCACATGCAGCAAAGCTTGCCAAAATTGATCCCCGCTGAAGGCCAAAACACAAAGGAAGGACTTCCAGACTCCCTGGAATGGAGATACCATCCAAGCAATTGCAATCGGAGGAGAAAAAAAAAAAATTGGGGAAATTTTGTCATTTCGTGAAAATGGCCAGGATTAAATCTGAAGCATTGCAAAGGACCAAAAGATGCCAAAACTAAACTCACAGCTGTTGCAAAAGCAGGGGAATAAGTCAAGGAGGAAGACACAACTCGCTGGGGAAGATATAAGAAACACAGCAAGGATACCAAAAAGAAAAAAAAAAAAATTTCTTTCCCAAAGTCAAAGCCATCAAAAGGCAGGCCATATGCCATCAAGTGCAGGCACATGCAGCAAAGCTTGCCAAAATTGATCCCCGCTGAAGGCCAAAACACAAAGGAAGGACTTCCAAACTCCCTGGAATGGAGATACCTTCCAAGCAATTGCAATCGGAGGAGAAAAAAAAAAAATTGGGGAAATTTTGTCATTCCGAGAAAATGGCCAGGATTAAATCCAGAGCATTGCAAAGGACCAAAAGATGCCAAAACTAAGCTCACAGCTGTTGCAAAAGCAGGGGAATAAGTCAAGGAGGAAGACACAACTTGCAGGGGAAGATATAAGAAACACAGCAAGGATACCAAAAAGAAAAACAAAAAAAATTTCTTTCCCAAAGTCAAAGCCATCAAAAGGCAGGCCATATGCCATCAAGTGGAGGCACATGCAGCAAAGCTTGCCAAAATTGATCCCCGCTGAAGGCCAAAACACAAAGGAAGGACTTCCAAACTCCCTGGAATGGAGATACAATCCAAGCAATTGCAATCGGAGGAGAAAAAAAAAAAATTGGGGAAATTTTGTCATTTCGTGAAAATGGCCAGGATTAAATCTGAAGCATTGCAAAGGACCAAAAGATGCCAAAACTAAACTCACAGCTGTTGCAAAAGCAGGGGAATAGGTCAAGGAGGAAGACACAACTTGCAGGGGAAGATATAAGAAACAGGGCATGGATACTAAAAATACAAAAAAATTTTCTTTCCCAAAGTCAAAGCCATCAAAAAGCATGGCATGCCATCAAGTGCAGGGACATGCACCAAAGATTCTTCTATTAGTCCCCATTGAAATCGCAAGATTCCGTTTCCCTTCCCGAAAGGAAATTTCATTTGATCCCCGCTGAAGGCCAAAACACAAAGGAAGGTCTTCCAAACTCCCTGGAATGGAGATACCATCCAAGCAATTGCAATCGGAGGAGAAAAAAAAAAAATTGGGGAAATTTTGTCATTTCGTGAAAATGGCCAGGATTAAATCTGAAGCATTGCAAAGGACCAAAAGATGCCAAAACTAAACTCACAGCTGTTGCAAAAGCAGGGGAATAAGTCAAGGAGGAAGACACAACTCGCTGGGGAAGATATAAGAAACACAGCAAGGATACCAAAAAGAAAAAAAAAAAAATTTCTTTCCCAAAGTCAAAGCCATCAAAAGGCAGGCCATATGCCATCAAGTGCAGGCACATGCAGCAAAGCTTGCCAAAATTGATCCCCGCTGAAGGCCAAAACACAAAGGAAGGACTTCCAAACTCCCTGGAATGGAGATACCTTCCAAGCAATTGCAATCGGAGGAGAAAAAAAAAAAATTGGGGAAATTTTGTCATTCCGAGAAAATGGCCAGGATTAAATCCAGAGCATTGCAAAGGACCAAAAGATGCCAAAACTAAGCTCACAGCTGTTGCAAAAGCAGGGGAAGAAGTCAAGGAGGAAGACACAACTCGCTGGGGAAGATATAAGAAACACAGCAAGGATACCAAAAAGAAAAACAAAAAAATTTCTTTCCCAAAGTCAAAGCCATCAAAAGGCAGGCCATATGCCATCAAGTGCAGGCACATGCAGCAAAGCTTGCCAAAATTGATCCCCGCTGAAGGCCAAAACACAAAGGAAGGACTTCCAAACTCCCTGGAATGGAGATACCTTCCAAGCAATTGCAATCGGAGGAGAAAAAAAAAAAATTGGGGAAATTTTGTCATTCCGAGAAAATGGCCAGGATTAAATCCAGAGCATTGCAAAGGACCAAAAGATGCCAAAACTAAGCTCACAGCTGTTGCAAAAGCAGGGGAATAGGTCAAGGAGGAAGACACAACTTGCAGGGGAAGATATAAGAAACAGGGCATGGATACTAAAAATACAAAAAAATTTTCTTTCCCAAAGTCAAAGCCATCAAAAAGCATGGCATGCCATCAAGTGCAGGGACATGCACCAAAGATTCTTCTATTAGTCCCCATTGAAATCGCAAGATTCCGTTTCCCTTCCCGAAAGGAAATGAAATTTCCTTTCGGGAAGGGAAACGGAATCTTGCGAACCCCAAAAGAAAGACTTACAAACACTCTGCAAAGGACATAGGAGCAAAAGAAATGCAATTGAAAAAAACCCCACAAAACCCAGAAAATTCAGAGTTTTAGTCTCTTCAAAAAATGGTCTGGAAGGAAATGAGCTGCATTGCAAAGGACCAAACCATGCAAAACTAAGCCCACAGATGTTGCACAAGCAGGGGAAAAAGAAAAAGACAAAGACACAACTCGCTGGTGAAGATCAGAGGGACATGGCATGGGTACCAAAAAGAAAAAAAAAAAAAATTTCTTTCCCAAAGTCAAAGCCATCAAAAGGCAGGCCATATGCCATCAAGTGCAGGCACATGCAGCAAAGCTTGCCAAAATTGATCCCCGCTGAAGGCCAAAACACAAAGGAAGGACTTCCAAACTCCCTGGAATGGAGATACCATCCAAGCAATTGCAATCGGAGGAGAAAAAAAAAAATTGGGGAAATTTTGTCATTTCGTGAAAATGGCCAGGATTAAATCTGAAGCATTGCAAAGGACCAAAAGATGCCAAAACTAAACTCACAGCTGTTGCAAAAGCAGGGGAATAAGTCAAGGAGGAAGACACAACTCGCTGGGGAAGATATAAGAAACACAGCAAGGATACCAAAAAGAAAAAAAAAAAAAAAATTTCTTTCCCAAAGTCAAAGCCATCAAAAGGCAGGCCATATGCCATCAAGTGCAGGCACATGCAGCAAAGCTTGCCAAAATTGATCCCCGCTGAAGGCCAAAACACAAAGGAAGGACTTCCAAACTCCCTGGAATGGAGATACCATCCAAGCAATTGCAATCGGAGGAGAAAAAAAAAAATTGGGGAATTTTGTCATTTCGTGAAAATGGCCAGGATTAAATCTGAAGCATTGCAAAGGACCAAAAGATGCCAAAACTAAACTCACAGCTGTTGCAAAAGCAGGGGAATAAGTCAAGGAGGAAGACACAACTCGCTGGGGAAGATATAAGAAACACAGCAAGGATACCAAAAAGAAAAAAAAAAAAATTTCTTTCCCAAAGTCAAAGCCATCAAAAGGCAGGCCATATGCCATCAAGTGCAGGCACATGCAGCAAAGCTTGCCAAAATTGATCCCCGCTGAAGGCCAAAACACAAAGGAAGGACTTCCAAACTCCCTGGAATGGAGATACCATCCAAGCAATTGCAATCGGAGGAGAAAAAAAAAAATTGGGGAAATTTTGTCATTTCGTGAAAATGGCCAGGATTAAATCTGAAGCATTGCAAAGGACCAAAAGATGCCAAAACTAAACTCACAGCTGTTGCAAAAGCAGGGGAATAAGTCAAGGAGGAAGACACAACTCGCTGGGGAAGATATAAGAAACACAGCAAGGATACCAAAAAGAAAAAAAAAAAAAAAATTTCTTTCCCAAAGTCAAAGCCATCAAAAGGCAGGCCATATGCCATCAAGTGCAGGCACATGCAGCAAAGCTTGCCAAAATTGATCCCCGCTGAAGGCCAAAACACAAAGGAAGGACTTCCAAACTCCCTGGAATGGAGATACCATCCAAGCAATTGCAATCGGAGGAGAAAAAAAAAAATTGGGGAATTTTGTCATTTCGTGAAAATGGCCAGGATTAAATCTGAAGCATTGCAAAGGACCAAAAGATGCCAAAACTAAACTCACAGCTGTTGCAAAAGCAGGGGAATAAGTCAAGGAGGAAGACACAACTCGCTGGGGAAGATATAAGAAACACAGCAAGGATACCAAAAAGAAAAAAAAAAAAATTTCTTTCCCAAAGTCAAAGCCATCAAAAGGCAGGCCATATGCCATCAAGTGCAGGCACATGCAGCAAAGCTTGCCAAAATTGATCCCCGCTGAAGGCCAAAACACAAAGGAAGGACTTCCAGACTCCCTGGAATGGAGATACCATCCAAGCAATTGCAATCGGAGGAGAAAAAAAAAAAATTGGGGAAATTTTGTCATTTCGTGAAAATGGCCAGGATTAAATCTGAAGCATTGCAAAGGACCAAAAGATGCCAAAACTAAACTCACAGCTGTTGCAAAAGCAGGGGAATAAGTCAAGGAGGAAGACACAACTCGCTGGGGAAGATATAAGAAACACAGCAAGGATACCAAAAAGAAAAAAAAAAAATTTCTTTCCCAAAGTCAAAGCCATCAAAAAGCAGGCCATATGCCATCAAGTGCAGGCACATGCAGCAAAGCTTGCCAAAATTGATCCCCGCTGAAGGCCAAAACACAAAGGAAGGACTTCCAAACTCCCTGGAATGGAGATACCTTCCAAGCAATTGCAATCGGAGGAGAAAAAAAAAAAATTGGGGGAATTTTGTCATTCCAAGAAAATGGCCAGGATTAAATCCAGAGCATTGCAAAGGACCAAAAGATGCCAAAACTAAGCTCACAGCTGTTGCAAAAGCAGGGGAATAAGTCAAGGAGGAAGACACAACTTGCAGGGGAAGATATAAGAAACAGGGCATGGATACTAAAAATACAAAAAAATTTGTTTCCCAAAGTCAAAGCCATCAAAAAGCATGGCATGCCATCAAGTGCAGGGACATGCACCAAAGATTCTTCTATTAGTCCCCATTGAAATCGCAAGATTCCGTTTCCCTTCCCGAAAGGAAATGAAATTTCCTTTCGGGAAGGGAAACGGAATCTTGCGAACCCCAAAAGAAAGACTTACAAACACTCTGCAAAGGACATAGGAGCAAAAGAAATGCAATTGAAAAAAACCCCACAAAAACCAGAAAATTCAGAGTTTTAGTCTCTTCAAAAAATGGTCTGGAAGGAAATGAGCTGCATTGCAAAGGACCAAACCATGCAAAACTAAGCCCACAGATGTTGCACAAGCAGGGGAAAAAGAAAAAGACAAAGACACAACTCGCTGGTGAAGATCAGAGGGACATGCCATGGGTACCAAAAAGAAAAAAAAAAAAATTTCTTTCCCAAAGTCAAAGCCATCAAAAGGCAGACCATATGCCATCAAGTGCAGGCACATGCAGCAAAGCTTGCCAAAATTGATCCCCGCTGAAGGCCAAAACACAAAGGAAGGACTTCCAAACTCCCAGGAATGGAGATACCATCCAAGCAATTGCAATCGGAGGAGAAAAAAAAAAAATTGGGGAAATTTTGTCATTTCGTGAAAATGGCCAGGATTAAATCTGAAGCATTGCAAAGGACCAAAAGATGCCAAAACTAAACTCACAGCTGTTGCAAAAGCAGGGGAATAAGTCAAGGAGGAAGACACAACTCGCTGGGGAAGATATAAGAAACACAGCAAGGATACCAAAAAGAAAAAAAAAAAAATTTCTTTCCCAAAGTCAAAGCCATCAAAAGGCAGGCCATATGCCATCAAGTGCAGGCACATGCAGCAAAGCTTGCCAAAATTGATCCCCGCTGAAGGCCAAAACACAAAGGAAGGACTTCCAAACTCCCTGGAATGGAGATACCATCCAAGCAATTGCAATCGGAGGAGAAAAAAAAAAAATTGGGGGAATTTTGTCATTTCGTGAAAATGGCCAGGATTAAATCTGAAGCATTGCAAAGGACCAAAAGATGCCAAAACTAAACTCACAGCTGTTGCAAAAGCAGGGGAATAAGTCAAGGAGGAAGACACAACTCGCTGGGGAAGATATAAGAAACACAGCAAGGATACCAAAAAGAAAAAAAAAAAAATTTCTTTCCCAAAGTCAAAGCCATCAAAAGGCAGGCCATATGCCATCAAGTGCAGGCACATGCAGCAAAGCTTGCCAAAATTGATCCCCGCTGAAGGCCAAAACACAAAGGAAGGACTTCCAAACTCCCTGGAATGGAGATACCTTCCAAGCAATTGCAATCGGAGGAGAAAAAAAAAAAATTGGGGGAATTTTGTCATTCCAAGAAAATGGCCAGGATTAAATCCAGAGCATTGCAAAGGACCAAAAGATGCCAAAACTAAGCTCACAGCTGTTGCAAAAGCAGGGGAATAAGTCAAGGAGGAAGACACAACTTGCAGGGGAAGATATAAGAAACACAGCAAGGATACCAAAAAGAAAAACAAAAAAAATTTCTTTCCCAAAGTCAAAGCCATCAAAAGGCAGGCCATATGCCATCAAGTGCAGGCACATGCAGCAAAGCTTGCCAAAATTGATCCCCGCTGAAGGCCAAAACACAAAGGAAGGACTTCCAAACTCCCTGGAATGGAGATACCTTCCAAGCAATTGCAATCGGAGGAGAAAAAAAAAAATTGGGGAAATTTTGTCATTCCAAGAAAATGGCCAGGATTAAATCCAGAGCATTGCAAAGGACCAAACCATGCCAAAACTAAGCTCACAGCTGTTGCAAAAGCAGGGGAATAAGTCAAGGAGGAAGACACAACTTGCAGGGGAAGATATAAGAAACAGGGCATGGATACTAAAAATACAAAAAAATTTTCTTTCCCAAAGTCAAAGCCATCAAAAAGCATGGCATGCCATCAAGTGCAGGGACATGCACCAAAGATTCTTCTATTAGTCCCCATTGAAATCGCAAGATTCCGTTTCCCTTCCCGAAAGGAAATGAAATTTCCTTTCGGGAAGGGAAACGGAATCTTGCGAACCCCAAAAGAAAGACTTACAAACACTCTGCAAAGGACATAGGAGCAAAAGAAATGCAATTGAAAAAAACCCCACAAAAACCAGAAAATTCAGAGTTTTAGTCTCTTCAAAAAATGGTCTGGAAGGAAATGAGCTGCATTGCAAAGGACCAAACCATGCAAAACTAAGCCCACAGATGTTGCACAAGCAGGGGAAAAAGAAAAAGACAAAGACACAACTCGCTGGTGA
Source organism: Setophaga petechia (assembly GCA_024362935.1). Classification (NCBI taxonomy): domain Eukaryota; kingdom Metazoa; phylum Chordata; class Aves; order Passeriformes; family Parulidae; genus Setophaga; species Setophaga petechia. Next base: position 14,612,348 of record JANCRA010000012.1, read on the forward strand.
AGATCAGAGGGACATGGCATGGGTACCAAAAAGAAAAAAAAAAAAAATTTCTTTCCCAAAGTCAAAGCCATTAAAAGGCAGGCCATATGCCATCAAGTGCAGGCACATGCAGCAAAGCTTGCCAAAATTGATCCCCGCTGAAGGCCAAAACACAAAGGAAGGACTTCCAGACTCCCTGGAATGGAGATACCATCCAAGCAATTGCAATCGGAGGAGAAAAAAAAAAAATTGGGGAAATTTTGTCATTTCGTGAAAATGGCCAGGATTAAATCTGAAGCATTGCAAAGGACCAAAAGATGCCAAAACTAAACTCACAGCTGTTGCAAAAGCAGGGGAATAAGTCAAGGAGGAAGACACAACTCGCTGGGGAAGATATAAGAAACACAGCAAGGATACCAAAAAGAAAAAAAAAAAAATTTGTTTCCCAAAGTCAAAGCCATCAAAAGGCAGGCCATATGCCATCAAGTGCAGGCACATGCAGCAAAGCTTGCCAAAATTGATCCCCGCTGAAGGCCAAAACAACAAAGGAAGGACTTCCAAACTCCCTGGAATGGAGATACCTTCCAAGCAATTGCAATCGGAGGAGAAAAAAAAAAAATTGGGGAAATTTTGTCATTCCGAGAAAATGGCCAGGATTAAATCCAGAGCATTGCAAAGGACCAAAAAATGCCAAAACTAAACTCACAGCTGTTGAAAAAGCAGGGGAATAAGTCAAGGAGGAAGACACAACTTGCAGGGGAAGATATAAGAAACAGGGCATGGATACTAAAAATACAAAAAAATTTGTTTCCCAAAGTCAAAGCCATCAAAAAGCATGGCATGCCATCAAGTGAAGGGACATGCACCAAAGATTCTTCTATTAGTCCCCATTGAAATCGCAAGATTCCGTTTCCCTTCCCGAAAGGAAATGAAATTTCCTTTCGGGAAGGGAAACGGAATCTTGCGAACCCCAAAAGAAAGACTTACAAACACTCTGCAAAGGACATAGGAGCAAAAACAAATGCAATTGAAAAAAACCCCACAAAAACCAGAAAATTCAGAGTTTTAGTCTCTTCAAAAAATGGTCTGGAAGGAAATGAGCTGCATTGCAAAGGACCAAACCATGCAAAACTAAGCCCACAGATGTTGCACAAGCAGGGGAAAAAGAAAAAGACAAAGACACAACTCGCTGGTGAAGATCAGAGGGACATGGCATGGGTACCAAAAAGAAAAAAAAAAAAAATTTCTTTCCCAAAGTCAAAGCCATCAAAAGGCAGGCCATATGCCATCAAGTGCAGGCACATGCAGCAAAGCTTGCCAAAATTGATCCCCGCTGAAGGCCAAAACACAAAGGAAGGACTTCCAGACTCCCTGGAATGGAGATACCATCCAAGCAATTGCAATCGGAGGAGAAAAAAAAAAATTGGGGAAATTTTGTCATTTCGTGAAAATGGCCAGGATTAAATCTGAAGCATTGCAAAAGACCAAAAGATGCCAAAACTAAGCTCACAGCTGTTGCAAAAGCAGGGGAATAAGTCAAGGAAGAAGACACAACTCGCTGGGGAAGATATAAGAAACACAGCAAGGATACCAAAAAGAAAAAAAAAAATTTGTTTCCCAAAGTCAAAGCCATCAAAAGGCAGGCCATATGCCATCAAGTGCAGGCACATGCAGCAAAGCTTGCCAAAATTGATCCCCGCTGAAGGCCAAAACACAAAGGAAGGACTTCCAAACTCCCTGGAATGGAGATACCTTCCAAGCAATTGCAATCGGAGGAGGAAAAAAAAAAAATTGGGGAAATTTTGTCATTTCGTGAAAATGGCCAGGATTAAATCTGAAGCATTGCAAAGGACCAAAAGATGCCAAAACTAAACTCACAGCTGTTGCAAAAGCAGGGGAATAAGTCAAGGAGGAAGACACAACTCGCTGGGGAAGATATAAGAAACACAGCAAGGATACCAAAAAGAAAAAAAAAAAATTTCTTTCCCAAAGTCAAAGCCATCAAAAAGCAGGCCATATGCCATCAAGTGCAGGCACATGCAGCAAAGCTTGCCAAAATTGATCCCCGCTGAAGGCCAAAACACAAAGGAAGGACTTCCAAACTCCCTGGAATGGAGATACCATCCAAGCAATTGCAATCGGAGGAGAAAAAAAAAAATTGGGGAAATTTTGTCATTCCAAGAAAATGGCCAGGATTAAATCTGAAGCATTGCAAAGGACCAAAAGATGCCAAAACTAAACTCACAGCTGTTGAAAAAGCAGGGGAATAAGTCAAGGAGGAAGACACAACTTGCAGGGGAAGATATAAGAAACAGGGCATGGATACTAAAAATACAAAAAAATTTTCTTTCCCAAAGTCAAAGCCATCAAAAAGCATGGCATGCCATCAAGTGCAGGGACATGCACCAAAGATTCTTCTATTAGTCCCCATTGAAATCGCAAGATTCCGTTTCCCTTCCCGAAAGGAAATGAAATTTCCTTTCGGGAAGGGAAACGGAATCTTGCGAACCCCAAAAGAAAGACTTACAAACACTCTGCAAAGGACATAGGAGCAAAAAAAAATGCAATTGAAAAAAACCCCACAAAAACCAGAAAATTCAGAGTTTTAGTCTCTTCAAAAAATGGTCTGGAAGGAAATGAGCTGCATTGCAAAGGACCAAACCATGCAAAACTAAGCCCACAGATGTTGCACAAGCAGGGGAAAAAGAAAAAGACAAAGACACAACTCGCTGGTGAAGATCAGAGGGACATGGCATGGGTACCAAAAAGAAAAAAAAAAAAAATTTCTTTCCCAAAGTCAAAGCCATCAAAAGGCAGGCCATATGCCATCAAGTGCAGGCACATGCAGCAAAGCTTGCCAAAATTGATCCCCGCTGAAGGCCAAAACACAAAGGAAGGACTTCCAAACTCCCTGGAATGGAGATACCTTCCAAGCAATTGCAATCGGAGGAGGAAAAAAAAAAAATTGGGGAAATTTTGTCATTTCGTGAAAATGGCCAGGATTAAATCTGAAGCATTGCAAAGGACCAAAAGATGCCAAAACTAAACTCACAGCTGTTGCAAAAGCAGGGGAATAAGTCAAGGAGGAAGACACAACTCGCTGGGGAAGATATAAGAAACACAGCAAGGATACCAAAAAGAAAAAAAAAAAAATTTCTTTCCCAAAGTCAAAGCCATCAAAAAGCAGGCCATATGCCATCAAGTGCAGGCACATGCAGCAAAGCTTGCCAAAATTGATCCCCGCTGAAGGCCAAAACACAAAGGAAGGACTTCCAAACTCCCTGGAATGGAGATACCTTCCAAGCAATTGCAATCGGAGGAGAAAAAAAAAAAATTGGGGAAATTTTGTCATTCCGAGAAAATGGCCAGGATTAAATCCAGAGCATTGCAAAGGACCAAACCATGCCAAAACTAAGCTCACAGCTGTTGCAAAAGCAGGGGAATAAGTCAAGGAGGAAGACACAACTTGCAGGGGAAGATATAAGAAACAGGGCATGGATACTAAAAATACAAAAAAATTTGTTTCCCAAAGTCAAAGCCATCAAAAAGCATGGCATGCCATCAAGTGCAGGGACATGCACCAAAGATTCTTCTATTAGTCCCCATTGAAATCGCAAGATTCCGTTTCCCTTCCCGAAAGGAAATGAAATTTCCTTTCGGGAAGGGAAACGGAATCTTGCGAACCCCAAAAGAAAGACTTACAAACACTCTGCAAAGGACATAGGAGCAAAAGAAATGCAATTGAAAAAAACCCCACAAAAACCAGAAAATTCAGAGTTTTAGTCTCTTCAAAAAATGGTCTGGAAGGAAATGAGCTGCATTGCAAAGGACCAAACCATGCAAAACTAAGCCCACAGATGTTGCACAAGCAGGGGAAAAAGAAAAAGACAAAGACACAACTCGCTGGTGAAGATCAGAGGGACATGGCATGGGTACCAAAAAGAAAAAAAAAAAAAATTTCTTTCCCAAAGTCAAAGCCATCAAAATGCAGGCCATATGCCATCAAGTGCAGGCACATGCAGCAAAGCTTGCCAAAATTGATCCCCGCTGAAGGCCAAAACACAAAGGAAGGACTTCCAAACTCCCTGGAATGGAGATACCATCCAAGCAATTGCAATCGGAGGAGAAAAAAAAAAAATTGGGGAAATTTTGTCATTTCGTGAAAATGGCCAGGATTAAATCTGAAGCATTGCAAAGGACCAAAAGATGCCAAAACTAAACTCACAGCTGTTGCAAAAGCAGGGGAATAAGTCAAGGAGGAAGACACAACTCGCTGGGGAAGATATAAGAAACACAGCAAGGATACCAAAAAGAAAAAAAAAAAATTTCCTTCCCAAAGTCAAAGCCATCAAAAGGCAGGCCATATGCCATCAAGTGCAGGCACATGCAGCAAAGCTTGCCAAAATTGATCCCCGCTGAAGGCCAAAACACAAAGGAAGGACTTCCAAACTCCCTGGAATGGAGATACCATCCAAGCAATTGCAATCGGAGGAGGAAAAGAAAAAAATTGGGGAAATTTTGTCATTTCGTGAAAATGGCCAGGATTAAATCTGAAGCATTGCAAAGGACCAAAAGATGCCAAAACTAAACTCACAGCTGTTGCAAAAGCAGGGGAATAAGTCAAGGAGGAAGACACAACTCGCTGGGGAAGATATAAGAAACACAGCAAGGATACCAAAAAGAAAAAAAAAAAAATTTCTTTCCCAAAGTCAAAGCCATCAAAAGGCAGGCCATATGCCATCAAGTGCAGGCACATGCAGCAAAGCTTGCCAAAATTGATCCCCGCTGAAGGCCAAAACACAAAGGAAGGACTTCCAAACTCCCTGGAATGGAGATACCATCCAAGCAATTGCAATCGGAGGAGAAAAAAAAAATTGGGGAAATTTTGTCATTCCGAGAAAATGGCCAGGATTAAATCCAGAGCATTGCAAAGGACCAAACCATGCCAAAACTAAGCTCACAGCTGTTGCAAAAGCAGGGGAATAAGTCAAGGAGGAAGACACAACTTGCAGGGGAAGATATAAGAAACAGGGCATGGATACTAAAAATACAAAAAAATTTGTTTCCCAAAGTCAAAGCCATCAAAAAGCATGGCATGCCATCAAGTGCAGGGACATGCACCAAAGATTCTTCTATTAGTCCCCATTGTAATCGCAAGATTCCGTTTCCCTTCCCGAAAGGAAATGAAATTTCCTTTCGGGAAGGGAAACGGAATCTTGCGAACCCCAAAAGAAAGACTTACAAACACTCTGCAAAGGACATAGGAGCAAAAGAAATGCAATTGAAAAAAACCCCACAAAAACCAGAAAATTCAGAGTTTTAGTCTCTTCAAAAAATGGTCTGGAAGGAAATGAGCTGCATTGCAAAGGACCAAACCATGCAAAACTAAGCCCACAGATGTTGCACAAGCAGGGGAAAAAGAAAAAGACAAAGACACAACTCGCTGGTGAAGATCAGAGGGACATGGCATGGGTACCAAAAAGAAAAAAAAAAAAAATTTCTTTCCCAAAGTCAAAGCCATCAAAAGGCAGGCCATATGCCATCAAGTGCAGGCACATGCAGCAAAGCTTGCCAAAATTGATCCCCGCTGAAGGCCAAAACACAAAGGAAGGACTTCCAGACTCCCTGGAATGGAGATACCATCCAAGCAATTGCAATCGGAGGAGAAAAAAAAAAAATTGGGGAAATTTTGTCATTTCGTGAAAATGGCCAGGATTAAATCTGAAGCATTGCAAAAGACCAAAAGATGCCAAAACTAAGCTCACAGCTGTTGCAAAAGCAGGGGAATAAGTCAAGGAAGAAGACACAACTCGCTGGGGAAGATATAAGAAACACAGCAAGGATACCAAAAAGAAAAAAAAAAATTTGTTTCCCAAAGTCAAAGCCATCAAAAGGCAGGCCATATGCCATCAAGTGCAGGCACATGCAGCAAAGCTTGCCAAAATTGATCCCCGCTGAAGGCCAAAACACAAAGGAAGGACTTCCAAACTCCCTGGAATGGAGATACCATCCAAGCAATTGCAATCGGAGGAGGAAAAGAAAAAAATTGGGGAAATTTTGTCATTTCGTGAAAATGGCCAGGATTAAATCTGAAGCATTGCAAAGGACCAAAAGATGCCAAAACTAAACTCACAGCTGTTGCAAAAGCAGGGGAATAAGTCAAGGAGGAAGACACAACTCGCTGGGGAAGATATAAGTAACACAGCAAGGATACCAAAAAGAAAAAAAAAAAAATTTCTTTCCCAAAGTCAAAGCCATCAAAAGGCAGGCCATATGCCATCAAGTGCAGGCACATGCAGCAAAGCTTGCCAAAATTGATCCCCGCTGAAGGCCAAAACACAAAGGAAGGACTTCCAAACTCCCTGGAATGGAGATACCATCCAAGCAATTGCAATCGGAGGAGAAAAAAAAAATTGGGGAAATTTTGTCATTCCGAGAAAATGGCCAGGATTAAATCCAGAGCATTGCAAAGGACCAAACCATGCCAAAACTAAGCTCACAGCTGTTGCAAAAGCAGGGGAATAAGTCAAGGAGGAAGACACAACTTGCAGGGGAAGATATAAGAAACAGGGCATGGATACTAAAAATACAAAAAAATTTTCTTTCCCAAAGTCAAAGCCATCAAAAAGCATGGCATGCCATCAAGTGCAGGGACATGCACCAAAGATTCTTCTATTAGTCCCCATTGAAATCGCAAGATTCCGTTTCCCTTCCCGAAAGGAAATGAAATTTCCTTTCGGGAAGGGAAACGGAATCTTGCGAACCCCAAAAGAAAGACTTACAAACACTCTGCAAAGGACATAGGAGCAAAAGAAATGCAATTGAAAAAAACCCCACAAAAACCAGAAAATTCAGAGTTTTAGTCTCTTCAAAAAATGGTCTGGAAGGAAATGAGCTGCATTGCAAAGGACCAAACCATGCAAAACTAAGCCCACAGATGTTGCACAAGCAGGGGAAAAAGAAAAAGACAAAGACACAACTCGCTGGTGAAGATCAGAGGGACATGGCATGGGTACCAAAAAGAAAAAAAAAAAAAATTTCTTTCCCAAAGTCAAAGCCATCAAAAGGCAGGCCATATGCCATCAAGTGCAGGCACATGCAGCAAAGCTTGCCAAAATTGATCCCCGCTGAAGGCCAAAACACAAAGGAAGGACTTCCAGACTCCCTGGAATGGAGATACCATCCAAGCAATTGCAATCGGAGGAGAAAAAAAAAAAATTGGGGAAATTTTGTCATTTCGTGAAAATGGCCAGGATTAAATCTGAAGCATTGCAAAAGACCAAAAGATGCCAAAACTAAGCTCACAGCTGTTGCAAAAGCAGGGGAATAAGTCAAGGAGGAAGACACAACTCGCTGGGGAAGATATAAGAAACACAGCAAGGATACCAAAAAGAAAAAAAAAAAAATTTCTTTCCCAAAGTCAAAGCCATCACAAGGCAGGCCATATGCCATCAAGTGCAGGCACATGCAGCAAAGCTTGCCAAAATTGATCCCCGCTGAAGGCCAAAACAACAAAGGAAGGACTTCCAAACTCCCTGGAATGGAGATACCTTCCAAGCAATTGCAATCGGAGGAGAAAAAAAAAAATTGGGGAAATTTTGTCATTCCAAGAAAATGGCCAGGATTAAATCTGAAGCATTGCAAAGGACCAAAAAATGCCAAAACTAAACTCACAGCTGTTGCAAAAGCAGGGGAATAAGTCAAGGAGGAAGACACAACTTGCAGGGGAAGATATAAGAAACAGGGCATGGATACTAAAAATACAAAAAAATTTTCTTTCCCAAAGTCAAAGCCATCAAAAAGCATGGCATGCCATCAAGTGCAGGGACATGCACCAAAGATTCTTCTATTAGTCCCCATTGAAATCGCAAGATTCCGTTTCCCTTCCCGAAAGGAAATGAAATTTCCTTTCGGGAAGGGAAACGGAATCTTGCGAACCCCAAAAGAAAGACTTACAAACACTCTGCAAAGGACATAGGAGCAAAAGAAATGCAATTGAAAAAAACCCCACAAAAACCAGAAAATTCAGAGTTTTAGTCTCTTCAAAAAATGGTCTGGAAGGAAATGAGCTGCATTGCAAAGGACCAAACCATGCAAAACTAAGCCCACAGATGTTGCACAAGCAGGGGAAAAAGAAAAAGACAAAGACACAACTCGCTGGTGAAGTTAAAAGGCCCTGCCATGGGTACCAAAAAGAAAAAAAAAAAAAATTTCTTTCCCAAAGTCAAAGCCATCAAAAGGCAGGCCATATGCCATCAAGTGCAGGCACATGCAGCAAAGCTTGCCAAAATTGATCCCCGCTGAAGGCCAAAACACAAAGGAAGGACTTCCAAACTCCCTGGAATGGAGATACCATCCAAGCAATTGCAATCGGAGGAGAAAAAAAAAAAATTGGGGAAATTTTGTCATTTCGTGAAAATGGCCAGGATTAAATCTGAAGCATTGCAAAGGACCAAAAGATGCCAAAACTAAACTCACAGCTGTTGCAAAAGCAGGGGAATAAGTCAAGGAGGAAGACACAACTCGCTGGGGAAGATATAAGAAACACAGCAAGGATACCAAAAAGAAAAAAAAAAAAATTTCTTTCCCAAAGTCAAAGCCATCAAAAGGCAGGCCATATGCCATCAAGTGCAGGCACATGCAGCAAAGCTTGCCAAAATTGATCCCCGCTGAAGGCCAAAACACAAAGGAAGGACTTCCAAACTCCCTGGAATGGAGATACCTTCCAAGCAATTGCAATCGGAGGAGAAAAAAAAAAAATTGGGGAAATTTTGTCATTCCGAGAAAATGGCCAGGATTAAATCCAGAGCATTGCAAAGGACCAAACCATGCCAAAACTAAGCTCACAGCTGTTGCAAAAGCAGGGGAATAAGTCAAGGAGGAAGACACAACTTGCAGGGGAAGATATAAGAAACAGGGCATGGATACTAAAAATACAAAAAAATTTGTTTCCCAAAGTCAAAGCCATCAAAAAGCATGGCATGCCATCAAGTGCAGGGACATGCACCAAAGATTCTTCTATTAGTCCCCATTGAAATCGCATGATTCCGTTTCCCTTCCCGAAAGGAAATTTCATTTCCTTTCGGGAAGGGAAACGGAATCTTGCGAACCCCAAAAGAAAGACTTACAAACACTCTGCAAAGGACATAGGAGCAAAAGAAATGCAATTGAAAAAAACCCCACAAAAACCAGAAAATTCAGAGTTTTAGTCTCTTCAAAAAATGGTCTGGAAGGAAATGAGCTGCATTGCAAAGGACCAAACCATGCAAAACTAAGCCCACAGATGTTGCACAAGCAGGGGAAAAAGAAAAAGACAAAGACACAACTCGCTGGTGAAGATCAGAGGGACATGGCATGGGTACCAAAAAGAAAAAAAAAAAAAATTTCTTTCCCAAAGTCAAAGCCATCAAAAGGCAGGCCATATGCCATCAAGTGCAGGCACATGCAGCAAAGCTTGCCAAAATTGATACCCGCTGAAGGCCAAAACACAAAGGAAGGACTTCCAGACTCCCTGGAATGGAGATACCATCCAAGCAATTGCAATCGGAGGAGAAAAAAAAAAAATTGGGGAAATTTTGTCATTTCGTGAAAATGGCCAGGATTAAATCTGAAGCATTGCAAAAGACCAAAAGATGCCAAAACTAAGCTCACAGCTGTTGCAAAAGCAGGGGAATAAGTCAAGGAAGAAGACACAACTTGCAGGGGAAGATATAAGAAACACAGCAAGGATACCAAAAAGAAAAAAAAAAATTTGTTTCCCAAAGTCAAAGCCATCAAAAGGCAGGCCATATGCCATCAAGTGCAGGCACATGCAGCAAAGCTTGCCAAAATTGATCCCCGCTGAAGGCCAAAACACAAAGGAAGGACTTCCAAACTCCCTGGAATGGAGATACCATCCAAGCAATTGCAATCGGAGGAGGAAAAAAAAAAAATTGGGGAAATTTTGTCATTCCGAGAAAATGGCCAGGATTAAATCCAGAGCATTGCAAAGGACCAAACCATGCCAAAACTAAGCTCACAGCTGTTGCAAAAGCAGGGGAATAAGTCAAGGAGGAAGACACAACTTGCAGGGGAAGATATAAGAAACAGGGCATGGATACTAAAAATACAAAAAAATTTTCTTTCCCAAAGTCAAAGCCATCAAAAAGCATGGCATGCCATCAAGTGCAGGGACATGCACCAAAGATTCTTCTATTAGTCCCCATTGAAATCGCAAGATTCCGTTTCCCTTCCCGAAAGGAAATGAAATTTCCTTTCGGGAAGGGAAACGGAATCTTGCGAACCCCAAAAGAAAGACTTACAAACACTCTGCCAAGGACATAGGAGCAAAAGAAATGCAATTGAAAAAAACCCCACAAAAACCAGAAAATTCAGAGTTTTAGTCTCTTCAAAAAATGGTCTGGAAGGAAATGAGCTGCATTGCAAAGGACCAAACCATGCAAAACTAAGCCCACAGATGTTGCACAAGCAGGGGAAAAAGAAAAAGACAAAGACACAACTCGCTGGTGAAGATCAGAGGGACATGGCATGGGTACCAAAAAGAAAAAAAAAAAAAATTTCTTTCCCAAAGTCAAAGCCATCAAAAGGCAGGCCATATGCCATCAAGTGCAGGCACATGCAGCAAAGCTTGCCAAAATTGATCCCCGCTGAAGGCCAAAACACAAAGGAAGGACTTCCAGACTCCCTGGAATGGAGATACCATCCAAGCAATTGCAATCGGAGGAGAAAAAAAAAAAATTGGGGAAATTTTGTCATTTCGTGAAAATGGCAAGGATTAAATCTGAAGCATTGCAAAGGACCAAAAGATGCCAAAACTAAACTCACAGCTGTTGCAAAAGCAGGGGAATAAGTCAAGGAAGAAGACACAACTCGCTGGGGAAGATATAAGAAACACAGCAAGGATACCAAAAAGAAAAAAAAAAATTTGTTTCCCAAAGTCAAAGCCATCAAAAGGCAGGCCATATGCCATCAAGTGCAGGCACATGCAGCAAAGCTTGCCAAAATTGATCCCCGCTGAAGGCCAAAACACAAAGGAAGGACTTCCAAACTCCCTGGAATGGAGATACCATCCAAGCAATTGCAATCGGAGGAGGAAAAGAAAAAAATTGGGGAAATTTTGTCATTTCGTGAAAATGGCCAGGATTAAATCTGAAGCATTGCAAAGGACCAAAAGATGCCAAAACTAAACTCACAGCTGTTGCAAAAGCAGGGGAATAAGTCAAGGAGGAAGACACAACTCGCTGGGGAAGATATAAGAAACACAGCAAGGATACCAAAAAGAAAAAAAAAAAAATTTCTTTCCCAAAGTCAAAGCCATCAAAAGGCAGGCCATATGCCATCAAGTGCAGGCACATGCAGCAAAGCTTGCCAAAATTGATCCCCGCTGAAGGCCAAAACACAAAGGAAGGACTTCCAAACTCCCTGGAATGGAGATACCTTCCAAGCAATTGCAATCGGAGGAGAAAAAAAAAAAATTGGGGAAATTTTGTCATTCCGAGAAAATGGCCAGGATTAAATCCAGAGCATTGCAAAGGACCAAACCATGCCAAAACTAAGCTCACAGCTGTTGCAAAAGCAGGGGAATAAGTCAAGGAGGAAGACACAACTTGCAGGGGAAGATATAAGAAACAGGGCATGGATACTAAAAATACAAAAAAATTTGTTTCCCAAAGTCAAAGCCATCAAAAAGCATGGCATGCCATCAAGTGCAGGGACATGCACCAAAGATTCTTCTATTAGTCCCCATTGAAATCGCAAGATTCCGTTTCCCTTCCCGAAAGGAAATGAAATTTCCTTTCGGGAAGGGAAACGGAATCTTGCGAACCCCAAAAGAAAGACTTACAAACACTCTGCAAAGGACATAGGAGCAAAAGAAATGCAATTGAAAAAAACCCCACAAAAACCAGAAAATTCAGAGTTTTAGTCTCTTCAAAAAATGGTCTGGAAGGAAATGAGCTGCATTGCAAAGGACCAAACCATGCAAAACTAAGCCCACAGATGTTGCACAAGCAGGGGAAAAAGAAAAAGACAAAGACACAACTCGCTGGTGAAGATCAGAGGGACATGGCATGGGTACCAAAAAGAAAAAAAAAAAAAATTTCTTTCCCAAAGTCAAAGCCATCAAAAGGCAGGCCATATGCCATCAAGTGCAGGCACATGCAGCAAAGCTTGCCAAAATTGATCCCCGCTGAAGGCCAAAACACAAAGGAAGGACTTCCAGACTCCCTGGAATGGAGATACCATCCAAGCAATTGCAATCGGAGGAGAAAAAAAAAAAATTGGGGAAATTTTGTCATTTCGTGAAAATGGCCAGGATTAAATCTGAAGCATTGCAAAGGACCAAAAGATGCCAAAACTAAGCTCACAGCTGTTGCAAAAGCAGGGGAATAAGTCAAGGAAGAAGACACAACTCGCTGGGGAAGATATAAGAAACACAGCAAGGATACCAAAAAGAAAAAAAAAAATTTGTTTCCCAAAGTCAAAGCCATCAAAAGGCAGGCCATATGCCATCAAGTGCAGGCACATGCAGCAAAGCTTGCCAAAATTGATCCCCGCTGAAGGCCAAAACACAAAGGAAGGACTTCCAAACTCCCTGGAATGGAGATACCATCCAAGCAATTGCAATCGGAGGAGAAAAAAAAAAAATTGGGGAAATTTTGTCATTTCGTGAAAATGGCCAGGATTAAATCTGAAGCATTGCAAAGGACCAAAAGATGCCAAAACTAAACTCACAGCTGTTGCAAAAGCAGGGGAATAAGTCAAGGAGGAAGACACAACTCGCTGGGGAAGATATAAGAAACACAGCAAGGATACCAAAAAGAAAAAAAAAAAAATTTCTTTCCCAAAGTCAAAGCCATCAAAAGGCAGGCCATATGCCATCAAGTGCAGGCACATGCAGCAAAGCTTGCCAAAATTGATCCCCGCTGAAGGCCAAAACACAAAGGAAGGACTTCCAAACTCCCTGGAATGGAGATACCTTCCAAGCAATTGCAATCGGAGGAGAAAAAAAAAAAATTGGGGAAATTTTGTCATTCCGAGAAAATGGCCAGGATTAAATCCAGAGCATTGCAAAGGACCAAACCATGCCAAAACTAAGCTCACAGCTGTTGCAAAAGCAGGGGAATAAGTCAAGGAGGAAGACACAACTTGCAGGGGAAGATATAAGAAACAGGGCATGGATACTAAAAATACAAAAAAATTTGTTTCCCAAAGTCAAAGCCATCAAAAAGCATGGCATGCCATCAAGTGCAGGGACATGCACCAAAGATTCTTCTATTAGTCCCCATTGAAATCGCATGATTCCGTTTCCCTTCCCGAAAGGAAATTTCATTTCCTTTCGGGAAGGGAAACGGAATCTTGCGAACCCCAAAAGAAAGACTTACAAACACTCTGCAAAGGACATAGGAGCAAAAGAAATGCAATTGAAAAAAACCCCACAAAAACCAGAAAATTCAGAGTTTTAGTCTCTTCAAAAAATGGTCTGGAAGGAAATGAGCTGCATTGCAAAGGACCAAACCATGCAAAACTAAGCCCACAGATGTTGCACAAGCAGGGGAAAAAGAAAAAGACAAAGACACAACTCGCTGGTGAAGATCAGAGGGACATGGCATGGGTACCAAAAAGAAAAAAAAAAAAAATTTCTTTCCCAAAGTCAAAGCCATCAAAAGGCAGGCCATATGCCATCAAGTGCAGGCACATGCAGCAAAGCTTGCCAAAATTGATCCCCGCTGAAGGCCAAAACACAAAGGAAGGACTTCCAAACTCCCTGGAATGGAGATACCATCCAAGCAATTGCAATCGGAGGAGGAAAAAAAAAAAATTGGGGAAATTTTGTCATTCCGAGAAAATGGCCAGGATTAAATCCAGAGCATTGCAAAGGACCAAACCATGCCAAAACTAAGCTCACAGCTGTTGCAAAAGCAGGGGAATAAGTCAAGGAGGAAGACACAACTTGCAGGGGAAGATATAAGAAACAGGGCATGGATACTAAAAATACAAAAAAATTTTCTTTCCCAAAGTCAAAGCCATCAAAAAGCATGGCATGCCATCAAGTGCAGGGACATGCACCAAAGATTCTTCTATTAGTCCCCATTGAAATCGCAAGATTCCGTTTCCCTTCCCGAAAGGAAATGAAATTTCCTTTCGGGAAGGGAAACGGAATCTTGCGAACCCCAAAAGAAAGACTTACAAACACTCTGCAAAGGACATAGGAGCAAAAGAAATGCAATTGAAAAAAACCCCACAAAAACCAGAAAATTCAGAGTTTTAGTCTCTTCAAAAAATGGTCTGGAAGGAAATGAGCTGCATTGCAAAGGACCAAACCATGCAAAACTAAGCCCACAGATGTTGCACAAGCAGGGGAAAAAGAAAAAGACAAAGACACAACTCGCTGGTGAAGATCAGAGGGACATGGCATGGGTACCAAAAAGAAAAAAAAAAAAAATTTCTTTCCCAAAGTCAAAGCCATCAAAAGGCAGGCCATATGCCATCAAGTGCAGGCACATGCAGCAAAGCTTGCCAAAATTGATCCCCGCTGAAGGCCAAAACACAAAGGAAGGACTTCCAGACTCCCTGGAATGGAGATACCATCCAAGCAATTGCAATCGGAGGAGAAAAAAAAAAAATTGGGGAAATATTGTCATTTCGTGAAAATGGCAAGGATTAAATCTGAAGCATTGCAAAGGACCAAAAGATGCCAAAACTAAACTCACAGCTGTTGCAAAAGCAGGGGAATAAGTCAAGGAAGAAGACACAACTCGCTGGGGAAGATATAAGAAACACAGCAAGGATACCAAAAAGAAAAAAAAAAATTTGTTTCCCAAAGTCAAAGCCATCAAAAGGCAGGCCATATGCCATCAAGTGCAGGCACATGCAGCAAAGCTTGCCAAAATTGATCCCCGCTGAAGGCCAAAACACAAAGGAAGGACTTCCAAACTCCCTGGAATGGAGATACCATCCAAGCAATTGCAATCGGAGGAGGAAAAGAAAAAAATTGGGGAAATTTTGTCATTTCGTGAAAATGGCCAGGATTAAATCTGAAGCATTGCAAAGGACCAAAAGATGCCAAAACTAAACTCACAGCTGTTGCAAAAGCAGGGGAATAAGTCAAGGAGGAAGACACAACTTGCTGGGGAAGATATAAGAAACACAGCAAGGATACCAAAAAGAAAAAAAAAAAAATTTCTTTCCCAAAGTCAAAGCCATCAAAAGGCAGGCCATATGCCATCAAGTGCAGGCACATGCAGCAAAGCTTGCCAAAATTGATCCCCGCTGAAGGCCAAAACACAAAGGAAGGACTTCCAAACTCCCTGGAATGGAGATACCTTCCAAGCAATTGCAATCGGAGGAGAAAAAAAAAAAATTGGGGAAATTTTGTCATTCCGAGAAAATGGCCAGGATTAAATCCAGAGCATTGCAAAGGACCAAACCATGCCAAAACTAAGCTCACAGCTGTTGCAAAAGCAGGGGAATAAGTCAAGGAGGAAGACACAACTTGCAGGGGAAGATATAAGAAACAGGGCATGGATACTAAAAATACAAAAAAATTTGTTTCCCAAAGTCAAAGCCATCAAAAAGCATGGCATGCCATCAAGTGCAGGGACATGCACCAAAGATTCTTCTATTAGTCCCCATTGAAATCGCAAGATTCCGTTTCCCTTCCCGAAAGGAAATGAAATTTCCTTTCGGGAAGGGAAACGGAATCTTGCGAACCCCAAAAGAAAGACTTACAAACACTCTGCAAAGGACATAGGAGCAAAAGAAATGCAATTGAAAAAAACCCCACAAAAACCAGAAAATTCAGAGTTTTAGTCTCTTCAAAAAATGGTCTGGAAGGAAATGAGCTGCATTGCAAAGGACCAAACCATGCAAAACTAAGCCCACAGATGTTGCACAAGCAGGGGAAAAAGAAAAAGACAAAGACACAACTCGCTGGTGAAGATCAGAGGGACATGGCATGGGTACCAAAAAGAAAAAAAAAAAAAATTTCTTTCCCAAAGTCAAAGCCATCAAAAGGCAGGCCATATGCCATCAAGTGCAGGCACATGCAGCAAAGCTTGCCAAAATTGATCCCCGCTGAAGGCCAAAACACAAAGGAAGGACTTCCAGACTCCCTGGAATGGAGATACCATCCAAGCAATTGCAATCGGAGGAGAAAAAAAAAAAATTGGGGAAATTTTGTCATTTCGTGAAAATGGCCAGGATTAAATCTGAAGCATTGCAAAGGACCAAAAGATGCCAAAACTAAACTCACAGCTGTTGCAAAAGCAGGGGAATAAGTCAAGGAAGAAGACACAACTCGCTGGGGAAGATATAAGAAACACAGCAAGGATACCAAAAAGAAAAAAAAAAATTTGTTTCCCAAAGTCAAAGCCATCAAAAGGCAGGCCATATGCCATCAAGTGCAGGCACATGCAGCAAAGCTTGCCAAAATTGATCCCCGCTGAAGGCCAAAACACAAAGGAAGGACTTCCAAACTCCCTGGAATGGAGATACCATCCAAGCAATTGCAATCGGAGGAGGAAAAGAAAAAAATTGGGGAAATTTTGTCATTTCGTGAAAATGGCCAGGATTAAATCTGAAGCATTGCAAAGGACCAAAAGATGCCAAAACTAAACTCACAGCTGTTGCAAAAGCAGGGGAATAAGTCAAGGAAGAAGACACAACTCGCTGGGGAAGATATAAGAAACACAGCAAGGATACCAAAAAGAAAAAAAAAAAAATTTCTTTCCCAAAGTCAAAGCCATCAAAAGGCAGGCCATATGCCCTCAAGTGCAGGCACATGCAGCAAAGCTTGCCAAAATTGATCCCCGCTGAAGGCCAAAACACAAAGGAAGGACTTCCAAACTCCCTGGAATGGAGATACCATCCAAGCAATTGCAATCGGAGGAGAAAAAAAAAAATTGGGGAAATTTTGTCATTTCGTGAAAATGGCCAGGATTAAATCCAGAGCATTGCAAAGGACCAAAAGATGCCAAAACTAAACTCACAGCTGTTGCAAAAGCAGGGGAATAAGTCAAGGAGGAAGACACAACTTGCAGGGGAAGATATAAGAAACAGGGCATGGATACTAAAAATACAAAAAAATTTGTTTCCCAAAGTCAAAGCCATCAAAAAGCATGGCATGCCATCAAGTGCAGGGACATGCACCAAAGATTCTTCTATTAGTCCCCATTGAAATCGCAAGATTCCGTTTCCCTTCCCGAAAGGAAATGAAATTTCCTTTCGGGAAGGGAAACGGAATCTTGCGAACCCCAAAAGAAAGACTTACAAACACTCTGCAAAGGACATAGGAGCAAAAGAAATGCAATTGAAAAAAACCCCACAAAAACCAGAAAATTCAGAGTTTTAGTCTCTTCAAAAAATGGTCTGGAAGGAAATGAGCTGCATTGCAAAGGACCAAACCATGCAAAACTAAGCCCACAGATGTTGCACAAGCAGGGGAAAAAGAAAAAGACAAAGACACAACTCGCTGGTGAAGATCAGAGGGACATGCCATGGGTACCAAAAAGAAAAAAAAAAAAAATTTCTTTCCCAAAGTCAAAGCCATCAAAAGGCAGGCCATATGCCATCAAGTGCAGGCACATGCAGCAAAGCTTGCCAAAATTGATCCCCGCTGAAGGCCAAAACACAAAGGAAGGACTTCCAGACTCCCTGGAATGGAGATACCATCCAAGCAATTGCAATCGGAGGAGAAAAAAAAAAAATTGGGGAAATTTTGTCATTTCGTGAAAATGGCCAGGATTAAATCTGAAGCATTGCAAAGGACCAAAAGATGCCAAAACTAAACTCACAGCTGTTGCAAAAGCAGGGGAATAAGTCAAGGAAGAAGACACAACTCGCTGGGGAAGATATAAGAAACACAGCAAGGATACCAAAAAGAAAAAAAAAAATTTGTTTCCCAAAGTCAAAGCCATCAAAAGGCAGGCCATATGCCATCAAGTGCAGGCACATGCAGCAAAGCTTGCCAAAATTGATCCCCGCTGAAGGCCAAAACACAAAGGAAGGACTTCCAAACTCCCTGGAATGGAGATACCATCCAAGCAATTGCAATCGGAGGAGGAAAAGAAAAAAATTGGGGAAATTTTGTCATTTCGTGAAAATGGCCAGGATTAAATCTGAAGCATTGCAAAGGACCAAAAGATGCCAAAACTAAACTCACAGCTGTTGCAAAAGCAGGGGAATAAGTCAAGGAGGAAGACACAACTCGCTGGGGAAGATATAAGAAACACAGCAAGGATACCAAAAAGAAAAAAAAAAAAATTTCTTTCCCAAAGTCAAAGCCATCAAAAGGCAGGCCATATGCCCTCAAGTGCAGGCACATGCAGCAAAGCTTGCCAAAATTGATCCCCGCTGAAGGCCAAAACACAAAGGAAGGACTTCCAAACTCCCTGGAATGGAGATACCATCCAAGCAATTGCAATCGGAGGAGAAAAAAAAAAATTGGGGAAATTTTGTCATTTCGTGAAAATGGCCAGGATTAAATCCAGAGCATTGCAAAGGACCAAAAGATGCCAAAACTAAACTCACAGCTGTTGCAAAAGCAGGGGAATAAGTCAAGGAGGAAGACACAACTTGCAGGGGAAGATATAAGAAACAGGGCATGGATACTAAAAATACAAAAAAATTTTCTTTCCCAAAGTCAAAGCCATCAAAAAGCATGGCATGCCATCAAGTGCAGGGACATGCACCAAAGATTCTTCTATTAGTCCCCATTGAAATCGCAAGATTCCGTTTCCCTTCCCGAAAGGAAATGAAATTTCCTTTCGGGAAGGGAAACGGAATCTTGCGAACCCCAAAAGAAAGACTTACAAACACTCTGCAAAGGACATAGGAGCAAAAGAAATGCAATTGAAAAAAACCCCACAAAAAACAGAAAATTCAGAGTTTTAGTCTCTTCAAAAAATGGTCTGGAAGGAAATGAGCTGCATTGCAAAGGACCAAACCATGCAAAACTAAGCCCACAGATGTTGCACAAGCAGGGGAAAAAGAAAAAGACAAAGACACAACTCGCTGGTGAAGATCAGAGGGACATGGCATGGGTACCAAAAAGAAAAAAAAAAAAAATTTCTTTCCCAAAGTCAAAGCCATCAAAAGGCAGGCCATATGCCATCAAGTGCAGGCACATGCAGCAAAGCTTGCCAAAATTGATCCCCGCTGAAGGCCAAAACACAAAGGAAGGACTTCCAGACTCCCTGGAATGGAGATACCATCCAAGCAATTGCAATCGGAGGAGAAAAAAAAAAAATTGGGGAAATTTTGTCATTTCGTGAAAATGGCAAGGATTAAATCTGAAGCATTGCAAAGGACCAAAAGATGCCAAAACTAAACTCACAGCTGTTGCAAAAGCAGGGGAATAAGTCAAGGAAGAAGACACAACTCGCTGGGGAAGATATAAGAAACACAGCAAGGATACCAAAAAGAAAAAAAAAAATTTGTTTCCCAAAGTCAAAGCCATCAAAAGGCAGGCCATATGCCATCAAGTGCAGGCACATGCAGCAAAGCTTGCCAAAATTGATCCCCGCTGAAGGCCAAAACACAAAGGAAGGACTTCCAAACTCCCTGGAATGGAGATACCATCCAAGCAATTGCAATCGGAGGAGGAAAAGAAAAAAATTGGGGAAATTTTGTCATTTCGTGAAAATGGCCAGGATTAAATCTGAAGCATTGCAAAGGACCAAAAGATGCCAAAACTAAACTCACAGCTGTTGCAAAAGCAGGGGAATAAGTCAAGGAGGAAGACACAACTCGCTGGGGAAGATATAAGAAACACAGCAAGGATACCAAAAAGAAAATAAAAAATTTCTTTCCCAAAGTCAAAGCCATCAAAAGGCAGGCCATATGCCATCAAGTGCAGGCACATGCAGCAAAGCTTGCCAAAATTGATCCCCGCTGAAGGCCAAAACACAAAGGAAGGACTTCCAAACTCCCTGGAATGGAGATACCTTCCAAGCAATTGCAATCGGAGGAGAAAAAAAAAAAATTGGGGAAATTTTGTCATTCCGAGAAAATGGCCAGGATTAAATCCAGAGCATTGCAAAGGACCAAACCATGCCAAAACTAAACTCACAGCTGTTGCAAAAGCAGGGGAATAAGTCAAGGAGGAAGACACAACTTGCAGGGGAAGATATAAGAAACAGGGCATGGATACTAAAAATACAAAAAAATTTTCTTTCCCAAAGTCAAAGCCATCAAAAAACATGGCATGCCATCAAGTGCAGGGACATGCACCAAAGATTCTTCTATTAGTCCCCATTGAAATCGCAAGATTCCGTTTCCCTTCCCGAAAGGAAATGAAATTTCCTTTCGGGAAGGGAAACGGAATCTTGCGAACCCCAAAAGAAAGACTTACAAACACTCTGCAAAGGACATAGGAGCAAAAGAAATGCAATTGAAAAAAACCCCACAAAAACCAGAAAATTCAGAGTTTTAGTCTCTTCAAAAAATGGTCTGGAAGGAAATGAGCTGCATTGCAAAGGACCAAACCATGCAAAACTAAGCCCACAGATGTTGCACAAGCAGGGGAAAAAGAAAAAGACAAAGACACAACTCGCTGGTGAAGATCAGAGGGACATGGCATGGGTACCAAAAAGAAAAAAAAAAAAAAATTTCTTTCCCAAAGTCAAAGCCATCAAAAGGCAGGCCATATGCCATCAAGTGCAGGCACATGCAGCAAAGCTTGCCAAAATTGATCCCCGCTGAAGGCCAAAACACAAAGGAAGGACTTCCAAACTCCCTGGAATGGAGATACCATCCAAGCAATTGCAATCGGAGGAGGAAAAGAAAAAAATTGGGGAAATTTTGTCATTTCGTGAAAATGGCCAGGATTAAATCTGAAGCATTGCAAAGGACCAAAAGATGCCAAAACTAAACTCACAGCTGTTGCAAAAGCAGGGGAATAAGTCAAGGAGGAAGACACAACTCGCTGGGGAAGATATAAGAAACACAGCAAGGATACCAAAAAGAAAAAAAAAAAAATTTCTTTCCCAAAGTCAAAGCCATCAAAAGGCAGGCCATATGCCATCAAGTGCAGGCACATGCAGCAAAGCTTGCCAAAATTGATCCCCGCTGAAGGCCAAAACACAAAGGAAGGACTTCCAAACTCCCTGGAATGGAGATACCTTCCAAGCAATTGCAATCGGAGGAGAAAAAAAAAAAATTGGGGAAATTTTGTCATTCCGAGAAAATGGCCAGGATTAAATCCAGAGCATTGCAAAGGACCAAACCATGCCAAAACTAAACTCACAGCTGTTGCAAAAGCAGGGGAATAAGTCAAGGAGGAAGACACAACTTGCAGGGGAAGATATAAGAAACAGGGCATGGATACTAAAAATACAAAAAAATTTTCTTTCCCAAAGTCAAAGCCATCAAAAAACATGGCATGCCATCAAGTGCAGGGACATGCACCAAAGATTCTTCTATTAGTCCCCATTGAAATCGCAAGATTCCGTTTCCCTTCCCGAAAGGAAATGAAATTTCCTTTCGGGAAGGGAAACGGAATCTTGCGAACCCCAAAAGAAAGACTTACAAACACTCTGCAAAGGACATAGGAGCAAAAGAAATGCAATTGAAAAGAACCGCACAAAAACCAGAAAATTCAGAGTTTTAGTCTCTTCAAAAAATGGTCTGGAAGGAAATGAGCTGCATTGCAAAGGACCAAACCATGCAAAACTAAGCCCACAGATGTTGCACAAGCAGGGGAAAAAGAAAAAGACAAAGACACAACTCGCTGGTGAAGATCAGAGGGACATGGCATGGGTACCAAAAAGAAAAAAAAAAAAAATTTCTTTCCCAAAGTCAAAGCCATCAAAAGGCAGGCCATATGCCATCAAGTGCAGGCACATGCAGCAAAGCTTGCCAAAATTGATCCCCGCTGAAGGCCAAAACACAAAGGAAGGACTTCCAGACTCCCTGGAATGGAGATACCATCCAAGCAATTGCAATCGGAGGAGAAAAAAAAAAAATTGGGGAAATTTTGTCATTTCGTGAAAATGGCCAGGATTAAATCTGAAGCATTGCAAAGGACCAAAAGATGCCAAAACTAAACTCACAGCTGTTGCAAAAGCAGGGGAATAAGTCAAGGAGGAAGACACAACTCGCTGGGGAAGATATAAGAAACACAGCAAGGATACCAAAAAGAAAAAAAAAAATTTGTTTCCCAAAGTCAAAGCCATCAAAAGGCAGGCCATATGCCATCAAGTGCAGGCACATGCAGCAAAGCTTGCCAAAATTGATCCCCGCTGAAGGCCAAAACACAAAGGAAGGACTTCCAAACTCCCTGGAATGGAGATACCATCCAAGCAATTGCAATCGGAGGAGGAAAAGAAAAAAATTGGGGAAATTTTGTCATTTCGTGAAAATGGCCAGGATTAAATCTGAAGCATTGCAAAGGACCAAAAGATGCCAAAACTAAACTCACAGCTGTTGCAAAAGCAGGGGAATAAGTCAAGGAGGAAGACACAACTTGCAGGGGAAGATATAAGAAACAGGGCATGGATACTAAAAATACAAAAAAATTTTCTTTCCCAAAGTCAAAGCCATCAAAAAGCATGGCATGCCATCAAGTGCAGGGACATGCACCAAAGATTCTTCTATTAGTCCCCATTGAAATCGCAAGATTCCGTTTCCCTTCCCGAAAGGAAATTTCATTTCCTTTCGGGAAGGGAAACGGAATCTTGCGAACCCCAAAAGAAAGACTTACAAACACTCTGCAAAGGACATAGGAGCAAAAGAAATGCAATTGAAAAAAACCCCACAAAAACCAGAAAATTCAGAGTTTTAGTCTCTTCAAAAAATGGTCTGGAAGGAAATGAGCTGCATTGCAAAGGACCAAACCATGCAAAACTAAGCCCACAGATGTTGCACAAGCAGGGGAAAAAGAAAAAGACAAAGACACAACTCGCTGGTGAAGATCAGAGGGACATGGCATGGGTACCAAAAAGAAAAAAAAAAAAAATTTCTTTCCCAAAGTCAAAGCCATCAAAAGGCAGGCCATATGCCATCAAGTGCAGGCACATGCAGCAAAGCTTGCCAAAATTGATCCCCGCTGAAGGCCAAAACACAAAGGAAGGACTTCCAGACTCCCTGGAATGGAGATACCATCCAAGCAATTGCAATCGGAGGAGAAAAAAAAAAAATTGGGGAAATTTTGTCATTTCGTGAAAATGGCCAGGATTAAATCTGAAGCATTGCAAAGGACCAAAAGATGCCAAAACTAAACTCACAGCTGTTGCAAAAGCAGGGGAATAAGTCAAGGAAGAAGACACAACTCGCTGGGGAAGATATAAGAAACACAGCAAGGATACCAAAAAGAAAAAAAAAAATTTGTTTCCCAAAGTCAAAGCCATCAAAAGGCAGGCCATATGCCATCAAGTGCAGGCACATGCAGCAAAGCTTGCCAAAATTGATCCCCGCTGAAGGCCAAAACACAAAGGAAGGACTTCCAAACTCCCTGGAATGGAGATACCATCCAAGCAATTGCAATCGGAGGAGGAAAAGAAAAAAATTGGGGAAATTTTGTCATTTCGTGAAAATGGCCAGGATTAAATCTGAAGCATTGCAAAGGACCAAAAGATGCCAAAACTAAACTCACAGCTGTTGCAAAAGCAGAGGAATAAGTCAAGGAGGAAGACACAACTCGCTGGGGAAGATATAAGAAACACAGCAAGGACACCAAAAAGAAAAAAAAAAAAATTTCATTCCCAAAGTCCAAGCCATCAAAAGGCAGGCCATATGCCATCAAGTGCAGGCACATGCAGCAAAGCTTGCCAAAATTGATCCCCGCTGAAGGCCAAAACACAAAGGAAGGACTTCCAAACTCCCTGGAATGGAGATACCATCCAAGCAATTGCAATCGGAGGAGAAAAAAAAAAAATTGGGGAAATTTTGTCATTTCGTGAAAATGGCCAGGATTAAATCCAGAGCATTGCAAAGGACCAAAAGATGCCAAAACTAAACTCACAGCTGTTGCAAAAGCAGGGGAATAAGTCAAGGAGGAAGACACAACTTGCAGGGGAAGATATAAGAAACAGGGCATGGATACTAAAAATACAAAAAAATTTTCTTTCCCAAAGTCAAAGCCATCAAAAAGCATGGCATGCCATCAAGTGCAGGGACATGCACCAAAGATTCTTCTATTAGTCCCCATTGAAATCGCAAGATTCCGTTTCCCTTCCCGAAAGGAAATGAAATTTCCTTTCGGGAAGGGAAACGGAATCTTGCGAACCCCAAAAGAAAGACTTACAAACACTCTGCAAAGGACATAGGAGCAAAAGAAATGCAATTGAAAAAAACCCCACAAAAACCAGAAAATTCAGAGTTTTAGTCTCTTCAAAAAATGGTCTGGAAGGAAATGAGCTGCATTGCAAAGGACCAAACCATGCAAAACTAAGCCCACAGATGTTGCACAAGCAGGGGAAAAAGAAAAAGACAAAGACACAACTCGCTGGTGAAGATCAGAGGGACATGGCATGGGTACCAAAAAGAAAAAAAAAAAAAATTTCTTTCCCAAAGTCAAAGCCATCAAAAGGCAGGCCATATGCCATCAAGTGCAGGCACATGCAGCAAAGCTTGCCAAAATTGATCCCCGCTGAAGGCCAAAACACAAAGGAAGGACTTCCAAACTCCCTGGAATGGAGATACCATCCAAGCAATTGCAATCGGAGGAGAAAAAAAAAAAATTGGGGAAATTTTGTCATTTCGTGAAAATGGCCAGGATTAAATCTGAAGCATTGCAAAGGACCAAAAGATGCCAAAACTAAACTCACAGCTGTTGCAAAAGCAGGGGAATAAGTCAAGGAGGAAGACACAACTCGCTGGGGAAGATATAAGAAACACAGCAAGGATACCAAAAAGAAAAAAAAAAAAATTTCTTTCCCAAAGTCAAAGCCATCAAAAGGCAGGCCATATGCCATCAAGTGCAGGCACATGCAGCAAAGCTTGCCAAAATTGATCCCCGCTGAAGGCCAAAACACAAAGGAAGGACTTCCAAACTCCCTGGAATGGAGATACCTTCCAAGCAATTGCAATCGGAGGAGAAAAAAAAAAAATTGGGGAAATTTTGTCATTCCGAGAAAATGGCCAGGATTAAATCTGAAGCATTGCAAAGGACCAAACCATGCCAAAACTAAGCTCACAGCTGTTGCAAAAGCAGGGGAATAAGTCAAGGAGGAAGACACAACTTGCAGGGGAAGATATAAGAAACAGGGCATGGATACTAAAAATACAAAAAAATTTTATTTCCCAAAGTCAAAGCCATCAAAAAGCATGGCATGCCATCAAGTGCAGGGACATGCACCAAAGATTCTTCTATTCGTCCCCATTGAAATCGCAAGATTCCGTTTCCCTTCCCGAAAGGAAATGAAATTTCCTTTCGGGAAGGGAAACGGAATCTTGCGAACCCCAAAAGAAAGACTTACAAACACTCTGCAAAGGACATAGGAGCAAAAGAAATGCAATTGAAAAAAACCCCACAAAAACCAGAAAATTCAGAGTTTTAGTCTCTTCAAAAAATGGTCTGGAAGGAAATGAGCTGCATTGCAAAGGACCAAACCATGCAAAACTAAGCCCACAGATGTTGCACAAGCAAGGGAAAAAGAAAAAGACAAAGACACAACTCGCTGGTGAAGATCAGAGGGACATGGCATGGGTACCAAAAAGAAAAAAAAAAAAAAATTTCTTTCCCAAAGTCAAAGCCATCAAAAGGCAGGCCATATGCCATCAAGTGCAGGCACATGCAGCAAAGCTTGCCAAAATTGATCCCCGCTGAAGGCCAAAACACAAAGGAAGGACTTCCAGACTCCCTGGAATGGAGATACCTTCCAAGCAATTGCAATCGGACGAGAAAAAAAAAAAAAAGGGGAAATTTTGTCATTTCGTGAAAATGGCCAGGATTAAATCTGAAGCATTGCAAAGGACCAAAAGATGCCAAAACTAAACTCACAGCTGTTGCAAAAGCAGGGGAATAAGTCAAGGAGGAAGACACAACTTGCAGGGGAAGATATAAGAAACAGGGCATGGATACTAAAAATACAAAAAAATTTTCTTTCCCAAAGTCAAAGCCATCAAAAAGCATGGCATGCCATCAAGTGCAGGGACATGCACCAAAGATTCTTCTATTAGTCCCCATTGAAATCGCAAGATTCCGTTTCCCTTCCCGAAAGGAAATGAAATTTCCTTTCGGGAAGGGAAACGGAATCTTGCGAACCCCAAAAGAAAGACTTACAAACACTCTGCAAAGGACATAGGAGCAAAAAAAAATGCAATTGAAAAAAACCCCACAAAAACCAGAAAATTCAGAGTTTTAGTCTCTTCAAAAAATGGTCTGGAAGGAAATGAGCTGCATTGCAAAGGACCAAAACATGCAAAACTAAGCCCACAGATGTTGCACAAGCAGGGGAAAAAGAAAAAGACAAAGACACAACTCGCTGGTGAAGATCAGAGGGACATGGCATGGGTACCAAAAAGAAAAAAAAAAAAAATTTCTTTCCCAAAGTCAAAGCCATCAAAAGGCAGGCCATATGCCATCAAGTGCAGGCACATGCAGCAAAGCTTGCCAAAATTGATCCCCGCTGAAGGCCAAAACACAAAGGAAGGACTTCCAGACTCCCTGGAATGGAGATACCATCCAAGCAATTGCAATCGGAGGAGAAAAAAAAAAAATTGGGGAAATTTTGTCACTCCGAGAAAATGGCCAGGATTAAATCTGAAGCATTGCAAAGGACCAAAAGATGCCAAAACTAAACTCACAGCTGTTGCAAAAGCAGGGGAATAAGTCAAGGAGGAAGACACAACTCGCTGGGGAAGATATAAGAAACACAGCAAGGATACCAAAAAGAAAAAAAAAAAAATTTCTTTCCCAAAGTCAAAGCCATCAAAAGGCAGGCCATATGCCATCAAGTGGAGGCACATGCAGCAAAGCTTGCCAAAATTGATCCCCGCTGAAGGCCAAAACACAAAGGAAGGACTTCCAAACTCCCTGGAATGGAGATACCATCCAAGCAATTGCAATCGGAGGAGGAAAAGAAAAAAATTGGGGAAATTTTGTCATTTCGTGAAAATGGCCAGGATTAAATCTGAAGCATTGCAAAGGACCAAAAGATGCCAAAACTAAACTCACAGCTGTTGCAAAAGCAGGGGAATAAGTCAAGGAGGAAGACACAACTCGCTGGGGAAGATATAAGAAACACAGCAAGGATACCAAAAAGAAAAAAAAAAAAATTTCTTTCCCAAAGTCAAAGCCATCAAAAGGCAGGCCATATGCCATCAAGTGCAGGCACATGCAGCAAAGCTTGCCAAAATTGATCCCCGCTGAAGGCCAAAACACAAAGGAAGGACTTCCAAACTCCCTGGAATGGAGATACCATCCAAGCAATTGCAATCGGAGGAGAAAAAAAAAAATTGGGGAAATTTTGTCATTTCGTGAAAATGGCCAGGATTAAATCTGAAGCATTGCAAAGGACCAAAAGATGCCAAAACTAAACTCACAGCTGTTGCAAAAGCAGGGGAATAAGTCAAGGAGGAAGACACAACTTGCAGGGGAAGATATAAGAAACAGGGCATGGATACTAAAAATACAAAAAAATTTTCTTTCCCAAAGTCAAAGCCATCAAAAAGCATGGCATGCCATCAAGTGCAGGGACATGCACCAAAGATTCTTCAATTAGTCCCCATTGTAATCGCAAGATTCCGTTTCCCTTCCCGAAAGGAAATGAAATTTCCTTTCGGGAAGGGAAACGGAATCTTGCGAACCCCAAAAGAAAGACTTACAAACACTCTGCAAAGGACATAGGAGCAAAAGAAATGCAATTGAAAAAAACCCCACAAAAACCAGAAAATTCAGAGTTTTAGTCTCTTCAAAAAATGGTCTGGAAGGAAATGAGCTGCATTGCAAAGGACCAAAACATGCAAAACTAAGCCCACAGATGTTGCACAAGCAGGGGAAAAAGAAAAAGACAAAGACACAACTCGCTGGTGAAGATCAGAGGGACATGCCATGGGTACCAAAAAGAAAAAAAAAAAAATTTCTTTCCCAAAGTCAAAGCCATCAAAAGGCAGGCCATATGCCATCAAGTGCAGGCACATGCAGCAAAGCTTGCCAAAATTGATCCCCGCTGAAGGCCAAAACACAAAGGAAGGACTTCCAAACTCCCTGGAATGGAGATAGCATCCAAGCAATTGCAATCGGAGGAGAAAAAAAAAGAATTGGGGAAATTTTGTCATTTCGTGAAAATGGCCAGGATTAAATCTGAAGCATTGCAAAGGACCAAAAGATGCCAAAACTAAACTCACAGCTGTTGCAAAAGCAGGGGAATAGGTCAAGGAGGAAGACACAACTCGCTGGGGAAGATATAAGAAACACAGCAAGGATACCAAAAAGAAAAAAAAAAAAATTTCTTTCCCAAAGTCAAAGCCAACAAAAGGCAGGCCATATGCCATCAAGTGCAGGCACATGCAGCAAAGCTTGCCAAAATTGATCCCCGCTGAAGGCCAAAACACAAAGGAAGGACTTCCAAACTCCCTGGAATGGAGATACCTTCCAAGAAATTGCAATCGGAGGAGAAAAAAAAAAATTGGGGAAATTTTGTCATTCCGAGAAAATGGCCAGGATTAAATCCAGAGCATTGCAAAGGACCAAACCATGCCAAAACTAAGCTCACAGCTGTTGCAAAAGCAGGGGAATAAGTCAAGGAGGAAGACACAACTTGCAGGGGAAGATATAAGAAACAGGGCATGGATACTAAAAATACAAAAAAATTTGTTTCCCAAAGTCAAAGCCATCAAAAAGCATGGCATGCCATCAAGTGCAGGGACATGCACCAAAGATTCTTCTATTAGTCCCCATTGAAATCGCAAGATTCCGTTTCCCTTCCCGAAAGGAAATGAAATTTCCTTTCGGGAAGGGAAACGGAATCTTGCGAACCCCAAAAGAAAGACTTACAAACACTCTGCAAAGGACATAGGAGCAAAAGAAATGCAATTGAAAAAAACCCCACAAAAACCAGAAAATTCAGAGTTTTAGTCTCTTCAAAAAATGGTCTGGAAGGAAATGAGCTGCATTGCAAAGGACCAAACCATGCAAAACTAAGCCCACAGATGTTGCACAAGCAAGGGAAAAAGAAAAAGACAAAGACACAACTCGCTGGTGAAGATCAGAGGGACATGGCATGGGTACCAAAAAGAAAAAAAAAAAAAATTTCTTTCCCAAAGTCAAAGCCATCAAAAGGCAGGCCATATGCCATCAAGTGCAGGCACATGCAGCAAAGCTTGCCAAAATTGATCCCCGCTGAAGGCCAAAACACAAAGGAAGGACTTCCAGACTCCCTGGAATGGAGATACCTTCCAAGCAATTGCAATCGGACGAGAAAAAAAAAAAAAAGGGGAAATTTTGTCATTTCGTGAAAATGGCCAGGATTAAATCTGAAGCATTGCAAAGGACCAAAAGATGCCAAAACTAAACTCACAGCTGTTGCAAAAGCAGGGGAAGAAGTCAAGGAGGAAGACACAACTCGCTGGGGAAGATATAAGAAACACAGCAAGGATACCAAAAAGAAAAAAAAAAAAATTTCTTTCCCAAAGTCAAAGCCATCAAAAGGCAGGCCATATGCCATCAAGTGCAGGCACATGCAGCAAAGCTTGCCAAAATTGATCCCCGCTGAAGGCCAAAACACAAAGGAAGGACTTCCAAACTCCCTGGAATGGAGATACCATCCAAGCAATTGCAATCGGAGGAGAAAAAAAAAAATTGGGGAAATTTTGTCATTCCGAGAAAATGGCCAGGATTAAATCCAGAGCATTGCAAAGGACCAAACCATGCCAAAACTAAACTCACAGCTGTTGCAAAAGCAGGGGAATAAGTCAAGGAGGAAGACACAACTTGCAGGGGAAGATATAAGAAACAGGGCATGGATACTAAAAATACAAAAAAATTTTCTTTCCCAAAGTCAAAGCCATCAAAAAACATGGCATGCCATCAAGTGCAGGGACATGCACCAAAGATTCTTCTATTAGTCCCCATTGAAATCGCAAGATTCCGTTTCCCTTCCCGAAAGGAAATGAAATTTCCTTTCGGGAAGGGAAACGGAATCTTGCGAACCCCAAAAGAAAGACTTACAAACACTCTGCAAAGGACATAGGAGCAAAAGAAATGCAATTGAAAAAAACCCCACAAAAACCAGAAAATTCAGAGTTTTAGTCTCTTCAAAAAATGGTCTGGAAGGAAATGAGCTGCATTGCAAAGGACCAAACCATGCAAAACTAAGCCCACAGATGTTGCACAAGCAGGGGAAAAAGAAAAAGACAAAGACACAACTCGCTGGTGAAGATCAGAGGGACATGCCATGGGTACCAAAAAGAAAAAAAAAAAAATTTCTTTCCCAAAGTCAAAGCCATCAAAAGGCAGGCCATATGCCATCAAGTGCAGGCACATGCAGCAAAGCTTGCCAAAATTGATCCCCGCTGAAGGCCAAAACACAAAGGAAGGACTTCCAAACTCCCTGGAATGGAGATAGCATCCAAGCAATTGCAATCGGAGGAGAAAAAAAAAAATTGGGGAAATTTTGTCATTTCGTGAAAATGGCCAGGATTAAATCTGAAGCATTGCAAAGGACCAAAAGATGCCAAAACTAAACTCACAGCTGTTGCAAAAGCAGGGGAATAAGTCAAGGAGGAAGACACAACTTGCAGGGGAAGATATAAGAAACAGGGCATGGATACTAAAAATACAAAAAAATTTTCTTTCCCAAAGTCAAAGCCATCAAAAAGCATGGCATGCCATCAAGTGCAGGGACATGCACCAAAGATTCTTCTATTAGTCCCCATTGAAATCGCAAGATTCCGTTTCCCTTCCCGAAAGGAAATGAAATTTCCTTTCGGGAAGGGAAACGGAATCTTGCGAACCCCAAAAGAAAGACTTACAAACACTCTGCAAAGGACATAGGAGCAAAAGAAATGCAATTGAAAAAAACCCCACAAAAACCAGAAAATTCAGAGTTTTAGTCTCTTCAAAAAATGGTCTGGAAGGAAATGAGCTGCATTGCAAAGGACCAAAACATGCAAAACTAAGCCCACAGATGTTGCACAAGCAGGGGAAAAAGAAAAAGACAAAGACACAACTCGCTGGTGAAGATCAGAGGGACATGCCATGGGTACCAAAAAGAAAAAAAAAAAAAATTTCTTTCCCAAAGTCAAAGCCATCAAAAGGCAGGCCATATGCCATCAAGTGCAGGCACATGCAGCAAAGCTTGCCAAAATTGATCCCCGCTGAAGGCCAAAACACAAAGGAAGGACTTCCAGACTCCCTGGAATGGAGATACCATCCAAGCAATTGCAATCGGAGGAGAAAAAAAAAAAATTGGGGAAATTTTGTCATTTCGTGAAAATGGCCAGGATTAAATCTGAAGCATTGCAAAAGACCAAAAGATGCCAAAACTAAGCTCACAGCTGTTGCAAAAGCAGGGGAATAAGTCAAGGAAGAAGAAACAACTCGCTGGGGAAGATATAAGAAACACAGCAAGGATACCAAAAAGAAAAAAAAAAATTTGTTTCCCAAAGTCAAAGCCATCAAAAGGCAGGCCATATGCCATCAAGTGGAGGCACATGCAGCAAAGCTTGCCAAAATTGATCCCCGCTGAAGGCCAAAACACAAAGGAAGGACTTCCAAACTCCCTGGAATGGAGATACCTTCCAAGCAATTGCAATCGGAGGAGAAAAAAAAAAAATTGGGGAAATTTTGTCATTCCGAGAAAATGGCCAGGATTAAATCCAGAGCATTGCAAAGGACCAAACCATGCCAAAACTAAGCTCACAGCTGTTGCAAAAGCAGGGGAATAAGTCAAGGAGGAAGACACAACTTGCAGGGGAAGATATAAGAAACAGGGCATGGATACTAAAAATACAAAAAAATTTTCTTTCCCAAAGTCAAAGCCATCAAAAAGCATGGCATGCCATCAAGTGCAGGGACATGCACCAAAGATTCTTCTATTAGTCCCCATTGAAATCGCAAGATTCCGTTTCCCTTCCCGAAAGGAAATTTCATTTCCTTTCGGGAAGGGAAACGGAATCTTGCGAACCCCAAAAGAAAGACTTACAAACACTCTGCAAAGGACATAGGAGCAAAAGAAATGCAATTGAAAAAAACCCCACAAAAACCAGAAAATTCAGAGTTTTAGTCTCTTCAAAAAATGGTCTGGAAGGAAATGAGCTGCATTGCAAAGGACCAAACCATGCAAAACTAAGCCCACAGATGTTGCACAAGCAAGGGAAAAAGAAAAAGACAAAGACACAACTCGCTGGTGAAGATCAGAGGGACATGGCATGGGTACCAAAAAGAAAAAAAAAAAAAATTTCTTTCCCAAAGTCAAAGCCATCAAAAGGCAGGCCATATGCCATCAAGTGCAGGCACATGCAGCAAAGCTTGCCAAAATTGATCCCCGCTGAAGGCCAAAACACAAAGGAAGGACTTCCAGACTCCCTGGAATGGAGATACCTTCCAAGCAATTGCAATCGGACGAGAAAAAAAAAAAAAAGGGGAAATTTTGTCATTTCGTGAAAATGGCCAGGATTAAATCTGAAGCATTGCAAAGGACCAAAAGATGCCAAAACTAAACTCACAGCTGTTGCAAAAGCAGGGGAAGAAGTCAAGGAGGAAGACACAACTCGCTGGGGAAGATATAAGAAACACAGCAAGGATACCAAAAAGAAAAAAAAAAAAATTTCTTTCCCAAAGTCAAAGCCATCAAAAGGCAGGCCATATGCCATCAAGTGCAGGCACATGCAGCAAAGCTTGCCAAAATTGATCCCCGCTGAAGGCCAAAACAACAAAGGAAGGACTTCCAAACTCCCTGGAATGGAGATACCTTCCAAGCAATTGCAATCGGAGGAGAAAAAAAAAAAATTGGGGAAATTTTGTCATTCCGAGAAAATGGCCAGGATTAAATCCAGAGCATTGCAAAGGACCAAACCATGCAAAAACTAAGCTCACAGCTGTTGAAAAAGCAGGGGAATAAGTCAAGGAGGAAGACACAACTTGCAGGGGAAGATATAAGAAACAGGGCATGGATACTAAAAATACAAAAAAATTTGTTTCCCAAAGTCAAAGCCATCAAAAAGCATGGCATGCCATCAAGTGCAGGGACATGCACCAAAGATTCTTCTATTAGTCCCCATTGAAATCGCAAGATTCCGTTTCCCTTCCCGAAAGGAAATGAAATTTCCTTTCGGGAAGGGAAACGGAATCTTGCGAACCCCAAAAGAAAGACTTACAAACACTCTGCAAAGGACATAGGAGCAAAAAAAAATGCAATTGAAAAAAACCCCACAAAAACCAGATAATTCAGAGTTTTAGTCTCTTCAAAAAATGGTCTGGAAGGAAATGAGCTGCATTGCAAAGGACCAAAACATGCAAAACTAAGCCCACAGATGTTGCACAAGCAGGGGAAAAAGAAAAAGACAAAGACACAACTCGCTGGTGAAGATCAGAAGGACATGGCATGGGTACCAAAAAGAAAAAAAAAAAAAATTTCTTTCCCAAAGTCAAAGCCATCAAAAGGCAGGCCATATGCCATCAAGTGACGGCACATGCAGCAAAGCTTGCCAAAATTGATCCCCGCTGAAGGCCAAAACACAAAGGAAGGACTTCCAGACTCCCTGGAATGGAGATACAATCCAAGCAATTGCAATCGGAGGAGAAAAAAAAAAAATTGGGGAAATTTTGTCATTTCGTGAAAATGGCCAGGATTAAATCTGAAGCATTGCAAAGGACCAAAAGATGCCAAAACTAAACTCACAGCTGTTGCAAAAGCAGGGGAATAGGTCAAGGAGGAAGACACAACTCGCTGGGGAAGATATAAGAAACACAGCAAGGATACCAAAAAGAAAAAAAAAAAAATTTCTTTCCCAAAGTCAAAGCCATCAAAAGGCAGGCCATATGCCATCAAGTGCAGGCACATGCAGCAAAGCTTGCCAAAATTGATCCCCGCTGAAGGCCAAAACACAAAGGAAGGACTTCCAAACTCCCTGGAATGGAGATACCTTCCAAGAAATTGCAATCGGAGGAGAAAAAAAAAAAATTGGGGAAATTTTGTCATTCCGAGAAAATGGCCAGGATTAAATCCAGAGCATTGCAAAGGACCAAACCATGCCAAAACTAAGCTCACAGCTGTTGCAAAAGCAGGGGAATAAGTCAAGGAGGAAGACACAACTTGCAGGGGAAGATATAAGAAACAGGGCATGGATACTAAAAATACAAAAAAATTTGTTTCCCAAAGTCAAAGCCATCAAAAAGCATGGCATGCCATGAAGTGCAGGGACATGCACCAAAGATTCTTCTATTAGTCCCCATTGAAATCGCAAGATTCCGTTTCCCTTCCCGAAAGGAAATGAAATTTCCTTTCGGGAAGGGAAACGGAATCTTGCGAACCCCAAAAGAAAGACTTACAAACACTCTGCAAAGGACATAGGAGCAAAAGAAATGCAATTGAAAAAAACCCCACAAAAACCAGAAAATTCAGAGTTTTAGTCTCTTCAAAAAATGGTCTGGAAGGAAATGAGCTGCATTGCAAAGGACCAAACCATGCAAAACTAAGCCCACAGATGTTGCACAAGCAAGGGAAAAAGAAAAAGACAAAGACACAACTCGCTGGTGAAGATCAGAGGGACATGGTATGGGTACCAAAAAGAAAAAAAAAAAAAATTTCTTTCCCAAAGTCAAAGCCATCAAAAGGCAGGCCATATGCCATCAAGTGCAGGCACATGCAGCAAAGCTTGCCAAAATTGATCCCCGCTGAAGGCCAAAACACAAAGGAAGGACTTCCAGACTCCCTGGAATGGAGATACCTTCCAAGCAATTGCAATCGGACGAGAAAAAAAAAAAAAAGGGGAAATTTTGTCATTTCGTGAAAATGGCCAGGATTAAATCTGAAGCATTGCAAAGGACCAAAAGATGCCAAAACTAAGCTCACAGCTGTTGCAAAAGCAGGGGAAGAAGTCAAGGAGGAAGACACAACTCGCTGGGGAAGATATAAGAAACACAGCAAGGATACCAAAAAGAAAAAAAAAAAAATTTCTTTCCCAAAGTCAAAGCCATCAAAAGGCAGGCCATATGCCATCAAGTGCAGGCACATGCAGCAAAGCTTGCCAAAATTGATCCCCGCTGAAGGCCAAAACACAAAGGAAGGACTTCCAAACTCCCTGGAATGGAGATACCATCCAAGCAATTGCAATCGGAGGAGAAAAAAAAAAATTGGGGAAATTTTGTCATTTCGTGAAAATGGCCAGGATTAAATCTGAAGCATTGCAAAGGACCAAAAGATGCCAAAACTAAACTCACAGCTGTTGCAAAAGCAGGGGAATAAGTCAAGGAGGAAGACACAACTTGCAGGGGAAGATATAAGAAACAGGGCATGGATACTAAAAATACAAAAAAATTTTCTTTCCCAAAGTCAAAGCCATCAAAAAGCATGGCATGCCATCAAGTGCAGGGACATGCACCAAAGATTCTTCTATTAGTCCCCATTGAAATCGCAAGATTCCGTTTCCCTTCCCGAAAGGAAATGAAATTTCCTTTCGGGAAGGGAAACGGAATCTTGCGAACCCCAAAAGAAAGACTTACAAACACTCTGCAAAGGACATAGGAGCAAAAGAAATGCAATTGAAAAAAACCCCACAAAAACCAGAAAATTCAGAGTTTTAGTCTCTTCAAAAAATGGTCTGGAAGGAAATGAGCTGCATTGCAAAGGACCAAACCATGCAAAACTAAGCCCACAGATGTTGCACAAGCAGGGGAAAAAGAAAAAGACAAAGACACAACTCGCTGGTGAAGATCAGAGGGACATGCCATGGGTACCAAAAAGAAAAAAAAAAAAATTTCTTTCCCAAAGTCAAAGCCATCAAAAGGCAGGCCATATGCCATCAAGTGCAGGCACATGCAGCAAAGCTTGCCAAAATTGATCCCCGCTGAAGGCCAAAACACAAAGGAAGGACTTCCAAACTCCCTGGAATGGAGATAGCATCCAAGCAATTGCAATCGGAGGAGAAAAAAAAAGAATTGGGGAAATTTTGTCATTTCGTGAAAATGGCCAGGATTAAATCTGAAGCATTGCAAAGGACCAAAAGATGCCAAAACTAAACTCACAGCTGTTGCAAAAGCAGGGGAATAAGTCAAGGAGGAAGACACAACTCGCTGGGGAAGATATAAGAAACACAGCAAGGATACCAAAAAGAAAAAAAAAAAAATTTCTTTCCCAAAGTCAAAGCCATCAAAAGGCAGGCCATATGCCATCAAGTGCAGGCACATGCAGCAAAGCTTGCCAAAATTGATCCCCGCTGAAGGCCAAAACACAAAGGAAGGACTTCCAAACTCCCTGGAATGGAGATAGCATCCAAGCAATTGCAATCGGAGGAGAAAAAAAAAAATTGGGGAAATTTTGTCATTTCGTGAAAATGGCCAGGATTAAATCTGAAGCATTGCAAAGGACCAAAAGATGCCAAAACTAAACTCACAGCTGTTGCAAAAGCAGGGGAATAAGTCAAGGAGGAAGACACAACTTGCAGGGGAAGATATAAGAAACAGGGCATGGATACTAAAAATACAAAAAAATTTTCTTTCCCAAAGTCAAAGCCATCAAAAAGCATGGCATGCCATCAAGTGCAGGGACATGCACCAAAGATTCTTCTATTAGTCCCCATTGAAATCGCAAGATTCCGTTTCCCTTCCCGAAAGGAAATGAAATTTCCTTTCGGGAAGGGAAACGGAATCTTGCGAACCCCAAAAGAAAGACTTACAAACACTCTGCAAAGGACATAGGAGCAAAAGAAATGCAATTGAAAAAAACCCCACAAAAACCAGAAAATTCAGAGTTTTAGTCTCTTCAAAAAATGGTCTGGAAGGAAATGAGCTGCATTGCAAAGGACCAAAACATGCAAAACTAAGCCCACAGATGTTGCACAAGCAGGGGAAAAAGAAAAAGACAAAGACACAACTCGCTGGTGAAGATCAGAGGGACATGCCATGGGTACCAAAAAGAAAAAAAAAAAAAATTTCTTTCCCAAAGTCAAAGCCATCAAAAGGCAGGCCATATGCCATCAAGTGCAGGCACATGCAGCAAAGCTTGCCAAAATTGATCCCCGCTGAAGGCCAAAACACAAAGGAAGGACTTCCAGACTCCCTGGAATGGAGATACCATCCAAGCAATTGCAATCGGAGGAGAAAAAAAAAAAATTGGGGAAATTTTGTCATTTCGTGAAAATGGCCAGGATTAAATCTGAAGCATTGCAAAAGACCAAAAGATGCCAAAACTAAGCTCACAGCTGTTGCAAAAGCAGGGGAATAAGTCAAGGAAGAAGAAACAACTCGCTGGGGAAGATATAAGAAACACAGCAAGGATACCAAAAAGAAAAAAAAAAATTTATTTCCCAAAGTCAAAGCCATCAAAAGGCAGGCCATATGCCATCAAGTGGAGGCACATGCAGCAAAGCTTGCCAAAATTGATCCCCGCTGAAGGCCAAAACACAAAGGAAGGACTTCAAAACTCCCTGGAATGGAGATACCTTCCAAGCAATTGCAATCGGAGGAGAAAAAAAAAAAATTGGGGAAATTTTGTCATTCCGAGAAAATGGCCAGGATTAAATCCAGAGCATTGCAAAGGACCAAACCATGCCAAAACTAAGCTCACAGCTGTTGCAAAAGCAGGGGAATAAGTCAAGGAGGAAGACACAACTTGCAGGGGAAGATATAAGAAACAGGGCATGGATACTAAAAATACAAAAAAATTTTCTTTCCCAAAGTCAAAGCCATCAAAAAGCATGGCATGCCATCAAGTGCAGGGACATGCACCAAAGATTCTTCTATTAGTCCCCATTGAAATCGCAAGATTCCGTTTCCCTTCCCGAAAGGAAATTTCATTTCCTTTCGGGAAGGGAAACGGAATCTTGCGAACCCCAAAAGAAAGACTTACAAACACTCTGCAAAGGACATAGGAGCAAAAGAAATGCAATTGAAAAAAACCCCACAAAAACCAGAAAATTCAGAGTTTTAGTCTCTTCAAAAAATGGTCTGGAAGGAAATGAGCTGCATTGCAAAGGACCAAACCATGCAAAACTAAGCCCACAGATGTTGCACAAGCAAGGGAAAAAGAAAAAGACAAAGACACAACTCGCTGGTGAAGATCAGAGGGACATGGCATGGGTACCAAAAAGAAAAAAAAAAAAAATTTCTTTCCCAAAGTCAAAGCCATCAAAAGGCAGGCCATATGCCATCAAGTGCAGGCACATGCAGCAAAGCTTGCCAAAATTGATCCCCGCTGAAGGCCAAAACACAAAGGAAGGACTTCCAGACTCCCTGGAATGGAGATACCTTCCAAGCAATTGCAATCGGACGAGAAAAAAAAAAAAAAGGGGAAATTTTGTCATTTCGTGAAAATGGCCAGGATTAAATCTGAAGCATTGCAAAGGACCAAAAGATGCCAAAACTAAACTCACAGCTGTTGCAAAAGCAGGGGAAGAAGTCAAGGAGGAAGACACAACTCGCTGGGGAAGATATAAGAAACACAGCAAGGATACCAAAAAGAAAAAAAAAAAAATTTCTTTCCCAAAGTCAAAGCCATCAAAAGGCAGGCCATATGCCATCAAGTGCAGGCACATGCAGCAAAGCTTGCCAAAATTGATCCCCGCTGAAGGCCAAAACAACAAAGGAAGGACTTCCAAAATCCCTGGAATGGAGATACCTTCCAAGCAATTGCAATCGGAGGAGAAAAAAAAAAAATTGGGGAAATTTTGTCATTCCGAGAAAATGGCCAGGATTAAATCCAGAGCATTGCAAAGGACCAAACCATGCAAAAACTAAGCTCACAGCTGTTGAAAAAGCAGGGGAATAAGTCAAGGAGGAAGACACAACTTGCAGGGGAAGATATAAGAAACAGGGCATGGATACTAAAAATACAAAAAAATTTGTTTCCCAAAGTCAAAGCCATCAAAAAGCATGGCATGCCATCAAGTGCAGGGACATGCACCAAAGATTCTTCTATTAGTCCCCATTGAAATCGCAAGATTCCGTTTCCCTTCCCGAAAGGAAATGAAATTTCCTTTCGGGAAGGGAAACGGAATCTTGCGAACCCCAAAAGAAAGACTTACAAACACTCTGCAAAGGACATAGGAGCAAAAAAAAATGCAATTGAAAAAAACCCCACAAAAACCAGATAATTCAGAGTTTTAGTCTCTTCAAAAAATGGTCTGGAAGGAAATGAGCTGCATTGCAAAGGACCAAAACATGCAAAACTAAGCCCACAGATGTTGCACAAGCAGGGGAAAAAGAAAAAGACAAAGACACAACTCGCTGGTGAAGATCAGAATGACATGGCATGGGTACCAAAAAGAAAAAAAAAAAAAATTTCTTTCCCAAAGTCAAAGCCATCAAAAGGCAGGCCATATGCCATCAAGTGACGGCACATGCAGCAAAGCTTGCCAAAATTGATCCCCGCTGAAGGCCAAAACACAAAGGAAGGACTTCCAGACTCCCTGGAATGGAGATACCATCCAAGCAATTGCAATCGGAGGAGAAAAAAAAAAAATTGGGGAAATTTTGTCATTTCGTGAAAATGGCCAGGATTAAATCTGAAGCATTGCAAAAGACCAAAAGATGCCAAAACTAAACTCACAGCTGTTGCAAAAGCAGGGGAATAAGTCAAGGAGGAAGACACAACTTGCAGGGGAAGATATAAGAAACAGGGCATGGATACTAAAAATACAAAAAAATTTTCTTTCCCAAAGTCAAAGCCATCAAAAAGCATGGCATGCCATCAAGTGCAGGGACATGCACCAAAGATTCTTCTATTAGTCCCCATTGAAATCGCAAGATTCCGTTTCCCTTCCCGAAAGGAAATGAAATTTCCTTTCGGGAAGGGAAACGGAATCTTGCGAACCCCAAAAGAAAGACTTACAAACACTCTGCAAAGGACATAGGAGCAAAAAAAAATGCAATTGAAAAAAACCCCACAAAAACCAGATAATTCAGAGTTTTAGTCTCTTCAAAAAATGGTCTGGAAGGAAATGAGCTGCATTGCAAAGGACCAAACCATGCAAAACTAAGCCCACAGATGTTGCACAAGCAGGGGAAAAAGAAAAAGACAAAGACACAACTCGCTGGTGAAGATCAGAGGGACATGGCATGGGTACCAAAAAGAAAAAAAAAAAAATTTCTTTCCCAAAGTCAAAGCCATCAAAAGGCAGGCCATATGCCATCAAGTGCAGGCACATGCAGCAAAGCTTGCCAAAATTGATCCCCGCTGAAGGCCAAAACACAAAGGAAGGACTTCCAGACTCCCTGGAATGGAGATACCTTCCAAGCAATTGCAATCGGAGGAGAAAAAAAAGAATTGGGGAAATTTTGTCATTCCGAGAAAATGGCCAGTATTAAATCCGGGGCATTGCAAAGGACCAAAAGATGCCAAAACTAAGCTCACAGCTGTTGCAAAAGCAGGGGAATAAGTCAAGGAGGAAGACACAACTTGCAGGGGAAGATATAAGAAACAGGGCATGGATACTAAAAATACAAAAAAATTTTCTTTCCCAAAGTCAAAGACATCAAAAAGCATGGCATGCCATCAAGTGCAGGGACATGCACCAAAGATTCTTCTATTAGTCCCCATTGAAATCGCAAGATTCCGTTTCCCTTCCCGAAAGGAAATGAAATTTCCTTTCGGGAAGGGAAACGGAATCTTGCGAACCCCAAAAGAAAGACTTACAAACACTCTGCAAAGGACATAGGAGCAAAAGAAATGCAATTGAAAAAAACCCCACAAAAACCAGAAAATTCAGAGTTTTAGTCTCTTCAAAAAATGGTCTGGAAGGAAATGAGCTGCATTGCAAAGGACCAAACCATGCAAAACTAAGCCCACAGATGTTGCACAAGCAGGGGAAAAAGAAAAAGACAAAGACACAACTCGCTGGTGAAGATCAGAGGGACATGCCATGGGTACCAAAAAGAAAAA
This sequence comes from Setophaga petechia, assembly GCA_024362935.1. Taxonomy (NCBI): domain Eukaryota; kingdom Metazoa; phylum Chordata; class Aves; order Passeriformes; family Parulidae; genus Setophaga; species Setophaga petechia. The sequence continues at coordinate 14,653,306 of JANCRA010000012.1, forward strand.
AAAAAAAAATTTCTTTCCCAAAGTCAAAGCCATCAAAAGGCAGGCCATATGCCATCAAGTGCAGGCACATGCAGCAAAGCTTGCCAAAATTGATCCCCGCTGAAGGCCAAAACACAAAGGAAGGACTTCCAAACTCCCTGGAATGGAGATACCATCCAAGCAATTGCAATCGGAGGAGAAAAAAAAAAAATTGGGGAAATTTTGTCATTTCGTGAAAATGGCCAGGATTAAATCTGAAGCATTGCAAAGGACCAAAAGATGCCAAAACTAAACTCACAGCTGTTGCAAAAGCAGGGGAATAAGTCAAGGAGGAAGACACAACTCGCTGGGGAAGATATAAGAAACACAGCAAGGATGTCAAAAAGAAAAAAAAAAAAATTTCTTTCCCAAAGTCAAAGCCATCAAAAGGCAGGCCATATGCCATCAAGTGCAGGCACATGCAGCAAAGCTTGCCAAAATTGATCCCCGCTGAAGGCCAAAACACAAAGGAAGGACTTCCAAACACCCTGGAATGGAGATACCTTCCAAGCAATTGCAATCGGAGGAGAAAAAAAAAAAATTGGGGAAATTTTGTCATTCCGAGAAAATGGCCAGGATTAAATCCAGAGCATTGCAAAGGACCAAAAGATGCCAAAACTAAGCTCACAGCTGTTGCAAAAGCAGGGGAATAAGTCAAGGAGGAAGACACAACTTGCAGGGGAAGATATAAGAAACAGGGCATGGATACTAAAAATACAAAAAAATTTTCTTTCCCAAAGTCAAAGCCATCAAAAAGCATGGCATGCCATCAAGTGCAGGGACATGCACCAAAGATTCTTCTATTAGTCCCCATTGAAATCGCAAGATTCCGTTTCCCTTCCCGAAAGGAAATTTCATTTCCTTTCGGGAAGGGAAACGGAATCTTGCGAACCCCAAAAGAAAGACTTACAAACACTCTGCAAAGGACATAGGAGCAAAAGAAATGCAATTGAAAAAAACCCCACAAAAACCAGAAAATTCAGAGTTTTAGTCTCTTCAAAAAATGGTCTGGAAGGAAATGAGCTGCATTGCAAAGGACCAAACCATGCAAAACTAAGCCCACAGATGTTGCACAAGCAGGGGAAAAAGAAAAAGACAAAGACACAACTCGCTGGTGAAGATCAGAGGGACATGGCATGGGTACCAAAAAGAAAAAAAAAAAAAAATTCTTTCCCAAAGTCAAAGCCATCAAAAGGCAGGCCATATGCCATCAAGTGCAGGCACATGCAGCAAAGCTTGCCAAAATTGATCCCCGCTGACGGCCAAAACACAAAGGAAGGACTTCCAAACTCCCTGGAATGGAGATACCTTCCAAGCAATTGCAATCGGAGGAGAAAAAAAAAAAATTGGGGAAATTTTGTCATTTCGTGAAAATGGCCAGGATTAAATCCGAAGCATTGCAAAGGACCAAAAGATGCCAAAACTAAACTCACAGCTGTTGCAAAAGCAGGGGAATAAGTCAAGGAGGAAGACACAACTCGCTGGGGAAGATATAAGAAACACAGCAAGGATACCAAAAAGAAAAAAAAAAAAATTTCTTTCCCAAAGTCAAAGCCATCAAAAGGCAGGCCATATGCCATCAAGTGCAGGCACATGCAGCAAAGCTTGCCAAAATTGATCCCCGCTGAAGGCCAAAACACAAAGGAAGGACTTCCAAACTCCCTGGAATGGAGATACCTTCCAAGCAATTGCAATCGGAGGAGAAAAAAAAGAATTGGGGAAATTTTGTCATTCCGAGAAAATGGCCAGGATTAAATCCAGAGCATTGCAAAGGACCAAACCATGCCAAAACTAAGCTCACAGCTGTTGCAAAAGCAGGGGAATAAGTCAAGGAGGAAGACACAACTTGCAGGGGAAGATATAAGAAACAGGGCATGGATACTAAAAATACAAAACAATTTTCTTTCCCAAAGTCAAAGCCATCAAAAAGCATGGCATGCCATCAAGTGCAGGGACATGCACCAAAGATTCTTCTATTAGTCCCCATTGAAATCGCAAGATTCCGTTTCCCTTCCCGAAAGGAAATGAAATTTCCTTTCGGGAAGGGAAACGGAATCTTGCGAACCCCAAAAGAAAGACTTACAAACACTCTGCAAAGGACATAGGAGCAAAAGAAATGCAATTGAAAAAAACCCCACAAAAACCAGAAAATTCAGAGTTTTAGTCTCTTCAAAAAATGGTCTGGAAGGAAATGAGCTGCATTGCAAAGGACCAAACCATGCAAAACTAAGCCCACAGATGTTGCACAAGCAGGGGAAAAAGAAAAAGACAAAGACACAACTCGCTGGTGAAGATCAGAGGGACATGGCATGGGTACCAAAAAGAAAAAAAAAAAAAATTTCTTTCCCAAAGTCAAAGCCATCAAAAGGCAGGCCATATGCCATCAAGTGCAGGCACATGCAGCAAAGCTTGCCAAAATTGATCCCCGCTGAAGGCCAAAACACAAAGGAAGGACTTCCAGACTCCCTGGAATGGAGATACCATCCAAGCAATTGCAATCGGAGGAGAAAAAAAAAAAATTGGGGAAATTTTGTCATTTCGTGAAAATGGCCAGGATTAAATCTGAAGCATTGCAAAAGACCAAAAGATGCCAAAACTAAACTCACAGCTGTTGCAAAAGCAGGGGAATAAGTCAAGGAGGAAGACACAACTCGCTGGGGAAGATATAAGAAACACAGCAAGGATACCAAAAAGAAAAAAAAAAAAAATTTCTTTCCCAAAGTCAAAGCCATCAAAAAGCAGGCCATATGCCATCAAGTGCAGGCACATGCAGCAAAGCTTGCCAAAATTGATCCCCGCTGAAGGCCAAAACACAAAGGAAGGACTTCCAAACTCCCTGGAATGGAGATACCTTCCAAGCAATTGCAATCGGAGGAGAAAAAAAAGAATTGGGGAAATTTTGTCATTCCGAGAAAATGGCCAGGATTAAATCCAGAGCATTGCAAAGGACCAAACCATGCCAAAACTAAGCTCACAGCTGTTGCAAAAGCAGGGGAATAAGTCAAGGAGGAAGACACAACTTGCAGGGGAAGATATAAGAAACAGGGCATGGATACTAAAAATACAAAAAAATTTTCTTTCCCAAAGTCAAAGCCATCAAAAAGCATGGCATGCCATCAAGTGCAGGGACATGCACCAAAGATTCTTCTATTAGTCCCCATTGAAATCGCAAGATTCCGTTTCCCTTCCCGAAAGGAAATTTCATTTCCTTTCGGGAAGGGAAACGGAATCTTGCGAACCCCAAAAGAAAGACTTACAAACACTCTGCAAAGGACATAGGAGCAAAAGAAATGCAATTGAAAAAAACCCCACAAAAACCAGAAAATTCAGAGTTTTAGTCTCTTCAAAAAATGGTCTGGAAGGAAATGAGCTGCATTGCAAAGGACCAAACCATGCAAAACTAAGCCCACAGATGTTGCACAAGCAGGGGAAAAAGAAAAAGACAAAGACACAACTCGCTGGTGAAGATCAGAGGGACATGGCATGGGTACCAAAAAGAAAAAAAAAAAAAATTTCTTTCCCAAAGTCAAAGCCATCAAAAGGCAGGCCATATGCCATCAAGTGCAGGCACATGCAGCAAAGCTTGCCAAAATTGATCCCCGCTGAAGGCCAAAACACAAAGGAAGGACTTCCAGACTCCCTGGAATGGAGATACCATCCAAGCAATTGCAATCGGAGGAGAAAAAAAAAAAATTGGGGAAATTTTGTCATTTCGTGAAAATGGCCAGGATTAAATCTGAAGCATTGCAAAAGACCAAAAGATGCCAAAACTAAACTCACAGCTGTTGCAAAAGCAGGGGAATAAGTCAAGGAGGAAGACACAACTTGCAGGGGAAGATATAAGAAACAGGGCATGGATACTAAAAATACAAAAAAATTTTCTTTCCCAAAGTCAAAGCCATCAAAAAGCATGGCATGCCATCAAGTGCAGGGACATGCACCAAAGATTCTTCTATTAGTCCCCATTGAAATCGCAAGATTCCGTTTCCCTTCCCGAAAGGAAATTTCATTTCCTTTCGGGAAGGGAAACGGAATCTTGCGAACCCCAAAAGAAAGACTTACAAACACTCTGCAAAGGACATAGGAGCAAAAGAAATGCAATTGAAAAAAACCCCACAAAAACCAGATAATTCAGAGTTTTAGTCTCTTCAAAAAATGGTCTGGAAGGAAATGAGCTGCATTGCAAAGGACCAAAACATGCAAAACTAAGCCCACAGATGTTGCACAAGAAGGGGAAAAAGAAAAAGACAAAGACACAACTCGCTGGTGAAGATCAGAGGGACATGGCATGGGTACCAAAAAGAAAAAAAAAAAAAAATTCTTTCCCAAAGTCAAAGCCATCAAAAGGCAGGCCATATGCCATCAAGTGCAGGCACATGCAGCAAAGCTTGCCAAAATTGATCCCCGCTGAAGGCCAAAACACAAAGGAAGGACTTCCAAACACCCTGGAATGGAGATACCTTCCAAGCAATTGCAATCGGAGGAGAAAAAAAAAAAATTGGGGAAATTTTGTCATTCCGAGAAAATGGCCAGGATTAAATCCAGAGCATTGCAAAGGACCAAAAGATGCCAAAACTAAGCTCACAGCTGTTGCAAAAGCAGGGGAATAAGTCAAGGAGGAAGACACAACTTGCAGGGGAAGATATAAGAAACAGGGCATGGATACTAAAAATACAAAAAAATTTTCTTTCCCAAAGTCAAAGCCATCAAAAAGCATGGCATGCCATCAAGTGCAGGGACATGCACCAAAGATTCTTCTATTAGTCCCCATTGAAATCGCAAGATTCCGTTTCCCTTCCCGAAAGGAAATTTCATTTCCTTTCGGGAAGGGAAACGGAATCTTGCGAACCCCAAAAGAAAGACTTACAAACACTCTGCAAAGGACATAGGAGCAAAAGAAATGCAATTGAAAAAAACCCCACAAAAACCAGAAAATTCAGAGTTTTAGTCTCTTCAAAAAATGGTCTGGAAGGAAATGAGCTGCATTGCAAAGGACCAAACCATGCAAAACTAAGCCCACAGATGTTGCACAAGCAGGGGAAAAAGAAAAAGACAAAGACACAACTCGCTGGTGAAGATCAGAGGGACATGGCATGGGTACCAAAAAGAAAAAAAAAAAAAAATTCTTTCCCAAAGTCAAAGCCATCAAAAGGCAGGCCATATGCCATCAAGTGCAGGCACATGCAGCAAAGCTTGCCAAAATTGATCCCCGCTGACGGCCAAAACACAAAGGAAGGACTTCCAAACTCCCTGGAATGGAGATACCTTCCAAGCAATTGCAATCGGAGGAGAAAAAAAAAAAATTGGGGAAATTTTGTCATTTCGTGAAAATGGCCAGGATTAAATCCGAAGCATTGCAAAGGACCAAAAGATGCCAAAACTAAACTCACAGCTGTTGCAAAAGCAGGGGAATAAGTCAAGGAGGAAGACACAACTCGCTGGGGAAGATATAAGAAACACAGCAAGGATACCAAAAAGAAAAAAAAAAAAATTTCTTTCCCAAAGTCAAAGCCATCAAAAGGCAGGCCATATGCCATCAAGTGCAGGCACATGCAGCAAAGCTTGCCAAAATTGATCCCCGCTGAAGGCCAAAACACAAAGGAAGGACTTCCAAACTCCCTGGAATGGAGATACCTTCCAAGCAATTGCAATCGGAGGAGAAAAAAAAGAATTGGGGAAATTTTGTCATTCCGAGAAAATGGCCAGGATTAAATCCAGAGCATTGCAAAGGACCAAACCATGCCAAAACTAAGCTCACAGCTGTTGCAAAAGCAGGGGAATAAGTCAAGGAGGAAGACACAACTTGCAGGGGAAGATATAAGAAACAGGGCATGGATACTAAAAATACAAAAAAATTTTCTTTCCCAAAGTCAAAGCCATCAAAAAGCATGGCATGCCATCAAGTGCAGGGACATGCACCAAAGATTCTTCTATTAGTCCCCATTGAAATCTCAAGATTCCGTTTCCCTTCCCGAAAGGAAATGAAATTTCCTTTCGGGAAGGGAAACGGAATCTTGCGAACCCCAAAAGAAAGACTTACAAACACTCTGCAAAGGACATAGGAGCAAAAGAAATGCAATTGAAAAAAACCCCACAAAAACCAGAAAATTCAGAGTTTTAGTCTCTTCAAAAAATGGTCTGGAAGGAAATGAGCTGCATTGCAAAGGACCAAACCATGCAAAACTAAGCCCACAGATGTTGCACAAGCAGGGGAAAAAGAAAAAGACAAAGACACAACTCGCTGGTGAAGATCAGAGGGACATGGCATGGGTACCAAAAAGAAAAAAAAAAAAAATTTCTTTCCCAAAGTCAAAGCCATCAAAAGGCAGGCCATATGCCATCAAGTGCAGGCACATGCAGCAAAGCTTGCCAAAATTGATCCCCGCTGACGGCCAAAACACAAAGGAAGGACTTCCAAACTCCCTGGAATGGAGATACCTTCCAAGCAATTGCAATCGGACGAGAAAAAAAAAAAATTGGGGAAATTTTGTCATTTCGTGAAAATGGCCAGGATTAAATCCGAAGCATTGCAAAGGACCAAAAGATGCCAAAACTAAACTCACAGCTGTTGCAAAAGCAGGGGAATAAGTCAAGGAGGAAGACACAACTCGCTGGGGAAGATATAAGAAACACAGCAAGGATACCAAAAAGAAAAAAAAAAAAATTTCTTTCCCAAAGTCAAAGCCATCAAAAGGCAGGCCATATGCCATCAAGTGGAGGCACATGCAGCAAAGCTTGCCAAAATTGATCCCCGCTGAAGGCCAAAACACAAAGGAAGGACTTCCAAACTCCCTGGAATGGAGATACCTTCCAAGCAATTGCAAACGGAGGAGAAAAAAAAAAATTGGGGAAATTTTGTCATTCCGAGAAAATGGCCAGGATTAAATCCAGAGCATTGCAAAGGACCAAACCATGCCAAAACTAAGCTCACAGCTGTTGCAAAAGCAGGGGAATAAGTCAAGGAGGAAGACACAACTTGCAGGGGAAGATATAAGAAACAGGGCATGGATACTAAAAATACAAAACAATTTTCTTTCCCAAAGTCAAAGCCATCAAAAAGCATGGCATGCCATCAAGTGCAGGGACATGCACCAAAGATTCTTCTATTAGTCCCCATTGAAATCGCAAGATTCCGTTTCCCTTCCCGAAAGGAAATGAAATTTCCTTTCGGGAAGGGAAACGGAATCTTGCGAACCCCAAAAGAAAGACTTACAAACACTCTGCAAAGGACATAGGAGCAAAAGAAATGCAATTGAAAAAAACCCCACAAAAACCAGAAAATTCAGAGTTTTAGTCTCTTCAAAAAATGGTCTGGAAGGAAATGAGCTGCATTGCAAAGGACCAAACCATGCAAAACTAAGCCCACAGATGTTGCACAAGCAGGGGAAAAAGAAAAAGACAAAGACACAACTCGCTGGTGAAGATCAGAGGGACATGGCATGGGTACCAAAAAGAAAAAAAAAAAAAATTTCTTTCCCAAAGTCAAAGCCATCAAAAGGCAGGCCATATGCCATCAAGTGCAGGCACATGCAGCAAAGCTTGCCAAAATTGATCCCCGCTGAAGGCCAAAACACAAAGGAAGGACTTCCAGACTCCCTGGAATGGAGATACCTTCCAAGCAATTGCAATCGGAGGAGAAAAAAAAAAAATTGGGGAAATTTTGTCATTTCGTGAAAATGGCCAGGATTAAATCTGAAGCATTGCAAAAGACCAAAAGATGCCAAAACTAAACTCACAGCTGTTGCAAAAGCAGGGGAATAAGTCAAGGAGGAAGACACAACTTGCAGGGGAAGATATAAGAAACACAGCAAGGATACCAAAAAGAAAAAAAAAAAAAATTTCTTTCCCAAAGTCAAAGCCATCAAAAAGCAGGCCATATGCCATCAAGTGCAGGCACATGCAGCAAAGCTTGCCAAAATTGATCCCCGCTGAAGGCCAAAACACAAAGGAAGGACTTCCAAACTCCCTGGAATGGAGATACCTTCCAAGCAATTGCAATCGGAGGAGAAAAAAAAGAATTGGGGAAATTTTGTCATTCCGAGAAAATGGCCAGGATTAAATCCAGAGCATTGCAAAGGACCAAACCATGCCAAAACTAAGCTCACAGCTGTTGCAAAAGCAGGGGAATAAGTCAAGGAGGAAGACACAACTTGCAGGGGAAGATATAAGAAACAGGGCATGGATACTAAAAATACAAAAAAATTTTCTTTCCCAAAGTCAAAGCCATCAAAAAGCATGGCATGCCATCAAGTGCAGGGACATGCACCAAAGATTCTTCTATTAGTCCCCATTGAAATCGCAAGATTCCGTTTCCCTTCCCGAAAGGAAATTTCATTTCCTTTCGGGAAGGGAAACGGAATCTTGCGAACCCCAAAAGAAAGACTTACAAACACTCTGCAAAGGACATAGGAGCAAAAGAAATGCAATTGAAAAAAACCCCACAAAAACCAGAAAATTCAGAGTTTTAGTCTCTTCAAAAAATGGTCTGGAAGGAAATGAGCTGCATTGCAAAGGACCAAACCATGCAAAACTAAGCCCACAGATGTTGCACAAGCAGGGGAAAAAGAAAAAGACAAAGACACAACTCGCTGGTGAAGATCAGAGGGACATGGCATGGGTACCAAAAAGAAAAAAAAAAAAAATTTCTTTCCCAAAGTCAAAGCCATCAAAAGGCAGGCCATATGCCATCAAGTGCAGGCACATGCAGCAAAGCTTGCCAAAATTGATCCCCGCTGAAGGCCAAAACACAAAGGAAGGACTTCCAAACTCCCTGGAATGGAGATACCTTCCAAGCAATTGCAATCGGACGAGAAAAAAAAAAAATTGGGGAAATTTTGTCACTCCGAGAAAATGGCCAGGATTAAATCTGAAGCATTGCAAAGGACCAAAAGATGCCAAAACTAAACTCACAGCTGTTGCAAAAGCAGGGGAATAAGTCAAGGAGGAAGACACAACTCGCTGGGGAAGATATAAGAAACACAGCAAGGATACCAAAAAGAAAAAAAAAAAATTTCTTTCCCAAAGTCAAAGCCATCAAAAGGCAGGCCATATGCCATCAAGTGGAGGCACATGCAGCAAAGCTTGCCAAAATTGATCCCCGCTGAAGGCCAAAACACAAAGGAAGGACTTCCAAACTCCCTGGAATGGAGATACCATCCAAGCAATTGCAATCGGAAGAGGAAAAGAAAAAAATTGGGGAAATTTTGTCATTTCGTGAAAATGGCCAGGATTAAATCTGAAGCATTGCAAAGGACCAAAAGATGCCAAAACTAAACTCACAGCTGTTGCAAAAGCAGGGGAATAAGTCAAGGAGGAAGACACAACTCGCTGGGGAAGATATAAGAAACACAGCAAGGATACCAAAAAGAAAAAAAAAAAAATTTCTTTCCCAAAGTCAAAGCCATCAAAAGGCAGGCCATATGCCATCAAGTGCAGGCACATGCAGCAAAGCTTGCCAAAATTGATCCCCGCTGAAGGCCAAAACACAAAGGAAGGACTTCCAAACTCCCTGGAATGGAGATACCATCCAAGCAATTGCAATCGGAGGAGAAAAAAAAAAATTGGGGAAATTTTGTCATTTCGTGAAAATGGCCAGGATTAAATCTGAAGCATTGCAAAGGACCAAAAGATGCCAAAACTAAACTCACAGCTGTTGCAAAAGCAGGGGAATAAGTCAAGGAGGAAGACACAACTTGCAGGGGAAGATATAAGAAACAGGGCATGGATACTAAAAATACAAAAAAATTTTCTTTCCCAAAGTCAAAGCCATCAAAAAGCATGGCATGCCATCAAGTGCAGGGACATGCACCAAAGATTCTTCTATTAGTCCCCATTGAAATCGCAAGATTCCGTTTCCCTTCCCGAAAGGAAATTTCATTTCCTTTCGGGAAGGGAAACGGAATCTTGCGAACCCCAAAAGAAAGACTTACAAACACTCTGCAAAGGACATAGGAGCAAAAGAAATGCAATTGAAAAAAACCCCACAAAAACCAGAAAATTCAGAGTTTTAGTCTCTTCAAAAAATGGTCTGGAAGGAAATGAGCTGCATTGCAAAGGACCAAACCATGCAAAACTAAGCCCACAGATGTTGCACAAGCAGGGGAAAAAGAAAAAGACAAAGACACAACTCGCTGGTGAAGATCAGAGGGACATGGCATGGGTACCAAAAAGAAAAAAAAAAAAAATTTCTTTCCCAAAGTCAAAGCCATCAAAAGGCAGGCCATATGCCATCAAGTGCAGGCACATGCAGCAAAGCTTGCCAAAATTGATCCCCGCTGAAGGCCAAAACACAAAGGAAGGACTTCCAGACTCCCTGGAATGGAGATACCATCCAAGCAATTGCAATCGGAGGAGAAAAAAAAAAAATTGGGGAAATTTTGTCATTTCGTGAAAATGGCCAGGATTAAATCTGAAGCATTGCAAAAGACCAAAAGATGCCAAAACTAAACTCACAGCTGTTGCAAAAGCAGGGGAATAAGTCAAGGAGGAAGACACAACTTGCAGGGGAAGATATAAGAAACACAGCAAGGATACCAAAAAGAAAAAAAAAAAAATTTCTTTCCCAAAGTCAAAGCCATCAAAAGGCAGGCCATATGCCATCAAGTGCAGGCACATGCAGCAAAGCTTGCCAAAATTGATCCCCGCTGAAGGCCAAAACACAAAGGAAGGACTTCCAAACTCCCTGGAATGGAGATACCTTCCAAGCAATTGCAATCGGAGGAGAAAAAAAAAAAATTGGGGAAATTTTGTCATTTCGTGAAAATGGCCAGGATTAAATCTGAAGCATTGCAAAGGACCAAACCATGCCAAAACTAAGCTCACAGCTGTTGCAAAAGCAGGGGAATAAGTCAAGGAGGAAGACACAACTTGCAGGGGAAGATATAAGAAACAGGGCATGGATACTAAAAATACAACAAAATTTGTTTCCCAAAGTCAAAGCCATCAAAAAGCATGGCATGCCATCAAGTGCAGGGACATGCACCAAAGATTCTTCTATTAGTCCCCATTGAAATCGCAAGATTCCGTTTCCCTTCCCGAAAGGAAATGAAATTTCCTTTCGGGAAGGGAAACGGAATCTTGCGAACCCCAAAAGAAAGACTTACAAACACTCTGCAAAGGACATAGGAGCAAAAGAAATGCAATTGAAAAAAACCCCACAAAAACCAGAAAATTCAGAGTTTTAGTCTCTTCAAAAAATGGTCTGGAAGGAAATGAGCTGCATTGCAAAGGACCAAACCATGCAAAACTAAGCCCACAGATGTTGCACAAGCAGGGGAAAAAGAAAAAGACAAAGACACAACTCGCTGGTGAAGATCAGAGGGACATGGCATGGGTACCAAAAAGAAAAAAAAAAAAAATTTCTTTCCCAAAGTCAAAGCCATCAAAAGGCAGGCCATATGCCATCAAGTGCAGGCACATGCAGCAAAGCTTGCCAAAATTGATCCCCGCTGAAGGCCAAAACACAAAGGAAGGACTTCCAAACTCCCTGGAATGGAGATACCTTCCAAGCAATTGCAATCGGAGGAGAAAAAAAAAAAATTGGGGAAATTTTGTCATTTCGTGAAAATGGCCAGGATTAAATCCGAAGCATTGCAAAGGACCAAAAGATGCCAAAACTAAACTCACAGCTGTTGCAAAAGCAGGGGAATAAGTCAAGGAGGAAGACACAACTCGCTGGGGAAGATATAAGAAACACAGCAAGGATACCAAAAAGAAAAAAAAAAAAATTTCTTTCCCAAAGTCAAAGCCATCAAAAGGCAGGCCATATGCCATCAAGTGCAGGCACATGCAGCAAAGCTTGCCAAAATTGATCCCCGCTGAAGGCCAAAACACAAAGGAAGGACTTCCAAACTCCCTGGAATGGAGATACCTTCCAAGCAATTGCAATCGGAGGAGAAAAAAAAGAATTGGGGAAATTTTGTCATTCCGAGAAAATGGCCAGGATTAAATCCAGAGCATTGCAAAGGACCAAACCATGCCAAAACTAAGCTCACAGCTGTTGCAAAAGCAGGGGAATAAGTCAAGGAGGAAGACACAACTTGCAGGGGAAGATATAAGAAACAGGGCATGGATACTAAAAATACAAAAAAATTTTCTTTCCCAAAGTCAAAGCCATCAAAAAGCATGGCATGCCATCAAGTGCAGGGACATGCACCAAAGATTCTTCTATTAGTCCCCATTGAAATCTCAAGATTCCGTTTCCCTTCCCGAAAGGAAATGAAATTTCCTTTCGGGAAGGGAAACGGAATCTTGCGAACCCCAAAAGAAAGACTTACAAACACTCTGCAAAGGACATAGGAGCAAAAGAAATGCAATTGAAAAAAACCCCACAAAAACCAGAAAATTCAGAGTTTTAGTCTCTTCAAAAAATGGTCTGGAAGGAAATGAGCTGCATTGCAAAGGACCAAACCATGCAAAACTAAGCCCACAGATGTTGCACAAGCAGGGGAAAAAGAAAAAGACAAAGACACAACTCGCTGGTGAAGATCAGAGGGACATGGCATGGGTACCAAAAAGAAAAAAAAAAAAAATTTCTTTCCCAAAGTCAAAGCCATCAAAAGGCAGGCCATATGCCATCAAGTGCAGGCACATGCAGCAAAGCTTGCCAAAATTGATCCCCGCTGACGGCCAAAACACAAAGGAAGGACTTCCAAACTCCCTGGAATGGAGATACCTTCCAAGCAATTGCAATCGGACGAGAAAAAAAAAAAATTGGGGAAATTTTGTCATTTCGTGAAAATGGCCAGGATTAAATCCGAAGCATTGCAAAGGACCAAAAGATGCCAAAACTAAACTCACAGCTGTTGCAAAAGCAGGGGAATAAGTCAAGGAGGAAGACACAACTCGCTGGGGAAGATATAAGAAACACAGCAAGGATACCAAAAAGAAAAAAAAAAAAATTTCTTTCCCAAAGTCAAAGCCATCAAAAGGCAGGCCATATGCCATCAAGTGGAGGCACATGCAGCAAAGCTTGCCAAAATTGATCCCCGCTGAAGGCCAAAACACAAAGGAAGGACTTCCAAACTCCCTGGAATGGAGATACCTTCCAAGCAATTGCAAACGGAGGAGAAAAAAAAAAATTGGGGAAATTTTGTCATTCCGAGAAAATGGCCAGGATTAAATCCAGAGCATTGCAAAGGACCAAACCATGCCAAAACTAAGCTCACAGCTGTTGCAAAAGCAGGGGAATAAGTCAAGGAGGAAGACACAACTTGCAGGGGAAGATATAAGAAACAGGGCATGGATACTAAAAATACAAAACAATTTTCTTTCCCAAAGTCAAAGCCATCAAAAAGCATGGCATGCCATCAAGTGCAGGGACATGCACCAAAGATTCTTCTATTAGTCCCCATTGAAATCGCAAGATTCCGTTTCCCTTCCCGAAAGGAAATGAAATTTCCTTTCGGGAAGGGAAACGGAATCTTGCGAACCCCAAAAGAAAGACTTACAAACACTCTGCAAAGGACATAGGAGCAAAAGAAATGCAATTGAAAAAAACCCCACAAAAACCAGAAAATTCAGAGTTTTAGTCTCTTCAAAAAATGGTCTGGAAGGAAATGAGCTGCATTGCAAAGGACCAAACCATGCAAAACTAAGCCCACAGATGTTGCACAAGCAGGGGAAAAAGAAAAAGACAAAGACACAACTCGCTGGTGAAGATCAGAGGGACATGGCATGGGTACCAAAAAGAAAAAAAAAAAAAATTTCTTTCCCAAAGTCAAAGCCATCAAAAGGCAGGCCATATGCCATCAAGTGCAGGCACATGCAGCAAAGCTTGCCAAAATTGATCCCCGCTGAAGGCCAAAACACAAAGGAAGGACTTCCAGACTCCCTGGAATGGAGATACCATCCAAGCAATTGCAATCGGAGGAGAAAAAAAAAAAATTGGGGAAATTTTGTCATTTCGTGAAAATGGCCAGGATTAAATCTGAAGCATTGCAAAAGACCAAAAGATGCCAAAACTAAACTCACAGCTGTTGCAAAAGCAGGGGAATAAGTCAAGGAGGAAGACACAACTCGCTGGGGAAGATATAAGAAACACAGCAAGGATACCAAAAAGAAAAAAAAAAAAAATTTCTTTCCCAAAGTCAAAGCCATCAAAAAGCAGGCCATATGCCATCAAGTGCAGGCACATGCAGCAAAGCTTGCCAAAATTGATCCCCGCTGAAGGCCAAAACACAAAGGAAGGACTTCCAAACTCCCTGGAATGGAGATACCTTCCAAGCAATTGCAATCGGAGGAGAAAAAAAAGAATTGGGGAAATTTTGTCATTCCGAGAAAATGGCCAGGATTAAATCCAGAGCATTGCAAAGGACCAAACCATGCCAAAACTAAGCTCACAGCTGTTGCAAAAGCAGGGGAATAAGTCAAGGAGGAAGACACAACTTGCAGGGGAAGATATAAGAAACAGGGCATGGATACTAAAAATACAAAAAAATTTTCTTTCCCAAAGTCAAAGCCATCAAAAAGCATGGCATGCCATCAAGTGCAGGGACATGCACCAAAGATTCTTCTATTAGTCCCCATTGAAATCGCAAGATTCCGTTTCCCTTCCCGAAAGGAAATTTCATTTCCTTTCGGGAAGGGAAACGGAATCTTGCGAACCCCAAAAGAAAGACTTACAAACACTCTGCAAAGGACATAGGAGCAAAAGAAATGCAATTGAAAAAAACCCCACAAAAACCAGAAAATTCAGAGTTTTAGTCTCTTCAAAAAATGGTCTGGAAGGAAATGAGCTGCATTGCAAAGGACCAAACCATGCAAAACTAAGCCCACAGATGTTGCACAAGCAGGGGAAAAAGAAAAAGACAAAGACACAACTCGCTGGTGAAGATCAGAGGGACATGGCATGGGTACCAAAAAGAAAAAAAAAAAAAATTTCTTTCCCAAAGTCAAAGCCATCAAAAGGCAGGCCATATGCCATCAAGTGCAGGCACATGCAGCAAAGCTTGCCAAAATTGATCCCCGCTGAAGGCCAAAACACAAAGGAAGGACTTCCAAACTCCCTGGAATGGAGATACCTTCCAAGCAATTGCAATCGGACGAGAAAAAAAAAAAATTGGGGAAATTTTGTCACTCCGAGAAAATGGCCAGGATTAAATCTGAAGCATTGCAAAGGACCAAAAGATGCCAAAACTAAACTCACAGCTGTTGCAAAAGCAGGGGAATAAGTCAAGGAGGAAGACACAACTCGCTGGGGAAGATATAAGAAACACAGCAAGGATACCAAAAAGAAAAAAAAAAAATTTCTTTCCCAAAGTCAAAGCCATCAAAAGGCAGGCCATATGCCATCAAGTGGAGGCACATGCAGCAAAGCTTGCCAAAATTGATCCCCGCTGAAGGCCAAAACACAAAGGAAGGACTTCCAAACTCCCTGGAATGGAGATACCATCCAAGCAATTGCAATCGGAAGAGGAAAAGAAAAAAATTGGGGAAATTTTGTCATTTCGTGAAAATGGCCAGGATTAAATCTGAAGCATTGCAAAGGACCAAAAGATGCCAAAACTAAACTCACAGCTGTTGCAAAAGCAGGGGAATAAGTCAAGGAGGAAGACACAACTCGCTGGGGAAGATATAAGAAACACAGCAAGGATACCAAAAAGAAAAAAAAAAAAATTTCTTTCCCAAAGTCAAAGCCATCAAAAGGCAGGCCATATGCCATCAAGTGCAGGCACATGCAGCAAAGCTTGCCAAAATTGATCCCCGCTGAAGGCCAAAACACAAAGGAAGGACTTCCAAACTCCCTGGAATGGAGATACCATCCAAGCAATTGCAATCGGAGGAGAAAAAAAAAAATTGGGGAAATTTTGTCATTTCGTGAAAATGGCCAGGATTAAATCTGAAGCATTGCAAAGGACCAAAAGATGCCAAAACTAAACTCACAGCTGTTGCAAAAGCAGGGGAATAAGTCAAGGAGGAAGACACAACTTGCAGGGGAAGATATAAGAAACAGGGCATGGATACTAAAAATACAAAAAAATTTTCTTTCCCAAAGTCAAAGCCATCAAAAAGCATGGCATGCCATCAAGTGCAGGGACATGCACCAAAGATTCTTCTATTAGTCCCCATTGAAATCGCAAGATTCCGTTTCCCTTCCCGAAAGGAAATTTCATTTCCTTTCGGGAAGGGAAACGGAATCTTGCGAACCCCAAAAGAAAGACTTACAAACACTCTGCAAAGGACATAGGAGCAAAAGAAATGCAATTGAAAAAAACCCCACAAAAACCAGAAAATTCAGAGTTTTAGTCTCTTCAAAAAATGGTCTGGAAGGAAATGAGCTGCATTGCAAAGGACCAAACCATGCAAAACTAAGCCCACAGATGTTGCACAAGCAGGGGAAAAAGAAAAAGACAAAGACACAACTCGCTGGTGAAGATCAGAGGGACATGGCATGGGTACCAAAAAGAAAAAAAAAAAAAATTTCTTTCCCAAAGTCAAAGCCATCAAAAGGCAGGCCATATGCCATCAAGTGCAGGCACATGCAGCAAAGCTTGCCAAAATTGATCCCCGCTGAAGGCCAAAACACAAAGGAAGGACTTCCAGACTCCCTGGAATGGAGATACCATCCAAGCAATTGCAATCGGAGGAGAAAAAAAAAAAATTGGGGAAATTTTGTCATTTCGTGAAAATGGCCAGGATTAAATCTGAAGCATTGCAAAAGACCAAAAGATGCCAAAACTAAACTCACAGCTGTTGCAAAAGCAGGGGAATAAGTCAAGGAGGAAGACACAACTTGCAGGGGAAGATATAAGAAACACAGCAAGGATACCAAAAAGAAAAAAAAAAAAATTTCTTTCCCAAAGTCAAAGCCATCAAAAGGCAGGCCATATGCCATCAAGTGCAGGCACATGCAGCAAAGCTTGCCAAAATTGATCCCCGCTGAAGGCCAAAACACAAAGGAAGGACTTCCAAACTCCCTGGAATGGAGATACCTTCCAAGCAATTGCAATCGGAGGAGAAAAAAAAAAAATTGGGGAAATTTTGTCATTTCGTGAAAATGGCCAGGATTAAATCTGAAGCATTGCAAAGGACCAAACCATGCCAAAACTAAGCTCACAGCTGTTGCAAAAGCAGGGGAATAAGTCAAGGAGGAAGACACAACTTGCAGGGGAAGATATAAGAAACAGGGCATGGATACTAAAAATACAACAAAATTTGTTTCCCAAAGTCAAAGCCATCAAAAAGCATGGCATGCCATCAAGTGCAGGGACATGCACCAAAGATTCTTCTATTAGTCCCCATTGAAATCGCAAGATTCCGTTTCCCTTCCCGAAAGGAAATGAAATTTCCTTTCGGGAAGGGAAACGGAATCTTGCGAACCCCAAAAGAAAGACTTACAAACACTCTGCAAAGGACATAGGAGCAAAAGAAATGCAATTGAAAAAAACCCCACAAAAACCAGAAAATTCAGAGTTTTAGTCTCTTCAAAAAATGGTCTGGAAGGAAATGAGCTGCATTGCAAAGGACCAAACCATGCAAAACTAAGCCCACAGATGTTGCACAAGCAGGGGAAAAAGAAAAAGACAAAGACACAACTCGCTGGTGAAGATCAGAGGGACATGGCATGGGTACCAAAAAGAAAAAAAAAAAAAATTTCTTTCCCAAAGTCAAAGCCATCAAAAGGCAGGCCATATGCCATCAAGTGCAGGCACATGCAGCAAAGCTTGCCAAAATTGATCCCCGCTGAAGGCCAAAACACAAAGGAAGGACTTCCAGACTCCCTGGAATGGAGATACCATCCAAGCAATTGCAATCGGAGGAGAAAAAAAAAAAATTGGGGAAATTTTGTCATTTCGTGAAAATGGCCAGGATTAAATCTGAAGCATTGCAAAAGACCAAAAGATGCCAAAACTAAACTCACAGCTGTTGCAAAAGCAGGGGAATAAGTCAAGGAGGAAGACACAACTTGCAGGGGAAGATATAAGAAACAGGGCATGGATACTAAAAATACAAAAAAATTTTCTTTCCCAAAGTCAAAGCCATCAAAAAGCATGGCATGCCATCAAGTGTAGGGACATGCACCAAAGATTCTTCTATTAGTCCCCATTGAAATCGCAAGATTCCGTTTCCCTTCCCGAAAGGAAATTTCATTTCCTTTCGGGAAGGGAAACGGAATCTTGCGAACCCCAAAAGAAAGACTTACAAACACTCTGCAAAGGACATAGGAGCAAAAGAAATGCAATTGAAAAAAACCCCACAAAAACCAGAAAATTCAGAGTTTTAGTCTCTTCAAAAAATGGTCTGGAAGGAAATGAGCTGCATTGCAAAGGACCAAACCATGCAAAACTAAGCCCACAGATGTTGCACAAGCAGGGGAAAAAGAAAAAGACAAAGACACAACTCGCTGGTGAAGATCAGAGGGACATGGCATGGGTACCAAAAAGAAAAAAAAAAAAAATTTCTTTCCCAAAGTCAAAGCCATCAAAAGGCAGGCCATATGCCATCAAGTGCAGGCACATGCAGCAAAGCTTGCCAAAATTGATCCCCGCTGACGGCCAAAACACAAAGGAAGGACTTCCAAACTCCCTGGAATGGAGATACCTTCCAAGCAATTGCAATCGGACGAGAAAAAAAAAAAATTGGGGAAATTTTGTCATTTCGTGAAAATGGCCAGGATTAAATCCGAAGCATTGCAAAGGACCAAAAGATGCCAAAACTAAACTCACAGCTGTTGCAAAAGCAGGGGAATAAGTCAAGGAGGAAGACACAACTCGCTGGGGAAGATATAAGAAACACAGCAAGGATACCAAAAAGAAAAAAAAAAAAATTTCTTTCCCAAAGTCAAAGCCATCAAAAGGCAGGCCATATGCCATCAAGTGGAGGCACATGCAGCAAAGCTTGCCAAAATTGATCCCCGCTGAAGGCCAAAACACAAAGGAAGGACTTCCAAACTCCCTGGAATGGAGATACCATCCAAGCAATTGCAAACGGAGGAGAAAAAAAAAAATTGGGGAAATTTTGTCATTCCGAGAAAATGGCCAGGATTAAATCCAGAGCATTGCAAAGGACCAAACCATGCCAAAACTAAGCTCACAGCTGTTGCAAAAGCAGGGGAATAAGTCAAGGAGGAAGACACAACTTGCAGGGGAAGATATAAGAAACAGGGCATGGATACTAAAAATACAAAAAAATTTTCTTTCCCAAAGTCAAAGCCATCAAAAAGCATGGCATGCCATCAAGTGCAGGGACATGCACCAAAGATTCTTCTATTAGTCCCCATTGAAATCGCAAGATTCCGTTTCCCTTCCCGAAAGGAAATTTCATTTCCTTTCGGGAAGGGAAACGGAATCTTGCGAACCCCAAAAGAAAGACTTACAAACACTCTGCAAAGGACATAGGAGCAAAAGAAATGCAATTGAAAAAAACCCCACAAAAACCAGAAAATTCAGAGTTTTAGTCTCTTCAAAAAATGGTCTGGAAGGAAATGAGCTGCATTGCAAAGGACCAAACCATGCAAAACTAAGCCCACAGATGTTGCACAAGCAGGGGAAAAAGAAAAAGACAAAGACACAACTCGCTGGTGAAGATCAGAGGGACATGGCATGGGTACCAAAAAGAAAAAAAAAAAAAATTTCTTTCCCAAAGTCAAAGCCATCAAAAGGCAGGCCATATGCCATCAAGTGCAGGCACATGCAGCAAAGCTTGCCAAAATTGATCCCCGCTGAAGGCCAAAACACAAAGGAAGGACTTCCAGACTCCCTGGAATGGAGATACCATCCAAGCAATTGCAATCGGAGGAGAAAAAAAAAAAATTGGGGAAATTTTGTCATTTCGTGAAAATGGCCAGGATTAAATCTGAAGCATTGCAAAAGACCAAAAGATGCCAAAACTAAACTCACAGCTGTTGCAAAAGCAGGGGAATAAGTCAAGGAGGAAGACACAACTCGCTGGGGAAGATATAAGAAACACAGCAAGGATACCAAAAAGAAAAAAAAAAAAAATTTCTTTCCCAAAGTCAAAGCCATCAAAAAGCAGGCCATATGCCATCAAGTGCAGGCACATGCAGCAAAGCTTGCCAAAATTGATCCCCGCTGAAGGCCAAAACACAAAGGAAGGACTTCCAAACTCCCTGGAATGGAGATACCTTCCAAGCAATTGCAATCGGAGGAGAAAAAAAAGAATTGGGGAAATTTTGTCATTCCGAGAAAATGGCCAGGATTAAATCCAGAGCATTGCAAAGGACCAAACCATGCCAAAACTAAGCTCACAGCTGTTGCAAAAGCAGGGGAATAAGTCAAGGAGGAAGACACAACTTGCAGGGGAAGATATAAGAAACAGGGCATGGATACTAAAAATACAAAAAAATTTTCTTTCCCAAAGTCAAAGCCATCAAAAAGCATGGCATGCCATCAAGTGCAGGGACATGCACCAAAGATTCTTCTATTAGTCCCCATTGAAATCGCAAGATTCCGTTTCCCTTCCCGAAAGGAAATTTCATTTCCTTTCGGGAAGGGAAACGGAATCTTGCGAACCCCAAAAGAAAGACTTACAAACACTCTGCAAAGGACATAGGAGCAAAAGAAATGCAATTGAAAAAAACCCCACAAAAACCAGAAAATTCAGAGTTTTAGTCTCTTCAAAAAATGGTCTGGAAGGAAATGAGCTGCATTGCAAAGGACCAAACCATGCAAAACTAAGCCCACAGATGTTGCACAAGCAGGGGAAAAAGAAAAAGACAAAGACACAACTCGCTGGTGAAGATCAGAGGGACATGGCATGGGTACCAAAAAGAAAAAAAAAAAAAATTTCTTTCCCAAAGTCAAAGCCATCAAAAGGCAGGCCATATGCCATCAAGTGCAGGCACATGCAGCAAAGCTTGCCAAAATTGATCCCCGCTGAAGGCCAAAACACAAAGGAAGGACTTCCAGACTCCCTGGAATGGAGATACCATCCAAGCAATTGCAATCGGAGGAGAAAAAAAAAAAATTGGGGAAATTTTGTCATTTCGTGAAAATGGCCAGGATTAAATCTGAAGCATTGCAAAAGACCAAAAGATGCCAAAACTAAACTCACAGCTGTTGCAAAAGCAGGGGAATAAGTCAAGGAGGAAGACACAACTTGCAGGGGAAGATATAAGAAACAGGGCATGGATACTAAAAATACAAAAAAATTTTCTTTCCCAAAGTCAAAGCCATCAAAAAGCATGGCATGCCATCAAGTGCAGGGACATGCACCAAAGATTCTTCTATTAGTCCCCATTGAAATCGCAAGATTCCGTTTCCCTTCCCGAAAGGAAATTTCATTTCCTTTCGGGAAGGGAAACGGAATCTTGCGAACCCCAAAAGAAAGACTTACAAACACTCTGCAAAGGACATAGGAGCAAAAGAAATGCAATTGAAAAAAACCCCACAAAAACCAGATAATTCAGAGTTTTAGTCTCTTCAAAAAATGGTCTGGAAGGAAATGAGCTGCATTGCAAAGGACCAAAACATGCAAAACTAAGCCCACAGATGTTGCACAAGAAGGGGAAAAAGAAAAAGACAAAGACACAACTCGCTGGTGAAGATCAGAGGGACATGGCATGGGTACCAAAAAGAAAAAAAAAAAAAAATTCTTTCCCAAAGTCAAAGCCATCAAAAGGCAGGCCATATGCCATCAAGTGCAGGCACATGCAGCAAAGCTTGCCAAAATTGATCCCCGCTGAAGGCCAAAACACAAAGGAAGGACTTCCAAACACCCTGGAATGGAGATACCTTCCAAGCAATTGCAATCGGAGGAGAAAAAAAAAAAATTGGGGAAATTTTGTCATTCCGAGAAAATGGCCAGGATTAAATCCAGAGCATTGCAAAGGACCAAAAGATGCCAAAACTAAGCTCACAGCTGTTGCAAAAGCAGGGGAATAAGTCAAGGAGGAAGACACAACTTGCAGGGGAAGATATAAGAAACAGGGCATGGATACTAAAAATACAAAAAAATTTTCTTTCCCAAAGTCAAAGCCATCAAAAAGCATGGCATGCCATCAAGTGCAGGGACATGCACCAAAGATTCTTCTATTAGTCCCCATTGAAATCGCAAGATTCCGTTTCCCTTCCCGAAAGGAAATTTCATTTCCTTTCGGGAAGGGAAACGGAATCTTGCGAACCCCAAAAGAAAGACTTACAAACACTCTGCAAAGGACATAGGAGCAAAAGAAATGCAATTGAAAAAAACCCCACAAAAACCAGAAAATTCAGAGTTTTAGTCTCTTCAAAAAATGGTCTGGAAGGAAATGAGCTGCATTGCAAAGGACCAAACCATGCAAAACTAAGCCCACAGATGTTGCACAAGCAGGGGAAAAAGAAAAAGACAAAGACACAACTCGCTGGTGAAGATCAGAGGGACATGGCATGGGTACCAAAAAGAAAAAAAAAAAAAAATTCTTTCCCAAAGTCAAAGCCATCAAAAGGCAGGCCATATGCCATCAAGTGCAGGCACATGCAGCAAAGCTTGCCAAAATTGATCCCCGCTGACGGCCAAAACACAAAGGAAGGACTTCCAAACTCCCTGGAATGGAGATACCTTCCAAGCAATTGCAATCGGAGGAGAAAAAAAAAAAATTGGGGAAATTTTGTCATTTCGTGAAAATGGCCAGGATTAAATCCGAAGCATTGCAAAGGACCAAAAGATGCCAAAACTAAACTCACAGCTGTTGCAAAAGCAGGGGAATAAGTCAAGGAGGAAGACACAACTCGCTGGGGAAGATATAAGAAACACAGCAAGGATACCAAAAAGAAAAAAAAAAAAATTTCTTTCCCAAAGTCAAAGCCATCAAAAGGCAGGCCATATGCCATCAAGTGCAGGCACATGCAGCAAAGCTTGCCAAAATTGATCCCCGCTGAAGGCCAAAACACAAAGGAAGGACTTCCAAACTCCCTGGAATGGAGATACCTTCCAAGCAATTGCAATCGGAGGAGAAAAAAAAGAATTGGGGAAATTTTGTCATTCCGAGAAAATGGCCAGGATTAAATCCAGAGCATTGCAAAGGACCAAACCATGCCAAAACTAAGCTCACAGCTGTTGCAAAAGCAGGGGAATAAGTCAAGGAGGAAGACACAACTTGCAGGGGAAGATATAAGAAACAGGGCATGGATACTAAAAATACAAAAAAATTTTCTTTCCCAAAGTCAAAGCCATCAAAAAGCATGGCATGCCATCAAGTGCAGGGACATGCACCAAAGATTCTTCTATTAGTCCCCATTGAAATCTCAAGATTCCGTTTCCCTTCCCGAAAGGAAATGAAATTTCCTTTCGGGAAGGGAAACGGAATCTTGCGAACCCCAAAAGAAAGACTTACAAACACTCTGCAAAGGACATAGGAGCAAAAGAAATGCAATTGAAAAAAACCCCACAAAAACCAGAAAATTCAGAGTTTTAGTCTCTTCAAAAAATGGTCTGGAAGGAAATGAGCTGCATTGCAAAGGACCAAACCATGCAAAACTAAGCCCACAGATGTTGCACAAGCAGGGGAAAAAGAAAAAGACAAAGACACAACTCGCTGGTGAAGATCAGAGGGACATGGCATGGGTACCAAAAAGAAAAAAAAAAAAAATTTCTTTCCCAAAGTCAAAGCCATCAAAAGGCAGGCCATATGCCATCAAGTGCAGGCACATGCAGCAAAGCTTGCCAAAATTGATCCCCGCTGACGGCCAAAACACAAAGGAAGGACTTCCAAACTCCCTGGAATGGAGATACCTTCCAAGCAATTGCAATCGGACGAGAAAAAAAAAAAATTGGGGAAATTTTGTCATTTCGTGAAAATGGCCAGGATTAAATCCGAAGCATTGCAAAGGACCAAAAGATGCCAAAACTAAACTCACAGCTGTTGCAAAAGCAGGGGAATAAGTCAAGGAGGAAGACACAACTCGCTGGGGAAGATATAAGAAACACAGCAAGGATACCAAAAAGAAAAAAAAAAAAATTTCTTTCCCAAAGTCAAAGCCATCAAAAGGCAGGCCATATGCCATCAAGTGCAGGCACATGCAGCAAAGCTTGCCAAAATTGATCCCCGCTGAAGGCCAAAACACAAAGGAAGGACTTCCAAACTCCCTGGAATGGAGATACCTTCCAAGCAATTGCAAACGGAGGAGAAAAAAAAAAATTGGGGAAATTTTGTCATTCCGAGAAAATGGCCAGGATTAAATCCAGAGCATTGCAAAGGACCAAACCATGCCAAAACTAAGCTCACAGCTGTTGCAAAAGCAGGGGAATAAGTCAAGGAGGAAGACACAACTTGCAGGGGAAGATATAAGAAACAGGGCATGGATACTAAAAATACAAAACAATTTTCTTTCCCAAAGTCAAAGCCATCAAAAAGCATGGCATGCCATCAAGTGCAGGGACATGCACCAAAGATTCTTCTATTAGTCCCCATTGAAATCGCAAGATTCCGTTTCCCTTCCCGAAAGGAAATGAAATTTCCTTTCGGGAAGGGAAACGGAATCTTGCGAACCCCAAAAGAAAGACTTACAAACACTCTGCAAAGGACATAGGAGCAAAAGAAATGCAATTGAAAAAAACCCCACAAAAACCAGAAAATTCAGAGTTTTAGTCTCTTCAAAAAATGGTCTGGAAGGAAATGAGCTGCATTGCAAAGGACCAAACCATGCAAAACTAAGCCCACAGATGTTGCACAAGCAGGGGAAAAAGAAAAAGACAAAGACACAACTCGCTGGTGAAGATCAGAGGGACATGGCATGGGTACCAAAAAGAAAAAAAAAAAAAATTTCTTTCCCAAAGTCAAAGCCATCAAAAGGCAGGCCATATGCCATCAAGTGCAGGCACATGCAGCAAAGCTTGCCAAAATTGATCCCCGCTGAAGGCCAAAACACAAAGGAAGGACTTCCAGACTCCCTGGAATGGAGATACCATCCAAGCAATTGCAATCGGAGGAGAAAAAAAAAAAATTGGGGAAATTTTGTCATTTCGTGAAAATGGCCAGGATTAAATCTGAAGCATTGCAAAAGACCAAAAGATGCCAAAACTAAACTCACAGCTGTTGCAAAAGCAGGGGAATAAGTCAAGGAGGAAGACACAACTCGCTGGGGAAGATATAAGAAACACAGCAAGGATACCAAAAAGAAAAAAAAAAAAAATTTCTTTCCCAAAGTCAAAGCCATCAAAAAGCAGGCCATATGCCATCAAGTGCAGGCACATGCAGCAAAGCTTGCCAAAATTGATCCCCGCTGAAGGCCAAAACACAAAGGAAGGACTTCCAAACTCCCTGGAATGGAGATACCTTCCAAGCAATTGCAATCGGAGGAGAAAAAAAAGAATTGGGGAAATTTTGTCATTCCGAGAAAATGGCCAGGATTAAATCCAGAGCATTGCAAAGGACCAAACCATGCCAAAACTAAGCTCACAGCTGTTGCAAAAGCAGGGGAATAAGTCAAGGAGGAAGACACAACTTGCAGGGGAAGATATAAGAAACAGGGCATGGATACTAAAAATACAAAAAAATTTTCTTTCCCAAAGTCAAAGCCATCAAAAAGCATGGCATGCCATCAAGTGCAGGGACATGCACCAAAGATTCTTCTATTAGTCCCCATTGAAATCGCAAGATTCCGTTTCCCTTCCCGAAAGGAAATTTCATTTCCTTTCGGGAAGGGAAACGGAATCTTGCGAACCCCAAAAGAAAGACTTACAAACACTCTGCAAAGGACATAGGAGCAAAAGAAATGCAATTGAAAAAAACCCCACAAAAACCAGAAAATTCAGAGTTTTAGTCTCTTCAAAAAATGGTCTGGAAGGAAATGAGCTGCATTGCAAAGGACCAAACCATGCAAAACTAAGCCCACAGATGTTGCACAAGCAGGGGAAAAAGAAAAAGACAAAGACACAACTCGCTGGTGAAGATCAGAGGGACATGGCATGGGTACCAAAAAGAAAAAAAAAAAAAATTTCTTTCCCAAAGTCAAAGCCATCAAAAGGCAGGCCATATGCCATCAAGTGCAGGCACATGCAGCAAAGCTTGCCAAAATTGATCCCCGCTGAAGGCCAAAACACAAAGGAAGGACTTCCAAACTCCCTGGAATGGAGATACCTTCCAAGCAATTGCAATCGGACGAGAAAAAAAAAAAATTGGGGAAATTTTGTCACTCCGAGAAAATGGCCAGGATTAAATCTGAAGCATTGCAAAGGACCAAAAGATGCCAAAACTAAACTCACAGCTGTTGCAAAAGCAGGGGAATAAGTCAAGGAGGAAGACACAACTCGCTGGGGAAGATATAAGAAACACAGCAAGGATACCAAAAAGAAAAAAAAAAAATTTCTTTCCCAAAGTCAAAGCCATCAAAAGGCAGGCCATATGCCATCAAGTGGAGGCACATGCAGCAAAGCTTGCCAAAATTGATCCCCGCTGAAGGCCAAAACACAAAGGAAGGACTTCCAAACTCCCTGGAATGGAGATACCATCCAAGCAATTGCAATCGGAAGAGGAAAAGAAAAAAATTGGGGAAATTTTGTCATTTCGTGAAAATGGCCAGGATTAAATCTGAAGCATTGCAAAGGACCAAAAGATGCCAAAACTAAACTCACAGCTGTTGCAAAAGCAGGGGAATAAGTCAAGGAGGAAGACACAACTCGCTGGGGAAGATATAAGAAACACAGCAAGGATACCAAAAAGAAAAAAAAAAAAATTTCTTTCCCAAAGTCAAAGCCATCAAAAGGCAGGCCATATGCCATCAAGTGCAGGCACATGCAGCAAAGCTTGCCAAAATTGATCCCCGCTGAAGGCCAAAACACAAAGGAAGGACTTCCAGACTCCCTGGAATGGAGATACCATCCAAGCAATTGCAATCGGAGGAGAAAAAAAAAAAATTGGGGAAATTTTGTCATTTCGTGAAAATGGCCAGGATTAAATCTGAAGCATTGCAAAAGACCAAAAGATGCCAAAACTAAACTCACAGCTGTTGCAAAAGCAGGGGAATAAGTCAAGGAGGAAGACACAACTTGCAGGGGAAGATATAAGAAACACAGCAAGGATACCAAAAAGAAAAAAAAAAAAATTTCTTTCCCAAAGTCAAAGCCATCAAAAGGCAGGCCATATGCCATCAAGTGCAGGCACATGCAGCAAAGCTTGCCAAAATTGATCCCCGCTGAAGGCCAAAACACAAAGGAAGGACTTCCAAACTCCCTGGAATGGAGATACCTTCCAAGCAATTGCAATCGGAGGAGAAAAAAAAAAAATTGGGGAAATTTTGTCATTTCGTGAAAATGGCCAGGATTAAATCTGAAGCATTGCAAAGGACCAAACCATGCCAAAACTAAGCTCACAGCTGTTGCAAAAGCAGGGGAATAAGTCAAGGAGGAAGACACAACTTGCAGGGGAAGATATAAGAAACAGGGCATGGATACTAAAAATACAACAAAATTTGTTTCCCAAAGTCAAAGCCATCAAAAAGCATGGCATGCCATCAAGTGCAGGGACATGCACCAAAGATTCTTCTATTAGTCCCCATTGAAATCGCAAGATTCCGTTTCCCTTCCCGAAAGGAAATTACATTTCCTTTCGGGAAGGGAAACGGAATCTTGCGAACCCCAAAAGAAAGACTTACAAACACTCTGCAAAGGACATAGGAGCAAAAGAAATGCAATTGAAAAAAACCCCACAAAAACCAGAAAATTCAGAGTTTTAGTCTCTTCAAAAAATGGTCTGGAAGGAAATGAGCTGCATTGCAAAGGACCAAACCATGCAAAACTAAGCCCACAGATGTTGCACAAGCAGGGGAAAAAGAAAAAGACAAAGACACAACTCGCTGGTGAAGATCAGAGGGACATGCCATGGGTAGCAAAAAGAAAAAAAAAAAAATTTCTTTCCCAAAGTCAAAGCCATCAAAAGGCAGGCCATATGCCATCAAGTGCAGGCACATGCAGCAAAGCTTGCCAAAATTGATCCCCGCTGAAGGCCAAAACACAAAGGAAGGACTTCCAAACTCCCTGGAATGGAGATACCATCCAAGCAATTGCAATCGGAGGAGAAAAAAAAAAAATTGGGGAAATTTTGTCATTTCGTGAAAATGGCCAGGATTAAATCTAAAGCATTGCAAAGGACCAAAAGATGCCAAAACTAAACTCACAGCTGTTGCAAAAGCAGGGGAATAGGTCAAGGAGGAAGACACAACTCGCTGGGGAAGATATAAGAAACACAGCAAGGATACCAAAAAGAAAAAAAAAAAAATTTCTTTCCCAAAGTCAAAGCCATCAAAAGGCAGGCCATATGCCATCAAGTGCAGGCACATGCAGCAAAGCTTGCCAAAATTGATCCCCGCTGAAGGCCAAAACACAAAGGAAGGACTTCCAAACTCCCTGGAATGGAGATACCTTCCAAGCAATTGCAATCGGAGGAGAAAAAAAAAAAATTGGGGAAATTTTGTCATTCCGAGAAAATGGCCAGGATTAAATCCAGAGCATTGCAAAGGACCAAACCATGCCAAAACTAAGCTCACAGCTGTTGCAAAAGCAGGGGAATAAGTCAAGGAGGAAGACACAACTTGCAGGGGAAGATATAAGAAACAGGGCATGGATACAAAAAATACAAAAAAATTTGTTTCCCAAAGTCAAAGCCATCAAAAAGCATGGCATGCCATCAAGTGCAGGGACATGCACCAAAGATTCTTCTATTAGTCCCCATTGAAATCGCAAGATTCCGTTTCCCTTCCCAAAAGGAAATGAAATTTCCTTTCGGGAAGGGAAACGGAATCTTGCGAACCCCAAAAGAAAGATTTACAAACACTCTGCAAAGGACATAGGAGCAAAAGAAATGCAATTGAAAAAAACCCCACAAAAACCAGAAAATTCAGAGTTTTAGTCTCTTCAAAAAATGGTCTGGAAGGAAATGAGCTGCATTGCAAAGGACCAAACCATGCAAAACTAAGCCCACAGATGTTGCACAAGCAGGGAAAAAAGAAAAAGACAAAGACACAACTCGCTGGTGAAGATCAGAGGGACATGGCATGGGTACCAAAAAGAAAAAAAAAAAAAATTTCTTTCCCAAAGTCAAAGCCATCAAAAGGCAGGCCATATGCCATCAAGTGCAGGCACATGCAGCAAAGCTTGCCAAAATTGATCCCCGCTGAAGGCCAAAACACAAAGGAAGGACTTCCAAACTCCCTGGAATGGAGATACCATCCAAGCAATTGCAATCGGAGGAGAAAAAAAAAAAATTGGGGAAATTTTGTCATTTCGTGAAAATGGCCAGGATTAAATCTGAAGCATTGCAAAGGACCAAAAGATGCCAAAACTAAACTCACAGCTGTTGCAAAAGCAGGGGAATAAGTCAAGGAGGAAGACACAACTCGCTGGGGAAGATATAAGAAACACAGCCAGGATACCAAAAAGAAAAAAAAAAAAATTTCTTTCCCAAAGTCAAAGCCATCAAAAGGCAGGCCATATGCCATCAAGTGCAGGCACATGCAGCAAAGCTTGCCAAAATTGATCCCCGCTGAAGGCCAAAACACAAAGTAAGGACTTCCAGACTCCCTGGAATGGAGATACCTTCCAAGCAATTGCAATCGGAGGAGAAAAAAAAAAAATTGGGGAAATTTTGTCATTCCGAGAAAATGGCCAGGATTAAATCTGAAGCATTGCAAAGGACCAAACCATGCCAAAACTAAGCTCACAGCTGTTGCAAAAGCAGGGGAATAAGTCAAGGAGGAAGACACAACTTGCAGGGGAAGATATAAGAAACAGGGCATGGATACTAAAAATACAAAAAAATTTTCTTTCCCAAAGTCAAAGCCATCAAAAAGCATGGCATGCCATCAAGTGCAGGGACATGCACCAAAGATTCTTCTATTAGTCCCCATTGAAATCGCAAGATTCCGTTTCCCTTCCCGAAAGGAAATTACATTTCCTTTCGGGAAGGGAAACGGAATCTTGCGAACCCCAAAAGAAAGACTTACAAACACTCTGCAAAGGACATAGGAGCAAAAGAAATGCAATTGAAAAAAACCCCACAAAAACCAGAAAATTCAGAGTTTTAGTCTCTTCAAAAAATGGTCTGGAAGGAAATGAGCTGCATTGCAAAGGACCAAACCATGCAAAACTAAGCCCACAGATGTTGCACAAGCAGGGGAAAAAGAAAAAGACAAAGACACAACTCGCTGGTGAAGATCAGAGGGACATGCCATGGGTAGCAAAAAGAAAAAAAAAAAAATTTCTTTCCCAAAGTCAAAGCCATCAAAAGGCAGGCCATATGCCATCAAGTGCAGGCACATGCAGCAAAGCTTGCCAAAATTGATCCCCGCTGAAGGCCAAAACACAAAGGAAGGACTTCCAAACTCCCTGGAATGGAGATACCATCCAAGCAATTGCAATCGGAGGAGAAAAAAAAAAAATTGGGGAAATTTTGTCATTTCGTGAAAATGGCCAGGATTAAATCTAAAGCATTGCAAAGGACCAAAAGATGCCAAAACTAAACTCACAGCTGTTGCAAAAGCAGGGGAATAGGTCAAGGAGGAAGACACAACTCGCTGGGGAAGATATAAGAAACACAGCAAGGATACCAAAAAGAAAAAAAAAAAAATTTCTTTCCCAAAGTCAAAGCCATCAAAAGGCAGGCCATATGCCATCAAGTGCAGGCACATGCAGCAAAGCTTGCCAAAATTGATCCCCGCTGAAGGCCAAAACACAAAGGAAGGACTTCCAAACTCCCTGGAATGGAGATACCTTCCAAGCAATTGCAATCGGAGGAGAAAAAAAAAAAATTGGGGAAATTTTGTCATTCCGAGAAAATGGCCAGGATTAAATCCAGAGCATTGCAAAGGACCAAACCATGCCAAAACTAAGCTCACAGCTGTTGCAAAAGCAGGGGAATAAGTCAAGGAGGAAGACACAACTTGCAGGGGAAGATATAAGAAACAGGGCATGGATACAAAAAATACAAAAAAATTTGTTTCCCAAAGTCAAAGCCATCAAAAAGCATGGCATGCCATCAAGTGCAGGGACATGCACCAAAGATTCTTCTATTAGTCCCCATTGAAATCGCAAGATTCCGTTTCCCTTCCCAAAAGGAAATGAAATTTCCTTTCGGGAAGGGAAACGGAATCTTGCGAACCCCAAAAGAAAGATTTACAAACACTCTGCAAAGGACATAGGAGCAAAAGAAATGCAATTGAAAAAAACCCCACAAAAACCAGAAAATTCAGAGTTTTAGTCTCTTCAAAAAATGGTCTGGAAGGAAATGAGCTGCATTGCAAAGGACCAAACCATGCAAAACTAAGCCCACAGATGTTGCACAAGCAGGGAAAAAAGAAAAAGACAAAGACACAACTCGCTGGTGAAGATCAGAGGGACATGGCATGGGTACCAAAAAGAAAAAAAAAAAAAATTTCTTTCCCAAAGTCAAAGCCATCAAAAGGCAGGCCATATGCCATCAAGTGCAGGCACATGCAGCAAAGCTTGCCAAAATTGATCCCCGCTGAAGGCCAAAACACAAAGGAAGGACTTCCAAACTCCCTGGAATGGAGATACCATCCAAGCAATTGCAATCGGAGGAGAAAAAAAAAAAATTGGGGAAATTTTGTCATTTCGTGAAAATGGCCAGGATTAAATCTGAAGCATTGCAAAGGACCAAAAGATGCCAAAACTAAACTCACAGCTGTTGCAAAAGCAGGGGAATAAGTCAAGGAGGAAGACACAACTCGCTGGGGAAGATATAAGAAACACAGCCAGGATACCAAAAAGAAAAAAAAAAAAATTTCTTTCCCAAAGTCAAAGCCATCAAAAGGCAGGCCATATGCCATCAAGTGCAGGCACATGCAGCAAAGCTTGCCAAAATTGATCCCCGCTGAAGGCCAAAACACAAAGTAAGGACTTCCAGACTCCCTGGAATGGAGATACCTTCCAAGCAATTGCAATCGGAGGAGAAAAAAAAAAAATTGGGGAAATTTTGTCATTCCGAGAAAATGGCCAGGATTAAATCTGAAGCATTGCAAAGGACCAAACCATGCCAAAACTAAGCTCACAGCTGTTGCAAAAGCAGGGGAATAAGTCAAGGAGGAAGACACAACTTGCAGGGGAAGATATAAGAAACAGGGCATGGATACTAAAAATACAAAAAAATTTTCTTTCCCAAAGTCAAAGCCATCAAAAAGCATGGCATGCCATCAAGTGCAGGGACATGCACCAAAGATTCTTCTATTAGTCCCCATTGAAATCGCAAGATTCCGTTTCCCTTCCCGAAAGGAAATGAAATTTCCTTTCGGGAAGGGAAACGGAATCTTGCGAACCCCAAAAGAAAGACTTACAAAGACTCTGCAAAGGACATAGGAGCAAAAGAAATGCAATTGAAAAAAACCCCACAAAAACCAGAAAATTCAGAGTTTTAGTCTCTTCAAAAAATGGTCTGGAAGGAAATGAGCTGCATTGCAAAGGACCAAACCATGCAAAACTAAGCCCACAGATGTTGCACAAGCAGGGGAAAAAGAAAAAGACAAAGACACAACTCGCTGGTGAAGATCAGAGGGACATGGCATGGGTACCAAAAAGAAAAAAAAAAAAAATTTCTTTCCCAAAGTCAAAGCCATCAAAAGGCAGGCCATATGCCATCAAGTGCAGGCACATGCAGCAAAGCTTGCCAAAATTGATCCCCGCTGAAGGCCAAAACACAAAGGAAGGACTTCCAAACTCCCTGGAATGGAGATACCTTCCAAGCAATTGCAATCGGACGAGAAAAAAAAAAAATTGGGGAAATTTTGTCATTTCGTGAAAATGGCCAGGATTAAATCCGAAGCACTGCAAAGGACGAAAAGATGCCAAAACTAAACTCACAGCTGTTGCAAAAGCAGGGGAATAAGTCAAGGAGGAAGACACAACTTGCAGGGGAAGATATAAGAAACAGGGCATGGATACCAAAAAGAAAAAAAAAAAATTTCTTTCCCAAAGTCAAAGCCATCAAAAGGCAGGCCATATGCCATCAAGTGCAGGCACATGCAGCAAAGCTTGCCAAAATTGATCCCCGCTGAAGGCCAAAACACAAAGGAAGGACTTCCAAACTCCCTGGAATGGAGATACCTTCCAAGCAATTGCAATCGGAGGAGAAAAAAAAAAAATTGGGGAAATTTTGTCATTCCGAGAAAATGGCCAGGATTAAATCTGAAGCATTGCAAAGGACCAAACCATGCCAAAACTAAGCTCACAGCTGTTGCAAAAGCAGGGGAATAAGTCAAGGAGGAAGACACAACTTGCAGGGGAAGATATAAGAAACAGGGCATGGATACTAAAAATACAAAACAATTTTCTTTCCCAAAGTCAAAGCCATCAAAAAGCATGGCATGCCATCAAGTGCAGGGACATGCACCAAAGATTCTTCTATTAGTCCCCATTGAAATCGCAAGATTCCGTTTCCCTTCCCGAAAGGAAATTTCATTTCCTTTCGGGAAGGGAAACGGAATCTTGCGAACCCCAAAAGAAAGACTTACAAACACTCTGCAAAGGACATAGGAGCAAAAGAAATGCAATTGAAAAAAACCCCACAAAAACCAGAAAATTCAGAGTTTTAGTCTCTTCAAAAAATGGTCTGGAAGGAAATGAGCTGCATTGCAAAGGACCAAACCATGCAAAACTAAGCCCACAGATGTTGCACAAGCAGGGGAAAAAGAAAAAGACAAAGACACAACTCGCTGGTGAAGATCAGAGGGACATGGCATGGGTACCAAAAAGAAAAAAAAAAAAAAATTCTTTCCCAAAGTCAAAGCCATCAAAAGGCAGGCCATATGCCATCAAGTGCAGGCACATGCAGCAAAGCTTGCCAAAATTGATCCCCGCTGACGGCCAAAACACAAAGGAAGGACTTCCAAACTCCCTGGAATGGAGATACCTTCCAAGCAATTGCAATCGGACGAGAAAAAAAAAAAATTGGGGAAATTTTGTCATTTCGTGAAAATGGCCAGGATTAAATCCGAAGCACTGCAAAGGACGAAAAGATGCCAAAACTAAACTCACAGCTGTTGCAAAAGCAGGGGAATAAGTCAAGGAGGAAGACACAACTTGCAGGGGAAGATATAAGAAACAGGGCATGGATACCAAAAAGAAAAAAAAAAAATTTCTTTCCCAAAGTCAAAGCCATCAAAAGGCAGGCCATATGCCATCAAGTGCAGGCACATGCAGCAAAGCTTGCCAAAATTGATCCCCGCTGAAGGCCAAAACACAAAGGAAGGACTTCCAAACTCCCTGGAATGGAGATACCTTCCAAGCAATTGCAAACGGAGGAGAAAAAAAAAAATTGGGGAAATTTTGTCATTCCGAGAAAATGGCCAGGATTAAATCCAGAGCATTGCAAAGGACCAAACCATGCCAAAACTAAGCTCACAGCTGTTGCAAAAGCAGGGGAATAAGTCAAGGAGGAAGACACAACTTGCAGGGGAAGATATAAGAAACAGGGCATGGATACTAAAAATACAAAAAAATTTTCTTTCCCAAAGTCAAAGCCATCAAAAAGCATGGCATGCCATCAAGTGCAGGGACATGCACCAAAGATTCTTCTATTAGTCCCCATTGAAATCGCAAGATTCCGTTTCCCTTCCCGAAAGGAAATGAAATTTCCTTTCGGGAAGGGAAACGGAATCTTGCGAACCCCAAAAGAAAGACTTACAAACACTCTGCAAAGGACATAGGAGCAAAAGAAATGCAATTGAAAAAAACCCCACAAAAACCAGAAAATTCAGAGTTTTAGTCTCTTCAAAAAATGGTCTGGAAGGAAATGAGCTGCATTGCAAAGGACCAAACCATGCAAAACTAAGCCCACAGATGTTGCACAAGCAGGGGAAAAAGAAAAAGACAAAGACACAACTCGCTGGTGAAGATCAGAGGGACATGGCATGGGTACCAAAAAGAAAAAAAAAAAAAAATTCTTTCCCAAAGTCAAAGCCATCAAAAGGCAGGCCATATGCCATCAAGTGCAGGCACATGCAGCAAAGCTTGCCAAAATTGATCCCCGCTGACGGCCAAAACACAAAGGAAGGACTTCCAAACTCCCTGGAATGGAGATACCTTCCAAGCAATTGCAATCGGACGAGAAAAAAAAAAAATTGGGGAAATTTTGTCATTTCGTGAAAATGGCCAGGATTAAATCCGAAGCATTGCAAAGGACCAAAAGATGCCAAAACTAAACTCACAGCTGTTGCAAAAGCAGGGGAATAAGTCAAGGAGGAAGACACAACTCGCTGGGGAAGATATAAGAAACACAGCAAGGATACCAAAAAGAAAAAAAAAAAAATTTCTTTCCCAAAGTCAAAGCCATCAAAAGGCAGGCCATATGCCATCAAGTGCAGGCACATGCAGCAAAGCTTGCCAAAATTGATCCCCGCTGAAGGCCAAAACACAAAGGAAGGACTTCCAAACTCCCTGGAATGGAGATACCATCCAAGCAATTGCAATCGGAGGAGAAAAAAAAGAATTGGGGAAATTTTGTCATTTCGTGAAAATGGCCAGGATTAAATCCGAAGCATTGCAAAGGACCAAAAGATGCCAAAACTAAACTCACAGCTGTTGCAAAAGCAGGGGAATAAGTCAAGGAGGAAGACACAACTTGCAGGGGAAGATATAAGAAACAGGGCATGGATACTAAAAATACAAAACAATTTTCTTTCCCAAAGTCAAAGCCATCAAAAAGCATGGCATGCCATCAAGTGCAGGGACATGCACCAAAGATTCTTCTATTAGTCCCCATTGAAATCGCAAGATTCCGTTTCCCTTCCCGAAAGGAAATTTCATTTCCTTTCGGGAAGGGAAACGGAATCTTGCGAACCCCAAAAGAAAGACTTACAAACACTCTGCAAAGGACATAGGAGCAAAAGAAATGCAATTGAAAAAAACCCCACAAAAACCAGAAAATTCAGAGTTTTAGTCTCTTCAAAAAATGGTCTGGAAGGAAATGAGCTGCATTGCAAAGGACCAAACCATGCAAAACTAAGCCCACAGATGTTGCACAAGCAGGGGAAAAAGAAAAAGACAAAGACACAACTCGCTGGTGAAGATCAGAGGGACATGGCATGGGTACCAAAAAGAAAAAAAAAAAAAATTTCTTTCCCAAAGTCAAAGCCATCAAAAGGCAGGCCATATGCCATCAAGTGCAGGCACATGCAGCAAAGCTTGCCAAAATTGATCCCCGCTGAAGGCCAAAACACAAAGGAAGGACTTCCAAACTCCCTGGAATGGAGATACCTTCCAAGCAATTGCAATCGGAGGAGAAAAAAAAAAAATTGGGGAAATTTTGTCATTTCGTGAAAATGGCCAGGATTAAATCCGAAGCACTGCAAAGGACGAAAAGATGCCAAAACTAAACTCACAGCTGTTGCAAAAGCAGGGGAATAAGTCAAGGAGGAAGACACAACTTGCAGGGGAAGATATAAGAAACAGGGCATGGATACCAAAAAGAAAAAAAAAAAATTTCTTTCCCAAAGTCAAAGCCATCAAAAGGCAGGCCATATGCCATCAAGTGCAGGCACATGCAGCAAAGCTTGCCAAAATTGATCCCCGCTGAAGGCCAAAACACAAAGGAAGGACTTCCAAACTCCCTGGAATGGAGATACCATCCAAGCAATTGCAATCGGAGGAGAAAAAAAAAAAATTGGGGAAATTTTGTCATTCCGAGAAAATGGCCATGATTAAATCCAGAGCATTGCAAAGGACCAAACCATGCCAAAACTAAGCTCACAGCTGTTGCAAAAGCAGGGGAATAAGTCAAGGAGGAAGACACAACTTGCAGGGGAAGATATAAGAAACAGGGCATGGATACTAAAAATACAAAAAAATTTTCTTTCCCAAAGTCAAAGCCATCAAAAAGCATGGCATGCCATCAAGTGCAGGGACATGCACCAAAGATTCTTCTATTAGTCCCCATTGAAATCGCAAGATTCCGTTTCCCTTCCCGAAAGGAAATTACATTTCCTTTCGGGAAGGGAAACGGAATCTTGCGAACCCCAAAAGAAAGACTTACAAACACTCTGCAAAGGACATAGGAGCAAAAGAAATGCAATTGAAAAAAACCCCACAAAAACCAGAAAATTCAGAGTTTTAGTCTCTTCAAAAAATGGTCTGGAAGGAAATGAGCTGCATTGCAAAGGACCAAACCATGCAAAACTAAGCCCACAGATGTTGCACAAGCAGGGGAAAAAGAAAAAGACAAAGACACAACTCGCTGGTGAAGATCAGAGGGACATGGCATGGGTACCAAAAAGAAAAAAAAAAAAAAATTCTTTCCCAAAGTCAAAGCCATCAAAAGGCAGGCCATATGCCATCAAGTGCAGGCACATGCAGCAAAGCTTGCCAAAATTGATCCCCGCTGACGGCCAAAACACAAAGGAAGGACTTCCAAACTCCCTGGAATGGAGATACCTTCCAAGCAATTGCAATCGGACGAGAAAAAAAAAAAATTGGGGAAATTTTGTCATTTCGTGAAAATGGCCAGGATTAAATCCGAAGCATTGCAAAGGACCAAAAGATGCCAAAACTAAACTCACAGCTGTTGCAAAAGCAGGGGAATAAGTCAAGGAGGAAGACACAACTCGCTGGGGAAGATATAAGAAACACAGCAAGGATACCAAAAAGAAAAAAAAAAAAATTTCTTTCCCAAAGTCAAAGCCATCAAAAGGCAGGCCATATGCCATCAAGTGCAGGCACATGCAGCAAAGCTTGCCAAAATTGATCCCCGCTGAAGGCCAAAACACAAAGGAAGGACTTCCAAACTCCCTGGAATGGAGATACCATCCAAGCAATTGCAATCGGAGGAGAAAAAAAAGAATTGGGGAAATTTTGTCATTTCGTGAAAATGGCCAGGATTAAATCCGAAGCACTGCAAAGGACGAAAAGATGCCAAAACTAAACTCACAGCTGTTGCAAAAGCAGGGGAATAAGTCAAGGAGGAAGACACAACTTGCAGGGGAAGATATAAGAAACAGGGCATGGATACCAAAAAGAAAAAAAAAAAATTTCTTTCCCAAAGTCAAAGCCATCAAAAGGCAGGCCATATGCCATCAAGTGCAGGCACATGCAGCAAAGCTTGCCAAAATTGATCCCCGCTGAAGGCCAAAACACAAAGGAAGGACTTCCAAACTCCCTGGAATGGAGATACCATCCAAGCAATTGCAATCGGAGGAGAAAAAAAAAAAATTGGGGAAATTTTGTCATTCCGAGAAAATGGCCAGGATTAAATCCAGAGCATTGCAAAGGACCAAACCATGCCAAAACTAAGCTCACAGCTGTTGCAAAAGCAGGGGAATAAGTCAAGGAGGAAGACACAACTTGCAGGGGAAGATATAAGAAACAGGGCATGGATACTAAAAATACAAAAAAATTTTCTTTCCCAAAGTCAAAGCCATCAAAAAGCATGGCATGCCATCAAGTGCAGGGACATGCACCAAAGATTCTTCTATTAGTCCCCATTGAAATCGCAAGATTCCGTTTCCCTTCCCGAAAGGAAATGAAATTTCCTTTCGGGAAGGGAAACGGAATCTTGCGAACCCCAAAAGAAAGACTTACAAACACTCTGCAAAGGACATAGGAGCAAAAGAAATGCAATTGAAAAAAACCCCACAAAAACCAGAAAATTCAGAGTTTTAGTCTCTTCAAAAAATGGTCTGGAAGGAAATGAGCTGCATTGCAAAGGACCAAACCATGCAAAACTAAGCCCACAGATGTTGCACAAGCAGGGGAAAAAGAAAAAGACAAAGACACAACTCGCTGGTGAAGATCAGAGGGACATGGCATGGGTACCAAAAAGAAAAAAAAAAAAAATTTCTTTCCCAAAGTCAAAGCCATCAAAAGGCAGGCCATATGCCATCAAGTGCAGGCACATGCAGCAAAGCTTGCCAAAATTGATCCCCGCTGAAGGCCAAAACACAAAGGAAGGACTTCCAAACTCCCTGGAATGGAGATACCTTCCAAGCAATTGCAATCGGACGAGAAAAAAAAAAAATTGGGGAAATTTTGTCATTTCGTGAAAATGGCCAGGATTAAATCCGTAGCACTGCAAAGGACGAAAAGATGCCAAAACTAAACTCACAGCTGTTGCAAAAGCAGGGGAATAAGTCAAGGAGGAAGACACAACTCGCTGGGGAAGATATAAGAAACACAGCAAGAATACCAAAAAGAAAAAAAAAAAAAATTCTTTCCCAAAGTCAAAGCCATCAAAAGGCAGGCCATATGCCATCAAGTGCAGGCACATGCAGCAAAGCTTGCCAAAATTGATCCCCGCTGACGGCCAAAACACAAAGGAAGGACTTCCAAACTCCCTGGAATGGAGATACCTTCCAAGCAATTGCAATCGGACGAGAAAAAAAAAAAATTGGGGAAATTTTGTCATTTCGTGAAAATGGCCAGGATTAAATCCGAAGCATTGCAAAGGACCAAAAGATGCCAAAACTAAACTCACAGCTGTTGCAAAAGCAGGGGAATAAGTCAAGGAGGAAGACACAACTCGCTGGGGAAGATATAAGAAACACAGCAAGGATACCAAAAAGAAAAAAAAAAAAAATTTCTTTCCCAAAGTCAAAGCCATCAAAAGGCAGGCCATATGCCATCAAGTGCAGGCACATGCAGCAAAGCTTGCCAAAATTGATCCCCGCTGAAGGCCAAAACACAAAGGAAGGACTTCCAAACTCCCTGGAATGGAGATACCTTCCAAGCAATTGCAAACGGAGGAGAAAAAAAAAAATTGGGGAAATTTTGTCATTCCGAGAAAATGGCCAGGATTAAATCCAGAGCATTGCAAAGGACCAAACCATGCCAAAACTAAGCTCACAGCTGTTGCAAATGCAGGGGAATAAGTCAAGGAGGAAGACACAACTTGCAGGGGAAGATATAAGAAACAGGGCATGGATACTAAAAATGCAAAAAAATTTTCTTTCCCAAAGTCAAAGCCATCAAAAAGCATGGCATGCCATCAAGTGCAGGGACATGCACCAAAGATTCTTCTATTAGTCCCCATTGAAATCGCAAGATTCCGTTTCCCTTCCCGAAAGGAAATGAAATTTCCTTTCGGGAAGGGAAACGGAATCTTGCGAACCCCAAAAGAAAGACTTACAAACACTCTGCAAAGGACATAGGAGCAAAAGAAATGCAATTGAAAAAAACCCCACAAAAACCAGAAAATTCAGAGTTTTAGTCTCTTCAAAAAATGGTCTGGAAGGAAATGAGCTGCATTGCAAAGGACCAAACCATGCAAAACTAAGCCCACAGATGTTGCACAAGCAGGGGAAAAAGAAAAAGACAAAGACACAACTCGCTGGTGAAGATCAGAGGGACATGGCATGGGTACCAAAAAGAAAAAAAAAAAAAAAATTCTTTCCCAAAGTCAAAGCCATCAAAAGGCAGGCCATATGCCATCAAGTGCAGGCACATGCAGCAAAGCTTGCCAAAATTGATCCCCGCTAAAGGCCAAAGCACAAAGGAAGGACTTCCAGACTCCCTGGAATGGAGATACCATCCAAGCAATTGCAATCGGAGGAGAAAAAAAAAAAATTGGGGAAATTTTGTCATTTCGTGAAAATGGCCAGGATTAAATCTGAAGCATTGCAAAAGACCAAAAGATGCCAAAACTAAACTCACAGCTGTTGCAAAAGCAGGGGAATAAGTCAAGGAGGAAGACACAACTCGCTGGGGAAGATATAAGAAACACAGCAAGGATACCAAAAAGAAAAAAAAAAAAATTTCTTTCCCAAAGTCAAAGCCATCAAAAAGCAGGCCATATGCCATCAAGTGCAGGCACATGCAGCAAAGCTTGCCAAAATTGATCCCCGCTGAAGGCCAAAACACAAAGGAAGGACTTCCAAACTCCCTGGAATGGAGATACCTTCCAAGCAATTGCAATCGGAGGAGAAAAAAGAAAAATTGGGGAAATTTTGTCATTCCGAGAAAATGGCCAGGATTAAATCCAGAGCATTGCAAAGGACCAAACCATGCCAAAACTAAGCTCACAGCTGTTGCAAAAGCAGGGGAATAAGTCAAGGAGGAAGACACAACTTGCAGGGGAAGATATAAGAAACAGGGCATGGATACTAAAAATACAAAAAAATTTTCTTTCCCAAAGTCAAAGCCATCAAAAAGCATGGCATGCCATCAAGTGCAGGGACATGCACCAAAGATTCTTCTATTAGTCCCCATTGAAATCGCAAGATTCCGTTTCCCTTCCCGAAAGGAAATGAAATTTCCTTTCGGGAAGGGAAACGGAATCTTGCGAACCCCAAAAGAAAGACTTACAAACACTCTGCAAAGGACATAGGAGCAAAAGAAATGCAATTGAAAAAAACCCCACAAAAACCAGAAAATTCAGAGTTTTAGTCTCTTCAAAAAATGGTCTGGAAGGAAATGAGCTGCATTGCAAAGGACCAAACCATGCAAAACTAAGCCCACAGATGTTGCACAAGCAGGGGAAAAAGAAAAAGACAAAGACACAACTCGCTGGTGAAGATCAGAGGGACATGGCATGGGTACCAAAAAGAAAAAAAAAAAAAATTTCTTTCCCAAAGTCAAAGCCATCAAAAGGCAGGCCATATGCCATCAAGTGCAGGCACATGCAGCAAAGCTTGCCAAAATTGATCCCCGCTGAAGGCCAAAACACAAAGGAAGGACTTCCAAACTCCCTGGAATGGAGATACCATCCAAGCAATTGCAATCGGAGGAGAAAAAAAAAAAATTGGGGAAATTTTGTCATTTCGTGAAAATGGCCAGGATTAAATCTGAAGCATTGCAAAGGACCAAAAGATGCCAAAACTAAACTCACAGCTGTTGCAAAAGCAGGGGAATAAGTCAAGGAGGAAGACACAACTCGCTGGGGAAGATATAAGAAACACAGCAAGGATGTCAAAAAGAAAAAAAAAAAAATTTCTTTCCCAAAGTCAAAGCCATCAAAAGGCAGGCCATATGCCATCAAGTGCAGGCACATGCAGCAAAGCTTGCCAAAATTGATCCCCGCTGAAGGCCAAAACACAAAGGAAGGACTTCCAGACTCCCTGGAATGGAGATACCATCCAAGCAATTGCAATCGGAGGAGAAAAAAAAGAATTGGGGAAATTTTGTCATTCCAAGAAAATGGCCAGGATTAAATCCGGAGCATTGCAAAGGACCAAACCATGCCAAAACTAAGCTCACAGCTGTTGCAAAAGCAGGGGAATAAGTCAAGGAGGAAGACACAACTTGCAGGGGAAGATATAAGAAACAGGGCATGGATACTAAAAATACAAAAAAATTTTCTTTCCCAAAGTCAAAGCCATCAAAAAGCATGGCATGCCATCAAGTGCAGGGACATGCACCAAAGATTCTTCTATTAGTCCCCATTGAAATCGCAAGATTCCGTTTC
The DNA here is from genome assembly GCA_024362935.1 of Setophaga petechia. NCBI lineage: Eukaryota > Metazoa > Chordata > Aves > Passeriformes > Parulidae > Setophaga > Setophaga petechia. The sequence goes on from JANCRA010000012.1 coordinate 14,695,595, forward strand.
CCTTCCCGAAAGGAAATTTCATTTCCTTTCGGGAAGGGAAACGGAATCTTGCGAACCCCAAAAGAAAGACTTACAAACACTCTGCAAAGGACATAGGAGCAAAAGAAATGCAATTGAAAAAAACCCCACAAAAACCAGAAAATTCAGAGTTTTAGTCTCTTCAAAAAATGGTCTGGAAGGAAATGAGCTGCATTGCAAAGGACCAAACCATGCAAAACTAAGCCCACAGATGTTGCACAAGCAGGGGAAAAAGAAAAAGACAAAGACACAACTCGCTGGTGAAGATCAGAGGGACATGGCATGGGTACCAAAAAGAAAAAAAAAAAAAATTTCTTTCCCAAAGTCAAAGCCATCAAAAGGCAGGCCATATGCCATCAAGTGCAGGCACATGCAGCAAAGCTTGCCAAAATTGATCCCCGCTGAAGGCCAAAACACAAAGGAAGGACTTCCAGACTCCCTGGAATGGAGATACCTTCCAAGCAATTGCAATCGGAGGAGAAAAAAAAAAAATTGGGGAAATTTTGTCATTTCGTGAAAATGGCCAGGATTAAATCTGAAGCATTGCAAAAGACCAAAAGATGCCAAAACTAAACTCACAGCTGTTGCAAAAGCAGGGGAATAAGTCAAGGAGGAAGACACAACTTGCAGGGGAAGATATAAGAAACAGGGCATGGATACTAAAAATACAAAAAAATTTTCTTTCCCAAAGTCAAAGCCATCAAAAAGCATGGCATGCCATCAAGTGCAGGGACATGCACCAAAGATTCTTCTATTAGTCCCCATTGAAATCGCAAGATTCCGTTTCCCTTCCCGAAAGGAAATTTCATTTCCTTTCGGGAAGGGAAACGGAATCTTGCGAACCCCAAAAGAAAGACTTACAAACACTCTGCAAAGGACATAGGAGCAAAAGAAATGCAATTGAAAAAAACCCCACAAAAAACAGAAAATTCAGAGTTTTAGTCTCTTCAAAAAATGGTCTGGAAGGAAATGAGCTGCATTGCAAAGGACCAAACCATGCAAAACTAAGCCCACAGATGTTGCACAAGCAGGGGAAAAAGAAAAAGACAAAGACACAACTCGCTGGTGAAGATCAGAGGGACATGGCATGGGTACCAAAAAGAAAAAAAAAAAAAATTTCTTTCCCAAAGTCAAAGCCATCAAAAGGCAGGCCATATGCCATCAAGTGCAGGCACATGCAGCAAAGCTTGCCAAAATTGATCCCCGCTGAAGGCCAAAACACAAAGGAAGGACTTCCAAACTCCCTGGAATGGAGATACCATCCAAGCAATTGCAATCGGAGGAGAAAAAAAAAAAATTGGGGAAATTTTGTCATTCCGAGAAAATGGCCAGGATTAAATCCAGAGCATTGCAAAGGACCAAACCATGCCAAAACTAAGCTCACAGCTGTTGCAAAAGCAGGAAAATAAGTCAAGGAGGAAGACACAACTTGCAGGGGAAGATATAAGAAACAGGGCATGGATACTAAAAATACAAAAAAATTTTCTTTCCCAAAGTCAAAGCCATCAAAAAGCATGGCATGCCATCAAGTGCAGGGACATGCACCAAAGATTCTTCTATTAGTCCCCATTGAAATCGCAAGATTCCGTTTCCCTTCCCGAAAGGAAATGAAATTTCCTTTCGGGAAGGGAAACGGAATCTTGCGAACCCCAAAAGAAAGACTTACAAACACTCTGCAAAGGACATAGGAGCAAAAGAAATGCAATTGAAAAAAACCCCACAAAAACCAGAAAATTCAGAGTTTTAGTCTCTTCAAAAAATGGTCTGGAAGGAAATGAGCTGCATTGCAAAGGACCAAACCATGCAAAACTAAGCCCACAGATGTTGCACAAGCAGGGGAAAAAGAAAAAGACAAAGACACAACTCGCTGGTGAAGATCAGAGGGACATGGCATGGGTACCAAAAAGAAAAAAAAAAAAATTTCTTTCCCAAAGTCAAAGCCATCAAAAGGCAGGCCATATGCCATCAAGTGCAGGCACATGCAGCAAAGCTTGCCAAAATTGATCCCCGCTGAAGGCCAAAACACAAAGGAAGGACTTCCAAACTCCCTGGAATGGAGATACCTTCCAAGCAATTGCAATCGGACGAGAAAAAAAAAAAATTGGGGAAATTTTGTCATTTCGTGAAAATGGCCAGGATTAAATCCAGAGCATTGCAAAGGACCAAACCATGCCAAAACTAAGCTCACAGCTGTTGCAAAAGCAGGGGAATAAGTCAAGGAGGAAGACACAACTTGCAGGGGAAGATATAAGAAACAGGGCATGGATACTAAAAATACAAAAAAATTTTCTTTCCCAAAGTCAAAGCCATCAAAAAGCATGGCATGCCATCAAGTGCAGGGACATGCACCAAAGATTCTTCTATTAGTCCCCATTGAAATCGCAAGATTCCGTTTCCCTTCCCGAAAGGAAATGAAATTTCCTTTCGGGAAGGGAAACGGAATCTTGCGAACCCCAAAAGAAAGACTTACAAACACTCTGCAAAGGACATAGGAGCAAAAGAAATGCAATTGAAAAAAACCCCACAAAAACCAGAAAATTCAGAGTTTTAGTCTCTTCAAAAAATGGTCTGGAAGGAAATGAGCTGCATTGCAAAGGACCAAACCATGCAAAACTAAGCCCACAGATGTTGCACAAGCAGGGGAAAAAGAAAAAGACAAAGACACAACTCGCTGGTGAAGATCAGAGGGCCATGCCATGGGTACCAAAAAGAAAAAAAAAAAAAATTTCTTTCCCAAAGTCAAAGCCATCAAAAGGCAGGCCATATGCCATCAAGTGCAGGCACATGCAGCAAAGCTTGCCAAAATTGATCCCCGCTGAAGGCCAAAACACAAAGGAAGGACTTCCAGACTCCCTGGAATGGAGATACCATCCAAGCAATTGCAATCGGAGGAGAAAAAAAAGAATTGGGGAAATTTTGTCATTCCAAGAAAATGGCCAGGATTAAATCCGGAGCATTGCAAAGGACCAAACCATGCCAAAACTAAACTCACAGCTGTTGCAAAAGCAGGGGAATAAGTCAAGGAGGAAGACACAACTCGCTGGGGAAGATATAAGAAACACAGCAAGGATACCAAAAAGAAAAAAAAAAAAATTTCTTTCCCAAAGTCAAAGCCATCAAAAGGCAGGCCATATGCCATCAAGTGCAGGCACATGCAGCAAAGCTTGCCAAAATTGATCCCCGCTGACGGCCAAAACACAAAGGAAGGACTTCCAAACTCCCTGGAATGGAGATACCTTCCAAGCAATTGCAATCGGACGAGAAAAAAAAAAAATTGGGGAAATTTTGTCATTTCGTGAAAATGGCCAGGATTAAATCCGAAGCATTGCAAAGGACCAAAAGATGCCAAAACTAAACTCACAGCTGTTGCAAAAGCAGGGGAATAAGTCAAGGAGGAAGACACAACTCGCTGGGGAAGATATAAGAAACACAGCAAGGATACCAAAAAGAAAAAAAAAAAAATTTCTTTCCCAAAGTCAAAGCCATCAAAAGGCAGGCCATATGCCATCAAGTGCAGGCACATGCAGCAAAGCTTGCCAAAATTGATCCCCGCTGAAGGCCAAAACACAAAGGAAGGACTTCCAAACTCCCTGGAATGGAGATACCTTCCAAGCAATTGCAAACGGAGGAGAAAAAAAAAAATTGGGGAAATTTTGTCATTCCGAGAAAATGGCCAGGATTAAATCCAGAGCATTGCAAAGGACCAAACCATGCCAAAACTAAGCTCACAGCTGTTGCAAAAGCAGGGGAATAAGTCAAGGAGGAAGACACAACTTGCAGGGGAAGATATAAGAAACAGGGCATGGATACTAAAAATACAAAAAAATTTTCTTTCCCAAAGTCAAAGCCATCAAAAAGCATGGCATGCCATCAAGTGCAGGGACATGCACCAAAGATTCTTCTATTAGTCCCCATTGAAATCGCAAGATTCCGTTTCCCTTCCCGAAAGGAAATGAAATTTCCTTTCGGGAAGGGAAACGGAATCTTGCGAACCCCAAAAGAAAGACTTACAAACACTCTGCAAAGGACATAGGAGCAAAAGAAATGCAATTGAAAAAAACCCCACAAAAACCAGAAAATTCAGAGTTTTAGTCTCTTCAAAAAATGGTCTGGAAGGAAATGAGCTGCATTGCAAAGGACCAAACCATGCAAAACTAAGCCCACAGATGTTGCACAAGCAGGGGAAAAAGAAAAAGACAAAGACACAACTCGCTGGTGAAGATCAGAGGGACATGGCATGGGTACCAAAAAGAAAAAAAAAAAAAATTTCTTTCCCAAAGTCAAAGCCATCAAAAGGCAGGCCATATGCCATCAAGTGCAGGCACATGCAGCAAAGCTTGCCAAAATTGATCCCCGCTGAAGGCCAAAACACAAAGGAAGGACTTCCAGACTCCCTGGAATGGAGATACCATCCAAGCAATTGCAATCGGAGGAGAAAAAAAAGAATTGGGGAAATTTTGTCATTCCAAGAAAATGGCCAGGATTAAATCCGGAGCATTGCAAAGGACCAAACCATGCCAAAACTAAGCTCACAGCTGTTGCAAAAGCAGGGGAATAAGTCAAGGAGGAAGACACAACTCGCTGGGGAAGATATAAGAAACACAGCAAGGATACCAAAAAGAAAAAAAAAAAAAATTCTTTCCCAAAGTCAAAGCCATCAAAAGGCAGGCCATATGCCATCAAGTGCAGGCACATGCAGCAAAGCTTGCCAAAATTGATCCCCGCTGACGGCCAAAACACAAAGGAAGGACTTCCAAACTCCCTGGAATGGAGATACCTTCCAAGCAATTGCAATCGGACAAGAAAAAAAAAAAATTGGGGAAATTTTGTCATTTCGTGAAAATGGCCAGGATTAAATCCGAAGCATTGCAAAGGACCAAAAGATGCCAAAACTAAACTCACAGCTGTTGCAAAAGCAGGGGAATAAGTCAAGGAGGAAGACACAACTCGCTGGGGAAGATATAAGAAACACAGCAAGGATACCAAAAAGAAAAAAAAAAAAATTTCTTTCCCAAAGTCAAAGCCATCAAAAGGCAGGCCATATGCCATCAAGTGCAGGCACATGCAGCAAAGCTTGCCAAAATTGATCCCCGCTGAAGGCCAAAACACAAAGGAAGGACTTCCAAACTCCCTGGAATGGAGATACCTTCCAAGCAATTGCAAACGGAGGAGAAAAAAAAAAATTGGGGAAATTTTGTCATTCCGAGAAAATGGCCAGGATTAAATCCAGAGCATTGCAAAGGACCAAACCATGCCAAAACTAAGCTCACAGCTGTTGCAAAAGCAGGGGAATAAGTCAAGGAGGAAGACACAACTTGCAGGGGAAGATATAAGAAACAGGGCATGGATACTAAAAATACAAAAAAATTTTCTTTCCCAAAGTCAAAGCCATCAAAAAGCATGGCATGCCATCAAGTGCAGGGACATGCACCAAAGATTCTTCTATTAGTCCCCATTGAAATCGCAAGATTCCGTTTCCCTTCCCGAAAGGAAATGAAATTTCCTTTCGGGAAGGGAAACGGAATCTTGCGAACCCCAAAAGAAAGACTTACAAACACTCTGCAAAGGACATAGGAGCAAAAGAAATGCAATTGAAAAAAACCCCACAAAAACCAGAAAATTCAGAGTTTTAGTCTCTTCAAAAAATGGTCTGGAAGGAAATGAGCTGCATTGCAAAGGACCAAACCATGCAAAACTAAGCCCACAGATGTTGCACAAGCAGGGGAAAAAGAAAAAGACAAAGACACAACTCGCTGGTGAAGATCAGAGGGACATGGCATGGGTACCAAAAAGAAAAAAAAAAAAAAAATTCTTTCCCAAAGTCAAAGCCATCAAAAGGCAGGCCATATGCCATCAAGTGCAGGCACATGCAGCAAAGCTTGCCAAAATTGATCCCCGCTGAAGGCCAAAACACAAAGGAAGGACTTCCAGACTCCCTGGAATGGAGATACCATCCAAGCAATTGCAATCGGAGGAGAAAAAAAAAAAATTGGGGAAATTTTGTCATTTCGTGAAAATGGCCAGGATTAAATCTGAAGCATTGCAAAAGACCAAAAGATGCCAAAACTAAACTCACAGCTGTTGCAAAAGCAGGGGAATAAGTCAAGGAGGAAGACACAACTCGCTGGGGAAGATATAAGAAACACAGCAAGGATACCAAAAAGAAAAAAAAAAAAATTTCTTTCCCAAAGTCAAAGCCATCAAAAAGCAGGCCATATGCCATCAAGTGCAGGCACATGCAGCAAAGCTTGCCAAAATTGATCCCCGCTGAAGGCCAAAACACAAAGGAAGGACTTCCAAACTCCCTGGAATGGAGATACCTTCCAAGCAATTGCAATCGGAGGAGAAAAAAGAAAAATTGGGGAAATTTTGTCATTCCGAGAAAATGGCCAGGATTAAATCCAGAGCATTGCAAAGGACCAAACCATGCCAAAACTAAGCTCACAGCTGTTGCAAAAGCAGGGGAATAAGTCAAGGAGGAAGACACAACTTGCAGGGGAAGATATAAGAAACAGGGCATGGATACTAAAAATACAAAAAAATTTTCTTTCCCAAAGTCAAAGCCATCAAAAAGCATGGCATGCCATCAAGTGCAGGGACATGCACCAAAGATTCTTCTATTAGTCCCCATTGAAATCGCAAGATTCCGTTTCCCTTCCCGAAAGGAAATGAAATTTCCTTTCGGGAAGGGAAACGGAATCTTGCGAACCCCAAAAGAAAGACTTACAAAGACTCTGCAAAGGACATAGGAGCAAAAGAAATGCAATTGAAAAAAACCCCACAAAAACCAGAAAATTCAGAGTTTTAGTCTCTTCAAAAAATGGTCTGGAAGGAAATGAGCTGCATTGCAAAGGACCAAACCATGCAAAACTAAGCCCACAGATGTTGCACAAGCAGGGGAAAAAGAAAAAGACAAAGACACAACTCGCTGGTGAAGATCAGAGGGACATGGCATGGGTACCAAAAAGAAAAAAAAAAAAAAATTTCTTTCCCAAAGTCAAAGCCATCAAAAGGCAGGCCATATGCCATCAAGTGCAGGCACATGCAGCAAAGCTTGCCAAAATTGATCCCCGCTGAAGGCCAAAACACAAAGGAAGGACTTCCAAACTCCCTGGAATGGAGATACCTTCCAAGCAATTGCAATCGGAGGAGAAAAAAAAAAAATTGGGGAAATTTTGTCATTTCGTGAAAATGGCCAGGATTAAATCCGAAGCACTGCAAAGGACGAAAAGATGCCAAAACTAAACTCACAGCTGTTGCAAAAGCAGGGGAATAAGTCAAGGAGGAAGACACAACTTGCAGGGGAAGATATAAGAAACAGGGCATGGATACCAAAAAGAAAAAAAAAAAATTTCTTTCCCAAAGTCAAAGCCATCAAAAGGCAGGCCATATGCCATCAAGTGCAGGCACATGCAGCAAAGCTTGCCAAAATTGATCCCCGCTGAAGGCCAAAACACAAAGGAAGGACTTCCAAACTCCCTGGAATGGAGATACCATCCAAGCAATTGCAATCGGAGGAGAAAAAAAAAAAATTGGGGAAATTTTGTCATTCCGAGAAAATGGCCAGGATTAAATCCAGAGCATTGCAAAGGACCAAACCATGCCAAAACTAAGCTCACAGCTGTTGCAAAAGCAGGGGAATAAGTCAAGGAGGAAGACACAACTTGCAGGGGAAGATATAAGAAACAGGGCATGGATACTAAAAATACAAAAAAATTTTCTTTCCCAAAGTCAAAGCCATCAAAAAGCATGGCATGCCATCAAGTGCAGGGACATGCACCAAAGATTCTTCTATTAGTCCCCATTGAAATCGCAAGATTCCGTTTCCCTTCCCGAAAGGAAATGAAATTTCCTTTCGGGAAGGGAAACGGAATCTTGCGAACCCCAAAAGAAAGACTTACAAACACTCTGCAAAGGACATAGGAGCAAAAGAAATGCAATTGAAAAAAACCCCACAAAAACCAGAAAATTCAGAGTTTTAGTCTCTTCAAAAAATGGTCTGGAAGGAAATGAGCTGCATTGCAAAGGACCAAACCATGCAAAACTAAGCCCACAGATGTTGCACAAGCAGGGGAAAAAGAAAAAGACAAAGACACAACTCGCTGGTGAAGATCAGAGGGACATGGCATGGGTACCAAAAAGAAAAAAAAAAAAAATTTCTTTCCCAAAGTCAAAGCCATCAAAAGGCAGGCCATATGCCATCAAGTGCAGGCACATGCAGCAAAGCTTGCCAAAATTGATCCCCGCTGAAGGCCAAAACACAAAGGAAGGACTTCCAAACTCCCTGGAATGGAGATACCTTCCAAGCAATTGCAATCGGACGAGAAAAAAAAAAAATTGGGGAAATTTTGTCATTTCGTGAAAATGGCCAGGATTAAATCCGAAGCACTGCAAAGGACGAAAAGATGCCAAAACTAAACTCACAGCTGTTGCAAAAGCAGGGGAATAAGTCAAGGAGGAAGACACAACTTGCAGGGGAAGATATAAGAAACAGGGCATGGATACCAAAAAGAAAAAAAAAAAAATTTCTTTCCCAAAGTCAAAGCCATCAAAAGGCAGGCCATATGCCATCAAGTGCAGGCACATGCAGCAAAGCTTGCCAAAATTGATCCCCGCTGAAGGCCAAAACACAAAGGAAGGACTTCCAGACTCCCTGGAATGGAGATACCATCCAAGCAATTGCAATCGGAGGAGAAAAAAAAAAAATTGGGGAAATTTTGTCATTTCGTGAAAATGGCCAGGATTAAATCTGAAGCATTGCAAAAGACCAAAAGATGCCAAAACTAAACTCACAGCTGTTGCAAAAGCAGGGGAATAAGTCAAGGAGGAAGACACAACTCGCTGGGGAAGATATAAGAAACACAGCAAGGATACCAAAAAGAAAAAAAAAAAAATTTCTTTCCCAAAGTCAAAGCCATCAAAAAGCAGGCCATATGCCATCAAGTGCAGGCACATGCAGCAAAGCTTGCCAAAATTGATCCCCGCTGAAGGCCAAAACACAAAGGAAGGACTTCCAAACTCCCTGGAATGGAGATACCTTCCAAGCAATTGCAATCGGAGGAGAAAAAAAAAAAATTGGGGAAATTTTGTCATTCCGAGAAAATGGCCAGGATTAAATCCAGAGCATTGCAAAGGACCAAACCATGCCAAAACTAAGCTCACAGCTGTTGCAAAAGCAGGGGAATAAGTCAAGGAGGAAGACACAACTTGCAGGGGAAGATATAAGAAACAGGGCATGGAGACTAAAAATACAAAAAAATTTTCTTTCCCAAAGTCAAAGCCATCAAAAAGCATGGCATGCCATCAAGTGCAGGGACATGCACCAAAGATTCTTCTATTAGTCCCCATTGAAATCGCAAGATTCCGTTTCCCTTCCCGAAAGGAAATGAAATTTCCTTTCGGGAAGGGAAACGGAATCTTGCGAACCCCAAAAGAAAGACTTACAAAGACTCTGCAAAGGACATAGGAGCAAAAGAAATGCAATTGAAAAAAACCCCACAAAAACCAGAAAATTCAGAGTTTTAGTCTCTTCAAAAAATGGTCTGGAAGGAAATGAGCTGCATTGCAAAGGACCAAACCATGCAAAACTAAGCCCACAGATGTTGCACAAGCAGGGGAAAAAGAAAAAGACAAAGACACAACTCGCTGGTGAAGATCAGAGGGACATGGCATGGGTACCAAAAAGAAAAAAAAAAAAAATTTCTTTCCCAAAGTCAAAGCCATCAAAAGGCAGGCCATATGCCATCAAGTGCAGGCACATGCAGCAAAGCTTGCCAAAATTGATCCCCGCTGAAGGCCAAAACACAAAGGAAGGACTTCCAGACTCCCTGGAATGGAGATACCATCCAAGCAATTGCAATCGGAGGAGAAAAAAAAGAATTGGGGAAATTTTGTCATTCCAAGAAAATGGCCAGGATTAAATCCGGAGCATTGCAAAGGACCAAACCATGCCAAAACTAAGCTCACAGCTGTTGCAAAAGCAGGGGAATAAGTCAAGGAGGAAGACACAACTCGCTGGGGAAGATATAAGAAACACAGCAAGGATACCAAAAAGAAAAAAAAAAAAAATTCTTTCCCAAAGTCAAAGCCATCAAAAGGCAGGCCATATGCCATCAAGTGCAGGCACATGCAGCAAAGCTTGCCAAAATTGATCCCCGCTGACGGCCAAAACACAAAGGAAGGACTTCCAAACTCCCTGGAATGGAGATACCTTCCAAGCAATTGCAATCGGACGAGAAAAAAAAAAAATTGGGGAAATTTTGTCATTTCGTGAAAATGGCCAGGATTAAATCCGAAGCATTGCAAAGGACCAAAAGATGCCAAAACTAAACTCACAGCTGTTGCAAAAGCAGGGGAATAAGTCAAGGAGGAAGACACAACTCGCTGGGGAAGATATAAGAAACACAGCAAGGATACCAAAAAGAAAAAAAAAAAAATTTCTTTCCCAAAGTCAAAGCCATCAAAAGGCAGGCCATATGCCATCAAGTGCAGGCACATGCAGCAAAGCTTGCCAAAATTGATCCCCGCTGAAGGCCAAAACACAAAGGAAGGACTTCCAAACTCCCTGGAATGGAGATACCTTCCAAGCAATTGCAATCGGAGGAGAAAAAAAAAAAATTGGGGAAATTTTGTCATTCCGAGAAAATGGCCAGGATTAAATCCAGAGCATTGCAAAGGACCAAACCATGCCAAAACTAAGCTCACAGCTGTTGCAAAAGCAGGGGAATAAGTCAAGGAGGAAGACACAACTTGCAGGGGAAGATATAAGAAACAGGGCATGGATACTAAAAATACAAAAAAATTTTCTTTCCCAAAGTCAAAGCCATCAAAAAGCATGGCATGCCATCAAGTGCAGGGACATGCACCAAAGATTCTTCTATTAGTCCCCATTGAAATCGCAAGATTCCGTTTCCCTTCCCGAAAGGAAATGAAATTTCCTTTCGGGAAGGGAAACGGAATCTTGCGAACCCCAAAAGAAAGACTTACAAAGACTCTGCAAAGGACATAGGAGCAAAAGAAATGCAATTGAAAAAAACCCCACAAAAACCAGAAAATTCAGAGTTTTAGTCTCTTCAAAAAATGGTCTGGAAGGAAATGAGCTGCATTGCAAAGGACCAAACCATGCAAAACTAAGCCCACAGATGTTGCACAAGCAGGGGAAAAAGAAAAAGACAAAGACACAACTCGCTGGTGAAGATCAGAGGGACATGGCATGGGTACCAAAAAGAAAAAAAAAAAAAATTTCTTTCCCAAAGTCAAAGCCATCAAAAGGCAGGCCATATGCCATCAAGTGCAGGCACATGCAGCAAAGCTTGCCAAAATTGATCCCCGCTGAAGGCCAAAACACAAAGGAAGGACTTCCAGACTCCCTGGAATGGAGATACCATCCAAGCAATTGCAATCGGAGGAGAAAAAAAAGAATTGGGGAAATTTTGTCATTCCAAGAAAATGGCCAGGATTAAATCCGGAGCATTGCAAAGGACCAAACCATGCCAAAACTAAGCTCACAGCTGTTGCAAAAGCAGGGGAATAAGTCAAGGAGGAAGACACAACTCGCTGGGGAAGATATAAGAAACACAGCAAGGATACCAAAAAGAAAAAAAAAAAAAATTCTTTCCCAAAGTCAAAGCCATCAAAAGGCAGGCCATATGCCATCAAGTGCAGGCACATGCAGCAAAGCTTGCCAAAATTGATCCCCGCTGACGGCCAAAACACAAAGGAAGGACTTCCAAACTCCCTGGAATGGAGATACCTTCCAAGCAATTGCAATCGGACGAGAAAAAAAAAAAATTGGGGAAATTTTGTCATTTCGTGAAAATGGCCAGGATTAAATCCGAAGCATTGCAAAGGACCAAAAGATGCCAAAACTAAACTCACAGCTGTTGCAAAAGCAGGGGAATAAGTCAAGGAGGAAGACACAACTCGCTGGGGAAGATATAAGAAACACAGCAAGGATACCAAAAAGAAAAAAAAAAAAATTTCTTTCCCAAAGTCAAAGCCATCAAAAGGCAGGCCATATGCCATCAAGTGCAGGCACATGCAGCAAAGCTTGCCAAAATTGATCCCCGCTGAAGGCCAAAACACAAAGGAAGGACTTCCAAACTCCCTGGAATGGAGATACCTTCCAAGCAATTGCAAATGGAGGAGAAAAAAAAAAATTGGGGAAATTTTGTCATTCCGAGAAAATGGCCAGGATTAAATCCAGAGCATTGCAAAGGACCAAACCATGCCAAAACTAAGCTCACAGCTGTTGCAAAAGCAGGGGAATAAGTCAAGGAGGAAGACACAACTTGCAGGGGAAGATATAAGAAACAGGGCATGGATACTAAAAATGCAAAAAAATTTTCTTTCCCAAAGTCAAAGCCATCAAAAAGCATGGCATGCCATCAAGTGCAGGGACATGCACCAAAGATTCTTCTATTAGTCCCCATTGAAATCGCAAGATTCCGTTTCCCTTCCCGAAAGGAAATGAAATTTCCTTTCGGGAAGGGAAACGGAATCTTGCGAACCCCAAAAGAAAGACTTACAAACACTCTGCAAAGGACATAGGAGCAAAAGAAATGCAATTGAAAAAAACCCCACAAAAACCAGAAAATTCAGAGTTTTAGTCTCTTCAAAAAATGGTCTGGAAGGAAATGAGCTGCATTGCAAAGGACCAAACCATGCAAAACTAAGCCCACAGATGTTGCACAAGCAGGGGAAAAAGAAAAAGACAAAGACACAACTCGCTGGTGAAGATCAGAGGGACATGGCATGGGTACCAAAAAGAAAAAAAAAAAAAAAATTCTTTCCCAAAGTCAAAGCCATCAAAAGGCAGGCCATATGCCATCAAGTGCAGGCACATGCAGCAAAGCTTGCCAAAATTGATCCCCGCTGAAGGCCAAAACACAAAGGAAGGACTTCCAGACTCCCTGGAATGGAGATACCATCCAAGCAATTGCAATCGGAGGAGAAAAAAAAAAAATTGGGGAAATTTTGTCATTTCGTGAAAATGGCCAGGATTAAATCTGAAGCATTGCAAAAGACCAAAAGATGCCAAAACTAAACTCACAGCTGTTGCAAAAGCAGGGGAATAAGTCAAGGAGGAAGACACAACTCGCTGGGGAAGATATAAGAAACACAGCAAGGATACCAAAAAGAAAAAAAAAAAAATTTCTTTCCCAAAGTCAAAGCCATCAAAAAGCAGGCCATATGCCATCAAGTGCAGGCACATGCAGCAAAGCTTGCCAAAATTGATCCCCGCTGAAGGCCAAAACACAAAGGAAGGACTTCCAAACTCCCTGGAATGGAGATACCTTCCAAGCAATTGCAATCGGAGGAGAAAAAAGAAAAATTGGGGAAATTTTGTCATTCCGAGAAAATGGCCAGGATTAAATCCAGAGCATTGCAAAGGACCAAACCATGCCAAAACTAAGCTCACAGCTGTTGCAAAAGCAGGGGAATAAGTCAAGGAGGAAGACACAACTTGCAGGGGAAGATATAAGAAACAGGGCATGGATACTAAAAATACAAAAAAATTTTCTTTCCCAAAGTCAAAGCCATCAAAAAGCATGGCATGCCATCAAGTGCAGGGACATGCACCAAAGATTCTTCTATTAGTCCCCATTGAAATCGCAAGATTCCGTTTCCCTTCCCGAAAGGAAATTTCATTTCCTTTCGGGAAGGGAAACGGAATCTTGCGAACCCCAAAAGAAAGACTTACAAACACTCTGCAAAGGACATAGGAGCAAAAGAAATGCAATTGAAAAAAACCCCACAAAAACCAGAAAATTCAGAGTTTTAGTCTCTTCAAAAAATGGTCTGGAAGGAAATGAGCTGCATTGCAAAGGACCAAACCATGCAAAACTAAGCCCACAGATGTTGCACAAGCAGGGGAAAAAGAAAAAGACAAAGACACAACTCGCTGGTGAAGATCAGAGGGACATGGCATGGGTACCAAAAAGAAAAAAAAAAAAAATTTCTTTCCCAAAGTCAAAGCCATCAAAAGGCAGGCCATATGCCATCAAGTGCAGGCACATGCAGCAAAGCTTGCCAAAATTGATCCCCGCTGAAGGCCAAAACACAAAGGAAGGACTTCCAAACTCCCTGGAATGGAGATACCTTCCAAGCAATTGCAATCGGAGGAGAAAAAAAAAAAATTGGGGAAATTTTGTCATTTCGTGAAAATGGCCAGGAATAAATCCGAAGCACTGCAAAGGACGAAAAGATGCCAAAACTAAACTCACAGCTGTTGCAAAAGCAGGGGAATAAGTCAAGGAGGAAGACACAACTTGCAGGGGAAGATATAAGAAACAGGGCATGGATACCAAAAAGAAAAAAAAAAAAATTTCTTTCCCAAAGTCAAAGCCATCAAAAGGCAGGCCATATGCCATCAAGTGCAGGCACATGCAGCAAAGCTTGCCAAAATTGATCCCCGCTGAAGGCCAAAACACAAAGGAAGGACTTCCAAACTCCCTGGAATGGAGATACCATCCAAGCAATTGCAATCGGAGGAGAAAAAAAAAAAATTGGGGAAATTTTGTCATTTCGTGAAAATGGCCAGGATTAAATCTGAAGCATTGCAAAAGACCAAAAGATGCCAAAACTAAACTCACAGCTGTTGCAAAAGCAGGGGAATAAGTCAAGGAGGAAGACACAACTCGCTGGGGAAGATATAAGAAACACAGCAAGGATACCAAAAAGAAAAAAAAAAAAATTTCTTTCCCAAAGTCAAAGCCATCAAAAGGCAGGCCATATGCCATCAAGTGCAGGCACATGCAGCAAAGCTTGCCAAAATTGATCCCCGCTGAAGGCCAAAACACAAAGGAAGGACTTCCAAACTCCCTGGAATGGAGATACCTTCCAAGCAATTGCAATCGGAGGAGAAAAAAAAAAAATTGGGGAAATTTTGTCATTCCGAGAAAATGGCCAGGATTAAATCCAGAGCATTGCAAAGGACCAAACCATGCCAAAACTAAGCTCACAGCTGTTGCAAAAGCAGGGGAATAAGTCAAGGAGGAAGACACAACTTGCAGGGGAAGATATAAGAAACAGGGCATGGATACTAAAAATACAAAAAAATTTTCTTTCCCAAAGTCAAAGCCATCAAAAAGCATGGCATGCCATCAAGTGCAGGGACATGCACCAAAGATTCTTCTATTAGTCCCCATTGAAATCGCAAGATTCCGTTTCCCTTCCCGAAAGGAAATGAAATTTCCTTTCGGGAAGGGAAACGGAATCTTGCGAACCCCAAAAGAAAGACTTACAAAGACTCTGCAAAGGACATAGGAGCAAAAGAAATGCAATTGAAAAAAACCCCACAAAAACCAGAAAATTCAGAGTTTTAGTCTCTTCAAAAAATGGTCTGGAAGGAAATGAGCTGCATTGCAAAGGACCAAACCATGCAAAACTAAGCCCACAGATGTTGCACAAGCAGGGGAAAAAGAAAAAGACAAAGACACAACTCGCTGGTGAAGATCAGAGGGACATGGCATGGGTACCAAAAAGAAAAAAAAAAAAAATTTCTTTCCCAAAGTCAAAGCCATCAAAAGGCAGGCCATATGCCATCAAGTGCAGGCACATGCAGCAAAGCTTGCCAAAATTGATCCCCGCTGAAGGCCAAAACACAAAGGAAGGACTTCCAGACTCCCTGGAATGGAGATACCATCCAAGCAATTGCAATCGGAGGAGAAAAAAAAGAATTGGGGAAATTTTGTCATTCCAAGAAAATGGCCAGGATTAAATCCGGAGCATTGCAAAGGACCAAACCATGCCAAAACTAAGCTCACAGCTGTTGCAAAAGCAGGGGAATAAGTCAAGGAGGAAGACACAACTCGCTGGGGAAGATATAAGAAACACAGCAAGGATACCAAAAAGAAAAAAAAAAAAAATTCTTTCCCAAAGTCAAAGCCATCAAAAGGCAGGCCATATGCCATCAAGTGCAGGCACATGCAGCAAAGCTTGCCAAAATTGATCCCCGCTGACGGCCAAAACACAAAGGAAGGACTTCCAAACTCCCTGGAATGGAGATACCTTCCAAGCAATTGCAATCGGACGAGAAAAAAAAAAAATTGGGGAAATTTTGTCATTTCGTGAAAATGGCCAGGATTAAATCCGAAGCATTGCAAAGGACCAAAAGATGCCAAAACTAAACTCACAGCTGTTGCAAAAGCAGGGGAATAAGTCAAGGAGGAAGACACAACTCGCTGGGGAAGATATAAGAAACACAGCAAGGATACCAAAAAGAAAAAAAAAAAAATTTCTTTCCCAAAGTCAAAGCCATCAAAAAGCAGGCCATATGCCATCAAGTGCAGGCACATGCAGCAAAGCTTGCCAAAATTGATCCCCGCTGAAGGCCAAAACACAAAGGAAGGACTTCCAAACTCCCTGGAATGGAGATACCTTCCAAGCAATTGCAATCGGAGGAGAAAAAAAAAAAATTGGGGAAATTTTGTCATTCCGAGAAAATGGCCAGGATTAAATCCAGAGCATTGCAAAGGACCAAACCATGCCAAAACTAAGCTCACAGCTGTTGCAAAAGCAGGGGAATAAGTCAAGGAGGAAGACACAACTTGCAGGGGAAGATATAAGAAACAGGGCATGGATACTAAAAATACAAAAAAATTTTCTTTCCCAAAGTCAAAGCCATCAAAAAGCATGGCATGCCATCAAGTGCAGGGACATGCACCAAAGATTCTTCTATTAGTCCCCATTGAAATCGCAAGATTCCGTTTCCCTTCCCGAAAGGAAATGAAATTTCCTTTCGGGAAGGGAAACGGAATCTTGCGAACCCCAAAAGAAAGACTTACAAACACTCTGCAAAGGACATAGGAGCAAAAGAAATGCAATTGAAAAAAACCCCACAAAAACCAGAAAATTCAGAGTTTTAGTCTCTTCAAAAAATGGTCTGGAAGGAAATGAGCTGCATTGCAAAGGACCAAACCATGCAAAACTAAGCCCACAGATGTTGCACAAGCAGGGGAAAAAGAAAAAGACAAAGACACAACTCGCTGGTGAAGATCAGAGGGACATGGCATGGGTACCAAAAAGAAAAAAAAAAAAAATTTCTTTCCCAAAGTCAAAGCCATCAAAAGGCAGGCCATATGCCATCAAGTGCAGGCACATGCAGCAAAGCTTGCCAAAATTGATCCCCGCTGAAGGCCAAAACACAAAGGAAGGACTTCCAGACTCCCTGGAATGGAGATACCATCCAAGCAATTGCAATCGGAGGAGAAAAAAAAGAATTGGGGAAATTTTGTCATTCCAAGAAAATGGCCAGGATTAAATCCGGAGCATTGCAAAGGACCAAACCATGCCAAAACTAAGCTCACAGCTGTTGCAAAAGCAGGGGAATAAGTCAAGGAGGAAGACACAACTCGCTGGGGAAGATATAAGAAACACAGCAAGGATACCAAAAAGAAAAAAAAAAAAAATTCTTTCCCAAAGTCAAAGCCATCAAAAGGCAGGCCATATGCCATCAAGTGCAGGCACATGCAGCAAAGCTTGCCAAAATTGATCCCCGCTGACGGCCAAAACACAAAGGAAGGACTTCCAAACTCCCTGGAATGGAGATACCTTCCAAGCAATTGCAATCGGACGAGAAAAAAAAAAAATTGGGGAAATTTTGTCATTTCGTGAAAATGGCCAGGATTAAATCCGGAGCATTGCAAAGGACCAAAAGATGCCAAAACTAAACTCACAGCTGTTGCAAAAGCAGGGGAATAAGTCAAGGAGGAAGACACAACTCGCTGGGGAAGATATAAGAAACACAGCAAGGATACCAAAAAGAAAAAAAAAAAAATTTCTTTCCCAAAGTCAAAGCCATCAAAAGGCAGGCCATATGCCATCAAGTGCAGGCACATGCAGCAAAGCTTGCCAAAATTGATCCCCGCTGAAGGCCAAAACACAAAGGAAGGACTTCCAAACTCCCTGGAATGGAGATACCTTCCAAGCAATTGCAATCGGAGGAGAAAAAAGAAAAATTGGGGAAATTTTGTCATTCCGAGAAAATGGCCAGGATTAAATCCAGAGCATTGCAAAGGACCAAACCATGCCAAAACTAAGCTCACAGCTGTTGCAAAAGCAGGGGAATAAGTCAAGGAGGAAGACACAACTTGCAGGGGAAGATATAAGAAACAGGGCATGGATACTAAAAATGCAAAAAAATTTTCTTTCCCAAAGTCAAAGCCATCAAAAAGCATGGCATGCCATCAAGTGCAGGGACATGCACCAAAGATTCTTCTATTAGTCCCCATTGAAATCGCAAGATTCCGTTTCCCTTCCCGAAAGGAAATGAAATTTCCTTTCGGGAAGGGAAACGGAATCTTGCGAACCCCAAAAGAAAGACTTACAAACACTCTGCAAAGGACATAGGAGCAAAAGAAATGCAATTGAAAAAAACCCCACAAAAACCAGAAAATTCAGAGTTTTAGTCTCTTCAAAAAATGGTCTGGAAGGAAATGAGCTGCATTGCAAAGGACCAAACCATGCAAAACTAAGCCCACAGATGTTGCACAAGCAGGGGAAAAAGAAAAAGACAAAGACACAACTCGCTGGTGAAGATCAGAGGGACATGGCATGGGTACCAAAAAGAAAAAAAAAAAAAAAATTCTTTCCCAAAGTCAAAGCCATCAAAAGGCAGGCCATATGCCATCAAGTGCAGGCACATGCAGCAAAGCTTGCCAAAATTGATCCCCGCTGAAGGCCAAAACACAAAGGAAGGACTTCCAGACTCCCTGGAATGGAGATACCATCCAAGCAATTGCAATCGGAGGAGAAAAAAAAAAAATTGGGGAAATTTTGTCATTTCGTGAAAATGGCCAGGATTAAATCTGAAGCATTGCAAAAGACCAAAAGATGCCAAAACTAAACTCACAGCTGTTGCAAAAGCAGGGGAATAAGTCAAGGAGGAAGACACAACTCGCTGGGGAAGATATAAGAAACACAGCAAGGATACCAAAAAGAAAAAAAAAAAAATTTCTTTCCCAAAGTCAAAGCCATCAAAAAGCAGGCCATATGCCATCAAGTGCAGGCACATGCAGCAAAGCTTGCCAAAATTGATCCCCGCTGAAGGCCAAAACACAAAGGAAGGACTTCCAAACTCCCTGGAATGGAGATACCTTCCAAGCAATTGCAATCGGAGGAGAAAAAAGAAAAATTGGGGAAATTTTGTCATTCCGAGAAAATGGCCAGGATTAAATCCAGAGCATTGCAAAGGACCAAACCATGCCAAAACTAAGCTCACAGCTGTTGCAAAAGCAGGGGAATAAGTCAAGGAGGAAGACACAACTTGCAGGGGAAGATATAAGAAACAGGGCATGGATACTAAAAATACAAAAAAATTTTCTTTCCCAAAGTCAAAGCCATCAAAAAGCATGGCATGCCATCAAGTGCAGGGACATGCACCAAAGATTCTTCTATTAGTCCCCATTGAAATCGCAAGATTCCGTTTCCCTTCCCGAAAGGAAATGAAATTTCCTTTCGGGAAGGGAAACGGAATCTTGCGAACCCCAAAAGAAAGACTTACAAAGACTCTGCAAAGGACATAGGAGCAAAAGAAATGCAATTGAAAAAAACCCCACAAAAACCAGAAAATTCAGAGTTTTAGTCTCTTCAAAAAATGGTCTGGAAGGAAATGAGCTGCATTGCAAAGGACCAAACCATGCAAAACTAAGCCCACAGATGTTGCACAAGCAGGGGAAAAAGAAAAAGACAAAGACACAACTCGCTGGTGAAGATCAGAGGGACATGGCATGGGTACCAAAAAGAAAAAAAAAAAAAATTTCTTTCCCAAAGTCAAAGCCATCAAAAGGCAGGCCATATGCCATCAAGTGCAGGCACATGCAGCAAAGCTTGCCAAAATTGATCCCCGCTGAAGGCCAAAACACAAAGGAAGGACTTCCAAACTCCCTGGAATGGAGATACCATCCAAGCAATTGCAATCGGAGGAGAAAAAAAAAAAATTGGGGAAATTTTGTCATTTCGTGAAAATGGCCAGGATTAAATCTGAAGCATTGCAAAGGACCAAAAGATGCCAAAACTAAACTCACAGCTGTTGCAAAAGCAGGGGAATAAGTCAAGGAGGAAGACACAACTCGCTGGGGAAGATATAAGAAACACAGCAAGGATGTCAAAAAGAAAAAAAAAAAAATTTCTTTCCCAAAGTCAAAGCCATCAAAAGGCAGGCCATATGCCATCAAGTGCAGGCACATGCAGCAAAGCTTGCCAAAATTGATCCCCGCTGAAGGCCAAAACACAAAGGAAGGACTTCCAGACTCCCTGGAATGGAGATACCATCCAAGCAATTGCAATCGGAGGAGAAAAAAAAAAATTGGGGAAATTTTGTCATTCCAAGAAAATGGCCAGGATTAAATCCGGAGCATTGCAAAGGACCAAACCATGCCAAAACTAAGCTCACAGCTGTTGCAAAAGCAGGGGAATAAGTCAAGGAGGAAGACACAACTTGCAGGGGAAGATATAAGAAACAGGGCATGGATACTAAAAATACAAAAAAATTTTCTTTCCCAAAGTCAAAGCCATCAAAAAGCATGGCATGCCATCAAGTGCAGGGACATGCACCAAAGATTCTTCTATTAGTCCCCATTGAAATCGCAAGATTCCGTTTCCCTTCCCGAAAGGAAATGAAATTTCCTTTCGGGAAGGGAAACGGAATCTTGCGAACCCCAAAAGAAAGACTTACAAAGACTCTGCAAAGGACATAGGAGCAAAAGAAATGCAATTGAAAAAAACCCCACAAAAACCAGAAAATTCAGAGTTTTAGTCTCTTCAAAAAATGGTCTGGAAGGAAATGAGCTGCATTGCAAAGGACCAAACCATGCAAAACTAAGCCCACAGATGTTGCACAAGCAGGGGAAAAAGAAAAAGACAAAGACACAACTCGCTGGTGAAGATCAGAGGGACATGGCATGGGTACCAAAAAGAAAAAAAAAAAAAATTTCTTTCCCAAAGTCAAAGCCATCAAAAGGCAGGCCATATGCCATCAAGTGCAGGCACATGCAGCAAAGCTTGCCAAAATTGATCCCCGCTGAAGGCCAAAACACAAAGGAAGGACTTCCAGACTCCCTGGAATGGAGATACCATCCAAGCAATTGCAATCGGAGGAGAAAAAAAAGAATTGGGGAAATTTTGTCATTCCAAGAAAATGGCCAGGATTAAATCCGGAGCATTGCAAAGGACCAAACCATGCCAAAACTAAGCTCACAGCTGTTGCAAAAGCAGGGGAATAAGTCAAGGAGGAAGACACAACTCGCTGGGGAAGATATAAGAAACACAGCAAGGATACCAAAAAGAAAAAAAAAAAAAATTCTTTCCCAAAGTCAAAGCCATCAAAAGGCAGGCCATATGCCATCAAGTGCAGGCACATGCAGCAAAGCTTGCCAAAATTGATCCCCGCTGACGGCCAAAACACAAAGGAAGGACTTCCAAACTCCCTGGAATGGAGATACCTTCCAAGCAATTGCAATCGGACGAGAAAAAAAAAAAATTGGGGAAATTTTGTCATTTCGTGAAAATGGCCAGGATTAAATCCGAAGCATTGCAAAGGACCAAAAGATGCCAAAACTAAACTCACAGCTGTTGCAAAAGCAGGGGAATAAGTCAAGGAGGAAGACACAACTCGCTGGGGAAGATATAAGAAACACAGCAAGGATACCAAAAAGAAAAAAAAAAAAATTTCTTTCCCAAAGTCAAAGCCATCAAAAGGCAGGCCATATGCCATCAAGTGCAGGCACATGCAGCAAAGCTTGCCAAAATTGATCCCCGCTGAAGGCCAAAACACAAAGGAAGGACTTCCAAACTCCCTGGAATGGAGATACCTTCCAAGCAATTGCAAATGGAGGAGAAAAAAAAAAATTGGGGAAATTTTGTCATTCCGAGAAAATGGCCAGGATTAAATCCAGAGCATTGCAAAGGACCAAACCATGCCAAAACTAAGCTCACAGCTGTTGCAAAAGCAGGGGAATAAGTCAAGGAGGAAGACACAACTTGCAGGGGAAGATATAAGAAACAGGGCATGGATACTAAAAATGCAAAAAAATTTTCTTTCCCAAAGTCAAAGCCATCAAAAAGCATGGCATGCCATCAAGTGCAGGGACATGCACCAAAGATTCTTCTATTAGTCCCCATTGAAATCGCAAGATTCCGTTTCCCTTCCCGAAAGGAAATGAAATTTCCTTTCGGGAAGGGAAACGGAATCTTGCGAACCCCAAAAGAAAGACTTACAAACACTCTGCAAAGGACATAGGAGCAAAAGAAATGCAATTGAAAAAAACCCCACAAAAACCAGAAAATTCAGAGTTTTAGTCTCTTCAAAAAATGGTCTGGAAGGAAATGAGCTGCATTGCAAAGGACCAAACCATGCAAAACTAAGCCCACAGATGTTGCACAAGCAGGGGAAAAAGAAAAAGACAAAGACACAACTCGCTGGTGAAGATCAGAGGGACATGGCATGGGTACCAAAAAGAAAAAAAAAAAAAAAATTCTTTCCCAAAGTCAAAGCCATCAAAAGGCAGGCCATATGCCATCAAGTGCAGGCACATGCAGCAAAGCTTGCCAAAATTGATCCCCGCTGAAGGCCAAAACACAAAGGAAGGACTTCCAGACTCCCTGGAATGGAGATACCATCCAAGCAATTGCAATCGGAGGAGAAAAAAAAAAAATTGGGGAAATTTTGTCATTTCGTGAAAATGGCCAGGATTAAATCTGAAGCATTGCAAAAGACCAAAAGATGCCAAAACTAAACTCACAGCTGTTGCAAAAGCAGGGGAATAAGTCAAGGAGGAAGACACAACTCGCTGGGGAAGATATAAGAAACACAGCAAGGATACCAAAAAGAAAAAAAAAAAAATTTCTTTCCCAAAGTCAAAGCCATCAAAAAGCAGGCCATATGCCATCAAGTGCAGGCACATGCAGCAAAGCTTGCCAAAATTGATCCCCGCTGAAGGCCAAAACACAAAGGAAGGACTTCCAAACTCCCTGGAATGGAGATACCTTCCAAGCAATTGCAATCGGAGGAGAAAAAAGAAAAATTGGGGAAATTTTGTCATTCCGAGAAAATGGCCAGGATTAAATCCAGAGCATTGCAAAGGACCAAACCATGCCAAAACTAAGCTCACAGCTGTTGCAAAAGCAGGGGAATAAGTCAAGGAGGAAGACACAACTTGCAGGGGAAGATATAAGAAACAGGGCATGGATACTAAAAATACAAAAAAATTTTCTTTCCCAAAGTCAAAGCCATCAAAAAGCATGGCATGCCATCAAGTGCAGGGACATGCACCAAAGATTCTTCTATTAGTCCCCATTGAAATCGCAAGATTCCGTTTCCCTTCCCGAAAGGAAATTTCATTTCCTTTCGGGAAGGGAAACGGAATCTTGCGAACCCCAAAAGAAAGACTTACAAACACTCTGCAAAGGACATAGGAGCAAAAGAAATGCAATTGAAAAAAACCCCACAAAAACCAGAAAATTCAGAGTTTTAGTCTCTTCAAAAAATGGTCTGGAAGGAAATGAGCTGCATTGCAAAGGACCAAACCATGCAAAACTAAGCCCACAGATGTTGCACAAGCAGGGGAAAAAGAAAAAGACAAAGACACAACTCGCTGGTGAAGATCAGAGGGACATGGCATGGGTACCAAAAAGAAAAAAAAAAAAAATTTCTTTCCCAAAGTCAAAGCCATCAAAAGGCAGGCCATATGCCATCAAGTGCAGGCACATGCAGCAAAGCTTGCCAAAATTGATCCCCGCTGAAGGCCAAAACACAAAGGAAGGACTTCCAAACTCCCTGGAATGGAGATACCTTCCAAGCAATTGCAATCGGAGGAGAAAAAAAAAAAATTGGGGAAATTTTGTCATTTCGTGAAAATGGCCAGGATTAAATCCGAAGCACTGCAAAGGACGAAAAGATGCCAAAACTAAACTCACAGCTGTTGCAAAAGCAGGGGAATAAGTCAAGGAGGAAGACACAACTTGCAGGGGAAGATATAAGAAACAGGGCATGGATACCAAAAAGAAAAAAAAAAAAATTTCTTTCCCAAAGTCAAAGCCATCAAAAGGCAGGCCATATGCCATCAAGTGCAGGCACATGCAGCAAAGCTTGCCAAAATTGATCCCCGCTGAAGGCCAAAACACAAAGGAAGGACTTCCAAACTCCCTGGAATGGAGATACCATCCAAGCAATTGCAATCGGAGGAGAAAAAAAAAAAATTGGGGAAATTTTGTCATTTCGTGAAAATGGCCAGGATTAAATCTGAAGCATTGCAAAAGACCAAAAGATGCCAAAACTAAACTCACAGCTGTTGCAAAAGCAGGGGAATAAGTCAAGGAGGAAGACACAACTCGCTGGGGAAGATATAAGAAACACAGCAAGGATACCAAAAAGAAAAAAAAAAAAATTTCTTTCCCAAAGTCAAAGCCATCAAAAGGCAGGCCATATGCCATCAAGTGCAGGCACATGCAGCAAAGCTTGCCAAAATTGATCCCCGCTGAAGGCCAAAACACAAAGGAAGGACTTCCAAA
The DNA here is from genome assembly GCA_024362935.1 of Setophaga petechia. Classification (NCBI taxonomy): domain Eukaryota; kingdom Metazoa; phylum Chordata; class Aves; order Passeriformes; family Parulidae; genus Setophaga; species Setophaga petechia. The sequence goes on from JANCRA010000012.1 coordinate 14,720,123, forward strand.
CTCCCTGGAATGGAGATACCTTCCAAGCAATTGCAATCGGAGGAGAAAAAAAAAAAATTGGGGAAATTTTGTCATTCCGAGAAAATGGCCAGGATTAAATCCAGAGCATTGCAAAGGACCAAACCATGCCAAAACTAAGCTCACAGCTGTTGCAAAAGCAGGGGAATAAGTCAAGGAGGAAGACACAACTTGCAGGGGAAGATATAAGAAACAGGGCATGGATACTAAAAATACAAAAAAATTTTCTTTCCCAAAGTCAAAGCCATCAAAAAGCATGGCATGCCATCAAGTGCAGGGACATGCACCAAAGATTCTTCTATTAGTCCCCATTGAAATCGCAAGATTCCGTTTCCCTTCCCGAAAGGAAATGAAATTTCCTTTCGGGAAGGGAAACGGAATCTTGCGAACCCCAAAAGAAAGACTTACAAAGACTCTGCAAAGGACATAGGAGCAAAAGAAATGCAATTGAAAAAAACCCCACAAAAACCAGAAAATTCAGAGTTTTAGTCTCTTCAAAAAATGGTCTGGAAGGAAATGAGCTGCATTGCAAAGGACCAAACCATGCAAAACTAAGCCCACAGATGTTGCACAAGCAGGGGAAAAAGAAAAAGACAAAGACACAACTCGCTGGTGAAGATCAGAGGGACATGGCATGGGTACCAAAAAGAAAAAAAAAAAAAATTTCTTTCCCAAAGTCAAAGCCATCAAAAGGCAGGCCATATGCCATCAAGTGCAGGCACATGCAGCAAAGCTTGCCAAAATTGATCCCCGCTGAAGGCCAAAACACAAAGGAAGGACTTCCAGACTCCCTGGAATGGAGATACCATCCAAGCAATTGCAATCGGAGGAGAAAAAAAAGAATTGGGGAAATTTTGTCATTCCAAGAAAATGGCCAGGATTAAATCCGGAGCATTGCAAAGGACCAAACCATGCCAAAACTAAGCTCACAGCTGTTGCAAAAGCAGGGGAATAAGTCAAGGAGGAAGACACAACTCGCTGGGGAAGATATAAGAAACACAGCAAGGATACCAAAAAGAAAAAAAAAAAAAATTCTTTCCCAAAGTCAAAGCCATCAAAAGGCAGGCCATATGCCATCAAGTGCAGGCACATGCAGCAAAGCTTGCCAAAATTGATCCCCGCTGACGGCCAAAACACAAAGGAAGGACTTCCAAACTCCCTGGAATGGAGATACCTTCCAAGCAATTGCAATCGGACGAGAAAAAAAAAAAATTGGGGAAATTTTGTCATTTCGTGAAAATGGCCAGGATTAAATCCGAAGCATTGCAAAGGACCAAAAGATGCCAAAACTAAACTCACAGCTGTTGCAAAAGCAGGGGAATAAGTCAAGGAGGAAGACACAACTCGCTGGGGAAGATATAAGAAACACAGCAAGGATACCAAAAAGAAAAAAAAAAAAATTTCTTTCCCAAAGTCAAAGCCATCAAAAAGCAGGCCATATGCCATCAAGTGCAGGCACATGCAGCAAAGCTTGCCAAAATTGATCCCCGCTGAAGGCCAAAACACAAAGGAAGGACTTCCAAACTCCCTGGAATGGAGATACCTTCCAAGCAATTGCAATCGGAGGAGAAAAAAAAAAAATTGGGGAAATTTTGTCATTCCGAGAAAATGGCCAGGATTAAATCCAGAGCATTGCAAAGGACCAAACCATGCCAAAACTAAGCTCACAGCTGTTGCAAAAGCAGGGGAATAAGTCAAGGAGGAAGACACAACTTGCAGGGGAAGATATAAGAAACAGGGCATGGATACTAAAAATACAAAAAAATTTTCTTTCCCAAAGTCAAAGCCATCAAAAAGCATGGCATGCCATCAAGTGCAGGGACATGCACCAAAGATTCTTCTATTAGTCCCCATTGAAATCGCAAGATTCCGTTTCCCTTCCCGAAAGGAAATGAAATTTCCTTTCGGGAAGGGAAACGGAATCTTGCGAACCCCAAAAGAAAGACTTACAAACACTCTGCAAAGGACATAGGAGCAAAAGAAATGCAATTGAAAAAAACCCCACAAAAACCAGAAAATTCAGAGTTTTAGTCTCTTCAAAAAATGGTCTGGAAGGAAATGAGCTGCATTGCAAAGGACCAAACCATGCAAAACTAAGCCCACAGATGTTGCACAAGCAGGGGAAAAAGAAAAAGACAAAGACACAACTCGCTGGTGAAGATCAGAGGGACATGGCATGGGTACCAAAAAGAAAAAAAAAAAAAATTTCTTTCCCAAAGTCAAAGCCATCAAAAGGCAGGCCATATGCCATCAAGTGCAGGCACATGCAGCAAAGCTTGCCAAAATTGATCCCCGCTGAAGGCCAAAACACAAAGGAAGGACTTCCAGACTCCCTGGAATGGAGATACCATCCAAGCAATTGCAATCGGAGGAGAAAAAAAAGAATTGGGGAAATTTTGTCATTCCAAGAAAATGGCCAGGATTAAATCCGGAGCATTGCAAAGGACCAAACCATGCCAAAACTAAGCTCACAGCTGTTGCAAAAGCAGGGGAATAAGTCAAGGAGGAAGACACAACTCGCTGGGGAAGATATAAGAAACACAGCAAGGATACCAAAAAGAAAAAAAAAAAAAATTCTTTCCCAAAGTCAAAGCCATCAAAAGGCAGGCCATATGCCATCAAGTGCAGGCACATGCAGCAAAGCTTGCCAAAATTGATCCCCGCTGACGGCCAAAACACAAAGGAAGGACTTCCAAACTCCCTGGAATGGAGATACCTTCCAAGCAATTGCAATCGGACGAGAAAAAAAAAAAATTGGGGAAATTTTGTCATTTCGTGAAAATGGCCAGGATTAAATCCGGAGCATTGCAAAGGACCAAAAGATGCCAAAACTAAACTCACAGCTGTTGCAAAAGCAGGGGAATAAGTCAAGGAGGAAGACACAACTCGCTGGGGAAGATATAAGAAACACAGCAAGGATACCAAAAAGAAAAAAAAAAAAATTTCTTTCCCAAAGTCAAAGCCATCAAAAGGCAGGCCATATGCCATCAAGTGCAGGCACATGCAGCAAAGCTTGCCAAAATTGATCCCCGCTGAAGGCCAAAACACAAAGGAAGGACTTCCAAACTCCCTGGAATGGAGATACCTTCCAAGCAATTGCAATCGGAGGAGAAAAAAGAAAAATTGGGGAAATTTTGTCATTCCGAGAAAATGGCCAGGATTAAATCCAGAGCATTGCAAAGGACCAAACCATGCCAAAACTAAGCTCACAGCTGTTGCAAAAGCAGGGGAATAAGTCAAGGAGGAAGACACAACTTGCAGGGGAAGATATAAGAAACAGGGCATGGATACTAAAAATGCAAAAAAATTTTCTTTCCCAAAGTCAAAGCCATCAAAAAGCATGGCATGCCATCAAGTGCAGGGACATGCACCAAAGATTCTTCTATTAGTCCCCATTGAAATCGCAAGATTCCGTTTCCCTTCCCGAAAGGAAATGAAATTTCCTTTCGGGAAGGGAAACGGAATCTTGCGAACCCCAAAAGAAAGACTTACAAACACTCTGCAAAGGACATAGGAGCAAAAGAAATGCAATTGAAAAAAACCCCACAAAAACCAGAAAATTCAGAGTTTTAGTCTCTTCAAAAAATGGTCTGGAAGGAAATGAGCTGCATTGCAAAGGACCAAACCATGCAAAACTAAGCCCACAGATGTTGCACAAGCAGGGGAAAAAGAAAAAGACAAAGACACAACTCGCTGGTGAAGATCAGAGGGACATGGCATGGGTACCAAAAAGAAAAAAAAAAAAAAAATTCTTTCCCAAAGTCAAAGCCATCAAAAGGCAGGCCATATGCCATCAAGTGCAGGCACATGCAGCAAAGCTTGCCAAAATTGATCCCCGCTGAAGGCCAAAACACAAAGGAAGGACTTCCAGACTCCCTGGAATGGAGATACCATCCAAGCAATTGCAATCGGAGGAGAAAAAAAAAAAATTGGGGAAATTTTGTCATTTCGTGAAAATGGCCAGGATTAAATCTGAAGCATTGCAAAAGACCAAAAGATGCCAAAACTAAACTCACAGCTGTTGCAAAAGCAGGGGAATAAGTCAAGGAGGAAGACACAACTCGCTGGGGAAGATATAAGAAACACAGCAAGGATACCAAAAAGAAAAAAAAAAAAATTTCTTTCCCAAAGTCAAAGCCATCAAAAAGCAGGCCATATGCCATCAAGTGCAGGCACATGCAGCAAAGCTTGCCAAAATTGATCCCCGCTGAAGGCCAAAACACAAAGGAAGGACTTCCAAACTCCCTGGAATGGAGATACCTTCCAAGCAATTGCAATCGGAGGAGAAAAAAGAAAAATTGGGGAAATTTTGTCATTCCGAGAAAATGGCCAGGATTAAATCCAGAGCATTGCAAAGGACCAAACCATGCCAAAACTAAGCTCACAGCTGTTGCAAAAGCAGGGGAATAAGTCAAGGAGGAAGACACAACTTGCAGGGGAAGATATAAGAAACAGGGCATGGATACTAAAAATACAAAAAAATTTTCTTTCCCAAAGTCAAAGCCATCAAAAAGCATGGCATGCCATCAAGTGCAGGGACATGCACCAAAGATTCTTCTATTAGTCCCCATTGAAATCGCAAGATTCCGTTTCCCTTCCCGAAAGGAAATGAAATTTCCTTTCGGGAAGGGAAACGGAATCTTGCGAACCCCAAAAGAAAGACTTACAAAGACTCTGCAAAGGACATAGGAGCAAAAGAAATGCAATTGAAAAAAACCCCACAAAAACCAGAAAATTCAGAGTTTTAGTCTCTTCAAAAAATGGTCTGGAAGGAAATGAGCTGCATTGCAAAGGACCAAACCATGCAAAACTAAGCCCACAGATGTTGCACAAGCAGGGGAAAAAGAAAAAGACAAAGACACAACTCGCTGGTGAAGATCAGAGGGACATGGCATGGGTACCAAAAAGAAAAAAAAAAAAAATTTCTTTCCCAAAGTCAAAGCCATCAAAAGGCAGGCCATATGCCATCAAGTGCAGGCACATGCAGCAAAGCTTGCCAAAATTGATCCCCGCTGAAGGCCAAAACACAAAGGAAGGACTTCCAAACTCCCTGGAATGGAGATACCATCCAAGCAATTGCAATCGGAGGAGAAAAAAAAAAAATTGGGGAAATTTTGTCATTTCGTGAAAATGGCCAGGATTAAATCTGAAGCATTGCAAAGGACCAAAAGATGCCAAAACTAAACTCACAGCTGTTGCAAAAGCAGGGGAATAAGTCAAGGAGGAAGACACAACTCGCTGGGGAAGATATAAGAAACACAGCAAGGATGTCAAAAAGAAAAAAAAAAAAATTTCTTTCCCAAAGTCAAAGCCATCAAAAGGCAGGCCATATGCCATCAAGTGCAGGCACATGCAGCAAAGCTTGCCAAAATTGATCCCCGCTGAAGGCCAAAACACAAAGGAAGGACTTCCAGACTCCCTGGAATGGAGATACCATCCAAGCAATTGCAATCGGAGGAGAAAAAAAAAAATTGGGGAAATTTTGTCATTCCAAGAAAATGGCCAGGATTAAATCCGGAGCATTGCAAAGGACCAAACCATGCCAAAACTAAGCTCACAGCTGTTGCAAAAGCAGGGGAATAAGTCAAGGAGGAAGACACAACTTGCAGGGGAAGATATAAGAAACAGGGCATGGATACTAAAAATACAAAAAAATTTTCTTTCCCAAAGTCAAAGCCATCAAAAAGCATGGCATGCCATCAAGTGCAGGGACATGCACCAAAGATTCTTCTATTAGTCCCCATTGAAATCGCAAGATTCCGTTTCCCTTCCCGAAAGGAAATTTCATTTCCTTTCGGGAAGGGAAACGGAATCTTGCGAACCCCAAAAGAAAGACTTACAAACACTCTGCAAAGGACATAGGAGCAAAAGAAATGCAATTGAAAAAAACCCCACAAAAACCAGAAAATTCAGAGTTTTAGTCTCTTCAAAAAATGGTCTGGAAGGAAATGAGCTGCATTGCAAAGGACCAAACCATGCAAAACTAAGCCCACAGATGTTGCACAAGCAGGGGAAAAAGAAAAAGACAAAGACACAACTCGCTGGTGAAGATCAGAGGGACATGGCATGGGTACCAAAAAGAAAAAAAAAAAAAATTTCTTTCCCAAAGTCAAAGCCATCAAAAGGCAGGCCATATGCCATCAAGTGCAGGCACATGCAGCAAAGCTTGCCAAAATTGATCCCCGCTGAAGGCCAAAACACAAAGGAAGGACTTCCAGACTCCCTGGAATGGAGATACCTTCCAAGCAATTGCAATCGGACGAGAAAAAAAAAAAATTGGGGAAATTTTGTCATTTCGTGAAAATGGCCAGGATTAAATCTGAAGCATTGCAAAAGACCAAAAGATGCCAAAACTAAACTCACAGCTGTTGCAAAAGCAGGGGAATAAGTCAAGGAGGAAGACACAACTCGCTGGGGAAGATATAAGAAACACAGCAAGGATACCAAAAAGAAAAAAAAAAAAATTTCTTTCCCAAAGTCAAAGCCATCAAAAGGCAGGCCATATGCCATCAAGTGCAGGCACATGCAGCAAAGCTTGCCAAAATTGATCCCCGCTGAAGGCCAAAACACAAAGGAAGGACTTCCAAACTCCCTGGAATGGAGATACCTTCCAAGCAATTGCAATCGGAGGAGAAAAAAAAAAAATTGGGGAAATTTTGTCATTCCGAGAAAATGGCCAGGATTAAATCCAGAGCATTGCAAAGGACCAAACCATGCCAAAACTAAGCTCACAGCTGTTGCAAAAGCAGGGGAATAAGTCAAGGAGGAAGACACAACTTGCAGGGGAAGATATAAGAAACAGGGCATGGATACTAAAAATACAAAAAAATTTTCTTTCCCAAAGTCAAAGCCATCAAAAAGCATGGCATGCCATCAAGTGCAGGGACATGCACCAAAGATTCTTCTATTAGTCCCCATTGAAATCGCAAGATTCCGTTTCCCTTCCCGAAAGGAAATGAAATTTCCTTTCGGGAAGGGAAACGGAATCTTGCGAACCCCAAAAGAAAGACTTACAAAGACTCTGCAAAGGACATAGGAGCAAAAGAAATGCAATTGAAAAAAACCCCACAAAAACCAGAAAATTCAGAGTTTTAGTCTCTTCAAAAAATGGTCTGGAAGGAAATGAGCTGCATTGCAAAGGACCAAACCATGCAAAACTAAGCCCACAGATGTTGCACAAGCAGGGGAAAAAGAAAAAGACAAAGACACAACTCGCTGGTGAAGATCAGAGGGACATGGCATGGGTACCAAAAAGAAAAAAAAAAAAAATTTCTTTCCCAAAGTCAAAGCCATCAAAAGGCAGGCCATATGCCATCAAGTGCAGGCACATGCAGCAAAGCTTGCCAAAATTGATCCCCGCTGAAGGCCAAAACACAAAGGAAGGACTTCCAGACTCCCTGGAATGGAGATACCATCCAAGCAATTGCAATCGGAGGAGAAAAAAAAGAATTGGGGAAATTTTGTCATTCCAAGAAAATGGCCAGGATTAAATCCGGAGCATTGCAAAGGACCAAACCATGCCAAAACTAAGCTCACAGCTGTTGCAAAAGCAGGGGAATAAGTCAAGGAGGAAGACACAACTCGCTGGGGAAGATATAAGAAACACAGCAAGGATACCAAAAAGAAAAAAAAAAAAAATTCTTTCCCAAAGTCAAAGCCATCAAAAGGCAGGCCATATGCCATCAAGTGCAGGCACATGCAGCAAAGCTTGCCAAAATTGATCCCCGCTGACGGCCAAAACACAAAGGAAGGACTTCCAAACTCCCTGGAATGGAGATACCTTCCAAGCAATTGCAATCGGACGAGAAAAAAAAAAAATTGGGGAAATTTTGTCATTTCGTGAAAATGGCCAGGATTAAATCCGAAGCATTGCAAAGGACCAAAAGATGCCAAAACTAAACTCACAGCTGTTGCAAAAGCAGGGGAATAAGTCAAGGAGGAAGACACAACTCGCTGGGGAAGATATAAGAAACACAGCAAGGATACCAAAAAGAAAAAAAAAAAAATTTCTTTCCCAAAGTCAAAGCCATCAAAAAGCAGGCCATATGCCATCAAGTGCAGGCACATGCAGCAAAGCTTGCCAAAATTGATCCCCGCTGAAGGCCAAAACACAAAGGAAGGACTTCCAAACTCCCTGGAATGGAGATACCTTCCAAGCAATTGCAATCGGAGGAGAAAAAAAAAAAATTGGGGAAATTTTGTCATTCCGAGAAAATGGCCAGGATTAAATCCAGAGCATTGCAAAGGACCAAACCATGCCAAAACTAAGCTCACAGCTGTTGCAAAAGCAGGGGAATAAGTCAAGGAGGAAGACACAACTTGCAGGGGAAGATATAAGAAACAGGGCATGGATACTAAAAATACAAAAAAATTTTCTTTCCCAAAGTCAAAGCCATCAAAAAGCATGGCATGCCATCAAGTGCAGGGACATGCACCAAAGATTCTTCTATTAGTCCCCATTGAAATCGCAAGATTCCGTTTCCCTTCCCGAAAGGAAATGAAATTTCCTTTCGGGAAGGGAAACGGAATCTTGCGAACCCCAAAAGAAAGACTTACAAACACTCTGCAAAGGACATAGGAGCAAAAGAAATGCAATTGAAAAAAACCCCACAAAAACCAGAAAATTCAGAGTTTTAGTCTCTTCAAAAAATGGTCTGGAAGGAAATGAGCTGCATTGCAAAGGACCAAACCATGCAAAACTAAGCCCACAGATGTTGCACAAGCAGGGGAAAAAGAAAAAGACAAAGACACAACTCGCTGGTGAAGATCAGAGGGACATGGCATGGGTACCAAAAAGAAAAAAAAAAAAAATTTCTTTCCCAAAGTCAAAGCCATCAAAAGGCAGGCCATATGCCATCAAGTGCAGGCACATGCAGCAAAGCTTGCCAAAATTGATCCCCGCTGAAGGCCAAAACACAAAGGAAGGACTTCCAGACTCCCTGGAATGGAGATACCATCCAAGCAATTGCAATCGGAGGAGAAAAAAAAGAATTGGGGAAATTTTGTCATTCCAAGAAAATGGCCAGGATTAAATCCGGAGCATTGCAAAGGACCAAACCATGCCAAAACTAAGCTCACAGCTGTTGCAAAAGCAGGGGAATAAGTCAAGGAGGAAGACACAACTCGCTGGGGAAGATATAAGAAACACAGCAAGGATACCAAAAAGAAAAAAAAAAAAAATTCTTTCCCAAAGTCAAAGCCATCAAAAGGCAGGCCATATGCCATCAAGTGCAGGCACATGCAGCAAAGCTTGCCAAAATTGATCCCCGCTGACGGCCAAAACACAAAGGAAGGACTTCCAAACTCCCTGGAATGGAGATACCTTCCAAGCAATTGCAATCGGACGAGAAAAAAAAAAAATTGGGGAAATTTTGTCATTTCGTGAAAATGGCCAGGATTAAATCCGGAGCATTGCAAAGGACCAAAAGATGCCAAAACTAAACTCACAGCTGTTGCAAAAGCAGGGGAATAAGTCAAGGAGGAAGACACAACTCGCTGGGGAAGATATAAGAAACACAGCAAGGATACCAAAAAGAAAAAAAAAAAAATTTCTTTCCCAAAGTCAAAGCCATCAAAAGGCAGGCCATATGCCATCAAGTGCAGGCACATGCAGCAAAGCTTGCCAAAATTGATCCCCGCTGAAGGCCAAAACACAAAGGAAGGACTTCCAAACTCCCTGGAATGGAGATACCTTCCAAGCAATTGCAATCGGAGGAGAAAAAAGAAAAATTGGGGAAATTTTGTCATTCCGAGAAAATGGCCAGGATTAAATCCAGAGCATTGCAAAGGACCAAACCATGCCAAAACTAAGCTCACAGCTGTTGCAAAAGCAGGGGAATAAGTCAAGGAGGAAGACACAACTTGCAGGGGAAGATATAAGAAACAGGGCATGGATACTAAAAATGCAAAAAAATTTTCTTTCCCAAAGTCAAAGCCATCAAAAAGCATGGCATGCCATCAAGTGCAGGGACATGCACCAAAGATTCTTCTATTAGTCCCCATTGAAATCGCAAGATTCCGTTTCCCTTCCCGAAAGGAAATGAAATTTCCTTTCGGGAAGGGAAACGGAATCTTGCGAACCCCAAAAGAAAGACTTACAAACACTCTGCAAAGGACATAGGAGCAAAAGAAATGCAATTGAAAAAAACCCCACAAAAACCAGAAAATTCAGAGTTTTAGTCTCTTCAAAAAATGGTCTGGAAGGAAATGAGCTGCATTGCAAAGGACCAAACCATGCAAAACTAAGCCCACAGATGTTGCACAAGCAGGGGAAAAAGAAAAAGACAAAGACACAACTCGCTGGTGAAGATCAGAGGGACATGGCATGGGTACCAAAAAGAAAAAAAAAAAAAAAATTCTTTCCCAAAGTCAAAGCCATCAAAAGGCAGGCCATATGCCATCAAGTGCAGGCACATGCAGCAAAGCTTGCCAAAATTGATCCCCGCTGAAGGCCAAAACACAAAGGAAGGACTTCCAGACTCCCTGGAATGGAGATACCATCCAAGCAATTGCAATCGGAGGAGAAAAAAAAAAAATTGGGGAAATTTTGTCATTTCGTGAAAATGGCCAGGATTAAATCTGAAGCATTGCAAAAGACCAAAAGATGCCAAAACTAAACTCACAGCTGTTGCAAAAGCAGGGGAATAAGTCAAGGAGGAAGACACAACTCGCTGGGGAAGATATAAGAAACACAGCAAGGATACCAAAAAGAAAAAAAAAAAAATTTCTTTCCCAAAGTCAAAGCCATCAAAAAGCAGGCCATATGCCATCAAGTGCAGGCACATGCAGCAAAGCTTGCCAAAATTGATCCCCGCTGAAGGCCAAAACACAAAGGAAGGACTTCCAAACTCCCTGGAATGGAGATACCTTCCAAGCAATTGCAATCGGAGGAGAAAAAAGAAAAATTGGGGAAATTTTGTCATTCCGAGAAAATGGCCAGGATTAAATCCAGAGCATTGCAAAGGACCAAACCATGCCAAAACTAAGCTCACAGCTGTTGCAAAAGCAGGGGAATAAGTCAAGGAGGAAGACACAACTTGCAGGGGAAGATATAAGAAACAGGGCATGGATACTAAAAATACAAAAAAATTTTCTTTCCCAAAGTCAAAGCCATCAAAAAGCATGGCATGCCATCAAGTGCAGGGACATGCACCAAAGATTCTTCTATTAGTCCCCATTGAAATCGCAAGATTCCGTTTCCCTTCCCGAAAGGAAATGAAATTTCCTTTCGGGAAGGGAAACGGAATCTTGCGAACCCCAAAAGAAAGACTTACAAAGACTCTGCAAAGGACATAGGAGCAAAAGAAATGCAATTGAAAAAAACCCCACAAAAACCAGAAAATTCAGAGTTTTAGTCTCTTCAAAAAATGGTCTGGAAGGAAATGAGCTGCATTGCAAAGGACCAAACCATGCAAAACTAAGCCCACAGATGTTGCACAAGCAGGGGAAAAAGAAAAAGACAAAGACACAACTCGCTGGTGAAGATCAGAGGGACATGGCATGGGTACCAAAAAGAAAAAAAAAAAAAATTTCTTTCCCAAAGTCAAAGCCATCAAAAGGCAGGCCATATGCCATCAAGTGCAGGCACATGCAGCAAAGCTTGCCAAAATTGATCCCCGCTGAAGGCCAAAACACAAAGGAAGGACTTCCAAACTCCCTGGAATGGAGATACCATCCAAGCAATTGCAATCGGAGGAGAAAAAAAAAAAATTGGGGAAATTTTGTCATTTCGTGAAAATGGCCAGGATTAAATCTGAAGCATTGCAAAGGACCAAAAGATGCCAAAACTAAACTCACAGCTGTTGCAAAAGCAGGGGAATAAGTCAAGGAGGAAGACACAACTCGCTGGGGAAGATATAAGAAACACAGCAAGGATGTCAAAAAGAAAAAAAAAAAAATTTCTTTCCCAAAGTCAAAGCCATCAAAAGGCAGGCCATATGCCATCAAGTGCAGGCACATGCAGCAAAGCTTGCCAAAATTGATCCCCGCTGAAGGCCAAAACACAAAGGAAGGACTTCCAGACTCCCTGGAATGGAGATACCATCCAAGCAATTGCAATCGGAGGAGAAAAAAAAAAATTGGGGAAATTTTGTCATTCCAAGAAAATGGCCAGGATTAAATCCGGAGCATTGCAAAGGACCAAACCATGCCAAAACTAAGCTCACAGCTGTTGCAAAAGCAGGGGAATAAGTCAAGGAGGAAGACACAACTTGCAGGGGAAGATATAAGAAACAGGGCATGGATACTAAAAATACAAAAAAATTTTCTTTCCCAAAGTCAAAGCCATCAAAAAGCATGGCATGCCATCAAGTGCAGGGACATGCACCAAAGATTCTTCTATTAGTCCCCATTGAAATCGCAAGATTCCGTTTCCCTTCCCGAAAGGAAATTTCATTTCCTTTCGGGAAGGGAAACGGAATCTTGCGAACCCCAAAAGAAAGACTTACAAACACTCTGCAAAGGACATAGGAGCAAAAGAAATGCAATTGAAAAAAACCCCACAAAAACCAGAAAATTCAGAGTTTTAGTCTCTTCAAAAAATGGTCTGGAAGGAAATGAGCTGCATTGCAAAGGACCAAACCATGCAAAACTAAGCCCACAGATGTTGCACAAGCAGGGGAAAAAGAAAAAGACAAAGACACAACTCGCTGGTGAAGATCAGAGGGACATGGCATGGGTACCAAAAAGAAAAAAAAAAAAAATTTCTTTCCCAAAGTCAAAGCCATCAAAAGGCAGGCCATATGCCATCAAGTGCAGGCACATGCAGCAAAGCTTGCCAAAATTGATCCCCGCTGAAGGCCAAAACACAAAGGAAGGACTTCCAGACTCCCTGGAATGGAGATACCTTCCAAGCAATTGCAATCGGACGAGAAAAAAAAAAAATTGGGGAAATTTTGTCATTTCGTGAAAATGGCCAGGATTAAATCTGAAGCATTGCAAAAGACCAAAAGATGCCAAAACTAAACTCACAGCTGTTGCAAAAGCAGGGGAATAAGTCAAGGAGGAAGACACAACTTGCAGGGGAAGATATAAGAAACAGGGCATGGATACTAAAAATACAAAAAAATTTTCTTTCCCAAAGTCAAAGCCATCAAAAAGCATGGCATGCCATCAAGTGCAGGGACATGCACCAAAGATTCTTCTATTAGTCCCCATTGAAATCGCAAGATTCCGTTTCCCTTCCCGAAAGGAAATTTCATTTCCTTTCGGGAAGGGAAACGGAATCTTGCGAACCCCAAAAGAAAGACTTACAAACACTCTGCAAAGGACATAGGAGCAAAAGAAATGCAATTGAAAAAAACCCCACAAAAACCAGAAAATTCAGAGTTTTAGTCTCTTCAAAAAATGGTCTGGAAGGAAATGAGCTGCATTGCAAAGGACCAAACCATGCAAAACTAAGCCCACAGATGTTGCACAAGCAGGGGAAAAAGAAAAAGACAAAGACACAACTCGCTGGTGAAGATCAGAGGGACATGGCATGGGTACCAAAAAGAAAAAAAAAAAAATTTCTTTCCCAAAGTCAAAGCCATCAAAAGGCAGGCCATATGCCATCAAGTGCAGGCACATGCAGCAAAGCTTGCCAAAATTGATCCCCGCTGAAGGCCAAAACACAAAGGAAGGACTTCCAAACTCCCTGGAATGGAGATACCATCCAAGCAATTGCAATCGGAGGAGAAAAAAAAAAAATTGGGGAAATTTTGTCATTCCGAGAAAATGGCCAGGATTAAATCCAGAGCATTGCAAAGGACCAAACCATGCCAAAACTAAGCTCACAGCTGTTGCAAAAGCAGGGGAATAAGTCAAGGAGGAAGACACAACTTGCAGGGGAAGATATAAGAAACAGGGCATGGATACTAAAAATACAAAAAAATTTTCTTTCCCAAAGTCAAAGCCATCAAAAAGCATGGCATGCCATCAAGTGCAGGGACATGCACCAAAGATTCTTCTATTAGTCCCCATTGAAATCGCAAGATTCCGTTTCCCTTCCCGAAAGGAAATTTCATTTCCTTTCGGGAAGGGAAACGGAATCTTGCGAACCCCAAAAGAAAGACTTACAAACACTCTGCAAAGGACATAGGAGCAAAAGAAATGCAATTGAAAAAAACCCCACAAAAACCAGAAAATTCAGAGTTTTAGTCTCTTCAAAAAATGGTCTGGAAGGAAATGAGCTGCATTGCAAAGGACCAAACCATGCAAAACTAAGCCCACAGATGTTGCACAAGCAGGGGAAAAAGAAAAAGACAAAGACACAACTCGCTGGTGAAGATCAGAGGGACATGGCATGGGTACCAAAAAGAAAAAAAAAAAAAATTTCTTTCCCAAAGTCAAAGCCATCAAAAGGCAGGCCATATGCCATCAAGTGCAGGCACATGCAGCAAAGCTTGCCAAAATTGATCCCCGCTGAAGGCCAAAACACAAAGGAAGGACTTCCAAACTCCCTGGAATGGAGATACCTTCCAAGCAATTGCAATCGGACGAGAAAAAAAAAAAATTGGGGAAATTTTGTCATTTCGTGAAAATGGCCAGGATTAAATCCGAAGCACTGCAAAGGACGAAAAGATGCCAAAACTAAACTCACAGCTGTTGCAAAAGCAGGGGAATAAGTCAAGGAGGAAGACACAACTTGCAGGGGAAGATATAAGAAACACAGCAAGGATACCAAAAAGAAAAAAAAAAAAATTTCTTTCCCAAAGTCAAAGCCATCAAAAAGCAGGCCATATGCCATCAAGTGCAGGCACATGCAGCAAAGCTTGCCAAAATTGATCCCCGCTGAAGGCCAAAACACAAAGGAAGGACTTCCAAACTCCCTGGAATGGAGATACCTTCCAAGCAATTGCAATCGGAGGAGAAAAAAGAAAAATTGGGGAAATTTTGTCATTCCGAGAAAATGGCCAGGATTAAATCCAGAGCATTGCAAAGGACCAAACCATGCCAAAACTAAGCTCACAGCTGTTGCAAAAGCAGGGGAATAAGTCAAGGAGGAAGACACAACTTGCAGGGGAAGATATAAGAAACAGGGCATGGATACTAAAAATACAAAAAAATTTTCTTTCCCAAAGTCAAAGCCATCAAAAAGCATGGCATGCCATCAAGTGCAGGGACATGCACCAAAGATTCTTCTATTAGTCCCCATTGAAATCGCAAGATTCCGTTTCCCTTCCCGAAAGGAAATGAAATTTCCTTTCGGGAAGGGAAACGGAATCTTGCGAACCCCAAAAGAAAGACTTACAAAGACTCTGCAAAGGACATAGGAGCAAAAGAAATGCAATTGAAAAAAACCCCACAAAAACCAGAAAATTCAGAGTTTTAGTCTCTTCAAAAAATGGTCTGGAAGGAAATGAGCTGCATTGCAAAGGACCAAACCATGCAAAACTAAGCCCACAGATGTTGCACAAGCAGGGGAAAAAGAAAAAGACAAAGACACAACTCGCTGGTGAAGATCAGAGGGACATGGCATGGGTACCAAAAAGAAAAAAAAAAAAAATTTCTTTCCCAAAGTCAAAGCCATCAAAAGGCAGGCCATATGCCATCAAGTGCAGGCACATGCAGCAAAGCTTGCCAAAATTGATCCCCGCTGAAGGCCAAAACACAAAGGAAGGACTTCCAGACTCCCTGGAATGGAGATACCATCCAAGCAATTGCAATCGGAGGAGAAAAAAAAGAATTGGGGAAATTTTGTCATTTCGTGAAAATGGCCAGGATTAAATCCGGAGCATTGCAAAGGACCAAACCATGCCAAAACTAAGCTCACAGCTGTTGCAAAAGCAGGGGAATAAGTCAAGGAGGAAGACACAACTCGCTGGGGAAGATATAAGAAACACAGCAAGGATACCAAAAAGAAAAAAAAAAAAAATTCTTTCCCAAAGTCAAAGCCATCAAAAGGCAGGCCATATGCCATCAAGTGCAGGCACATGCAGCAAAGCTTGCCAAAATTGATCCCCGCTGACGGCCAAAACACAAAGGAAGGACTTCCAGACTCCCTGGAATGGAGATACCATCCAAGCAATTGCAATCGGAGGAGAAAAAAAAGAATTGGGGAAATTTTGTCATTCCGAGAAAATGGCCAGGATTAAATCCGGAGCATTGCAAAGGACCAAACCATGCCAAAACTAAGCTCACAGCTGTTGCAAAAGCAGGGGAATAAGTCAAGGAGGAAGACACAACTTGCAGGGGAACATATAAGAAACAGGGCATGGATACTAAAAATACAAAAAAATTTTCTTTCCCAAAGTCAAAGCCATCAAAAAGCATGGCATGCCATCAAGTGCAGGGACATGCACCAAAGATTCTTCTATTAGTCCCCATTGAAATCGCAAGATTCCGTTTCCCTTCCCGAAAGGAAATGAAATTTCCTTTCGGGAAGGGAAACGGAATCTTGCGAACCCCAAAAGAAAGACTTACAAACACTCTGCAAAGGACATAGGAGCAAAAGAAATGCAATTGAAAAAAACCCCACAAAAACCAGAAAATTCAGAGTTTTAGTCTCTTCAAAAAATGGTCTGGAAGGAAATGAGCTGCATTGCAAAGGACCAAACCATGCAAAACTAAGCCCACAGATGTTGCACAAGCAGGGGAAAAAGAAAAAGACAAAGACACAACTCGCTGGTGAAGATCAGAGGGACATGGCATGGGTACCAAAAAGAAAAAAAAAAAAAATTTCTTTCCCAAAGTCAAAGCCATCAAAAGGCAGGCCATATGCCATCAAGTGCAGGCACATGCAGCAAAGCTTGCCAAAATTGATCCCCGCTGAAGGCCAAAACACAAAGGAAGGACTTCCAGACTCCCTGGAATGGAGATACCTTCCAAGCAATTGCAATCGGAGGAGAAAAAAAAAAAATTGGGGAAATTTTGTCATTTCGTGAAAATGGCCAGGATTAAATCTGAAGCATTGCAAAAGACCAAAAGATGCCAAAACTAAACTCACAGCTGTTGCAAAAGCAGGGGAATAAGTCAAGGAGGAAGACACAACTTGCAGGGGAAGATATAAGAAACAGGGCATGGATACTAAAAATACAAAAAAATTTTCTTTCCCAAAGTCAAAGCCATCAAAAAGCATGGCATGCCATCAAGTGCAGGGACATGCACCAAAGATTCTTCTATTAGTCCCCATTGAAATCGCAAGATTCCGTTTCCCTTCCCGAAAGGAAATTTCATTTCCTTTCGGGAAGGGAAACGGAATCTTGCGAACCCCAAAAGAAAGACTTACAAACACTCTGCAAAGGACATAGGAGCAAAAGAAATGCAATTGAAAAAAACCCCACAAAAACCAGAAAATTCAGAGTTTTAGTCTCTTCAAAAAATGGTCTGGAAGGAAATGAGCTGCATTGCAAAGGACCAAACCATGCAAAACTAAGCCCACAGATGTTGCACAAGCAGGGGAAAAAGAAAAAGACAAAGACACAACTCGCTGGTGAAGATCAGAGGGACATGGCATGGGTACCAAAAAGAAAAAAAAAAAAATTTCTTTCCCAAAGTCAAAGCCATCAAAAGGCAGGCCATATGCCATCAAGTGCAGGCACATGCAGCAAAGCTTGCCAAAATTGATCCCCGCTGAAGGCCAAAACACAAAGGAAGGACTTCCAAACTCCCTGGAATGGAGATACCATCCAAGCAATTGCAATCGGAGGAGAAAAAAAAAAAATTGGGGAAATTTTGTCATTCCGAGAAAATGGCCAGGATTAAATCCAGAGCATTGCAAAGGACCAAACCATGCCAAAACTAAGCTCACAGCTGTTGCAAAAGCAGGGGAATAAGTCAAGGAGGAAGACACAACTTGCAGGGGAAGATATAAGAAACAGGGCATGGATACTAAAAATACAAAAAAATTTTCTTTCCCAAAGTCAAAGCCATCAAAAAGCATGGCATGCCATCAAGTGCAGGGACATGCACCAAAGATTCTTCTATTAGTCCCCATTGAAATCGCAAGATTCCGTTTCCCTTCCCGAAAGGAAATTTCATTTCCTTTCGGGAAGGGAAACGGAATCTTGCGAACCCCAAAAGAAAGACTTACAAACACTCTGCAAAGGACATAGGAGCAAAAGAAATGCAATTGAAAAAAACCCCACAAAAACCAGAAAATTCAGAGTTTTAGTCTCTTCAAAAAATGGTCTGGAAGGAAATGAGCTGCATTGCAAAGGACCAAACCATGCAAAACTAAGCCCACAGATGTTGCACAAGCAGGGGAAAAAGAAAAAGACAAAGACACAACTCGCTGGTGAAGATCAGAGGGACATGGCATGGGTACCAAAAAGAAAAAAAAAAAAAATTTCTTTCCCAAAGTCAAAGCCATCAAAAGGCAGGCCATATGCCATCAAGTGCAGGCACATGCAGCAAAGCTTGCCAAAATTGATCCCCGCTGAAGGCCAAAACACAAAGGAAGGACTTCCAGACTCCCTGGAATGGAGATACCTTCCAAGCAATTGCAATCGGAGGAGAAAAAAAAAAAATTGGGGAAATTTTGTCATTTCGTGAAAATGGCCAGGATTAAATCTGAAGCATTGCAAAAGACCAAAAGATGCCAAAACTAAACTCACAGCTGTTGCAAAAGCAGGGGAATAAGTCAAGGAGGAAGACACAACTTGCAGGGGAAGATATAAGAAACAGGGCATGGATACTAAAAATACAAAAAAATTTTCTTTCCCAAAGTCAAAGCCATCAAAAAGCATGGCATGCCATCAAGTGCAGGGACATGCACCAAAGATTCTTCTATTAGTCCCCATTGAAATCGCAAGATTCCGTTTCCCTTCCCGAAAGGAAATTTCATTTCCTTTCGGGAAGGGAAACGGAATCTTGCGAACCCCAAAAGAAAGACTTACAAACACTCTGCAAAGGACATAGGAGCAAAAGAAATGCAATTGAAAAAAACCCCACAAAAACCAGAAAATTCAGAGTTTTAGTCTCTTCAAAAAATGGTCTGGAAGGAAATGAGCTGCATTGCAAAGGACCAAACCATGCAAAACTAAGCCCACAGATGTTGCACAAGCAGGGGAAAAAGAAAAAGACAAAGACACAACTCGCTGGTGAAGATCAGAGGGACATGGCATGGGTACCAAAAAGAAAAAAAAAAAAAATTTCTTTCCCAAAGTCAAAGCCATCAAAAGGCAGGCCATATGCCATCAAGTGCAGGCACATGCAGCAAAGCTTGCCAAAATTGATCCCCGCTGAAGGCCAAAACACAAAGGAAGGACTTCCAAACTCCCTGGAATGGAGATACCTTCCAAGCAATTGCAATCGGAGGAGAAAAAAAAAAAATTGGGGAAATTTTGTCATTTCGTGAAAATGGCCAGGATTAAATCCGAAGCACTGCAAAGGACGAAAAGATGCCAAAACTAAACTCACAGCTGTTGCAAAAGCAGGGGAATAAGTCAAGGAGGAAGACACAACTTGCAGGGGAAGATATAAGAAACAGGGCATGGATACCAAAAAGAAAAAAAAAAAATTTCTTTCCCAAAGTCAAAGCCATCAAAAGGCAGGCCATATGCCATCAAGTGCAGGCACATGCAGCAAAGCTTGCCAAAATTGATCCCCGCTGAAGGCCAAAACACAAAGGAAGGACTTCCAAACTCCCTGGAATGGAGATACCATCCAAGCAATTGCAATCGGAGGAGAAAAAAAAAAAATTGGGGAAATTTTGTCATTCCGAGAAAATGGCCAGGATTAAATCCAGAGCATTGCAAAGGACCAAACCATGCCAAAACTAAGCTCACAGCTGTTGCAAAAGCAGGGGAATAAGTCAAGGAGGAAGACACAACTTGCAGGGGAAGATATAAGAAACAGGGCATGGATACTAAAAATACAAAAAAATTTTCTTTCCCAAAGTCAAAGCCATCAAAAAGCATGGCATGCCATCAAGTGCAGGGACATGCACCAAAGATTCTTCTATTAGTCCCCATTGAAATCGCAAGATTCCGTTTCCCTTCCCGAAAGGAAATGAAATTTCCTTTCGGGAAGGGAAACGGAATCTTGCGAACCCCAAAAGAAAGACTTACAAACACTCTGCAAAGGACATAGGAGCAAAAGAAATGCAATTGAAAAAAACCCCACAAAAACCAGAAAATTCAGAGTTTTAGTCTCTTCAAAAAATGGTCTGGAAGGAAATGAGCTGCATTGCAAAGGACCAAACCATGCAAAACTAAGCCCACAGATGTTGCACAAGCAGGGGAAAAAGAAAAAGACAAAGACACAACTCGCTGGTGAAGATCAGAGGGACATGGCATGGGTACCAAAAAGAAAAAAAAAAAAAATTTCTTTCCCAAAGTCAAAGCCATCAAAAGGCAGGCCATATGCCATCAAGTGCAGGCACATGCAGCAAAGCTTGCCAAAATTGATCCCCGCTGAAGGCCAAAACACAAAGGAAGGACTTCCAAACTCCCTGGAATGGAGATACCTTCCAAGCAATTGCAATCGGAGGAGAAAAAAAAAAAATTGGGGAAATTTTGTCATTTCGTGAAAATGGCCAGGATTAAATCCGAAGCACTGCAAAGGACGAAAAGATGCCAAAACTAAGCTCACAGCTGTTGCAAAAGCAGGGGAATAAGTCAAGGAGGAAGACACAACTTGCAGGGGAAGATATAAGAAACAGGGCATGGATACCAAAAAGAAAAAAAAAAAAATTTCTTTCCCAAAGTCAAAGCCATCAAAAGGCAGGCCATATGCCATCAAGTGCAGGCACATGCAGCAAAGCTTGCCAAAATTGATCCCCGCTGAAGGCCAAAACACAAAGGAAGGACTTCCAAACTCCCTGGAATGGAGATACCATCCAAGCAATTGCAATCGGAGGAGAAAAAAAAAAAATTGGGGAAATTTTGTCATTTCGTGAAAATGGCCAGGATTAAATCTGAAGCATTGCAAAAGACCAAAAGATGCCAAAACTAAACTCACAGCTGTTGCAAAAGCAGGGGAATAAGTCAAGGAGGAAGACACAACTCGCTGGGGAAGATATAAGAAACACAGCAAGGATACCAAAAAGAAAAAAAAAAAAATTTCTTTCCCAAAGTCAAAGCCATCAAAAAGCAGGCCATATGCCATCAAGTGCAGGCACATGCAGCAAAGCTTGCCAAAATTGATCCCCGCTGAAGGCCAAAACACAAAGGAAGGACTTCCAAACTCCCTGGAATGGAGATACCTTCCAAGCAATTGCAATCGGAGGAGAAAAAAGAAAAATTGGGGAAATTTTGTCATTCCGAGAAAATGGCCAGGATTAAATCCAGAGCATTGCAAAGGACCAAACCATGCCAAAACTAAGCTCACAGCTGTTGCAAAAGCAGGGGAATAAGTCAAGGAGGAAGACACAACTTGCAGGGGAAGATATAAGAAACAGGGCATGGATACTAAAAATACAAAAAAATTTTCTTTCCCAAAGTCAAAGCCATCAAAAAGCATGGCATGCCATCAAGTGCAGGGACATGCACCAAAGATTCTTCTATTAGTCCCCATTGAAATCGCAAGATTCCGTTTCCCTTCCCGAAAGGAAATTTCATTTCCTTTCGGGAAGGGAAACGGAATCTTGCGAACCCCAAAAGAAAGACTTACAAAGACTCTGCAAAGGACATAGGAGCAAAAGAAATGCAATTGAAAAAAACCCCACAAAAACCAGAAAATTCAGAGTTTTAGTCTCTTCAAAAAATGGTCTGGAAGGAAATGAGCTGCATTGCAAAGGACCAAACCATGCAAAACTAAGCCCACAGATGTTGCACAAGCAGGGGAAAAAGAAAAAGACAAAGACACAACTCGCTGGTGAAGATCAGAGGGACATGGCATGGGTACCAAAAAGAAAAAAAAAAAAAATTTCTTTCCCAAAGTCAAAGCCATCAAAAGGCAGGCCATATGCCATCAAGTGCAGGCACATGCAGCAAAGCTTGCCAAAATTGATCCCCGCTGAAGGCCAAAACACAAAGGAAGGACTTCCAGACTCCCTGGAATGGAGATACCATCCAAGCAATTGCAATCGGAGGAGAAAAAAAAGAATTGGGGAAATTTTGTCATTTCGTGAAAATGGCCAGGATTAAATCCGGAGCATTGCAAAGGACCAAACCATGCCAAAACTAAGCTCACAGCTGTTGCAAAAGCAGGGGAATAAGTCAAGGAGGAAGACACAACTCGCTGGGGAAGATATAAGAAACACAGCAAAGATACCAAAAAGAAAAAAAAAAAAAATTCTTTCCCAAAGTCAAAGCCATCAAAAGGCAGGCCATATGCCATCAAGTGCAGGCACATGCAGCAAAGCTTGCCAAAATTGATCCCCGCTGACGGCCAAAACACAAAGGAAGGACTTCCAGACTCCCTGGAATGGAGATACCATCCAAGCAATTGCAATCGGAGGAGAAAAAAAAGAATTGGGGAAATTTTGTCATTCCAAGAAAATGGCCAGGATTAAATCCGGAGCATTGCAAAGGACCAAACCATGCCAAAACTAAGCTCACAGCTGTTGCAAAAGCAGGGGAATAAGTCAAGGAGGAAGACACAACTTGCAGGGGAAGATATAAGAAACAGGGCATGGATACTAAAAATACAAAAAAATTTTCTTTCCCAAAGTCAAAGCCATCAAAAAGCATGGCATGCCATCAAGTGCAGGGACATGCACCAAAGATTCTTCTATTAGTCCCCATTGAAATCGCAAGATTCCGTTTCCCTTCCCGAAAGGAAATTTCATTTCCTTTCGGGAAGGGAAACGGAATCTTGCGAACCCCAAAAGAAAGACTTACAAACACTCTGCAAAGGACATAGGAGCAAAAGAAATGCAATTGAAAAAAACCCCACAAAAACCAGAAAATTCAGAGTTTTAGTCTCTTCAAAAAATGGTCTGGAAGGAAATGAGCTGCATTGCAAAGGACCAAACCATGCAAAACTAAGCCCACAGATGTTGCACAAGCAGGGGAAAAAGAAAAAGACAAAGACACAACTCGCTGGTGAAGATCAGAGGGACATGGCATGGGTACCAAAAAGAAAAAAAAAAAAAATTTCTTTCCCAAAGTCAAAGCCATCAAAAGGCAGGCCATATGCCATCAAGTGCAGGCACATGCAGCAAAGCTTGCCAAAATTGATCCCCGCTGAAGGCCAAAACACAAAGGAAGGACTTCCAGACTCCCTGGAATGGAGATACCTTCCAAGCAATTGCAATCGGAGGAGAAAAAAAAAAAATTGGGGAAATTTTGTCATTTCGTGAAAATGGCCAGGATTAAATCTGAAGCATTGCAAAAGACCAAAAGATGCCAAAACTAAACTCACAGCTGTTGCAAAAGCAGGGGAATAAGTCAAGGAGGAAGACACAACTTGCAGGGGAAGATATAAGAAACAGGGCATGGATACTAAAAATACAAAAAAATTTTCTTTCCCAAAGTCAAAGCCATCAAAAAGCATGGCATGCCATCAAGTGCAGGGACATGCACCAAAGATTCTTCTATTAGTCCCCATTGAAATCGCAAGATTCCGTTTCCCTTCCCGAAAGGAAATTTCATTTCCTTTCGGGAAGGGAAACGGAATCTTGCGAACCCCAAAAGAAAGACTTACAAACACTCTGCAAAGGACATAGGAGCAAAAGAAATGCAATTGAAAAAAACCCCACAAAAACCAGAAAATTCAGAGTTTTAGTCTCTTCAAAAAATGGTCTGGAAGGAAATGAGCTGCATTGCAAAGGACCAAACCATGCAAAACTAAGCCCACAGATGTTGCACAAGCAGGGGAAAAAGAAAAAGACAAAGACACAACTCGCTGGTGAAGATCAGAGGGACATGGCATGGGTACCAAAAAGAAAAAAAAAAAAATTTCTTTCCCAAAGTCAAAGCCATCAAAAGGCAGGCCATATGCCATCAAGTGCAGGCACATGCAGCAAAGCTTGCCAAAATTGATCCCCGCTGAAGGCCAAAACACAAAGGAAGGACTTCCAAACTCCCTGGAATGGAGATACCATCCAAGCAATTGCAATCGGAGGAGAAAAAAAAAAAATTGGGGAAATTTTGTCATTCCGAGAAAATGGCCAGGATTAAATCCAGAGCATTGCAAAGGACCAAACCATGCCAAAACTAAGCTCACAGCTGTTGCAAAAGCAGGGGAATAAGTCAAGGAGGAAGACACAACTTGCAGGGGAAGATATAAGAAACAGGGCATGGATACTAAAAATACAAAAAAATTTTCTTTCCCAAAGTCAAAGCCATCAAAAAGCATGGCATGCCATCAAGTGCAGGGACATGCACCAAAGATTCTTCTATTAGTCCCCATTGAAATCGCAAGATTCCGTTTCCCTTCCCGAAAGGAAATGAAATTTCCTTTCGGGAAGGGAAACGGAATCTTGCGAACCCCAAAAGAAAGACTTACAAACACTCTGCAAAGGACATAGGAGCAAAAGAAATGCAATTGAAAAAAACCCCACAAAAACCAGAAAATTCAGAGTTTTAGTCTCTTCAAAAAATGGTCTGGAAGGAAATGAGCTGCATTGCAAAGGACCAAACCATGCAAAACTAAGCCCACAGATGTTGCACAAGCAGGGGAAAAAGAAAAAGACAAAGACACAACTCGCTGGTGAAGATCAGAGGGACATGGCATGGGTACCAAAAAGAAAAAAAAAAAAAATTTCTTTCCCAAAGTCAAAGCCATCAAAAGGCAGGCCATATGCCATCAAGTGCAGGCACATGCAGCAAAGCTTGCCAAAATTGATCCCCGCTGAAGGCCAAAACACAAAGGAAGGACTTCCAAACTCCCTGGAATGGAGATACCTTCCAAGCAATTGCAATCGGACGAGAAAAAAAAAAAATTGGGGAAATTTTGTCATTTCGTGAAAATGGCCAGGATTAAATCCGAAGCACTGCAAAGGACGAAAAGATGCCAAAACTAAACTCACAGCTGTTGCAAAAGCAGGGGAATAAGTCAAGGAGGAAGACACAACTTGCAGGGGAAGATATAAGAAACAGGGCATGGATACCAAAAAGAAAAAAAAAAAAATTTCTTTCCCAAAGTCAAAGCCATCAAAAGGCAGGCCATATGCCATCAAGTGCAGGCACATGCAGCAAAGCTTGCCAAAATTGATCCCCGCTGAAGGCCAAAACACAAAGGAAGGACTTCCAAACTCCCTGGAATGGAGATACCATCCAAGCAATTGCAATCGGAGGAGAAAAAAAAAAAATTGGGGAAATTTTGTCATTTCGTGAAAATGGCCAGGATTAAATCTGAAGCATTGCAAAAGACCAAAAGATGCCAAAACTAAACTCACAGCTGTTGCAAAAGCAGGGGAATAAGTCAAGGAGGAAGACACAACTCGCTGGGGAAGATATAAGAAACACAGCAAGGATACCAAAAAGAAAAAAAAAAAAATTTCTTTCCCAAAGTCAAAGCCATCAAAAAGCAGGCCATATGCCATCAAGTGCAGGCACATGCAGCAAAGCTTGCCAAAATTGATCCCCGCTGAAGGCCAAAACACAAAGGAAGGACTTCCAAACTCCCTGGAATGGAGATACCTTCCAAGCAATTGCAATCGGAGGAGAAAAAAGAAAAATTGGGGAAATTTTGTCATTCCGAGAAAATGGCCAGGATTAAATCCAGAGCATTGCAAAGGACCAAACCATGCCAAAACTAAGCTCACAGCTGTTGCAAAAGCAGGGGAATAAGTCAAGGAGGAAGACACAACTTGCAGGGGAAGATATAAGAAACAGGGCATGGATACTAAAAATACAAAAAAATTTTCTTTCCCAAAGTCAAAGCCATCAAAAAGCATGGCATGCCATCAAGTGCAGGGACATGCACCAAAGATTCTTCTATTAGTCCCCATTGAAATCGCAAGATTCCGTTTCCCTTCCCGAAAGGAAATGAAATTTCCTTTCGGGAAGGGAAACGGAATCTTGCGAACCCCAAAAGAAAGACTTACAAAGACTCTGCAAAGGACATAGGAGCAAAAGAAATGCAATTGAAAAAAACCCCACAAAAACCAGAAAATTCAGAGTTTTAGTCTCTTCAAAAAATGGTCTGGAAGGAAATGAGCTGCATTGCAAAGGACCAAACCATGCAAAACTAAGCCCACAGATGTTGCACAAGCAGGGGAAAAAGAAAAAGACAAAGACACAACTCGCTGGTGAAGATCAGAGGGACATGGCATGGGTACCCAAAAGAAAAAAAAAAAAAATTTCTTTCCCAAAGTCAAAGCCATCAAAAGGCAGGCCATATGCCATCAAGTGCAGGCACATGCAGCAAAGCTTGCCAAAATTGATCCCCGCTGAAGGCCAAAACACAAAGGAAGGACTTCCAGACTCCCTGGAATGGAGATACCATCCAAGCAATTGCAATCGGAGGAGAAAAAAAAGAATTGGGGAAATTTTGTCATTTCGTGAAAATGGCCAGGATTAAATCCGGAGCATTGCAAAGGACCAAACCATGCCAAAACTAAGCTCACAGCTGTTGCAAAAGCAGGGGAATAAGTCAAGGAGGAAGACACAACTCGCTGGGGAAGATATAAGAAACACAGCAAGGATACCAAAAAGAAAAAAAAAAAAAATTCTTTCCCAAAGTCAAAGCCATCAAAAGGCAGGCCATATGCCATCAAGTGCAGGCACATGCAGCAAAGCTTGCCAAAATTGATCCCCGCTGACGGCCAAAACACAAAGGAAGGACTTCCAGACTCCCTGGAATGGAGATACCATCCAAGCAATTGCAATCGGAGGAGAAAAAAAAGAATTGGGGAAATTTTGTCATTCCAAGAAAATGGCCAGGATTAAATCCGGAGCATTGCAAAGGACCAAACCATGCCAAAACTAAGCTCACAGCTGTTGCAAAAGCAGGGGAATAAGTCAAGGAGGAAGACACAACTTGCAGGGGAACATATAAGAAACAGGGCATGGATACTAAAAATACAAAAAAATTTTCTTTCCCAAAGTCAAAGCCATCAAAAAGCATGGCATGCCATCAAGTGCAGGGACATGCACCAAAGATTCTTCTATTAGTCCCCATTGAAATCGCAAGATTCCGTTTCCCTTCCCGAAAGGAAATGAAATTTCCTTTCGGGAAGGGAAACGGAATCTTGCGAACCCCAAAAGAAAGACTTACAAACACTCTGCAAAGGACATAGGAGCAAAAGAAATGCAATTGAAAAAAACCCCACAAAAACCAGAAAATTCAGAGTTTTAGTCTCTTCAAAAAATGGTCTGGAAGGAAATGAGCTGCATTGCAAAGGACCAAACCATGCAAAACTAAGCCCACAGATGTTGCACAAGCAGGGGAAAAAGAAAAAGACAAAGACACAACTCGCTGGTGAAGATCAGAGGGACATGGCATGGGTACCAAAAAGAAAAAAAAAAAAAATTTCTTTCCCAAAGTCAAAGCCATCAAAAGGCAGGCCATATGCCATCAAGTGCAGGCACATGCAGCAAAGCTTGCCAAAATTGATCCCCGCTGAAGGCCAAAACACAAAGGAAGGACTTCCAGACTCCCTGGAATGGAGATACCTTCCAAGCAATTGCAATCGGAGGAGAAAAAAAAAAAATTGGGGAAATTTTGTCATTTCGTGAAAATGGCCAGGATTAAATCTGAAGCATTGCAAAAGACCAAAAGATGCCAAAACTAAACTCACAGCTGTTGCAAAAGCAGGGGAATAAGTCAAGGAGGAAGACACAACTTGCAGGGGAAGATATAAGAAACAGGGCATGGATACTAAAAATACAAAAAAATTTTCTTTCCCAAAGTCAAAGCCATCAAAAAGCATGGCATGCCATCAAGTGCAGGGACATGCACCAAAGATTCTTCTATTAGTCCCCATTGAAATCGCAAGATTCCGTTTCCCTTCCCGAAAGGAAATTTCATTTCCTTTCGGGAAGGGAAACGGAATCTTGCGAACCCCAAAAGAAAGACTTACAAACACTCTGCAAAGGACATAGGAGCAAAAGAAATGCAATTGAAAAAAACCCCACAAAAACCAGAAAATTCAGAGTTTTAGTCTCTTCAAAAAATGGTCTGGAAGGAAATGAGCTGCATTGCAAAGGACCAAACCATGCAAAACTAAGCCCACAGATGTTGCACAAGCAGGGGAAAAAGAAAAAGACAAAGACACAACTCGCTGGTGAAGATCAGAGGGACATGGCATGGGTACCAAAAAGAAAAAAAAAAAAATTTCTTTCCCAAAGTCAAAGCCATCAAAAGGCAGGCCATATGCCATCAAGTGCAGGCACATGCAGCAAAGCTTGCCAAAATTGATCCCCGCTGAAGGCCAAAACACAAAGGAAGGACTTCCAAACTCCCTGGAATGGAGATACCATCCAAGCAATGGCAATCGGAGGAGAAAAAAAAAAAATTGGGGAAATTTTGTCATTCCGAGAAAATGGCCAGGATTAAATCCAGAGCATTGCAAAGGACCAAACCATGCCAAAACTAAGCTCACAGCTGTAGCAAAAGCAGGGGAATAAGTCAAGGAGGAAGACACAACTTGCAGGGGAAGATATAAGAAACAGGGCATGGATACTAAAAATACAAAAAAATTTTCTTTCCCAAAGTCAAAGCCATCAAAAAGCATGGCATGCCATCAAGTGCAGGGACATGCACCAAAGATTCTTCTATTAGTCCCCATTGAAATCGCAAGATTCCGTTTCCCTTCCCGAAAGGAAATTTCATTTCCTTTCGGGAAGGGAAACGGAATCTTGCGAACCCCAAAAGAAAGACTTACAAACACTCTGCAAAGGACATAGGAGCAAAAGAAATGCAATTGAAAAAAACCCCACAAAAACCAGAAAATTCAGAGTTTTAGTCTCTTCAAAAAATGGTCTGGAAGGAAATGAGCTGCATTGCAAAGGACCAAACCATGCAAAACTAAGCCCACAGATGTTGCACAAGCAGGGGAAAAAGAAAAAGACAAAGACACAACTCGCTGGTGAAGATCAGAGGGACATGGCATGGGTACCAAAAAGAAAAAAAAAAAAAATTTCTTTCCCAAAGTCAAAGCCATCAAAAGGCAGGCCATATGCCATCAAGTGCAGGCACATGCAGCAAAGCTTGCCAAAATTGATCCCCGCTGAAGGCCAAAACACAAAGGAAGGACTTCCAAACTCCCTGGAATGGAGATACCTTCCAAGCAATTGCAATCGGACGAGAAAAAAAAAAAATTGGGGAAATTTTGTCATTTCGTGAAAATGGCCAGGATTAAATCCGAAGCACTGCAAAGGACGAAAAGATGCCAAAACTAAACTCACAGCTGTTGCAAAAGCAGGGGAATAAGTCAAGGAGGAAGACACAACTTGCAGGGGAAGATATAAGAAACAGGGCATGGATACCAAAAAGAAAAAAAAAAAAATTTCTTTCCCAAAGTCAAAGCCATCAAAAGGCAGGCCATATGCCATCAAGTGCAGGCACATGCAGCAAAGCTTGCCAAAATTGATCCCCGCTGAAGGCCAAAACACAAAGGAAGGACTTCCAAACTCCCTGGAATGGAGATACCATCCAAGCAATTGCAATCGGAGGAGAAAAAAAAAAAATTGGGGAAATTTTGTCATTTCGTGAAAATGGCCAGGATTAAATCTGAAGCATTGCAAAAGACCAAAAGATGCCAAAACTAAACTCACAGCTGTTGCAAAAGCAGGGGAATAAGTCAAGGAGGAAGACACAACTCGCTGGGGAAGATATAAGAAACACAGCAAGGATACCAAAAAGAAAAAAAAAAAAATTTCTTTCCCAAAGTCAAAGCCATCAAAAAGCAGGCCATATGCCATCAAGTGCAGGCACATGCAGCAAAGCTTGCCAAAATTGATCCCCGCTGAAGGCCAAAACACAAAGGAAGGACTTCCAAACTCCCTGGAATGGAGATACCTTCCAAGCAATTGCAATCGGAGGAGAAAAAAGAAAAATTGGGGAAATTTTGTCATTCCGAGAAAATGGCCAGGATTAAATCCAGAGCATTGCAAAGGACCAAACCATGCCAAAACTAAGCTCACAGCTGTTGCAAAAGCAGGGGAATAAGTCAAGGAGGAAGACACAACTTGCAGGGGAAGATATAAGAAACAGGGCATGGATACTAAAAATACAAAAAAATTTTCTTTCCCAAAGTCAAAGCCATCAAAAAGCATGGCATGCCATCAAGTGCAGGGACATGCACCAAAGATTCTTCTATTAGTCCCCATTGAAATCGCAAGATTCCGTTTCCCTTCCCGAAAGGAAATGAAATTTCCTTTCGGGAAGGGAAACGGAATCTTGCGAACCCCAAAAGAAAGACTTACAAACACTCTGCAAAGGACATAGGAGCAAAAGAAATGCAATTGAAAAAAACCCCACAAAAACCAGAAAATTCAGAGTTTTAGTCTCTTCAAAAAATGGTCTGGAAGGAAATGAGCTGCATTGCAAAGGACCAAACCATGCAAAACTAAGCCCACAGATGTTGCACAAGCAGGGGAAAAAGAAAAAGACAAAGACACAACTCGCTGGTGAAGATCAGAGGGACATGGCATGGGTACCAAAAAGAAAAAAAAAAAAAATTTCTTTCCCAAAGTCAAAGCCATCAAAAGGCAGGCCATATGCCATCAAGTGCAGGCACATGCAGCAAAGCTTGCCAAAATTGATCCCCGCTGAAGGCCAAAACACAAAGGAAGGACTTCCAGACTCCCTGGAATGGAGATACCATCCAAGCAATTGCAATCGGAGGAGAAAAAAAAGAATTGGGGAAATTTTGTCATTTCGTGAAAATGGCCAGGATTAAATCCGGAGCATTGCAAAGGACCAAACCATGCCAAAACTAAGCTCACAGCTGTTGCAAAAGCAGGGGAATAAGTCAAGGAGGAAGACACAACTCGCTGGGGAAGATATAAGAAACACAGCAAGGATACCAAAAAGAAAAAAAAAAAAAATTCTTTCCCAAAGTCAAAGCCATCAAAAGGCAGGCCATATGCCATCAAGTGCAGGCACATGCAGCAAAGCTTGCCAAAATTGATCCCCGCTGACGGCCAAAACACAAAGGAAGGACTTCCAAACTCCCTGGAATGGAGATACCTTCCAAGCAATTGCAATCGGACGAGAAAAAAAAAAAATTGGGGAAATTTTGTCATTTCGTGAAAATGGCCAGGATTAAATCCGAAGCATTGCAAAGGACCAAAAGATGCCAAAACTAAACTCACAGCTGTTGCAAAAGCAGGGGAATAAGTCAAGGAGGAAGACACAACTCGCTGGGGAAGATATAAGAAACACAGCAAGGATACCAAAAAGAAAAAAAAAAAAATTTCTTTCCCAAAGTCAAAGCCATCAAAAAGCAGGCCATATGCCATCAAGTGCAGGCACATGCAGCAAAGCTTGCCAAAATTGATCCCCGCTGAAGGCCAAAACACAAAGGAAGGACTTCCAAACTCCCTGGAATGGAGATACCTTCCAAGCAATTGCAATCGGAGGAGAAAAAAGAAAAATTGGGGAAATTTTGTCATTCCGAGAAAATGGCCAGGATTAAATCCAGAGCATTGCAAAGGACCAAACCATGCCAAAACTAAGCTCACAGCTGTTGCAAAAGCAGGGGAATAAGTCAAGGAGGAAGACACAACTTGCAGGGGAAGATATAAGAAACAGGGCATGGATACTAAAAATACAAAAAAATTTTCTTTCCCAAAGTCAAAGCCATCAAAAAGCATGGCATGCCATCAAGTGCAGGGACATGCACCAAAGATTCTTCTATTAGTCCCCATTGAAATCGCAAGATTCCGTTTCCCTTCCCGAAAGGAAATGAAATTTCCTTTCGGGAAGGGAAACGGAATCTTGCGAACCCCAAAAGAAAGACTTACAAACACTCTGCAAAGGACATAGGAGCAAAAGAAATGCAATTGAAAAAAACCCCACAAAAACCAGAAAATTCAGAGTTTTAGTCTCTTCAAAAAATGGTCTGGAAGGAAATGAGCTGCATTGCAAAGGACCAAACCATGCAAAACTAAGCCCACAGATGTTGCACAAGCAGGGGAAAAAGAAAAAGACAAAGACACAACTCGCTGGTGAAGATCAGAGGGACATGGCATGGGTACCAAAAAGAAAAAAAAAAAAAATTTCTTTCCCAAAGTCAAAGCCATCAAAAGGCAGGCCATATGCCATCAAGTGCAGGCACATGCAGCAAAGCTTGCCAAAATTGATCCCCGCTGACGGCCAAAACACAAAGGAAGGACTTCCAAACTCCCTGGAATGGAGATACCTTCCAAGCAATTGCAATCGGACGAGAAAAAAAAAAAATTGGGGAAATTTCGTCATTTCGTGAAAATGGCCAGGATTAAATCCGAAGCATTGCAAAGGACCAAAAGATGCCAAAACTAAACTCACAGCTGTTGCAAAAGCAGGGGAATAAGTCAAGGAGGAAGACACAACTCACTGGGGAAGATATAAGAAACACAGCAAGGATACCAAAAAGAAAAAAAAAAAAATTTCTTTCCCAAAGTCAAAGCCATCAAAAGGCAGGCCATATGCCATCAAGTGCAGGCACATGCAGCAAAGCTTGCCAAAATTGATCCCCGCTGAAGGCCAAAACACAAAGGAAGGACTTCCAAACTCCCTGGAATGGAGACACCTTCCAAGCAATTGCAATCGGAGGAGAAAAAAAAAAAATTGGGGAAATTTTGTCATTCCGAGAAAATGGCCAGGATTAAATCCAGAGCATTGCAAAGGACCAAACCATGCCAAAACTAAGCTCACAGCTGTTGCAAAAGCAGGGGAATAAGTCAAGGAGGAAGACACAACTTGCAGGGGAAGATATAAGAAACAGGGCATGGATACTAAAAATACAAAAAAATTTTCTTTCCCAAAGTCAAAGCCATCAAAAAGCATGGCATGCCATCAAGTGCAGGGACATGCACCAAAGATTCTTCTATTAGTCCCCATTGAAATCGCAAGATTCCGTTTCCCTTCCCGAAAGGAAATGAAATTTCCTTTCGGGAAGGGAAACGGAATCTTGCGAACCCCAAAAGAAAGACTTACAAACACTCTGCAAAGGACATAGGAGCAAAAGAAATGCAATTGAAAAAAACCCCACAAAAACCAGAAAATTCAGAGTTTTAGTCTCTTCAAAAAATGGTCTGGAAGGAAATGAGCTGCATTGCAAAGGACCAAACCATGCAAAACTAAGCCCACAGATGTTGCACAAGCAGGGGAAAAAGAAAAAGACAAAGACACAACTCGCTGGTGAAGATCAGAGGGACATGGCATGGGTACCAAAAAGAAAAAAAAAAAAAATTTCTTTCCCAAAGTCAAAGCCATCAAAAGGCAGGCCATATGCCATCAAGTGCAGGCACATGCAGCAAAGCTTGCCAAAATTGATCCCCGCTGAAGGCCAAAACACAAAGGAAGGACTTCCAGACTCCCTGGAATGGAGATACCTTCCAAGCAATTGCAATCGGAGGAGAAAAAAAAAAAATTGGGGAAATTTTGTCATTTCGTGAAAATGGCCAGGATTAAATCTGAAGCATTGCAAAAGACCAAAAGATGCCAAAACTAAACTCACAGCTGTTGCAAAAGCAGGGGAATAAGTCAAGGAGGAAGACACAACTTGCAGGGGAAGATATAAGAAACAGGGCATGGATACTAAAAATACAAAAAAATTTTCTTTCCCAAAGTCAAAGCCATCAAAAAGCATGGCATGCCATCAAGTGCAGGGACATGCACCAAAGATTCTTCTATTAGTCCCCATTGAAATCGCAAGATTCCGTTTCCCTTCCCGAAAGGAAATGAAATTTCCTTTCGGGAAGGGAAACGGAATCTTGCGAACCCCAAAAGAAAGACTTACAAACACTCTGCAAAGGACATAGGAGCAAAAGAAATGCAATTGAAAAAAACCCCACAAAAACCAGAAAATTCAGAGTTTTAGTCTCTTCAAAAAATGGTCTGGAAGGAAATGAGCTGCATTGCAAAGGACCAAACCATGCAAAACTAAGCCCACAGATGTTGCACAAGCAGGGGAAAAAGAAAAAGACAAAGACACAACTCGCTGGTGAAGATCAGAGGGACATGGCATGGGTACCAAAAAGAAAAAAAAAAAAAATTTCTTTCCCAAAGTCAAAGCCATCAAAAGGCAGGCCATATGCCATCAAGTGCAGGCACATGCAGCAAAGCTTGCCAAAATTGATCCCCGCTGAAGGCCAAAACACAAAGGAAGGACTTCCAAACTCCCTGGAATGGAGATACCATCCAAGCAATTGCAATCGGAGGAGAAAAAAAAAAAATTGGGGAAATTTTGTCATTCCGAGAAAATGGCCAGGATTAAATCCAGAGCATTGCAAAGGACCAAACCATGCCAAAACTAAGCTCACAGCTGTTGCAAAAGCAGGGGAATAAGTCAAGGAGGAAGACACAACTTGCAGGGGAAGATATAAGAAACAGGGCATGGATACTAAAAATACAAAAAAATTTTCTTTCCCAAAGTCAAAGCCATCAAAAAGCATGGCATGCCATCAAGTGCAGGGACATGCACCAAAGATTCTTCTATTAGTCCCCATTGAAATCGCAAGATTCCGTTTCCCTTCCTGAAAGGAAATGAAATTTCCTTTCGGGAAGGGAAACGGAATCTTGCGAACCCCAAAAGAAAGACTTACAAACACTCTGCAAAGGACATAGGAGCAAAAGAAATGCAATTGAAAAAAACCCCACAAAAACCAGAAAATTCAGAGTTTTAGTCTCTTCAAAAAATGGTCTGGAAGGAAATGAGCTGCATTGCAAAGGACCAAACCATGCAAAACTAAGCCCACAGATGTTGCACAAGCAGGGGAAAAAGAAAAAGACAAAGACACAACTCGCTGGTGAAGATCAGAGGGACATGGCATGGGTACCAAAAAGAAAAAAAAAAAAAATTTCTTTCCCAAAGTCAAAGCCATCAAAAGGCAGGCCATATGCCATCAAGTGCAGGCACATGCAGCAAAGCTTGCCAAAATTGATCCCCGCTGAAGGCCAAAACACAAAGGAAGGACTTCCAAACTCCCTGGAATGGAGATACCTTCCAAGCAATTGCAATCGGACGAGAAAAAAAAAAAATTGGGGAAATTTTGTCATTTCGTGAAAATGGCCAGGATTAAATCCGAAGCACTGCAAAGGACGAAAAGATGCCAAAACTAAACTCACAGCTGTTGCAAAAGCAGGGGAATAAGTCAAGGAGGAAGACACAACTTGCAGGGGAAGATATAAGAAACAGGGCATGGATACCAAAAAGAAAAAAAAAAAATTTCTTTCCCAAAGTCAAAGCCATCAAAAGGCAGGCCATATGCCATCAAGTGCAGGCACATGCAGCAAAGCTTGCCAAAATTGATCCCCGCTGAAGGCCAAAACACAAAGGAAGGACTTCCAAACTCCCTGGAATGGAGATACCATCCAAGCAATTGCAATCGGAGGAGAAAAAAAAAAAATTGGGGAAATTTTGTCATTCCGAGAAAATGGCCAGGATTAAATCCAGAGCATTGCAAAGGACCAAACCATGCCAAAACTAAGCTCACAGCTGTTGCAAAAGCAGGGGAATAAGTCAAGGAGGAAGACACAACTTGCAGGGGAAGATATAAGAAACAGGGCATGGATACTAAAAATACAAAAAAATTTTCTTTCCCAAAGTCAAAGCCATCAAAAAGCATGGCATGCCATCAAGTGCAGGGACATGCACCAAAGATTCTTCTATTAGTCCCCATTGAAATCGCAAGATTCCGTTTCCCTTCCCGAAAGGAAATGAAATTTCCTTTCGGGAAGGGAAACGGAATCTTGCGAACCCCAAAAGAAAGACTTACAAACACTCTGCAAAGGACATAGGAGCAAAAGAAATGCAATTGAAAAAAACCCCACAAAAACCAGAAAATTCAGAGTTTTAGTCTCTTCAAAAAATGGTCTGGAAGGAAATGAGCTGCATTGCAAAGGACCAAACCATGCAAAACTAAGCCCACAGATGTTGCACAAGCAGGGGA
The DNA here is from genome assembly GCA_024362935.1 of Setophaga petechia. Classification (NCBI taxonomy): domain Eukaryota; kingdom Metazoa; phylum Chordata; class Aves; order Passeriformes; family Parulidae; genus Setophaga; species Setophaga petechia. Next base: position 14,755,993 of record JANCRA010000012.1, read on the forward strand.
AAAAGAAAAAGACAAAGACACAACTCGCTGGTGAAGATCAGAGGGACATGGCATGGGTACCAAAAAGAAAAAAAAAAAAAAATTCTTTCCCAAAGTCAAAGCCATCAAAAGGCAGGCCATATGCCATCAAGTGCAGGCACATGCAGCAAAGCTTGCCAAAATTGATCCCCGCTGAAGGCCAAAACACAAAGGAAGGACTTCCAGACTCCCTGGAATGGAGATACCATCCAAGCAATTGCAATCGGAGGAGAAAAAAAAAAAATTGGGGAAATTTTGTCATTTCGTGAAAATGGCCAGGATTAAATCTGAAGCATTGCAAAGGACCAAAAGATGCCAAAACTAAACTCACAGCTGTTGCAAAAGCAGGGGAATAAGTCAAGGAGGAAGACACAACTCGCTGGGGAAGATATAAGAAACACAGCAAGGATGTCAAAAAGAAAAAAAAAAAAATTTCTTTCCCAAAGTCAAAGCCATCAAAAGGCAGGCCATATGCCATCAAGTGCAGGCACATGCAGCAAAGCTTGCCAAAATTGATCCCCGCTGACGGCCAAAACACAAAGGAAGGACTTCCAAACTCCCTGGAATGGAGATACCTTCCAAGCAATTGCAATCGGACGAGAAAAAAAAAAAATTGGGGAAATTTCGTCATTTCGTGAAAATGGCCAGGATTAAATCCGAAGCATTGCAAAGGACCAAAAGATGCCAAAACTAAACTCACAGCTGTTGCAAAAGCAGGGGAATAAGTCAAGGAGGAAGACACAACTCACTGGGGAAGATATAAGAAACACAGCAAGGATACCAAAAAGAAAAAAAAAAAAATTTCTTTCCCAAAGTCAAAGCCATCAAAAGGCAGGCCATATGCCATCAAGTGCAGGCACATGCAGCAAAGCTTGCCAAAATTGATCCCCGCTGAAGGCCAAAACACAAAGGAAGGACTTCCAAACTCCCTGGAATGGAGATACCATCAAGGCAATTGCAATCGGAGGAGAAAAAAAAAAAATTGGGGAAATTTTGTCATTCCGAGAAAATGGCCAGGATTAAATCCAGAGCATTGCAAAGGACCAAACCATGCCAAAACTAAGCTCACAGCTGTTGCAAAAGCAGGGGAATAAGTCAAGGAGGAAGACACAACTTGCAGGGGAAGATATAAGAAACAGGGCATGGATACTAAAAATACAAAAAAATTTTCTTTCCCAAAGTCAAAGCCATCAAAAAGCATGGCATGCCATCAAGTGCAGGGACATGCACCAAAGATTCTTCTATTAGTCCCCATTGAAATCGCAAGATTCCGTTTCCCTTCCCGAAAGGAAATGAAATTTCCTTTCGGGAAGGGAAACGGAATCTTGCGAACCCCAAAAGAAAGACTTACAAACACTCTGCAAAGGACATAGGAGCAAAAGAAATGCAATTGAAAAAAACCCCACAAAAACCAGATAATTCAGAGTTTTAGTCTCTTCAAAAAATGGTCTGGAAGGAAATGAGCTGCATTGCAAAGGACCAAACCATGCAAAACTAAGCCCACAGATGTTGCACAAGCAGGGGAAAAAGAAAAAGACAAAGACACAACTCGCTGGTGAAGATCAGAGGGACATGGCATGGGTACCAAAAAGAAAAAAAAAAAAAATTTCTTTCCCAAAGTCAAAGCCATCAAAAGGCAGGCCATATGCCATCAAGTGCAGGCACATGCAGCAAAGCTTGCCAAAATTGATCCCCGCTGAAGGCCAAAACACAAAGGAAGGACTTCCAGACTCCCTGGAATGGAGATACCATCCAAGCAATTGCAATCGGAGGAGAAAAAAAAAAAATTGGGGAAATTTTGTCATTTCGTGAAAATGGCCAGGATTAAATCTGAAGCATTGCAAAAGACCAAAAGATGCCAAAACTAAACTCACAGCTGTTGCAAAAGCAGGGGAATAAGTCAAGGAGGAAGACACAACTTGCAGGGGAAGATATAAGAAACAGGGCATGGATACTAAAAATACAAAAAAATTTTCTTTCCCAAAGTCAAAGCCATCAAAAAGCATGGCATGCCATCAAGTGCAGGGACATGCACCAAAGATTCTTCTATTAGTCCCCATTGAAATCGCAAGATTCCGTTTCCCTTCCCGAAAGGAAATTTCATTTCCTTTCGGGAAGGGAAACGGAATCTTGCGAACCCCAAAAGAAAGACTTACAAACACTCTGCAAAGGACATAGGAGCAAAAGAAATGCAATTGAAAAAAACCCCACAAAAACCAGAAAATTCAGAGTTTTAGTCTCTTCAAAAAATGGTCTGGAAGGAAATGAGCTGCATTGCAAAGGACCAAACCATGCAAAACTAAGCCCACAGATGTTGCACAAGCAGGGGAAAAAGAAAAAGACAAAGACACAACTCGCTGGTGAAGATCAGAGGGACATGGCATGGGTACCAAAAAGAAAAAAAAAAAAAATTTCTTTCCCAAAGTCAAAGCCATCAAAAGGCAGGCCATATGCCATCAAGTGCAGGCACATGCAGCAAAGCTTGCCAAAATTGATCCCCGCTGAAGGCCAAAACACAAAGGAAGGACTTCCAAACTCCCTGGAATGGAGATACCATCCAAGCAATTGCAATCGGAGGAGAAAAAAAAAAAATTGGGGAAATTTTGTCATTCCGAGAAAATGGCCAGGATTAAATCCAGAGCATTGCAAAGGACCAAACCATGCCAAAACTAAGCTCACAGCTGTTGCAAAAGCAGGGGAATAAGTCAAGGAGGAAGACACAACTTGCAGGGGAAGATATAAGAAACAGGGCATGGATACTAAAAATACAAAAAAATTTTCTTTCCCAAAGTCAAAGCCATCAAAAAGCATGGCATGCCATCAAGTGCAGGGACATGCACCAAAGATTCTTCTATTAGTCCCCATTGAAATCGCAAGATTCCGTTTCCTTTCGGGAAGGGAAACGGAATCTTGCGAACCCCAAAAGAAAGACTTACAAACACTCTGCAAAGGACATAGGAGCAAAAGAAATGCAATTGAAAAAAACCCCACAAAAACCAGAAAATTCAGAGTTTTAGTCTCTTCAAAAAATGGTCTGGAAGGAAATGAGCTGCATTGCAAAGGACCAAACCATGCAAAACTAAGCCCACAGATGTTGCACAAGCAGGGGAAAAAGAAAAAGACAAAGACACAACTCGCTGGTGAAGATCAGAGGGACATGGCATGGGTACCAAAAAGAAAAAAAAAAAAAATTTCTTTCCCAAAGTCAAAGCCATCAAAAGGCAGGCCATATGCCATCAAGTGCAGGCACATGCAGCAAAGCTTGCCAAAATTGATCCCCGCTGACGGCCAAAACACAAAGGAAGGACTTCCAAACTCCCTGGAATGGAGATACCTTCCAAGCAATTGCAATCGGACGAGAAAAAAAAAAAATTGGGGAAATTTTGTCATTTCGTGAAAATGGCCAGGATTAAATCCGAAGCACTGCAAAGGACGAAAAGATGCCAAAACTAAACTCACAGCTGTTGGAAAAGCAGGGGAATAAGTCAAGGAGGAAGACACAACTTGCAGGGGAAGATATAAGAAACAGGGCATGGATACCAAAAAGAAAAAAAAAAAATTTCTTTCCCAAAGTCAAAGCCATCAAAAGGCAGGCCATATGCCATCAAGTGCAGGCACATGCAGCAAAGCTTGCCAAAATTGATCCCCGCTGAAGGCCAAAACACAAAGGAAGGACTTCCAAACTCCCTGGAATGGAGATACCTTCCAAGCAATTGCAATCGGAGGAGAAAAAAAAAAAATTGGGGAAATTTTGTCATTCCGAGAAAATGGCCAGGGTTAAATCTGAAGCATTGCAAAGGACCAAACCATGCCAAAACTAAGCTCACAGCTGTTGCAAAAGCAGGGGAATAAGTCAAGGAGGAAGACACAACTTGCAGGGGAAGATATAAGAAACAGGGCATGGATACTAAAAATACAAAAAAATTTTCTTTCCCAAAGTCAAAGCCATCAAAAAGCATGGCATGGCATCAAGTGCAGGGACATGCACCAAAGATTCTTCTATTCGTCCCCATTGAAATCGCAAGATTCCGTTTCCCTTCCCGAAAGGAAATGAAATTTCCTTTCGGGAAGGGAAACGGAATCTTGCGAACCCCAAAAGAAAGACTTACAAACACTCTGCAAAGGACATAGGAGCAAAAGAAATGCAATTGAAAAAAACCCCACAAAAACCAGAAAATTCAGAGTTTTAGTCTCTTCAAAAAATGGTCTGGAAGGAAATGAGCTGCATTGCAAAGGACCAAACCATGCAAAACTAAGCCCACAGATGTTGCACAAGCAGGGGAAAAAGAAAAAGACAAAGACACAACTCGCTGGTGAAGATCAGAGGGACATGGCATGGGTACCAAAAAGAAAAAAAAAAAAAAATTCTTTCCCAAAGTCAAAGCCATCAAAAGGCAGGCCATATGCCATCAAGTGCAGGCACATGCAGCAAAGCTTGCCAAAATTGATCCCCGCTGACGGCCAAAACACAAAGGAAGGACTTCCAAACTCCCTGGAATGGAGATACCTTCCAAGCAATTGCAATCGGACGAGAAAAAAAAAAAATTGGGGAAATTTTGTCATTTCGTGAAAATGGCCAGGATTAAATCTGAAGCATTGCAAAAGACCAAAAGATGCCAAAACTAAACTCACAGCTGTTGCAAAAGCAGGGGAATAAGTCAAGGAGGAAGACACAACTCGCTGGGGAAGATATAAGAAACACAGCAAGGATACCAAAAAGAAAAAAAAAAAAATTTCTTTCCCAAAGTCAAAGCCATCAAAAAGCAGGCCATATGCCATCAAGTGCAGGCACATGCAGCAAAGCTTGCCAAAATTGATCCCCGCTGAAGGCCAAAACACAAAGGAAGGACTTCCAAACTCCCTGGAATGGAGATACCTTCCAAGCAATTGCAATCGGAGGAGAAAAAAGAAAAATTGGGGAAATTTTTTCATTCCGAGAAAATGGCCAGGATTAAATCCAGAGCATTGCAAAGGACCAAACCATGCCAAAACTAAGCTCACAGCTGTTGCAAAAGCAGGGGAATAAGTCAAGGAGGAAGACACAACTTGCAGGGGAAGATATAAGAAACAGGGCATGGATACTAAAAATACAAAAAAATTTTCTTTCCCAAAGTCAAAGCCATCAAAAAGCATGGCATGCCATCAAGTGCAGGGACATGCACCAAAGATTCTTCTATTAGTCCCCATTGAAATCGCAAGATTCCGTTTCCCTTCCCGAAAGGAAATGAAATTTCCTTTCGGGAAGGGAAACGGAATCTTGCGAACCCCAAAAGAAAGACTTACAAACACTCTGCAAAGGACATAGGAGCAAAAGAAATGCAATTGAAAAAAACCCCACAAAAACCAGATAATTCAGAGTTTTAGTCTCTTCAAAAAATGGTCTGGAAGGAAATGAGCTGCATTGCAAAGGACCAAACCATGCAAAACTAAGCCCACAGATGTTGCACAAGCAGGGGAAAAAGAAAAAGACAAAGACACAACTCGCTGGTGAAGATCAGAGGGACATGGCATGGGTACCAAAAAGAAAAAAAAAAAAAATTTCTTTCCCAAAGTCAAAGCCATCAAAAGGCAGGCCATATGCCATCAAGTGCAGGCACATGCAGCAAAGCTTGCCAAAATTGATCCCCGCTGAAGGCCAAAACACAAAGGAAGGACTTCCAGACTCCCTGGAATGGAGATACCATCCAAGCAATTGCAATCGGAGGAGAAAAAAAAAAAATTGGGGAAATTTTGTCATTTCGTGAAAATGGCCAGGATTAAATCTGAAGCATTGCAAAAGACCAAAAGATGCCAAAACTAAACTCACAGCTGTTGCAAAAGCAGGGGAATAAGTCAAGGAGGAAGACACAACTTGCAGGGGAAGATATAAGAAACAGGGCATGGATACTAAAAATACAAAAAAATTTTCTTTCCCAAAGTCAAAGCCATCAAAAAGCATGGCATGCCATCAAGTGCAGGGACATGCACCAAAGATTCTTCTATTCGTCCCCATTGAAATCGCAAGATTCCGTTTCCCTTCCCGAAAGGAAATTTCATTTCCTTTCGGGAAGGGAAACGGAATCTTGCGAACCCCAAAAGAAAGACTTACAAACACTCTGCAAAGGACATAGGAGCAAAAGAAATGCAATTGAAAAAAACCCCACAAAAACCAGAAAATTCAGAGTTTTAGTCTCTTCAAAAAATGGTCTGGAAGGAAATGAGCTGCATTGCAAAGGACCAAACCATGCAAAACTAAGCCCACAGATGTTGCACAAGCAGGGGAAAAAGAAAAAGACAAAGACACAACTCGCTGGTGAAGATCAGAGGGACATGGCATGGGTACCAAAAAGAAAAAAAAAAAAAATTTCTTTCCCAAAGTCAAAGCCATCAAAAGGCAGGCCATATGCCATCAAGTGCAGGCACATGCAGCAAAGCTTGCCAAAATTGATCCCCGCTGAAGGCCAAAACACAAAGGAAGGACTTCCAAACTCCCTGGAATGGAGATACCATCCAAGCAATTGCAATCGGAGGAGAAAAAAAAAAAATTGGGGAAATTTTGTCATTCCGAGAAAATGGCCAGGATTAAATCCAGAGCATTGCAAAGGACCAAACCATGCCAAAACTAAGCTCACAGCTGTTGCAAAAGCAGGGGAATAAGTCAAGGAGGAAGACACAACTTGCAGGGGAAGATATAAGAAACAGGGCATGGATACTAAAAATACAAAAAAATTTTCTTTCCCAAAGTCAAAGCCATCAAAAAGCATGGCATGCCATCAAGTGCAGGGACATGCACCAAAGATTCTTCTATTAGTCCCCATTGAAATCGCAAGATTCCGTTTCCTTTCGGGAAGGGAAACGGAATCTTGCGAACCCCAAAAGAAAGACTTACAAACACTCTGCAAAGGACATAGGAGCAAAAGAAATGCAATTGAAAAAAACCCCACAAAAACCAGAAAATTCAGAGTTTTAGTCTCTTCAAAAAATGGTCTGGAAGGAAATGAGCTGCATTGCAAAGGACCAAACCATGCAAAACTAAGCCCACAGATGTTGCACAAGCAGGGGAAAAAGAAAAAGACAAAGACACAACTCGCTGGTGAAGATCAGAGGGACATGGCATGGGTACCAAAAAGAAAAAAAAAAAAAATTTCTTTCCCAAAGTCAAAGCCATCAAAAGGCAGGCCATATGCCATCAAGTGCAGGCACATGCAGCAAAGCTTGCCAAAATTGATCCCCGCTGACGGCCAAAACACAAAGGAAGGACTTCCAAACTCCCTGGAATGGAGATACCTTCCAAGCAATTGCAATCGGACGAGAAAAAAAAAAAATTGGGGAAATTTTGTCATTTCGTGAAAATGGCCAGGATTAAATCCGAAGCACTGCAAAGGACGAAAAGATGCCAAAACTAAACTCACAGCTGTTGGAAAAGCAGGGGAATAAGTCAAGGAGGAAGACACAACTTGCAGGGGAAGATATAAGAAACAGGGCATGGATACCAAAAAGAAAAAAAAAAAATTTCTTTCCCAAAGTCAAAGCCATCAAAAGGCAGGCCATATGCCATCAAGTGCAGGCACATGCAGCAAAGCTTGCCAAAATTGATCCCCGCTGAAGGCCAAAACACAAAGGAAGGACTTCCAAACTCCCTGGAATGGAGATACCTTCCAAGCAATTGCAATCGGAGGAGAAAAAAAAAAAATTGGGGAAATTTTGTCATTCCGAGAAAATGGCCAGGGTTAAATCTGAAGCATTGCAAAGGACCAAACCATGCCAAAACTAAGCTCACAGCTGTTGCAAAAGCAGGGGAATAAGTCAAGGAGGAAGACACAACTTGCAGGGGAAGATATAAGAAACAGGGCATGGATACTAAAAATACAAAAAAATTTTCTTTCCCAAAGTCAAAGCCATCAAAAAGCATGGCATGGCATCAAGTGCAGGGACATGCACCAAAGATTCTTCTATTCGTCCCCATTGAAATCGCAAGATTCCGTTTCCCTTCCCGAAAGGAAATGAAATTTCCTTTCGGGAAGGGAAACGGAATCTTGCGAACCCCAAAAGAAAGACTTACAAACACTCTGCAAAGGACATAGGAGCAAAAGAAATGCAATTGAAAAAAACCCCACAAAAACCAGAAAATTCAGAGTTTTAGTCTCTTCAAAAAATGGTCTGGAAGGAAATGAGCTGCATTGCAAAGGACCAAACCATGCAAAACTAAGCCCACAGATGTTGCACAAGCAGGGGAAAAAGAAAAAGACAAAGACACAACTCGCTGGTGAAGATCAGAGGGACATGGCATGGGTACCAAAAAGAAAAAAAAAAAAAATTTCTTTCCCAAAGTCAAAGCCATCAAAAGGCAGGCCATATGCCATCAAGTGCAGGCACATGCAGCAAAGCTTGCCAAAATTGATCCCCGCTGAAGGCCAAAACACAAAGGAAGGACTTCCAAACACCCTGGAATGGAGATACCTTCCAAGCAATTGCAATCGGAGGAGAAAAAAAAAAAATTGGGGAAATTTTGTCATTTCGTGAAAATGGCCAGGATTAAATCTGAAGCATTGCAAAGGACCAAAAGATGCCAAAACTAAGCTCACAGCTGTTGCAAAAGCAGGGGAATAAGTCAAGGAGGAAGACACAACTCGCTGGGGAAGATATAAGAAACACAGAAAGGATACCAAAAAGAAAAAAAAAAAATTTCTTTCCCAAAGTCAAAGCCATCAAAAAGCAGGCCATATGCCATCAAGTGCAGGCACATGCAGCAAAGCTTGCCAAAATTGATCCCCGCTGAAGGCCAAAACACAAAGGAAGGACTTCCAAACTCCCTGGAATGGAGATACCTTCCAAGCAATTGCAATCGGAGGAGAAAAAAAAAAAATTGGGGAAATTTTGTCATTCCGAGAAAATGGCCAGGATTAAATCCGGAGCATTGCAAAGGACCAAACCATGCCAAAACTAAGCTCACAGCTGTTGCAAAAGCAGGGGAATAAGTCAAGGAGGAAGACACAACTTGCAGGGGAAGATATAAGAAACAGGGCATGGATACTAAAAATACAAAAAAATTTTCTTTCCCAAAGTCAAAGCCATCAAAAAGCATGGCATGCCATCAAGTGCAGGGACATGCACCAAAGATTCTTCTATTAGTCCCCATTGAAATCGCAAGATTCCGTTTCCCTTCCCGAAAGGAAATGAAATTTCCTTTCGGGAAGGGAAACGGAATCTTGCGAACCCCAAAAGAAAGACTTACAAACACTCTGCAAAGGACATAGGAGCAAAAGAAATGCAATTGAAAAAAACCCCACAAAAACCAGAAAATTCAGAGTTTTAGTCTCTTCAAAAAATGGTCTGGAAGGAAATGAGCTGCATTGCAAAGGACCAAACCATGCAAAACTAAGCCCACAGATGTTGCACAAGCAGGGGAAAAAGAAAAAGACAAAGACACAACTCGCTGGTGAAGATCAGAGGGACATGGCATGGGTACCAAAAAGAAAAAAAAAAAAAATTTCTTTCCCAAAGTCAAAGCCATCAAAAGGCAGGCCATATGCCATCAAGTGCAGGCACATGCAGCAAAGCTTGCCAAAATTGATCCCCGCTGAAGGCCAAAACACAAAGGAAGGACTTCCAGACTCCCTGGAATGGAGATACCATCCAAGCAATTGCAATCGGAGGAGAAAAAAAAGAATTGGGGAAATTTTGTCATTTCGTGAAAATGGCCAGGATTAAATCCGGAGCATTGCAAAGGACCAAACCATGCCAAAACTAAGCTCACAGCTGTTGCAAAAGCAGGGGAATAAGTCAAGGAGGAAGACACAACTCGCTGGGGAAGATATAAGAAACACAGCAAGGATACCAAAAAGAAAAAAAAAAAAAATTCTTTCCCAAAGTCAAAGCCATCAAAAGGCAGGCCATATGCCATCAAGTGCAGGCACATGCAGCAAAGCTTGCCAAAATTGATCCCCGCTGACAGCCAAAACACAAAGGAAGGACTTCCAAACTCCCTGGAATGGAGATACCTTCCAAGCAATTGCAATCGGACGAGAAAAAAAAAAAATTGGGGAAATTTTGTCATTTCGTGAAAATGGCCAGGATTAAATCCGAAGCATTGCAAAGGACCAAAAGATGCCAAAACTAAACTCACAGCTGTTGCAAAAGCAGGGGAATAAGTCAAGGAGGAAGACACAACTCGCTGGGGAAGATATAAGAAACACAGCAAGGATACCAAAAAGAAAAAAAAAAAAATTTCTTTCCCAAAGTCAAAGCCATCAAAAAGCAGGCCATATGCCATCAAGTGCAGGCACATGCAGCAAAGCTTGCCAAAATTGATCCCCGCTGAAGGCCAAAACACAAAGGAAGGACTTCCAAACTCCCTGGAATGGAGATACCTTCCAAGCAATTGCAATCGGAGGAGAAAAAAGAAAAATTGGGGAAATTTTGTCATTCCGAGAAAATGGCCAGGATTAAATCCAGAGCATTGCAAAGGACCAAACCATGCCAAAACTAAGCTCACAGCTGTTGCAAAAGCAGGGGAATAAGTCAAGGAGGAAGACACAACTTGCAGGGGAAGATATAAGAAACAGGGCATGGATACTAAAAATACAAAAAAATTTTCTTTCCCAAAGTCAAAGCCATCAAAAAGCATGGCATGCCATCAAGTGCAGGGACATGCACCAAAGATTCTTCTATTAGTCCCCATTGAAATCGCAAGATTCCGTTTCCCTTCCCGAAAGGAAATGAAATTTCCTTTCGGGAAGGGAAACGGAATCTTGCGAACCCCAAAAGAAAGACTTACAAAGACTCTGCAAAGGACATAGGAGCAAAAGAAATGCAATTGAAAAAAACCCCACAAAAACCAGAAAATTCAGAGTTTTAGTCTCTTCAAAAAATGGTCTGGAAGGAAATGAGCTGCATTGCAAAGGACCAAACCATGCAAAACTAAGCCCACAGATGTTGCACAAGCAGGGGAAAAAGAAAAAGACAAAGACACAACTCGCTGGTGAAGATCAGAGGGACATGGCATGGGTACCAAAAAGAAAAAAAAAAAAAATTTCTTTCCCAAAGTCAAAGCCATCAAAAGGCAGGCCATATGCCATCAAGTGCAGGCACATGCAGCAAAGCTTGCCAAAATTGATCCCCGCTGACGGCCAAAACACAAAGGAAGGACTTCCAAACTCCCTGGAATGGAGATACCTTCCAAGCAATTGCAATCGGACGAGAAAAAAAAAAAATTGGGGAAATTTCGTCATTTCGTGAAAATGGCCAGGATTAAATCCGAAGCATTGCAAAGGACCAAAAGATGCCAAAACTAAACTCACAGCTGTTGCAAAAGCAGGGGAATAAGTCAAGGAGGAAGACACAACTCACTGGGGAAGATATAAGAAACACAGCAAGGATACCAAAAAGAAAAAAAAAAAAATTTCTTTCCCAAAGTCAAAGCCATCAAAAGGCAGGCCATATGCCATCAAGTGCAGGCACATGCAGCAAAGCTTGCCAAAATTGATCCCCGCTGAAGGCCAAAACACAAAGGAAGGACTTCCAAACTCCCTGGAATGGAGATACCTTCCAAGCAATTGCAATCGGAGGAGAAAAAAAAAAAATTGGGGAAATTTTGTCATTCCGAGAAAATGGCCAGGATTAAATCCAGAGCATTGCAAAGGACCAAACCATGCCAAAACTAAGCTCACAGCTGTTGCAAAAGCAGGGGAATAAGTCAAGGAGGAAGACACAACTTGCAGGGGAAGATATAAGAAACAGGGCATGGATACTAAAAATACAAAAAAATTTTCTTTCCCAAAGTCAAAGCCATCAAAAAGCATGGCATGCCATCAAGTGCAGGGACATGCACCAAAGATTCTTCTATTAGTCCCCATTGAAATCGCAAGATTCCGTTTCCCTTCCCGAAAGGAAATGAAATTTCCTTTCGGGAAGGGAAACGGAATCTTGCGAACCCCAAAAGAAAGACTTACAAACACTCTGCAAAGGACATAGGAGCAAAAGAAATGCAATTGAAAAAAACCCCACAAAAACCAGAAAATTCAGAGTTTTAGTCTCTTCAAAAAATGGTCTGGAAGGAAATGAGCTGCATTGCAAAGGACCAAACCATGCAAAACTAAGCCCACAGATGTTGCACAAGCAGGGGAAAAAGAAAAAGACAAAGACACAACTCGCTGGTGAAGATCAGAGGGACATGGCATGGGTACCAAAAAGAAAAAAAAAAAAAATTTCTTTCCCAAAGTCAAAGCCATCAAAAGGCAGGCCATATGCCATCAAGTGCAGGCACATGCAGCAAAGCTTGCCAAAATTGATCCCCGCTGAAGGCCAAAACACAAAGGAAGGACTTCCAGACTCCCTGGAATGGAGATACCATCCAAGCAATTGCAATCGGAGGAGAAAAAAAAAAAATTGGGGAAATTTTGTCATTTCGTGAAAATGGCCAGGATTAAATCTGAAGCATTGCAAAAGACCAAAAGATGCCAAAACTAAACTCACAGCTGTTGCAAAAGCAGGGGAATAAGTCAAGGAGGAAGACACAACTTGCAGGGGAAGATATAAGAAACAGGGCATGGATACTAAAAATACAAAAAAATTTTCTTTCCCAAAGTCAAAGCCATCAAAAAGCATGGCATGCCATCAAGTGCAGGGACATGCACCAAAGATTCTTCTATTAGTCCCCATTGAAATCGCAAGATTCCGTTTCCCTTCCCGAAAGGAAATGAAATTTCCTTTCGGGAAGGGAAACGGAATCTTGCGAACCCCAAAAGAAAGACTTACAAACACTCTGCAAAGGACATAGGAGCAAAAGAAATGCAATTGAAAAAAACCCCACAAAAACCAGAAAATTCAGAGTTTTAGTCTCTTCAAAAAATGGTCTGGAAGGAAATGAGCTGCATTGCAAAGGACCAAACCATGCAAAACTAAGCCCACAGATGTTGCACAAGCAGGGGAAAAAGAAAAAGACAAAGACACAACTCGCTGGTGAAGATCAGAGGGACATGGCATGGGTACCAAAAAGAAAAAAAAAAAAAATTTCTTTCCCAAAGTCAAAGCCATCAAAAGGCAGGCCATATGCCATCAAGTGCAGGCACATGCAGCAAAGCTTGCCAAAATTGATCCCCGCTGAAGGCCAAAACACAAAGGAAGGACTTCCAAACTCCCTGGAATGGAGATACCATCCAAGCAATTGCAATCGGAGGAGAAAAAAAAAAAATTGGGGAAATTTTGTCATTCCGAGAAAATGGCCAGGATTAAATCCAGAGCATTGCAAAGGACCAAACCATGCCAAAACTAAGCTCACAGCTGTTGCAAAAGCAGGGGAATAAGTCAAGGAGGAAGACACAACTTGCAGGGGAAGATATAAGAAACAGGGCATGGATACTAAAAATACAAAAAAATTTTCTTTCCCAAAGTCAAAGCCATCAAAAAGCATGGCATGCCATCAAGTGCAGGGACATGCACCAAAGATTCTTCTATTAGTCCCCATTGAAATCGCAAGATTCCGTTTCCCTTCCTGAAAGGAAATGAAATTTCCTTTCGGGAAGGGAAACGGAATCTTGCGAACCCCAAAAGAAAGACTTACAAACACTCTGCAAAGGACATAGGAGCAAAAGAAATGCAATTGAAAAAAACCCCACAAAAACCAGAAAATTCAGAGTTTTAGTCTCTTCAAAAAATGGTCTGGAAGGAAATGAGCTGCATTGCAAAGGACCAAACCATGCAAAACTAAGCCCACAGATGTTGCACAAGCAGGGGAAAAAGAAAAAGACAAAGACACAACTCGCTGGTGAAGATCAGAGGGACATGGCATGGGTACCAAAAAGAAAAAAAAAAAAAATTTCTTTCCCAAAGTCAAAGCCATCAAAAGGCAGGCCATATGCCATCAAGTGCAGGCACATGCAGCAAAGCTTGCCAAAATTGATCCCCGCTGAAGGCCAAAACACAAAGGAAGGACTTCCAAACTCCCTGGAATGGAGATACCTTCCAAGCAATTGCAATCGGACGAGAAAAAAAAAAAATTGGGGAAATTTTGTCATTTCGTGAAAATGGCCAGGATTAAATCCGAAGCACTGCAAAGGACGAAAAGATGCCAAAACTAAACTCACAGCTGTTGCAAAAGCAGGGGAATAAGTCAAGGAGGAAGACACAACTTGCAGGGGAAGATATAAGAAACAGGGCATGGATACCAAAAAGAAAAAAAAAAAATTTCTTTCCCAAAGTCAAAGCCATCAAAAGGCAGGCCATATGCCATCAAGTGCAGGCACATGCAGCAAAGCTTGCCAAAATTGATCCCCGCTGAAGGCCAAAACACAAAGGAAGGACTTCCAAACTCCCTGGAATGGAGATACCATCCAAGCAATTGCAATCGGAGGAGAAAAAAAAAAAATTGGGGAAATTTTGTCATTCCGAGAAAATGGCCAGGATTAAATCCAGAGCATTGCAAAGGACCAAACCATGCCAAAACTAAGCTCACAGCTGTTGCAAAAGCAGGGGAATAAGTCAAGGAGGAAGACACAACTTGCAGGGGAAGATATAAGAAACAGGGCATGGATACTAAAAATACAAAAAAATTTTCTTTCCCAAAGTCAAAGCCATCAAAAAGCATGGCATGCCATCAAGTGCAGGGACATGCACCAAAGATTCTTCTATTAGTCCCCATTGAAATCGCAAGATTCCGTTTCCCTTCCCGAAAGGAAATGAAATTTCCTTTCGGGAAGGGAAACGGAATCTTGCGAACCCCAAAAGAAAGACTTACAAACACTCTGCAAAGGACATAGGAGCAAAAGAAATGCAATTGAAAAAAACCCCACAAAAACCAGAAAATTCAGAGTTTTAGTCTCTTCAAAAAATGGTCTGGAAGGAAATGAGCTGCATTGCAAAGGACCAAACCATGCAAAACTAAGCCCACAGATGTTGCACAAGCAGGGGAAAAAGAAAAAGACAAAGACACAACTCGCTGGTGAAGATCAGAGGGACATGGCATGGGTACCAAAAAGAAAAAAAAAAAAAAATTCTTTCCCAAAGTCAAAGCCATCAAAAGGCAGGCCATATGCCATCAAGTGCAGGCACATGCAGCAAAGCTTGCCAAAATTGATCCCCGCTGAAGGCCAAAACACAAAGGAAGGACTTCCAGACTCCCTGGAATGGAGATACCATCCAAGCAATTGCAATCGGAGGAGAAAAAAAAAAAATTGGGGAAATTTTGTCATTTCGTGAAAATGGCCAGGATTAAATCTGAAGCATTGCAAAGGACCAAAAGATGCCAAAACTAAACTCACAGCTGTTGCAAAAGCAGGGGAATAAGTCAAGGAGGAAGACACAACTCGCTGGGGAAGATATAAGAAACACAGCAAGGATGTCAAAAAGAAAAAAAAAAAAATTTCTTTCCCAAAGTCAAAGCCATCAAAAGGCAGGCCATATGCCATCAAGTGCAGGCACATGCAGCAAAGCTTGCCAAAATTGATCCCCGCTGAAGGCCAAAACACAAAGGAAGGACTTCCAGACTCCCTGGAATGGAGATACCATCCAAGCAATTGCAATCGGAGGAGAAAAAGAAGAATTGGGGAAATTTTGTCATTCCAAGAAAATGGCCAGGATTAAATCCGGAGCATTGCAAAGGACCAAACCATGCCAAAACTAAGCTCACAGCTGTTGCAAAAGCAGGGGAATAAGTCAAGGAGGAAGACACAACTTGCAGGGGAAGATATAAGAAACAGGGCATGGATACTAAAAATACAAAAAAATTTTCTTTCCCAAAGTCAAAGCCATCAAAAAGCATGGCATGCCATCAAGTGCAGGGACATGCACCAAAGATTCTTCTATTAGTCCCCATTGAAATCGCAAGATTCCGTTTCCCTTCCCGAAAGGAAATGAAATTTCCTTTCGGGAAGGGAAACGGAATATTGCGAACCCCAAAAGAAAGACTTACAAACACTCTGCAAAGGACATAGGAGCAAAAGAAATGCAATTGAAAAAACCCCACAAAAACCAGAAAATTCAGAGTTTTAGTCTCTTCAAAAAATGGTCTAGAAGGAAATGAGCTGCATTGCAAAGGACCAAACCATGCAAAACTAAGCCCACAGATGTTGCACAAGCAGGGGAAAAAGAAAAAGACAAAGACACAACTCGCTGGTGAAGATCAGAGGGACATGGCATGGGTACAAAAAAGAAAAAAAAAAAAAATTTCTTTCCCAAAGTCAAAGCCATCAAAAGGCAGGCCATATGCCATCAAGTGCAGGCACATGCAGCAAAGCTTGCCAAAATTGATCCCCGCTGAAGGCCAAAACACAAAGGAAGGACTTCCAAACTCCCTGGAATGGAGATACCTTCCAAGCAATTGCAATCGGACGAGAAAAAAAAAAAATTGGGGAAATTTCGTCATTTCGTGAAAATGGCCAGGATTAAATCCGAAGCATTGCAAAGGACCAAAAGATGCCAAAACTAAACTCACAGCTGTTGCAAAAGCAGGGGAATAAGTCAAGGAGGAAGACACAACTCACTGGGGAAGATATAAGAAACACAGCAAGGATACCAAAAAGAAAAAAAAAAAAATTTCTTTCCCAAAGTCAAAGCCATCAAAAGGCAGGCCATATGCCATCAAGTGCAGGCACATGCAGCAAAGCTTGCCAAAATTGATCCCCGCTGAAGGCCAAAACACAAAGGAAGGACTTCCAAACTCCCTGGAATGGAGATACCATCAAGGCAATTGCAATCGGAGGAGAAAAAAAAAAAATTGGGGAAATTTTGTCATTCCGAGAAAATGGCCAGGATTAAATCCAGAGCATTGCAAAGGACCAAACCATGCCAAAACTAAGCTCACAGCTGTTGCAAAAGCAGGGGAATAAGTCAAGGAGGAAGACACAACTTGCAGGGGAAGATATAAGAAACAGGGCATGGATACTAAAAATACAAAAAAATTTTCTTTCCCAAAGTCAAAGCCATCAAAAAGCATGGCATGCCATCAAGTGCAGGGACATGCACCAAAGATTCTTCTATTAGTCCCCATTGAAATCGCAAGATTCCGTTTCCCTTCCCGAAAGGAAATGAAATTTCCTTTCGGGAAGGGAAACGGAATCTTGCGAACCCCAAAAGAAAGACTTACAAACACTCTGCAAAGGACATAGGAGCAAAAGAAATGCAATTGAAAAAAACCCCACAAAAACCAGATAATTCAGAGTTTTAGTCTCTTCAAAAAATGGTCTGGAAGGAAATGAGCTGCATTGCAAAGGACCAAACCATGCAAAACTAAGCCCACAGATGTTGCACAAGCAGGGGAAAAAGAAAAAGACAAAGACACAACTCGCTGGTGAAGATCAGAGGGACATGGCATGGGTACCAAAAAGAAAAAAAAAAAAAATTTCTTTCCCAAAGTCAAAGCCATCAAAAGGCAGGCCATATGCCATCAAGTGCAGGCACATGCAGCAAAGCTTGCCAAAATTGATCCCCGCTGAAGGCCAAAACACAAAGGAAGGACTTCCAGACTCCCTGGAATGGAGATACCATCCAAGCAATTGCAATCGGAGGAGAAAAAAAAAAAATTGGGGAAATTTTGTCATTTCGTGAAAATGGCCAGGATTAAATCTGAAGCATTGCAAAAGACCAAAAGATGCCAAAACTAAACTCACAGCTGTTGCAAAAGCAGGGGAATAAGTCAAGGAGGAAGACACAACTTGCAGGGGAAGATATAAGAAACAGGGCATGGATACTAAAAATACAAAAAAATTTTCTTTCCCAAAGTCAAAGCCATCAAAAAGCATGGCATGCCATCAAGTGCAGGGACATGCACCAAAGATTCTTCTATTAGTCCCCATTGAAATCGCAAGATTCCGTTTCCCTTCCCGAAAGGAAATTTCATTTCCTTTCGGGAAGGGAAACGGAATCTTGCGAACCCCAAAAGAAAGACTTACAAACACTCTGCAAAGGACATAGGAGCAAAAGAAATGCAATTGAAAAAAACCCCACAAAAACCAGAAAATTCAGAGTTTTAGTCTCTTCAAAAAATGGTCTGGAAGGAAATGAGCTGCATTGCAAAGGACCAAACCATGCAAAACTAAGCCCACAGATGTTGCACAAGCAGGGGAAAAAGAAAAAGACAAAGACACAACTCGCTGGTGAAGATCAGAGGGACATGGCATGGGTACCAAAAAGAAAAAAAAAAAAAATTTCTTTCCCAAAGTCAAAGCCATCAAAAGGCAGGCCATATGCCATCAAGTGCAGGCACATGCAGCAAAGCTTGCCAAAATTGATCCCCGCTGAAGGCCAAAACACAAAGGAAGGACTTCCAAACTCCCTGGAATGGAGATACCATCCAAGCAATTGCAATCGGAGGAGAAAAAAAAAAAATTGGGGAAATTTTGTCATTCCGAGAAAATGGCCAGGATTAAATCCAGAGCATTGCAAAGGACCAAACCATGCCAAAACTAAGCTCACAGCTGTTGCAAAAGCAGGGGAATAAGTCAAGGAGGAAGACACAACTTGCAGGGGAAGATATAAGAAACAGGGCATGGATACTAAAAATACAAAAAAATTTTCTTTCCCAAAGTCAAAGCCATCAAAAAGCATGGCATGCCATCAAGTGCAGGGACATGCACCAAAGATTCTTCTATTAGTCCCCATTGAAATCGCAAGATTCCGTTTCCTTTCGGGAAGGGAAACGGAATCTTGCGAACCCCAAAAGAAAGACTTACAAACACTCTGCAAAGGACATAGGAGCAAAAGAAATGCAATTGAAAAAAACCCCACAAAAACCAGAAAATTCAGAGTTTTAGTCTCTTCAAAAAATGGTCTGGAAGGAAATGAGCTGCATTGCAAAGGACCAAACCATGCAAAACTAAGCCCACAGATGTTGCACAAGCAGGGGAAAAAGAAAAAGACAAAGACACAACTCGCTGGTGAAGATCAGAGGGACATGGCATGGGTACCAAAAAGAAAAAAAAAAAAAATTTCTTTCCCAAAGTCAAAGCCATCAAAAGGCAGGCCATATGCCATCAAGTGCAGGCACATGCAGCAAAGCTTGCCAAAATTGATCCCCGCTGACGGCCAAAACACAAAGGAAGGACTTCCAAACTCCCTGGAATGGAGATACCTTCCAAGCAATTGCAATCGGACGAGAAAAAAAAAAAATTGGGGAAATTTTGTCATTTCGTGAAAATGGCCAGGATTAAATCCGAAGCACTGCAAAGGACGAAAAGATGCCAAAACTAAACTCACAGCTGTTGCAAAAGCAGGGGAATAAGTCAAGGAGGAAGACACAACTTGCAGGGGAAGATATAAGAAACAGGGCATGGATACCAAAAAGAAAAAAAAAAAATTTCTTTCCCAAAGTCAAAGCCATCAAAAGGCAGGCCATATGCCATCAAGTGCAGGCACATGCAGCAAAGCTTGCCAAAATTGATCCCCGCTGAAGGCCAAAACACAAAGGAAGGACTTCCAAACTCCCTGGAATGGAGATACCTTCCAAGCAATTGCAATCGGAGGAGAAAAAAAAAAAATTGGGGAAATTTTGTCATTCCGAGAAAATGGCCAGGGTTAAATCTGAAGCATTGCAAAGGACCAAACCATGCCAAAACTAAGCTCACAGCTGTTGCAAAAGCAGGGGAATAAGTCAAGGAGGAAGACACAACTTGCAGGGGAAGATATAAGAAACAGGGCATGGATACTAAAAATACAAAAAAATTTTCTTTCCCAAAGTCAAAGCCATCAAAAAGCATGGCATGGCATCAAGTGCAGGGACATGCACCAAAGATTCTTCTATTCGTCCCCATTGAAATCGCAAGATTCCGTTTCCCTTCCCGAAAGGAAATGAAATTTCCTTTCGGGAAGGGAAACGGAATCTTGCGAACCCCAAAAGAAAGACTTACAAACACTCTGCAAAGGACATAGGAGCAAAAGAAATGCAATTGAAAAAAACCCCACAAAAACCAGAAAATTCAGAGTTTTAGTCTCTTCAAAAAATGGTCTGGAAGGAAATGAGCTGCATTGCAAAGGACCAAACCATGCAAAACTAAGCCCACAGATGTTGCACAAGCAGGGGAAAAAGAAAAAGACAAAGACACAACTCGCTGGTGAAGATCAGAGGGACATGGCATGGGTACCAAAAAGAAAAAAAAAAAAAAATTCTTTCCCAAAGTCAAAGCCATCAAAAGGCAGGCCATATGCCATCAAGTGCAGGCACATGCAGCAAAGCTTGCCAAAATTGATCCCCGCTGACGGCCAAAACACAAAGGAAGGACTTCCAAACTCCCTGGAATGGAGATACCTTCCAAGCAATTGCAATCGGACGAGAAAAAAAAAAAATTGGGGAAATTTTGTCATTTCGTGAAAATGGCCAGGATTAAATCTGAAGCATTGCAAAAGACCAAAAGATGCCAAAACTAAACTCACAGCTGTTGCAAAAGCAGGGGAATAAGTCAAGGAGGAAGACACAACTCGCTGGGGAAGATATAAGAAACACAGCAAGGATACCAAAAAGAAAAAAAAAAAAATTTCTTTCCCAAAGTCAAAGCCATCAAAAAGCAGGCCATATGCCATCAAGTGCAGGCACATGCAGCAAAGCTTGCCAAAATTGATCCCCGCTGAAGGCCAAAACACAAAGGAAGGACTTCCAAACTCCCTGGAATGGAGATACCTTCCAAGCAATTGCAATCGGAGGAGAAAAAAGAAAAATTGGGGAAATTTTGTCATTCCGAGAAAATGGCCAGGATTAAATCCAGAGCATTGCAAAGGACCAAACCATGCCAAAACTAAGCTCACAGCTGTTGCAAAAGCAGGGGAATAAGTCAAGGAGGAAGACACAACTTGCAGGGGAAGATATAAGAAACAGGGCATGGATACTAAAAATACAAAAAAATTTTCTTTCCCAAAGTCAAAGCCATCAAAAAGCATGGCATGCCATCAAGTGCAGGGACATGCACCAAAGATTCTTCTATTAGTCCCCATTGAAATCGCAAGATTCCGTTTCCCTTCCCGAAAGGAAATTTCATTTCCTTTCGGGAAGGGAAACGGAATCTTGCGAACCCCAAAAGAAAGACTTACAAACACTCTGCAAAGGACATAGGAGCAAAAGAAATGCAATTGAAAAAAACCCCACAAAAACCAGAAAATTCAGAGTTTTAGTCTCTTCAAAAAATGGTCTGGAAGGAAATGAGCTGCATTGCAAAGGACCAAACCATGCAAAACTAAGCCCACAGATGTTGCACAAGCAGGGGAAAAAGAAAAAGACAAAGACACAACTTGCTGGTGAAGATCAGAGGGACATGGCATGGGTACCAAAAAGAAAAAAAAAAAAAATTTCTTTCCCAAAGTCAAAGCCATCAAAAGGCAGGCCATATGCCATCAAGTGCAGGCACATGCAGCAAAGCTTGCCAAAATTGATCCCCGCTGAAGGCCAAAACACAAAGGAAGGACTTCCAAACACCCTGGAATGGAGATACCTTCCAAGCAATTGCAATCGGAGGAGAAAAAAAAAAAATTGGGGAAATTTTGTCATTTCGTGAAAATGGCCAGGATTAAATCTGAAGCATTGCAAAGGACCAAAAGATGCCAAAACTAAGCTCACAGCTGTTGCAAAAGCAGGGGAATAAGTCAAGGAGGAAGACACAACTCGCTGGGGAAGATATAAGAAACACAGAAAGGATACCAAAAAGAAAAAAAAAAAATTTCTTTCCCAAAGTCAAAGCCATCAAAAAGCAGGCCATATGCCATCAAGTGCAGGCACATGCAGCAAAGCTTGCCAAAATTGATCCCCGCTGAAGGCCAAAACACAAAGGAAGGACTTCCAAACTCCCTGGAATGGAGATACCTTCCAAGCAATTGCAATCGGAGGAGAAAAAAAAAAAATTGGGGAAATTTTGTCATTCCGAGAAAATGGCCAGGATTAAATCCGGAGCATTGCAAAGGACCAAACCATGCCAAAACTAAGCTCACAGCTGTTGCAAAAGCAGGGGAATAAGTCAAGGAGGAAGACACAACTTGCAGGGGAAGATATAAGAAACAGGGCATGGATACTAAAAATACAAAAAAATTTTCTTTCCCAAAGTCAAAGCCATCAAAAAGCATGGCATGCCATCAAGTGCAGGGACATGCACCAAAGATTCTTCTATTAGTCCCCATTGAAATCGCAAGATTCCGTTTCCCTTCCCGAAAGGAAATTTCATTTCCTTTCGGGAAGGGAAACGGAATCTTGCGAACCCCAAAAGAAAGACTTACAAACACTCTGCAAAGGACATAGGAGCAAAAGAAATGCAATTGAAAAAAACCCCACAAAAACCAGAAAATTCAGAGTTTTAGTCTCTTCAAAAAATGGTCTGGAAGGAAATGAGCTGCATTGCAAAGGACCAAACCATGCAAAACTAAGCCCACAGATGTTGCACAAGCAGGGGAAAAAGAAAAAGACAAAGACACAACTCGCTGGTGAAGATCAGAGGGACATGGCATGGGTACCAAAAAGAAAAAAAAAAAAAAAAATTCTTTCCCAAAGTCAAAGCCATCAAAAGGCAGGCCATATGCCATCAAGTGCAGGCACATGCAGCAAAGCTTGCCAAAATTGATCCCCGCTGAAGGCCAAAACACAAAGGAAGGACTTCCAAACTCCCTGGAATGGAGATACCTTCCAAGCAATTGCAATCGGAGGAGAAAAAAAAAAATTGGGGAAATTTTGTCATTCCGAGAAAATGGCCAGGATTAAATCCAGAGCATTGCAAAGGACCAAACCATGCCAAAACTAAGCTCACAGCTGTTGCAAAAGCAGGGGAATAAGTCAAGGAGGAAGACACAACTTGCAGGGGAAGATATAAGAAACAGGGCATGGATACTAAAAATACAAAAAAAATTTGTTTCCCAAAGTCAAAGCCATCAAAAAGCATGGCATGCCATCAAGTGCAGGGACATGCACCAAAGATTCTTCTATTAGTCCCCATTGAAATCGCAAGATTCCGTTTCCCTTCCCGAAAGGAAATGAAATTTCCTTTCGGGAAGGGAAACGGAATCTTGCGAACCCCAAAAGAAAGACTTAGAAACACTCTGCAAAGGACATAGGAGCAAAAGAAATGCAATTGAAAAAAACCCCACAAAAACCAGAAAATTCAGAGTTTTAGTCTCTTCAAAAAATGGTCTGGAAGGAAATGAGCTGCATTGCAAAGGACCAAACCATGCAAAACTAAGCCCACAGATGTTGCACAAGCAGGGGAAAAAGAAAAAGACAAAGACACAACTCGCTGGTGAAGATCAGAGGGACATGGCATGGGTACCAAAAAGAAAAAAAAAAAAAATTTCTTTCCCAAAGTCAAAGCCATCAAAAGGCAGGCCATATGCCATCAAGTGCAGGCACATGCAGCAAAGCTTGCCAAAATTGATCCCCGCTGAAGGCCAAAACACAAAGGAAGGACTTCCAGACTCCCTGGAATGGAGATACCATCCAAGCAATTGCAATCGGAGGAGAAAAAAAAAAAATTGGGGAAATTTTGTCATTTCGTGAAAATGGCCAGGATTAAATCTGAAGCATTGCAAAAGACCAAAAGATGCCAAAACTAAACTCACAGCTGTTGCAAAAGCAGGGGAATAAGTCAAGGAGGAAGACACAACTCGCTGGGGAAGATATAAGAAACACAGCAAGGATACCAAAAAGAAAAAAAAAAAAATTTCTTTCCCAAAGTCAAAGCCATCAAAAAGCAGGCCATATGCCATCAAGTGCAGGCACATGCAGCAAAGCTTGCCAAAATTGATCCCCGCTGAAGGCCAAAACACAAAGGAAGGACTTCCAAACTCCCTGGAATGGAGATACCTTCCAAGCAATTGCAATCGGAGGAGAAAAAAGAAAAATTGGGGAAATTTTGTCATTCCGAGAAAATGGCCAGGATTAAATCCAGAGCATTGCAAAGGACCAAACCATGCCAAAACTAAGCTCACAGCTGTTGCAAAAGCAGGGGAATAAGTCAAGGAGGAAGACACAACTTGCAGGGGAAGATATAAGAAACAGGGCATGGATACTAAAAATACAAAAAAATTTTCTTTCCCAAAGTCAAAGCCATCAAAAAGCATGGCATGCCATCAAGTGCAGGGACATGCACCAAAGATTCTTCTATTAGTCCCCATTGAAATCGCAAGATTCCGTTTCCCTTCCCGAAAGGAAATGAAATTTCCTTTCGGGAAGGGAAACGGAATCTTGCGAACCCCAAAAGAAAGACTTACAAACACTCTGCAAAGGACATAGGAGCAAAAGAAATGCAATTGAAAAAAACCCCACAAAAACCAGAAAATTCAGAGTTTTAGTCTCTTCAAAAAATGGTCTGGAAGGAAATGAGCTGCATTGCAAAGGACCAAACCATGCAAAACTAAGCCCACAGATGTTGCACAAGCAGGGGAAAAAGAAAAAGACAAAGACACAACTCGCTGGTGAAGATCAGAGGGACATGGCATGGGTACCAAAAAGAAAAAAAAAAAAAAATTCTTTCCCAAAGTCAAAGCCATCAAAAGGCAGGCCATATGCCATCAAGTGCAGGCACATGCAGCAAAGCTTGCCAAAATTGATCCCCGCTGACGGCCAAAACACAAAGGAAGGACTTCCAAACTCCCTGGAATGGAGATACCTTCCAAGCAATTGCAATCGGACGAGAAAAAAAAAAAATTGGGGAAATTTTGTCATTTCGTGAAAATGGCCAGGATTAAATCCGAAGCATTGCAAAGGACCAAAAGATGCCAAAACTAAACTCACAGCTGTTGCAAAAGCAGGGGAATAAGTCAAGGAGGAAGACACAACTCGCTGGGGAAGATATAAGAAACACAGCAAGGATACCAAAAAGAAAAAAAAAAAAATTTCTTTCCCAAAGTCAAAGCCATCAAAAGGCAGGCCATATGCCATCAAGTGCAGGCACATGCAGCAAAGCTTGCCAAAATTGATCCCCGCTGAAGGCCAAAACACAAAGGAAGGACTTCCAAACTCCCTGGAATGGAGATACCTTCCAAGCAATTGCAATCGGAGGAGAAAAAAAAGAATTGGGGAAATTTTGTCATTCCGAGAAAATGGCCAGGATTAAATCCAGAGCATTGCAAAGGACCAAACCATGCCAAAACTAAGCTCACAGCTGTTGCAAAAGCAGGGGAATAAGTCAAGGAGGAAGACACAACTTGCAGGGGAAGATATAAGAAACAGGGCATGGATACTAAAAATACAAAAAAATTTTCTTTCCCAAAGTCAAAGCCATCAAAAAGCATGGCATGCCATCAAGTGCAGGGACATGCACCAAAGATTCTTCTATTAGTCCCCATTGAAATCGCAAGATTCCGTTTCCCTTCCCGAAAGGAAATGAAATTTCCTTTCAGGAAGGGAAACGGAATCTTGCGAACCCCAAAAGAAAGACTTACAAACACTCTGCAAAGGACATAGGAGCAAAAGAAATGCAATTGAAAAAAACCCCACAAAAACCAGAAAATTCAGAGTTTTAGTCTCTTCAAAAAATGGTCTGGAAGGAAATGAGCTGCATTGCAAAGGACCAAACCATGCAAAACTAAGCCCACAGATGTTGCACAAGCAGGGGAAAAAGAAAAAGACAAAGACACAACTCGCTGGTGAAGATCAGAGGGACATGGCATGGGTACCAAAAAGAAAAAAAAAAAAAAATTTCTTTCCCAAAGTCAAAGCCATCAAAAGGCAGGCCATATGCCATCAAGTGCAGGCACATGCAGCAAAGCTTGCCAAAATTGATCCCCGCTGAAGGCCAAAACACAAAGGAAGGACTTCCAAACTCCCTGGAATGGAGATACCTTCCAAGCAATTGCAATCGGACGAGAAAAAAAAAAAATTGGGGAAATTTTGTCATTTCGTGAAAATGGCCAGGATTAAATCCGAAGCAATGCAAAGGACGAAAAGATGCCAAAACTAAACTCACAGCTGTTGCAAAAGCAGGGGAATAAGTCAAGGAGGAAGACACAACTCGCTGGGGAAGATATAAGAAACACAGCAAGGATACCAAAAAGAAAAAAAAAAAATTTGTTTCCCAAAGTCAAAGCCATCAAAAGGCAGGCCATATGCCATCAAGTGCAGGCACATGCAGCAAAGCTTGCCAAAATTGATCCCCGCTGAAGGCCAAAACACAAAGGAAGGACTTCCAAACACCCTGGAATGGAGATACCTTCCAAGCAATTGCAATCGGACGAGAAAAAAAAAAAATTGGGGAAATTTTGTCATTTCGTGAAAATGGCCAGGATTAAATCTGAAGCATTGCAAAGGACCAAAAGATGCCAAAACTAAGCTCACAGCTGTTGCAAAAGCAGGGGAATAAGTCAAGGAGGAAGACACAACTCGCTGGGGAAGATATAAGAAACACAGCAAGGATACCAAAAAGAAAAAAAAAAAAATTTCTTTCCCAAAGTCAAAGCCATCAAAAAGCAGGCCATATGCCATCAAGTGCAGGCACATGCAGCAAAGCTTGCCAAAATTGATCCCCGCTGAAGGCCAAAACACAAAGGAAGGACTTCCAAACTCCCTGGAATGGAGATACCTTCCAAGCAATTGCAATCGGAGGAGAAAAAAAAAAAATTGGGGAAATTTTGTCATTCCGAGAAAATGGCCAGGATTAAATCCAGAGCATTGCAAAGGACCAAACCATGCCAAAACTAAGCTCACAGCTGTTGCAAAAGCAGGGGAATAAGTCAAGGAGGAAGACACAACTTGCAGGGGAAGATATAAGAAACAGGGCATGGATACTAAAAATACAAAAAAATTTTCTTTCCCAAAGTCAAAGCCATCAAAAAGCATGGCATGCCATCAAGTGCAGGGACATGCACCAAAGATTCTTCTATTAGTCCCCATTGAAATCGCAAGATTCCGTTTCCCTTCCCGAAAGGAAATGAAATTTCCTTTCGGGAAGGGAAACGGAATCTTGCGAACCCCAAAAGAAAGACTTACAAACACTCTGCAAAGGACATAGGAGCAAAAGAAATGCAATTGAAAAGAACCCCACAAAAACCAGAAAATTCAGAGTTTTAGTCTCTTCAAAAAATGGTCTGGAAGGAAATGAGCTGCATTGCAAAGGACCAAACCATGCAAAACTAAGCCCACAGATGTTGCACAAGCAGGGGAAAAAGAAAAAGACAAAGACACAACTCGCTGGTGAAGATCAGAGGGACATGGCATGGGTACCAAAAAGAAAAAAAAAAAAAAATTCTTTCCCAAAGTCAAAGCCATCAAAAGGCAGGCCATATGCCATCAAGTGCAGGCACATGCAGCAAAGCTTGCCAAAATTGATCCCCGCTGACGGCCAAAACACAAAGGAAGGACTTCCAAACTCCCTGGAATGGAGATACCTTCCAAGCAATTGCAATCGGACGAGAAAAAAAAAAAAATTGGGGAAATTTTGTCATTTCGTGAAAATGGCCAGGATTAAATCCGAAGCATTGCAAAGGACCAAAAGATGCCAAAACTAAACTCACAGCTGTTGCAAAAGCAGGGGAATAAGTCAAGGAGGAAGACACAACTCGCTGGGGAAGATATAAGAAACACAGCAAGGATACCAAAAAGAAAAAAAAAAAAATTTCTTTCCCAAAGTCAAAGCCATCAAAAGGCAGGCCATATGCCATCAAGTGCAGGCACATGCAGCAAAGCTTGCCAAAATTGATCCCCGCTGAAGGCCAAAACACAAAGGAAGGACTTCCAAACTCCCTGGAATGGAGATACCTTCCAAGCAATTGCAATCGGAGGAGAAAAAAAAAAATTGGGGAAATTTTGTCATTCCGAGAAAATGGCCAGGATTAAATCCAGAGCATTGCAAAGGACCAAACCATGCCAAAACTAAGCTCACAGCTGTTGCAAAAGCAGGGGAATAAGTCAAGGAGGAAGACACAACTTGCAGGGGAAGATATAAGAAACAGGGCATGGATACTAAAAATACAAAAAAATTTTCTTTCCCAAAGTCAAAGCCATCAAAAAGCATGGCATGCCATCAAGTGCAGGGACATGCACCAAAGATTCTTCTATTAGTCCCCATTGAAATCGCAAGACTCGGTTTCCCTTCCCGAAAGGAAATGAAATTTCCTTTCGGGAAGGGAAACGGAATCTTGCGAACCCCAAAAGAAAGACTTACAAACACTCTGCAAAGGACATAGGAGCAAAAGAAATGCAATTGAAAAAAACCCCACAAAAACCAGAAAATTCAGAGTTTTAGTCTCTTCAAAAAATGGTCTGGAAGGAAATGAGCTGCATTGCAAAGGACCAAACCATGCAAAACTAAGCCCACAGATGTTGCACAAGCAGGGGAAAAAGAAAAAGACAAAGACACAACTCGCTGGTGAAGATCAGAGGGACATGGTATGGGTACCAAAAAGAAAAAAAAAAAAATTTCTTTCCCAAAGTCAAAGCCATCAAAAGGCAGGCCATATGCCATCAAGTGCAGGCACATGCAGCAAAGCTTGCCAAAATTGATCCCCGCTGAAGGCCAAAACACAAAGGAAGGACTTCCAAACTCCCTGGAATGGAGATACCTTCCAAGCAATTGCAATCGGAGGAGAAAAAAAAAAATTGGGGAAATTTTGTCATTTCGTGAAAATGGCCAGGATTAAATCTGAACCATTGCAAAGGACGAAAAGATGCCAAAACTAAGCTCACAGCTGTTGCAAAAGCAGGGGAATAAGTCAAGGAGGAAGACACAACTCGCTGGGGAAGATATAAGAAACACAGCAAGGATACCAAAAAGAAAAAAAAAAAAATTTCTTTCCCAAAGTCAAAGCCATCAAAAAGCAGGCCATATGCCATCAAGTGCAGGCACATGCAGCAAAGCTTGCCAAAATTGATCCCCGCTGAAGGCCAAAACACAAAGGAAGGACTTCCAAACTCCCTGGAATGGAGATACCTTCCAAGCAATTGCAATCGGAGGAGAAAAAAAAAAAATTGGGGAAATTTTGTCATTCCGAGAAAATGGCCAGGATTAAATCCAGAGCATTGCAAAGGACCAAACCATGCCAAAACTAAGCTCACAGCTGTTGCAAAAGCAGGGGAATAAGTCAAGGAGGAAGACACAACTTGCAGGGGAAGATATAAGAAACAGGGCATGGATACTAAAAATACAAAAAAATTTTCTTTCCCAAAGTCAAAGCCATCAAAAAGCATGGCATGCCATCAAGTGCAGGGACATGCACCAAAGATTCTTCTATTAGTCCCCACTGAAATCGCAAGACTCGGTTTCCCTTCCCGAAAGGAAATGAAATTTCCTTTCGGGAAGGGAAACGGAATCTTGCGAACCCCAAAAGAAAGACTTACAAACACTCTGCAAAGGACATAGGAGCAAAAGAAATGCAATTGAAAAAAACCCCACAAAAACCAGAAAATTCAGAGTTTTAGTCTCTTCAAAAAATGGTCTGGAAGGAAATGAGCTGCATTGCAAAGGACCAAACCATGCAAAACTAAGCCCACAGATGTTGCACAAGCAGGGGAAAAAGAAAAAGACAAAGACACAACTCGCTGGTGAAGATCAGAGGGACATGGTATGGGTACCAAAAAGAAAAAAAAAAAAATTTCTTTCCCAAAGTCAAAGCCATCAAAAGGCAGGCCATATGCCATCAAGTGCAGGCACATGCAGCAAAGCTTGCCAAAATTGATCCCCGCTGAAGGCCAAAACACAAAGGAAGGACTTCCAAACTCCCTGGAATGGAGATACCTTCCAAGCAATTGCAATCGGAGGAGAAAAAAAAAAATTGGGGAAATTTTGTCATTTCGTGAAAATGGCCAGGATTAAATCTGAAGCACTGCAAAGGACGAAAAGATGCCAAAACTAAACTCACAGCTGTTGCAAAAGCAGGGGAATAAGTCAAGGAGGAAGACACAACTCGCTGGGGAAGATATAAGAAACACAGCAAGGATACCAAAAAGAAAAAAAAAAAATTTGTTTCCCAAAGTCAAAGCCATCAAAAGGCAGGCCATATGCCATCAAGTGCAGGCACATGCAGCAAAGCTTGCCAAAATTGATCCCCGCTGAAGGCCAAAACACAAAGGAAGGACTTCCAAACACCCTGGAATGGAGATACCTTCCAAGCAATTGCAATCGGAGGAGAAAAAAAAAAAATTGGGGAAATTTTGTCATTTCGTGAAAATGGCCAGGATTAAATCTGAAGCATTGCAAAGGACCAAAAGATACCAAAACTAAGCTCACAGCTGTTGCAAAAGCAGGGGAATAAGTCAAGGAGGAAGACACAACTCGCTGGGGAAGATATAAGAAACACAGCAAGGATACCAAAAAGAAAAAAAAAAAAATTTCTTTCCCAAAGTCAAAGCCATCAAAAAGCAGGCCATATGCCATCAAGTGCAGGCACATGCAGCAAAGCTTGCCAAAATTGATCCCCGCTGAAGGCCAAAACACAAAGGAAGGACTTCCAAACTCCCTGGAATGGAGATACCTTCCAAGCAATTGCAATCGGAGGAGAAAAAAAAAAAATTGGGGAAATTTTGTCATTCCGAGAAAATGGCCAGGATTAAATCCAGAGCATTGCAAAGGACCAAACCATGCCAAAACTAAGCTCACAGCTGTTGCAAAAGCAGGGGAATAAGTCAAGGAGGAAGACACAACTTGCAGGGGAAGATATAAGAAACAGGGCATGGATACTAAAAATACAAAAAAATTTTCTTTCCCAAAGTCAAAGCCATCAAAAAGCATGGCATGCCATCAAGTGCAGGGACATGCACCAAAGATTCTTCTATTAGTCCCCATTGAAATCGCAAGATTCCGTTTCCCTTCCCGAAAGGAAATGAAATTTCCTTTCGGGAAGGGAAACGGAATCTTGCGAACCCCAAAAGAAAGACTTACAAACACTCTGCAAAGGACATAGGAGCAAAAGAAATGCAATTGAAAAAAACCCCACAAAAACCAGAAAATTCAGAGTTTTAGTCTCTTCAAAAAATGGTCTGGAAGGAAATGAGCTGCATTGCAAAGGACCAAACCATGCAAAACTAAGCCCACAGATGTTGCACAAGCAGGGGAAAAAGAAAAAGACAAAGACACAACTCGCTGGTGAAGATCAGAGGGACATGGCATGGGTACCAAAAAGAAAAAAAAAAAAAAATTCTTTCCCAAAGTCAAAGCCATCAAAAGGCAGGCCATATGCCATCAAGTGCAGGCACATGCAGCAAAGCTTGCCAAAATTGATCCCCGCTGAAGGCCAAAACACAAAGGAAGGACTTCCAAACTCCCTGGAATGGAGATACCTTCCAAGCAATTGCAATCGGACGAGAAAAAAAAAAAAATTGGGGAAATTTTGTCATTTCGTGAAAATGGCCAGGATTAAATCCGAAGCATTGCAAAGGACCAAAAGATGCCAAAACTAAACTCACAGCTGTTGCAAAAGCAGGGGAATAAGTCAAGGAGGAAGACACAACTCGCTGGGGAAGATATAAGAAACACAGCAAGGATACCAAAAAGAAAAAAAAAAAAATTTGTTTCCCAAAGTCAAAGCCATCAAAAGGCAGGCCATATGCCATCAAGTGCAGGCACATGCAGCAAAGCTTGCCAAAATTGATCCCCGCTGAAGGCCAAAACACAAAGGAAGGACTTCCAAACTCCCTGGAATGGAGATACCTTCCAAGCAATTGCAATCGGAGGAGAAAAAAAAAAATTGGGGAAATTTTGTCATTCCGAGAAAATGGCCAGGATTAAATCCAGAGCATTGCAAAGGACCAAACCATGCCAAAACTAAGCTCACAGCTGTTGCAAAAGCAGGGGAATAAGTCAAGGAGGAAGACACAACTTGCAGGGGAAGATATAAGAAACAGGGCATGGATACTAAAAATACAAAAAAATTTTCTTTCCCAAAGTCAAAGCCATCAAAAAGCATGGCATGCCATCAAGTGCAGGGA
Organism: Setophaga petechia; assembly: GCA_024362935.1. NCBI lineage: Eukaryota > Metazoa > Chordata > Aves > Passeriformes > Parulidae > Setophaga > Setophaga petechia. The sequence goes on from JANCRA010000012.1 coordinate 14,787,803, forward strand.
CATGCACCAAAGATTCTTCTATTAGTCCCCATTGAAATCGCAAGACTCGGTTTCCCTTCCCGAAAGGAAATGAAATTTCCTTTCGGGAAGGGAAACGGAATCTTGCGAACCCCAAAAGAAAGACTTACAAACACTCTGCAAAGGACATAGGAGCAAAAGAAATGCAATTGAAAAAAACCCCACAAAAACCAGAAAATTCAGAGTTTTAGTCTCTTCAAAAAATGGTCTGGAAGGAAATGAGCTGCATTGCAAAGGACCAAACCATGCAAAACTAAGCCCACAGATGTTGCACAAGCAGGGGAAAAAGAAAAAGACAAAGACACAACTCGCTGGTGAAGATCAGAGGGACATGGTATGGGTACCAAAAAGAAAAAAAAAAAAATTTCTTTCCCAAAGTCAAAGCCATCAAAAGGCAGGCCATATGCCATCAAGTGCAGGCACATGCAGCAAAGCTTGCCAAAATTGATCCCCGCTGAAGGCCAAAACACAAAGGAAGGACTTCCAAACTCCCTGGAATGGAGATACCTTCCAAGCAATTGCAATCGGAGGAGAAAAAAAAAAATTGGGGAAATTTTGTCATTTCGTGAAAATGGCCAGGATTAAATCTGAAGCACTGCAAAGGACGAAAAGATGCCAAAACTAAACTCACAGCTGTTGCAAAAGCAGGGGAATAAGTCAAGGAGGAAGACACAACTCGCTGGGGAAGATATAAGAAACACAGCAAGGATACCAAAAAGAAAAAAAAAAAATTTGTTTCCCAAAGTCAAAGCCATCAAAAGGCAGGCCATATGCCATCAAGTGCAGGCACATGCAGCAAAGCTTGCCAAAATTGATCCCCGCTGAAGGCCAAAACACAAAGGAAGGACTTCCAAACACCCGGGAATGGAGATACCTTCCAAGCAATTGCAATCGGAGGAGAAAAAAAAAAAATTGGGGAAATTTTGTCATTTCGTGAAAATGGCCAGGATTAAATCTGAAGCATTGCAAAGGACCAAAAGATGCCAAAACTAAGCTCACAGCTGTTGCAAAAGCAGGGGAATAAGTCAAGGAGGAAGACACAACTCGCTGGGGAAGATATAAGAAACACAGCAAGGATACCAAAAAGAAAAAAAAAAAAATTTCTTTCCCAAAGTCAAAGCCATCAAAAAGCAGGCCATATGCCATCAAGTGCAGGCACATGCAGCAAAGCTTGCCAAAATTGATCCCCGCTGAAGGCCAAAACACAAAGGAAGGACTTCCAAACTCCCTGGAATGGAGATACCTTCCAAGCAATTGCAATCGGAGGAGAAAAAAAAAAAATTGGGGAAATTTTGTCATTCCGAGAAAATGGCCAGGATTAAATCCAGAGCATTGCAAAGGACCAAACCATGCCAAAACTAAGCTCACAGCTGTTGCAAAAGCAGGGGAATAAGTCAAGGAGGAAGACACAACTCGCTGGGGAAGATATAAGAAACACAGCAAGGATACCAAAAAGAAAAAAAAAAAATTTGTTTCCCAAAGTCAAAGCCATCAAAAGGCAGGCCATATGCCATCAAGTGCAGGCACATGCAGCAAAGCTTGCCAAAATTGATCCCCGCTGAAGGCCAAAACACAAAGGAAGGACTTCCAAACACCCTGGAATGGAGATACCTTCCAAGCAATTGCAATCGGACGAGAAAAAAAAAAAATTGGGGAAATTTTGTCATTTCGTGAAAATGGCCAGGATTAAATCTGAAGCATTGCAAAGGACCAAAAGATGCCAAAACTAAGCTCACAGCTGTTGCAAAAGCAGGGGAATAAGTCAAGGAGGAAGACACAACTCGCTGGGGAAGATATAAGAAACACAGCAAGGATACCAAAAAGAAAAAAAAAAAAATTTCTTTCCCAAAGTCAAAGCCATCAAAAAGCAGGCCATATGCCATCAAGTGCAGGCACATGCAGCAAAGCTTGCCAAAATTGATCCCCGCTGAAGGCCAAAACACAAAGGAAGGACTTCCAAACTCCCTGGAATGGAGATACCTTCCAAGCAATTGCAATCGGAGGAGAAAAAAAAAAAATTGGGGAAATTTTGTCATTCCGAGAAAATGGCCAGGATTAAATCCAGAGCATTGCAAAGGACCAAACCATGCCAAAACTAAGCTCACAGCTGTTGCAAAAGCAGGGGAATAAGTCAAGGAGGAAGACACAACTTGCAGGGGAAGATATAAGAAACAGGGCATGGATACTAAAAATACAAAAAAATTTTCTTTCCCAAAGTCAAAGCCATCAAAAAGCATGGCATGCCATCAAGTGCAGGGACATGCACCAAAGATTCTTCTATTAGTCCCCATTGAAATCGCAAGACTCGGTTTCCCTTCCCGAAAGGAAATGAAATTTCCTTTCGGGAAGGGAAACGGAATCTTGCGAACCCCAAAAGAAAGACTTACAAACACTCTGCAAAGGACATAGGAGCAAAAGAAATGCAATTGAAAAAAACCCCACAAAAACCAGAAAATTCAGAGTTTTAGTCTCTTCAAAAAATGGTCTGGAAGGAAATGAGCTGCATTGCAAAGGACCAAACCATGCAAAACTAAGCCCACAGATGTTGCACAAGCAGGGGAAAAAGAAAAAGACAAAGACACAACTCGCTGGTGAAGATCAGAGGGACATGGTATGGGTACCAAAAAGAAAAAAAAAAAAATTTCTTTCCCAAAGTCAAAGCCATCAAAAGGCAGGCCATATGCCATCAAGTGCAGGCACATGCAGCAAAGCTTGCCAAAATTGATCCCCGCTGAAGGCCAAAACACAAAGGAAGGACTTCCAAACTCCCTGGAATGGAGATACCTTCCAAGCAATTGCAATCGGAGGAGAAAAAAAAAAATTGGGGAAATTTTGTCATTTCGTGAAAATGGCCAGGATTAAATCTGAAGCACTGCAAAGGACGAAAAGATGCCAAAACTAAACTCACAGCTGTTGCAAAAGCAGGGGAATAAGTCAAGGAGGAAGACACAACTCGCTGGGGAAGATATAAGAAACACAGCAAGGATACCAAAAAGAAAAAAAAAAAATTTGTTTCCCAAAGTCAAAGCCATCAAAAGGCAGGCCATATGCCATCAAGTGCAGGCACATGCAGCAAAGCTTGCCAAAATTGATCCCCGCTGAAGGCCAAAACACAAAGGAAGGACTTCCAAACACCCTGGAATGGAGATACCTTCCAAGCAATTGCAATCGGAGGAGAAAAAAAAAAAATTGGGGAAATTTTGTCATTTCGTGAAAATGGCCAGGATTAAATCTGAAGCATTGCAAAGGACCAAAAGATACCAAAACTAAGCTCACAGCTGTTGCAAAAGCAGGGGAATAAGTCAAGGAGGAAGACACAACTCGCTGGGGAAGATATAAGAAACACAGCAAGGATACCAAAAAGAAAAAAAAAAAAATTTCTTTCCCAAAGTCAAAGCCATCAAAAAGCAGGCCATATGCCATCAAGTGCAGGCACATGCAGCAAAGCTTGCCAAAATTGATCCCCGCTGAAGGCCAAAACACAAAGGAAGGACTTCCAAACTCCCTGGAATGGAGATACCTTCCAAGCAATTGCAATCGGAGGAGAAAAAAAAAAAATTGGGGAAATTTTGTCATTCCGAGAAAATGGCCAGGATTAAATCCAGAGCATTGCAAAGGACCAAACCATGCCAAAACTAAGCTCACAGCTGTTGCAAAAGCAGGGGAATAAGTCAAGGAGGAAGACACAACTTGCAGGGGAAGATATAAGAAACAGGGCATGGATACTAAAAATACAAAAAAATTTTCTTTCCCAAAGTCAAAGCCATCAAAAAGCATGGCATGCCATCAAGTGCAGGGACATGCACCAAAGATTCTTCTATTAGTCCCCATTGAAATCGCAAGATTCCGTTTCCCTTCCCGAAAGGAAATGAAATTTCCTTTCGGGAAGGGAAACGGAATCTTGCGAACCCCAAAAGAAAGACTTACAAACACTCTGCAAAGGACATAGGAGCAAAAGAAATGCAATTGAAAAAAACCCCACAAAAACCAGAAAATTCAGAGTTTTAGTCTCTTCAAAAAATGGTCTGGAAGGAAATGAGCTGCATTGCAAAGGACCAAACCATGCAAAACTAAGCCCACAGATGTTGCACAAGCAGGGGAAAAAGAAAAAGACAAAGACACAACTCGCTGGTGAAGATCAGAGGGACATGGCATGGGTACCAAAAAGAAAAAAAAAAAAAAATTCTTTCCCAAAGTCAAAGCCATCAAAAGGCAGGCCATATGCCATCAAGTGCAGGCACATGCAGCAAAGCTTGCCAAAATTGATCCCCGCTGACGGCCAAAACACAAAGGAAGGACTTCCAAACTCCCTGGAATGGAGATACCTTCCAAGCAATTGCAATCGGACGAGAAAAAAAAAAAAATTGGGGAAATTTTGTCATTTCGTGAAAATGGCCAGGATTAAATCCGAAGCATTGCAAAGGACCAAAAGATGCCAAAACTAAACTCACAGCTGTTGCAAAAGCAGGGGAATAAGTCAAGGAGGAAGACACAACTCGCTGGGGAAGATATAAGAAACACAGCAAGGATACCAAAAAGAAAAAAAAAAAAATTTCTTTCCCAAAGTCAAAGCCATCAAAAGGCAGGCCATATGCCATCAAGTGCAGGCACATGCAGCAAAGCTTGCCAAAATTGATCCCCGCTGAAGGCCAAAACACAAAGGAAGGACTTCCAAACTCCCTGGAATGGAGATACCTTCCAAGCAATTGCAATCGGAGGAGAAAAAAAAAAATTGGGGAAATTTTGTCATTCCGAGAAAATGGCCAGGATTAAATCCAGAGCATTGCAAAGGACCAAACCATGCCAAAACTAAGCTCACAGCTGTTGCAAAAGCAGGGGAATAAGTCAAGGAGGAAGACACAACTTGCAGGGGAAGATATAAGAAACAGGGCATGGATACTAAAAATACAAAAAAATTTTCTTTCCCAAAGTCAAAGCCATCAAAAAGCATGGCATGCCATCAAGTGCAGGGACATGCACCAAAGATTCTTCTATTAGTCCCCATTGAAATCGCAAGACTCGGTTTCCCTTCCCGAAAGGAAATGAAATTTCCTTTCGGGAAGGGAAACGGAATCTTGCGAACCCCAAAAGAAAGACTTACAAACACTCTGCAAAGGACATAGGAGCAAAAGAAATGCAATTGAAAAAAACCCCACAAAAACCAGAAAATTCAGAGTTTTAGTCTCTTCAAAAAATGGTCTGGAAGGAAATGAGCTGCATTGCAAAAGACCAAACCATGCAAAACTAAGCCCACAGATGTTGCACAAGCAGGGGAAAAAGAAAAAGACAAAGACACAACTCGCTGGTGAAGATCAGAGGGACATGGTATGGGTACCAAAAAGAAAAAAAAAAAAATTTCTTTCCCAAAGTCAAAGCCATCAAAAGGCAGGCCATATGCCATCAAGTGCAGGCACATGCAGCAAAGCTTGCCAAAATTGATCCCCGCTGAAGGCCAAAACACAAAGGAAGGACTTCCAAACTCCCTGGAATGGAGATACCTTCCAAGCAATTGCAATCGGAGGAGAAAAAAAAAAATTGGGGAAATTTTGTCATTTCGTGAAAATGGCCAGGATTAAATCTGAAGCACTGCAAAGGACGAAAAGATGCCAAAACTAAACTCACAGCTGTTGCAAAAGCAGGGGAATAAGTCAAGGAGGAAGACACAACTCGCTGGGGAAGATATAAGAAACACAGCAAGGATACCAAAAAGAAAAAAAAAAAATTTGTTTCCCAAAGTCAAAGCCATCAAAAGGCAGGCCATATGCCATCAAGTGCAGGCACATGCAGCAAAGCTTGCCAAAATTGATCCCCGCTGAAGGCCAAAACACAAAGGAAGGACTTCCAAACACCCTGGAATGGAGATACCTTCCAAGCAATTGCAATCGGAGGAGAAAAAAAAAAAATTGGGGAAATTTTGTCATTTCGTGAAAATGGCCAGGATTAAATCTGAAGCATTGCAAAGGACCAAAAGATGCCAAAACTAAGCTCACAGCTGTTGCAAAAGCAGGGGAATAAGTCAAGGAGGAAGACACAACTCGCTGGGGAAGATATAAGAAACACAGCAAGGATACCAAAAAGAAAAAAAAAAAAATTTCTTTCCCAAAGTCAAAGCCATCAAAAAGCAGGCCATATGCCATCAAGTGCAGGCACATGCAGCAAAGCTTGCCAAAATTGATCCCCGCTGAAGGCCAAAACACAAAGGAAGGACTTCCAAACTCCCTGGAATGGAGATACCTTCCAAGCAATTGCAATCGGAGGAGAAAAAAAAAAAATTGGGGAAATTTTGTCATTCCGAGAAAATGGCCAGGATTAAATCCAGAGCATTGCAAAGGACCAAACCATGCCAAAACTAAGCTCACAGCTGTTGCAAAAGCAGGGGAATAAGTCAAGGAGGAAGACACAACTTGCAGGGGAAGATATAAGAAACAGGGCATGGATACTAAAAATACAAAAAAATTTTCTTTCCCAAAGTCAAAGCCATCAAAAAGCATGGCATGCCATCAAGTGCAGGGACATGCACCAAAGATTCTTCTATTAGTCCCCATTGAAATCGCAAGATTCCGTTTCCCTTCCCGAAAGGAAATGAAATTTCCTTTCGGGAAGGGAAACGGAATCTTGCGAACCCCAAAAGAAAGACTTACAAACACTCTGCAAAGGACATAGGAGCAAAAGAAATGCAATTGAAAAAAACCCCACAAAAACCAGAAAATTCAGAGTTTTAGTCTCTTCAAAAAATGGTCTGGAAGGAAATGAGCTGCATTGCAAAGGACCAAACAATGCAAAACTAAGCCCACAGATGTTGCACAAGCAGGGGAAAAAGAAAAAGACAAAGACACAACTCGCTGGTGAAGATCAGAGGGACATGGCATGGGTACCAAAAAGAAAAAAAAAAAAAAATTCTTTCCCAAAGTCAAAGCCATCAAAAGGCAGGCCATATGCCATCAAGTGCAGGCACATGCAGCAAAGCTTGCCAAAATTGATCCCCGCTGACGGCCAAAACACAAAGGAAGGACTTCCAAACTCCCTGGAATGGAGATACCTTCCAAGCAATTGCAATCGGACGAGAAAAAAAAAAAATTGGGGAAATTTTGTCATTTCGTGAAAATGGCCAGGATTAAATCCGAAGCATTGCAAAGGACCAAAAGATGCCAAAACTAAACTCACAGCTGTTGCAAAAGCAGGGGAATAAGTCAAGGAGGAAGACACAACTCGCTGGGGAAGATATAAGAAACACAGCAAGGATACCAAAAAGAAAAAAAAAAAAATTTCTTTCCCAAAGTCAAAGCCATCAAAAGGCAGGCCATATGCCATCAAGTGCAGGCACATGCAGCAAAGCTTGCCAAAATTGATCCCCGCTGAAGGCCAAAACACAAAGGAAGGACTTCCAAACTCCCTGGAATGGAGATACCTTCCAAGCAATTGCAATCGGAGGAGAAAAAAAAAAATTTTGGAAATGTTGTCATTCCGAGAAAATGGCCAGGATTAAATCCAGAGCATTGCAAAGGACCAAACCATGCCAAAACTAAGCTCACAGCTGTTGCAAAAGCAGGGGAATAAGTCAAGGAGGAAGACACAACTTGCAGGGGAAGATATAAGAAACAGGGCATGGATACTAAAAATACAAAAAAATTTTCTTTCCCAAAGTCAAAGCCATCAAAAAGCATGGCATGCCATCAAGTGCAGGGACATGCACCAAAGATTCTTCTATTAGTCCCCATTGAAATCGCAAGATTCCGTTTCCCTTCCCGAAAGGAAATTTCATTTCCTTTCGGGAAGGGAAACGGAATCTTGCGAACCCCAAAAGAAAGACTTACAAACACTCTGCAAAGGACATAGGAGCAAAAGAAATGCAATTGAAAAAAACCCCACAAAAACCAGAAAATTCAGAGTTTTAGTCTCTTCAAAAAATGGTCTGGAAGGAAATGAGCTGCATTGCAAAGGACCAAACCATGCAAAACTAAGCCCACAGATGTTGCACAAGCAGGGGAAAAAGAAAAAGACAAAGACACAACTCGCTGGTGAAGATCAGAGGGACATGGCATGGGTACCAAAAAGAAAAAAAAAAAAAAATTCTTTCCCAAAGTCAAAGCCATCAAAAGGCAGGCCATATGCCATCAAGTGCAGGCACATGCAGCAAAGCTTGCCAAAATTGATCCCCGCTGACGGCCAAAACACAAAGGAAGGACTTCCAAACTCCCTGGAATGGAGATACCTTCCAAGCAATTGCAATCGGACGAGAAAAAAAAAAAAATTGGGGAAATTTTGTCATTTCGTGAAAATGGCCAGGATTAAATCCGAAGCATTGCAAAGGACCAAAAGATGCCAAAACTAAACTCACAGCTGTTGCAAAAGCAGGGGAATAAGTCAAGGAGGAAGACACAACTCGCTGGGGAAGATATAAGAAACACAGCAAGGATACCAAAAAGAAAAAAAAAAAAATTTCTTTCCCAAAGTCAAAGCCATCAAAAGGCAGGCCATATGCCATCAAGTGCAGGCACATGCAGCAAAGCTTGCCAAAATTGATCCCCGCTGAAGGCCAAAACACAAAGGAAGGACTTCCAAACTCCCTGGAATGGAGATACCTTCCAAGCAATTGCAATCGGAGGAGAAAAAAAAAAATTGGGGAAATTTTGTCATTCCGAGAAAATGGCCAGGATTAAATCCAGAGCATTGCAAAGGACCAAACCATGCCAAAACTAAGCTCACAGCTGTTGCAAAAGCAGGGGAATAAGTCAAGGAGGAAGACACAACTTGCAGGGGAAGATATAAGAAACAGGGCATGGATACTAAAAATACAAAAAAATTTTCTTTCCCAAAGTCAAAGCCATCAAAAAGCATGGCATGCCATCAAGTGCAGGGACATGCACCAAAGATTCTTCTATTAGTCCCCATTGAAATCGCAAGACTCGGTTTCCCTTCCCGAAAGGAAATGAAATTTCCTTTCGGGAAGGGAAACGGAATCTTGCGAACCCCAAAAGAAAGACTTACAAACACTCTGCAAAGGACATAGGAGCAAAAGAAATGCAATTGAAAAAAACCCCACAAAAACCAGAAAATTCAGAGTTTTAGTCTCTTCAAAAAATGGTCTGGAAGGAAATGAGCTGCATTGCAAAGGACCAAACCATGCAAAACTAAGCCCACAGATGTTGCACAAGCAGGGGAAAAAGAAAAAGACAAAGACACAACTCGCTGGTGAAGATCAGAGGGACATGGTATGGGTACCAAAAAGAAAAAAAAAAAAATTTCTTTCCCAAAGTCAAAGCCATCAAAAGGCAGGCCATATGCCATCAAGTGCAGGCACATGCAGCAAAGCTTGCCAAAATTGATCCCCGCTGAAGGCCAAAACACAAAGGAAGGACTTCCAAACTCCCTGGAATGGAGATACCTTCCAAGCAATTGCAATCGGAGGAGAAAAAAAAAAATTGGGGAAATTTTGTCATTTCGTGAAAATGGCCAGGATTAAATCTGAAGCACTGCAAAGGACGAAAAGATGCCAAAACTAAACTCACAGCTGTTGCAAAAGCAGGGGAATAAGTCAAGGAGGAAGACACAACTCGCTGGGGAAGATATAAGAAACACAGCAAGGATACCAAAAAGAAAAAAAAAAAATTTGTTTCCCAAAGTCAAAGCCATCAAAAGGCAGGCCATATGCCATCAAGTGCAGGCACATGCAGCAAAGCTTGCCAAAATTGATCCCCGCTGAAGGCCAAAACACAAAGGAAGGACTTCCAAACACCCTGGAATGGAGATACCTTCCAAGCAATTGCAATCGGAGGAGAAAAAAAAAAAATTGGGGAAATTTTGTCATTTCGTGAAAATGGCCAGGATTAAATCTGAAGCATTGCAAAGGACCAAAAGATGCCAAAACTAAGCTCACAGCTGTTGCAAAAGCAGGGGAATAAGTCAAGGAGGAAGACACAACTCGCTGGGGAAGATATAAGAAACACAGCAAGGATACCAAAAAGAAAAAAAAAAAAATTTCTTTCCCAAAGTCAAAGCCATCAAAAAGCAGGCCATATGCCATCAAGTGCAGGCACATGCAGCAAAGCTTGCCAAAATTGATCCCCGCTGAAGGCCAAAACACAAAGGAAGGACTTCCAAACTCCCTGGAATGGAGATACCTTCCAAGCAATTGCAATCGGAGGAGAAAAAAAAAAAATTGGGGAAATTTTGTCATTCCGAGAAAATGGCCAGGATTAAATCCAGAGCATTGCAAAGGACCAAACCATGCCAAAACTAAGCTCACAGCTGTTGCAAAAGCAGGGGAATAAGTCAAGGAGGAAGACACAACTTGCAGGGGAAGATATAAGAAACAGGGCATGGATACTAAAAATACAAAAAAATTTTCTTTCCCAAAGTCAAAGCCATCAAAAAGCATGGCATGCCATCAAGTGCAGGGACATGCACCAAAGATTCTTCTATTAGTCCCCATTGAAATCGCAAGATTCCGTTTCCCTTCCCGAAAGGAAATGAAATTTCCTTTCGGGAAGGGAAACGGAATCTTGCGAACCCCAAAAGAAAGACTTACAAACACTCTGCAAAGGACATAGGAGCAAAAGAAATGCAATTGAAAAAAACCCCACAAAAACCAGAAAATTCAGAGTTTTAGTCTCTTCAAAAAATGGTCTGGAAGGAAATGAGCTGCATTGCAAAGGACCAAACCATGCAAAACTAAGCCCACAGATGTTGCACAAGCAGGGGAAAAAGAAAAAGACAAAGACACAACTCGCTGGTGAAGATCAGAGGGACATGGCATGGGTACCAAAAAGAAAAAAAAAAAAAAATTCTTTCCCAAAGTCAAAGCCATCAAAAGGCAGGCCATATGCCATCAAGTGCAGGCACATGCAGCAAAGCTTGCCAAAATTGATCCCCGCTGACGGCCAAAACACAAAGGAAGGACTTCCAAACTCCCTGGAATGGAGATACCTTCCAAGCAATTGCAATCGGACGAGAAAAAAAAAAAATTGGGGAAATTTTGTCATTTCGTGAAAATGGCCAGGATTAAATCCGAAGCATTGCAAAGGACCAAAAGATGCCAAAACTAAACTCACAGCTGTTGCAAAAGCAGGGGAATAAGTCAAGGAGGAAGACACAACTCGCTGGGGAAGATATAAGAAACACAGCAAGGATACCAAAAAGAAAAAAAAAAAAATTTCTTTCCCAAAGTCAAAGCCATCAAAAGGCAGGCCATATGCCATCAAGTGCAGGCACATGCAGCAAAGCTTGCCAAAATTGATCCCCGCTGAAGGCCAAAACACAAAGGAAGGACTTCCAAACTCCCTGGAATGGAGATACCTTCCAAGCAATTGCAATCGGAGGAGAAAAAAAAAAATTGGGGAAATTTTGTCATTCCGAGAAAATGGCCAGGATTAAATCCAGAGCATTGCAAAGGACCAAACCATGCCAAAACTAAACTCACAGCTGTTGCAAAAGCAGGGGAATAAGTCAAGGAGGAAGACACAACTTGCAGGGGAAGATATAAGAAACAGGGCATGGATACTAAAAATACAAAAAAATTTTCTTTCCCAAAGTCAAAGCCATCAAAAAGCATGGCATGCCATCAAGTGCAGGGACATGCACCAAAGATTCTTCTATTAGTCCCCATTGAAATCGCAAGATTCCGTTTCCCTTCCCGAAAGGAAATTTCATTTCCTTTCGGGAAGGGAAACGGAATCTTGCGAACCCCAAAAGAAAGACTTACAAACACTCTGCAAAGGACATAGGAGCAAAAGAAATGCAATTGAAAAAAACCCCACAAAAACCAGAAAATTCAGAGTTTTAGTCTCTTCAAAAAATGGTCTGGAAGGAAATGAGCTGCATTGCAAAGGACCAAACCATGCAAAACTAAGCCCACAGATGTTGCACAAGCAGGGGAAAAAGAAAAAGACAAAGACACAACTCGCTGGTGAAGATCAGAGGGACATGGCATGGGTACCAAAAAGAAAAAAAAAAAAAAATTCTTTCCCAAAGTCAAAGCCATCAAAAGGCAGGCCATATGCCATCAAGTGCAGGCACATGCAGCAAAGCTTGCCAAAATTGATCCCCGCTGACGGCCAAAACACAAAGGAAGGACTTCCAAACTCCCTGGAATGGAGATACCTTCCAAGCAATTGCAATCGGACGAGAAAAAAAAAAAAATTGGGGAAATTTTGTCATTTCGTGAAAATGGCCAGGATTAAA